>CP092870.1:41837426-43144699 GCA_030710605.1 Cordylochernes scorpioides | reverse complement strand
CGAAGTTCCCGGAGGTCATCTTGGGCAAGCTCCCGCGAGGCTTTTTTTCTTGTCTACTTGGCATAGCTGTGTCACCAACTCTGCCCTGATTGGTCGGTGGGTACTTGGACTGTCGGCCGGCGGCCGGGCGAATCCATTCTCTCACGGGGTGGGGCAGACCCAAGGTCATCAGGGGCAGCAAACCTAAGCCTATCTCCGTTTCAATGGTTGCGCTGCTTGCGAGTTAACCCTCGAGCGCGCGCGCTAAAAATGTAACGTACTTGCGCGCGCTGGGTGAAATTTACCCGATATTAAAATTACATATTTTGAATATAAATATTAACTGAGGAAAATCAAAACCTTTTCTATTTCAAAGTAATAACATTTTAATTTTCAAAAAAGGCAATTATTAATAAAATATATATATTTTTTACACAGATTAAACATTTTAAAAACTATTCTTGAATAATCCTCAAAATTGGTAATGGCATATAAAATATGAAACTATTGCTCCTTTTCAATATTAAATATATAAAATTCCATGAGGATATTTTAGACAAATCATTGCAAACTGCAATTGTATGTCCTTTATAAATTGGCTTTGCACATTTATGGCACAAAGTCGAGGTCTTCCTGTCCTTACTGGAGGGACTCACTACATCTGGTAGGAAGCTTTATCTTGCGATTCCTGACCTTTATGGCTTGAAGTGCCTTCTAAAAAATAATTGAAATAAATTTTTAGAGTATACATTTATGATTTAAATTAACTTATCTGTAAAAAAAGGAAATTTTGAATAGTCTTTTAGGCAGTGAAGAAATTATTTTTCTTTGATTTAGTTGCTCTTTGATGAGTTCAAGGGCCAAACATTTCAAGAATTTTCTTCAAAAGAGCTTCTAAAGGTGTATTTTAATTTTTTGCTTCTTCACCTTTCAAGCCTAGTAAATGTGTAATGACATTAGGCGTTCTCAGCTTTACTGTTTGTGAAGGGCAATTTTTGAACCATTTGATTTTCGAGGCTCTCCCCATATAAAAATGTGTTTGTGGGATAATTCCCTTATTCCACAAAATTCCTATATCTGAATATATTCCAGTCTCACTTCCATAAAAATGTTCACTTAGATGATCTTCTTCAATATCACCTTCTACAATAATCTCTTCTTGATCTAATAAATATGACCTTCTTCCCTCCATTTTATATAGAATTATAGGCTGATATTTATAGGCTCACTTTAAAAAATATTATTAAAAAAATGGAACAAAAAAATTACGTGAGTGCGCGCGCCGGGTAAAAATTACCCGACAGTGACAATAGATGGAATTTCAGTGGGAGCTGTCAAAATGTGAAACCAAAACTTTCGACTAATTGATGAGTCAGGAAGCTAAACGAAACCACATCTCCACCAACCGATTTTTTATTGGTTAATTCTCCATTCAAATGTTGCCATGGGTAATTTTCACCCGGTGCGCGCAATGCCGGGTTAAAGCTACAAATCTGCAAATAACTCTAAGGATATTAAAGATATTCAAGATATTATTTTTCGTAAACCTTTCCGGGGATATGCCTAATAATATCCCAAATTTTCACGGCGATTGGATGTATGGTTTTTGAATCCATAGAGGACACACACACACACAGACAGACAGACATTCAATTTTATATATATAGATTCGAGACTTTTGGGTGATGGTTGTTTGATTGAGTGATTGATGGTTGGTAGTTTGTTGTAAGTAGTAAGTAGTAGTAGTAAGACCCTGTGGACTTACTTGGTGGTTGATGTGGGCGCAGTCGTTTTGACTGAAATGGTAAAGTTTTCTCACAGGGGAAAATAACGAGAAAGGACACAGGATTGGATTGAGAAATATAGGCCAGCGATCAAGGGAGAGAGGGGTTAGACTATTGACGTATTTGACTAGTGGCTAGATTATTCACATTTTGAACATTGGACTTATCTGGATGATGAGAAGGGCTTAAGCGTACTGCTTGCGGTGGTGTCCAGCTCCTGACTTGTTGCGATGGTGCCGAGTTCCTAACTTGTTGCGATGGTGCCGAGTTCCTAACTAACTAACTTGAGTCCGAGATTTAACTCGTTAACTCTCCAATGCTCTCATTGGATGATTCCCGTCTCGTGGCGGTCTCTGATTGGATCTTAGCTAGTCCTGCTGGACTCTGATTGGATCTTAGCTAGTCCTTTGTCTTTGTCTTGTTTTAACATGCTCCCGGAAGAAGAAGGTTCTTGAACTCAGTTTTATTAGTTCCTGGGTAATAACTTTTGCTTCCTGGATAATGAAAACCTGCTAATGATTGTTTCTTCTCTGATGGCCTTTCTCCCAGATTCGCTAGGCCTAACTTTTATTAAAATCTTTAGATCACATACATTGCATATATATTGTGGTGGGGTTACATCTAGTTATATACAAATTATGACAGATGCGCCCCCTACATGTGAAGAATTCAAGAAGGGGTAGCCTGAAGTGAATTCTGTAAGGGAAAAATAATTTTGTGGGAAAATTAATTATGGTTACTGAGAGGCTATATACAAGCATTGGTGGTGACATAAGAGATAAAAGAGAATGGTATTGGTGAGATATCGGTTGAGTATAAGTAAGAGAAATCAAAATATTCAATTATAAGAAATCAAAATGAATGCTATGGATAATTGTTGAGGAAAAAAAAAAAGAAAAAGGTGCCTAAATAATATTCTACTCGAGATGGGGAAAATAAAATCGAGGGAAATTTTCTATTAGGGCTTTTGAGAAATCAAAAATAAAATAAGTTGTGAGAAATCAAAAATAAAATAAGTTGTGAGAAATCAAAGTGAATGCTTTGGTGCATAGTTAAAAAAAAGAAAAGGGTGCCTAAGCAATTCAGCTCGAGATGGGGAACAACCTTTACTCGGATAAAACCCGGGCGAAGCCGGGTACATCCGCTAGTGTTATAACACCTTGATAAAGGTTGGCGTTCAGCCAACTGAAATATTGGTAAAATAAATGATATTTTGATCCAATATATGTCTTTTTATTTAAATATTTATTTATGTATTGCTCTATTTTCAAAACGATAAGTTATACTGTATATATACTATTTTTATAAGAGGAAATAGTTATTTTATTCTATTTGATTGTATATATAAGCTTTTGATATTTATAAAGACATCATTTTCTCATATAAAATATTCATGTATACCGCAGGAAATAATGTATACATTTAAATGATTTCATAAACATTTTAAATAGAAACTCATTAAAATAATTCTAATTAATTTTATTTACATATCGATTTCAGACAATTACGATCCGGGATCGAATCCCGCGTTGGACACTTTTTCTGAAACAAAAATTTGATCCAATGGCCCTCAATTCTTACAAAAGTACCACTTTACCAATGAGTGCAAGTAACGGGGCGCTCTGGCGTGTAGACATGTGGTGTACTTACAGTAAAAACAATCACTAAATTCAACATACCATGATTATTATGGCCTGTACCATGTGTACTATGGGATATTGTTTCTACAAGGGGAACAACCTCAGCACGTCTGCTTTCTAAATTAAGCCTAGAAGTAGAACGTTCGAATCTCACGCAGATCGCCATTGTGACGACATCGTCTGAAGTTTTAATTACTCCAATGTAACAGCCTGGCGTTGGGACATGTTTAGAATGTTATAAAATAAATGAAGCTTCCAGGGTTAAGTTTCTTGTACAACTTTTTTATTTTCAAGCTTTCGGACTTGTCAGTACTTCAACAGGATTATCACGTTAACAACTTAATAATAAATACTATTTTTATAAATACATTATTATATACATATTTTAAATACTTATTATATATTGAGAGAAAACTATATTACATTATTTATGTTTATAAAAACAAAATTTTGAAAATATACGTGCATGGTGAATGATACGTGTTGGTTGAATGATATCTCGAGACTTCAAATTAAATTTAATAATTGGTGAACCATTGTGTTATATATAGAAGACATCTATGGGATAGTATTTGTCCATATTGTTTCGTATGTTTCTGATATTTCAATGCGTCTGTTTGGAATGCGACGGCTTCGAACATCAGAAATAGATTTCACGTTTCCGTCGAATGAGTCAGATAAGAAGATAACATCAAAAATAGACATCCTGCGACCCACTCAACGTGAGTTTAAAATTGACGTTATTGCCCGGAGTTTCGCAACCTTGGGTAATCTGTGTTTTCTCTGTGTTGCCAGACTTCTGCCAATCGCTGACCTGTTCGCTCGTCTGCTTGAAATATTTCAGTTCTTTGGACCAATAGGAAAATAAGTTTCTTTACGGCTCGATTTAATCTCCAGGACACTGGTGCAATCAGCTGTTTCCAAAGTAAAATAGAATAGAAACGAATTCTCTTTGTAGATTGGCACTTTTGAATCAACATTGGTTATAAGCATGGTTTCCTTCTTTGATTGTGTATTATATGTTTATATGGTTTTGACCAAGGACTTGGTTGTTGTTGTGTGATGTAATCAATATATAGCGTGAGATGTTTTTAGTTCTTATGATAATTCTGTAATAATATTATACAAATACATAACAGTATATATATACCATACAATCTCCTTTAATAAAAAACTACATTACCTAAGTTTATTGAACATTAGGTAGAAGATTACATAGCAGTTTGATTTATCCATATAAGCTTCTATACTGGAGTTGTCACCTAAATATGGTTATTTAAGGAATGTTATTGTGGTATGATTGTTGTATTATATTGTAGGTTGACGTTTAACCAAGTAAAATACAAAGTAGTTACTTGTATTTTTTTTTTGCTCATCCCTAGTGCACGTGGTACAAGCCATGATGATCATGGTGGGTAGAAGTAGGCGATTGCTTTTACTGTAAGTACACCACATGTCTACACATGGTACAGGCCATGATAATCATGGTGGGTAGTTAGCGACTGCTTTTACTGTAAGTACACCACATGTCTACACTCGGCCGTGCGGCCACGCGTCGCGCGAGCTCCGTGTTTTTCGCCTTTGGCGGGCGGTAAAATGCATTTAGGCATGTCGAGTTCGGCATCGCCAGGGAGCTCGGGATCTGCTGGACAAGAGCCTGGAAGGCCCAGCATCCCAGCTCCTACTGGTGGGAGGATTTCAAGCGAAAACGGAAATCAGAAAATCTTAAAAGAAAACTCAGAAAATCGAGTTTATGCAAATCCGCCGGCAGGCGTTAAAGATGTAAATCTGGCCGCCGCGCGTGACGTCACGCTCAACTTGCCGGCCGGTACGTCATCCAATGGCGCTGCCCGTGTCTTGGGAAGCTGGGCGGACTGCATTGAGGATTTGAGCCCCGGAGCGGAAGACGACTTTACCGTCGTGAAAACCAAGAAGAGGCGCCGCGAATCATCAAATTCGCCTACAGCCGCTGCACCATCCTCCAACAGCGGTGGCGCCAGGAGCAGTCGCCGATTGCATTCATCGGCTCGATCGGTACCCCGGGCACAGGAGATCCCGACAACCAGGACCCATATCACAGAGGCCCGGGCGAGGCAGGCGTCCTCCTCCGAGGAGCACTGCGTCTACCTGGAACACGGCCCCGAGCTACAGCCCTTCCACTACCTGAGGGCGCTGGACAGGCTGCTTGGAGGAACCGCCGGAATTATCCAGATCTCCAAGGTAAACGGCCACCAACTCCTGGGACTGGCCAACAGGGGCCTCGCCGAGCGCCTCATAAACAACGGCCTTGAGGTTGAGGGCACTCTCCTCAGGGCGTTTCCTTTCCGTAAAAGAGCGGAAAGGATAACGGTGAGCAACCTCCCCTTCTTCGTGGAGGACTCAGCCATCATCAACGCCCTTAGGCCCTTTGGGCGCATCACATCCATCGCGCCCAAAATGATGAAGGCCGGCCCGTACACCTACACCGACGGTCGCCGCGAGGCGTTCATCGTCCTTCACGAAGGAATGACAACCGAGAGGCTCCCCACCCGCCTCGACATCACCATCAAAGGCATGGCCTGGCCCGCTTATCTCTCTACCGGCATCAAGTGTTCCAGATGCCACGGTCAGGGGCACCGCAGGGCCAACTGCCCCCTGCTTGCAGGGCTGGCCAACAACACCAGAACGGCCCCACCGACCACTCCTGCTGGCGTCCCACCACCGACCACCCCTGCACCGCCTCAGCGGTCAGCAGCCCAGCCTCCTGCGCCGACACCCTCCAATCCAGCCATGGAGGTTTGCAGCGCTCCTCCCGTGGCCCGAGCTGCGCTCCACTCATCCGCACCTCGGCCATCTCCACCAGCGGCCCCAGCCTTTCCTATGGAGGAGACGCCTCCTGCCCCTCCACCAGTGACCCCTGCTCCGTCCCTGCAAACACCTGGGAGTCGCGAGCCTGCGGCCCCAACACCGGACGTGGAGATGTCCATCGTGGAGGAGACCCTTGCGTCCTTCACTTCATCGGCAAAAAACGCAACGAGAGTCGACCTCGATGCGTTCATCGAGGGGCACCCCAGCGTGTCCTTCGCTAAGACGGACGCACTTGGTCTTGGGCGGGAGGAGGTCCTGGACCTTTTCTCCTCGAGGACCAAGGCGCAGAGGAAGGGACCCCTCCTGTCGCCTCCGCAGTGCGACGCCCTCGTCGGCCTGATCGGGCAAATCCTGGACCTGAGACCCGGAGCAGCCAGCAACCTGTACAAAGTCCTCGGACAAGTCAAGGCCGAGCTCAGGACAACACCAGCAGTGCCTCCAACACCCACACTGCCTGCGCCTTGGCCTTCTAAGCCAACACCACCCGCTCTCCACGGGGAAAAGACGTCGCCGGACATCGCGACACCTCCACCTCCACTGTCTACCGAATTCATTGATGCCTGCTACGACCAGGCAAATGACATAATATATGAATTAAGCGATGAGCGCTACTCGGAGCCTTTATCCGATATAGGAGTCACAGAGGGTGACATCGTAGAGGCAATTATTTTCCCCGACGATAGGGAACCTCTCCTCAGGCGCCTCTCCACTCAGAAGAGAACCACTCTTGCCGGGATCGTCAGCGCTGCATCTGAGCGCGCTCGGAGCTCGGATCCCTTTGTGCGTGAGGGCCTGCGCATACTCAGCGAAATGCTCCCCCCCCCCCCCCCCCCCAATCTGTAAATCCCATTAATTCTTGATTGAATGTAACTATTGACGAGTGTCAATAAAGTATGTTTTAATTGTCAATTGTCACATGTCTACACTCGGCCGTGCGGCCACGCGTCGCGCGAGCTCCTGAGTTTTTCGCCTCTGGCGGGCGAAAAGTGTCGCGGATGGCGACAAATTTTATACGGGCTGAAAGCCCGTCAAAAGCCGAGCAAAAGCCTGTAAGGCACGGCTCACTAGCACATCCATGTGCAGAATTATCCGCAAATCAAAATTTGCAGAACGAAATTCCAATAGTTTTGAGAAAAAATCAAAACTATGTAAATCTGCCCGCCGGCGGCCAGGATGCAAATTCTGCCGCGCCGGTCGACCTCTCTTGCGGCTATTCCAACTTCTAACGCCGCTGCTCAAGTCCGGAGAAACTGGGCTGACATCACAGAAGAGGTGAATCCTGGAGCTGAGGAAGGATTTACCCTCGCCCAGGGTAGGAAGAGGCGCCGTGGCTCGGGGAATTCACCTACGACGGCTGCACCCTCCTCCAATGCCGGAGCTTCCAGGACCATTCGCCGACCTCAATCATCGGCGGGATCAGTGCCCCGAGCCCAAGAAATCAGGGCCACCAGGGCTCACATCGCGGATGCCAGGGCGCGGCAGGCGTCCTCTTCCGAGGAACACTGTGTGTACATCGAACACAGCCCCGAACTTGAGCCCTTCCACTACCTTAGGGCTTTGGATAGGAAACTCGGAGGAACCGCCGGAGTCATCCAGATCACCAAGGTGAACGGCCACCAGCTACTGGGACTAACCAACAGAGGCCTGGCCGAGCGCCTCATAAGTGAGGGCCTCGAGGTTGAGGGAACACTCCTCAGGGCATTCCCTTTCCGCAAAAGAGCGGAAATGATTACAGTGGGTAACCTCCCCTTCTTTGTGGCGGACTCTGCTGTCATCACCGCCCTCTCTCCATATGGGCGGGTTACGTCCATCGCCCCTAAGCAGATGAAGGCGGGCCCCTACGTCTACGTCGATGGCCGGCGTGACGTCTTAATCACCCTACATGAGGGGATCACCATCGAGAGGCTTCCAACCCGCCTCAACATCAAAGGCCAAGCCTGGCCTGCGTACCTATCCTCGGGCATCAGGTGTTCCAGGTGCCACGGACAAGGGCATCGAAGGGCCATCTGCCCCCTGCTTACAGGGCTGGCCAACAACACCAGAATGGCCCCACCAACCACTTCTGCTGGCGTCCCACCACCGACCACCTCTGCACCGCCTCAGCGGTCAGCAGCCCAGCCTCCTGCGCCAGCTCCCTCCAATCTAGCCATGGAGGTTTGCAGCGCTCCTTCCATGGCCCGAGCTGTGCTCCATCCATCCGCACCTCGGCCATCTCCACCAGCGGCCCCAGCCTTACCTATGGAGGAGACGCCTTCTGCCCCTCCACCTGTGATCCCTGCTCCGTCCCTGCAGGCGCCTGAGGGTTCCGTGAGCCCTCGCTCGGCCAATTCACAACATCCAGAGCCGCCTCCCGCTCGGCCGGACTTCGTTGCCCCGCGTGACCCTCTGCCCGCCCAGAAGACCCTCGGACCTGCGGCCCCAACACCGGACGTGGAGATGTCCATCGTGGAGGAGACCTCTGCGTCCTCCACGTCATTAGCAAAGAACGCAACGAGAGTCGACCTCGATGCGTTCATCGAGAGGCACCCCAGCGTATCCTTCGCTGGGACGGACGCCCTTGGTCTTGGGCGGGAGGAGGTCTTAGACCTCCTCTCCTCGAGGACCAAGGCGCAGAGGAAAGGACCCCTCCTGTCGCCTCCGCAGTGCGACGCCCTCGCCGGCCTAATCGGGCAAATCTTGGATCTGAGGCCCGGAGCAGCCAGCAACCTTTACAAAGTCCTCGGACAAGTTAAAGCTGAGCTGAGGCCAACACCAGCTGCAGTGCCTACACCTCCACCGCCTGCGCCTCGGCCTGCTGAGCCAACATCACCCGCTCTCCACGGGGGAAGGACGTCGCCGGACATCGCGACACCTCCACCTCCTCTGTCTACCCAATTCATAGATGCCTGCTACGACCAGGCAGGCGATATTATATTTGCGTTGAGCCGTGAGCGCTTCTCGGAGCCCTTGTCCAACATAGGAGTCACAGAGGGTGACATCGTGGAGGCGATTATTTTCCCCGAGGATAGGGAACCTCTCCTCAGGAGCCTCTCCACCCAGAAGAGAACCACTCTTGCCGGGATCGTCAGCGCTGCATCTGAGCGCGCTCGGAACTCAGATCCCTTTGTGCGTGAGGGCCTGCGCATACTCAGCGAAATGCTCCCCCCCCTAATCTGTAAATCCCATTAACTCTTGATTGAATGTGATTATTGACGAGTGTCAATAAAGTATGTTTTAATTGTCAATTGTCACATGTCTACACATGGTACAGGCCATGATAATCATGGTGGGTAGTTAGCGACTGCTTTTACTGTAAGTACACCACATGTCTACACATGGTACAGGCCATGATAATCATGGTGGGTAGTTAGCGACTGCTTTTACTGTAAGTACACCACATGTCTACACTCGGCCGTGCGGCCACGCGTCGCGCGAGCTCCGTGATTTTCGCCTCTGGCGAGCAATGAAATGAATTTAAACATGCCGAATTCGGCATCGCCAGGGAGCTCGGGATCTGCTGGACAAGAGCCTGGAAGGCCCAGCATCCCACCTCCTACTGGCGTGAAGAATTCCAAGAAAAACGGAATTCAGAAAAGAATCTCCAAAGAAAATTCTGAAAATCGTTAGAGATGTAAATCTGGCCGCCGCGCGTGATGACGTCACGCTCAGCTTACCGGCCGGTTCGTCATCCAATGGCGCTGCACGTGTCCTGGGAAACTGGGCGGACTGCATTGAGGATTCGGGCCCTGGAGCGGACAACGACTTCACCGTCGTGAAGACCAAGAAGATGCGCCGCGAATCATCGAATTCGCCTACAGCCGCTGCACCATCCTCCAACATCGGAGGTGCCAGGAGCAGTCGCCGAACGCAATCATCGGCGCGTTCGGTGCCGCGGGCGCAGGAGATCCCGACAACCAGGGCCCACATCGCGGAGGCCCGGGCGCGGCAGGCGTCCTCTGCTGAGGAGCATTGCGTCTACCTGGAACACGGCCCCGAACTGCAGCCCTTCCATTACATGAGGGCGCTGGACAGGCTACTTGGAGGAACCGCCGGAGTCATCCAAGTCTCCAAGGTAAACGGCCACCAACTCCTGGGGCTGGCCAACAGAGGCCTCGCCGAGCGCCTCATTAACAACGGCCTTGAGGTTGAGGGCACTTTACTCAGGGCTTTCCCTTTCCGCAAAAGAGCGGAGAGGATAACGGTGGGCAACCTCCCCTTCTTCGTGGAGGACTCAGCCATCATCAAGGCCCTTGGGCCCTATGGGCGCATTACATCCATCGCGCCCAAAATGATGAAGGCCGGCCCATACACCTACACCGACGGCCGCCGTGAGGCGTTCATCGTCCTCCACGAGGGAGTGACCAACGAGAGGCTCCCCACCCGCCTCAACATCACCATCAAAGGCGAGGCCTGGCCCGCTTACCTGTCCTCCGGCATTAAGTGCTCCAGATGCCACGGGCAGGGGCACCACAGGGCCAACTGTCCCCTGCTTGCAGGGCGAACCACCGCTCCTGGACCGGCCACACCAGCCTCTCCAAACAGCGTCCCACCAGCGACTGCGCCTAGGCTGCCTCAACAACCATCTGCCCAGCCTCCACCTCCGGCATCCCCCAGCCCAACCATGGAGGTCTCCGACGTGCCTCCCACAAGCCGAGCTGCGCTCCATCCACCTGCAGCACTCCGGCAACCACCACCAGCGCCTTCGGCCTTACCTGCGGAGGATGCGCCTCCTGCCCCTCCACCAGTGACCCCTGCTCCGTCCCTGCGAACACCTGGGAGTCGCGAGCCTGCGGCCCCAACACCGGACGTGGAGATGTCCATCGTGGAGGAGACCTCTGCGTCCTCCACGTCATCAGCAAAGAACGCAACGAGAATCGACCTCGATGCGTTCATCGAGAGGCACCCCAGCGTATCCTTCGCTGAGACGGACGCCCTTGGTCTTGGGCGGGAGGAGGTCCTGGACCTCCTCTCCTCGAGGACCAAAGCGCAGAGGAATGGACCCCTCCTGCCGCATCCGCAGTGCGACGCCCTAGCCGGACTTATCAGGCAAATCTTAGATCTGAGGCCCGGAGCAGCCAGCAATCTCTACAAAGTGCTCGGACAGGTCAAAGCTGAGCTGAGGACAACACCAGCCGCAGTGCCTACACCTCCACCGCCTGCGCCTCGGCCTGCTGAGACAACATCACCCGCTCTCCTCGGGGAAAGGACGTCGCCGGACATCGCGACACCTCCACCTCCTCTGTCTACTCAATTCATAGATGCCTGCTACGACCAGGCAGGCGATATTATATTTGCGTTGAGCCGTGAGCGCTTCTCGGAGCCCTTATCCAACATAGGAGTCACAGAGGGTGACATCGTGGAGGCGATTATTTTCCCCGAGGATAGAGAACCTCTCTTCAGGCGCCTCTCCACTCAGAAGAGAACCACTCTTGCCGAGATCATCAGCGCTGCATCTGAGCGCGCTCGGAACTCAGATCCCTTTGTGCGTGAGGGCCTACGCATACTCAGCGAAATGCTCCCCCCCCCCCTAATCTGTA
Organism: Cordylochernes scorpioides; assembly: GCA_030710605.1. Classification (NCBI taxonomy): domain Eukaryota; kingdom Metazoa; phylum Arthropoda; class Arachnida; order Pseudoscorpiones; family Chernetidae; genus Cordylochernes; species Cordylochernes scorpioides. The sequence continues at coordinate 43,132,933 of CP092870.1, read as the reverse complement.
AATTTTCCCTAACTCTTGATTGAGTGTAATTATTGACAGATCGTCAATAAAGTCTGTTTTAATTGTCATTGTCACATGTCTACACATGGTACAGGCCATGATAATCATGGTGGGTAGTTAGCGACTGCTTTTATGGAAGTACATCACATGTCTACACATGGTACAGACCATGATAATCATGGTGGGTAGTTAGCGAATGCTTTTACTGTAAGTACATCACATGTCTACATATGTTAAAAGCAGTTTGACTTTTGCACTTGCAAATGTACCAGAGCCCCTTTTGGTTACTTGCATTTGCTAGTGGGGTTGTTGGACTTTTGCAAGAATCGGGGCCATTGGAGCATATATTTTTTTAATCAGAAAAAAAGTGTCCAATGCGGGACTTGATCCCGGGTCGTAGCGGTCGAAAACCAACGGTTTAGACCACCGACCTCCAAGAATTACCTACAGAATATGAGATCCTGTGTGCGGTGTGAAAACTACAGACCGGAGTCAATTCTGTCAACACAGCATAAATAAGAGCATTCAATTCACACAAGAAATTAAAACCATAAAAGGTGTATCGCCTTTTCTTAGATCTAAAAATGTAAAAAAAAAATAAGAAGAAAAAGATTTTAAAAGTTCAGTTTTCTATTTTATTTTCCTTATTTTTCAAATGGATAGCGAATTTACGCAAATTTTCCCCTAAATACACATTAATGATTTCTCAGAAAATCTTTTGGGCCACATTTTTGGTCTTTGAGGTACCGCCTGCATTACGCTGACGAGGGCCAACAGCCTGAAACACGTTCGTGGTTGAACTTTATTGATTTATCAAGAGATTGGACTGGCTAAATATCAGGAAACAAGTTAAATCAACGTTTAGTTAACTTTTGTTCCACTAGATGGCGCTCTGCCATCTAAAATTCTCTTGTAGGCGGCCAAGAAATGCCATTTTTGTTTTAAAGATCTACAAATGTCTAGAAATAATTATTGTGAGTCTACAGGGAAACGACAGATAAAGAACTACAGTTTCAGCAGCCACGCCCCACTTCAACACAAGAAATCCACACACACAAAAACCTTTATTAAGACACACAGGTCTTACACAGGATTCTCCTTGGGGTTACAAGACGGAGAAACCCATGAAAGTGGGAAATATACAAAGGGGTAAAAATAGAGAAAGATTATATACAAATGGTAAATATATACAGATTATTATTTGAATAATTCTATGGAAAATAAGAATATGGATTTGGAAATATGGGTGGGAGAAGTGGAGAGAGAAAAGAGGAAAGAAAACAGGTATTTACATATGGAACATACATATAATGGAACAAGTCAATTTAAGCTCTTCTGCTCACACAGCACAGGAGGACCATTGTAGTTGCAATGGTAGACCCAACATGCCTTATCCTTTACAGATCAAGGTACGCCCTTTTTTTTATCAACTTATTTGATGGATTGTCTTTTGACTCAAAATGTTATGTATTAAAATTCGAAACTATTTTAAAGGCGTAAGATTCTTTTTGAAATGAAACAATTTCTACTGCCCTTACTGCAATGGAAAAATAACAGCTGTATGGTAGATTAAACTGGCGAAACCGCTAGGAGGGTTCACCACTAATGAGCCAGGCCTAATTTTTCCATTGCAGTAAGGGCAGTAGAAATTGTTTAATTTTAAAAAGAATCTTACGCCTTTAAAATAGTTTCGAATTTTGATAACAGATGGCGCGCTAGTGCAATATATTATGTATTAGTTACATTTTTATATAAAGACAAAGGAAAAATGGCCTAGAAAAAAAGGTTCTCATTGGCTGCCACCAGCATTGTGCGCCACGCAGCGGTGGCCGTTCGTACTACAAGCCACCGCCACACGGCCTGACATCCCAGCTGGCTGGAAATTCTGACAAGAAGTGTCTACAAAAAAAAAATAATAAGTATGAACTTGTGGGGCCGAGAGACTTTCCCTCCAGCCAGCTGGCGATGGCTATATAGTTCGGACGGCCACCGCTGCGTGGCTGCCGGTAGCAGCCAATGAGAACCGTTCAAATGTTCTAGGCCTTTGTCATCATTGACTTTATATATAAATGTAACTGTTACATAATATTATGAAAAAGGCATCTCCTTATCGTGCAACTGAAAGTTGCTGATGGCTTGCGCCATCTATCGGAATAAATATCAACTATTCTCGTTGATTTCTAATTATTTCAGAATTGGCCAAATAACTATTCTTGATTAATCAAGAAAACTTTCTGCACCTTATCCCAGTACAATATCACATTTGTACTATTGTTTCACATTGTGTCTCACGCAATTAATACATAATAGTGATAAAAACGAACTTTGAAATACTTTATTGGGCCATCGCTTGAATTAATTTATAATTGCTCATGTTGGCCACTTCTCGCATCGCTGTAGGCGATTCTGTCTGATGGAATGTCAAAGCCATTGTGCTGGCAATACATTGTGCTCCAGACGTCTTCGCATTGCCCTTGATAACATTTCTCGTCTGCCGAAAAAGACTATAGTTCCAAACTTGTGGTACACTATGGCTGTACTATCTTGCAAGGGCCATGGGAACAAAATGTCTGCTCTCTCAGATGGTAGTGACCAAGGGCCGTTAATGTCTTCCATGCTTTATTATGGTCATCCTGTGATTTCATTGAATCTTGTAGCGTCCACGGCATGTCGATCGAGTAGGTCTGGTAGGCAGCGGTTCTGCCGAGAACAAATTCTGATCCAAACTGATATGGATTCTTTTTTTACACGATGCATAGCAAGACCTTCTCACAAGCAATTAAAATGTAAATGCGGTGTCCTCTTACTGGAGAGTTGCTACAGTAGAACTACCTCTCTGACAAAACCTAGTTACAGTGTCCTTTAGGGAGAGGTGTCCTCTTACTGGAGAGTTGCTACAGTAGAACTACCTCTCTGACAAAACCTAGTTACAGTGTCCTTTAGGGAGAGGTGTCCTCTTACTGGAGAGTTGCTACAGTAGAACTACCTCTCTGACAAAACCTAGTTACAGTGTCCTTTAGGGAGAGGTGTCCTCTTACTGGAGAGTTGCTACAGTAGAACTACCTCTCTGACAAAACCTAGTTACAGTGTCCTTTGGGGAGAGGTGTCCTCTTACTGGAGAGTTGCTACAGTAGAACTACCTCTCTGACAACACCTAGTTACAGTATCCTTTAGGGAGAGGTGTCCTCTTACTGGAGAGTTGTTACAGTAGAACTACCTCTCTGACAACACCTAGTTACAGTATCCTTTAGGGAGAGGTGTCCTCTTACTGGAGAGTTGCTAAATACAGTAGAACTACCTCTCTGACAACACCTAGTTACAGTATCCTTTAGGGAGAGGTGTCCTCTTACTGGAGAGTTGTTACAGTAGAACTACCTCTCTGACAACACCTAGTTACAGTATCCTTTAGGGAGCGTGTCCTCTTACAGGAGAGTTGTTACAGTAAAACTACCTCTCTGACAACACCTAGTTACAGTATCCTTTAGGGAGAGGTGTCCTCTTACTGGAGAGTTGTTACAGTAGAACTACCTCTCTGACAACACCTAGTTACAGTATCCTTTAGGGAGAGGTGTCCTCTTACTGGAGAGTTGTTACAGTAGAACTACCTCTCTGACAACACCTAGTTACAGTATCCTTTAGGGAGAGGTGTCCTCTTACTGGAGAGTTGTTACAGTAGAACTACCTCTCTGACAACACCTAGTTACAGTATCCTTTAGCGAGAGGTGTCCTCTTACTGGAGAGTTGCTACAGTAGAACTACCTCTCTGACAACACCTAGTTACAGTGTTCTTTAGGGAGAGGTGTCCTCTTACTGGAAAGTTGCTAAATACAGTAGAACTACCTCTCTGACAACACCTAGTTACAGTGTTCTTTAGGGAGAGGTGTCCTCTTACTGGAGAGTTGTTACAGTAGAACTACCTCTCTGACAACACCTAGTTACAGTATCCTTTAGGGAGAGGTGTCCTCTTACTGGAGAGTTGTTACAGTAGAACTACCTCTCTGACAACACCTAGTTACAGTGTTCTTTAGGGAGAGGTATCCTCATACTGGAAAGTTGCTAAATACAGTAGAACTACCTCTCTGACAACACCTAGTTACAGTATCCTTTAGGGAGAGGTGTCCTCATACTGGAGAGTTGTTACAGTAGAACTACCTCTCTGACAACACCTAGTTACAGTGTTCTTTAGGGAGAGGTGTCCTCTTACTGGAAAGTTGCTAAATACAGTAGAACTACCTCTCTGACAACACCTAGTTACAGTGTCCTTTAGGGAGAGGTGTCTTCTTACTGGAGAGTTGCTAAATACAGTAGAACTACTTCTCTGACAACACCTAGTTACAGTGTCGTTTAGGGATAGGTGTCTTCTTACTGGAAAGTTGTTACAGTAGAACTACCTCTCTGACAACACCTAGTTACAGTGTTCTTTAGGGAGAGGTGTCCTCTTACTGGAGAGTTGTTACAGTAGAGCTACCTCTCTGACAACACCTAGTTACAGTATCCTTTAGGGAGAGGTGTCCTCTTACTGGAGAGTTGTTACAGTAGAACTACCTCTCTGACAACACCTAGTTACAGTATCCTTTAGGGAGAGGTGTCCTCTTACTGGAGAGTTGTTAAAGTAGAACTACCTCTCTGACAACACCTAGTTACAGTGTTCTTTAGGGAGAGGTGTCCTCTTACTGGAAAGTTGCTAAATACAGTAGAACTACCTCTCTGAAAACACCTAGTTACAGTCTCCTTTAGGGAGAGATGTCCTCTTACTGGAGAGTTGTTACAGTAGAACTACCTCTCTGACAACACCTAGTTACAGTGTTCTTTAGGGAGAGGTGTCCTCTTACTGGAAAGTTGTTACATTAGAACTACCTCTCTGACAACACCTAGTTACAGTATCCTTTAGGGAGAGGTGTCCTCTTACTGGAGAGTTGTTACAGTAGAACTACCTCTCTGACAACACCTAGTTACAGTATCCTTTAGGGAGAGGTGTCCTCATACTGGAGAGTTGTTACAGTAGAACTACCTCTCTGACAACACCTAGTTACAGTGTTCTTTAGGGAGAGGTGTCCTCTTACTGGAAAGTTGCTAAATACAGTAGAACTACCTCTCTGACAACACCTAGTTACAGTGTCCTTTAGGGAGAGATGTCCTCTTACTGGAGAGTTGTTACAGTAGAACTACCTCTCTGACAACACCTAGTTACAGCATCCTTTAGGGAGAGGTGTCCTCTTACTGGAGAGTTGTTACAGTAGAACTACCTCTCTGACAACACCTAGTTAGAGTATCCTTTAGGGAGAGGTGTCCTCTTACTTGAGAGTTGTTACAGTAGAACTACCTCTCTGACAACACCTAGTTACAGTATCCTTTAGGGAGAGGTGTCCTCATACTGGAGAGTTGTTACAGTAGAACTACCTCTCTGACAACACCTAGTTACAGTGTTCTTTAGGGAGAGGTGTCCTCTTACTGGAAAGTTGCTAAATACAGTAGAACTACCTCTCTGACAACACCTAGTTACAGTGTCCTTTAGGGAGAGGTGTCTTCTTACTGGAGAGTTGCTAAATACAGTAGAACTACCTCTCTGACAACACCTAGTTACAGTGTCCTTTAGGGAGAGGTGTCTTCTTACTGGAAAGTTGTTACAGTAGAACTACCTATCTGACAACACCTAGTTACAGTGTTCTTTAGGGAGAGGTGTCCTCTTACTGGAAAGTTGTTACAGTAGAACTACCTCTCTGACAACACCTAGTTACAGTATCCTTTAGGGAGAGGTGTCCTCTTACTGGAGAGTTGTTACAGTAGAACTACCTCTCTGACAACACCTAGTTACAGTGTTCTTTAGGAAGAGGTGTCCTCTTACTGGAAAGTTGCTAAATACAGTAGAACTACCTCTCTGACAACACCTAGTTACAGTGTCCTTTAGGGAGAGATGTCCTCTTACTGGAGAGTTGTTACAGTAGAACTACCTCTCTGACAACACCTAGTTACAGTATCTTTTAGGGAGAGGTGTCCTCTTACTGGAGAGTTGTTACAGTAGAACTACCTCTCTGACAACACCTAGTTACAGTGTTCTTTAGGGAGAGGTGTCCTCTTACTGAAAAGTTGCTAAATACAGTAGAACTACCTCTCTGACAACACCTAGTTACAGTGTCCTTTAGGGAGAGGTGTCTTCTTACTGGAGAGTTGCTAAATACAGTAGAACTACCTCTCTGACAACACCTAGTTACAGTGTCCCTCAGGGAGAGGTGTCTTCTTACTGGAGAGTTGCTAAATACAGTAGAACTACTTCTCTGTAAAGGACAACACCTAGTTACAGAGTGTCCTTTAGGGAGAGGTGTCTTCTTACTGGAGAGTTGCTAAATACAGTAGAACTACCTCTCTGTAAAGGACAACACCTAGTTGCAGTGTGTCCTTTAGGGAGAGGTGTCTTCTTACTGGAGAGTTACTAAATACAGTAGAACTACCTCTCTGTAAAGGACAACAACTAGTTACAGAGCCAAAGTGTCCTTTAGGGAGAGGTGTCCTCTTACTGGAGAGTTGCTAAATACAGTAGAACTACCTCTCTGTAAAGGACAACACCTAGTTACAGAGTGTCCTTTAGGGAGAGGTGTCTTCTTACTGGAGAGTTGCTAAATACAGTAGAACTACCTCTCTGTAAAGGACAACACCTAGTTGCAGAGTGTCCTTTAGGGAGAGGTGTCTTCTTACTTGAGAGTTGCTAAATACAGTAGAACTACCTCTCTGTAAAGGACAACACCTAGTTACAGAGTGTCCTTTAGGGAGAGGTGTCTTCTTACTGGAGAGTTACTAAATACAGTAGAACTACCTCTCTGTAAAGGACAACAACTAGTTACAGAGCCAAAGTGTCCTTTAGGGAGAGGTGTCCTCTTACTGGAGAGTTGCTAAATAGTAAAAATTGGAATTTTACAAATGAAAACTGTCCTTTGTAGAGAGGTGTCCTCTAGCATAAGTGTCCTTTCATAGAGGTTGTTCTACTGTATATGCCAATGTAATATGCAACCCTATAATTTCTAAATACTGTACCTACTTTTTCATGCCAATCATATGATAAACTTGAAGCAAAATTAGGCAAACATAAACAAGGGCAGTAGAAAGTTTTTAATTTTATAAAAAGAATCATACACGTCTATAATAGTTTCAAATTTTGATAACAGATGGCACTCTAATGCATCATAAACAATTGTGCAAAAGGGGCATCTCTCCCTTCAAAAATTAATAAAAGCAATACGTTTTTTTAATTTAATGGGAAAGGTGCTATATTTTGCACATGAATATCATATATTTATACAAATATATGAAATATATTTACGGATAATGATCAATTATTTAAAATCTGCATGAAACCATCTATAGCTATAACGTTTTTTAAAATCATCTAACCCAACATTGACATTTAGCTGACGCCTACACTTTTTTTTTTGAAACAAAGAATTTATTTTAAATTTTATATTTTCAAATAATTTAAATATTTAGAATGATAATTAAATATTTAAAGATATATTTATTGATTGCTCTATTATCAAAACAATAATTTAATATATTCATAATATGAAAATTCGAAACTATTATAGACGCGTATGATTATTTTGAAAATTAAACAATTGTCTACTGCCCTTACTGCAAAAGAATCATACACGTCTATAATAGTTTCGAATTTTCATAACAGATGGCGCACTAATGTATGTGGCTGGATTTGGCCCAGCCACATTGCCAGCAAAACACCTCTTTGATAGATTGTGAGGATTCCATTAGATCCCGTGTGGATCTCATGGAATAAAGTCCGCCCTAGACTGACGAGGGCCATTAGCCCGAAACCATGGTCTCTAGGTGGACGCTTATCAGTTTGCCAAAGTTGGTGTTGTGGCTTTGTCACCGACCCGATGCCGCTAGTTTCAGCGACGGTCAATAGATGGCGTCAGATTCTGACGTTTATTTTGACGGGAGAGGCGATCATTGCTTCCATATATATATATATATATATATATATATATGTCTGTCCTTTATGCCTGACCAAACCACTCATTGGAACGCCATGAAACTTTGGGAAGTTATTTAGTATAGTACTGGGAAGGTTTCTAGCAAATAAAATTTTTGAAATAACTTTTCGCCTGAAAATAATCAAGATAAATATTCTAATTTATCTGTTATAATTCAACAATCTGCTCTAAATATTATCATGATACGATGATTTTGTAATGTAGAAAATTAGGAAAGACAAAATTCAGGATGACACGGCAATTTATTTGAGACAAGAATAATGATACAATTCCAAGGCAAGGCACTATTTCTTTAACTTCCAATTACCGAGGGAACCAATTAATATTGATTTTATTCAACTCATCGAGTATTTTTAAAGGGACCGGGAAAAATGTTCACTTTATCGAGAGATTCGTTGGACAAACCTTTACTCAGGTAAAACCCGGGCGAAGCCGGGTACATCCATACAAGAATAATGATACAATTCCAAGGCAAGATACTATTCCTCTAACTTCCAATTACCGAGGGAACCAATTAATATTGATTTTATTCAACTTATCGAGTATTTTTCAAGGGACCGGGAAAATATGTTCACTTTATCGAGAGATTCGTTAGACAAACCTTTACTCGGGTAAAACCCGGGCGAAGCCGGGTACGTCCGCTAGTAAATAAAAAAAAATGTTTGATATTAAAAAAATAATAAAAATGGCATATATATATTATTTTTATAAAATAAAATAAATATATATATGCCTATATAAATATATATGTATAAAATATATATTTATAGGCATATATATTTATAAATACATATATATCTTATTTGTTTTTAATATCAAATATAATTGAAAAATATATATGTAAAATCAAAACGTATCAGAAAAATAATTGATTTACTTTTTTGTTTCTTTTTCATTTTGTATTTTTAAAATAAATATAAACATATAAAATATATATCTGTGATAAGGTCCTGTCGACTTATCTGTGATGAGGTATCCTGTCGACTCTCGCTATAGCTGTGATAACCGAGGGTCAAACCTGTAGTAACCGAGAGGGACAGTCAAGGCGTGGAGAGTTTTCCAGTACCTCTCTGCACTTTGGAAGACCTTTAACAGTTTTCACAGAGTACAGGCAGTCGAGGTCGAGGCAGAGTGGAAAGCTTGGGAATGTCCACACACAAAAAATCGAAGAGACACAGTTGTAGTAAGAAAGTTCCGTGAATAGATAGGAGTCGAGCTAAGAGCAAGATGGAGATAGAAGATTTCTTACTGTTCTACATGGTCGATGAGGTGGACCTGGGTACAACCGACGAGGTCTCACGCCGATAGTGAAGCGACTGTAATTTCGGCTAAAACCGAGGTTTTATATACCTTTGTCGAGGGGGGAGACATGCGGGAATTTGGACTTTGAATGGGCGCAAAGGGCGTGGGGCGTCTGCGCTATTCTGCACCCTTTGACCTTGATGGCAACGACTTGCCAAATTCCTCTTTAGGGTTGTTGGATTTCTATCTCGATCTCTTTCTTAGCTCAACTCTTAATCTATTACATAGTTTTATTTATTCATCCTCAGTTTATACAAAGTACATTACATATGGTGATGCAATGACACATGTCAATCATGCGTATAATTATTTATAGATGTGTTTCTATATACAACATGACAATCTTGTTATAAGTAGTATACAATATAGGGTTGTTGGTTTAAATTACCTTATATATGTAATTTCCACAAATTTAATCATTTTCACAAATTACTAATCATTTACAATCTGCATGAAAATAAACCCTTTATAGCTAAAACGTTTTTTGATAATCTAATTGTAATACAGTAGAACTTGGATAATTCGAACTTCTTTAATTCGAAAACCTCTTTAATTCGAATATTTATCTTGGTCCCTAGAATTTCCTATAAATAGAATAACTGTTTTTTAATTCGAATTTTTGGATAATTCGAATTTTTTTATGGTCCCTTGGGGTTCGAATTATCCAAGTTCGACTGTATTAGGGCTTTTAGCTGATGCCTACACTATGGTTGAAACAAAAAAAAAACAACAAAAAAAGAAGCCTGAGATTTAATTCAATCAACTCAGCTCTTCCGGAATCGGCAGGGATAACTTAAAGAGGTAGAAACAGGATCAGTGGATTCCTTTATATAAATATATTAAAAAACGAAAAAAAAAAAAAAAGATGGCGCTCTGCCTTCTGTAAAGCACATGTGCTCCTGGTCAGGATATGCCATTTTTAATATATATATATATATGAAAAACAATATAAAAAAATAAAAGATAAGTGGGTCAGGTGTTGATATTAAAAATAAAGAAGGCATCTCCTGACCACGAGCACATGTGCTTTATAGATGGCAGAGCGCCATCTAGTGGAGCAAAAATAAACTAAACGTTTATTTAGCTTGCTCCTTGTTATTTGGCCAACCCAATTTCTTGATAAATCGTTCGTGGATGGCTTTTCTTGATTTATCAAGAAATTGGGTTGGCCAAATATCACGGAGCAAGCTAAATGAACGTTTAGTTTATTTTTGCTCCACTAGATGGCGCTCTGCCATCTAAAAAGCACATGTGCTCGTGGTCAGGAGATGCCTTCTTTATTTTTAATATATATATATAACCATAGCGCGCGCCATTATCTTGATACCTTTTATTCTTTATTAAAGGGAAGAAAAACGAGGAGTTATTACTTAAAGAAAAGCATTGAGAGTATATCTAATTGAAATATAAATATTTATAAAAAATATCGAAATTATTTTAAGATAAAAATTACTAATATTTGAAGAACACTGGTTTTATCTAGCTTGGAGACCCTTTTTTTATCCTATAAAAGAAAAAAAAACAAATATTTTCACAATTAAATTATTTATAAACTTACAATTGAAAATTAACAATAGGTTTTTTAAAAATTGAAACAAAAAAAAAAGCAAGTTTTCAAGAAAAGTTCCCCCTGTCATTTCATGATAAGCCAGTAAAAGAGCGATTTTGCTTTGAAAATTTATTTATTTGTTTCAATTAAAAAATATATAAAAATTTTAGTGTTAATTCTCTTTTGTAAATTTCATAATAAAATATAAAACTATATTTAAAAAAAATAGAAAATATTCATTAGGTTGTTTTAATATTTTTATCTTGATTATATATGTTATCAGCCGACAAAATTAAAACATTTCTAATTATTTTAGAAAAATACCGCTAGAGGGCAATTTAAACAGAGTACCATTCGTTATTATTTACGAGGCCCTAGAAAATATACACACACTTTGACTAAGTTTATTTGTTGTGTTTATGTCGTTGTTTTTTGCAATCTTTCAAGTTTTTCAGGTAGGATTGAGCTATTTTATCTATTGTACTTTAAGTTTAATGCATGTATCTCGTCATTTGTCATATTATTCACCCAATCTATAAAAACTTAGGTATATTATGCCAGAAGGTTTAAAGACCTTTTTGCGCAAACGAACCATTAAGGATGATTTTAAGTTTCCTTTTATAGAATCTCTTTTATAGGCACGAATATATTCTCCTTACATGTTTTGGCCTAAAGTATCTAGGGACGTTTTTAACCCTCATTTTGAAGTAAAAAAAAAAATAGTAATTAAAAAAAAAAATTATATATAGCATATAGAAAAATATTGCGCCTTTATTAAAAAGGCATCTATTTAGGATGTATTATGTATAAAAACTGTTATTATTTTAATATTATATTTCATATTTTGGTGAATTTTTCTATTAAACCTAAAAAAATATATAATTTTACCTAACCTTTTTTCTACTTTATTATTTTAAAATTGAAGCCATATATAAAAAAATCTTCAATTATTTAGTTTATACAGCCATAAAATTAATATATTTAGTAGAAAAAAATATCTATAAAGAAAAAAAAAAAAAAAAAAAATTGTAATGTTAGTTGTATTTGCTATATACAGTATAACCTTGTTAATTTGACCAAAGGTAATTTGATACTTGCAATAATTGACTGTATTTTAATGGCCTGACTTCCAGTCTATCAAATAAACAACGTTAATTCAATCAACGATAATTTGACCTTTGTTTAAATTGACATTAGATAATTCTTGTTTAAATACAAAATCTTATTGCTAAAAATTTAAACTATTTTTGACACTCACAATTCTTTTTGAAATAAACAATTTTCTACTGCCCTTACTGCACTGATAAAATAACGGGAGACCCTAGCTCATCAGTGGTTAACCCTCCTAACAGTTTCGCCAGTTTAATCTACCATACCGCTGTTATATTGTATTTTGCTGTTTTCCTTTTATAGTGATACTGTTGCTAAACTCTTGGAATAGGTATTTTAGAAGAACTTTGGACATAATTTTTCCATTGCAGTAAGGGCAGTAGAGATTGTTCAATTTCAAAGCCAAACCAAACCAGTGATGGTGACCCTTATTCAGAAAGTCTAGAAAAAGTACACCCTCGGAATCCCAAAAGACAGACACCATAACCTTTCTGCTGATGGAACTGTCTTGGCTTTCTTGGGGGAAGGGGAACCGGAGTGTCTCCATTGCATGGATTGTTGCTTGGACTCTGGTGTAAAGTGATGGGCCCAAGTCTCATCCATGGTAACAAATCTATTAACAAATTCCTCTGGATTGGCTTCAAATAACGCAAGATTGTTCGAAGATAACTTTCTCCTTACAGCCTTTTGATCGGGTGTCAAAAGTTTGGGAACCCAACGGGCAGAAAGCTTCCTGAGGCCCAAGTGTTCTCTCATGATCCGATCCACTGTTGTTTTTGGAATACCCAAGGTCTCTTCTATCTGACGAACTGTCATTCTTCTGTCCAACATAACCAAATCATGTATCTTGTCGATGTTTTTTTGAGTAACTGACTCAACAGGTCTTCCTGGTTGATGTTCGTCTTCGGTGCTGATCCTCCCTAATTTAACGCAGCTACCCATTTTTTACTGTGCTATAGGAAGGAGCATCTTCCCTTAATGTATCCACCATATCCTCATAGATTTCTTTCAGCGACATTCCTTTCTTACAAAGATATTTTATTACAGCACGAATCTCGTTTGTCTCCATTTTAGATGATTCCTGTTTCTTGTCCTCTTTCAGAACCCATAACAAAAAAACGGTTAGTTGTAGAAACTTAAATATCTTTATACAAGGCTTTAAGGTATATATGGTAAAATTTATTAGTTTCTAATATTTCGTTCTCATGGTTGGGCCACGGACTTATGGGACACCCCTTGTATATAGCGTTGGTAGCACAAAAAGATTTAGTAAAGTTTGATAACATTGCACCAGCATTCTGCATTTACATTTAGGTGTCCGGGTGTTGGGGGGGGGGGGGGCAGACTTATCTACTGTCACCTAGTAGCACATTTGGAAACATTTGACCAAGATTACTGTCTGGTGGATTATTGATAAGACAAGGTGATGTTGCTGCTTGGTCACTGAGGCCAATCTCACCTTGACTTCTCTATTTCTGGACACAAGAGAGAGTTTTGTGTTCAACAGCAAGCAGTCAAACAAGACAAAATGTTTCAGTTCTTCCCCTAGCACACCATGAGGCTCATTGAAATATAACCAACACTCTCTTATAATTCCAGGGTCGGTGGAAGGATGGTCTAAACCATTGGTTTTTGAACACAACAACCTGTGTTCGATTCCCACATTGGACATTTTTTTCTGATTAAAAAAAAAAAATGCTCCAACAGCCCCCGATTCTTGCAAAAATCCAATCCTACCAGCAAGTGCAAGTAACCAAATGGGGCTCTGGCACATTTGTAAGTGCAAAGTCGAACTGCTTTTCATATGTGTAGACATGTGGTGTACTTACAATTAAATCAGTCGCCTACTTCTACCCACCATGAATACCATGGCCTGTACCATGTGTAGTAGGTAGGGTTAAGTAAAAAAAAAAAAAGAATTTTCATTCAAAAGAAACATTTGTGGTATAGTTGTGAAACGTCGTTCTACAAACACAAGTATTTGTCAGTGGAGGATATCGGATAATGAAGGTGTCTCTCCTGTACTGTGATACAGTGTAACCCGCCAGCCAACATGGAATAAAAGAGAGACAGAACGGTGTGTTGAAGTGGAGAAAACAAACCACCAGTTTGGGAAACAATGCACACTCCAGCTGTTTGTTGCATTCACCTGGGAAACTGACGTTATTGGAATTCTCTTTTGTCTCCAATTCTTTATGTCATCTGTTGTGCAGTTACCTGGGTTCTTGTCATTGTATGTGACACCTTGAACTGAGTAACCTTGGTTGTGATAAGGTACAGTTTGGATTATAAACACAAGGTAATAAGACCTAATCCAAATAAATTAATAGTGTGTGACGTTACGGTAACAGGGTTGTTACCAAAATTTATTACAATTTATTTGGATCTTGGTCTTATTACCTTGTAAACCTTGATCGTGTAAATGAAACCCAAGGTAATAAGACCTAATCCAAATAAATTAATAGTGTGTGACGTTACGGTAACAGGGTTGTTACCAAAATTTATTACAATTTATTTGGATCTTGGTCTTATTACCTTGTAAACCTTGATTGTGTAAATGAAACACAAGGTAATAAGACCTAATCCAAATAAATTGTGTCTAACATTTCTGTAACAGCATTGTTACTATCAGCAGACAAAAGTGCTGAATGTTACTTTTTATTCAGTACCATCTGATGATAGTAACATTGCTGTTACCTGAAACGTTACACACTATTTATTTATTTTGATTTGGTCCTATTATCTTTTGTTTCTAATCTATGATCCAAATTGTACCTTATCATCTTCAAATGAGAGTTGCAGATGGCCCTTTTTGCATGAACAAGAGATGTCTTTGTTCTTGATGCAACGCTCTGATCCAGTACAGTAGAACTACCTCTCTGACAACACCTAGTTACAGAGTGTCCTTTAGGGAGAGGTGTCCTCTTACTGGAGAGTTGCTAAATACAGTAGAACTACCTCTCTGACAACACCTAGTTACAGAGTGTCCTTTAGGGAGAGGTGTCCTCTTACTGGAGAGTTGCTAAATACAGTAGAACTACCTCTCTGTAAAGGACAACACCTAGTTAGAGAGTGTCCTTTAGGGAGAGGTGTCCTCTTACTGGAGAGTTGCTAAATACAGTAGAACTACCTCTCTGACAACACCTAGTTACAGAGTGTCCTTTAGGGAGAGGTGTCCTCTGACTGGAGAGTTGCTAAATACAGTAGAACTACCTCTCTGACAACACCTAGTTACAGAGTGTCCTTTAGGGAGAGGTGTCCTCTTACTGGAGAGTTGCTAAATACAGTAGAACTACCTCTCTGACAACACCTAGTTACAGAGTGTCCTTTAGGGAGAGGTGTCCTCTTACTGGAGAGTTGCTAAATACAGTAGAACTACCTCTCTGACAACACCTAGTTACAGTGTGTCCTTTAGGGAGAGGTGTCCTCTTACTGGAGAGTTGCTAAATACAGTAGAACTACCTCTCTGACAACACCTAGTTACAGTGTGTCCTTTAGGGAGAGGTGCCCTCTTACTGGAGAGTTGCTAAATACAGTAGAAATACCTCTCTGACAACACCTAGTTACAGTGTGTCCTTTAAGGAGAGGTGCCCTCTTACTGGAGAGTTGCTAAATACAGTAGAACTACCTCTCTGACAACACCTAGTTACAGTGTGTCCTTTAGGGAGAGGTGCCCTCTTACTGGAGTATTGCAAAATAGTAAAAATGGTAATTTAGCAAATGAAAACTTTCCTTTGTAGAGAGGTGTCCTTTAGTGGGAGTGTCCTCTCATGGAGGTTGTTCTACTGTACATACTTCCATTTTTGTAACATTTTTCATAAATTTCAACTAAGTTTATTTACTACTAGGGGCTCTGTTGTCATAAGAATAAGATATAACTGCTGTAGTTGCTGAATCACCTGGTATTTCCACCAGGCCAAATAAGTGAAACAAAGTTTGGTTTCGTCACCTTGTCCAATTTCATAATTGCCTCCCTCCTTCCTTACTTCCCAATATATTCTACTTCCTCTAACCTACCTCCCATCTGTCTTCTTTCTTATCTCCACTCAATCATATTATTGATGGTGTCTGCTGATAAAGCTCATCAAAGGAGAATTTATAACCATCATGATTGTGTTAATAATCTATAAGTTTAATTGTGCCTTATCATAATTGAGTCAAGTAGAATGTCATTAAGACTGGGAGCACTACTCAGTGGCTCCTATATGAAATGGTTGCCTCCGACATGAGAAATAAACACAATGTACAGCCACTCCTAACATGGAGTACATCCTGTATCCCTGGAGTCCTTACAGCAAGCATGTCAAACTTGCGGGCCTCATGCGGCCCCCTACGAATAAATTTGCGGCCCACCAGACAATATATTTTAATAAATTTTTTTTTATAAATAAAAAAAAATTAATAAAAAATTGTAGCCTAATTTTTAAAAATTGTAATTATACATAATTTATTTATTAATAACGAACCACTGGTCGCCATACATAAGTCGTAAGTTTTGATAATATTATACCTACATACATAATGTATGTACATCGCCGTAAGTATTGTGTGCCTTAAAGTTTAAAGAAAATATTCTTTCGGAGTACTAGAAAATTTTTTTTTTTAAAGTTACGTTCAATAATTTGTGCAGTTATTCTGTGTCTGGTAAGTTAAAAAATATTAATTTTTAAAATTTTTTTAAAATATTAATTAAAACGTTTTATTATTTTGTGTTAGCGATTACTAATTTTTTTTCAGACCTTTGTATTCAATAGGTTTTCATCAAAACCAAGTGGCAGTAAAACTAAACGAAAAATTGCTGACGAACATAGAATTTTCAAGAAAAGTGGGAATTAGAGTATTTTTGCTCTGAAGTAAAAGATAAAATCATCTGTTTGATATGTAATAATGCTATTAGTGTACCAAAATTATATAACATTAAACGTCATTATGAACAACATAAATCAAAATATGATACCTACGAAGGTTTAATGAGACAAGAAAAGTTAAAAGAGTTCAAGTTGGGAATGAAAAACAATAGTTTATGTTTACTAAAGTATCACAAGAGAGTGAAGCGGCGGTGCATGCAAGCTACGTTTTATCGGAGATGATAGCTAAACACTCAAAACCTTTTACTGAAGGTGATTTCATCAAGGAATGTTTAATTAAAGCTGCAGAAATTGT
Organism: Cordylochernes scorpioides; assembly: GCA_030710605.1. Taxonomy (NCBI): domain Eukaryota; kingdom Metazoa; phylum Arthropoda; class Arachnida; order Pseudoscorpiones; family Chernetidae; genus Cordylochernes; species Cordylochernes scorpioides. Next base: position 43,115,806 of record CP092870.1, on the reverse strand, counting down.
TTGTCCTGGAAGTGTGAAGACGTTTCAAGCAATATCTTTGTCTCGAAATACCGTTGTGGAAAGAGTTACTGATATGGCCAGAAATTTAAATGATCAGATAAAAGAAAAATCATCTTGTTTCGAAGCATTTTCCATTGCCTTTGATGAGAGTACGGACATTGGGTGCGTAGCTCAGTTAGCTGTTTTTTTTCGAGCTTGCGACACGGATTTCAACATTTTTGAGGAATTATTGGAACTAATACCGATGCATGGCACTACTACAGGAGAAGATATATTTAATTGCGTTTATGATCTTCTGCAAAAATACAATTTACCTCAATCAAAATTGACTTCTGTAGCAACAGATGGAGCTCCTTCAATGACTGGAAAAACCAACGGTTTCGTAGCATTACTGCGAAAAAAACTAAGTGAAATTTCTGATGGTTCCAATATTCATCATACGCATTGCATTATACATCAGGAAGTATTATGTACGAAGGTAATAAAAATGGAAAATGTGTTGACACCTATCAAAAAATTCATCAATTTCATAAGATCTCGAGGTTTAAATCAACGACAGTTCTCTCTGTTCTTAACTGAATTAGAAAGCGAATATTCAGGTTTATCATACTATACCGAGGTAGGTTGGCTATCATGCTCCAAGGTTCTCAAACAATTTTGGGACTTGAAAGAAGAAATATGTCAGTTTTTAATAACCAAGAATCAAGACATCACTTTGTTTTCTGATCAAGTATGGTTGCAAGATTTTTCCTTCATGGTTGACATAACAAAACACTTGTCGGATTTAAATTTGAAACTGCAAGGAAAGGATCATATCATTACCAACATGTGTGACCAAGTTAATGCATTCAAATGTAAGCTAGTTCTTTGGGAAAAGCAGTTGAAAAACGAAGATTTAATGCACTTTCCGACATGCAACATGTACAAATCAAGTTTAGGTGAAACTGCATCGTATCAAAAATATGCGGAAAAAATTTTAAGTCTTAGAAATGAATTTGAAACAAGGTTTTCTGATTTCAAATCTTTGGAAGGCAAGTTTACTTTGTTTTCTTCGATTTTCTCGATAAATATAGAATCAGTACCTAATCATATGCAAATGGAGGTAATAGATATCCAGTGCGATTCAGATTTAAAGGCAAAATTCATTGAAGTTGGCGTTTCTGAATTTTACAAATATTTGCCAGCCAGATTTGAAAACATTCGAAAATTAGCATATGAAATTATGTCCATGTTTGGAAGTACTTATCGGTGCGAGCAGTTATTTTCACTTATGAAAGGAAATGTCTCCAATCCGATCGAGAATTACTGACGTTCACCTTGGGTCAGTTTTAAAATTAATCACTGCGAACAAGATTTCCCCCGAAGTAGGAAGGATGGTAGCAGAAAAGAGATGCCAAATATCAGGGAGAAAATATTAACTGTACTTTCTTTTTTCTTATTAGTATTTTTAAAAATAAACCTACATAAATGTTACTATAAAAATTTAATTACTTGTTTTCTTTTTTTTGCGGCCCACATAATCTTATTACTTTTTTATTTGGCCCGTGTTAGGATTTGAGTTTGACATGCTTGCCTTACAGGGTACTATCAGCATGGCCAGCTGAGCCCAGGTTGTTTAGTGAGCTTGTTACTGCTCCCCCTCCTCCTTTTTCATCCGGGCTTGAGACCGGCAGGTGGAATTTTATCAATACTGGATCCTAAGAATATGAAGTGATCAACTCTTTATTTTTTTGTAAACTTGAAATTATAGAGAACATGCAAAAATTCTGGAAGAAGTAAGGTTAGAGGATCTAGGAAAAACAATACAATAATTCAAACAGTGGGGATAGATCATTGTTGATTGGATTTGATAATTAGAACTGACGGCCTCCCACTGAGATGGAACATTTGTCTGTCTTTACTCCACACTTCGTTATAGGGTACAATTGGGGGTTACAGATTAGAAACACAAGGTGATACAGTAGAAGCTCTTTTAGAGGACACTCCTGCTAGAAGACACCTCTCTACAAAGGACAGTTTCCATCACCAATACAGTAGGAACAACCTCCATGAGAGGACACCTCTCTACAAAGGATAGTTTCCATTACCAATACAGTAGAACAACCTCCATGAGAGTACACCTCTCTACAAATTATAGTTTTATCACCAAAATAACCATTTTTTACTATTTAGCAACTCTCCAGTAAGAGGACACCTCTCCCTAAAGAGCACTCTGTAACTAGGTGTTGTTCTGTACAGGGAGATAGTTCTACTGTATACACTGTATACATGTAACCTATATCTAACTAACTAAGGGTGTGTAGATGGTGAGTCAGTAGCGGCAGACATGGCAGCAGTCTCCGCGGCAGCCCCCACGGCTGCGGGCCCCACCCTCTATGAGTTCCTGCTGGAGGCTGAGCTGGCTCACTACTACCAGCCCCTGGCCACAGACCTCAAGGTGGGCGCCCTGCACCAGCTCAAGTACGTCACAGAGGAGGACCTACAGCAGCTGGGCATGACGCGGCCTGAGCAGCGCCGTCTGCGCAAGTTTTTTCACAAGTACCATCCCCCGCACTCCTACCTCCACCGTATCAAGAAGGTGAGTGCTACTGTACACTGGTTGTCAACTTATTTGACATCTTTAGTTCAACAATCATATCAAGTCTGTAGAGCATGTTGATGGTGTCTGTGCTGGGGATGGGTAGAGCTCATCAATGGATGAGTCAATACAGTCAATGATGTAAAACAAGGTAATAAGACCAAATCCAAATAAATAAATAGTGTGTGACGTTTCGGTAACAGCATTGTTACCGAAACTTCACACTATTTATTTGGATTTGGTCTTATTACCTTGTGTTTATAATCTATAATCCAAATTGTGCCATATCAGTCAATGATGTAGTTTGGGATTTCAGGTTGACACTTAGTACATAGTGGGAAAACCTTGCAACCATTCTGTCATTGTCGACAGATGACCAGACTTAAGTTTGGAAATCAGTTGTTCCCTTGGGAGGACAGAATTGTCCTTCCTGCTCTGTACCAGTCATGTACAGACTGCCCATCATGATTATAATGTATTACACATACTAGGGATAATACAAAGGGGAATCAATAAATAAGGTGAATTATCTTATTTCTTAAAAATTAAAAAACCAAAAATAATTTAAACCACAGAATATTAAAATATAACATCGAGAGACTATTTAAGGTGTTCTGTTCTTTTTTTCCACGCGCGGCGTGAGACTTATAAATAAACTAAAATGGAAGCTCCCTTGAAGGATTGCACCACACTTGAACAACGTGCAGTTATTCGTTTCTTGAATGCAGAAGGTATTCAAACATCAAATATGCCAAGGAATGAAAAATATCTATGGTGAGTCTTGTTTGTCTAAAAAAAACATTTATAAATGGGTTAACGAGTTCAAAAATGGACGAATTACATGTTCCTCAGGTCTCAACGTTCGGCCGGTAAAGTTTTGTTAACAATTTTTTGGGATGTTGTTGGACCAATCTGTCTTGATTTTTTATCCTCAAGACAACGTATGAACAGCGACCTTTATTGTGATATTCTTGTAAATAAGCTAAAGCCCGGTATAAGAAACAAAAGAAGAGGGAAGCTTAGTGTAGGTGTTCTCTTCCTTCATGATAATGCAAGGCCACATACATCATGTAAAACTGTATCTACAATCATTAAATTAAGTTTTGAAGTTTTAGAACATCCTGAATATAGTCCAGACCTATCCCCCTCTGACTATTTCCTTTTTGGACTACTAAAGAAGGAGTTAAAGGGAAAGCGATTTGACTCGGATGAAGATGTCCAGAAAGTGGTGCAAGATTTTTTTCACACGCTTCCTAAGAGTGCCTATAAAGAGGGTATTTACAAGTTGCCAGAACGATGGAGACGATGTATAGAAAGCCAAGGTGATTATTTTGAATAAATCAAGTCCTAATTTTTAATATCGTTCTTATTTTTTTAAATAAATTATAATTCACCTTATTTATTGATCCTACCTTGTAATTTGAAAAATAGAAGTTAGTTTTATAAGCATAAGGTAATTAGACCAAATCCAAATAAATAAATAGTGTGTGACGTTTTGGTAACAGCATTGTTACCATCTTCAGACAAAAGGGCTGATGACAAAAGGTGGTATCAACGGTGTTACTGAAACCTCACACACTATTTATTTATTTTGATTTGGTCTAATTACCTTGTGCTTAAAAAATAGAAGATATTTTTTAGGTTAGAATTGCTTGCCAGATGTGTTTATAGAAGGTTGCATGGTTCTAACAACCTGCACCATGTTGTGAGAACACACATGGGTGTGAGAGCGGCCAACAACACGGCCACTATCCATAGGAAGTCAATTATGTTCTAATTAAGGTCCTGCTGGCCTTCAATGTAATCTGGTAACATGGCTGTGGTCTGGTGGACATATGTTGTGGGTTGTTGCACTCATGGACTTGAGAATGTCTTTGATGTTGCTGGTTGTCTCTGTTTTTTGAAGAAGACAGAGGTTGTTCACACTTGGTTATCTCGTGTGTCTTCAATAAAGGTCACTGTAATATCTCTCAGAGTTATTGTCTCAATCCCGATATACACACCAACCTTTTTAATTCAACACTCCAAGGGATCAGAGCTTTCAGTTGAATTAAAGTAAGTTAGATGACAACAATCATTTCTAATGGACATTTTATATGATAAATAAATATAATAATTTTAGAAAATACTGTTACAGTAGAACAACCTTCCTTTAGAGGAAACCTCTCCACAAAGGACAGTTTTCATTTGCAAAATTACCATTTTTACTATTCAACCACTCTCCAGTAAGAGGACACCTCTCCCTAAAGGACACTTTGGTTCTGCAATTAGGTGTTCCAATTTTAGTATATGTACCACCGAAGATTTAGGTGTTGTCCTTTACAGAGAGGTTATACTGTATTTGCGATGCATTGCACAGTGCGGTGTACCTACGCTAACTATGGTCACTGGGTCCTGTATACCAGAGTATGGTATTTTTATCAAAATTAACAAGAATTATGTAATTGATAAGGCACAATTTGGATTATAGATTATAAAACAAGGTAAATAAGACCAAATCCAAATAAATAAATAGTGTGTGACATTTCGGTAACAGCGTTGTTATCATCTTCAGACAAAAGTACTGAATGAGGAATTTTACCACAGCATGTTTTAAATAGCTACTGTTATCAAGTGTGTAAACAAGATAACAGATAAGAAGAAGATATTTATCTGAGAAACACAGAATATTATTCTTAGGATTAAAAGTGGAAAAAAAAAAAAAATTGGGGTTTTTTCCACTTTTAATTCTAAGAATAATATTCTGTGTTTCTCAGAAAACTATCTTCTTCTTATCTGTTATCTTGTTTACACACTTGATAACAGTAGCTATTTAAAACATGCTGTGGTAAAATTTCTCATTCAGTACTTTTGTCTGAAGATGGTAACAACGCTGAAACGTCACACACTATTTATTTATTTGGATTTGGTGTCTTATTACCTTGTTTTAAGAATTACGTAATTGTTAAAATTTGATTTTAACCGGGGGACAGGTAGATAGCCAATCAAGGAGAGCATCATGGAGACCTATGAATCAATGAATATAGCCTCCATGACCTTGTATACAATATGGGATTATAAACAAATAAATGTTAAATTAGTTGAATTATCAATAGTGTCTAATTATCCTTTGGTCAAATTAACGTTTGTTATTTGATAGGCTGAAGGTGGGGAAATGAAAATAGGGTCGAATTACCTGCAAGTGTCAAATTACAGGGTGTTGAATTAATGAGGTTATACTGTACATGGTAAGAGGTACAACCTATTTAAGTTCTGCTCATGAGTGTGTATCATGGCAATGATAAGGTGCAATTAGGATTATAGATTAGAAATCATTTAAAAATATATATATATCCCAAGTACATGTGGTACAAGCCATGATAATCATGGTGGGTAGTTAGCAACTGCTTTTACTGTAAGTACACCACATGTCTACACATGGTACAGGCCATGATAATCATGGTGGGTAGTTAGCAACTGCTTTTACTGTAAGTACACCACATGTCTACACATGGTACAGGCCATGATAATCATGGTGGGTAGTTAGCAACTGCTTTTACTGTAAGTACACCACATGTCTACACATGGTACAGGCTATGATAATCATGGTGGGTAGTTAGCAACTGCTTTTACTGTAAGTACACCACAAGTGTACGCATCTGAAAAGCAGTTCAACTTTACACTTACAAATATGCCAGAGCCCTGTTTGTTTACTTGCACTCGCTGGTGGGGTTGGACTTTTGCAAGAATCAGGAGTCATTGAAGTATATATTTTTTTTTATTAGAAAAAAGTGCCCAATGTGGGATTTGATCCCAGGTCATAGCAGTCGAAAACCAACGATTTACACCACCTTTCCACCGACCCTCGTGATTAGAAATCATAAAAATCATAAGGTATTAGGACCAAATCCAAATTAATGAAATGTTTATGATATTTTGGTAAAAGAGTTGTTATCTTCTTCTTCTTTCTTACCTCCACTCAATCACACTAAGGTATCAAGCTTGTAAAGCTTGAGACTTTTGATGGTGTCTGCTGGGGAAGAGTAGAGCTCATCAATGGATGAGTCAATACAGTCAATAATATGTCCGCCTTTGCTGGTCCCAAGCCCGGATGAAAAAGGAGGAGGGGGAGCAGTAACAAGCTTGCTAAAAAACCTGGGCTCAGCTGGCCCGGCTGATACTACCCTGTAAGGACTCCAGGGATACAGGATGAACAGCGTTTGTACTCCATGTTAGGAGCGGCTGCACATGGCGTCTGTTCCTCTTGTCAGAGGCGGCCATTTCTTTTGGAGCTAAGTCTGCCTGTCACTGAGTAGTTCTCCCAGTCTTAATGACAAAGGCATTCTACTTCACCCAGTCATGATGATTGTTATTAGGTAAGGGACTGCCCTGTAGTACATTGTCATAACCCCTACAGTAACTGTGAACAGGGAACTCTGAAATGTGGTTGACTAATGGGGCACCCCTCTTTCCAATGAGTGGACAAGACACCACCACCAAAACATCACAACACTTCATTAATTTGGTCTTGTTACCCTATGTAAAACCTGCAATGAGTGCATCTAAAGTTGATAAGGCACAATTTGGATTATAGATTAGAAACACTAGGTAATAAGATCAAATTCAAATTAATGAAATGTTTGTGACATTTCAGTAACAACATTGTTACCATTTTCAGACAAAAGTATTGAACAAAAGTACCATTGTCTGATGGTAACAAGGGTGTTACCAAAATGTTACACACAATTCCTGAAAAAATTCCCATCTATATTTTAGTCATTGATTTGGCCCAGCCACTTTGCCAGCTAAACATCTCTTTGACAGATTGTGAGGATTCCATTAGATCCCATGTGGACCTCATGGAATAAAGTCCGTCCTGGACTAACGAAGGCCATTAGCCAGAAACCATGGTCTCTAGGTGGACGCTTCTCTGTTCGCCAAAACTGGCGATGGTCAATGATGGCGTCTAGTTTTGACGTCTATTTTGACGGGAGAGGCGACCTTTGCTTTTGTAGATCAATTTATTCCCCGCAAAATTTCCATACAATTTATTTACAAATTAACACAAAGCAATAACCCCCCATCTATACATATAAAATAATACATATAAAGTTGGAATCCTCTGATAAGTATAAGTAAAGGATATGAAGCGTACGAGGATACTTTTCTTTTAATTTTACTTTTAATATTACTTTTAAAAGAAAAGTATCCTCATACGCTTCATATCCTTTACTTATACATATAAAATGAAAGGATTTAAAAGCACGAATGTTTCTTTTATACATAAGACAAACTTCTACTGTCCTTACTGTGATGAAATATTATTGGGAGGGCTTGGCTCATCAGTGGTGAACCCTTCCAGCGGTTTCGCCAATTCAATCCACCAGACCGCTTCTAAGAGCTCTAATACTGTATTGGACGATTCTGCTTATATACGCAGCACTGAAGGGTGGAATCTTAGAAATGGTTTTTAAGACTATGGACATAAGCTTATAGGACAGTAGAATTACATTCAAATATTTGCATCGAGCAATGCTCTTCCGCAAAGCTCGTCCAATACAGTATTAGAGCTCTGAGAAGTGGTCTGGTGGATTAAATTGGTGAAACCGCTGGGAGGGTTCACCACTGATGAGCCAAGCCCTCCCAATATATTTTTCATCGCAGTAAGGACAGTAGAAGTTTGTATTATGTATAAAAGAAATATTCATGCTTTTAAATTCTTTCATTTTATATAAATTTATATACAGTAGAACTAGCTCTCTGTAAAGGACAACACCTAATTTCAGAGCCAAAGTGTCCTTTAGGGAGAGATGTCCTCTAACTGGAGAGTTTCAAAATAGAAAAAATTGTAATTTTGCTAATGAAAACAGTCCTTTGTAGAGAGGTATCCACTAGCAGGGTGTCCGCTAAAGGGAGATTCTACTGTATTTTTTCTTGTTACCTTGTATTTCTAATCTATAATCCAAATTGCATCATATTTGCCCCATGGAATATACAAGCCTGGTGCTAGGAAGTTCAGATATTTTTGCCAGCCTACCAGTTATATAAAGGTTCACAGAGCGCTTATCTCAACTTTATACCAAAATAAAAAAGGAGAGCTTCTGTAGAAATGTTCAGGTATCATTTCCCTCTGGAGAACACGTTAAATTCCACCCAATCCACCTGATGTGGTAACTTCCCTGTAACTTGCTTCACCTCCCAATAACTCACAGCAGGTGTTCTGTCTATGATAGACTGGTACACTCTAGATGGTATACTTGCTGCCATATCAGTTATAATGGATTGTGCTAGAGAATGTTTAGATTGTATTGTCACTTCAACTTGCATTTCTTTTACAGTAGAACTACCTCTCTGACAACACCTAGTTACAGTGTGTCCTTTAGGGAGAGGTGTCCTCTTAGAGTTGCTAAATAGCAAAAATTGTAATTTTGCAAATGAAAACTGTCCATCGTGGAGAGACATCTGCTAACAGGGTGTCCTCTAAAGGGAGGTTCTACTGTATTATAAATTGAGCAAGTTTTTGAGCACAAACAACTACATTTATAATGCTGAAAAGAGATAAAGTCTCAAATTTCTCTATTTTTACTCAGGTGCACTCATCTCAGTACAGTACCCCCTAGTGTTAAGGTACCATTTGGATTATAGATTATAAACACAAGGAAATAAGACTTAATCTAAATAAATAAATAGTGTGTGATGTGTTTCAGTAACAGAGTTGTTACCATCATCAGACATCACCTACTATTTATTTATTTGTTGTAATTACTTTATGAGTATATTTGATACAGGAAGTCAACAAAGTTGATTTACACTGAGCTCATTATAATCCGCACGTTGTTGAATTACAGAGTACAACTACCTCTATGTAAAGAACAACACCTAGTTACAGCGCCAACCTTTCTTTTAGAGAGAGATCTCCTGACTTTTGCAGGAATCAATAGCCATTAGAGTTTGTTTTATTTTAATTATAAAAAAGTGCTCAATGTGGGATTCAATCCCGGGTCGTAGCGGTTGAAACCAACAGTTTAGACCATTCTTCCACCGACCCCACACCCAAGATGGTACAATTTGATGACTTTGAATGCAAGGTAGAATCTGTTAGGCATTATGGAACAATGTGAACAAAAGTGTAGACATGTGATGCCTTACAGTAAAAGCAGTCCCCTACTTCTACCCACCATGATTATCATGGCCTGTACCACGTGTACTAGGGATAAGCAAAAAAAAAGTGAACAAAATATTGCAGAATGTTTACCTCTTATTCTTCTTTCTTATCTCCACTCAATCATATTAGGGTATCAAGTTGTGACCCTTGATGGTGTCTGTTTGACAACCATCATGACTGGGTGAAGTAGAATGCGTCTGCCTTTGTCATTAAGACTGGGAGCACTACTCAGTGGCAGGCCAACTTAGCTCCAAAAGAAATGGCCCCCTCTGACATGAGGAATAGATACCATGTACAGCTAAAATGGAGTACATACTGTATCCCTGGAGTCCTTACAGGGTACTATCAGCATGGCCACTGAGCCCAGGTTGTTTAGTGAGCTTGTTACTGCTCCCCCTCCTCTGACATGAGGAACAGACACCACGTACAGCTAACATGGAGTACATCCTGTATTCCTGGAGTCCTTACAGGGTACTATCAGCATGGCCACTGAGCCCATGTTGTTTAGTGAGCTTGTTACTGCTCCCCCTCCTCTGACATGAGGAACAGACACCATGTACAGCTAACATGGAGTACATCCTGTATCCCTGGAGTCCTTACAGGGTACTATCAGCATGGCCAGCTGAGCCCAGGTTGTTTAGTGAGCTAGTTACTGCTCCCTTTCCTCCTTTTTGATCCGGGCTTGGGACTGGCAAAGGCGGAGTTAGAATGTTTACCCTATAATATAGAATGAATGTTTGTCTATCCAATGACTGACCAGGGAATGTTCCAGATGATCCTGCCCAAGGGAAGAGAGGACCAGGACCGATCCTCCCTCCTCATCCCGGAGCCCCCAGCCACAGACTCCCGGACTGCCGCCGCCAGCACAGCCTCCCGCAACCCCAGCCGTCACATCATCTCCCCGGACTCCATCGCCATCAACAAGCAGTTGGGGGTGGGGGAGTTTGGTGTCGTGGAGCAGGGGGTGTGGACCAACGAGGACGGGGAGCGAGTGAGTGACCTCTCTCTGTTAAGTATGTAATTCTACTGTCCTCAAAGCTTATGTCCATAGTTCTTCTAAAATACCCATTCCAAGAGTCTAGCTTCAGTATCACTATAAAAGGAAGTTCCAAAAATGCAATATAACATCGGTAGGGTAGATTAAACTGGCGAAACCGCTGGGAGGATTCACCACTGATGAGCCAGGCCCTCCCATTAATTTTTCCATTGCAGTAAGGGCAGTAGAAATTGTTTATTTTCAAAAAGAATCATACGCCTTTAAAATAATTTTGAATTTTGATAACAGATGGCGCGCTAGTGCATCATAAGTCTTTTGTGTTATTTCCAAGAACCAGTCACAAAGAAAGATGACTATCAGCCCTTCTAATAATATTGAACTTTTCATTTACCAATTTGCAAATTTTAATCTCAATAGACTTTATTTACATATGTACATTTCATAATACTTCTTGAGGGTTGGTGGAAGGCTGGTTAAACCGTTTGGTTTTCGACCACTACGACCCGGGTTCGATTCCTGCATTGGACACTTTTTTCTGTTTAAAAAAAAATGCTCCAAATGCTCCCCGATTCTTGCAAAAGTCCAACCCCACCAGCGAGTGCAAGTAACCAAACGGGGCTCTGGCACATTTGTAAGTGCAAAGTCGAACTGCTTTCACATGTGTAGACATGTGGTGTACTTACAGTAAAAGCAGTCGCTAACTACCCACCAGGATTATCATGGCCTGTACCACGTGTACTAGAGATAAGCAAAAAAAAATAAAACTTCTTTGACTTCTTCAACTCGTACTTTGACCCATCTTCCGCCACACACCTTACTCTGTTCTAATACCTTCTCCTCGCCTCCCTACTCCGATCTGCCGTTCCTTTATATAGTTGAAAACAGCCATGTGGGAGCACTCTGTAGAGTAGTCTGCTGCGCATCCCGTGGTGCACGCCATTTAGAGCCGATTTCCCCAACCATTATAGTCTCTCTGTGTTGTTTCTTCACAGATCAGAATGTGGAACAGTTAATTATTATGATAAACCACAACACCTGCGAGTGCAAGTAACCAAACGGGGCTCTGACACATTTGTAAGTGCAAAGTCGAACTGCTTTTCATATGTGTAGATATGTGGTGTACTTACAGTAAAAGCAGTCGTCTACTTCTAACCACAATGATTATCATGGCCTGTACCACGTGTACTAGGAATAAGCAACAAAAAAAAAAAACCAAAACAATTTGGAGATTATAGCTACAAGAAAATAAGACCTAATCCAAATAATAGTGTGTGATGTGTTTCAGTGTTGTTGCCGTCATCATCAGACAATAAATGTATAAATAAATAAACATTTATTCTTTTGTTTGATGACGGTAACAACACTGTTACCAAAACGTCACATAAATCTTTATTTATTTATACCTTCATTGTCTGATGATGACGGCAACAACGCTGAAACACATCACACACTATTATTTGGAATAGGTCTTATTAATTAATTATTATATTTATTTAAAGAGAGGGAACTTATAGAGCATTTCTATCTACTATATATAACTCAAGCTGTCTCTATATATCATTTGTACATGGAATGAATTATTTATATCTCACTCTCAGCAGGTGGGCAGTTTCCACTCATGAACAGTCAGGGAGGTCTGTGGTAGGGTTGTTTGGATTAGGTCTTATTTTATTGTAGCTATAATCTCCAAATTGTTTAGTTTTTTTTGTTTATCCCTAGTACACATGGTAGAGGCCATGATAATCATGGTGGGTAGTTAGTGACTGCTTTTACTGTAAGTACACCACATGTCTACACATGGTACAGGCCATGATAATCATGGTGGGTAGTTAGTGACTGCTTTTACTGTAAGTACACCACATGTCTACATGTGAAAAGCAGTTCGACTTTGTACTCACAAATGTTCCAGAGTCCCTTTTGGTGACTTGCACTCACTAGTAGAGTAGGACTTTTTGCAAGAATCAGGGGCCATTGGAGCATTTTTTTTTTTTTTTTAAACAGAAAAAAGTGTCCAATGAGGGAATCGAAACCGGGTTGTTGCGGTGGAAAGCCAACAATTTAGACCATCCTTGGATAGCACTTGATTATGGTAGTTGTGGCATAGAAGACCCACTACATCTCTGAATGTACTATTGTTAACGATGAACGGAATCTTAAAGAACCCAAGTCTACGTGAACCCAGTTCAGCTAAACAGAATAATGTCCGATATATAGCGATAGAATTGTTTTTAACTTTCATAAAGCGTTAGAGAACAAGGTAATCTCTAAGAACTAAAATTACAATTTCCTTCCATAGTTAATTTGTATAGTTATGTTGAATACTTTGATTTCCCTTCTCTCCCTTGTTTATGTTTTCCTTTTCTCCATGAAAATGGCGAGTCCTTACAGGACGGAAATGTGCTAATAAAGCTCTTGTTGTTATTGTTGTTGTGATGTACAGATCCAAGTGGCCATCAAGTGTCTGAGCAAGGAGAAGCTCCAGAACAACAACCTGGAGTTCCTCAAGGAGGCGGCCATCATGCATTCTATCAACCACGAGCACATTGTGCGGCTGTACGGAGTGGTACTGGATACCTCGTCTCTCATGCTGGTAAATCTCTCTGTGTTGTCTCTTATCTCCTTGTGATTACATATCTTAATACTCCAGCTCTTTATAGACAGTGTTGTTTCTTATCCCCTTGTGCAAAGATTACACCAATTCCATGAGTACATGCTCCTCCAGCTGTTTATAGACAGTGTTGTTGTTGTTTCTTATCCCCTTGTGTAAAGATTACACCAATTCCATGAGTACATGCTCCTCCAGCTGTTTATAGACAGTGTTGTTGTTGTTTCTTATCCCCTTGTGTAAAGATTACACCAATTCCATGAGTACATGCTCCTCCAGCTGTTTATAGACAGTGTTGTTGTTGTTTCTTATCCCCTTGTGTAAAGATTACACCAATTCCATGAGTCCATGCTCCTCCAGCTGTTTATAGACAGTGTTACGGTTTCTTATCCCCTTGTGTAAAGATTACACCAATTCCATGAGTCCATGCTCCTCCAGCTGTTTATAGACAGTGTTGTTGTTGTTTCTTATCCCCTTGTGTAAAGATTACACCAATTCCATGAGTCCATGCTCCTCCAGCTGTTTATAGACAGTGTTGTTTCTTATCCCCTTGTGTAAAGATTACACCAATTCCATGAGTCCATGCTCCTCCAGCTGTTTATAGACAGTGTTGTTTCTTATCCCCTTGTGTAAAGATTACACCAATTCCATGAGTCCATGCTCCTCCAGCTGTTTATAGACAGTGTTGTTTCTTATCCCCTTGTGTAAAGATTACACCAATTCCATGAGTCCATGCTTCTCCCAGCTGTTTATAGACAGTGTTGTTTCTTATCCCCTTGTGTAAAGATTACACCAATTCCATGAGTCCATGCTCCTCCAGCTGTTTATAGACAGTGTTGTTTCTTATCCCCTTGTGTAAAGATTACACCAATTCCATGAGTCCATGCTCCTCCAGCTGTTTATAGAACAGTGTTGTTTCTTATCCCCTTGTGTAAAGAATACACCAATTCCATGAGTCCATGCTCCTCCAGCTGTTTATAGACAGTGTTGTTTCTTATCCCCTTGTGTAAAGATTACACCAATTCCATGAGTCCATGCTCCTCCAGCTGTTTATAGACAGTGTTGTTTCTTATCCCCTTGTGTAAAGATTACACCAATTCCATGAGTCCATGCTCCTCCAGCTGTTTATAGACAGTGTTGTTTCTTATCCCCTTGTGTAAAGATTACACCAATTCCATGAGTCCATGCTCCTCCAGCTGTTTTATGATAAGTGGGGTAGATTTTGTTGTTGTTTTCTATCTTCAATGGCTTGAGATGGTCTGTTCTAAATTTTGTTGTTTGATGCTGTCTGAGGTTCACTCCACTGTACCAACTGTGCTTAGGTGGGATCCTCCAGTTGTTGTTTATTTTTGTTTTAACTACTGTTTCTATTTCTTTAAAAGTAACTTTATTTTTCTGTGGCAAGGGTTCTTTTGTGATTTATTTTTGCTAGCGCATCAGCAGCTTCTTTGCCTTCAATGCCAACGTGTCCATTGAAGGTGATCCAATGATGTTCCTGCTGACTTTGATGTGGTGACAGGTGACTGAGCTGGCCCCCCTGCGCTCCCTGCTCGAATGTCTGAAGGAACCCGCAGTCCGCAGTAGCTTCCCCGTCTCCTCCCTCTGTGACTTCTCCCTGCAGGTCTGCCAGGGCATGTCCTACCTGGAGGCCAAGAGGCTGATCCACCGTGACCTGGCGGCTCGCAACATCCTTGTCTTTGGCAAGAACAAGGTAAATGTGTGATGTTTTGGTAACAGCGTTGTTACCCTCATCAGTACAAAAGTATTGAATGAGAAACAATACCACAGCACGTGTTCTCAAATAGTTAGCTTTTTTCTTATCCCTAGTACACGTGGTACAGGCCATGATAATCATCGTGGGTAGAAGTAGGCGACTGCTTTTATTACTGTAAGTACACCACATGTCTACACATGTGAAAAGCAGTTCAACTTTACACTTACAAATGTGCCAGAGCCATGTTTGGTTACTTGCACTCGCTGGTGGGGTTGGACTTTTGCAAGAATGGGGGATTATTGGAGCATTTTTTTTTTAATCAGAAAAAGTGTTAGTACTGTTATCAAGTGTGTAAACATGATAGCAGATAGGTAATAAGACACCAAATCCAAATAAATAAATAGTGTGTGATGTTTCTGTAACAACACTGAAACAACACACACTATTTACTTATTTGGATTTGGTGTCTTATTACCTTGTGTTTATAATCCAAATTGTGCCTTATCAAGATAGCAGATAATAGAAGTTTTGATTTATAACAAAGATTCTTCCCTGCTTCACACTTGACATAATCAATAAGGAATCTAGGTTTTCTTTTTACAATTATTTTATCTCTCGAGGTTTCAGGATAACATGTCTTTCAACACAGAGACCCTTGTCTCCGTTATGAAGGACATGTCAGCCCGAAAGCTCGAGATATAAAAAATTGTAAAAAGAAGCCTTTCCCTAGATTCCTTATTTATTTTGGCAGAGAAAATGGAAGAAACATTTTTTTAGGGTTCTTAAAAAACGTTTTTTAAAATCTTTTCTGGGAGTGTAGCCAGGTAGGAGAGAGTGTCTAATCCCCTCTGTCCACGCAGGTTAAGATCAGTGACTTCGGGCTGTCCCGTGCCCTGGGGGTGGGCAAGGATTACTACCAGACCAACTTCAACGTCAACCTCAAGCTGCCCATTGCCTGGTGAGTGACTGTTGTCCTGCTACTGGTGTTGTGTTGGGAAAACATGGCCGCCACAGCGTAGGTTGACACTAATGTTGTGTTGTTGTTGTTGTTTCTTATCCCCTTGTGTAAATATTACACCAATTCCATGATTCCATGCTCCTCCAGCTGTTTATAGACAGTGTTGTTGTTGTTTCTTATCCCCTTGTGTAAAGATTACATGAATTCCATGAGTCCATGCTCCTCCAGCTGTTTATAGACAGTGTTGTTGTTGTTTCTTATCCCCTTGTGTAAAGATTACATGAATTCCATGAGTCCATGCTCCTCCAGCTGTTTATAAACAGTGTTGTTGTTGTTTCTTATCCCCTTGTGCAAAAATTACACCAATTCCATGATTCCATGCTCCTCCAGCTGTTTATAGACAGTGTTGTTGTTGTTTCTTATCCCCTTGTGTAAAGATTACATGAATTCCATGAGTCCATGCTCCTCCAGCTGTTTATAGACAGTGTTGTTGTTGTTTCTTATCCCCTTGTGTAAAGATTACATGAATTCCATGAGTCCATGCTCCTCCAGCTGTTTATAAACAGTGTTGTTGTTTGTTCTTATCCCCTTGTGCAAAAATTACACCAATTCCATGATTCCATGCTCCTCCAGCTATTTATAGACAGTGTTGTTGTTGTTTCTTATCCCCTTGTGTAAAGATTACACCAATTCCATGAGTCCATGCTCCTCCAGATGTTTATAGACAGTGTTGTTGTTGTTTCTTATCCCCTTGTGTAAAGATTACACCAATTCCATGAGTCCATGCTCCTCCAGCTGTTTATAGACAGTGTTGTTGTTTCTTATCCCCTTGTGTAAAGATTACACCAATTCCATGATTCCATGCTCCTCCAGCTGTTTATAGACAGTGTTGTTGTTGTTTCTTATCCCCTTGTGTAAAGATTACACCAATTCCATGAGTATATGCTCCTCCAGCTGTTTATAGACAGTGTTGTTGTTTCTTATCCCCTTGTGTAAAGATTACAAGAATTCCATGCGTCCATGCTCCTCCTGCTGTTTTTAGACAGTGTTGTTGTTGTTTCTTATCCCCTTGTGTAAAGATTGCACGAATTCCATGAGTCCATACTCCTCCAGCTGTTTATAGATGGTGTTGTTGTTGTTTCTTATCCCCTTGTTTAAAGATTACACAAATTCCATGAATCCATGCTCCTCCAGCTGTTTTATGATAAGCAGCGGCCTCTCCGAAAGGTCCTGTTTAGTACATCTAATGCAAGTCAAAATATGTTCTGGAGCTAGTTTTGGGCAAGTGAGATAGATTTTGTTGTTATTTTCTATCTTCAATGGCTTGAGAAGTTCTAAATCTTGTGTGGGGATGACAGGTGTGCCCCGGAGTGCATCAACTTCCTCAAGTTCACCTCGGCCAGCGATGTCTGGGCCTACGGAGTCACTCTCTGGGAGATGTTCTCCTATGGCTTCCAGCCATGGGCCGCACTAACTGGACAGCAGGTAATACCATGTTGTCTGTTTGTGTGCGTGGAATATTAAACTTACTTTTAACACAATAAGGCACAATTTGGGTTATAGATTATAAACACATGGTAATAAGACCAAATCCAAATAAATAGTGGGTGATGTTTCGGTAACAGTGTTGTTACCATCTTCAAACAAAAGACTGAATGAGAAATTTTACACACTTGCTAACAGTAACTAGTTAAACCATGCTGTGGTAAAATTTCTCATTCAGTCTTTTGTTTGAAGATGGTAACAACACTGTTACCGAAACGTCACACACTATTTATTTATTTGGCTTTGGTTCTTATTTCCTTGTTACTTTTAACACTTTGGACCCGATGAACGCGAAGTCACACCCTACCTACCGGGCATCAAGCCTGAAGGACGTAAATCCACGTCTTCGATTTTAAAAAAATAAGTATTAAATCGCTGGCGGTCGATGTGAATTCGCGTCAACTGGGATCTTGTCCCTTCTTGTCTAACTGTCAGTGGGGGGATGTTAGGTGACCTTCTTGACACCCATCATGATTGGGTGAAGTAGTTTGTCATTAAGACTGGGAG
The DNA here is from genome assembly GCA_030710605.1 of Cordylochernes scorpioides. Classification (NCBI taxonomy): domain Eukaryota; kingdom Metazoa; phylum Arthropoda; class Arachnida; order Pseudoscorpiones; family Chernetidae; genus Cordylochernes; species Cordylochernes scorpioides. The sequence goes on along the minus strand of CP092870.1, from coordinate 43,097,758 downwards.
CACTACTCAGGCCACTGACTTAGCTCCACTATGACAGGAGGAACAGACACCATGTACAGCTAACATGGAGTACATCCTGTATCCCTGGAGTCCTTACAGGGTACTATCAGCATGGCCAGCTGAGCCCAGGTTGTTTAGTGAGCTTGTTACTGCTCCCCCTCCTCTGACATGAGGAACAGACACCATGTACAAACATGGAGTACATCCTGTATCCCTGGAGTCCTTACAGGGTACTATCAGCATGGCCAGCTGAGCCCAGGTTGTTTAGTGAGCTTCATGAGCATCATGACCAGATGTTTGGTCATGTAATAAAATGGTTCAGTGCCTGTGTGTGAGATTTCTTGCCCAATTCAATCCTACCATAAGGTTTAAGACATGTGTCACAAGTGTGCGGCACCATTTCTGTGATATCGGGACATAAACAGATAATACCTGCCTTACATTAAGAAAGGTTCTGTTCCATTTGTCACTTCCATTCTGAAACACAGTCTGCCTTCACCAATTTAACCAATGATAATTTGATACTTGCGATAATTTGACAATTCACCATGTCCTTACCTGCATCCTGATAACCAGCTTTTATTAAATTCAAGTTAAACACTTCATCACCTTTTTACCAGACCTTATTTCTTCCAAGTTATCTATCTACAGACAGTGTGACTTTCCCCTGTCTCCTTAAAAAAAAATAGACGACCAGCGACAACAAAGTCTTTCCATTATAAGGCACAATTTGGATTATAATACAAGAAAATAAGACCTAATCCAAATAATTTTTTAGTGTGTGACGTTTCGGTAACAGCTTTGTCACCATCATCAGTCAAAATAATTATAATAAAGACTTATTCTTTTGTCTGATGATGGTGACAATGCTGTTGCCGAAACGTCACACACTAATAAATTATTTGGATTAGGTCTTATTTTCTTGTATTAAAGACTTTCCACTTCCTCAAGTTTTGTCCATGAGTGTATATAACTATCTTATCATATATTACCACGCCATCTGTTATCAAAATTCAAAACTATTATAGACGCGTATGATTCTTTTAAAAATTAAACAATTTCTACTGCCCTTACTGCAATGGAAAAATTGATGGGAGGGCCTGGCTCATCAGTGGTGAACCCTCTCAGCCGTTTCGCCAGTTCAATTTTTCCATTGCAGTAAAGGCAGTAGAAATTGTTTAATTTTTAAAAGAATCATACACATCTATAATACACAAGGTAATAAGACCAAATCCAAATAAATAAATAGTGTGTGACGTTTCAGCGTTGTTACCATCTTCAGACAAAAGTACTGAACGAGAAATTTTACCACAGCATGTTTTAAATAGTTACTGTTATCAAGTGTGTAAATAAGATAGCAGATAAGAAGAAGATAGTTCTCTGAGAAACACAGAATATTAATCTTAGAATTTAAAATGGTAATAAACCCATATTCTAAGAATAATATTCTGTGTTTCTCAGATAAATATCTTATTCTTATCTGTTATCTTATTTACACACTTGATAACAGCAACTATTTAAAACATGCTGTGGTTTCATTTCTCATTTTGGGGCTCAAAAATCACTTAATTTTGGTTAGCAGCCCCGTAAAAATTATATTTCCAAATTTCTCATTTAGTACTTTTGTCTGAAGATGGTAACAATGCTGTTACAGAAACTTCACACACTATTGATTTGAATTTGGTCTTATTACCTTGTGTTTATAATCTATAATCCAAATTGTGCATTATCAACACTTAAGGAAGTTGTACCTTTTAGCATGTATATCAGGATTCAGTCAATATCTCTGAAAGATATTACAGTGATCTTTATTGAAGACACACGAGATAACCAATATACACTCATGGACAAAACTTAAGGAAGTTGTACCTTTTAGCATGTATATCGGGATTGAGACAATAACTCTGAAAGATATTACAGTGACCTTTATTGAAGACACACAAGATAACCAATATACACTCATGGACAACACTTAAGGAAGTTGTACCTTTTAGCATGTATATCGGGATTGAGACAATAACTCTGAAAGATATTACAGTGACCTTTATTGAAGACATACAAGATAACCAATATACACTCATGGACAAAACTTAAGGAAGTTGTACCTTTTAGCATGTATATCGGGATTGAGACAATAACTCTGAAAGATATTACAGTGACCTTTATTGAAGACACCCGAGATAACCAATATACACTCATGGACAAAACTTAAGGAAGTTGTACCTTTTAGCATGTATATCGGGATTGAGACAATAACTCTGAAAGATATTACAGTGACCTTTATTGAAGACACACAAGATAACCAATATACACTCATGGACAAAACTTAAGGAAGTTGTACCTTTTAGCATGTATATCGGGATTGAGACAATAACTCTGAAAGATATTACAGCGACCTTTATTGAAGACATACAAGATAACCAAGTGTGAACAACCTCTGTCTCCTTCAATAATAAAAAAAAATAGACAACTGGCGACAACAAAGACATAAGTTTTGTCCATGAGTGTATATATTGCCCAAAAGTTATAATTCCAGATATTTAGTGGTATTCACAACTACGGGTACATGTGACAGATCCTGGAGGCCATAGACGAGCCCAACTTCCAGAGACTTGAGCAGCCGGAGTGTTGCCCCAAGGACTACTACAACCTCATGCTGCGCTGCTGGCAACATGACCTCAACAAGCGGCCGCGGTTCGCGGATCTACTCTCTCTACTGCCGGAGGTATCTACTCTAGACACGTTCAGCGGTGCAGTGCTCAGGCTCTACTTTGCCCAGACACCCAAAGTCTCTATCTCAGGTCCCGGGGGGAGAACACCAACCTATCTCTATGTAGGGAAGACAAAAACTGTTCCGTTGTACCTAGGGCAGGTATCTGGCAATGAGCTCGTCAAGTAACAACACAAGAGTCAGTGAATTACAACAACTCCCTTTATCTCCACTGTCACAAAAAAATATACAAGTATCAGAGTCATAATCAACAATTCTGTCACCGTTTGCTTTTGTGAATGGAATAAATACCCAAATATGGCCATTTCTTATAAGCATCAGTGTGGTTCACTGGTAGAATTCTCGCCTGCCATGCGGGCGGCCCGGGTTCGATTCCCGGCCGATGCATTTTTTTTTTACAATTTTTAAAACTCATTTATATTATTATTATTAAAATATACAAGTATCAGAGTCATCAATTCTGTCATCGTTTGCTTTTGTGAATGTAATGCTTTTACGTAAAATACGTAACTAATATGACTTAAATTTTAGCAGTATGTTTAGTAGAATCTGGAAAAACTTATATTGAATATTTCAGGTCTCTATCCCAAATATTCTTCGAGTTATTTGCAAATTTGAGTTGCAAATTTGCTCTTTCGCTCGCAAGCAGCGCCTCTAGCGGTGAAGATGGGAGGTAATATCAGCTGACCTAATATACATGTAAAACGTGTTTTAACAGGACATAGAAAAAAATATGGAAGAGATATTTGTCGCATTTTTAGCCAAGAAAAATTGAAATTGACAGGTTCTAGGCAAAAATAGTTGTTTTTTTTTTAGTCAGAAATTGATTATGACAATATAGCTGTATCATATTTGAGATTATCAGATACAAAATTATTTCGGGAAAAATTCCAAAAATCAAAGACCACGGGTGAAGCCAGTTCATTTTTAGTATGCAGGAACAAAATTCTAACAGAAAAACATTCATTCGAGCAGAAGACACAAAGCCAGATCATCTCTTTATATAAATATCGCTTCTCAGACACAAAGTTTGGAGCGGGACGTTTCACAAGAGTGACATCCACGGCGCCAATTTATAATTGTAACGAATAGTATATGAATAAAAACATTTAATCGGGTAAAACCCAGGCGTTGCCCAGGTCATTCGGCTAGTATACATATATTTTTAAAATAGAGCAATCCATAAATAAATCTTTAAATAAAAAGGCATATATTGGATCAAAATATCATTTATTTTACCAATATTTCAGTTGGCTGAACGCCAACCTTTATCAAGGTATTGTTGTTGGTTGTTGACACACTTTAAAATGTTATAACACCTTGATAAAGGTTGGCGTTCAGCCAACTGAAATATTGGTAAAATAAATGATATTTTGATCCAATATATGTCTTTTTAATTAAAGAACACATATATGTTATATAAAAATATGTTTTTCAAATATATTTCATAGATAAAATACTCTGCTAAATCGACCACCAGAGGTCGCCGTTTTCACTATAAAAACTCGTTGTTGTTGTTTCCCGATGGCCGGCTCAAACTTTTGCACATTATGTAAATAAGTTTTTCATTTTTTTATTCTTACGCCTTAAGCCAGGCGGTACTTTACCAAATTAATTTTTATACATTCCTTAGCTCAATTAAAGCAACCTCTGATCAAAACCATATTTATTCTTTCAAGATTTTAACCACGACTGACACAGTATGATTCACAAAATAATCAAAAATCAAACAGAAAATCTTTTTATTTTTTATATATTTTTTGCATATCCCTAGTACATGTGGTACAGGCCATGATAATCATGGTGGGTAGTTAGCGAATGCTTTTACTGTAAGTACACCACATGTCTAGACATGTGAAAAGCAGTTCGACTTTGCACTTACAAATATGCCAGAGCCCCGTTTGGTTACTTGCACTCGCTGGTGGGGTTGGACTTTTGCAAGAATCGGGGGCCATTGGAGCATTTTTTTTTTTAACAGAAAAAAGTGTCCAATGCGGGAATCGAACCCGGGTCATAGCGGTCGAAAACCAAAAGGTTTAACCAGCCTTCCACCGACCCCCATATATACATTTAGTATTTACATATGACAAATATAACAATGAATTAAATTTACATAGTTTCAAAAGATAGAAATCTATACAGAAGATTAACATATTCTTTTCCCGACATTGGTAGACACGTAGCTCTGGACACTTTCCTTCTAGGAGCCTTACACCTGCCCTGTGGAAGGATGGTATAAACTGTTGGTTTTCTACCGCTACAACCCGGGATTGAATCCCACATTGGACACTTTTTTCTGAATTAAAAAAAAAAGCTCCAATGGCCCCCATACTTGCAAAAGTCCAACCCCAAGTGAGTGTAAGTAAACAAACGGGGCTCTTGAAGATTTGTAAGTGTGAGTGTAACATGTGTAGACATGTGGTGTACTTACAGTAAAAGCAGTCGCCTACTTCTACCCACCATGATTATCATGTGTACTAGGGATAAGCAAACAAAAAAAAAAAAATAATTTACATAACTGAACATTTTTGAAGAACAAACTATGGAAGGGTTGATGAACTTAGTAGAGAAATAGACAGATTATAGATATCAAAATACAGTTAAACCTGTCTATAGCGCCCCCTCTTGGTACTCACCAAAATAGGGTGCTATAGAGAGGTGGTGCCATAGACAGGTCACTTTTAATGTACAGTTAAACCTGTCTATAGCGCCCCCTCTTGGGACTCACCAAAATAGGGTGCTATAGAGAGGGGGTGCTATAGACAGGTCACTTTTAATGTACAGTTAAACCTGCCTATAGCGCCCCCTCTTGGGACTCACCAAAATAGGGTGCTATAGAGAGGGGGTGCTATAGACAGGTCACTTTTAATATACAGTTAAACCTGTCTATAGCGCCCCTTCTTGGGACTCGCCAAAATAGGGTGCTATAGAGAAGGGGTGCTATAGACAGGTCACTTTTAATGTACAGTTAAACCTGTCTATAGCGCCCCCTCTTGGGACTCACCAAAATAGAGTGCTATAGAGAAGGGGCGCTATAGACAGGTCACTTTTAATGTACAGTTAAACCTGTCTATAGCGCCCCATCTTGGGACTCACCAAAATAGGGTGCTATAGAGAAGGGGTGCTATAGACAGGTCACTTTTAATGTACAGTTAAACCTGTCTATAGCGCCCCCTCTTGGGACTCACAAAAATAGGGTGCTATAGAGAAGGGGGGGCGCTATAGACAGGTCACTTTTAATGTACAGTTAAACCTGTCTATAGCGCCCCCTCTTGGGACTCACAAAAATAGGGTGCTATAGAGAAGGGGGGGCGCTATAGACAGGTCACTTTTAATGTACAGTTAAACCTGTCTATAGCGCCCCCTCTTGGGACTCACAAAAATAGGGTGCTATAGAGAAGGGGCGCTATAGACAGGTCACTTTTAATGTACAGTTAAACCTGTCTATAGCGCCCCCTCTTGGGACTCACAAAAATAGGGTGCTATAGAGAAGGGGCGCTATAGACAGGTCACTTTTAATGTACAGTTAAACCTGTCTATAGCGCCCCCTCTTGGGACTCACCAAAATAGGGTGCTATAGAGAAGGGGCGCTATAGACAGGTCACTTTTAATGTACAGTTAAACCTGTCTATAGCGCCCCCTCTTGGGACTCACCAAAATAGGGTGCTATAGAGAAGGGGCGCTATAGACAGGTCACTTTTAATGTACAGTTAAACCTGTCTATAGCGCCCCCTCTTGGTACTCACCAAAATAGGGTGCTATAGAGAAGGGGCGCTATAGACAGGTCACTTTTAATGTACAGTTAAACCTGTCTATAGCGCCCCCTCTTGGGACTCACCAAAATAGGGTGCTATAGAGAAGGGGCGTTATAGACAGGTCACTTTTAATGTACAGTTAAACCTGTCTATAGCGCCCCCTCTTGGGACTCACCAAAATAGGGTGCTATAGAGAAGGGGCGCTATAGACAGTTCACTTTTAATGTACAGTTAAACCTGTCTATAGCGCCCCATCTTGGGACTCACCAAAATAGGGTGCTATAGAGAAGGGGCGCTATAGACAGGTCACTTTTAATGTACAGTTAAACCTGTCTATAGCGCCCCCTCTTGGGACTCACCAAAATAGGGTGCTATAGAGAAGGGGCGCTATAGACAGGTCACTTTTAATGTACAGTTAAACCTGTCTATAGCGCCCCCTCTTGGGACTCACCAAAATAGGGTGCTATAGAGAAGGGGTGCTATAGACAGGTTTAACTGTACATACACGACATATAAATGTATGTATTAAGGATAAGGCACAATTTGGATTATAGATTATAAACACAAGGTAATAAGACACCAAATAAATAAATAGTGTGTGATGTTTTGGTGAAAGCGTTGTTACCATCTTCAGACAAAAGTACTGAATCAATTCTTTTGTACTTCAGTAGTTTTGTCTGAAGATGGTAACAACACTGTTACCGAAACGTCACACATTATTTATTTATTTAGGGTCTATTACCTTGTAGTAAATATCAAGATAAATCAGTTGTGTCGGACTACCTGTAAGTGACTGATGTGGTGTGGGGCAGTGCAAGCCGGAGCAGGTCCAGGCTGTAAAAGACTTCTTCCCCGGACCTGGGAAGACCAAGAAGGAGATGCTCCAGTACCGCACTGGGGAGGTCATCACAGTGCTGGATAACAAGTAAGTTGCTGGGGCTCCTCAAACTGCAGCAATATAACACATAAGTATAAATACTTGCACTGCTCATAAACATACATACACAACACAAACACATACATACAACACACATGCACACTACACTACACACATAACACAACTCGCACAAAACACATCAAAAACATAAAACACAACTCACATATTTACACTACACTACACACTGAACACAACTCACACAAAACACAACACGCATACATACAAAACACAGAACACCTCACATATTTACACTACACTACACACCGAACACAACTCACACAAAACACAACACGCATACATACAAAACACAGAACACCTCACATATTTACACTACACTACACACATAACACTTTGGCAGAGCCGACAAGGCATATCCCCAGGTGGTGGGAACAACCTTCAGATAGGAACAGCTGTGAAACCAACAGAATAACTGACCAATAAGCAGTCACGTACCAACAGCAGCAATATAAGAAATGGAAGCATTATAAAGCACGAATGTTTATTTTTTCAAACACAAAACAAACTCTTATACTGTCCTTACTGTGATATATATTGGGAATGTAAAAATTGATGTTTTATAATTGTTCCATTTCCTATATATAGATTGCAAGTTATATTTAAATATACCTAACTGGCCTTGTATTCATTGTTTGTGGAAGAACATTGCTCGATGTAAATATTTATATGTAATTCTAATGTCCTAAAACCTTATGTCCATAGAGAGAGGTGTCCTCTTACTGGAGAGTTGCTATATAGCAAAAATGGTAATTTTGGCAATGAAAACTGTCCTTTATAGAGGTGTCTTCTAGTGGGAGTGTCCTCTCATGGAGGTTGTTCTACTGTAATACCTTGAAAAAGGTTGGCGTTCAGCCAACTGAAATATTGGTAAATAAATTATATCTTGATCCAATATTTTAATTGAATAAGTTAATTTAATGAGGATGAATACAGTAGAACCTCCCTTTAGCGGACACCCTGCTAGAAGACATCTCTCTCTCCCTAAAGGACACTTTGGCTCTACAATTAGGTGTCCTTTACAGAGAGGTTCTACTTCCATCTCTAAATTGTTTCCAAAGTTTAACACAAGACCAAATCCAAATAAATAAATAGTGTGTGACATTTCGGTAACAGTGTTGTTACCATCTTCAGACAAAAGTACGGAATGGTAACAACGCTGTTACCGAAACGTCACACACTATTTATTTATTTGGATTTGGTCTTATTACCTTTTGTTTATAATCTATAATCCAAATAGTACCTTATCATTGGATTTGGTCTTATTACCTTGTGTTTATAATCTATAATCCAAATTGTACCTTATCATTGGATTTGGTGTTATTACCTTGTGTTTATAATCTACTAGACGAATGACCCGGGCAACGCCCGGGTTTACCCGATTAAATGTTTTATTCTAACACTATTCGTTACAATTATAAATTGGCGCCATGGATGTCACTCTTGTGAAACGTCCCGCTCCAAACTTTACAGTCAGATTAGTTACGATATAAATCTTCAAATCGAGCGAGCGTCTATAAATATTTCGATTTAGATCAAGTATTCTAATTATTAAGCGAACACTATTATTAATAAAATTTTGAGAAGATTTCGATTTTAAACGTATTTATAACCTTGATAGAGGGTGCTGTTCATGAGCCAAGTAGAATAATTTGAATATACAGTTTTAATATTTAATTTATATATAATTTAAAATAGCCTATCGTTTTCCTCTTATTTTTTTTACCTATGTATGGAAATTTAGGTACTGTAAAAAAAAAAAAAAAACTTTGCTTCAATAATATATATATATAAAAAAAAACCACCCAGGCTAAGTTTCGAACCAAGGTTGTGGAAATACAAAGCCGCACACCTAACCATTAAGCTACGCTTGGCATCATAAATCTTTGCATGTAAAGCTATTTCAGGCCTTACATATTTCTAACGACCTTTTTGAAATAGGTTTTTGAAACATGGAAATTATAATACTTCAAATAAATAGAAATAGAGTGAACACAAATAAAACAAACCAAATATTTCGAATTAGAGCAGTTACTTTAAACGGCGAATTAGATCAGTTATATCTAAAAATTAAAATATATAAATAAATAAATAAAACCTACCAAATATTTCAAATTAGAGCAGTTATTATATAAATATTTATATTATATGTGTTATTAAGCGAACTATTATTAATAAAATATTGAGAAGATTTAGATTTTAAACGTATTTATAACCTTTTAGTACTTGATAGAGGGCGCTGTTCGTGAGCTAAGTAGAATAATTTGATTATATAGTTTTAATAATTGATTTATATATATTTTTAAATAGCCTATCGTCTTCCCCGTTATTTTTTACCTATGTATGGAAATTTTGGTTTGAATTAGTGAACTACTGCGAATTTGTATACCGGACATACAAACACACAAACATTCATTTTTATATATATAGATAATCCAAATTGTACCTTATCATTGGATTTGGTCTTATTACCTTGTGTTTATAATCTATAATCCAAATTGTACCTTATCATTGGATTTGGTGTTATAACCTTGTGTTTATAATCTATAATCCAAATTGTACCTTATCATTGGATTTGGTCTTATTACCTTGTGTTTATAATCTATAATCCAAATAGTACCTTATCATTGGATTTGGTCTTATTACCTTGTGTTTATAATCTATAATCCAAATTGTACCTTATCATTGGATTTGGTGTTATAACCTTGTGTTTATAATCTATAATCCAAATTGTACCTTATCATTGGATTTGGTGTTATAACCTTGTGTTTATAATCTTGTTTCCAAAGTTGTATTCCAGTTTCCTCAAACCACACATATATATCTCAGAGTATCCCGTCTTTAGAACAATGTCGTGGGTCCAGGCCGCTGCCAGAAGGTATCGCAGCCATCAACTGCCAGCTATGGAAGGGCTGTCTGCCCAGTGGGAAGACCGGACTCTTCAACCCCGGCAACACTGTGGCCTACCTGGGCCGGGACCTTCCTGGAGCATTCACTCGACCCACGGACTCCAAGACTGCCTCCCTGTATGCCAGCCGCAGGAGGTGACTTTCATATATTTACTGGGCTATACTCACTGATGTAGAAAAAGCCCTTTTTTTTTTTTGCTTATCCCTAATACACTTGGTACCATGATAATCATGGTGGGTAGAAGTAGGCGACTGCTTTTAATGTAAGTACACCACATGTCTACACATGTGAAAAGCAGTTTGACTTAGCACTTACAAATGTTCCAGAGCCCCGTTTTGGTTACTTGCACTCGCTGGTGGGGTTGGACTTTTGTAAGAATCGGGGGCCATTGGAGCATTTTTTTTTTTTATCAGAAAAAAGTGGCCAATGCGGGAATCGAACCCGGGTCGTAGTGGTCGAAAACCAACAGTTTAGACCTTCCTTCCACCGACCTCATTTCTTCTAGTTATTGTGTACCCTATTAAACCCATACTAAAGCTGATAATTTATTTGTTACCCTATAATTTGTGTCATGTTCGCACAAGGATTATGTTGTACACAGAAAGAGCAGTTTATCAACAGTTGCATTCACCCGAGCTTCCCTCTCAGTGGCATTGAGTCCGTGGTCCCACTCCACAATTCTCCGGTCCTTGCCACCTCCAGTTACGTAGGTTCCATCCTTCATGGGACATAGGGAGAACACACCTCCATCATGGGCACCGTACAGAGTCCTTGACACCCTGTTAGCCAGACCACCTTAAGTTAATAAGACAAAATAAATAGTGTGTGACGTTATTACCTTGTGTTTATAATCCAAATTGTACCTTATCAAAAAGGCATCTCCGTATCGTACAACTAAAAGTTGCTGATGGCTTGCACCATCTATCGGAATAAATATCAACTATTAGTTGATTTCTTATTATTCCAGAATTTGTGCCCCCATTCTTGATTAATCAAGAAAAGTTAACCAGGTATTTTTTTCGGGCTGTTGGCCCTCATCAGCGTGGTGCAAGCTGTACCTCAACGACCAAAAAAACAGGTCATTCAGGCATCCTGAAAAATCATGAAACGGGTAGTTAAGGCCAGAATTGTGTGAGAATGCCAAACAATGTAAATATTTATTCCAACAGATGCAAGATCAGGAGATTCTCAAATTCTAATGTCATTTTTTTCCAGTGAATGTGTTAATGCAGAGATTTAGTAAAAACACTCATGGATAAAACTTATGAAAGTTGTACCTTTTAGCATGTATATCGGGACAATAACTCTGAAAGATATTACAGTGACCTTTATTGAAGACACGCAAGATAACCAATATACATTCATGGACAAAACTTAAGGAAGTTGTACCTTTTAGCATGTATATCGGGATTGAGACAATAACTCTGAAAGATATTACAGTGACCTTTATTGCAGACACACGAGATAACCAATATACACTCATGGATAAAACTTATGAAAGTTGAACCTTTTAGCATGTATATCGGGATTGAGACAATAACTCTGAAAGATATTGCAGTGACCTTTATTGAAGACACACAAGATAACCAATATACACTCATGGACAACACTTAAGGAAGTTGTACCTTTTAGCATGTATATCGGGATTGAGACAATAACTCTGAAAGATATTACATTGACCTTTATTGAAGACACACGAGATAACCAATATACACTCATGGACAAAACAATCATATCAGGGTATCAAGTCTGTAGAGCTTGTGGATGGTGTCTGTGCTGGGGATGAGTTCATCAATGGATGAGTCAATAATGTAGGTTAGTACATTGTAACCAGTACTGTATGTGTGAAGGGTTGTATTGAAGAGGATATTTACTGTGTCACATGTTACAAAGAGAGTTATGTCCAGGTTGTGTCCGGAGATGATCTCCAGGCCCAAAGATGACCTCCGTCACACCGGCCATGTTGGACTGGACGGGGCTTTCTTCGGAGACGTCACCTTCCTGGGAGACAAGTACCATGCTCTGCCCAAGCAGATTGTCACTCCTTGTAAGTGGAACACTGTGTCTGGACACTGTTTGTGTCTGTCTAGTCAGCCTCTATGTACTTGTAACAATCCCAGTTCTCCATGATTATGATAAAACACAATTTGTTGTTGTTGTTGTTGTTTCTTATCCCCTTGTGTAAAGATTACACCACTTCCATGAGTCCATGTTCTTACAGCTGTTTATAGACAGTGTTGTTGTTGTTTCTTATCCCCCTGTGTAAAGATTACACCAATTCCATGAGTTCATGCTCCTCCAGCTGTTTATAGACAGTGTTGTTGTTTCTTATCCCCCTGTGTAAAGATAACACGAATTCCATGAGTCCATGCTCCTCCAGCTGTTTATAGACAGTGTTGTTGTTTCTTATCCCCTTGTGTAAAAATTACATGAATTCCATGAGTCCATGCTCCTCCAGCTGTTTATAGACAGTGTTGTTGTTTTTTATCCCCTTGTGTAAAAATTACATGAATTCCATGAGTCCATGCTCCTCCAGCTGTTTATAGACAGTGTTGTTGTTGTTTCTTATCCCCTTGTGTAAAAATTACATGAATTCCATGAGTCCATGCTCCTCCAGCTGTTTATAGACAGTGTTGTTGTTTCTTATCCCCTTGTGTAAAAATTACATGAATTCCATGAGTCCATGCTCCTCCAGCTGTTTATAGACAGTGTTGTTGTTTCTTATCCCCTTGTGTAAAAATTACATGAATTCCATGAGTCCATGCTCCTCCAGCTGTTTATAGACAGTGTTGTTGTTTCTTATCCCCTTGTGTAAAATTACATGAATTCCATGAGTCCATGCTCCTCCAGCTGTTTATAGACAGTGTTGTTGTTGTTTCTTATCCCCTTGTGTAAAAATTACATGAATTCCATGAGTCCATGCTCCTCCAGCTGTTTATAGACAGTGTTGTTGTTGTTTCTTATCCCCTTGTGTAAAAATTACATGAATTCCATGAGTCCATGCTCCTCCAGCTGTTTATAGACCGTGTTGTTGTTGTTTCTTATCCCCTTGTGTAAAAATTACATGAATTCCATGAGTCCATGCTCCTCCAGCTGTTTATAGACAGTGTTGTTGTTGTTTCTTATCCCCTTGTGTAAAAATTACATGAATTCCATGAGTCCATGCTCCTCCAGCTGTTTATAGACAGTGTTGTTGTTGTTTCTTATCCCCTTGTGTAAAAATTACATGAATTCCATGAGTCCATGCTCCTCGAGCTGTTTTATGATAAGCAGCGGTTTCTCCCAAAGGTCCTGTTAACATGCCCTAACACACCCAGGTCTCTGTGTTGAAGAGCATGTTAGCCCAAAAGTTTGAGAAAGAAAAGAAACCTTTGAATCCTTATTGAGGTTATCAAAGTGTGAAAGCAAGGAAGAATCTTTATTGTAATTTTATTTTTACTTTAGAGAACAACGTGGGATTCAATCCCAGGGTTATGTCACATCACAGGCAAACTTTCACCAAAGTGTGCCATGATCAATAAAAGCTGCATCTCTACACCCCATTCCATGAAATCATGGAATTTGTGTGATCTTTACACAAGGGGATAAGAAATAACAACAACACTCTTTTTTTTTTTTTAAGTTTGACAAAGTTGAGGGAAATTTCAAACAGGTTTGTTGCGATCCTCTCTGACTGCAATGTCCCAACCTCCAATGATGCCATGTTTCAGACAAACCCCAGGATGACAAGGACCTCGTGCGGGTTCCCTCGGACCTCTCAGACAAGACTCCGCTGCTGGTGAAGAGCAACTCCCTCAGATCGGACTCCTCCACCCTCACCCTAGGTAGGACTTGGGTCCGTGGTGTTCCTACCTCACCCTAGGTAGGACTGGGGTCCGTGGTGTCCCTACCTCACCCTAGGTAGGACTTAGGTCCGTGGTGTGCCTTAGGTTCAGTAGAACTACCTCTCTGACAGCACCTCGTTGCTGGACCATAGTGACCTTTATGGATAGGTGTTGTTTTACTGGAGAATTGCTAATCAGTAAAAAATGGAAATTTTAAGATGAAAACTTTGTAGAGAGGTGTCTTCTCATGGAGGTTGTTCTACTCTTCTTCTTTCTTATCTCCACTCAATCATATTAAGGTATCAAGCTTGTTGATGGTGTCTGTGCCTGGGAAGAGTAGAGCTCATCAATGAATGAGTCAATACCCAATCATGATGGTTGTTGTACTGTATATCCAGAGCTCAGTGAAACAACCAACCAGGGCCTCAGTCGCTAACTGCCTACTCACAGCTGGATTGTCTCCAGGTGTTCCTGACCTGGCCAAATCTCCAGATGACCTTGATGCTGGAATGAAGAAATCCAAGGATGGGAAGAAGAATGGGCTGGACCATGAGTATCATGAGATCAGTGATGAGGAGGGACAGAGCCCGAAGTTTGAGGTGAGATAACTCTGCCAAGCCACGTCCACCTGCTCACATTGTGTGTTTCCAGGGATTTGACCTGGGACCATCGTTCTACGACGAGGTATTCAAGGCTCTGACCTCCAGCACTGCGGTAACCCCAGCCAGCCCGGAGCTGCCCGTGGAGGAGCTACAGCCGGACAATGTACGGAATGAGATCAAGGAGCTGGCCTCCAAGCTGACTTGCCACAAGAAGAAGCACGTGGTGAAGCCCATCTCCTCCAACGACGAGCACACCCTGGACTCCGCCATCGCCATGGCCAAGGAGCTTGCCACCAAGAGCATGCTGGAGCAGGACGAGGTCCCCGCCGGACTCAAAGATCCCCCGGTGGAGAGTCCCAAGACTCCCAACACTCCGACCAAGAAAAAGTTCCCCTTCATATTCAAGACCAGCCCGAAGGTGGAAAGACGCAACTTCAGCCAGGAGGCGGAGTCCATTGCTTCCATCCAGGACTCCCTGTCAGAGTCCGCTAGGGAGGCCTACGCCTCGCTGGTGGAGAAGTCCAGCGTGGAGCGGAGTCTCATCTCCCACCCCCTGCCTGGATCCCTGGTGCTTCCACCGTCCGCTGCCCCCCCACAGGTGGCCCCCACAGCAGGGTTCGACCCCCTGCAGGACCAAGACGTGGTGGAACAGAACCCCCTGAGAGCCCTGAGACAAGCAGGTCCTGTGAGGCCGCGGGTCCGAGGCAACAAGAGCATTGACAGGTCAGCTGCCCCGCTACGCCAGGGCATGCCTCCTCCCCCCAACCCCCTCCCCCTGCCCCCCCGAGACAGGACCAAGCCCCTCCCTGTACTAAAGCACCATGAGAGGAAGCACCCACTGATCCTCCCCGCTAACCCCACCTGCCTGGAGGCCCACACCAAGTACGTACACTCTCACTGGGGGCAGAGCTGTCACTCTTTGGTAAACTTCTCCTCCTTTTGATGAGGTACAATCTGGATTATAGACTATAAACACAAGGTAATAAGACCAAATCCCAATAGTATGTGATGTTTCTGTAACAACGCTGTTATCGAAATGTCGCGCACACTATTTAATTATATTTGATCTTATTACCTTGTCGAGCTGCTTTTCACATATGTAGACATGTGGTGCTCTTACAGTAAAAGCAGTCGCTAACTACCCACCATGATTATCATGGCCTGTACCACGTGTACTAGGGATATGCAAAAAAAAAAAACCTTGTGAATTTCTCCTTTTGTGCTGATCCTCTCTCAACAACACACTGTCACAAGGTAACCAACCATTTAATGAAGATTTTGTTAGGAGTATATGGCGCTTTCTACCATAGAAGGGCTCACATACCTGTAAGCTAGAGATATATATATATATATATATTTAATTAAAAAGGCATATATTGGATCAAAATATCATTTATTTTATCAATATTTCAGTTGGCTGAACGCCAACCTTTATCAAGGTGTTATAACATTTTAAAGTGTGTCAACAACAAACTCAGCGCCACATAACATCAACAGCATTAAGTTTTAAAAATATCAAAATTTTTTCTCCCCATTGAATATAACCAAATATTTCAAAACTTAATGCTGTTGACGTTATGTGGCGCTGAGTTTGTTGTTGACACACTTTAAAATGTTATAACACCTTGATAAAGGTTGGTGTTCAGCCAACTGAAATATTGGTAAAATAAATGATATTTTGATCCAATATATGCCTTTTTAATTAAATATATATATATATATATATATGAATAGCTCTATTTAAAAAAAAAAAAAAAAAAAATATATGTATTGTATAGAAGAAGACAATGACAATGCTGTGCAGCCAAGACGAAGCCTTCGAGCGCCACATTGAGGCAGAGTTGGACAGCCTGGATGACATCCCAGATGTAGAGCCACCGTCCCCTCCAATCATCAAACGGCCGGACCACGTCAGCTGTGAGGACCTCATGGAGTTTGCCATGGACAAACCTAATGCTAAGAGGTGAGTTATGGCCTCAGGTAGATAGGTTCACAAGGTAATAACACACTAAATATAACTATACAAGACATTTCAGCATTGTTACGATCCTCAGACTAAAGTACTGAATGAGAAAACATTACAGCATGTTCTCGATAACAAAAACTATCTTTGACGAGTTTAATATTTGTTTTTGACTCGTGCTTTAGATGTTGTACTAAATACAAAAAATCAAGTGAGAAACGCCCTTGCAACCGCAGAACAATTTTTAACACCTTGTCAAATGATTTATTTTTATTTATTTCTCCTGACGAAGACAAATTTTTTTTGTCTAAACGTTGAGAAAATAAATAAAAAACTCTAACTGGCCGAAGTGTCTATTTTTCATAGAAAAACTATCTAAAACATGATATGATATATTTTCTCTCATTCAGTACTTTTGTCTGAAGATGGTAACAACACTGTTACACACTATTTATTTAGATTTGGTGTCTTATCTATAATCCAAATTGTTTTTTTTTTTGCTTATCCCTAGTACCCGTGGTACAGGCCATGATAATCATGGTGGGTAGAAGTTGGCACTGCTTTTACTGTAAGTGCATCACATGACTACACATGTATAATGTGCCTTATCATAGAAAGTTAATTCTTCTCTGCCAGTACCTCCCTTACCCACAGTCTTGTAGTGGTTAAGTACAATTTGGATTATAAACACAAGGTAAAAACACCAAATACAAATAGATAAATAGTGTGTGACATTTCGGTAACAGCATTGTTACCATCCTCAGACAAAAGTGAAAAAGAAAAGTGTGAGCTTTGAATGTGAAAGCTTGTTAAAAAATAGGAACTTACCCTCCATTATTAATTTGTTTATTTTTTAAAACAAGGTAATAAGACCAAATCCTAATAAATAAATAGTGTGTGACGTTTCTGTAACAGCGTTGTTACCATCTTCAGGCAAAAGTATTGAATGAGAAATTTTACCACAGCATGAGACACAACAAGAGACACTTCTTCTTATCTGTTATCTTGTTTACACACTTGATAACCGTAGCTATTTAAAACATGCTGTGGTAAAATTTCTCATTCAGTACTTTTGTCTGATGATGGTAACAACGCTGTTACCGAAATGTCACACACTATTTATTTGGATTTGGTTTTATTACCTTGTTTTATATTCTATAATCCAAATTGTGCCTTATCAATTGTTTATTTTTTACTTTGTCGTCTGTTTTTGCACAAGTTGAATCAGGTTAGAAGGATGTATGTAAATTAGATGATTGTTGTCTTAAATACAAGGTGGGATCAATAAATAAGGTGAATTATAATGTATTAAAAAAAATAAAAACGATATTAAAAAAAATGATTTGATTTATTCAAAATAATCTTGGCTTTCTATACATCGTCTCCATCGTTCTGGCAACTTGTAAATACCCTCTTTATAGGCACTCTTGAAGCGTGTGAAAAAAATCTTGCACCACTTTCTGGACATCTTCATCCGAGTCAAATCGCTTTCCCTTTAACTCCTTCTTTAGTAGTCCAAAAAGGAAATAGTCAGAGGGGGCTAGGTCTGGACTATATGCAGGATATATTCTAAAACTTCAAAACCTAATTTAATGTTGTAGATACAGTTTTACATGATGTATGCGGCCTTGCATTATCATGAAGGAAGAGAACACCTTTACTAAGCTTCCCTCTTCTTTTGTTTCTTATACCGGGTGTTGTGTCGCCTCCCAGTAGTCGTCACGACACGGAGCCTATAGTTACTGGTCAATCTCTCTTTAATTGCACCGTAAAAGTTCTATATATACAAATAAATATTTACATATTAATAATAAAAAAACATGCAAAATACATACAGATATTTAACAATTTGCATACACAACACATCTCCCCTCTTAATAGTAGTGCAGCCGGTCTGGCGGTCTTCTGGATCGCTGCGGTCTTGGACTGCGCACAGGGACAGGGACAGCCGCAGGGCCCGGTTCTGGTTCTGGCGGTCTTCTGGATCGCTGCGGTCTTGGACTGCGCACAGGGACAGGGACAGCCGCAGCAGCAGGGCCCGGTTCTGGTTCTGGAGTGTCCTCTTGTGCTGAAGACTCCGCTCCCTTCAATTCTTCGTCCACCTCCGGGGCTTCTTCCCTTGTCTTCTCCTGTCCTCCAAGCCCAGGGTGATCTCGAGAAGTGCCAGGCAGTATAAAATCTCTTGATGTACCCGGCAATACCAAATCTCTCACTTCAGGAACTTCTTTCTTGATAACTGGCCTTAGTTGATTTATGTGTCTTTTCACATAACGGCCTTCGTCTTCTATAAGGTAATGTCGGCTGCTCAGTAGTTCCATGATCCTGCCCTTTTTCCATTTTGGTCCGTTAACAAAACTCCGAAAATACACATCAGAGCCGACCGAAAAATGCTTTTGCTTCCTCATGGCATCATGGTACACCTCTCCTACCTTCGCCATTTTCGGAATCAAATTTGAAAATCTTGATCTTAGATTTCTTTTCATTAAAAGTTCCGCGGGAGACTCCTTTAATACCGTTTGAGGAAAAGCTCTATGGGCGAATAAAAATCGCTGTAGATTGATTTCTACACTGTCCTTTCTTTGGTTCTTTCGTAAAGAGGTTTTAAATTCACGTACATATCGCTCAGCTAAGCCATTAGTGCTGGGATTGTACGGACTCGTTTTTGTGTGTCTTATACTATTTATTTTTGTAAATTCCTCAAATTCACTTGAGACAAATTGTCTGCCATTATCGGTTACCAAAAGTTCAGGTAATCCAAATCTGGCAAAGATCTCCCTAAGATGTCCTATGATGGTCCTGCTCGTAATGTCCTTTATGATGACAATCTCCAGCCATTTGGTGTACGCGTCTACAAGGACCATAAACATTCGTCCCATAAAGGGACCTGCTAGATCTAAGTGTAGACGGTGCCACGGCTTCTCAGGCCAAGTCCACTCTGAAATGGTAGACGGCGGCATACTTGCAGATTCTTGGCAGATTCTACAATCTCTAGCCAACTCTTCAATGTTCTTGTCTATGCCTGGCCACCAAAAATACCGTCTAGCAATCATTTTCATTTTCACCATCCCTAGGTGCATCTCATGTAAATCGTTCAAAATTGAGGATCTTAATTTCTGGGGAATTATCACTCTTTCACGCCATTGCAGACAACCAAACTCACAACTTAATTTGTCTTTTATCCTATAATAGGAACAAAGTGGATTTTCCTGCGATACCTTTGGAATTTGCCAATTATTTTCCCTAACATTTCTCAACACAATTGATAGCAATTTATCCCGGCGTGTCTCAACTGCCACATCCTGGAATGAGAAGGAGACCTCACTCATTTTCCGAAGGAGAAGCACCTGATCCTCATCCAAAGATTCCGTGGTCTTTGAGACTAAAGGTAATCATGATAACGCGTCTGCATTGCCATTATATCATCAGTTTTTCAAAACTCCACAGTGTATTTAAATGCAGACAATTTTAAAGACCACCTCTTAATTCTTGATGCAGCACATATGGGGATCGGTTTCTGGGGTGAAAAAATGTGCATTAAAGGTCAGTTGTCTGTAATCAACACAAATTCACGTCCCAATAGATATTGTCGGAATTTCTCACACCCAAAAATGATGCTTAAGGCTTCTTTTTCTAATTGCGAATACCGCCTTTCCGCTTCAGTTAGCGTTCTTGAAGCAAAGGCTATAGGAGTTTCTTCCTTTCTATCGTTCCTGTGACTCAGAACCACTCCTAAGCCATAGCTAGAGGCGTCACATGCAAGGACTAGTTCCTTAGTTGCATCATAATGTGCCAGCACCGACTCGTTAGTTAGCAATGCTTTGCATTTTGCAAATAACATACGGTGTTCGCCAGTCCAGTTCCATTTGGAATTCTTTTTTAAGAGGTGATAGAAGGGCGCTAAAATATCTGCAATATTTCTTATAAACCTAGAGTAATACATAAGGAGACCTATAAAAGATCTCAATTGAGAAACGTTTGTAGGTTCAGGCGCCTCTACCACCGCTTCTATTTTACTACTTATGGGATGCAGTCCTTTTTTATCTATTTTAAAACCTAAATATTCAACAGCATTTACTGCGAATTTGCATTTATCCTTGTTTAATCTTAAACCTTTTTCTTGCAGCCTTTTAAAGACCAATTCCAGCTTTTGCTCGTGATCCTTATGATCCTTTCCGGCTACCAGGATGTCATCGATGTAGCAAGCCACTCCCGACATATCTGCAAATAGATTGTCCATTTCTCTTTGGAACTTGTTTGGTGCTACAGCTACTCCATAGGGTAGCCTTTTAAAGGCAAATAAGCCCTTCGTAGTATTAATGTTCACCACTCTTTTGGCCTCTTCAGATAATCTGACCTGCAAATAAGCTCTGGATAAGTCCAATGACGAAAATACTGTATTTCCAGACAATTTTGAAAATATTTCGTCTATTGATGGAAGCGGGTACTTATCCAATTCTATGGACTTATTTGCGGTGCATCTAAAATCGCCGCAAATTCTAAGGCTTCCATCTTTCTTCAGTACTGGTACTATAGGTGCGGCCCAGTTGGCATACTCAATAGGTTGTAAAATTCCCTCGTTAACCATGCCATCGATTTCGTTTTCTACTTTTTTTTTCAAAGAGAAAGGCAAACTTCTCGCCTTACAAAATACAGGAGTCGTATTTTTTTAAAAATAAAAATCAATATGGACGTTTTTTAAGCAACCTAATTCTTTGCTAAATAAATTAGCATACTTATTTATTATAACTTTTATATCGGACTCGCTTACTTGTCTAATGTTCAATAACCTAGAATAATCAAGATTTAAACCCTTCAGCCATTCTCGTCCCAACAAAACTATCGAAATATCTTCATCTACAACTATCAACCGCAAATCTTGATTTGCCTCCTTCACAAAAACTCTTCTCTCACCAATAATTTTTATTGGGTTTCCACAAAAGAACCTCAATCTCAAATAAGATGGAGACAATTTACCATCTTTCCAGTATTTTTCATAAATTGTTTTCGGTATCAGTGTGACGGGACTTCCTGTGTCCACCACAAAACACAATTGATACTCGTCAACATGTAGATTTATTTTTGCATCAGTATCACCTTGTACCGAATAAATTAATTCGTCCTGCGCATATCTGCAGTCTGGCACTGATTTACCTGTTTTGCACACCCTGCTCAAATGTCCAATTCTCTTGCATTTAAAACAAGATTTTGTTTTATGTGGACATGCAGGTGCCAGGTGAGAGTTTTTTTTCCGCATCGGAAACAAATTGTCTCCCTTCTTTGCATACCAGGCCCATGCTGCCATCCTCTACGAGCTTCATTCTTTCTATTTCCTCCCGGAACAATATCCATCTTAGTCACTAGTCCATCCTGCAGCTCCTTAGCATTTTGTTCAGCTAGCTCAAACGAGACTGCTATAGAAAATACCCTGTCCAAGGTGACATCGTCATCCTCCTGTAACAATTTCT
This sequence comes from Cordylochernes scorpioides, assembly GCA_030710605.1. NCBI lineage: Eukaryota > Metazoa > Arthropoda > Arachnida > Pseudoscorpiones > Chernetidae > Cordylochernes > Cordylochernes scorpioides. Next base: position 43,075,556 of record CP092870.1, on the reverse strand, counting down.
TCTGAAGGCTTTCCGATTTTATACCAGCCACAAAACGGTCTCGTAACATGACCTCCAACATTTCACCAAAAGTGCAATCCATAGCCAAATGCCGGAGCTCACGCAGGTATTCTGAGACGGATTCACTTTCGAGTTGTATTCTCTTCAAGAACCTGCATCGTTGAGGAATCACCTTCTTTCTTGGAGCTAGATGTAGTTTTATTCTTTGAACCAACAATTCATACGGTTGTTCTCTCATTGTACTCGGGAAAAATAAATCATTGCCCAGTTTCAACATCTCCGAATCCAGCAGAGAAACAAAGATGGGCATTCTTCTTTTTTCTTCTAATGCATTTGCCTCAAAGGCTGCCTCGAACCTCTGAACGAAAATCTCAAAGGATTCATCCTCCGGCCTGAAGAAACCGAACGGTACAATCACTGAACTTCCAGACATCCTGTTGGCTTCTTGTTCGCTTAGATTTCTATCTTCCTCCACCTGTGAACGAGCACTTGAAACGGTTCCCACACACTCGTCGCCAGTTGTTGTGTCGCCTCCCAGTAGTCGTCACGACACGGAGCCTATAGTTACTGGTCAATCTCTCTTTTATTGCACCGTAAAAGTTCTATATATACAAATAAATATTTACATATTAATAATAAAAAACATGCAAAATACATACAGATATTTAACAATTTGCATACACAACACCGGGCTTTAGCTTATTTACAAGAATGTCACAATAAAGGTCGCTGTTCATACGTTGCCTTGAGGATAAAAAATCAAGACAAAATTAAGTTTTCAACCGCATTTATCGTGCTTGGCGTCACTGTAACACTTGGTCGTCCAGGTCGCTCAATATCGGTACATGTAATTCGTCCATTTTTGAACTCGTTAACCCATTTATAAATGTTTTTTGAGACAAACAAGACTCACCATAGATATTTATCATTCTTTGGCATATTTGAGATGTTTGAATACCTTCTGCATTCAAGAAACGAATAACTGCATGTTGTTCAAGCGTGGTGCAATCCTTCGAGGGAGCTTCCTTTTTAGTTTATTTATAAGTCTCGCGCTGCGTGTGGGATAAAAGAACAGAACACCTTAAATAGTCTCTCGATGTTATATTTTAATATTCTGTGGTTTAAATTATTTTTGCTTTTTTAATTTTTAAGAAATAAGATAATTCTCCTTATTTATTGATCCCCCTTGTACAAGGTTCGTTTCTCTCTCTATATCTAAAAAAGTTTAATTTTATAAATCTGAGAGTTGTTTTCAAAAACGACCCAACAAAAAGTATTGAATGAGAAAATATATCGCAGCTTGTTTTGATGTTCTTCTTGATAACCTAGTTAGCTATTTAGTAACATGTTGTGATCAGTGGAGAACCCTCCCAGTGTTTAGCCATCTACACTGTAGTATTTCTCCAGAACCACATAGTGGATTTACTTGAAAGATTGAATGATGAAACCATCCTGAGCCCCCTATATGAGGATGTGGTAATCAGGTTTAATATCGTGATTCTATACAGTGAGGCCTAACATGGAAGCCTTTATTAAAATAACAACCTTAGGCCTCAAGTATTTGTGCAAGAAAGCCTTTCTACGGGAGAAAATATTTTCCATTAAAATAAGATTTAAAATTAAATATTTTTTAAATTAAAGCACTTCAACACAAGGTATTAAGACCAAATAAATAGTGTGTGACGTTTCAGTAACAGCATTGTTACCATCTTCAGACAAAAGTGTTTATAATCTATAATCCTTTCTATAGAAGGACTTTCTTGCTCAAAAACTTGAGAAATTTGTCAATAAAAATATTTAAAGAATACACTTTTCCTTGGAAACCTAATGTTTGTATTTTAACGTTGATTCAAGGGTTTAATGAAGCCTTTGCTGCCAACACAGTATCCCTGGACTCAGGTCTATCAACAGTTGAAGTCAGGATTTATAAAGAGGTCTTTCTCCTGTGATAAAGCACAATTTGGATTATAGATTATAATACAAGACCTTCTGTAATTCAAAACTAAAAAATGAAATCACTCACTATATTTTTGATTGCTCTGCTCTGAAAGAAGAAAGAAGAACCCTTATGCTCAAAACTGGGCAACTCTGTGCTTCACTTCCATCAATAATTGACAATATGACCCAGAATAAGTATATTGCTACGGCGTTTTTATGGTTTCCACAAGTCCATATCTCAGAAGAAGGCCAAGTGACACTCACTCCTCACTTTCTTACTGCTACTCTTTTTGTGTTGTTTTTCTTGCTTCCCTCTTTCTCTTTCTTGTTTTTTTTTTTTTTCTTCTGTCTATATCGTTATTCCCTTTGTCTCACTGCTTTGTTCTTATGCATACCTCTGGTGAATCCTGTATAGGGTCAGTGACCCTAAATAAAGGCTTTTTGTTGTTGTTGTTGATTATAATACAAGAAAATAAGACCTAAATCAAAATAATTTATTAGTGTGTGACATTTCGGTAACAACATTGTCACCATCATCAGACAAATGAATAAATTTTTATTCTTTTGTCTGATGATGGTAACAATGCTGTTACCGAAATGTCACACACTATTAAATTATTTGGATTAGGTCTTATTTTATTGTATTATAGGTCTTTCTCCTCTTTTTAACAATTACAACCTTTACACTGTACCATAAGCCTGACATGTAGTTGCTCCAATGTGTGTGTCCCAGGACCCAAGGCAGAGCCCATGGGGCGGATTCTGACGAGGTCCGGATCATGCTGAAAGTCCTGGACAAAGAGGTGAGAGTCTTTGTTTTTTATTATCCCTAGTACACGTGGTACAGGCCATGATAATCATGGTGGGTAGAAGTTTGCGGCAGCTTTTACTGTAAGTTCACCACATGTCTACACATGGTACAGGCCATGATAATCATGGTGGGTAGTTAGTGACTGCTTTTACTGTAAGTATACCACAGGTCTACACATATTACAGGCCATGATAATCATGGTGGATAGAAGTTGGCGCCAGCTTTTACTGTAAGTTCACCACATGTCTACACATGGTACAGGCCATGATAATCATGGTGGGTAGAAGTTGGCGACTACTTTTACTGTAAGTGCCCCACATGTCTACACATGTGAAAAGCAGTTTTGTACTTACAAATGTGCCAGAGCCTTGTTTGGTTACTTGCACTCGCTAGTGGGGTTGGACTTTTGCAAGAATCAGGGGCCATTGGAGCATTTTTTTTTTAAATCAGAAAAAAAAAGTACCCAATGCGGGAAACCAACACGGGTCATAGCATATAAAATGAAAGGATTTAAAAGCACAAATGTTTCTTTTATACATAATACAAACTGCTACCGCCCTTACTGCGATGAAAAAATATATTGGGAGGGCTTGACTCATCAGTGGTGAACCCTCCCAGCGGTTTAACCAATTTAATCTACCAGACCGCTTCTCAGAGCCCTAATACTGTATTGGCCGATTCTGCTTATATATGTTACACTGAAGGGTGGAATCTCAGAAATCGTTTTCAAGAAAACTATGGACATAAGCTTATAGGACAGAAGAATTATATTCAAATATTTGCATCGAGCAATGCTCTTCCGCAAACAAGCGGTCGAAAACAAACGGTTTAGACCATCCTTCCACCAACCACCATGAGAGTCATTGTAGTGTAGTAAGGCTGGGGGGACCTTGGCCAAGTGGATACTCTTGGTCACAGCATCCTTCTGGGGAACTCAGGGTGGTGACATTACTCCTTGTTTACCTTGAGTCCATTCCAATCTTTGTAGGTTCCTTGTGAAATACACTCATGGACAAAACTTAAGTCTTCGATGTGTCACCTGTTTTATATTTTTTTAAGGAGGCTGTTCAAACTTGGTTTTCTCATATTTCTTCAATAAAGGTCACTGTAATATGTTTCAGAGTTATTGTCTCAATCCCGATATACATGCTAAAAGGTACAACTTCCTTAAGTTTTGTCCATGAGTGTATATTGGTTATCTCATGTGTCTTCAATAAAGGTCACTGTAATATCTTTCAGAGTTATTGTCTCAATCCCGATATACATGCTAAAAGGTACAACTTCCTTAAGTTTTGTTCATGAATGTATTTCAACAGCTTTTTTAAAGTTGGAACATTTTAAAAAGTTGATGAAACAGGTTTTTAAAGTTGGTTTCTGATATCCACGACCCAGGTGGATGTGAAGACAGCCTCAATTAGACAGACTCAGAGGTCCGAGGAAACTGACATGTTAATACGAACCAATAACACGCCATCTATATATAACAAATGAAGACCTGAATGTTTCTTTCACACATAAATCAAACTTCTACTGTCCTTACGGCAATTAAAAAATTGAGGGCTTCGCTCATCAGTGGTGAACCCTCCCAGCGGATTCGCCAATTTAATCTACCAGACCGCTTCTTTAGAGCTCTAATACTGTATTGGGTCATTCTGTTTATATATGTTACACTGAAGGGTGGAATCTTAGAAATGGTATTTAAGTAAACTATGGACATAAGCTTTTAGGATAGTAGAATTATGAATAAATTTAAATCTCCTTTAGATATCTGATATCAAAGTAAAACGTTTATGGAGATTAGTATCTTTTATTCCGGTCTTCTCAAGCTTTCGGGCTTGTCCGCCCTTCTACAGGAGAAACATATACAATATATCGAGAAAATATAACGCCGCCTGATGCTAAAACTATTATGATTCTATGTACATATATATATATATACATTAGGATGATTTTGCATATTATTTTTTACTTAAGATATGTTTTTTATTTGGTTAAGGTATTTACATATTTTACTATTGTTTGCTATATTCTATGAATTATCTTATGGGTTCGGAATTCTATTATTTAAGTTAGTTTTATAATGGTTATTGGCTATTACATATAAGTTACTTATATTATTGTTGATATTATTAGCTGGTACTAGGATATATTGTGTTATATGTTTCGGGCAAATCTATTTTTCTATTGATGCTATTGTGTTTTTTTTCTGGATAATAAAGATTCAATTATAAGCCTTTGATATTTGCTGTTTATGTTATTGTAATGTATTCTAGGTTCTTCTAATGCAAAAGTGTGGCCTGTTTCTTTGCAGTGTTGGAAAATTAGAGATCTATTGTCTTGATTTATTATGTTGCGTTTATGTTCATATATTCTATTGCTGACTCTCCTTCCTGTCTCCCCCACGTATTTGGCTTGGCAGTTGTTGCATTCTATGGAATATATTGCTTCTTTTTTGTTAGTGGGTTTTATGATGTTAGAATTATTTTTAGATAGTGGATTTTTAATGATATGGAGCCTATGTTAGGGGAATTATATTGCCCACTAAGCCATAAGATAAACACAATTAAAACACTAACCAAAAGAATACACACCCATTGCTCGCAACAGAATTCAAAAATGATTGAAACACAGAACATTATAAATAATCTCCAGCAAGCAGGATACCCAACCACCTTTATATTAAAACATTTCCAAAAGTATAACAATCAATAACCCAATAAACAAAACCACAGATATTTACAGGGCAATATGTTACATTCCATACTCACAAACATCTATAACAATAGCCAACTACTTAAAAAACTTCGGCATCCAAACATATTACAGTAATTCCCCTAACATAGGCTCTATATATATCATTAAAAATCCACTATCTAAAAATAATTCTAACATCATAAAACCCACTAACAAAAAAGAAGCAATATATTCCATAGAATGCAACAACTGCCAAGCCAAATACGTGGGGGAGACAGGAAGGAGAGTCAGCAATAGAATATATGAACATAAACGCAACATAATAAATCAAGACAATAGATCTCTAATTTTCCAACACTGCAAAGAAACAGGCCACACTTTTGCATTAGAAGAACCTAGAATACATTACAATAACATAAACAGCAAATATCAAAGGCTTATAATTGAATCTTTATTATCCAGAAAAAAAACACAATAGCATCAATAGAAAAATAGATTTGCCCGAAACATATAACACAATATATCCTAGTACCAGCTAATAATATCAACAATAATATAAGTAACTTATATGTAATAGCCAATAACCATTATAAAACTAACTTAAATAATAGAATTCCGAACCCATAAGATAATTCATAGAATATAGCAAACAATAGTAAAATATGTAAATACCTTAACCAAATAAAAAACATATCTTAAGTAAAAAATAATATGCAAAATCATCCTAATGTATATATATATATATGTACATAGAATCATAATAGTTTTAGCATCAGGCGGCGTTATATTTTCTCGATATATTGTATATGTTTCTCCTGTAGAAGGGCGGACAAGCCCGAAAGCTTGAGAAGACCGGAATAAAAGATACTAATCTCCATAAACGTTTTACTTTGATATCAGATAGTAGAATTATGTTTAAATATTTGCATCGAGCAATGCGCTCTTCCTCAAACAATAAGGACAAGTTAGGTATAAATTAATATAAAGCAATAACCAATGCAGATATAAACAGAATGATCCAATACAGTATTAGAACTCTAAAGAAGCAGTCTGGTAGATTAAATTGGTGAAACCGCTGAGAGGATTCACCACTGATTGTAGGAATGGAAATCTACACATGACTGGTACAGAGGGACAAGTTCTGTCTTTCCAAGAGAACAACAGTTTTTGATTTCCAGACTTAAGTCAGGTCATCTATGGACAATGACAGAAGGGTTGCAAGGCCACTATGTACTGAGTGTCAACCTACAACCACATCATTGACTGTATTGACTCATCCATTGATGAGCTCTACTCATCCCCAGCAGACACCATCAACAAGCTTTAAAAGCTTGACCCCCTAATATGATTGAGTGGAGATAAGAAAGAAGAAGAAGAAGAAGAGAGACCACTGATGAGCAAAACCCTCCCAATATTTTTTCATCACAGTAAGGACAGTAGAAGTTTGATTTATTTGAAAATAATATTTCGTGATTTAATGGTTTCACATTTATGTGTGAAAAGAAACATTCCCAACTTAAATATTTCTATCTGTCACAACCAGCCATGTGTGGACAGAATGTGGACGTCAAGACCTGCCTGTGGGCTCTCAACGAGACGGACTGGGAGGTCCACAAGGCCATCAAGGTCCTACAGCTCCAGTCACGCAGGCCGCTCGCTGCACTGGAGTCCCTGCAGCCTGCGCTGCAGAGAGCCAACTGGGATGTGCTGCAAGCCGGCCGCTATCTGCTGCGCGCCATTGACGACGACGAGGAAACCACCGCAGTCTAGATTTGCATAGCTATGCATTTTACATATTTGCTATGCATTTTACATATTTACATACACAGCTTTCTGATATGTAACAATGAATCTACATTTCTTCCTTTTAGAGCTCCTCTATACAACGAAGCATTTCCTCATTATGTTTTTATTTCTCTTTTTTCTAATTTTGTTTTTTAATTTATAGTTTTCACGAAACATTTTATAACCAAAGTGTACATTCTTGTATCTCAAGATTTAACACCAATGTTCCTTTTGTGTTTTTACATGTTTTTTTGAACATTTTTGTAGATTTTATATGGATTCATCCTGCCTTTGTAAAGAAACAAAGACTATTCCCAATGTATGTTACCCAACTTTCTATTTGATCTTCAGGTCTTCCACTGTACCAATATTTCTATATTGTTTTATATTCTGACATTGTATTGCCAAACATTCAAAGGTAATATACAAGGTAATGAGACAAAATTCTCAAATTAATCAATAGTGTGTGATGTTTTAGTAACTGCATTTTTTTTGCTTATCCCTAGTACACGTGGTACAGGCCATGATAATCATGATGGGTAGTTAGCAACTGATTTTACTGTAAGTACACCACATGTCTACACATGGTACAGGCCATGATAATCTTGGTGGGTAGTTAGCGACTGCCTTTACTGTAAGTACACCACATGTCTACACATGTGAAAAGCAGTTCAACTTTTACATTTACAAATGTACCATAGCTCCGTTTGGTTACTTGCACTAACTGGTGGGGTTGGACTTTTACAAGAAATGCCATTGGAGCATTTTTTTAGTAATAGCATTGTAACCATCATCATAATAAAGTACTGGAATGATGTACTAAACAGGACCTTTGGGAGAGGCCTCTGCTTATTCCAAAATAGCTCCAGGAGCATGAACTCATGGAATTTGTGTATTCTTTACACAAGGGGATAAGAAACAACAACAACTGAAATGATAATCTGAAGATGGTAACAATGCTGTTACCGAAACGTCACACACTATTTATTTATTTTGTCTTATTACCTTGTGTTTATAATATCCAAATTGTACCTTATCATTCAAAGGTAATATTCCTAAATGTAAAGATTTGACCTTATGCATGGAACCAAAGTATGAAAACATTTTGTGCTATAAATAGATGATATAAAAATCAATATATTTTACCATTGAACCCAAGTACAAAGTGTGTAATGGCTATCTGACAATGTTGTAATATCTATTTAGCTTTTACCAACTGTCACCAATTTGGTGTTTCACTTAAACTTTTGATTATGTTCCTCTTGTAGTCATCTAATGATGGTGGTGGTGGGGATAGGTCTGGTGAATATGGAGGCAATTGTAACTTGGGACATATAGAGAATATTTTCCTGAATGAATGACTGTTTATCATATTTCTTTTCTAGATGTCTGTTTTTTTACCTCTTCCTTCAATGTTTTCCTCTACTGAGGGTCTCTCCATATCTCCCTCCTTCAATGTTTTCCTCTACTGAGGGTGGGCCACATGGTCTCTCCATATCTCTTCCGCCATCCTCTTCATCTCATTCAAAGTGTCCTTTAGGGAGAAGTGTCCTCTTACTGGAGAGTTGCTAAATAGTAGAAATGGTAATTTTGAAAATGGGGACTGTCCTTTGTAGAGAGGTGTCCTCTCATGGAAGTAGATCTACTGTACTAGATATGTCACGTTGTCTCCACACCTGTGTCCCACCACCACCATGGAGCTATCCCAGCCCTCATCTTGCCACCAGTTCTTGCTCAACCTCCGTCTTCCTATTTTTATCAACTTTACACCAATGATATATCATACAATCAACAAGGCTTCAAACAGTGTTGCTGTTGTTACTGAAGCATTGATAATCTTTCTTTTTTTCTAAAAAAATCTCTAATCCAAATTGTGCATTTCTTAAATGTTTTTCTCTCTTACCTTCAAAAAGTAAAAAAAAAAGTACTTTATATCTAAATCAAATACAGTAAAACCTCGCTAAGACAAAACAGGGATTTAGCAAACCTTCTCTTATAACGGAACTGAAACAATCCCCAACTTTATAACACACCATGGCTATAGTGAACCCCATTGGGGTTTGTTATATTAGGGGAGTTTTACTGTAATATGTGTATCATTGGATTGGGGGGTATCATTTGGGTTGGTTATATATATATATATATATATTAAAAATAAAGAAGACATATCCTGACCAGGAGCACATGTGGTTTACAGAAGGCGGAGCGCCATCTGGTGGAACAGAAATCAACTAAACATTGATTTAACCTGTTCCCTGATATTTGGCCAACCCGTGGATGGCTTTTCTTGATTTATCAAGAAATTGGGTTGGCCAAATATCAGGGAACAGGTTAAATCAACGTTTAGTTGATTTCTGTTCCACTAGATGGCGCTCTGCCTTCTGAAAAGCACATGTGCTCCTGGTCAGGATATGTCTTCTTTGTTTTTTTAAATATATTTATATGTAACTGGGATGGTCCGATCACCTCCATGTAAAGTCTCCATGTGTGTAAGGAACTGATGGTTTGCAAAACATTCATTGGCAATGTACAGTAGAACTACCTCTCTGACAACACTTAGTTACATACTGTCCTCTTACTGGAGAGTTGCTAAATACTAAAAAAGGTAACTTTACAAATTAAAACTGTCCTCTATAGAGAGGTGTCCTTTGTAGAGAGGTACTATACAATGCTATATTTTTAAAGCAGATATAAAGAGCTTTCAAAATTCAAAACTATTTTAAACGCGTAAGATTCTTTTTGAAAATAAACAATTTCTACTGTCCTTACTGTAATGGAAAATTTTGATAACATATGGCGCGCTAGTGCATCATATTATAAAGATCTTTGCTTATTAATGTGAATGCCAAAACTCCATCAAACAATTTCCAAAATGTAACCAGAAGTTAGCTGAGCATTCGATGCTTCCCTGTGTCCTGGATATCTATGCAAATATGAAACATTTTGTGCACGTCTTGCTCAACTTTACATACCGGCTTCTAACTTTCTACAAAGTATTTTATAACATTTTTGATATTTGAAATTGATGCATTTTTTATATCTCTATATACACTCCCCTGAAATATGTATTTTATATAAGATAGTATTTTTATTGTTGTTTGAAAGATTTATAATTTTTTTAAAGAAAAACTATTTAAGAATTTTTGTAAGTGTATCTAGTCACATTTGTATGTGTGCATTCTAGAAGTTTGCCCATTGAAAATATAAAATTGTAATGTCATTGTGTCTCTATTTGTGTCCGATGTGTAAATACAGGCTTACTACTTATTTACCTGACAGGGTTCCCAGACTTTGTGTACAGTTTTTTTTTTCTCTCTGTGAAAAAAATTAAATATTTTGTAAATCTTATATATGTGTTTATCTTTATTTATTTAACGGTTGGGAGAGACACGCCATATCCACAATTAGGATAATTGTGTTTTAAATCTGAAATATATATATATTATATACAAATCATTGTGAAATTAACATAATTAAACATTGGGAAGCCGCAAATTACACATTCGATGTCAAATATTGCATATACTTGTGGCGACCACACTTTGCTTCAGCGAGCAGGAACTGGGACAAAGCTCCACTACACACACGGACAGTGGACGGCCTCGGCATCCGCGAGCGTCAACCTGACTACGCATGCGCGAGCATCGGAGACACTCTGGCGACTCTGCGGGAAACAACAAGGCTTGCTTCCAACAGCCGTTACTTGAACCGTTACTTCTTTTCTCTTTATATATTTCTGGCTTTAAATAAATTAATTATAATTTTATCAGCGGCCTTTCCACAAGCCACACCAACATATCACGCAACCATTCCACATAGTGATTAGAAATAGTAGCTTGAAATATGTACACCATATGAAATGTGTACACCGTATGAAATATGTACACTGTATGAATTATGTACACTCTATGAAATGTGTACACCGTATGAAATATGTACACTGTATGAAATATGTACACTGTATGATATGTGTACACCGTAGGAAATATGTACACTGTATGAAATATGTACACCGTAGGAAATATGTACACCGTAGGAAATATGTACACCGTAGGAAATATGTACACCGTATGAAATATGTACACTGTATGAATTATGTACACTCTATGAAATGTGTACACCGTATGAAATATGTACACTGTATGAAATATGTACACTGTATGAAATATGTACACTGTATGATATGTGTACACCGTAGGAAATATGTACACTGTATGAAATATGTACACCGTAGGAAATATGTACACCGTAGGAAATATGTACACTGTATAAAATGTGTACACCGTATTGACATCTTAGTCAACAGTACACTCCGGAGAGCGCAGCCCTGAACTGGAGCCCTACCATTACCTGAGGGCCATTGATCGATTGTTCGGGAGCACCAGGGAGGTCTTCCAGGTGACCAAAATGAACGGCCACTTCCTGGTGGGACTGGCAAACAGAGGCATGGCCGAGCGCCTCGTCAACGAGGGCCTCGAGGTGGAGGGAACCCTCCACAGGGCCTTCCCGTTCCGCAAGAGGGCGGAGCGAATTACAGTGGGCAACCTCCCCTTCTTCGTGGGGGATGCAGCCGTCATCAGCGCCCTTTCATCTTTTGGGCGGGTCACATCTATCGCCCCCAAGCTGATGAAGGCTGGCCCATACGTCTACAACGACGGCCGCCGTGAGGCGTTCATCATCCTCCGCGAGGGAATGACCATCGAGAGGCTGCCCACCCGCCTCGACCTCTCAATCAAGGGCGAGGCCTGGCCCGCATACCTGTCCTCCGGGATTAGGTGTTCCAGGTGCCGTGGCCAAGGACATCGCAGGGCCAACTGCCCCCTGCTTGCAGGGCGAGCCACCGCTCCTGGACCGGCCACACCAACCTCTCCCACCAGCGTCCCACCAGTGGCCGCTCCTGGGCTGCCATCTGCCCATCCTCCACCTCCGGCGTCACCCAGTCCAACCATGGAGACCCCCAACGCTTCTCCTGTGGCCCGAGCTCTGACCCCACTTGCAGCACCTCGGCCATCTACACCAGTGGCCCCAGCCGTACCTACGGAGATGGCGCCTCCTGCCCCTCCACCTGTGACCCCTGCTCCGTCCCTGCGGGCACCTGGGAGTCACGAGCCTGCAGTCCTTACACTGGACATTAAGATGACTGTCATCGAGGAGACATCAACATCCTCCACATCCTCGTCAAAAACATCAACGAGAGAAAGCCTCGTGACGTTCATAGAGAGGAACCCAGGCGTCTCCTTTGCCCAGACGGACGCCCTTGGCCTCGGGCGGGAGAAGGTCTTGGACCTCCTCTCCTCAAGGACTAAGGCACATAAGCGTGGTCGCCATCTGACCCCTCCGCAGAGCAATGCTCTTGCCGGCCTAATAAACCAAATCCTCGACCTAAGGCCCGGAGGAAGTAGCAACATTTATAAGGTCCTGCGACAGGTAATTTCAGAGCTGAGGACCGGTCCAGCCACAGTGCCTCCTACATCCACACTGCCTGCGCCTCGACCATCTCATCCAACGCCGCTCACTTCCACCAAGACAAAACTGACACCTGCTATGATAATACCCCCGCCGCCCGCCCCGACGGAGATGGAGGAGGACGTTCCGATGACGAAGGAAGAGCGATGTGTACCCCCACTGCCTGCGCCTCGGCTCGCTGAGCCAACCCCGCCCACTCCCCAGGGGCAAAAGACGACACCGGCCATGGCCACACCTCCGCCTCCACCATCTGTCCATATGGAGGACGACTCGGAGCCGGACTGTTGGGCGGACTTAGTGGATTTAATAGATGAACTGATCCATGGTCCCGGCTTGGAGCCCATTCTCCGAGCGTTCGACGCGGACGAGTTCGTGGACGTGGTCCGAGACCCTGAGATGTGGGAGTGCGTGGTCGCAGAGCTCTCAAGGCAGCAGAAGAAGATGGTTGCCCAATTCCTAGATGGGCTCATCGAGCGCACTCGGGACTCGGTTCCCTTGATCCGTAGAAGACTATCGGAGTTCAGGGCTGCTTTGCCATCCTATGATCCAGACCCTCCCTGAGGACACCCCTTTGAAAAAGTTTCCAAAAGGAATTATCCGTGCTCAGGCCTGGGCTCCTGACAGAGTCAGGATAATTGTAATTAATTAATTGTAAATATTTTCCCTTTGACTCTTTGAGTGTAACCATTGACTGAACGGTCAATAAAGTCTGTTTCATTGTCATCACTCCGGAGAGTTAAGCAAAACTATTTACAAATTATTCATCAAGGGGTGCCCTCAGAGAGGGTCAGGATGACAAGGCGGCCCTGAGCCCGGATATTTTCTCACAAAGAGAAGGATCCAGGTCCAGGGCGCGCTCTAAGAGAGCGCCAAGTTGTTGGGCCAGATTGTTCTTCTCCGTGGGCAGGAGTCGCGGGACGAAGTTCACCCTGTCCTTGATATCTAGGGTCGCATCCACCAGATCGAGGTGGTCGATCCCTGAATGGGACATAGGCTCCAGGTCGAGTTCCTCCTTGAATTTTCCATAAAGAGTGTCCTCCACATGTGCAGACGGTGGAGGCGGAGGTGTGGCCATGGCCGGTGTCGTCTTTTGCCCATGGGGAGTGGGCGGTGTTGGCTCAGCGAGCCGAGGCGCAGGCAGTGGGGGTACACATCGCTCTTCCTCCGTTATCGGAACGTCCTCCTCCATCTCCGTCGGGGCGGGCGGCGGGGGTGTCATCATAGCAGGTGTCAGTTTTTTCTTGTGGGAAGTGAGCGGCGTTGGATGAGATGGTCGAGGCGCAGGCAGTGTGGATGTTGGAGGCACTGCGGCTGATGTTGTCTTTAGTTCGGTCCTGACCTGTCCTAGGACCTTGTAAATGTTGGAATTTCCTCCCGGCTTCAGGTCTAGAATTTGGCCGATGAGGGCAACGAGAGCATTGCTCTGCGGAGGGGTTAGATGTTGGCCGCGCTTATGCGCCCTGGTCTTCGAGGAGAGGAGGTCCAGGACCTCCTCCCGCCCAAGACCAAGGGCATCCGTCCCAGCAAATGAAACACTGGGGTTTTTCTTGAGGAAGGCCTCAAGGTCGGGTCTTGTCTTACGCCCTGATGATGACGGGGAGGGCGGCACAAGGGTCCCCTGTGCATGCAGAGGACCAGGAGGGGCGACGGAGGCTGGCAGGGCTTGAGGCATTACTCCGGCGGGCTGAGAGGCCGGAGGGCGAGGGTCGGCGGGAGCCTTTGGTGCCTCTGTTGGCTCCATTGCCTGTAGGGCGCCGTTGGAGGTGGGCAGCGCCGGCACTCCGGCGGCAATCTCCATGGGCTCGGAAGGAGGAGCCACGGGGTCTGAAGATGTTCTGGTAGGCAGGGCGGCAGAAGTGCTGGAAGCTGTTGTCTGAGGCGCAAGGCGCTTTGCTGACGGAGCTGGAGCCGTTGATGTTGGACGGTTCGGCTGCCGAGACACGGTGGACGATGCACCAGGTGGATGGGGTACCGGTTGTGGCTGGCCATTGTTGGAGGCTCTCCCAGGAATGATGGGGCAGTTGGCCCTACGGTGACCCTGTCGGCCGCATCTGGAGCACTTGACTCCATATGAGATGAACGCCGGCAGGACGTTACCTTTATTTCGGATGACGACGCGGGTCGGGATCTTTTCCAAGGCAATGCCCTCCTTAAGGAGGATGAAAGCCTCGCGTCGGCCATCCGTGAAGGTATACCTTCCGGCTCTCAGCCGGATGGGAACGATGGAAGTCACGTCACCGTAGGGCTTGAGGGCCTCGATGACGGCGGCGTCGTCCACAAAAAAAGGGCAAGTTTCCGACGATGATTCTCTCCGCCCTTTTCTTGAAGGGGAAGGCCCTGAGGTGGGTGTGCCCAATATCAAGGCCGTCCCTTATAAGTGGCTCGGCCAGGGCCTTGGTGGACAGGCCCACCAGCATATGGCCGTCCATTTTCATCACCTGGAGCACATTCCCGGCTCCTCCGATCAGCTCTTCCACCGCCTGCAGGTAGTGGGTGGACCCGAAGTCCGGGCAGTGTTCCACGAAGACGCAGTTGTCTTCTGTTGAAGAACGTTGGCGTGCTCTGGCGTCAGCGATGTCGGCCCGGGTAGCCCTGTTCACCTGGACTTCCGTAGCCCTACCCGCAGGTGGTCGTCCTCGCGGGGTTGCGCCGGTCCTTCCGGAAGTTGCGATGCCGCTGGAGCGCTGTTCGACAGGGCGGCTCGGCGACTCCCTGCGTCTTCGCTTGTGTTTGACCACGGTGAAGCCATCTTCACCTGATTCTGCAGCCTCCATTTGCTCGGCCCAGTTTGTCGCAGCGGCCAAGGCGCCGCTTGTTGATGGCGTAACGTCAGCGACACACGCCGCGGCAAAATTTGCATGGGTTCTGTCGATTGGCAGATTTGCCTAGTTGGCACTTGCATCATCCATTCTCGAATTTTCACCTTGAAAATGGTTTTCCGCGGATATATCCGCAACGGCTTCACTTTCGGAGCCGAGCCTTGCAGGCTCATGTTCAGCTAGGTGAGGGCTTCCAGCCCATACTAAATTCGTCGCTTCCAGCGACATTCCTCCGCTCGCCAGAGGCGAAGATTACGGAGCTCGCGCGACGCGTGGCCGCACGGTCGGCGTATGTATGTATTTTTTTTTTTTTTGACAATTAAATAATTTTTATTGACCGCTGGTCAACAATTACTCACGAGGAGTCAAAAGGGCAAACAATGTACATTGATCAGGAGGGCAAGGCTATCCTTAGCTTGTGAATTCCCCTGCGAATGGTGGGATGGCTGTTCCGAGTTCGCTCGAAAGCAGCGTCAAGGAAGCCCGCGAGGTTACTCCCCTGCTCAGGGGAGAGATCCCCGAGTAGATCCAATCTATCTTCGCGGTATAAGACCGCAAACATGACGGCATCCAGGGAAATCCCTGGCTCCAGCAGGGGCTCAAAGCCGGGGTCAGTGATCATTTCATTGAAGATGTATGTAATGACAATTTTTTTGGCAATTAAATAATTTTTATTGACCGCTGGTCAACAATTACTCACGAGGAGTCAAAAGGGCAAACAATGTACATTGATCAGGAGGGCAAGGCTATCCTTAGCTTGTGAATTCCCCTGCGAATGGTGGGATGGCTGTTCCGAGTTCGCTCGAAAGCAGCGTTAAGGAAGCCCGCGAGGTTACTCCCCTGCTCAGGAGACGACGACGATCTGATGCCGGAGTTAGATACAATCTTCAATGAAATGATCACTGACCCCGGCTTTGAGCCCCTGCTGGAGCCAGGGATTTCCCTGGATGCCGTCATGTTTGCGGTCTTATACCGCGAAGATAGATTGGATCTACTCGGAGATGTATGTAATGTATGTATGTAATGACAATGACAATGAAACAGACTTTAATGACCGTTCAGTCAATGGCTACACTCAAAGAGTCAATGGGAAAATATTTACAATTAATTAATTACAAATATCCTGACTCTGTCAGGAGCCCAGGCCCGAGCCTATGTAGAGAGATTGGGGGCTGGGTTTAATGGAACCCAGTAAAGTTCCATTAAACCCAGCCCCCAAACTCTCTCCAATGCCATTTACAGAATCCCGTGTAATGACTGCCCACAATCCTACGTTGGAGAAACTGGCCGAACCATTGCCACTCGAGTCCTAGAACACGACCGTAACATCCGTTCTCATGATTGTAAGTCCCTACTATACCAACACAGCAACGAATTTAACCATTCTTTTAATTTACGCAACACGATTCCGGTATATAGCGATGTTAAGAACAAATATCAACGTTTGGTTCTTGAGGCTCTTGTGCCCAGCTCTGTCCCTAGTTTTAACAGAAAAATAGATCTCCCCCCCAATATACTGTTTTTTCTAATCTTGGCCGCTGATATCTTTCTTTGTTCCTTCATTATGCCTAGATACTTTCGTTTCCTGTCTTTCCATCCTTTTTTCCCGTGCTTTACTTTTATTTCGCCTTATGCAGATCTTTTAGTTTATTTCTTCAGAAATTTCGTACTTTTCCCTTTAGTCTCATATGTAAATTTCTTAATTTTTAAGTAGATCTTAGTTAGTTTTCTTTTATGCTAATTCATTGCATATAAATATCGGTTCACTCTTTCTAACCACGCATTGTACCTGATGAAGGGCAGCTGATGCCCGAAAGCTTGTTGTGCGAAATAAAGAAACTTACCACGCTATTCACCTACTTCCTGTTTTAATGTATGTAATGTGTACACCGTATGAAATATGTACACTGTATTAAATATGTACACCGTAGGAAATATGTACACCATATGAAATATGTATATGAAATGTGTACACCATATGAAATATGTACACTGTATGAAATGTGTACATCGTATGAAATGTGTACACTGTATGAAATATGTACACCGTATGAAATGTGTACACTGTATGAAATATGTACACCGTATGAAATATGTACACTGTATGAAATATGTACACTGTATGAAATATGTACACTGTATGAAATATGTACATCGTATGAAATTTGCACACCGTAGGAAATATGTACACCGTTTGAAATATGTACACTGTATGAAATGTGTACACCGTATGAAATATGTACACCGTATGAAACATGTACACCGTATGAAATATATATATAAAAAAATAATATTTATACAAGTTTGTAAATATAAATATCGCTCTCCTGTTCTTGCCATGAACCCTGCCAAGAAGAAAAAGAAGAATGCCACGAGGCTCATCGTGAACCTCGACGACATGGAGAGGGAGGACGAAATGGTGATCCAACACAACCATGACATCCTGCATGCCATTGGCTATCCCGCCCTAATGACTCTGCATGAGGACCTCGTCCATTTCATCGCCAGGCGGTCTGAACTGATCAAGGCCCTCACTGCTGAAGTACAGAACCTCTCAGGCACCCTCCATTCCTTCGCGGAGCTGGACGAAGTTATGGAGGCTAACAGGCCCCAGACTGCCTGCCACAGCACCCAAACCTGCCCTGCTTCTTCCTGCAAGGAAACCAGCTCCCAGACTGACTCCATCAAACCCGCCACTCCTGCTCCTTCTGCCATCCCTGCCAAGAAGCCTGCCTCCACCTTGCCTGCCCCTGCTCCAACCAAAGGAAGCAGCCTGAGGCTCCCAACCCGCCTGCAAAAAGGACAAACCTGAAAGGTCCTACGAAACCTGCGCCTTCCCGCGTCTCCAAGCCTGCGGCCGCCCAAGTGGTCCTCCATGGAGAAAAATCGGCGGCCCACACAGTGGTCATCTCTGATGACCCACAGGCTGACCCAAGGAAGATGCTTAAAGCTGTCCGCGCTGCCCACACTCTCCCCCAAGGCGTTTGGGCCTCCCTGCGCACCAAGGGGAAGCTGGTCCTCCACTCCAGTAATCATGAGACCATCCCTGAGAGGTGTCTACCTCCCTGGCCAGCAAATTAAATGGAATGAAGGTCCGCCAGCAGAAGGAGATCCTGCCACGAATCTGCCTCTTCAAAGTGGATGAGGAAACATCCAACTCCACAATTGAGGAGACCTTCCTGGGAACCGCAGCTGTTAGTAAACTTCCTGGGGGCAAAGTGGTGCGCGTGGCGCACCGTTCGGCACCCAGAAACGGGACCTGCACCGCCTTCATCGAGGTGGACATCAAGACCTTTAGAGCCCTGGGCGATCGCGGAAGAATCGTGGTGGATGGAGTAATCCTCAAATTCGAGGAGTCCATCCGCGCCCGCCTATGCTTCCGCTGTTGTGGCTTCGGCCACAACTCTGCCCAATGCACCAGAGCTTCTAAGTGCTTCCACTGCAGAGAAGACGGCCGTGAAGGCCGCGCCTGCCCTTCCATTGCTGACCAGCGCACCTCCAAATGTGCCAACTGCTGCTCAAAGGGCCTTCCAGACAAGCACGAAGCGAGAGCCTCAAGCTGCCCCATCCTGAAGTCTAGGGCCCTCAAGTTCTAGGCTTCAAGGACCTTCTGCCTCCTATTTCCACTACTGGATTCCTGGCCAATTCAAGACTTCTGCCCCGCTGCACCCTGGAACGTTCCCCTGAACGTTTCCACCACCCCTGCGAGATATCTCCAGCCGCCAGATCCTAGGATCCCTGGCCACCTGACATCGCGTCTGCTGCCTTGACGTTTTAGATACAGTGTGCCCGGAAAAGTCTCCACTAAGACTTGTGCGGGCGATGGCAAGAATATTCCCGTTGTGCTTTCCCTTTTAGATACAGTGTGCCCGGAAAAACTCCACTGAGACTTGTGCGGGCGATGGCAAGAATATTCCCGTTGTTCTTTCCCGATGGCCAATTTAGCTGTGTCAACCTGAAGTTAGTCTCAAAAATTCTGCTTATTCATTTATCTATTTAGAAAAAAATATATATATATGTGATAAGTTGAGTTACTGTTGACTCTTGTAGAATCCTGTCGACTAACTTTGTGATATGAAGTCCTGGTAGCTCTTGTAGAATCCTGTCGACTATCGGTAATAAGGTGAAGTTCTGGTAGCTCTTGTATAATCCTGTCGGCTAACTTTGTGATGATGAAGTGTTGACTCTCGCTATACTGTGTTGACCGAGAGGAACAGTCAGGATGGGGAGTTTTCCAGTACCTCTCTGCACCTTGTAAGTCCTTTAAAAGTTCTCACAGAGTACAGGCAGTCGTGGTCGGGGCAGAGTGGAAAGCGTGGGAATGTCCACACAAAAAACGAAGACACAGTTGCACTAAGAAAGTTCCGTGAACAGATAAAAGTTGAGCTAGGAGCGAAAGATGGGGAGATAGAAGTTTCTTACTAGTCTACATGATGGATGAGGAGGATCTGAGGTACAACCGACGTGGGCTCGCACAGATGCTGAACTAACTGTCAAGTGACTGTATATTTGGCTAAAGACGGGGGCCTTTATATACCGTTTCTGAGAAAGGGGGTTTTGTATGTCACCAGATGTGAGTGGGGGTCGTCTGGTCATTCTACTGGCGCCGTTGCAGTTTCCATTTTTAGACCTTGTTGTGGGAATTCTAAATCTATCTCGATTTTAGACGTTATGACTTCTATCTCTTGCTTAGCTCAACTCTTAATCTATTACAGAGTTTTATTTATTATCCTCAGTTTGTACAAATTACATTACATATGATGATGAAATGACACATGTCAATCATGCATATAACCACTTACAGATGTGTTTCTACTATACAACATTAAAATCTTGTTATAAGTTATATACAATATGGGGTTGTTGGTTTAAATTACCATATATCGTCCCTACAACTGCAAACTATCGAATGTGAAAAATTCAATTTTGAAGGAGAGAGAAATGAAGAGACCATGTGGCCTACCCTCAGTAGAGGAAGGCATTGAAGGAGGGAGAAATGAAGAGACCATGTCCTGCTACCACCCGCACTGGGTTATCTGACTCAGTGAAAGACGATGTAAGACGTATTTTTAACGCGTTACAAACTGAAGTGTTAAGAATCTTCAAAAAAATGTAAAAATAGTTGAAAATGAGGTCACCCAACTTAGGAAAAGGTTGGCCAAGCCTCCCTCTCCTCCTAACCCCGTTAAAATGATCCCCCAACCAGATATTTCTACCATCCAACTTAAGTCCAACCAACCCACAACTGTACACCCTAGAGTGCCAGCGCGTTCAACCTACGCGCAGACGTTAAAGAACTGTGTAAACCATGTAAAAATTGCCTCAGACAAATCTTTCGAGGCCATCAGGGCCAAAATTGCCAAGACTCCACAATTGAAGAGTTGTGATGTGACGGCGGTAACTGGGAAGGACAAAAAACTTGTCCTTCACTTTCCCAATTCTGCAGAATCAAAGCGGTTTGTGGACGGATTTAAGACCGCCAACATTGACGGACTTAAAGTCCTACCAAACCCGACATTCAGGCCCAGGTTGGCAATTTTCGGCATCCCTGTCGAAAAATCTGAATCTGATCTGGTGTCTGATCTGATGGAAAACCCTGTGATAGCCCCGCAGTTAATTAATAACGCGGCTTGAAAAGCTGGTTAAATTGATTAGGAAGGAAGGTTCGCCTTCCACCGCTATCATAGAGGTCACTAAGGGTACCGAGGAAGCTCTCCTTGCACGCGGCCGCGTCACTGTTGACTTCCTGTCCCTCAGGCTCGCCCGGGCGAAACGCGTCTTCCCATGTGGTATCTGCGATAGCCTCTCTCACAGGACCGACGCTGATGGTAAAAAGTGCACCAAAGCGCCCAAGTGCGCCAATTGTGCAGGTGCACATTTTACCACTGCCTGTGAAAATAAAAGCGTGCTTAAGTGTCACAGGTGCGGTGACAAGCACAATGCCAACTCCATGATGTGCAAGCACATGCGAGATGCCCAGGATCAGTTCAATAAGTTGATGGTCAAATGAATGTTTTCAAGTGCCTACAAATCAATATAAGACGCTCTCAGCCTTGTTTGTATTCAGTATTGAATGATTGTCGTGAGGAGAACATAGATTTACTACTCTTACAAGAGCTCCCAGCCGCGCGCGGAAAAATCCCATCGCTGCCAATCCCATCTAACAGAGTTTGCTATGGCCCTATTACAAACTCTAGATTGGGAGCTATGGTCATTGTAGTAAATCCTAGCCTTAAATTTGTCCATTTGTCTCATTTGTCCAGTGTTAATGTCGTGTTTGTCATGTGTGAATTAAGTGGTAAATGTATTCTTCTTTGTGATGTTTACCTTCCGCCATCATGTGATCCCTCCCCTCTTCTCGATAAGATAAATTATAGCCTTAATTCTCTGAACTATGACGAGGTCATTTTTTGCGGCGATCTAAATGTTGAATCTTTTAGGTGGTCGGATAAACCTCTGCTCCTCAGGCATCACTCACCTAAGAGAGATCTAGTTGAAAACTTTATAGATGCCAACTATTTGCATGTGCTCAACACTCACGGCGCGGTGACGTGGGAGGAGGGCAACCGCTCTTCTTCCATCGACGTCACTTGCTGTAGTGCTGGCCTTGTAAATAGCGTTACCGATTGGCATCCTGAGTACCAGGAGTTGTCTGACCACAAACGCCTCGTCTTTAACCTAAATTTCGCTCCCTCTTCACAGGACAACACCAGATTTAAATTAAATAAATTTAGTGAAATATACTTCAGCTTTGGGGGGGGGTCGCGCTGACTGGGATAGAGTTTTTGAACATTTCAGCCAAAAAATAGAAAATATTAATATATTTTTAGAAAACGTGCGTGACTCATCCTCCCTCGACGATGTAATTAATTTACTTTCACACATGTCTAAACACCATTCCATCCCGTCCCAGAAGTGATAAATACCTCAAGTCCATCTCTTGGTGGAAATCTGATTTGAATCCTCTCAAAAGGGCCACTCAAAAGGCACAGCGGGCCTTTATAAAGGCACGCGGTGTCGTTAAGGGTGTGCTGGAGGTCTTTTACAAAAGACTGAAGGCAAGATATCGCCGTGCGAGGAGACTGGCTAAGAAAGAAGCATGGAGGGCAGCCTGCTCGCGTTGCGAAATCAGCCCTTGGGGTGGAATCTAGTTTCATCAAGGGAAATTTTAAGCGCAAACCCCTCTCAGCTCTCCCAGTTGGTAGCGGCTTCACTGAAGGTCCGCGGGGCACATTAAATCACGTATTAGATTACTATTTCGGCCGCGTCCCGCCCGCCCGATACCATGTTAGAACCCAAAGATTTAAGCAAAGTCATCACATCGTCATCTGATAACGACCCTTTGTTTACAGATAACGAGTTGCTGTTGACAGCGGATAAGGTGAACTTATCTTCTTCCCCTGGTAGTGATGGCATGCCACCTCTTCTTATCGTAAAACTAGTTAAACATTTTCGGACGTTTTTTCTAAGTATTTTCAACAAGTGTTTAACCATTGGCCACTTTCCATCTACATGGAAGCTGGGGGACGTCGTTCTCGTTCCCAAGCGAAGTGGGAAGAACTTTCTCGCATCGCACCGTCCAATCACGATGCTGCCTGGTTTGGGCAAGATCCTTGAGCGTCTAATTCTTGCTAGGCTGTCGTGGATGGCCGATAGGATGTGTAAAGCGCCTCCAAACCAGTTCGGATTTAAGCCTTGTAGATCTACTACAGCCGCACTCTTAAATCTAAAATCTACTATAACCCGGACGATTCAAATAGGAAATATTGTCTTCTTCTTTCTTTTGATGTTAAAGGCGCTTTTGACAACGTGCTCCATTCCAGTATCTTGAGAGCGTTGCACAAAAGCGTTTGTCCCAGAAACATTTATCACCTGATAAACTCGTTTCTATGTAACCGTGTTGTGAGACTGTCTATGAATGGTTGTACTGTGTCAAGACGAATTTCCAAAGGATGTCCCCAGGGTTCAGTTCTCGGCCCTTTCCTTTGGAATATTGTCTTTGACGAACTCCTCACGCTGGACTACAGGAATAATGTTTTCCCGCAAGCCTACGCGGATGATCTGGTCGTGGTGGTCTCGGGATGCCGACATAGTCAACTTCCCGCGGCCCAACACACCATAGATATGATCGCTAGGTGGTGCAGTTTGCATAAACTGGAACTCAGCGTGGGGAAGTGCCAGGCTATGGTTCTCCTCAGACCACACGGGAGACTGCCTGAACCGCGCCGGGATCTGGTTATCCACGGACGGCCAATCCAATGGTGCGACTCAATTAAGGTGCTGGGAGTGAGATTTGATCAACGTCTATTTTTCTACCAGCACGTAGTTGAAGTCTGCGCCAAGGTCCGCGGCATGTTGCCGCGTTTGACCGCAGCCGCTAATCTCAACTTTGGTTTTGGTTACCGCGCCTTGAGAACTCTGTATCTGCAAGTGGTTGTTCCGGCCATTGCCTATGCCTCGGCGGTATGGTTTCCTAATCTTTCTCAACGCTTCTTAAATGTTCTACTGAGTGCTCAAAGGCCTTTCCTAGTGAGAGCTTTCAGATCAACCAGCAACGCTGCTCTTATCTCCCTCTCTAGAGTCCTTCCTCTCGATCTGGAAATCTCGGCTAAAACTGAGCTATACCTTAAAAAGTATGGATTGGTTGACGCTGAAATTTCACTCGAGCCTCCTCCCTTTCCACATCCTCTCCCTTACCCCCCCCCCCCCCCTATTACTCCGCTCCCAGTAATATTCCTGCTCTTTTCTTCCACGTGGCATACTATACAGATGGTTCCAAAACCAGAGATGGAGTTGGCGCCGGCGTGTACAGGTTCTCTTGTCTCGATTGTGCACCTGAAATACGTGAATCTCATGTTCTGTCCCCTCATTGTTCTGTCTTTCAGGCGGAAGCCCTTGGATTGGTTAAGGCACTTGAAAACGCAACCACTTTACCAAATCATATAACCTTAGGATTCTTCCTGGACAACCTCTCAGTCGTGAAGTCAGTTCTGAACTCTAAGACTGGTAATTACCTTATCGACAGAGCTCTGCTACTGATTTCGCGATTGAATCGCAATGGGAACAGATGCACCATACAATGGATCAAGGGCCACAGTGGGAACGTGGGTAATGACATTGCGGACACACTCGCAGAGCGGGGTGCTGAGTCTGCTGACCCAAGCTGTTACAAACTCGTTCCTTTGTCGTTTGTAAAATCGGCAATCTACGGCCGGGCGCGTGAAGCATGGGAAAGCAGATTCCTCTCTCTAGCTCCTTCTATCCACACCCGCTTTGGCCTTACTCCAATGAGTCTTTTAGACTAAAGGTATGCGTATATCGTCCCTAGCGAGCACATTGTGGTTGGCCTGCTATCGGGACACACGTGGACGGACGGTTTCGCCCACAGGATAGGCGTCATTGACGATCCTTCCTGCCCTTACTGCGACGCTGACAGGGAAGAAACTCTGTCTCACATCGTGCTTGAGTGCAGCAGCCTTGATGCCCTTAGATTCCCACTTCTTTCCACCTGTGCAGAAGAATTAGGGTACACCCCGCGGGGGGGTCACTCAAAGACTTTATTTTCAACAGGAGCACTTGGCGAGCCTGCCTGGAGTTCCTAAAGGCCTCTGATAGACATAAGCCACGCGTCCGCGCGGAGGATTCCGATCACCTGAGTGACTCGGACTCCTCACCTCATGGTTAACACCAGACATTGGCGGCCGCTCGTAGACGTAACTCTGGCATGTGCCGCTGTTTAAGATCGGTTTCGCGACCTGCCCTGCGTATGTGATCGCCCCTGACGCTGTCTCTGTAACCCAAAAACAGAGGGCAAATGGTTTGGCGATTCGACGGCGCGGGCTGCTCGAGAAATCGACTTACGCAGCGACCCATTTGAACGCGCTATGCAATCTATGGTGTACTTTTCTGGTTGGTTGTCTTAGTACTGGTACCCTCACCAGTAATCTTATCTAAAACTTTTATATATTCATTTTTACAAAAAAAATCTATCTTTTCCCATCAGTTGCTGAATCATTCTCGCTTTATCTAATATTCTTATTTAAACAACAGCTGTCTTTTTTTTTATTTTCCCTGGCCTGGGGAATCTAACCTTTTTGAACAGCCTTGGTTGCGTGCAGCACCTTGGTACCTGATATTGTGCATTGCGGCTTGTCTGCCTGCTACACCTTTTGGGTTTAAAAAATAATATACTTTAATCATTGCGGTATGTCTGCTCTCCACGGTCACCCCTGGGCTCAACACCATTGAACCCGTCTCTGCCACCCCCTGAATTCCGCGGATCACCACCCTGCCCCCCCCCCCCCGGTTCTCCTCTACATCCCGGCTCTCCTGGCCTCACCTGGCGATGATCCCCTGGCCACCCATCCCCAGGCCCCTCCAACTGTGCTTTTTATATATTCCGCTTTATGAGTCCATCGGGGCTCAAAAATCATTCATTTTGGTTAGCAGCCCCGTAAAATAAAGATATTTTCTCTTTCCCGATGGCCGGTTCAAAACTATTGTACATTATGTAAATAATCTTTTGTTTTCCTTATTCTACTCGCCTTAAGCCAGGCATTACTTTATCAAATTATGTTCTTTTATATATTCTATTCCTCAGCTCAAATAAATAAATCTCTGATCAAAATTATTTTATTATTCCCATGACTATCACCATAGCATAATCTCAACAAAAATCTCTGTTCTCAAAATAATCAGCATCAAGTATTAATCCTATATAGCTCTAATAATACAACAGAAATCTAATTATTTTATATAATATATATACATTGTATATGTTGCATATACAAGGTTGTACATACATCACCACATGGTATTACTTTAAAATGGCGTCAATAAACTGCACCACCGGAAAGACAAGGTGACACCCAGAAAGGTCTAATAACAGGTCGTTGACATTGCCCAAGCAATTCAAAGTGATTTAAGCATATCGGCCGTGCCAGTCCTTGATTGGACTATAGACGTTGGACCCTAGAGACTTCCTGAGGGGTATTTAAGGCCAAATTTGTGTAAACCTGGATGCCTGCCGCTTCATGGACCAATTGGTGGAACTCACTGGCTTAACGGTCGCCGAGATGGTACATGTAGCTCAAGACAGAGATGGTTGGTGTCGTGTTTGGGATGTAATACGTACAGTACAACGTTCAATCGTGAATATAATGATTGTAATAAGAGAAGATGGACCAATTAAAGGAACTCACTGGTTTAAACGGTCGTCGAGATGGTACATGTAGCTCAAGACAGAGATGGCTGGTGTCGTGTTTGGGATGTAATACGTACAGTACAACGTTCAATCGTAAATATAATGATTGTAATAAGAGAAGATGGACCAATTAAAGGAACTCACTGGTTTAACGGTCGTCGAGATGGTACATGTAGCTCAAGACAGAGATGGCGGGTGTCGTGTTTGGGATGTATACGTACAGTACAACGTTCAATCGTGAATATAATGATTGTAATAAGAGAAGATGGACCAATTAAAGGAACTCACTGGTTTAACGGTCGCCGAGATGGTACATGTAGCTCAAGACAGAGATGGCTGGTGTCGTGTTTGGGATGTAATACGTACAGTACAACGTTCAATCGTGAATATAATGATTGTTATAAGAGAAGATGGAACAATTAAAGGAACTCACTGGTTTA
The DNA here is from genome assembly GCA_030710605.1 of Cordylochernes scorpioides. NCBI lineage: Eukaryota > Metazoa > Arthropoda > Arachnida > Pseudoscorpiones > Chernetidae > Cordylochernes > Cordylochernes scorpioides. Next base: position 43,048,400 of record CP092870.1, on the reverse strand, counting down.
ACGGTCGCCGAGATGGTACATGTAGCTCAAGACAGAGATGGCTGGTGTCGTGTTTGGGATGTAATACGTACAGTACAACGTTCGATCGTGAATATAATGATTGTAATAAGAGAAGATGGACCAATTAAAGGAACTCACTGGTTTAAAGGTCGCCGAGATGGTACATGTAGCCAAGACAGAGATGGCTGGTGTCGTGTTTGGGATGTAATACGTACAGTACAATGTTCAATCGTGAATATAATGATTGTAATAAGAGAAGATGGACCAATTAAAGGAACTCACTGGTTTAACGGTCGCCGAGATGGTACATGTAGCTCAAGACAGAGATGGCTGGTGTCGTGTTTGGGATGTAATACGTACAGTACAACGTTCGATCGTGAATATAATGATTGTAATAAGAGAAGATGGACCAATTAAAGGAACTCACTGGTTTAAAGGTCGCCGAGATGGTACATGTAGCAAAGACAGAGATGGCTGGTGTCGTGTTTGGGATGTAATACGTACAGTACAACGTTCAATCGTGAATATAATGATTGTAATAAGAGAAGATGGACCAATTAAAGGAACTCACTGGTTTAACGGTCGCCGAGATGGTACATTTAGCTCAAGACAGAGATGGCTGGTGTCGTGTTTGGGATGTAATACGTACAGTACAACGTTCAATCGTGAATATAATGATTGTAATAAGAGAAGATGGACCAATTAAAGGAACTCACTGGTTTAAACGGTCGCCGAGATGGTACATGTAGCTCAAGACAGAGATGGCTGGTGTCGTGTTTGGGATGTAATACGTACAGTACAACGTTCGATCGTGAATATAATGATTGTAATAAGAGAAGATGGACCAATTAAAGGAACTCACTGGTTTAAACGGTCGCCGAGATGGTACATGTAGCTCAAGACAGAGATGGCTGGTGTCGTGTTTGGGATGTAATACGTACAGTACAACGTTCAATCGTGAATATAATGATTGTAATAAGAGAAGATGGACCAATTAAAGGAACTCACTGGTTTAACGGTCGCCGAGATGGTACATGTAGCTCAAGACAGAGATGGCTGGTGTCGTGTTTGGGATGTAATACGTACAGTACAACGTTCGATCGTGAATATAATGATTGTAATAAGAGAAGATGGACCAATTAAAGGAACTCACTGGTTTAAAGGTCGCCGAGATGGTACATGTAGCCAAGACAGAGATGGCTGGTGTCGTGTTTGGGATGTAATACGTACAGTACAACGTTCAATCGTGAATATAATGATTGTAATAAGAGAAGATGGACCAATTAAAGGAACTCACTGGTTTAACGGTCGCCGAGATGGTACATGTAGCTCAAGACAGAGATGGCGGGTGTCGTGTTTGGGATGTATACGTACAGTACAACGTTCAATCGTGAATATAATGATTGTAATAAGAGAAGATGGACCAATTAAAGGAACTCACTGGTTTAACGGTCGCCGAGATGGTACATGTAGCTCAAGACAGAGATGGCTGGTGTCGTGTTTGGGATGTAATACGTACAGTACAACGTTCAATCGTGAATATAATGATTGTTATAAGAGAAGATGGAACAATTAAAGGAACTCACTGGTTTAACGGTCGCCGAGATGGTACATGTAGCTCAAGACAGAGATGGCTGGTGTCGTGTTTGGGATGTAATACGTACAGTACAACGTTCGATCGTGAATATAATGATTGTAATAAGAGAAGATGGACCAATTAAAGGAACTCACTGGTTTAAAGGTCGCCGAGATGGTACATGTAGCAAAGACAGAGATGGCTGGTGTCGTGTTTGGGATGTAATACGTACAGTACAACGTTCAATCGTGAATATAATGATTGTAATAAGAGAAGATGGACCAATTAAAGGAACTCACTGGTTTAACGGTCGCCGAGATGGTACATTTAGCTCAAGACAGAGATGGCTGGTGTCGTGTTTGGGATGTAATACGTACAGTACAACGTTCAATCGTGAATATAATGATTGTTATAAGAGAAGATGGAACAATCAAAGGAACTCACTGGTTTAACGGTCGCCGAGATGGTACATGTAGCTCAAGACAGAGATGGCTGGTGTCGTGTTTGGGATGTAATACGTACAGTACAACGTTCGATCGTGAATATAATGATTGTAATAAGAGAAGATGGACCAATTAAAGGAACTCACTGGTTTAAAGGTCGCCGAGATGGTACATGTAGCAAAGACAGAGATGGCTGGTGTCGTGTTTGGGATGTAATACGTACAGTACAACGTTCAATCGTGAATATAATGATTGTAATAAGAGAAGATGGACCAATTAAAGGAACTCACTGGTTTAACGGTCGCCGAGATGGTACATGTAGCTCAAGACAGAGATGGCTGGTGTCGTGTTTGGGATGTAATACGTACAGTACAACGTTCGATCGTGAATATAATGATTGTAATAAGAGAAGATGGACCAATTAAAGGAACTCACTGGTTTAAAGGTCGCCGAGATGGTACATGTAGCAAAGACAGAGATGGCTGGTGTCGTGTTTGGGATGTAATACGTACAGTACAACGTTCAATCGTGAATATAATGATTGTAATAAGAGAAGATGGACCAATTAAAGGAACTCACTGGTTTAACGGTCGCCGAGATGGTACATTTAGCTCAAGACAGAGATGGCTGGTGTCGTGTTTGGGATGTAATACGTACAGTACAACGTTCAATCGTGAATATAATGATTGTAATAAGAGAAGATGGACCAATTAAAGGAACTCACTGGTTTAACGGTCGCCGAGATGGTACATGTAGCTCAAGACAGAGATGGCTGGTGTCGTGTTTGGGATGTAATACGTACAGTACAACGTTCGATCGTGAATATAATGATTGTAATAAGAGAAGATGGACCAATTAAAGGAACTCACTGGTTTAACGGTCGCCGAGATGGTACATGTAGCTCAAGACAGAGATGGCTGGTGTCGTGTTTGGGATGTAATACGTACAGTACAACGTTCAATCGTGAATATAATGATTGTAATAAGAGAAGATGGACCAATTAAAGGAACTCACTGGTTTAACGGTCGCCGAGATGGTACATGTAGCTCAAGACAGAGATGGCTGGTGTCGTGTTTGGGATGTAATACGTACAGTACAACGTTCGATCGTGAATATAATGATTGTAATAAGAGAAGATGGACCAATTAAAGGAACTCACTGGTTTAAAGGTCGCCGAGATGGTACATGTAGCCAAGACAGAGATGGCTGGTGTCGTGTTTGGGATGTAATACGTACAGTACAACGTTCAATCGTGAATATAATGATTGTAATAAGAGAAGATGGACCAATTAAAGGAACTCACTGGTTTAACGGTCGCCGAGATGGTACATGTAGCTCAAGACAGAGATGGTTGGTGTCGTGTTTGGGATGTAATACGTACAGTACAACGTTCGATCGTGAATATAATGATTGTAATAAGAGAAGATGGACCAATTAAAGGAACTCACTGGTTTAAAGGTCGCCGAGATGGTACATGTAGCCAAGACAGAGATGGCTGGTGTCGTGTTTGGGATGTAATACGTACAGTACAACGTTCGATCGTGAATATAATGATTGTAATAAGAGAAGATGGACCAATTAAAGGAACTCACTGGTTTAACGGTCGCCGAGATGGTACATGTAGCTCAAGACAGAGATGGCTGGTGTCGTGTTTGGGATGTAATACGTACAGTACAACGTTCGATCGTGAATATAATGATTGTAATAAGAGAAGATGGACCAATTAAAGGAACTCACTGGTTTAACGGTCGCCGAGATGGTACATGGAGCTCAAGACAGAGATGGCTGGTGTCGTGTTTGGGATGTAATACGTACAGTACAACGTTCAATCGTGAATATAATGATTGTAATAAGAGAAGATGGACCAATTAAAGGAACTCACTGGTTTAAAGGTCGCCGAGATGGTACATGGAGCCAAGACAGAGATGGCTGGTGTCGTGTTTGGGATGTAATACGTACAGTACAACGTTCAATCGTGAATATAATGATTGTAATAAGAGAAGATGGACCAATTAAAGGAACTCACTGGTTTAACGGTCGCCGAGATGGTACATGTAGCCAAGACAGAGATGGCTGGTGTCGTGTTTGGGATGTAATACGTACAGTACAACGTTCAATCGTGAATATAATGATTGTAATAAGAGAAGATGGACCAATTAAAGGAACTCACTGGTTTAACGGTCGCCGAGATGGTACATGTAGCCAAGACAGAGATGGCTGGTGTCGTGTTTGGGATGTAATACGTACAGTACAACGTTCAATCGTGAATATAATGATTGTAATAAGAGAAGATGGACCAATTAAAGGAACTCACTGGTTTAAAGGTCGCCGAGATGGTACATGGAGCTCAAGACAGAGATGGTGGTGTCGTGTTTGGGATGTAATACGTACAGTACAACGTTCAATCGTGAATATAATGATTGTAATAAGAGAAGATGGACCAATTAAAGGAACTCACTGGTTTAACGGTCGCCGAGATGGTACATGGAGCTCAAGACAGAGATGGCTGGTGTCGTGTTTGGGATGTAATACGTACAGTACAACGTTCGATCATGAATATAATGATTGTAATAAGAGAAGACGGACCAATTAAAGGAACTCACTGGTTTAACGGTCGCCGAGATGGTACATGGAGCTCAAGACAGAGATGGTGGTGTCGTGTTTGGGATGTAATACGTACAGTACAACGTTCAATCGTGAATATAATGATTGTAATAAGAGAAGATGGACCAATTAAAGGAACTCACTGGTTTAACGGTCGCCGAGATGGTACATGTAGCCAAGACAGAGATGGCTGGTGTCGTGTTTGGGATGTAATACGTACTTTACAACGTTCAATCGTGAATATAATGATTGTAATAAGAGAAGATGGACCAATTAAAGGAACTCACTGGTTTAACGGTCGCCGAGATGGTACATGGAGCTCAAGACAGAGATGGCTGGTGTCGTGTTTGGGATGTAATACGTACAGTACAACGTTCAATCGTGAATATAATGATTGTAATAAGAGAAGATGGACCAATTAAAGGAACTCACTGGTTTAACGGTCGCCGAGATGGTACATGTAGCCAAGACAGAGATGGCTGGTGTCGTGTTTGGGATGTAATACGTACAGTACAACGTTCAATCGTGAATATAATGATTGTAATAAGAGAAGATGGACCAATTAAAGGAACTCACTGGTTTAAAGGTCGCCGAGATGGTACATGGAGCTCAAGACAGAGATGGTGGTGTCGTGTTTGGGATGTAATACGTACAGTACAACGTTCAATCGTGAATATAATGATTGTAATAAGAGAAGATGGACCAATTAAAGGAACTCACTGGTTTAACGGTCGCCGAGATGGTACATGTAGCTCAAGACAGAGATGGCTGGTGTCGTGTTTGGGATGTAATACGTACAGTACAACGTTCGATCGTGAATATAATGATTGTAATAAGAGAAGATGGACCAATTAAAGGAACTCACTGGTTTAAAGGTCGCCGAGATGGTACATGTAGCAAAGACAGAGATGGCTGGTGTCGTGTTTGGGATGTAATACGTACAGTACAACGTTCAATCGTGAATATAATGATTGTAATAAGAGAAGATGGACCAATTAAAGGAACTCACTGGTTTAACGGTCGCCGAGATGGTACATTTAGCTCAAGACAGAGATGGCTGGTGTCGTGTTTGGGATGTAATACGTACAGTACAACGTTCAATCGTGAATATAATGATTGTAATAAGAGAAGATGGACCAATTAAAGGAACTCACTGGTTTAACGGTCGCCGAGATGGTACATGTAGCTCAAGACAGAGATGGCTGGTGTCGTGTTTGGGATGTAATACGTACAGTACAACGTTCGATCGTGAATATAATGATTGTAATAAGAGAAGATGGACCAATTAAAGGAACTCACTGGTTTAACGGTCGCCGAGATGGTACATGTAGCTCAAGACAGAGATGGCTGGTGTCGTGTTTGGGATGTAATACGTACAGTACAACGTTCAATCGTGAATATAATGATTGTAATAAGAGAAGATGGACCAATTAAAGGAACTCACTGGTTTAACGGTCGCCGAGATGGTACATGTAGCTCAAGACAGAGATGGCTGGTGTCGTGTTTGGGATGTAATACGTACAGTACAACGTTCGATCGTGAATATAATGATTGTAATAAGAGAAGATGGACCAATTAAAGGAACTCACTGGTTTAAAGGTCGCCGAGATGGTACATGTAGCCAAGACAGAGATGGCTGGTGTCGTGTTTGGGATGTAATACGTACAGTACAACGTTCAATCGTGAATATAATGATTGTAATAAGAGAAGATGGACCAATTAAAGGAACTCACTGGTTTAACGGTCGCCGAGATGGTACATGTAGCTCAAGACAGAGATGGCTGGTGTCGTGTTTGGGATGTAATACGTACAGTACAACGTTCGATCGTGAATATAATGATTGTAATAAGAGAAGATGGACCAATTAAAGGAACTCACTGGTTTAACGGTCGCCGAGATGGTACATGGAGCTCAAGACAGAGATGGCTGGTGTCGTGTTTGGGATGTAATACGTACAGTACAACGTTCAATCGTGAATATAATGATTGTAATAAGAGAAGATGGACCAATTAAAGGAACTCACTGGTTTAAAGGTCGCCGAGATGGTACATGGAGCCAAGACAGAGATGGCTGGTGTCGTGTTTGGGATGTAATACGTACAGTACAACGTTCAATCGTGAATATAATGATTGTAATAAGAGAAGATGGACCAATTAAAGGAACTCACTGGTTTAACGGTCGCCGAGATGGTACATGGAGCTCAAGACAGAGATGGCTGGTGTCGTGTTTGGGATGTAATACGTACAGTACAACGTTCAATCGTGAATATAATGATTGTAATAAGAGAAGATGGACCAATTAAAGGAACTCACTGGTTTAACGGTCGCCGAGATGGTACATGTAGCCAAGACAGAGATGGCTGGTGTCGTGTTTGGGATGTAATACGTACAGTACAACGTTCAATCGTGAATATAATGATTGTAATAAGAGAAGATGGACCAATTAAAGGAACTCACTGGTTTAAAGGTCGCCGAGATGGTACATGGAGCTCAAGACAGAGATGGTGGTGTCGTGTTTGGGATGTAATACGTACAGTACAACGTTCAATCGTGAATATAATGATTGTAATAAGAGAAGATGGACCAATTAAAGGAACTCACTGGTTTAACGGTCGCCGAGATGGTACATGGAGCTCAAGACAGAGATGGCTGGTGTCGTGTTTGGGATGTAATACGTACAGTACAACGTTCGATCATGAATATAATGATTGTAATAAGAGAAGACGGACCAATTAAAGGAACTCACTGGTTTAACGGTCGCCGAGATGGTACATGGAGCTCAAGACAGAGATGGTGGTGTCGTGTTTGGGATGTAATACGTACAGTACAACGTTCAATCGTGAATATAATGATTGTAATAAGAGAAGATGGACCAATTAAAGGAACTCACTGGTTTAACGGTCGCCGAGATGGTACATGTAGCCAAGACAGAGATGGCTGGTGTCGTGTTTGGGATGTAATACGTACTTTACAACGTTCAATCGTGAATATAATGATTGTAATAAGAGAAGATGGACCAATTAAAGGAACTCACTGGTTTAACGGTCGCCGAGATGGTACATGGAGCTCAAGACAGAGATGGCTGGTGTCGTGTTTGGGATGTAATACGTACAGTACAACGTTCAATCGTGAATATAATGATTGTAATAAGAGAAGATGGACCAATTAAAGGAACTCACTGGTTTAACGGTCGCCGAGATGGTACATGTAGCCAAGACAGAGATGGCTGGTGTCGTGTTTGGGATGTAATACGTACAGTACAACGTTCAATCGTGAATATAATGATTGTAATAAGAGAAGATGGACCAATTAAAGGAACTCACTGGTTTAAAGGTCGCCGAGATGGTACATGGAGCTCAAGACAGAGATGGTGGTGTCGTGTTTGGGATGTAATACGTACAGTACAACGTTCAATCGTGAATATAATGATTGTAATAAGAGAAGATGGACCAATTAAAGGAACTCACTGGTTTAACGGTCGCCGAGATGGTACATGGAGCTCAAGACAGAGATGGCTGGTGTCGTGTTTGGGATGTAATATGTACAGTACAACGTTCGATCATGAATATAATTGCTGGCTCGGCAACCCTGGAGCTCTGACGTCACTACCTGTGGATGTAACCCAGGCGAGGCCGCGTGGCCACGAGACTTATTCTTTTCTCTTTTCTCCATGTTTACTTTTAATCTATATCTAATCCCTTCACCTTGTAGTTAATTAAAGTATAATTAACGTTGAGCGCTGTGTGTAATCAATTGGAATACAACAAAGATTATGAGACTGAAGACGCGCAAGGCTTAAAACGTGAAATTGAAGAAGCGCAAGACCTAAAACGTCATACTGAAGAAGCGCAAGGCCTAAAACGTGAGTAAACAAATTTCCTTTGATTACTTGGAACATCCTTTTTTCTACTTACCAAATATTTTGTAAAATGGCAAACACAACGATTACAAAACTAAATGGTGCTAATTACTCCAGCTGGAGCTTCCAGATGAAACTCGTTCTAATGGAAAACGACTTGTGGAGTTTGATCAATCCAGGAGAGGCTAAGCCTGACCCTAGTGACCTTGTTGCAACAAAACTTTTTTTGTCGCGGGAGGGTAAGGCGTTTGCAAAAATTTGCCTCGGGATTAATGATGAACAACAATTGCATGTTCAACATTTGAATACTCCGAAAGAGGTCTGGAAGGAACTGGAAAAATTATACGCACCAAAGGATAGTAGATATCGAGCCGTACAACTAAGAAGGCAGTTATATGGCGAAAGGTTGACTCAGCACAGCAATATGGAAGGGTATATGGGGAAGATAAACTACATTGTAAACGAACTGGCCCAAATTGGCGACAAAATTGATGATGGCGATTTGGCTATGGTTCTTTTGGGTGGATTACCAGAGGATTGGGACACCGTTGTCTCAACCATATGTAACTTGCCTGATTCAGACTTCACGACCGCCACAGTTAAAAGACGGCTGTTGGCAGAAGCAGAAAGGCGTTCGTCTAATCTACCAAAAGATGTGGGTGCCATGGTCGTTAATGCCTCTTCGAAGCCCATTGAAACAGAAAAACAATTTAAAGCAAAGGTTGTTTGTTTCAAATGTGGAGGTAAAGGCCATTATGCAAGGGAATGCAGGAAGAAAGGAAAGAATGAACAAAGACCAAAGAGGTTTGACCAAAACAAAGGCGTAAATATGTCGGCAATGTGCAACACTTTGTTTGGAGCTACCGCCGAGACCTGGATCATAGATTCTGGAGCGACGCACCATATGACTCCCAAGAGAGATTACTTCACATGTCTGAAAGAGTGCACAAGCAATATGAGTTCCATTACTATTGCGAATGGCTCTTCTATAGAAGTATGTGGTATCGGTACTGTCAGTGCCAATATTGTTGGACACAAGGGAGATGCCAGCAAAATGGTTGCCCAGAACACCTTGTATGTTCCAGAGATGCGTCACAGTGTTCTGTCTGTACTCCAAATGATAGAAAACGGTAGAAAAGTTGTCTTCAACAGGAGTGGTTGCCACATTATGGACATGAAAGGTAAACTCTTGATAGAGGGAAAGAAGTTGGGTAGACTTTACTACGTCCAGACTACTCCATCCTCTCCGATAGATCAGAATGATCATGTTTCTCTTGCATCTGAATGCAAGGAAGAGCTTACACTGGAACTTTGGCACAAAAGGCTGATGCATGTAAATGCATATACGATAGCAAAGATGGCCAAGAACCAAAGCGTAAGAGGACTTAATTGCAGCCCGGCAAAGCCAGAAAAGTGCGAAGACTGCTTGATCGGCAAGTCTTACCGTCTGCCATTCCTTCAACACTCACACAAGGAGGAAAAAGAAATCATGCCGTTGGACTTGGTGCATGCGGATTTGATGGGTCCACTCGACGTATTGAGCTGGGGAGGAGCCAAGTACGTCTTAACCATCATTGATGAATCTACGAGATATACAAGTGTATTTTTCCTGAAAAACAAAGGCGAAACCCTGGGAAAAGTCAAAGAGTGGATTCAAGAATCTGAGAAACAAACCAGCCGGAAACTAAAACGAATACGTACGGATAATGGCTTGGAATTTTGTTCCAAAGAATGGGACACTTTCTGCAAGAGCGTTGGAATAGTTCATGAACGCACTATGACGTATACACCTCAACAGAATGGTGTGGCAGAAAGAATGAATAGGACACTCCTAGATCTTGTCAGGAGCACTATATCTGGAAGTGGTCTGCCAAAGGCTTCCTGGGCGGAGCTGACTTACACCGCAGCCTATGTCAGAAACAGAGTTCTCAACAATCACAATGGTGAAAGTACGCCATATGAACTGTGGACAGGGAACAAGCCTAGTCTTAAACACCTAAGAGCTATTGGCTGTCAAGTATTTGTCCATATTCCAAGACAAGTCCGTAAATCCAAACTCGAAAGAAGAGCTGTCAAAGGTAACCTTGTTGGATATGCACTCAGAGGACGTGGCTACAGAGTGTGGATTCCTGAGATAAAGAAAGTGGTGGAATCTCGGGACTGTGTCTTCAAAGAGAGTGATGTATCGAGGAACGACAGCAACCGGGAGGAGCTTCCATCAGTTGAACACTACAGCTATGGGACTCAACGGGAGATTGTAGAGTATCCAGTGTCTTTATTAGATCAAGAAGACGTGACACCTACAGAAGAGGACAGCCATAATGAAGATACTGTAAAGCCTTCTCCTACTCGATCTCATCCAATGATCCTAAGGAACCAGAGAAATGCTCAGAACTCAATTGCACTCCTCAGTACTGAAGCAAATAAGGGGAGAAACCTACACGAACTTCATCGTTCGAGACTCTTAAGCGGCGAAGTGATCCATGAATAGGAGGTCACTTCGAGGGAGGAGATTGCTGGCTCGGCAACCCTGGAGCTCTGACGTCACTACCTGTGGATGTAACCCAGGCGAGGCCGCGTGGCCACGAGACTTATTCTTTTCTCTTTTCTCCATGTTTACTTTTAATCTATATCTAATCCCTTTACCTTGTAGTTAATTAAAGTATAATTAACGTTGAGCGCTGTGTGTAATCAATTGGAATACAACAATAATGATTGTAATAAGAGAAGACGGACCAATTAAAGGAACTCACTGGTTTAACGGTCGCCGAGATGGTACATGGAGCTCAAGACAGAGATGGTGGTGTCGTGTTTGGGATGTAATACGTACAGTACAACGTTCGATCATGAATATAATGATTGTAATAAGAGAAGACGGACCAATTAAAGGAACTCACTGGTTTAACGGTCGCCGAGATGGTACATGGAGCTCAAGAAAGAGATGGCTTTTGTCGTGTTTGGGATGTAATACGTACAGAACAACGTTCGATCGTGAATTAAATCATTTAAATTATTGTGTAAATACGCTGAACATTTGAAAAAAAAAAAAGGAACATAGAAAAGGTAAGATGTTGATATTAAAAATAAAAGGCATTTCCTGACCATTCAGAGTGCCATCTATTGGTAGAAATCTTGGTTGGCTTTTCTTGATTCAGTTGGTCAAATATCACAAAACTAAATGAATGGTTAGTTCAGTTTTGTTCCACTAGATGGCGCTCTGACATCTAAGAATGTTCATGTGAGGGTTCAATATGTTATGATACATTAGAGCGCCATCTGTTATCAAAATTTGAAACTATTATAGACACGTATGATTCTTTTTTTTTTTTTTTAAATAAATAATTTCTAGTACCCTTATGCATATATGATAGTTTCGAATTTTGATATACCTCTTATTGTAAAATAAATGAATCTTTCATGGCTAAGTTTCTTGTTCAACTTTTTATTTTCAAGCTTTCGGACTTGTCAGTCCTTCAACAGGAGTATCACGTTAACAACTTAATAACAAAAATACTGTTTTTATATACACATTGTTATATACATATTTTGAATATTATGTTTTTAATATCAACACCTTACCTTTTTAAACACAAGGTAATAAGACCAAATCCAAATAAATAAATAAATAGAAATAAATATTTATTTATTTGGATTTGGTGTCTTATTACCTTGTGTTTATAATCTATAATCCAAATTGTACCTTATCATTGGATTTGGTCTTATTACCTTGTGTTTATAATCTATAATCCAAATTGTTCCTTATCAACACCTTACCTTTTTGTTCTATTTTTACTTATTTTTCCCCTGTTCAGCGTATTTACGGAAATTGGGAAGTAAATACACATTCCTTGATTTCTCAGGAAGCCTCTTGGAACTTAATTGTTGATCATTGAGGTACAGCCTGCACCACGCTGATGAGGGCCAACAACACAAACAGGTTCTTGGTTGGCTTTTCTTGATTTATCAAGTAATGAGTTGGTTAAATATTATGGAACAAACTTAAACCAATGTTTAGTTGATTTTCATTCCACTAGATGGCGCTGTGTAATTTAAAATGCTTTTATAAACAGTCAGGATATGCAACTATGATGCATTAGTGCGCCATCTGTTATCAAAATTCTAAATTATTATAGACATGTAAGATTCTTTATAGAAAATAAACAATTTCTACTGCCCTTACTGCAATGGAAAAATTAATGGGAGGGCCTGGCTCATCAGTGGTGAACCCTCCCATATTATCTACCAAAAGGTAATTTATTATATAAATAATTTATTTTTAAAAATAATCATACGCGTCTATAATAGTTTCGAATTTTGATGTACCACTATATATGAAGGTCACCTCTCCCGTCAAAATAGACGACAAAACTACATCTATTAATCATCTACTAGCAGACTCAGGTCAGTGACAAGTAGAGTTCTACTGAGTATATAAAAGAAATCTGTTATCTTGTTTACACACTTGATAACAGTACTATTTAAGAACATACTGTGATATTTTTTCTCATATTTTCTTTTATCTGATGATGGTCGCTGTTGCAAAATGTCACACACTTTTAAATTATTTGGATTAGGTCTTATTGTATTTATTATATACATATTTTTTACTTATCCTTTTAGTCTAAATTAGACAAGATCTTGGAGGTCGTGCTCATAAAGAAGCTCAAGAACTCTTCTTGGTTCTCTGTACAGGGATCCTTTGTCCTTTCCAATACAATTTAGTATATGTTGGGGAGTGGCCTTTTCGGTTTTGCACTTAGTGCACATGGGGAAGTTTTTGGATCCCTTTTTATAGACTAGAGGGAGCAGGTGACCAGATTTCCATCTGGCCAACTGTGTCGACTTCCTTCTGTTTAGTTGGAGGGTCAGTTTTTGGAGTTTTCTACCTGGTACCAAGAATGATGGAAACTATCTCTATGGTTCCTTATCAGTTTCAGTTTGTTAATATGGTCCCTTGCTGAAAGGTAGGTCTCGGACATTAGGATGTCCAGCTGCTCCTTCCTTTGCCAATCTGTCGGCCTCCTCATTTCCAGGGACTCCTACATGTGATGGAATCCATTGTAGACTTATTTTGGTATTTTTATTCAGTTTGTTGATTTCTGCAGTATTGTTTTTAAGGAGTCTGTCTTGTGAATAGTAGTAGTTTTTAATTGCAAAGATGGCGGCTTTTGAATCTGTAAAAATTATTATGTTTTTAGTCTCATTTTTCTCTATGAGTTTTAGAGCTTGTAGCATGGCTGTTAGTTCAGATCTGAACAAGTTCTTTGGGTTTTTGATTCTTCTTTTTATTTCCATACTATATTTTATTGTATTTATCATTCCACTGAGTATGTTAATTGTTGGAACTCCGCCTTTGCCGGTCCCAAGCCCGGATGACAAAGGAGGAGGGGGAGCAGTAACAAGCTCACTAAACAACCTGGGCTCAGCTGGCCATGCTGATAGTACCCTGTAAGGACTCCAGGGATACAGGATGTACTCCATGTTAGCTGTACATGGTGTCTGTTCCTCATGTCAGAGGCGGCCTGCCACTGAGTAGTGCTCCCAGTCTTAATGACAAAGGCATTCTACCTCACCCAGACCCAGATATGATTGAGTGGAGGCAAGGAAGAATGTCAATTGTTGGAAGAAAGAAGACACGAGAGTTGTGCAAAGACTTTATTCCACACACATCGATACAAAATGGAGGTACATATCACAACAGTGGTACAGCTACATGGTGTAGATGAGCATAGAAATACCAACAGGGTATAAAACGGCCTGTGTAGAAAATTTCAGTAAAAATTGAATTGTTCCGACGGAATCCTTCTCAAAGCACAGGGAGCTGGGAATTCATTGTTGAACATGTCGCATGTTCTGTTCACCAAAACATGTTCAGAAACATATTTTAAATGTGTAAAATGTTAAAAATGTGAAATTGTACTGGGATATGGTGGGTAAATTAAGAAAAAGTCATCTCTCCTTCTGTTTTTTCATCAAGCATGTGTGTGAATTATTGATAAAAGTACAATTCTACACCTGATTTAATAAAAATTCACTTTTGGTCTAAATTAGAACCCAGTAACAGACGAGGCAGCTTGTATGGAGGTTGTTCCACAGAGATGTGGGGTTTGATTTGCCCAAGTTTGAGTTGGATATTTCTATGGAAGTTTACAGTGAGAGGGGACAATACATCTCAGGTGGCTAGATGTACCTCAGGTAAATAGCACCAGAGAAGAGCACCAGAAATATTATCTCACTAGATGAAGATAAAATCAATAAGCACCACAGGTTGTCATAGCAACGGCCAGGTTCAGCTCTGGGCTTAGTTTGATCAAAGAAGGGCTCAGTGAATATACAAGGATGTACCAAAAGTTCGTAAACACTTGCAAAAAAGTTGAAATACCAATATTATTCACCGTTATGTATAAAGTCTTTGTATTATTATGTATTCGCCGTAATTTTGGTCAAAATTAAACCCAGTAAAGATGACAGGAAGCAGCTTGTGCATCGTGTGGGCGCTATGTTCCGCAGAGATGTGCGGGTCATCCGAGGTGGATGAGCCCATGGTGGGAAGTTTAGAGTGAGAGGGGACAAGTTGAAATACACTACAGGTAAACACCACTGGCTATTCACCAAGTAATAAGATAAACACAAACTTCTGGGATAACCTTATATCCGGGAAGTTTACTTCTGTTAAAATTGACAATTGCAGATATTTCTACGTTATTTGATATGCAGATATTTGCATAGTTTTAGTATTATGCAAATTGACATCTCTGCCTATATAGCGCGGCCTTGTTTGTTAGTTAGTGGGCTAACTGTTATTGAATAGGGCAGGCTGGCGTGATGTATATAGTTTTATACATTTTAAGTAATACAGGATCTTCCTCTACCAAACAACTTCCCACAGTGGAGCTACAGTTGTGGGACACAGATGTTTAGCTTTGACAGATGGATAGAACTATAGTAGCTAAATAGATTTACATCTAAGCACTAGGTAATAAGACCAAATAAATAAATAGTGTGTGACGTTTTAGTAACAGTGTTGTTACCATCTTCAGACAAAAGTACAAAATGGTAGTAATAATGAATAATCCATTCAGTAGTTTTGTCTGAAGATGGTAACAACACTGTTACCGAAACATCACACACTATTTATTTATTTGGTGTCTTACTACCTTGTGTTTATAATCTATAATCCAAATTGTGTATTATCAGATTTAGATCTGCAATGTTCAGTTCTGTGCTGAGGAAACATTTTAGAGGGTTGAGTAAAGGTGTCTGGGAATATTGTCCTGTGTGAACAAATTGAACCAAAGAGAGAAACACTCGCAGGTTTGAGAACATGGCTGTGAAGATGATTGTATAAAGTAGATTTCTGATAAAAGAAAGGGAAGTTAATGGAGGGAAGATGTTTGGATGTCCAGTCAAAGAAAGCCATTCACAGTTGAACATAAGAAGTGAAGGACTGTTAATAGAATAATTTACAGTGAACACAGGATTGAAGTAGGAATATTCTGGAATGCCTGATGAAAGAAATTCATTATAAGTGAACCTCGGCATGAAGCAGTGATGTTGGGTTTACATCAATGACAACACAGTTATACTGTGAATGTCATTCCTAGTGAACCTAGGCAAGGACTGTGTTTGGAATGTCCAGTGAAATAAAGTCATTATCAATGAACATAGGTGTGTAAAAAGACTGCTATGGAATGTCCAGTGAAAGAAAATCTTTATTAGTGAAGCTAGGCATGAAGCAGTGATGTGTTTGGATGTCCAGTCAAAGAAAGCCATTCCTAATGAACATAAGAAGTAAAGAAGGATTGTTTTGGAAACTCCTGGTGAAATAAAGTCATTTGCAGTGAAGCTAGACATGAAGAAGGACTGTGTTTGGAATGCCCAGTCAAAGAAAGCCATTCACAGTTGAACATAAGAAGTAAAGAAGGATTGTTTTGGAAACTCCTGGTGAAATAGTCTTTTGCAGTGAACATAGGAGTGAAAATGGACTATTTTGGAATTTCCAGTGAAAGAAAGTCATTCCTAGTGAACATAAGGAGTGAAGATGTTGGGAATGCACTGTGAATGTTGTTCCCAGTGAACCTAGGCATTAAGAAGGACTGTGCTGGGAATGTCCAGTGAAAGAAAATCATTCACAGTGAACATGGGCGTGTAAAAGGACAATTTTGGAATGTCCAGTGAAAGAAAGTCTCACAGTTTACATAGGAGTGGATGTGTTGGAATGCCCAGTGAAAGAAAGCCATTCCTAATGAACATAGGAGGGAAGATGTTAGGAATCGTTGTGAATGTCATTCCTATTGAACAGAGGTATGAAGAAGGACTGTTTTGAGAATTCCTTGTGAAAGAAATTCATTCATAGTAAACCTAGGCATGAAGAAGGAATGTGTTGGAATGCCCAGTCAAAGAAAGTCTTTCATTGTGAACCTAGGCGTGAAGGACTGTGTTTGGAATGCCTGGTGAAAGAAAGTCATTATTAGTGAAATACTGTGTTGGGATGCCTGTTCAAAGAAATTCATTTACAGTGAACCTAGGCATGAAGGAGTGATGTTGGAATGTCCAGTGAAATAAAGTCTTTATTAGTGAACATAGGAGTGAGATGTATTGGAATGCCCAGTGAAAGAAAGTTTTTATTAGTGAACATAGGTGTAATGTTGGAATGGCTGGTGAAAGAAAGTCATTCCTAGTGAACATAGGCGTGCAGAAGGACTGTGTTTGGAATGCCCAGTGAAAGCAAGTCTTTATTAGTGAACATAGAGGTGTGAAAAAGAACTATTTGGGAATGCCATGTGAAAGAAAATCATTCACAAAAACATAGGAGTGGATGTGTTGGAATGGCTGGTGAAAGAAAATCTTTTACAGTGAACATAGCTGTGAAGTAGGACTGTATTGGGAATGTCCAGTGGAAGAAGTCTTTATTAATGAACATAGGAGTGAAAAAAGACGGCTTTGGAATGTCTGGTGAAAGAAGATCATTCACAGTGAACATAGGAGTGGATGTGTTGGAAGGCCCATAGTGAGCCTAGGCGTGACGAAGGAATGTGTTGGAATGGCTGGTGAAAGAAAGTCCTTTACAGTAAACATAGGCGTGAAGATGTCGAAAATGCCCGGTGGAAAAATTCCACGTGAACAGAAGAATGTTGGGAATGTCTGGTGAAAGTCATTCCTGGTGAACAGAGGCGTGAAGAAGAAACATATGTGACAAAGTGTTCAAGCAGCCTCTGTGGAAGGCTTGGAGCAGAACACGACCTCCATGTACGGGCTGTCAGCCACGGCTACGCCCACGCTGCTCCTGCGCAGGTTCATGGCCGCCATGGGCACCCACTTATTGTAAAGTGCGCTAAACCTCTCTACACTGTTCAGACTGGAGCTGCCGTCGTTGCCCCCGATGGCGTAGAGGTAGCCATCGGACAGGATCATCTCGTGGGTCGTCCTGGAGCCACACAGTCTCTCAACAACAACAACAACAACAAGACCTTTCAGTCTTATACAGATTCTCCAAGCACAGAAATGTAGGGTACATACAGGAATAACAGTAATAGTACCAGTAATCAGCAATGTACAACAAGAACAACAAGACCTTTCAGTCTTATACAGATTCTCTGAGCACAGAAATGCTTCTTTCTTATCTCCACCCAACAATCCTATCAAAGTATCAATGAGCCGGTAGAGCTTGAGATGGTGTCTGGTGAGGAGTAGAGCTCATCATCACAGACCTTTATACTGAAGTGTCCTCTAGCGAGAGTGCCCTCTATTGGAGTTTCTACTGTAGCGTGATTATTCCCTGAGATGTTGCAGGTTTGTTGTACAATTGGATTTATCAATATGATGCATTAGTGCACCATGTTATAAGAAATATTTTCGATGCAAATTATTATTTTATAATTAAAATATTTTTCTACTGCCCTTACTGCAATGATAAAATAATAGGAAGGCCTGGCTCATCAGTGGTGAACCTTTCCAGCAGTTTCATATGTTTAATTCTATATACAGTTACGAGCGTCATGCGTTCTTAATTCTTCATCTCTGTCACCGTTTGCTTTTTTTTTTTTGGAATGGCACTCTCCTATTGGTTGGCTACGATCATGCCACCTTTGCCCCCCCCCCGACTCGCTTTTTCGTTTTTGTAACTATTGTGTTGGAGCGGGTCGCTCCTTAAATAAATGCATATATTAGTTAATACCTAAATGGAATCCTCTCTTTCTTTTTCCCAGTAAGAGACGCCTACGGAAGCCAACAGTACATAGACAGATAAAGCACATAGGCTATAGTTATTAACTAATATATGCATTTATTTAAGGCGCCAATTTATAATTGTAACAAATAGTATTTGAATAAAAACATTTAATCGGGTAAAACACGGGCGTTGCCCGGGTCATTCGGCTAGTAGATTATATTTACCAGTTGCAATTAGATGCACTAAACAGGACCTTTGGGAGAGGCCGCTGCTCATCATAAAACAGCTCGAGGAGCATGAACTCATGGAATTCGTGTAATCTTTACACAAGGGTATAAGAAACAACAACAACCAGTTGCAAATAAGACACACTATATCCGATTTGGATAATTGCGCGTGAAACTATTTACAATAATTGTAGTAGAGTAGGTAACAGAATTGTTAAAAATAAACAATTAAGAAAAAGAGCATTGAATAAACATATACATTAAACAACAACATAAGCAGATAGAAGAAATGGTAGTTATTTACTATATCATGGTAGATTAGGTATCATTGGTAGATTAAACTAGCGGAATTGCTGGAAGGGTTCACCACTGATGAGCCAGGCCCTCCCATTATTTTATCATTATACAGTAGTACCTCCCTATAAAGGACAACACTTAGTTACAGAACCAAAGTGTCCTTTAGGTGTCCTCTTACTGGAGAGTTGCTAAATAGTAAAAATGGTAATTTTGCAAATGAAAACTGTCCTTTGTAGAAAGGTGTCCTCTCATGGAGGTTGTTCTACTGTATTGGTGATGGAAACTATCCTTTGTAGAGAGGTGTCCTCTATCGGTAGTGTCCTCTCATGGAGGTTGTTCTACTGTATTGGTGATGGAAACTATCCTTTGTAGAGAGGTGTCCTCTATCGGTAGTGTCCTCTCATGGAGGTTGTTCTACTGTATTGGTGATGGAAACTATCCTTTGTAGAGAGGTGTCCTCTATCGGTAGTGTCCTCTCATGGAGGTTGTTCTACTGTATTGGTGATGGAAACTGTCCTTTGTAGAGAGGTGTCCTCTATCGGTAGTGTCCTCTCATGGAGGTTGTTCTACTGTATTGGTGATGGAAACTATCCTTTGTAGAGAGGTGTCCTCTATCGGTAGTGTCCTCTCATGGAGGTTGTTCTACTGTATTGGTGATGGAAACTGTCCTTTGTAGAGAGGTGTCCTCTATCGGTAGTGTCCTCTCATGGAGGTTGTTCTATTGTATTGGTGATGGAAACTATCCTTTGTAGAGAGGTGTCCTCTATCGGTAGTGTCCTCTCATGGAGGTTGTTCTACTGTATTGGTGATGGAAACTGTCCTTTGTAGAGAGGTGTCCTCTATCGGTAGTGTCCTCTCATGGAGGTTGTTCTACTGTATTGGTGAAGGAAACTATCCTTTGTAGAGAGGTGTCCTCTATCGGTAGTGTCCTCTCATGGAGGTTGTTCTACTGTATTGGTGACGGAAACTATCCTTTGTAGAGAGGTGTCCTCTATCGGTAGTGTCCTCTCATGGAGGTTGTTCTACTGTAGTAAAATTATTTGAATTCAAAAAGAATCAAACACATGGAAAACAGTTTACATTTCTTACAATTGGAATAATGACCCAGGCTACATAGAGTGTTGTTTACCTGCGTGAGTTCATGGAGGGGGCCGTCTCCCAGTGGTTGCGCGCAAAGTCAAACCTCTCCATGGTGCTCATGCACAGGCTTCCATCATTGCCCCCCGCCACGTACAGCGTGCCGTCCAGTACTGCGGCTCCTGCGCTGCTCCGCCGGTTGATCATTGGTTGCAGAGTCTGCCACTTGCCCTCCTGCCCCACACCATGTCCTGTGGTTTACATCAGTTCTCTCCTTTTATAGTTCATCCTACATTTCTCTATGTAAAATTGCCATCAAGACAAACTCTATGTAAACACGAGGTAATAAGACTAAATCCAAATACAATACATTAACCAGAGTGAAATAATGAAGATCAATGAAGATTTTCCCATCAAATTGATAGATAGAATAATAGAAGACCCAAAAATATGAGAATAAAATTTTGATTCAAAATCTAAAGTGCAAAAACAAAGAAGGCAAATTTATCACATTGCCATTTATAAACCACTTTGCAAGAAATTTTACTAATATATTCAAAAAGTATCAAAAAATAAAAATTGCATGGAAACCATGTAACCCTATCTCTCAATATATCAACAACCATAAGAACACTCACTTACCAAAAGGTTTAATTTATGAGGCGAAATGTGGAAAATGTGACCAACGCTATGTAGGACAAACATCCAGAACTTTAAAAGAAAGAATAAAAAACCATGAATATGCTCTGAAATGTGATAAAATTGAGAATTCTGCATTTGTAGAACATAGAAAAATCACAGGCCATAATAATTTTAACCTTAAAGAAACAAAGATACTAGATTATGAGAAAAATTATTTTAAGAGAAAATTTAAAGAAGCATTTTTCATTCAAAAGAAATGTGCTACAATTAACAGAATGGAAAAAGAGGAAATATAAATGATATTTATAGATATGCATTTAATTATATTTGAAAAAAAAAAAGGGTTTTTTTCCACTTTTAATAATAATATTCTGTGTTTCTCAGAAAACTATCTTCTTATCTGTTATATTGTTTACACTTGATAACAGTAACTATTTAAAACATGCTGTGGTAAAATTTCAGTACTTTTGTCTGAAGATGGTAACAACGCTGTTACAGAAACTTCACACACTATTTATTTGGATTTGGTCTTATTACCTTGTGTTTATAATCTATAATCCAAATTGTACCTTATCAATTAACCAGAGTTAGTTTTAATGGGAATTTCACACATATTTGATGAAAAATAATTTGGATTAGAGATTAGAAACAAGGTCTCTTCTTCTTCTTCTTTCTTATGTCCACTCAATTAATTTAGGATATCAAGTTGTGACCCTTGATGGTGTCTGTTAGACAACCATCATGACTGGGTGAAGTAGAATGTCTTTGTCATTAAGACTGGGAGCACTACTCAGTGGCAGGCCACTAACTCCAAAATAAATGGCCGCCTCTGACATGAGGAACAGACGCCATGTACAGCTAACATGGAGTACATCCTGTATCCCTGGAGTCCTTACAGGGTACTATCAGCATGGCCAGCTGAGCCCAGGTTGTTTAGTGAGCTTGTTACTGCTCTCCCTCCTCCTTTTTCATCCAGGCTTGGGGCCGGCAAAGGCGGAGTTAAAACAAGGTAATAAAACCAGACCTGACTAAATAGTATGTGACTTTTTTTTTATTATCCTTAGTGCACATGGTATAGGCCATGATAATCATGGTGGGTAGAAGTAGGGAACTGCTTCTACTGTAAGTGCACCACATGTCTATATACATGTGAAAAGCAGTGTGACTTTGCACTTACAAATGTGCCAGAGCCCTGTTTAGTTAGGTTTGTTCTTATTACCTTGTGTTTCTAATCTCTAATCCAAATTGTGTCAACCCACAGTCAACCCTAGGTGTGGTCTCTCACCCGAGGGTCCAGCCGGTCAATGGAGGCGAGGTAGCTGCTGCCGTCATAGCCTCCTACAGCGTAGAGACAGCTGTCTGGAACCACAGACCTCTGTGACTACTCATGGACAACTTGGGGGAGTTTTAAATTTAGCAGGTATATCGGGACAATAACTCTGAAAGATATTACAGTGACCTTTATTGAAGACACACGAGATAACCAATATACACTCATGGACAACACTTAAGGAAGTTGTACCTTTTAGCATGTATATCGGGATTGAGACAATAACTCTGAAAGATATTACAGTGACCTTTATTGAAGACACACGAGATAATCAATATACACTCATGGACAACACTTAAGGAAGTTGTACCTTTTAGCATGTATATCGGGATTGAGACAATAACTCTGAAAGATATTACAGTGACCTGTAGTGCTTCTTTAGCCCAGTTGATATATTTGATATAAAGGCAGATATTTATTTAAATTTCAAATTAAAATGTCGTTATACGATGGCTTAGATATAGATATTAAAGACAAAACAAATAAAGATGTTGAGTGGTCAACGGGAATTAAACTTTTGCAAACACAATTGCTATTAAAGAAGACCGCTTCGGCACAGGCCAAGCGAGATCAAATGCGAAAAAGTGCAACACTTACTCCGGTATTAGATTTAAAATCAGGACGAGATGATCAAGATGAAATGCCTCCACCACCAGTAGTAGGTTTTACACATGATAGCTCAGGTGGTGCAACACTTTTAGGAGGTGATTGGGATATAAAAGAAGAATACGATACATTTTGGCCAAGTGATTATGAAAAAATACAAAGGGAACGACGAGAAAAAGAGAAAAAATTAAAAACAGACGACAAGAAAAAAGTTAAAGTAGAAAGGCGAGAATTACAACCAAGGTTAGTATATGATGATTATGAAGAAGAAGAAGAAACTAAAAAGAAATCAACAACATGAGTAGCAATTGCACCACCAGCTTTCTTAACAGAAAGTTCTGATCGTAAGGATTCACAACCCTATCAATCAGGGCCTAGTGGATTAGTAGCAGCAAGAATAATGGCAAAATATGGCTATAAAGAAGGTCAAGGCTTAGGAAAACAAGAACAAGGAATGAGTCAAGCTTTATTAGTTGAAAAAACAAGTAAGAGAGGTGGTAAAATTATCCATGAAAAAGATAGCTGGACTCATGGAATTGGTGTAATCTTTACACAAGAGGATAAGTAACAACACTGTCTATAAACAGCTGGAGGAGCATGGACTCATGGAATTGGTTTAATCTTTACACAAGGGGATAAGAAACAACAACACTGTCTATAAACAGCTGGAGGAGCATGGACTCATGGAACAAGGGGATAAGAAACAACACTGTCTATAAACAGCTGGAGAAGCATGGACTCATGGAACAAGGGGATAAGAAACAAAAACAACACTGTCTATAAACAGCTGGAGGAGCATGGACTCATGGAACAAGAGGATAAGTAACAACACTGTCTATAAACAGCTGGAGGAGCATGGACTCATGGAATTGGTTTAATCTTTACACAAGGGGATAAGAAACAACAACAACACTGTCTATAAACAGCTGGAGGAGCATGGACTCATGGAACAAGGGGATAAGTAACAACACTGTCTATAAACAGCTGGAGGAGCATGGACTCATGGAATTGGTTTAATCTTTACACAAGGGGATAAGAAACAACAACAACACTGTCTATAAACAGCTGGAGGAGCATGGACTCATGGAACAAGGGGATAAGTAACAACACTGTCTATAAACAGCTGGAGGAGCATGGACTCATGGAACAAGGGGATAAGTAACAACACTGTCTATAAACAGCTGGAGGAGCATGGACTCATGGAATTGGTTTAATCTTTACACAAGGGGATAAGAAACAACAACAACACTGTCTATAAACAGCTGGAGGAGCATGGACTCATGGAACAAGGGGATAAGTAACAACACTGTCTATAAACAGCTGGAGGAGCATGGACACATGGAATTGGTTTAATCTTTACACAAGGGGATAAGAAACAACAACAACACTGTCTATAAACAGCTGGAGGAGCATGGACTCATGGAACAAGGGGATAAGTAACAACACTGTCTATAAACAGCTGGAGGAGCATGGACTCATGGAATTGGTTTAATCTTTACACAAGGGGATAAGAAACAACAACACTGTCTATAAACAGCTGGAGGAGCATGGACTCATGGAACAAGGGGATAAGTAACAACACTGTCTATAAACAGCTGGAGGAGCATGGACTCATGGAATTGGTTTAATCTTTACACAAGGGGATAAGAAACAACAACACTGTCTATAAACAGCTGGAGGAGCATGGACTCATGGAACAAGGGGATAAGAAACAACACTGTCTATAAACAGCTGGAGAAGCATGGACTCATGGAACAAGGGGATAAGAAACAAAAACAACACTGTCTATAAACAGCTGGAGGAGCATGGACTCATGGAACAAGGGGATAAGAAACAACACTGTCTATAAACAGCTGGAGGAGCATGGACTCATGGAACAAGGAGATAAGAAAAAACTGAATGTCCAACAAGGTCTGCATGAGTTGGTTCAAGCAATCAACTGATGGATTAGGAAGAAACAGGATGTCTACTGGAGATCTACAACTGTCACACAACAGAGGTACTACACTATACTCAGCCATGGGAGGTACATGTAGTTACCATGGGCCACGAGGCGGCAGTATCTACGCCGTACATCCATGGCCATCATGGAGGTCCAAACTCCAACGAGCGGATCGAAACGTTCGACAGAGCTGAGGCAGGAGGCTCCGTCATAGCCACCGGCGACGTAGAGCAGGCCGTGGAGAGCCGTGGTCCCGTGACAGCTGCGCCTTGTGCCCATGGGATTGGTGGGACTCCACTGGTTGGAGAGGGGGTTGTAGCACTCGGCGGAGGACAGATCCTTGGTGCCGTCATAGCTGGAACACAGTGAGGATCATGACTCTCATGGGAGCTCTACTCGATACTCCTGGTGAGATTCCAAGTAATTTTCACCTAGCTATCTGTCAAATATATTTTTGCCTTTTTATTTGCTTATCCCTAGTACACATGGTACAGGCCATGATAATCATGGTGGGTAGAAGTTGGTGACTGCTTTTACTGTAAGTGCACAACATGTCTACACATGGTACAGGCCATGATAATCTTGGTGGGTAGTTAGTGACTGCTTTTACTGTAAGTATACCACATGTCTACACTCGGCCGTGCGTCCATGCGTCGCGCGTGCTCCTGAGTTTTTCGCCTCTGGCGGGCGAAAAGTGTCGCGGATGGCGACAAATTTTATACGGGCTGAAAGCCCGTCAAAAGCCGAGCAAAAGCCTGTAAGGCACGGCTCACTTGCACAACCATGTGCAGAATTATCCGCAAATCAAGATTTGCAGAACGAAATTCCAATTGTTTTGAGTAAAAATCAAAACTATGTAAATCCGCCCTCCGGCGGCCAGGATGCAAATTCTGCCGCGCCGGTCGACCTTGCGGCTATTCCAACTTCTAACGCCGCTGCTCAAGTCCGGAGAAACTGGGCTGACATCACAGAAGAGGTCAATCCTGGAGCTGAGGAAGGATTTACCCTCGTCCAGGGTAGGAAGAGGCGCCGTGGCTCGGGGAATTCACCTACGACGGCTGCACCCTCCTCCAATGCCGGAGCTTCCAGGACCATTCGCCGACCTCAATCATCGGCGGGATCAGTGCCCCGAGCCCAAGAAATCAGGGCCACCAGGGCTCACATCGCGGATGCCAGGGCGCGGCAGGCGTCCTCTTCCGAGGAACACTGTGTGTACATCGAACACAGCCCCGAACTTGAGCCCTTCCACTACCTTAGGGCTTTGGATAGGAAACTCGGAGGAACCGCCGGAGTCATCCAGATCACCAAGGTGAACGGCCACCAGCTACTGGGACTAACCAACAGAGGCCTGGCCGAGCGCCTCATAAGTGAGGGCCTCGAGGTTGAGGGAACACTCCTCAGGGCATTCCCTTTCCGCAAAAGAGCGGAAAGGATTACAGTGGGTAACCTCCCCTTCTTTGTGGCGGACTCTGCTGTCATCACCGCCCTCTCTCCATATGGGCGGGTTACGTCCATCGCCCCTAAGCAGATGAAGGCGGGCCCCTACATCTACGTCGATGGCCGGCGTGACGTCTTCATCACCCTACATGAGGGGATCACCATCGAGAGGCTTCCAACCCGCCTCGACATCAACATCAAAGGCCATGCCTGGCCTGCGTACCTATCCTCGGGCATCAGGTGTTCCAGGTGCCACGGACAAGGGCATCGGAGGGCCATCTGACCCCTGCTTGCAGGGCTGGCCAACAACACCAGAATGGCCCCACCAACCACTCCTGCTGGCGTCCCACCACCGACCACCTCTGCACCGCCCCAGCGGTCAACAGCCCAGCCTCCTGCGCCAGCTCACTCCAATCTAGCCATGGAGGTTTGCAGCGCTCCTCCCATGGCCCGAGCTGTGCTCCATCCATCCGCACCTCGGCCATTTCCACCAGCGGCCTCAGCCTTACCTATGGAGGAGACGCCTTCTGCCCCTCCACCTGTGATCCCTGCTCCGTCCCTGCAGGCGCCTGAGGGTTCCGTGGGCCCTCGCTCGGCCAATTCACAACATCCAGAGCCGCCTCCCGCTCGGCCGGACTTCGTTGCCCCGTGTGACCCTCTGCCCGCCCAGAAGACCCTCGGACCTGCGGCCCCAACACCGGACGTGGAGATGTCCATCGTGGAGGAGACCTCTGCGTCCTCCACGTCATTAGCAAAGAACGCAACGAGAGTCGACCTCGATGCGTTCTTCGAGAGACACCCCAGCGTATCCTTCGCTCAACGGACGCCCTTGGTCTTGGGAGGGAGGAGGTCTTAGACCTCCTTTCCTCGAGGACCAAGGCGCAGAGGAAAGGACCCCTCCTGTCGCCTCCGCAGTGCGACGCCCTCGCCGGCCTAATCGGGCAAATCTTGGATCTGAGGCCCGGAGCAGCCAGCAATCTTTACAAAGTCCTCGGACAGGTAAAAGCTGAGCTGAGGACAACCCAGCCGCAGTGCCTACACCTCCACCGCCTGCGCCTCGGCCTGCTGAGACAACATCACCCGCTCTCCACGGGGAAAGGACGTCACCGGACATCGCGACACCTCCACCTCCTCTGTCTACCCAATTCATAGATGCCTGCTATGACCAGGCAAACGATATTATTTATGCGTTGAGCCGTGAGCGCTTCTCGGAGCCCTTGTCCAACATAGGAGTCACAGAGGGTGACATCGTGGAGGCGATTATTTTCCCCGAGGATAGAGAACCTCTCTTCAGGCACCTCTCAACTCAGAAAAGAACCACTCTTGCCGAGATCATCAGCGCTGCATCTGAGTGCGCTCGAAACTCAGATCCCTTTGTGCGTGAGGGCCTACGCATACTCAGCGAAATGCTCCCCCCCCCTAATCTGTAAATTTTCCCTAACTCTTGATTGAGTGTAATTATTGACTAGATCGTCAATAAAGTCTGTTTTTAATTGTCACATGTCTACAAATGGTACAGGCCATGATAATCATGGTGGGTAGTTAGTGACTGCTTTTACTGTAAGTATACCACATGTCTACACATGGTACAGGCCATGATAATCATGGTGGGTAGAAGTAGGTGACTGCTTTTACTGTAAGTACACCACATGTCTACACATGGTACAGGCCATGATAATCATGGTGTGTAGAAGTAGGCAACTGCTCTTACTGTAAGTACACCACATGTCTACACATGGTACAGGCCATGATAATCATGGTGGGTAGAAGTAGGCAACTGCTCTTACTGTAAGTACACCACATGTCTACATATGTGAAAAACAGTTTGACTTTTGCCCTTACAAATGTGCCAGAGCCCTTTTTGGTTACATGCACTCGCTGGTGGGGTTGGACTTTTGTAAGAATCTGGGGCCATTGGAGCATTTTTTTTTTAATGAGAAAAAAAGTGTCCAATGCAGGATTTAATCACGGGGAGCAAGATCATACAAACAGTGACAAGATTCCCAAAGAGAGAATACAGAGAACACAGTACCCTCCCACCACGTAGACCATTCTGCCGATGGAAGCCACGCCAGCCCTGGAGCGCCGCTGTTGAGTGGAGTTTATGGGATACCAGCGGTCGTTGCGCGGGTTATAGCACTCACACTCGTTGTGAATGGTGAAGAGAGACCCTCCGCCTGCGCAGGACAACTCAGCTCACAGAACTCTTAATTGTACCGCAACAACACGCCATTGACAGATAAGGTACAACTTGGATTATAAATTAGAACTATACAAGGTAAACACAAGGTAATAAGACCAAATCCAAATAAACAAATAGTGTGTGACGTTTCAGTAACAGCGTTGTTACCATCTTCAGACAAAAGTACTGAATCTCTAGATAAGGCACAATTTGGATTATAGATTATAAACACAAGGTAATAAGACCAAATCCAAATAAATAAACAGTGTGTGACGTTTCTGTAACAGCGTTGTTACCATCTTCAGACAAAAGTACTTGTGGAACTAAAACCTACCCACATATTCTCATGCCCAGCAATGGCCGCAGCCTTGCAGAAAATTGACATAGACACAGAGCAGCAGCTTTACACACCCAAGATAGTAGATATTGCTGCTGCTGTGATGGAGATGTATGGAGACATCTGAGATCTTCTTTGGACACAACAACAACAAAAGTACTGAATGATTTAGAGATTCAGTACTTTTGTCTGAAGATGGTAACAACACTGTTACTGAAATGTCACACACTATTTATTTATTTGGATTTGGTCTTATTACCTTGTGTTTATAATCTATAATCCAAATTGTGCCTAATCTAGAGATTCAGTACTTTTGTCTGAAGATGGTAACAACACTGTTACTGAAATGTCACACACTATTAATTAATTTGGATATGGTGTTATTATATTGTAACGCCATTCATATAAAAGAAACGGAAGCACTGATGCATCAATATTTCTGTTGGAATAAACATCAACTAATTGTTTATTATTCCAGAATTGGCCAAATACCCATTCTTGATTAACAAAGAAAAACAAACCGTGTTTCAGGCTGTTAGCCCTCATCAAAGTGGTGGCAGCTGTAACTCAACAACCAAAAAAACTGGTCTTTGGGGCCTTAGTTGCATATCAGGAAATGCCTTTTTTTTCTTTTACAAACGTCAAACGATAAGGTTTTTTTTTGCTTATCCCAAGTACACGTGGTACAGGCCATGATAACCATGGTGGGTAGTTAGCGACTGCTTTTTTACTGTGAGCGAACCACATGTCTACACATGTGAAAGCAGTTCGACTTTGCACTTACAAATGTGCCAGAGCCCCGTTTGGTTACTTGCACTCGCTGGTGGGGTTGGACTTTTACAAGAATCGGGGCCCATTGGAGCATTTTTTAAATATATATATATATTTTTTTTTAAACAGAAAAAAGTGTCCAATGCGGGAATCGAACCCGGGTCGTAGTGGTCGAAAACCAAACGGTTTAACCAGCCTTCCACCGACCCCCAAACGATAAGGTAATAAGACCAAATCCAAATAAATAAATAGTGTGCGATGTTTCTGTAACAACGCTGTTACCATCTTCAGACAAAAGTACTGAATGAAAAATTTTACCACAGCATGTTTTAAATAGTTACTGTTATCAAGTGTGTAAACAAGATAGCAGATAAGAAGAAGATAGTTTTCTAAGAAACACAGATAATTATTCTTCGAATTAAAAATGGAAAAACCCCACTTTTTTTTTTTTAGATATAATTAAAAGCATATCTATAAATATCATTGATATGAATTGTGCCTTTTGTCAAAGGATAAAAATTGTTCATAAAAAGAATGATGAAGTGTTCAATGATCTGGGCAATTCTGACTGTCAACTTTGTGTGTATCCTGTGAGACATGAGGACCTCAGGGCATCCACTGAGGAGAATGCGCTGTTACCTATGGCGAAGAGTCAAAGGATAAAAAATGTTTATAAAAAGAATGATGAAGTTCAATGTTCAATGATCTGGGCAATTCTGACTGTCAACTCTGTGAGACATTAGGTACCCAGAACATCCACCAGGGAGAATGCGGTGTTACCTATGGCGAAGAGATACGGCCGTAGATCATCAGGACGACGCAGCGACGTGCGGAGTCCAGACATGGAGGTGCGGTGTTCAGGTTGGAGATGGTAGCGCATGGCCTCGATCAGCAGGTCCTTGGCGTCAGGACTGGCGCGGACCAATGGCTCCTCCCCCACGGCCCGCAGCAGGAAGTCGCGGCCCAGCAGGGGGAGTCGCACATGTTGCAGTAGCTGCCCCAGGTGGGTCTCCCGTCCTGCGAGGTCATGGCGCACCCAGCGCAGCACCGCGCCAAACACCGGCTCCTCTGATGGCACGTTGAGCCTCTGGTTGGACACGAGATCTTCCACCTGATACAGTCCTGGAGTCCGACACAAGTAAACATATCCTGGGGAAACAAGTTCTCAGATTTTCTTATTCCATATTATTGAAGCGTTCACTGATTTTTCCTTTTTTAAACACAAAACAAACTTCTACTTTCCTTACTGTGATGAAAAATATATTGGGAGGGCTTGGCTCATCAGTGGTTTTTTTTTTTTTTGCTTATCCCTAGTACACGTGGTACAGGTCACGATAATCATTATTGAGGGGCTTCTTCTCAATATAGATTGGTGTCTCTCTTTACCTTGAGAAACAACCTAGTGTCCAGCTACTTGACCAGCTCCGCAACTCCAAGGAAGAGGCTCTAAGGACGACTACCAAACGTCCAAAAACTTATCTAGAAACTCATTTTTATTGAAAAACACTGTCAATTTATACATTAAAAGAAATTTACATACTTTCTCTCTTAGTTTTTAAGTTACAAATATATCTGCACAAAAACAAAGTTGACTACTCTAGTAGTCGCAATAATCATGGTGGATAGAATTAGGCGACTGCTTTTACTGTAAGTGCACCACATGTCTACACATATGAAAAGCAGTTTGACTTTGCACTTACAAATGTGCCAGAGCCCCGTTTGGTTACTTGCACTCGTTGGTGGGGTTGGACTTTTGCAAGAATCGGAGGCCATTGGAGCATTTTTTTTTTAATCAGAAAAAAGTGCCCAAAGCAGGAATCGAACCCGGGTCGTAGCGGTCAAAAACCAACGGTTTAGACCATCCTTCCACCAACCCCCTTCATCAGTGGTGAACCCTCCCAGCAGTTTCGCCAGTTTAATCTACCATACCGCTGTTATATTGCATTTTTTGGTTTTCCTTTTATAGTGATACTGATGTTAGACTCTTGGAATGGGTATTTAGATGAACTATGGACATAAGCTTTGAGGACAGCAGAAATACATATAATTAAATGAGCCAGGCCCTCCGATTAATTTTACATTGCATTAAGGACAGTAGAAATTGTTTAATTTTCTTCTTCTTCTTTCTTATCTCCACTCAATCATATTAGGGTATTGTGACCCTTGATGGTGCCTGTGACAACCATCATGACTGGATGAAGTAGAATGTGTCTGCCTTTGTCATTAAGACTGGGAGCACTACTCAGTGGCAGGTCAACTTAGCTCCAAAAGAAATGGCCGCCTCTGACATGAGGAACAGACACCATGTGCAGCTGCTCCTAACATGGAGTAAAAACGCTGCTCACCCTGGATTAGGAACCCTTACAGGGTACTATCAGCATGGCCAGCTGAGCCCAGGTTGTTTAGTGAGCTTGTTACTGCTCCTCCTCCTCCAGGCTTGGGACCGGCAAAGGCGAGGTTTAATTTTAAAAAGAATCATACACGTCTATAATAGTTTCGGATTATCATAACAGATGGTGCGTTAATGTATCATATTTTCTTTCAACTTAAACAATGAATAATATAGGAAGATAATCACATATAACAAATCCAATTAGAGTCTAAAGTCTGTAGAGATTGCTGATGGTCTGTGGTAGATGAGTAGAGCTCATCAATGGACAAGTCAATAAAGTAATTACTGCGATGTCAACAGAATGTTGTTGGTGACTTATCAGCTGACATTCACACAAGGTAATTAGACCAAATACAAAAAAATTAATAGTGTGTGACGTTTCAGTAACACCATTATTACCATCATCAGAAAAAATAAAACTCTGCCTTTGCCAGTCCCAAGCCCAGATGAAAAAGAAGGAAGGGGAGCAGTAACAAGCTCACTAAACAACCTGGGCTCAGCTGGCCAGGCTGATAGTACCCTGTAAGGACTCCAGGGATACAGGATGTACTCCATGTTGGCTGTACATGGTGTCTGTTCCTCATGTCAGAGGCGGCCATTTCTTTTGGAGCTAAGTTGGCCTACCACTGAGTAGTGCTCCCAGTCTTAATGACAAAGGCAGACGCATTCTACTTCACCCAGTCATGAAGATAAAAAAGATGAAGCAGAAGAAGGAAAAAATAATAAATGAACACTGAATGAACAAAAAAAAAACATTTATTCTTTTTTCTGATGATGGTAACAATGCTATTACTGAAACGTCACTCACAAAAAAATTATTTGGATTATTACCTTGTATCCAAATTGTGCTCTACCACAACACCACGATGTAAACTCACCTCCCACAGCGACAGCATGAGGAATTCCTCAGTGAGGGCGACCTCCTGGAAGTTGCGCAAGGCATATTTGTGTGAACGTGCATGCAGATCCTGGCAGGCATGTGCATCGGCAAAACTGCGGATGCCGAGGCAGTTTGAAGGGTGCAGTTGGCGCAGGAGAAATTGGCAGCAGGCCTCGCGCACTGAAGGGATCTGCAGGAGACTGGCTACTGGCAGGAGAGCCTGCGTACACAGCGTACTGTTGTAACATGGGAGGGACTTGCTACACAAGAGAACTTCTACACACACCGCGTGTTGCCATAATGACCAGGGCCTATCTTGCCCATTACTGAGCCAACAGCTGCTCCTGCAAAACCCAAGACTGCACCATCCATCCAGTCCTTGGCCCAGATCAAGCGGCCCTCTCAGCAGAAAGAGCTCGAGGATCAGCTAAACAATTTTGACCAATTGAACGCTGACTCTTTCCTAGGTCTCCTCTATGAGGGGGTTTATAAGGGCGACATCATGTATGGGGCAGTTCTATACCCCCATGACAGGGAGGAGATCCTCGGCTACTCTCGTCTAAGACACAAGACAATTCTGTGGGAATTGGTCATGTTGGGGACAAAACCTAGAGCGTAAATAGAATGACTGTTGAGTTAAAATTTGGCTGAATTTAAGTAAGTGTTGAATTATAGTTGGTTCATTTAAAGAGGTTTTACAGTAGAACTACCTCTCTGACAACACCTAGTTACAGAGCCAAAGTGTCCTTTAGGGAGAGATGTCCTCTTACTGGAGAGTTGCTAAATACAGTAGAACTACCTCTCTGTAAAGGACAACACCTAGTTACAGAGCCAAAGTGTCCTTTAGAGAGAGGTGTCCTCTTACTGGAGAGTTGCTAAATACAGTAGAACTACCTCTCTGTAAAGGACAACACCTAGTTAAAGAGCCAAAGTGTCCTTTAGAGAGAGGCGTCCTCTTACTGGAGAGTTGCTAAATACAGTAGAACTACCTCTCTGTAAAGGACAACACCTAGTTACAGAGCGAAAGTGTCCTATACCGAGAGTTCATGGAGGTTCTGCTGTACTGTAGTTGATATTGAAGCCAAGTATTTATTAACAGATTATCAATTTTGATATTTTGTTACTCTGTAAACTTCCCTTATTTCTTATCTTGAATTTTAATTTGAGCTTGGCCTAAATAAATGTCATCCTGAAGTTCCTAATTCCCTACGTGACAATACTTGCTGTGGACTCTCCCAATCCAGGCAAGATAGTCAAACAGGTAGTACAGTATTTTGGGACTCCTGGTAGGGATACACAGTGCTACATACCCGTCTATTGTACATGTTGTTAGCGTTTGTTCTCCAGAGGAGTGGCTAAAGAAGACATCTATAAACACAAGGTAATAAGACCAAATCCAAATAAATAAATAGTGTGTGATGTTTCGGTAACAGCATTGTTACCATCTTCAGACAAAAGTACTGAATGAATATCATTCAATACTTTTGTCTGAAGATGGTAACAATGCGGTTACTGACACATCACACACTATTTATTTATTAGGATTTGGTGTCTTATTACCTTGGGTTTATAATCTATAATCCAAATTGTACCTTATCATTGGATTTGGTCTTATTACCTTGTGTTTATAATCTATAATACAAATTGTACCTTATCATTGGATTTGGTCTTATTACCTTGTGTTTATAATCTATAATCCAAATTGTACCTTATCATTGGATTTGGTCTTATTACCTTGTGTTTATAATCTATAATCCAAATTGTACCTTATCATTGGATTTGGTGTCTTATTACCTTGTGTTTATAATCTATAATCCAAATTGTACCTTATCATTGGATTTGGTCTTATTACCTTGTGTTTATAATCTATAATCCAAATTGTACCTTATCATTGGATTTGGTCTTATTACCTTGTGTTTATAATCTATAATCCAAATTGTACCTTATCATTGGATTTGGTCTTATTACCTTGTGTTTATAATCTATAATACAAATTGTACCTTATCATTGGATTTGGTGTCTTATTACCTTGTGTTTATAATCTATAATCCAAATTGTACCTTATCATTGGATTTGGTGTCTTATTACCTTGTGTTTATAATCTATAATCCAAATTGTACCTTATCATTGGATTTGGTCTTATTACCTTGTGTTTATAATCTATAATACAAATTGTACCTTATCATTGGATTTGGTGTCTTATTACCTTGTGTTTATAATATATAATCCAAATTGTACCTTATCATTGGATTTGGTGTCTTATTACCTTGTGTTTATAATCTATAATCCAAATTGTACCTTATCATTGGATTTGGTCTTATAACCTTGTGTTTATAATCTATAATCCAAATTGTACCTTATCATTGGATTTGGTGTCTTATTACCTTGTGTTTATAATCTATAATCCAAATTGTACCTTATCATTGGATTTGGTGTCTTATTACCTTGTGTTTATAATCCAAATTGTACCTTATCATTGGATTTGGTGTCTTATTACCTTGTGTTTATAATCCAAATTGTACCTTATCATTGGATTTGGTGTCTTATTACCTTGTGTTTATAATCCAAATTGTACCTTATCATCTATACCTCATGTTAGGAGTGGCCCCGGACTAGAAGCAAAGTCACACTGAGACCAACAGCAGGTGTACTAGGATTCTGTTGTCCCAACACCTGCTGAGGTCATTCAGCAACAAGGAAACTCCGCCTTTGACGGTCCCAAGCCCGGATTAAAAAGGAGGAGGGGGAGCAGTAACTATCTCACTAAACAACCTGGGCTCAGCTGGCCATGCTGATAGTACCCTGTAAGGACTCCAGGGATACAGGATGTACTCCATGTTAGCTGTACATGGTGTCTGCTCATGTCAGAGGAGGGGGAGCAGTAACAAGCTCACTAAACAACCTGGGCTCAGCTGGCCATGCTGATAGTACCCTGTAAGGTCTCCTAATCCAGTGATACAGTATGAGTAGCGTTTGTACTCCATGTTAGGAGCAGCTGCACATGGCATCTGTTCCTCATGTCAGAGAAGGCCATTTCTTTTGGAGCTAAGTCAGTGGCCTGTCACTGAGTAATGCTCCCAGTCTTAATGACAAAGGCAGACTACTTCACCCAGTCATGATTGTTGTCAAACAGACACCATCAAGGGTCACAACTTGATATCCTAATATGTTTGAGTGGAGATAAGAAAGCAGCAGCAGATACCTGGACATTGTCCTCTGTGATGACAACCTCCCCGGTGTACGAGAACTCCACCAGAGTCTTGAGGGCCGAGACCTCCATGTCCTTCATGGTGATCTGTGCCTTGGACTTCTCCGCCATCTCACCTGCCGCACACAACCTCGTTCTGGAACAACACAGATATACACATGGCAGAACATATTGGGAGTTATCCTGAATTCCTTGAAATATTCCAGAACTGGCTCATGGCTGAAGGCCAAATTGAACATGCTCCATTCAGTCTGGTACAAAGTGTGGTGACCAATGACTGGTACATGAACCATGTATACAATGGAGGGGTTATTGCACCATGTACACAGACCTGGTGTGGCTACTGCGCCAGTAGGCGGGGCTACTAAGGCAGGTGGGCGGGGCTACTGCGGCAGGTGGACGGGGCTACTGCGACAGTAGGCGGGGATCCTGCACCAGTAGGCGGGGCTACTGTGCCAGTAGGCGGGGCTACTGCGGCAGGTGGGCGGGGCTACTGCGCCAGTAGGTGGGGATCCTGTACCAGTAGGCGGGGCTACTGCAGCAGATGGGCAGGGCTACTGCAGCAGGTGGGCGGGGCTACTGCGCCAGGTGGGCGGGGCTACTGTGGCAGGTGGGCGGGGCTACTACGCCAAGTGGGCGGGGTTACTGTGCCAAGTGGGTGGGGCTACTGCACCAGTAGGTGGGGCTACTGTGCCAGGTACAGGAGCCAGATGAAGGGCAGCAACAGCAGGAGGTAGAGCAGGACCCAGGACTGGGTGCTGGTGTAGAGGACGTGGAAGAAGAGGTAGTCCGCAAGTCCTCGGACCTTCCTCTGTATCGTGTCCTTCATCTCCAGGTAGTACCTCTTGGTCCGGAGGTAGTCCAGGTCCCGGGCTGGCAGGAACACCACGTGGCTCTGCAGCAGGAAGGTGGAGGGACGATGGACCACGGACCAGTTGGTGGTGTGGAGGATGACGGAGGCCCCGACCACCGTCCACACAGTCGGCTGGGACGTCTGCAGCGGCTCACTCAGGATCACAGTCACCTCAATGGCATAGGGGATATTGGAACACACACCAAGAGTGCTGGTGGAGTTGGCCAGCTCTACTGGGTACTTGATGAGCGGCACCAGCAGGGGGTCCTCCAACGTGGGGTCCCCACCCACGGAGACAAAGTCCGCCTGGACCAGAGACATCTGCAGCTCAAGGACTTCCCGAGCCACCGCCCCACAGTCCACCTCGCTGCTGTGGACGTGGTACAAGCAGCCTGACCAGGAGGATTCCCCAAAAGCCACCGGCCGCTTCAGTGAGGAGGCACAGTCCTGGTTACGGCCGGGCATCCAGGTGAGGAGCCCTGGCTCCAGCAGGGAGAGGTTGGCAGAGGTCGAGGTGAGGACAGGAGCTCCCAGGTTGTAGCCAGGGTTCCCTGATCTCCTCACTGGCGGCCCCTGCCAGGTAGATCGAGCCGGGACATGGCGGAAGGCCACAGATACTTGCTGGGAGAGCCCAGTGAGGGGATGGCGAGTCGGATCCTCGGACTCAAGAGGAACTGTCCCGAAGGCGACAGTAATGTTGAGAGCCAGGAGTCTCCCGCCCTCCCAGTAGAAGACGTAACTTGCCCCCAGCACTGCGTTGTGGCACCCAGCCTCCGACACATAGGGGTCGTAGCCCTGTAGAGTGGAGTCATCATCCTGGTCAAATACTGCTTCAACATGGCCGGCTGTGAGGAAGTCTTCAGTCAGGGAGCTGGTGTCATCCAGTCTCAGTGCTGTGACAGTGATGGGGATGTACTGCTTCACGTTTGGTATCTCTGGCACCCTCACCTGGTAGCCTGGCCTCCGCAGGGCAAAGTAGTTCAGGTTGATGCTGTCGGATTTTTCCGCGCAGGCCTCTCTCACGCGGATATTACAGAAAGAAGTTTGATCCTTCAGGAATTGAACCGGGATGGAGAGAGAGCAGTGTCTTGAGAAGAAATTCTGAGGGATTGTGAGGAAGAGATATTTTATGGAATTGTGTGAGATGAGATAGGACTGCAGAGCCGTTCCCTGTTTGTAGACTGTCCACCCTTGGAGGTACAGACTTCGGGAGGACCTCTTGAAATAGCTGGAGTCAGAATACCACGAAGGGAAGGTGTTGAGATGATCAAAGTATTTGATGTCCGACTTGTCAGCCTTGCCGTACTTGGTATACTCGGAGTAATAGCTGCCAAGATAGGGAACATTTTCTATCTCAACACAGAGAAGATAGCGGAACTCAAACTGCGGATTCCTGTAGTTATATCTGCAGCTATACCTGGGTGATGTTGAGACGGCATCTGCTTCATCACTAGAGCAGGTGAAGGGACGGTTGCTCGTGCATTCTTTGTCACAGCAGCAATTGATGTCACAAGATAGTTCTGTTAGATCACACGGACATGTTGACAGTTCCGCTAAGTCATACGTGTTGAATTTCCTCAATCCAGATGTTGTGCTGAAATTGAATGGAAATGGTGTAAGAAAATATGCAATAAAAATGGTAGATGCACGTAAATATTTAAGTTCTTGAGTTGAGTGTTGCACATCAAGTTTCAGTTCTAGGGGAATTATTAATGAATAATTTGTAAATTCTTGTTCCAATGATGGTTCAGTGGGGATATCGTCTGAAGTAGTTGTTGTGTTGGACAATTTGGGTATTGATAGGGAATTTATGCAGCAAGATATAAGAACCACTTCTAAGTTGTTTAATGATTTACTTTCATCTCTTTTCAGCAATAATCTAGCATAATTCTTATGAATATCATATTCAATGCTCCATATACTTTTATTAGAATGTTTAGTATAGTCTTTGCATTGCATTTCTCCTAAGTATTTGCCGATGTCAACATAATTATTTGCGATAACTGTCTGACAATCTAGAAAACTATGATGGTGTTCCGTATTGATTAAAATAGGATAGCTAATGCCTGATTTATAATATGCTACATTTATTGTGTCTTCAAATTTAAAATCATCATGAATATCGGCATCTAATAGTTCGTTAAATTTTTGTGGAGATAAATTTGCGGAAAATGCACTTGCTTGATTAAATTGCGCTAAAATATATAAATAAATATAAAAGTAATTTGTAAATATGTATAGACCCGTAAAATACATTTTAATTAATTACAAATATAACGGGAAAGAATCTAGAACTTTGACTAGAAGTAAACAAAAGAATAGTTGTTTGTAAACTAAAGCGGGCGTTGCCAATCAATATATATTTTATTTTTTATTATCGTTCAGTGAAAATACGACTATTTTCTTATTAAAAAAAATAATAATTTCATGACATTATGTAATTATATTAGTCTTTCAAAAATGTTATATAATTTTCTTATATTATTCAAATTTTATTTCAATCCTAATGACTTCGGTGTGAAAAATATGAAATTATTATTTTTGGCATAGAGATGCGTACATATAATTTTTAAAAAAGGTATTGAGCAAAGCTCTTTCGCAAATATTTTTATATTAGATATATTATTAGAAAATGATAATTATATAAATTTAATTGCCATATATAAAAAATATCAAATTGTCATTGATATAAGGCAATTTAATTTATAAATATGATTTGCTAATAATAGTTCTAGTATGAAATAATATTTTCGGAAGAGTATTGCTCGATGCATTTTCTTGACATTAGTCTCTGTGTGTGTTTCTTTTGTTAGGACACCTTCATAACCTTTATCATGTGCATATAATTAGTATGCCAGATTCACCTAAAACCCCATCTAACCTAACATTGTCTCACCTTTCCTCCCTCAAAGCCGAAAAGCCCTGGGGATTGTGGGGGGAGGGTAAATGAAGCCTGAAACCTTTAATTTTGACAGCACTCAGCCAGAGTCTGAAATAGACTCAAACGCTCTTTTCTTGGGGTTGAGCCACTTTGACCTATGCTAGCTGACTTGACCCTACCAGTACAAGCCAGAGTACAGCATGGACTCTAACTAAACCCACTTCTCTATGGGCAATCCATGGTAGTAGATCACGGTGACACATTTACAGGCAGAACACCAACTCTACCACGAGCCCTGAACCTTTCCACCAATAAAGCCATAGTGTGGAGAGAATCGCAAGGGTCCTCAAACCACACAGCATATTAACCTGCTACTGAAACAGCAGACAACTAAGAACTCTACGCCATCCCATTACTAAATCCAACGCCATCCTGGGAACAGAAACCAATTTTGTTTACAAAATAAGCTGTAGCTCAGGCCCACACACATAAGTGAAACTGGAGAGTCATTTGAAGAACGATTGTTTCAGCAAAATGGCCATTAGTCGCCTTATTAGTTGAATACTATATCATAAACAATCATTTCCTAGACTGGAATCACAGTGAGAAAAATAATATAACATATCTACGAAAAAAGAGAAAGATTATTTCTTAAAGTTTGGGTCTCAATAATCGAAAAAAAAGTATTAAAAAAGAGATAGGAATAGCCCGCGAGACTATATACTATTTATAAAAACATTCTGACCCCAGAAAACTCAACAATTCACCATAGCAGCACTAGGAATCGCACATCTACGTCATGAGTTTGAGGCGTCAATATGTTTGGAAAAGAAAGACTTTCAGCCTTTTGAAACATCACGCATATTATTTTCTAAACAAAGAGTGTTTCAATTAAATACAAGATATGCAGATAAGCCTCGATATTAATAATTAATACCAATATATAAACCAAGATTCTATTTGTATTAGTTAAGCCATGATTGGTAAGGCATAATTTGAATTATAGATAAGAACTACAAAGTTAAAGACCAAATCCAAATATATAAATAGTGTGTGACGTTTCAGTAACAACACTATTCGAATTTGGTCTTATTACCTTGTAGTTAAGCCATGATTATTATGTTAGGGAGTGTATACGACTGCTGTACTCTAGGACGTTTCTTAGTTCGACATGTATGGAAAGAAGATGGACATTATACTTCTGGATGGTCAAAACCACGTTTCATATCCACGAGACTGTAACTTCCCTACAGCGCACAGGAAAGGAGGAAGTAGCTTTCACTCACTGTTGAACATGGCGTGGAAGTAAGCGCTGGTAGCCGCTAGCACCAGCTTGTGAGCCGCCACCACCTCGCCGCCCACCTGGAGCCGTATGTCGCACAGCTGACCCTTCTCCCGCATGGCGTTCATGGCGAGGAACCCCTGTCCATGGTGGTCGGCGTTCACATGGTGGATCTGGTGCACCGTCGACTCCATCCTCCCCTCCTTCCTGTACATTCCACGACTTTATATGATACACCATCAACTCCCCCCATTCCTGCACATATAATATTATGTCCACAGGCTTAGTTTAGTACAATGTATAGATACGAGTACAGTATTTCTACCAACAGTTATATACTATACTCTCAGTCTTCGTTACACTATATTTTATCAGAAAAATATATTTTAATATAACACATTAGACTATAACGTGTATCCCAGAAAATTCTGCTAAGTTCACAAAGAAATCCTAGACTTGGACAAAAGCAGTTCCAGGCACACAGAAGTTGAGGTAAACACTTGATAAAATATTATTTCAGAGGGTTCAAACAGACCCGGGCATTTTACTGAGTTTTTCAAACTTTTAAAATAACTTAACCGACGTTGTGTGCATATTAGAATATCTTTTGATTATTTAAACCACACACATATCTTCTTATATATAAAAGTCAATGTCTGTCTGTTTCGCGATAAACTCAAAAACTACTGAACCAATTGGTACAAAATTTTGCGTGCCGCTTTTACCCTAGGACATTTTTCGGCTACATTTTGATTAGTATTTTTGGCTATTAATTTTTCATTTGAAAACCCTTTTTTTACGCGGAGTAAATACGAGGCGAAGTAACAACACCAGGACAATTAAGCGACCATCACACACACTTTTGGCCTGTGGTTTATGTGTTACTTCTGTATTGCTATTCTATGGCACTTCTACTATTTATTATTGATCTACTTTCAGTATGAAGGAAATTGCCCTCGGGGGAATTCCCGGGAGTAGTATATGGGTACTACTCCAGCACACACCACATTTTTCATTTTGCATCAAAACACTCGATTTTTTAGAACAAAAATGTGATTTTTCACACACCATTTCTGTCCTTTTTTGACCATTTATTATGATTTTATTCATGAACATGAGGAATTTATTCATGAGCATGAGGAATTTATTTATGAACATAAGGAATTTTTTCATGAGCATGAGAAATTTATTTATGAACATAAGGAATTTATTCATGAGCATGAGGAATTTATTTATGAACATAAGGAACTTATCCATGAGCATGAGGAATTTATTTATGTTCATAAATAAAATCATAATAAATGGTAAAAAAAGACAGAAATGGTGTGTAAAAAATCGCATTTTTGTTCGAAAAAATCGAGTGTTTTGATGTAAAATGAAAAATGTGGTGTGTGCGTGCTGGAGTAGTACCCATATATATAATTATGTAGTATATATATAATTATGTACCAAAAGAGGCACCTCTCCCTTTAATTATGCTTCAGAACGATGGCACTGTACATCTCCTTAGTAAAAAAACCTTACTAGTGATGATAACGAAT
Source organism: Cordylochernes scorpioides (assembly GCA_030710605.1). Classification (NCBI taxonomy): domain Eukaryota; kingdom Metazoa; phylum Arthropoda; class Arachnida; order Pseudoscorpiones; family Chernetidae; genus Cordylochernes; species Cordylochernes scorpioides. The sequence continues at coordinate 43,005,863 of CP092870.1, read as the reverse complement.
GAGCTAAAACACTAGTTTTGATAAATTCAGTTAAAATACCAATCTGTATACCATGGCTTTGGCCCTCAGGTCAAAAATACATATCCTGGCCACTAGCATATGAAGTTTTTAGATGGCAGAGCGCCATCTAGTGGAACAGAAATCAATTAGACGTTGATTTGGCCTGTTTCCTGATATTTGGCCAACCCATTTTCTTGATATCTCAATAAAAGACAACCACAAACGTTTTTCGGGCTGTTGACCCTCGTCAGCGTGGTGCAGGCGGAACCTCCACGACCAAAAATGTTTCGATCTCAGAGGCTTCCTGAGAAATCAAAATTTTTATCAAGAAATTGGGTTGACCAAATATCATGGAACAGGCTAAATCAATGTCTAGTTGATTTCTGTTCCACTAGATGGCGCACTGCCATCTAAAAATCTCACGTGCTCGTGGTCAGGATATGCCATTTTTTATTCTAATACCAACACCTGACCTTTATTATTATTTTATTTTTATTATTTTTTCACATGTTTAGCGTTTTTACGCAAGTTTGGCCTTAAATACCCATTTCTTGATTTCTCAGGAAGCCTCTGGGACCAAAACATTTTTGGACGTAGAGTGTACCACGCTGACGAGGTCCAACAGCCCGAAACGAATACGTGATTGAATTTTCTTGATTTATCAAGAAATTGGGTTGGCCAAATATCACGGAACAAGTTAAATAAACGTTTAGTTTATTTTTATTCCACTAGATGGCACTCTGCCATCTAGAAATGCTCATATGAGCGTTCAGGATATGCTTTTTAAAAATTTTTAATATAAAAAATTATGACATATATATTGCCACGTGGAAAATTAGGGAAGACAAAAACTTCAGGAGGAGACAACAATTTATTTCAGGCAAGAACAAACTATGAATGATAAACAAAAGAAAAACAAAAGAGGGAAGTGTACAGAGTATAGCAACATATAAACATAAAAAATAATAATCTGTTAATAAAATAAAAAATACTTAGTAACAATATAGATGAAAAAAAAGTATTTTTTTATTAGCAGAGTATTATTTTTTATGTTTATTTTTTGTTATACTCTGTACACTTCCTGATATATAGCTAGCAATAAATATGTATATATATATGTTTCTATGAAAATGTTAATCTGCAAGACACAGGTTATCATCATCCCTTTTTGATTTGTTTTTGTCACTTTTTGGCGTTTCGAAAATAAACAATAAAAGGCTGTATCAGACTTTACTAAGACAATAAAGATTTGCTAAAAATAAATGTGTACGAAGATGTTGCATTTGGCGACGAGGATATAAGAGTAAGTACCCTCGAATTTTGAAGTAAATATTTTTAGAAAATATCTTTGATTTTGCATATAATTGAAAGTAAATTTTAAAGACACAAATTGCAAAGTTTTAGGATGCAAATTTAAGAAAGAGTGAAAAAAAATGGCTAGTTACCAATTTAAGGAATATAATGAGGAAACTGAAACTTTTGAAACGTTTTATGAACGATTGGAACAGTTTCTCATATTGGAGGAGGCAGGGGATGAGAAGAAAAAGGCTTATCTCCTAACCCTCATGGGAAGTAAAACATATGGTGTTTTGAAGAATTTGTGCAGTCCTATTCTACCTAAAGATAAAACTTTTGATAACCTAATAGATATCTTGAAAAGGCACTTCTCTCCAAAGCGCTCAATTGTAGTAGAGAGGTTCATTTTTTTTAAAAGAATGCAATTAAAGGAAGAAAGCATCTCGGATTACTTGGTGGAAATTAAGCGTTTGGCTTCCTCATGCAACTTTGGAAATTTTCTGGAGGATTCTTTACGTGATAAAATGGTTTGTGGTTTATATAATGCCAAAATACAAAATAGAATTTTGTCGGAGGGCGACATTTCTTTAGCTAAAGTAATTGAGATAGCATTATCTATGGAAGCAGCCGAGAAAAATACAAAATTATTTCACTTGGAGCAGGGTGAAGATTGTGTAGATAAGTTGAGGATGGAACGCAAGGTTGAATCAAATTTCCAAAATGGCAAATGTAAACATTGTGGTAAACAGCATAAAGAACTATGTAGATTTAAGGAGGCGATATGCTTTAAGTGTAATAAAAAAGGACACATTGCCTCAATATGTTGGAGCAGTAGAAGAAATCTAAGGCAACATCAGAATCAGCCGGGAAATATACATCAGATAGGAGACCAAGAAGAGGAGGACGAGTATGTCCAGAAAATTATAAGCGTGACGATACCTGAGTATAAAATTAATTTTGCCTCAAGTGACCCTCCCTATCTGATGGAGTTAAAAGTAGAAGGAAACTTTATTAAATTTGAAATGGATACGGGTAGTGGTCTAACACTGATATCAGAAAAGGATTTTAAAAATAGTCTTCAACACTTGAAATTGGAAAAAGCGAGTATTATTGTAAGAACTTATGATGGTACCGTGGTATCCATTCTGGGTAAAATCAATGTCAAAGTGGAGTGTCAAGATATTACTTACAAACTTAGAGCGTTGGTGGTGAAAGGAGAAAAGAGGGCTTTGATGGGAAGAGAATGGATAAATAGATTGAAATTGGGCTGTTTCGCGGTAAAACATATGCCTGTGGAAATTACCATTGAGGAAATTTTGAAGGAAAATCAAGCCCTATTTGTGGAGACAACTGAACCAATAAAAGGTTTCACATTTTCAGTAAACATGTGTGATGTGAATCCAATTTTCCATAAGGCTCGTCCGGTGCCTTTCGCCATTAGGCCAGCAGTTACTGAAGCATTAGACAAAATGGTGGCTAAGGGTTATCTATGTGAGGTGGCGAGCAGTAAATGGGCCACTCCAGTGGTTGTAGTGCCGAAGAAAAATAAAGAGATCAGAATTTGCTGCGACTTCAAGGTAACTCTAAATAAATATTTGGACACTGCGGCCTATCCCCTTCCCACACAGCAAGATTTATTCTCCACATTGGCCAAGGGAAAATACTTTTCTAAATTGGACTTGAGGAACGCTTATCTGCAATTAGAGGTGGACCCAGGCACCCGACCGTTACTAACGATAAATACTCATAAAGGGCTTTTCAGGTTTAAGAGAATGCCATTTGGATTGGCAAATGCGCCCAGTTATTTTCAATCTGTAATGGATAGGGTTTTGTCGGGTATAGGAGGCGTAATTTGTTATATTGATGATGTCCTTATAGCCACAGCATCAATTGAAGAACATCTGGCGTTGTTGAAGACTATATTTGCTCGCTTGGCGAAGTATAATATCAAACTAAAGAAAGAAAAATGCCTATTTTTGCAAAAAGAAATTGAATATTTAGGACATCTTGTCACGGGAGAGGGCATCAGACCTTTAGATCATAAGGTACAAGCAATACAGAAGGCCAAAACGCCTACGAATATCTCTGAATTAAGGTCATTTCTTGGTTTGGTAAACTTTTATGGGAAGTTCATACCCAATTTGCCAGAGCTTTTGAAGCCTCTTCATGAGCTTCTTCACAAAAAACGTCCTTGGGTTTGGACAAAGGAATGTGGAGAGGCCATTGACAAGTGCAAGAACAGCATTACCTCTGAGAGGGTGCTAGTCCCATATGATACGACTTTGCCATTGTGTTTGGCCACTGATGCATCACAGATTGGAGTGGGCGCTGTGTTGTCACATATTATAGAAGGCCAGGAGAGACCGATTATGTTTGCCTCTCGGACTTTATCGGGAGCAGAACAAAATTATTCTCAGATTGAGAAGGAGGCTCTAGCCATTATATATGGAGTTACCAAGTTTCATCAATTTATTTATGGAAGAAAATTTATTCTTATTACAGACCATAAGCCATTGGTGACCATTTTGGGCCCAAAATCAGGAATCCCCACCTTATCTACTTCAAGATTGCAGCGTTGGGCGCTTATTTTGTCAGCTTATACTTACGATATTAAATTTCGAAGAACTCAAGACCATGGGAATGCAGATCTTCTGTCACGTTTTCCTGTGGGCTGTGAAGAAATTCCAAGATTAAATAATGTCTATGCTTTATCCTTTGTGGAAGAATTGCCGATCACAGCAGAGGAAATTGCCACGGAAACTGAAAAAGACGAAGTGCTCTCATTGGCCAAATTTTATACTCAGCAAGGCTGGCCTGAAAAGGTGGCTGATCACCTCAGACCTTATTTTCAAAGGAAACTTGAGCTAACTGTAGATGGGGAGTGTTTGGTTTGGGGAATGAGAGTTGTCATTCCACCATCTCTCAGAATAAAAATGTTGAACTGTCTTCATGAGACTCATTCAGGTATGAACAGAATGAAGGCTGTAGCAAGATCACATTTTTGGTGGCCAAATTTAGATACCCAAATCGAGTTTTTGGTGAATAAGTGCAGAAGCTGTCAGCAATCCCAGGATGGGCCAAATAAAGGAAAATGGCAACCCTGGAAATGGTCAACCAGACCTTGGCAAAGAATTCACATTGATTTTGCAAATAAGGAAAACATTAATTTATTAATAGTAGTAGATAGTCATTCAAAGTGGATCGAAGCCATCCCAATGAGAGAGACCACCACACGCAAAACCATTGAGCAACTACGGCGACTTTTTTCTTCCTATGGGTTACCGGAGGAACTTGTATCTGATAATGGACCTCAGTTTACTGGTAGTGAAATGAAAGGTTTTCTGGAAGGAAATGGAATTAAACAAACATTGATCCCGGCGTACCACCCGCAAAGTAATGGCTTGGCTGAAAGAGCGGTTAGAACTATTAAGACTGCCCTGGATAAAAATAAAAGGAAAATTGGGGATACCATTCAAGACACCTTATCAAAAGTTCTTCTGGCATATCGAAGCACCCCGCATGTGACAACGGGAAAGACTCCATCAGAGCTCTTTATTGGGCGTGCGCTTCGAACCAGAGTATCGTTGATACATCCCAGCTTGGCATCTAGAGTTAGGGACCAGCAAGCCAGGCAAATGAAGTATGATCGGCGAACCCATTTGGAAGAATTCCAGATAGATGATTTAGTGTGGTGTAAAAACTTTAGAGGTGGTGATAAATGGATCCCAGGAAAAATTGTGGGCAAGAAGGGAACTAGAGTCTACACCATTTTGATCCACGGACAGGTAAAGGCCTATCACAGGGATCAAATTAGAAAAAGGTGGAGGAATGGTGAGGAAGATGAGAGTGGAGATGGAGAGCGTCAACCCGAGCACTCAAGAGGAGCAGGTCCCAGTGCCATAATCTCGGAGGTTGTACGAGACAGAGGTTATATGGAGTCGCTGTCGCCAGGACTAACTAGCCAGCGGTCGGATCAAGATTCAGAGGTTCAGAGTGATACAGACGATGGAAAGTCATTGGAGCCTCTTCGCTCGCTGGACCCCGAGGCCTTGAAAGAGGAGGGTCCTGTCCTAAGGCGGAACCCACCTCGAGCGAGGAGACCGCCTGTGAGATTTCGTGTTTGAAGAGAGAAGATGGTGATATATAGCTAGCAATAAATATGTATATATATATGTTTCTATGAAAATGTTAATCTGCAAGACACAGGTTATCATCATCCCTTTTTGATTTGTTTTTGTCACTTTTTGGCGTTTCGAAAATAAACAATAAAAGGCTGTATCAGACTTTACTAAGACAATAAAGATTTGCTAAAAATAAATGTGTACGAAGATGTTGCACTTCCCTCTTTTGTTTATCTTTTGTTTATCATTCATAATTTGTTCTTGCCTGAAATAAATTGTTGTCTCATCCTGAAGTTTTTGTCTTCTCTAATTTTCCACGTGGCAATATATATGTCATAATTTGCCTATTGCCCAAGAGATATATTTTATTTTTGCCATAATTAGAATGTTTATTTTATTTTATTTCAAAACACAAAACGCGATATCCCGGCTAGGGATAATTGCGTCGATTTACATTTTTTTAAAACAGAAGCAGTTATACACATATTATACAAGAAAAAGTAATCGAAATAAAAAGAGAAACAATAATATATATTAGGAACCTGAACCTTTCAGGTTTGAAAGAAAATCATAGATATATTAATTAGAATGTTAAAATCAAAATACAATTTCATCCATCTATAAATCTGTACAAAATAAACGTGGGAGCCAGCACGCGCGGGCGAATGTTGAGGCACACCGCCGCGCTCACGAGGGTGGAACAAACTCTTTTCGAAGCTTACATGCACAACGGCTGCGTCCTTCCATTCGATCATGACAGATACGACATATATATATATTATAATAATAAATAGTTATTTAATTTTATAGTCCAGTTTTGTATTAAGATTATCTTCACTATTATGATCATTTAAATTCAAATTATAAAATTTGTAAAATGTTATTAATTTGTAGATAGAGAGAGAAAGAAAAAAAAATCCTTTACTTCTAATACATCATCAAGTTAATTATATATTTATAATTAATAACAATAAAAATTAACAACGTAACGTCTTTTGCATCGGCTTTTACACGTCATTTAGACATACTCTAATCCTATATATAGAATAATCGAAGTGAGAATATATATAATAGTTAGAAAAAAGAGAGAAAGACAGAACCATGCACTTTTAATCAAACTAATAATAAGGAAAAAAAAAGTTTTATAAAGAAGGTAGATAAGATTGTTAGTATATATATATATATTTTTATAATTTTATATTTTATCCTTTTTTTTTAAAAAGATTTTTTAAGGTTTTTTTTATTTTATAATATGATTATAAATAGTTGTATTTAGTAATATATCTATAGTATGAATTAACATTTGTTATAAGTTTGGATATTATGTTTTGAAACCCTAATGGTAGACCAGACATACACAAAAAACTTTAAATTGAAATAAATTGGAAAAAGAGATCTGCTGGACCGGGGATCTTCAGATAAAAGTCCAGCGACATTTCACCCCTTCTTTAATATGTCATAGATCTCTTTTAAACCGGATTTTATGTGTTAATATTAAGTTGTTTCAGTGAAATTTTTAAATGAACATATATACTCAATGAACATATATTCACAATGGAGGACGCCGCGGTCGAGGTAGGTTTACAGTTTGAATTTGTTAACACTTGTATCTGTTATATATGTTCATTTAAAAATTTCACTGAAACAACTTAATATTAACACATAAAATCCGGTTTAAAAGAGATCTATGACATAATAAAGAAGGGGTGAAATGTCGCTGGACTTTTATCTGAAGATCCCCGGTCCAGCAGATCTCTTTTTCCAATTTATTTCAATTTAAAGTTTTTTGTGTATGTCTGGTCTACCATTAGGGTTTCAAAACATAATATCCAAACTTATAACAAATGTTAATTTATACTATAGATATATTACTAAATACAACTATTTATAATCATATTATAAAATAAAAAAAACCTTAAAAAATCTTTAAAAAAAAAAAAAGGATAAAATATAATATTATAAAAATATATATATATATACTAACAATCTTATCTACCTTCTTTATAAAACTTTTTTTTTCCTTATTATTAGTTTGATTAAAAGTGCATGGTTCTGTCTTTCTCTCTTTTTTCTAACTATTATATATATTCTCACTTCGATTATTCTATATATAGGATTAGAGTATGTCTAAATGACGTGTAAAAGCCGATGCAAAAGACGTTACGTTGTTAATTTTTATTGTTATTAATTATAAATATATAATTAACTTGATGATGTATTAGAAGTAAAGGATTTTTTTTCTTTCTCTCTCTATCTACAAATTAATAACATTTTACAAATTTTATAATTTGAATTTAAATGATCATAATAGTGAAGATAATCTTAATACAAAACTGGACTATAAAATTAAATAACTATTTATTATTATAATTAATTTAGATTTAGCTTACTAATCTAATCAAATCTAATTGATATAAGTTATCATTATTATCAGTCTGCTCCTTAAGTTTTAAAAGTAGAATCACTGTTATAATTTTGTTATATAGTTTCTACACTATATATATATATATATATATATATTCCGTGTGTCACAAAATGTACAAGAGACGACCGTAATTACGCAGGAAAAGATTGAAATGTACCACGGGGCCGGCAAATAAGCATTCGATTGTCCACGTTCTAGGAGAAATGTCTTCAATCTGAGTAACGATAGGGTCTATTGTGGAGGAAACTGGGGGCTGGGATAACTCTAAGTGAGAAATTTATCAGTTTGAGCAGTTAGGCGGACCCCTGAATGGACGCCTTGGGTCCGAGATTAATTGACAGGAGTCCCCAAGGACTTCCTCCCCCAATTGGAGCAATTGGTCCCTGAGCTGGCAGTTCCCCCGCCCGGCTGCGTCTCTGGAAGATGTCTTTTTTATGGTGAACCTGAGGCTTGAGTCAGCTGAACTACAGGGAGAATTCGCCGTTTTATTGATCGTTTTTGTATGTTTTTCTTCCATATAAACTCATGGACAAAACTTAAGGAAGTAGAATGTCTTTGATGTCGCTTTTTTTTTTTTTGGCGACAGAGGCAATTTCGTTCACACTTGGTTATCACGTGTGTCTTGAATAAAGGTCACTGTAATATCTTTCAGAGTTATTGTCTCAATCCCGATATACATGCTAAAAGGTACAACTTCCTTAAGTTTTGTCCATGAGTGTAGATTGGTTATCACGTGTGTCTTCAATAAAGGTCACTGTAATATCTTACAGAGTTATTGTCTCAATCCCGATATACATGCTAAAAGGTACAGCTTCCTTAAGTTTTGTCCATGAGTGTATAATGGTTATCACGTGTGTCTTCAATAAAGGTCACTGTAATATCTTACAGAGTTATTGTCTCAATCCCGATATACATGCTAAAAGGTACAACTTCCTTAAGTTTTGTCCATGAGTGTAGATTGGTTATCACGTGTGTCTTCAATAAAGGTCACTGTAATATCTTACAGAGTTATTGTCTCAATCCCGATATACATGCTAAAAGGTACAGCTTCCTTAATTTTTGTCCATGAGTGTATATTGGTTATCACGTGTGTCTTCAATAAAGGTCACTGTAATATCTTACAGAGTTATTGTCTCAATCCCGATATACATGCTAAAAGGTAACAGCTTCCTTAAGTTTTTTCCGTGAGTGTATATTGGTTATCACGTGTGTCTTCAATAAAGGTCACTGTAATATCTTACAGAGTTATTGTCTCAATCCCGATATACATGTTAAAAGGTACAACTTCCTTAAGTTCTGTCCATGAGTGTATATTGGTTATCTCGTGTGTCTTCAATAAAGGTCACTGTAATATCTTACAGAGTTATTGTCTCAATCCCGATATACATGCCAAAAGGTACAACTTCCTTAAGTTCTGTCCATGAGTGTATATTGGTTATCTCGTGTGTCTTCAATAAAGGTTACTGTAATATCTTTCAGAGTTATTGTCTCAATCCCGTTATACATGCTAAAAGGTACAACTTCCTTAAGTGTTGTCCGTGAGTGTATATTGGTTATCTCGTGTGTCTTCAATAAAGGCCACTGTAATATCTTCAAGAGTTATTGTCTGAATTCCGATATACATGCTAAAAGGTTAGTTTTATATACAAGTATATAATAAATAAATAGAGGGACACATAATAAGATAAAGAAAACTCCAGTATAGCTTCGGCCGTTACGTGTCATAAGCTGGGTAGAAAAAATAATAAGCGAAGAGATAGGTTTGTTGAAAAGAGAAAAGACAGAATTCAAAATCAGTGAAGGAGTCAGGACCCTTTACTCCAACTCCCCTAACATCAGCTCCATCATTAGGAACCCAGACACAAAAAGCAATAGCCCATATAACCCATCTCTCTTGTCTGGCTGTGTCTACTCCATCTCCTGCTCTGACTGCGACGTTGTCTACGTTGGTGAGACAGGCAGGAGCGTAGGGACAAGACTCGAGGAGCACAGAAAAAACATCTCCAGACAAGATGAGAAATCAGCTATATATCAACACATCCGGACCTCCAACCACTCTTTCGATCTGGCCAATCCATCTGTGCACTATAGCCGCATATACAACAAGCAGCAGCGCCTCACCTTGGAAGCTCTCGTTTCCCAGGGCTTCCATGCCATCAATAGACACATCGACCTCCCTGAATCCTACCAATCCCTGTTCCCATAGCCTTGTATCCTCCATCTGTGCGTATCCCCCTCTCCTCCCTCATAGACATTAGAAAATATTCCTAACTCTACTACATTCAATAGCTATTATCATGCATGTTAATTGCTCCTTTCCATTATTTCCTGGTATGCTAATTATTCATCTCAACGTTTCATAGATATGCAAAGTCCCTATAGTTTTTAAATATGTAAATAGTCTCATCCCTATATACTGTTCAATGTTCCATATGTTTTCACATTTCTCCTGTAGAAGGGCCGGCCAGCCCGAAAGCTTGAGCGTTTTGTAATAAATCATCGTATAAAAGAAACTCGTCCCTTGATTCTTGAATTTTATCGTACTTTATTGAAGGGATTCCAGTACTTATAATAATTCATTATATTCTACATAACTTCTTGCAATCTATATATATATAAATAAATGTATGTGTGTCTGTCTGTCCTTTATGCCTGACCAAACCACTCATTGGAACGCCATGAAACTTTGGGAAGTTATTTAGTATAGTACTGGGAAGGTTTCTAGCAAATAAAATTTTTGAAATAACTTTTCGCCTAAAAATATTCAAGATAAATATTCTAATTTATCTGTTATAATTCAACAATTTGCTCTAAATATTATCATGATGATACGATGATTTTGTAATGTAGAAAATTAGGAAAGACAAAATTCAGGATGACACGGCAATTTATTTGAGACAAGAATAATAATACTATTCCTTTAACTTCCAATTACCGAGGGAACCAATTAATATTGATTTTATTCAACTTATCGAGTATTTTTCAAGGGACCGGGAAAAATGTTCACTTTATCGAGAGATTCGTTAGACAAACCTTTACTCGGGTAAAACCCGAGCGAAGCCGGGTACATCCACACAAGAATAATGATACAATTCCAAGGCAAGTTACTATTCCTTTAACTTCCAATTACCGAGGAAACCAATTAATATTGATTTTATTCAACTTATCGAGTATTTTTCAAGGGACCGGGAAAAAAATGTTCACTTTATCGAGAGATTCGTTAGACAAACCTTTACTCGGGTAAAACCCGGGCGAAGCCGGGTACATCCGCTAGTATTATATAAATAAATAAAATTATTAAAAATCGAAACTATCATAGACGCGTATGATTCTTTTTAAAAATTAAACAATTTCTACTCTCCTTACTGTAATGGAAAATTAAGTAAGGACAGTAGAAATTGTTTAATTTTTAAAAAGAATCCTACACGTCTATAATAGTTCGATTTTTCTTACAGACGGTGCGCTAACGGATCATAATATAAAGTTAATATATTCAAACAGAAATAATGTAATTTCTCTCAACATATCATAAATATTTTAAATATGTAAATATGATGCACTAGCGCGCCATCTGTTATCAAAATTCGAAACTATTGTAGGGTTAAATAATTCCAATTGCCACACCTAGATGGCGCTGTGTTAAACTTTGTGTTTTATAAAATTTACATGTTTTAATGTAAATATTTAATTATTCTTTATTCAATTATTTTATATTTTATTAAAACTACTTCATCAAACTGTGTGCATAGCTTGGCAAGAATTCCACTCCTAACAGACTATATAGAATCCAGAATAATCAAATTTGATCTAGCTCAACTGTCCATTGAAGATCTAATTACTTACGAACCCCATGCTCCAAGTATAGTCAAATCATTCTTACACGCAAAAATGAATGAAATTTTTGAGAACACTAATGAAATTTTTCAGAAGCTTTTTCGTATTTGGAATTCCAAGATTTTTCCGTCCAAATTTTTATAATATCCAATTCATTACAGATCATGGCAATTTTGGGAAATTTTTGGCAACTATCGGTGCCGTGAAGGAACCAGGATGCTTCTGCGGAGGTGAAATTCAAGACGCGAGACATCTACTTCTGGAGTGCCCAGTTTTCCGGGATTTTAGGGAAAATAGGTTTGGTCGTATTGGACAGCTTGACGAATTTGTAGACAAAAAAGAAAAGTATAAAAAATTTGATCAATTTTGTAAATACATATACAACTTTCTCTTGAATTGGAAAAAAGAGAAGGAATCTTAGAAAAAAAAAAAGAACTGCGATGCTTGCTCTGTGTGTTTTGCTTTGTTGTTTGTTTTTCTCTTTGGACAATTTTCTTTAGTTAATTTATGTAAAATAATGAATTGAACAGGATTGTATATAGCCGAATTGCTGTAATGTAGTGAAAGGTATTGACGCAAATATCCCTGAGTTTGGGATATCGCGTTTCATGATGTTAATAAAGTTAATTAATTAATATGTTATATTTCTTTGTTGTTAGAATACCATTTGAATAAAAATTGTATGCCTAAATAAGTCGAGAGACTTTTTGAAAAAAAAAAGGAGAGACGGTTAGCACTCCCCTTGACAAGGATGGAATGGTCTTCGGACCCAACACATATACGGTTAAGGCATATCCACCTTACTTTGGTGGAACTTAACCATATTTTTTAAATAATATGCCACCGATTGTAATTAAATCGACGATAGGACCAACCGGCGAGAAACTATGCATAATCGAAGCCTCCTTAATAACGAAGATCCTAGACAAATGTGGAATCGAGTATAAACTTGAGGAAACGGTTCAATCAAAGAAGAGAACTCGCGGCTCCCAGGATGACTCAAGATCGCCAACTAGGAGCGAGCGTAATCTGAAGACGCCTAGAATGGACATCGACGAACAAAGTCCCGCCACTGGAGTTTCTCAACAAATGAACGCAGTTCACCCACCGCAAGACGATGAAGAAAATAACGACAACGATGGCCCATGGACAACAGTCACTAACGTGAAAAAAACCGAGAATTCCTCCTGTTATTGCAGAAAATGTAGCAGATTGGAAGCTTCTTTGCCAAGAACTAAAAGACTTGTGCATGGAACCATTCCAAGTCACGATTTCTGGCAAAAACCACATAATTAAATCAAAAAACATAGGCGACTTAAAAAAAATCAGGGAGTATGTACAGAAAAATAATGGAGGATATTCCTACAGACTACAGGAGGAAAAACCACTGAAAGTGGTATTGAAGGGGGTATCACAACAGCCTTCAAAGAAGAAGACTTCGTAACTGAACTGGTCTCAATGGGCTTCACTGAGGTCATTGTCAAAAGACTCCATAGACAATCGACCAAAATACCGATGAATATAGTCCTAGTAGAGCTACCGAAAAATGAACAAAATAAACGAATCTATGGAATAACCGAAATGCTTTACCAAAAAATAGTCGTGGAATCATTCAGGACTACAAAACGAGTGACCCAATGCTTTAACTGCCAGGGCTTTGGGCATGGCCAGCTAAACTGCTTTTTGAAGCCCAAATGCGTCAAGTGTGCTGAAGAACACCATTCGAAGGATTGTCTAAGAAAATCGAAACAGCTCCCACCAAAGTGCGCTAACTGTGGAGAGGCGCACACAGCCAATTACCGCGGATGCCCAGATTTTCCGAAGCCACAACAACAGCAGCTAAAGCCTCCCAGACAAAACTCCCCTAACAACATACCTCAAGCAAGCTCCACTAAAACAGAAGAAGCAACTGTTGAAAAACAAAAGGCAAGTTACGCTGAAACTGCAAAAAAGAAAACTACTCGTTCTGACACCAGGGAACTGTGCGAAAAGTTATTAGAAATTATCAAAACCTTCTTACAATGAAAGGCAAATTACTTTTAAAAATCGTTAATTTCGCAAAATAAAATCGCAATTTCAAAAATCATCAAATCCAACTATACAAGAATTTGTTCAAAATCAAGGTGACCTCAGCCACCGAATCCGACGACCTGGACCCAATGGCTAGCTGACAGCCAAACACCCAACAACTGCCCTCCTGTAAGGTTCGGGGGGCCACTCCAGCATTACAACTCACCATTCTATATACAGTTACGAGCGTCATTCTTCATCAGTCATCTTTGTCACCGTTTGCTTTTTTTTTTTTTTTTGGAATGGCGCCCTCCTATTGGTCGGCTACGATCACGCCACCTTTGCCCCCCCCCCCTCATGCCCCCCCCCCCCCTCCCACTCGCCTTTTCGTTTTTGTAACCATTGTGTTGGAGCGGGTTTCTCCTTAAATAAATGCATATATTAGTTAATAACCAAATGGAATCCTCTCTTTCTTTTTCCCAGTAAGAGACGCCTACGGAAGCCAACAGTACATAGACAGATAAAGAACATAGGCTATAGTTATTAACTAACATATGCATTTATATAAGGCGCCAATTTATAATTGTAACAAATAGTATTTGAATCAAAACATTCAATCGGGTAAAACACGGGCGTTGCCCGGGTCATTCGGCTAGTGTGTAAATAATCTGGACAAGGTGACTCGCGAGCTGTGCTCGAATGTAACACCTGCAAATTGAGATGAAATAAATAAAATAATAAAAACAACTTTTAATGGCTAACCGTGTCAGTGGTGATTAATGATCCTACACTATTTTAAAGGCGTAAGATTATTTTTGAAATTAAACATTTCAATGTATATAACAATGTGTATGTAAAAAATTGTATTTATTATTAAGTTGTTAACGTGATAATCCTGTTGAAGGACCGACAAGTCTGAAAGCTTGAAAATAAAAAGTTGCACAAGAAACTTAACCCTTGGAAGCTTCATTTAGTTTATAATAGTATAAATCAGGGAAGAGCGTTTATATAAAATTCTATGAATAAATAAACAACAGCCATATTTAGTTAGATCCGTGCAGATTCTAAACACGGTCCTCAACACGCAGTCGGGCAAATCAATCAATTTCTCTAACTCAATTGGACTCAATTGAATCAAATTTGTTTCGGAGACAGAAAAAAAACGGCTGATTTCCGGTGGAGAAAAGGAAATGAAAAGGTCGTCTGATCTTCCGTCCTCTTTGCCAGGATGTCTGCAGTTTATTTGGCCGAGTTTGGGCTGAATACCGCGACTTAGTGAATATATACATTACGATGCACTAGCGCGCCATCTGTTATCAAAATTAGAAACTATTTTAGACGCGTAAGATTATTTTTGAAATTAAACAATTTCTACTCCTCTTACTGCAATATGGAAAAATTAATGGGAGGGCCTGGCTCTTCAGTGGTGAACCCTCCCAACAGTTTCGCCAGTTTAATTTACCATACTGCATTTTTCGATCTTCCTTTTATAGTGATACTGTTATTAGACTCTAACATCAGTATCACTATAAAAGGAAGATCAAAAAATGCAGTATGGTAGATTAAACTGGCGAAACCGCTGGGAGGGTTCACCACTGATGAGCCAGGCTCTCCCTTCAATTTTTCCATTGCAGTAAGGGCAGTAGAATTTTTTTTTTTCAAAAGAATCATACGCGTCTATAATAATTTCGAATATTCAAGTATAGGTATCTGAAAATAAAATTGAGTCGGTGGACAAGTAGGTAACACCCTCGATTCCCGATAGTCATGAACCGGGATCGAGTCTCACGTTAACATTTTGTTTTAATATATGAATAACCTTCACATTCATTGTTGTAATTATCATAAACTAGGTTGTTCTTGTTGAGCGGTACCTAATATAGTGGTTTTGGAACAAGGAACAAGAAAATAAAATTAATAGCCTGTGATGAGCGCGATATAAAACGTCGGTTTCCGACAGCCATGAACCGGAATCCCGCATTGGACACTTTTTTCTATTCGAACCTGTTCATATTATCCATTGTAAATAACATAAGCTAGGTTGTTCTTTCTGAGCGGTACCTGATAAAGTTATTTTGGAACAGCAAAATAAAATTAATACACCTATCCCCCGATTTACACGGTAGATACGTTCCTGACAAAAACGTGTAAATCGAAAATTAAAAATTTTCGCGAAATTTTTATGCGAAGAAATACAGACACAGTGTGCGTGTGTAGCAAGTCAGTACATAAGCTCGGAATTCCTCGTGAGATGTGTACACACCGCATGTGTTCAATCACAGTAGCATTTAGTATAGTGCGATAAAAAAAAACTTATTTGGAAAACCGTGTAAAACAAGTACCGTGTAAATCGGGGGATAGGTGTAGTCTGTTTCCGACACCCATGAATCAGGATCGAATCCCACATTGGACACTTTTTTTTTATATATATATGAAGAACCTGTACCCAATATTCATTGTGGTGGTGCTCCATGGTTAAACCACCAATTCCTGAAGTACAATTTTGCGATGGTAGTTATAGGCCTGGGGTCCTCTATTGTCAGTTCTGAGCATGATATGTTCCGGAGAAGCTTCCGCACTGGAAATATTCATTGTAAATAACATAAGCTGCGTGACACTGTATTACAGAACGTCTTGTATGTATATAAGTAGAAACAGGATTCAAAGTAATGATTCCTCTGAAGAGAGTGACCTTGAAAAGTCGGGAGTTAACTATTGGCTGATGTGGCTGTGTTTAACTATTGGTTGATGTGGCTGTGTTTAACTATTGGTTGATGTGGCTGTGTTTAACTATTGGTTAATGTGTTTTTTCTCCAAATGCGCTAGGAATTGCTCTTTTTGAGCGGAGCTTAATTAAAGTTGTTTTAGAATAGGAAAATAAAATTTGATAATATTTGGTGTATAAAAAGTGAAAGTTGTATAAGCTTATGATTTTGCTTTGTTTCAAAAATGAATCGATGTTGGTTCCATATGCTTGAATTGAATATTACACCTTAGTTCTATATATTTTATTGCTGGAACACAACAAAACAAAAATAAACTACAATTGCAAATGATTTGATAACTAACTAAAAAAAAAAGCAATATTAAAAATGATGATGATATAAAATTTGAATATGTCTGCCAGAAAAATGCTTCTATGAATTAAAAAATAAAAATAATTACAAAATTAATATATAAATTTCAAACATTTGGGATGATCGGAGATTTGCTGTGAGGGCCATTTTAAGAAGGCGGTTCCAAGAGCTGAGATGTGGTGAATAAATCAGCTCAGACCTTCACAGCTGGTTGTACGTGGAGTGGAACAATGAGGAACAAGACATTGTTGGATTAACGGTTCCATTGTTCCTCCACTTACTCAGCGTTCCTGGGTTATAAATGGAACGTCGTATGTCACTGGTAACTTGTAGCTTGGTGTGAGGAGCTCAATAAGCTCCTTTTATTTTACAATGAAAATTATAAACAGGTTCTAACAGAATCAAGTGTCAAATAAGGGATTGGCGGATCCTTGCCCGGCGCCACCGATGACACTGTATATATTCTTATTTATATGTTGTGGCTTTGTCACCGACCCGAGGCCGCTAGTTGCGGCGACGATCAATAGATGGCGTCTATTTTGACGGGAGAGGCGATCCTTTAGATCAATTTCCTCCCGGCAAAATTTACATCTATATTTATATGTATATCTACCAATTCTATATTATATATATTTTTTAAATAAATTTAATTGCCATCTATCGTTAATATTTTACACAAATAAATTTACTGGCAATGCATTTCTTTTTATTATCATCAAATATTATCTCTACAGACCTTACTGCAATGATATGAGTCATTGAATGAGAGGGCTTGGCTCATCAGTAGTGAACCCTCTCATTCAATAACTCATTGCAGTAAGGTCTGTAGAGATAATATTTGATGATATTTAAAAGAAACGCCAGTAAATTTATTTGTGTAAAATATTTTAATTTTTTATCTTTATTTATTTGTGTGAGTAATAGTTACCTAGAAATTATTTGAAAAAGAAATAAAAAACAATATTAAGTTTTCTTTTAAAAATGATTTCGCAAGCTTTCGAGCAAAGTTTCTGCTCTTCAACAGGCATTCTATATACAGTTACGAGCGTCATTCTTCATCAGTCATCTCTGTCACCGTTTGCTTTTTTTTTTTTTTTGGAATGGCGCCCTCCTTTTGGTCGGCTACGATCACGCCACCTTTGCCCCCCCCCCCCCCCCCCATCATGCCCCCCCACTCACTTTTTCGTTTTTGTAACCATTGTGTTGGAGCGGGTCGCTCCTTAAATAAATGCATATATTAGTTAATAACCAAATGGGAACCTCTCTTTCTTTTTCCCAGTAAGAGACGCCTACGGAAGCCAACAGTACATAGACAGATAAAGCACATAGGCTATAGTTATTAACTAATATATGCATTTATTAAAGGCGCCAATTTATAATTGTAACAAATAGTATTTGAATAAAAACATTCAATCGGGTAAAACACGGGCGTTGCCCGGGCCATTCGGCTAGTATGCTTCTATGTACAATATCAAATGAACTTTGTACAGTAATAATTGTAAAACGACACTTGAAGTTACACCGCATGAGTTTCTTTTCAATGAAAAATCAACCATCCCTGGACACTTTTATTTTTCCGTTCATCATTACTCTTCATAATTCACCCTTTCATACCTCATCCAAATTTTGATTTTTCATTGAAAAGAAACTCATGCGGTGTAACTTCAAGTGTCGTTTTATAATCACAGGCCGCAGTGCATTATATATATATCAATTGTGTTATTGGCATGTGTGGGCTTGCACCAAACTGTTTACAGCTAAAATATCAAATATTATATTGGGATGAAATATATATTAATTTATGAAAAGTGAAAGAAAAAAATAAAAGATAAAAAGGTCAGGTGTTGAAATCAAAAATAAAAATGCCATATCCTAACCAGGAGCACATGTGCTTTACAGAAGGCAGAGCGCCATCTGGTGTAGCAGAAATCAACTAAACATTGATTTAACCTGTTCCCTGATATTTGGCCAACCTAATTTATTGATAAATCAAGAAGCCTACTCCACGCTGACGTGCGCCAAAAGCGCGAAACGCGTTCGTGGATGGCTTTTCTTGATTTATCAAGAAATTGGGTTGGCCAAATATCAGGGAACATGCTAAATCAATGTTTAGTTGATTTCTGTTCCACCAGATGGCGCTCTGCCTTCTGTAAAGCACATGTGCTCCTGGTCAGGATATGCCTACTTTATTTTTGATATTAATTTATAGATAATTTGCCAGGGATATATTGGGTTGGGAGGTCTATTATTCAATTAATGCTATTTAAAGCTTGCGAAATCAAATTTAAAAGAAACCCTTTACCTTAATATTCACCTATCCCACGACTGGTCCCAATCAACAGGACTTACCCTAGCAACAGGACTGTCCTAAACAGCTGGACTGGTCCCAATCAACAGGACTTACCCTAGCAACAGGACTGTCCTGAACATCTGGACTGGTCCCAATCAACAGGATTTACCCTAGCAACAGGACTGTCCTGAACAGCTGGACTGGTTCAACAGGACTCACCCTAGCACCAGGATTGTCCTGAACAGCTGGACTGGTCCTAATCAACAAGACTTACCCTAGCAACAGGATTGTCCTGAAAAGATGGACTGGTCTCAATCAACAGGACTTACCCTAGCAACAGGACTGTCCTGAACAGCTGGACTGGTCCCAATCAACAGAACTTACCCTAGCAACAGGACTGTCCTGAACAGCTGGACTGGTCCCAATCAACAGGACTTACCCTAGCAACAGGACTGTCCTGAACAGCTGGACTGACCCCAATCAACAACAGGACTTACCCTAGCAACAGGACTGTCCTGAACAGCTGGACTGGTCCCAATAAACAGGACTTACCCTAGCAACAGGATTGTCCTGAAAAGATGGACTGGTCTCAATCAACAGGACTTACCCTAGCAACAGGACTGTCCTGAACAGCTGGACTGGTCCCAATAAACAGGACTTACCCTAGCAACAGGACTGTCCTGAACAGCTGGACTGGTCCTAATCAACAGGACTTACCCTAGCAACAGGACTGTCCTGAACAGCTGGACTGGTCCCAATCAACAGGACTTACCCTAGCAACAGGACTGTCCTGAACAGCTGGACTGGTCCCAATCAACAGGACTTACCCTAGCAACAGGACTGTCCTGAACAGCTGGACTGGTTCAACAGGACTTACCCTAGCAACAGGATTGTCCTGAACAGCTGGACTGGTCCCAATCAACAAGACTTACTTTAGCAACAGGACTGTCCTGAACACCTGGACTGGTCCCAATCAACAGGACTTACCCTAGCAACAGGACTGTCCTGAACAGCTGGACTGGTTCAACAGGACTTACCCTAGCAACAGGACTGTCCTGAACAGCTGGACTGGTTCAACAGGACTTACCCTAGCAACAGGATTGTCCTGAACAGCTGGACTGGTCCCAATCAACAAGACTTACCCTAGCAACAGGACTGTCCTGAACAGCTGGACTGGTCCCAATCAACAACAGGGCTTACCCTAGCAACAGGACTGTCCTGAACAGCTGGACTGGTCCCAATAAACAGGACTTACCCTAGCAACAGGACTGTCCTGAACAGTTGGACTGGTCCCAATCAACCGGACCTACCCTAGCAACAGGACTGTCCAGAATACCTGGACTGGTCCCAATCAACAGGACTTACCCTAGCAACACGACTGTCCTGAACAGCTGGACTGTCCTGAACAGCTGGACTGTCCTGAACAGCTGGACTGGTCCCAATCAACAACAGGACTTACCCTAGCAACAGGACTGTCCTGAACAGCTGGACTGGTCCCAATCAACAAGACTTACCCTAGCAACAGGACTGTCCTGAACAGCTGGACTGGTCCCAATCAACAAGACTTACCCTAGCAACAGGACTGTCCTGAACACCTGGACTGTTCCCAATCAACAGGACCTACCCTAGCAACAGGACTGTCCTGAACAGCTGGACTGGTCCCAATCAACAGGACCTACCCTAGCAACAGGACTGTCTTGAATACCTGGACTGGTCCCAATCAACAGGACTTACCCTAGCACCAGGATTGTCCTGAACAGCTGGACTGGTCCCAATCAACAAGACTTACCCTAGCAATAGGACTGTCCTGAACAGCTGGACTGGTCCCAATCAACAGGACTTACCCTAGCAACAGGACTGTCCCGAACAGCTGGACTGGTCCCAATCAACAGGACTTACCCTAGCAACAGGACTGTCCTGAACAGCTGGACTGGTCCCAATCAACAGTACTTACCCTAGCAGCAGGACCGTCCTGAACAGCTGGACTGGTCCCAATCAACAGGACTTACCCTAGCAGCAGGGCCGTCCTGAACAGCTGGACTGGTCCCAATCAACAAGACTTACCCTAGCAACAGGACTGTCCTGAACAGCTGGACTGGTCCCAATCAACAGGACTTACCCTAGCAACAGGACTGTCCTGAACAGCTGGACTGGTCCCAATCAACAGGACTTACCCTAGAAACAGGACTGTCCTGAACAGCTGGACTGGTCCTAATCAACAGGACTTACCCTAGCAACAGGACTGTCCTGAACAGCTGGACTGGTCCCAATCAACAGAACTTACCCTAGCAGCAAGACCGTCCTGAACAGCTGGACTGGTCCCAATCAACAAGACTTACCCTAGCAACAGGACTGTCCTGAACAGCTGGACTGGTCCCAATCAACAGGACTTACCCTAGCAACAGGACTGTCCTGAACAGCTGGACTGGTCCCAATCAACAGGACTTACCCTAGAAACAGGATTGTCCTGAAAAGATGGACTGGTCTCAATCAACAGGACTTACCCTAGCAACAGGACTGTCCTGAACAGCTGGACTGGTCCCAATCAACAGAACTTACCCTAGCAACAGGACTGTCCTGAACAGCTGGACTGGTCCCAATCAACAGGACTTACCCTAGCAACAGGACTGTCCTGAACAGCTGGACTGGTTCAACAGGACTTACCCTAGCAACAGGATTGTCCTGAACAGCTGGACTGGTCCCAATCAACAAGACTTACTTTAGCAACAGGACTGTCCTGAACACCTGGACTGGTCCCAATCAACAGGACTTACCCTAGCAACAGGACTGTCCTGAACAGCTGGACTGGTTCAACAGGACTTACCCTAGCAACAGGACTGTCCTGAACAGCTGGACTGGTTCAACAGGACTTACCCTAGCAACAGGACTGTCCTGAACAGCTGGACTGGTTCAACAGGACTTACCCTAGCAACATGATTGTCCTGAACAGCTGGACTGGTCCCAATCAACAAGACTTACCCTAGCAACAGGACTGTCCTGAACAGCTGGACTGGTCCCAATCAACAACAGGACTTACCCTAGCAACAGGACTGTCCTGAACAGCTGGACTGGTCCCAATAAACAGGACTTACCCTAGCAACAGGATTGTCCTGAAAAGATGGACTGGTCTCAATCAACAGGACTTACCCTAGCAACAGGACTGTCCTGAACAGCTGGACTGGTCCTAATCAACAAGACTTACCCTAGCAACAGGATTGTCCTGAAAAGATGGACTGGTCTCAATCAACAGGACTTACCCTAGAAACAGGACTGTCCTGAACAGCTGGACTGGTCCTAATCAACAGGACTTACCCTAGCAACAGGACTGTCCTGAACAGCTGGACTGGTCCCAATCAACAGGACTTACCCTAGCAACAGGACTGTCCTGAACAGCTGGACTGGTTCAACAGGACTTACCCTAGCAACAGGATTGTCCTGAACAGCTGGACTGGTCCCAATCAACAAGACTTACTTTAGCAACAGGACTGTCCTGAACACCTGGACTGGTCCCAATCAACAGGACTTACCCTAGCAACAGGACTGTCCTGAACAGCTGGACTGGTTCAACAGGACTTACCCTAGCAACAGGACTGTCCTGAACAGCTGGACTGGTTCAACAGGACTTACCCTAGCAACAGGATTGTCCTGAACAGCTGGACTGGTCCCAATCAACAAGACTTACCCTAGCAACAGGACTGTCCTGAACAGCTGGACTGGTCCCAATCAACAACAGGACTTACCCTAGCAACAGGACTGTCCTGAACAGCTGGACTGGTCCCAATAAACAGGACTTACCCTAGCAACAGGACTGTCCTGAACAGTTGGACTGGTCCCAATCAACCGGACCTACCCTAGCAACAGGACTGTTCAGAATACCTGGACTGGTCCCAATCAACAGGACTTACCCTAGCAACACGACTGTCCTGAACAGCTGGACTGTCCTGAACAGCTGGACTGGTCCCAATCAACAACAGGACTTACCCTAGCAACAGGACTGTCCTGAACAGCTGGACTGGTCCCAATCAACAAGACTTACCCTAGCAACAGGACTGTCCTGAACAGCTGGACTGGTCCCAATCAACAAGACTTACCCTAGCAACAGGACTGTCCTGAACACCTGGACTGTTCCCAATCAACAGGACCTACCCTAGCAACAGGACTGTCCTGAACAGCTGGACTGGTCCCAATCAACAGGACCTACCCTAGCAACAGGACTGTCTTGAACAGCTGGACTGGTCCCAATCAACAGTACTTACCCTAGCAGCAGGACCGTCCTGAACAGCTGGACTGGTCCCAATCAACAGGACTTACCCTAGCAGCAGGACCGTCCTGAACAGCTGGACTGGTCCCAATCAACAAGACTTACCCTAGCAACAGGACTGTCCTGAACAGCTGGACTGGTCCCAATCAACAGGACTTACCCTAGCAACAGGACTGTCCCGAACAGCTGGACTGGTCCCAATCAACAGGACTTACCCTAGCAACAGGACTGTCCTGAACAGCTGGACTGGTCCCAATCAACAGTACTTACCCTAGCAGCAGGACCGTCCTGAACAGCTGGACTGGTCCCAATCAACAGGACTTACCCTAGCAGCAGGACCGTCCTGAACAGCTGGACTGGTCCCAATCAACAAGACTTACCCTAGCAACAGGACTGTCCTGAACAGCTGGACTGGTCCCAATCAACAGGACTTACCCTAGCAACAGGACTGTCCTGAACAGCTGGACTGGTCCCAATCAACAGGACTTACCCTAGAAACAGGACTGTCCTGAACAGCTGGACTGGTCCTAATCAACAGGACTTACCCTAGCAACAGGACTGTCCTGAACAGCTGGACTGGTCCCAATCAACAGTACTTACCCTAGCAGCAGGACCGTCCTGAACAGCTGGACTGGTCCCAATCAACAGGACTTACCCTAGCAGCAGGACCGTCCTGAACATCTGGACTGGTCTCAATCAACAAGACTTACCCTAGCAACAGGACTGTCCTGAACAGCTGGACTGGTCCCAATCAACAGGACTTACCCTAGCAACAGGACTGTCCTGAACAGCTGGACTGGTCCCAATCAACAGGACTTACCCTAGAAACAGGACTGTCCTGAACAGCTGGACTGGTTCCAATCAACAGGACTTACCCTAGCAACAGGACTGTCCTGAACAGCTGGACTGGTCCCAATCAACAGGACTTACCCTAGCAAAAGGACTGTCCTGAACAGCTGGACTGGTCCCAATCAACAGGACTTACCCTAGAAACAGGACTGTCCTGAACAGCTGGACTGGTCCTAATCAACAGGACTTACCCTAGCAACAGGACTGTCCTGAACTGCTGGACTGGTCCCAATCAACAGGACTTACCCTAGCAACAGGACTGTCCTGAACAGCTGGACTGGTCCCAATCAACAGGACTTACCCTAGCAAAAGGACTGTCCTGAACAGCTGGACTGGTCCCAATAAACAGGAGTTACCCTAGCAACAGGACTGTCCTGAACAGCTGGACTGGTCCCAATCAACAGGACCTACCCTAGCAACAATAATGGGCGTTTCCAAAAATGCGGGGTTCTCGAGAGAGAACAGGTTTGTTATAGCCGTCAAAGATTCTAAAATAACAAAAAGCCAAAACAAAAGGAATTCATGTTGCAAACTCCAAATTTTGAATCTGCATTCTTCGCATGCAACAGCGCAATTCTTCTGTCAACTGGGAAATTTTAACTAGAATCACCACACGGGACTATGCACAATTTGTTATAAACACAGATAAGTACGCACGGGCTCATTGTATATATAAAGGAACGATGAACTATAGAAAACTCTAGTGACGTAACCCTGATATCTCCAAGAAGTAAACAGAAGAAGAACTGTACCTCGCCTCAAGCTGCCGGCCTCCCTGGAAGCAGTAGAGAAAACAGCCGACCAGCCCGGCCGCTCGCATCTCCATCCGGCGTTCCTTGACCTTGGAGGTATTGATCCACAGGAGGGCCTTGACCCTCGCTTCCTACTGCCGGAGGTCATGGGATCCTTGGGATTCTGGCAGATCCTTGGTTCGTATCATCATTGAAACATCTCCTCGTGCCTCAGTGTAGTCCATGGTGGATATGACCATTGAGCCATGGTAGGCAGAAA
This sequence comes from Cordylochernes scorpioides, assembly GCA_030710605.1. NCBI lineage: Eukaryota > Metazoa > Arthropoda > Arachnida > Pseudoscorpiones > Chernetidae > Cordylochernes > Cordylochernes scorpioides. The sequence continues at coordinate 42,980,689 of CP092870.1, read as the reverse complement.
AACGGAATCCTCTTAGAAGGATATTCCTTCTTCCCAATCAACATTCGCTTTGAAGACATGATGATCATAACTTGTGTAGATTATGGAGGTTGTTCAATGTTCTATTTTGTTATAACGACCAACGAAATCCACGCAGTGAGAACGCCGGCTGTCCGTTGACCTTAACCTCATTGATTTCCCGGGGTCAATATGCGGGCTGGGTTGGATTGATTTTCTGAGATTCCTGGGGCAGATTTCATGGTGAACGGATGGTACATTGGATAAATCTGTGATTATTTATAATGGGACATTGTAGTTATTGAGAATGAGGTTATAAATATTAATATAAAAGTTGTTTCCATTTTGGGATTTTATGATTACGGGTTGTCAGCGTTGACCAACAGGTCGTCTGCTGGCTGGTTGAAACGTTGCCAGATTCTCGGCCGTAAAAAAGAGGAAATTGCTTCCTTGGTTAGCTGATAACTCCCAATGTCATGGACAAAACTTAAGGAAGTTTCATATTTTGATGTCGTCTGTTGTCTTTTTTTTCTTGGAGACAGAGGTTGTTCACACTTGGTTATCTCGTATGTCTTCAATTAAGATCCCTGTAATATCTTTCAGAGTTATTGTCTCAATCCCGATATACATGCTAAAAGGTACAAATTCCTTAAGTTTTGTCCATGAATGTATATTGGTTATCTCGTGTGTGTTCAAAAAAGGTCACTGTAATATCTTTCAGAGTTATTGTCTCAATCCCGATATACATGCTAAAAGGTACAAATTCCTTAAGTTTTGTCCATGAATGTATATTGGTTATCTCGTGTGTGTTCAATAAAGGTCACTGTAATATCTTTCAGAGTTATTGTCTCAATCCCGATATACATGCTAAAAGGTACAAATTCCTTAAGTTTTGTCCATGAATGTATATTGGTTATCTCGTGTGTGTTCAATAAAGGTCACTGTAATATCTTTCAGAGTTATTGTCTCAATCCCGATATACATGCTAAAAGGTACAACTTCCTTAAGTTTTGTCCATGAGTGTATATTGGTTATCTCGTGTGTCTTCAATAAAGGTCACTGTAATATCTTTCAGAGTTATTGTCTCAATCTCGATATACATGCTAAAAGGTACAACTTCCTTAAATGTTGTCCATTCGTGTATATTGGTTATCTCGTGTGTGTTCAATAAAGGTCACTGTAATATCTTTCAGAGTTATTGTCTCAATCCCGATATACATGCTAAAAGGTACAACTTCCTTAAGTGTTGTCCATGAGTGTATATTGGTTATCTCGTGTGTCTTCAATAAAGGTCACTGTAATATCTTTCAGAGTTATTGACTCAATCCCGATATACATGCTAAAAGGTACAACTTCCTTAAGTGTTGTCCATGAGTGTATATTGATTATCTCGTATGTCTTCAATAAAGGTCACTGTAATATCTTTCAGAGTTAATGTCTCAATCCCGATATACATGCTAAAAGGTACAACTTCCTTAAGTGTTGTCCATGAGTGTATATTGGTTATCTCGTGTGTCTTCAATAAAGGTCACTGTAATATCTTTCAGAGTTATTGTCTCAATCCCGATATACATGCTAAAAGGTACAGCTTCCTTACGTTTTGTCCATGAGACTATTTGTTGGACTTTTCACTTTCAAGATCGCTGGGTGTCCCTGAGCTACAAACACCATGAGTGTACAGCTTGGCTACGTGGGCTCACTAGGCTTGTTGGATAAATAGTTCAGAACTTGTTGGCCATTGGAACATGGTTTGTACATCAATCTGATGGGATAACAGATTAACCGAGTATCTGATTTCACATATTGAATAGGTAATTAATCTTCGTGTGAGTAGTATAGTAATATTTGAAATTTTCCAATTTGCAGTAATTTCACGCACTTTTAGAAGTTCTTGTTGAAATTTTCGAAGAATTAGAAGTATTCGAAAATATTTCAAGTCATGATTGTTATTCTTCGAATGCCTTTTTCGACGGCAATATCAAACACAACCTGATCTCCGAGTCCACATATAAGGTGATGGCTTGTCGTTTGAAGAGAAGAATGTAAGTTAATTAAAAAAATTGAATGACGAGAAAGTTCATCAAATCTTGAATCACTCTAACTTGTCTTCTTCTTTCCTCAAGCCGAGTTCTATGATAGCATGGTTCCCGAGAGCTTGATCGTCTGAGAGAGGATGGTTACAAACTTACCAGCCTTATCGATGACTTTCGTTCAACTTGGCATTTTTGGCTTGTTGGATTGCAAGAAGATCAGCTGAAGGTGACCATTATCAGCCTCGAGGCAAAAGCTGCCATTGAAGACGTTAGATATTGAGTCATGGAATCCTAACAATGGATTGGTGGGTGTACAATCATTTACTTGGATCACATGGTCTCAGCGATGTCTTAAACCTTAGTTTGCAGCGTCTTATATCTGGAGAGAGCGAAGTTTAGCTTACAGAGATCTTCAAAGAACTTCCTGAGTCTGACACACATGTCCAGTACTTGTAGCCCAGGGATCTTGAAAGTGCAAAGTCCAACAAATACCCTCATGGACAAAACTTAAGGAAGTTGTACCTTTCACCATGTATAATTATGAAAGATATTACAGTGACCTTTATTGAGGACACAAGAGATAACCAATATACACTCATGGACAAAACTTAGGGAAGTTTTACCTTTTAGCATGTATATCGGGATTCAGACAATAACTCTGAAAAATATTACAGTGACCTTTATTGAAGACATACGAGACAACCAAATGTAAACAAAATTGACTCTGTCTCCTTAAAAAAAAAAATAGACGACCAGACATCAAATAATTTCCACTTCCTCAAGTTTTGTCCATGAGTCAGTAAGAGCGGTCAAGCCTTGAAACCAAGCTTCCCTCCACGTCGCCATCCAATCACAGCAGCCCAGCTACACGACCCTCAGTGGTGGAACTTCAGTGACGGGAGGAAGTGTCTTTGATTACGTTCGGACACAATTCTCATATCGTGATTCTTATATACAAGGTTGTCCCAAAAGTTCGTGAAGTTGCAAAAAAATGAATTAACAATAATTATCGCCGTTATGTATAATGTCTTTTTATTATGTATATAGTAATTGTATTATGTATTATTATGTATTCGCCGTAATAATATTATTCACCAAGTAATAAGAAAAACAACGTTTAAAGAAAAACACGAACTTTTGGGACAACCTTAAAATATCAGACACTTCGCCAAGAAGCATTTTTATTTTATCGACGTTTTTCTACAAAAATATTTTGTCATTCTCAGGAAAAAATATTGTTTCGGGTATCGGACGGAGAAGAATAGTTACAACCGCCGTCAACAGATGGCGCTGTTTTATATTCTATTTTCTGAACTATTTTCCATCAAAGTAAGGACTGTAAAACGTTTTTTTTTTTGTGTGTGAAAAAAAGAAAACATTTGTGTGTTGCTTGATAGTTTATATTTAAATAAATTTACACTATTTATTAAGTGTCAACCTGCAACCCCAAAACACATTATTGACTGTATTGACTCATCCATTGATGAGCTCTACTCTTCCCCGACAGACACTATCAAAAGTCTCAAGCTCTACAGACTTGATACCCTGATATGATTGTTGAGTGGGGATAAGAAAGAAGAAGAGACACATCCCCAGCACAGACACCATCAACAAGCTCTACAGACTTGATACCCTGATATGATTGTTGAGTGGAGATAAGAAAGAAGAAGAGACACATCCCCAGCACAGACACCATCAACAAGCTCTACAGACTTGATACCCTGATGTTGAGTGGAGATAAGAAAGAAGAAGAGACACATCCCCAGCACAGACACCATCAACAAGCTCTACAGACTTGATACCCTGATGTTGAGTGGAGATAAGAAAGAAGAAGAGACACATCCCCAGCACAGACACCATCAACAATCTCTACAGACATGATACCCTGATGTTGAGTGGAGATAAGAAAGAAGAAGATACTCATCCCCAGCACAGACACCATCAACAAGCTCTACAGACTTGATACCCTGATGTTGAGTGGAGATAAGAAAGAAGAAGAGACACATCCCCAGCACAGACACCATCAACAAGCTCTACAGACTTGATACCCTGATGTTGAGTGGAGATAAGAAAGAAGAAGAGACACATCCCCAGCACAGACACCATCAACAATCTCTACAGACATGATACCCTGATGTTGAGTGGAGATAAGAAAGAAGAAGATACTCATCCCCAGCACAGACACCATCAACAAGCTCTACAGACTTGATACCCTGATGTTGAGTGGAGATAAGAAAGAAGAAGAGACTCATTCTCAGCACAGACACCATCAACAAGCTCTACAGACTTGACACCCTGATGTTGAGTGGAGATAAGAAAGAAGAAGAGACAGAAGAAATAAATTTATATTTGAACGAATTTTAAAAAAGTACAAATAAAATGAATATACAATTAAAAAAAAAAAACATCTAGTAAGAAGCACAAAAAAAGGAAAACATTTTTTGAGCTCATTGTATGTATTATAGTACATCATTGCACTATGTGTTCACGGAGATGAAACATTACACGCTGATTGGCTGATTAAGGTCACGTGACAGTAGAGTACCAATCAACAGGGGAATACATGATCGGCAAAACTTTAGGAAGTTTCATATTTTGAGGTAGCCAGTCGTCTGTCTTTTTATTTTTTAATTTTTTAAGGAGACAGAGGCAATATTATTGGTGATTGTGTTTTTCGTAATGTCCTTTAATGGACTTTTTCCACAAACATTTGTTTTCAACTTTTGTTTCATATCCAATAACAGAATTGCTCCAGTATTTTGTCCCTTGGTGATATTTCTATACACTTATACAATTTCTTTACACACTAAATGATAACTTGTTTGTAGAATAGAGCAATCCATAAATATATCTTTAATTAAAATGGCATATATTGGAATTGTGGGGGCCAAGAAACTTCCTTCCAGCCTGCTGGGATGACGGACCACGCCGTCGGCAAACATACAAGCGGGGGACATGAAATAGGAGATGACCACCGCGGCGCGGCAGATCGGCGGAAGTAAAGGAGAACCAGAATAGACATTCTAGGGGGATGTCCATTTTGTCTTCCTCTAAAAATGTAGCTAATAAGTAATACCAATAAAACACTAACTTTGAAATACTTTCTGGGCCATCGATGGACTAATAAATCGACACACCAAAGAATATATTAAAAATACAGTTACGAGCGTCATGCGTGGCCTCTGTCACGGTTTGCTTTTTTTTTTGGAATGGCGCCCTCCTATTGGTCGACTACGATCACGCCACCTTTGCCCCCTCCCCCCCATTTCTGTAACTATTGTGTTGGAGCGGGTCGCCGGAAGCCAACAGTACATAGACAGATAAAGCACATAGGCTATAGTTATTAACTAAAATATGCATTTATTTAAGGCGCCAATTTATAATTGTAACAAATAGTATTTGAATCAAAACATTCAATCGGGTAAACCAGGGCGTTGCCCGGGTCATTCGGCTAGTATAAAAATATTTACTAATATTTCAGTTGGCTGAACGCCAACCTTTTTCAAGGTATATTTCAATTGTAAAATATTCCTTAAAACTTTCTTAAATCTGTAAATTGTCTTCCTCAAATACACACAATACAATTTGATTTCATTTAATTAAATTTGCATACCAACCCTTTGTACATATTTCAATTGTTTTGCTATTGTTTCTCTTTCCATCTAACTAACTTGCATACTAATTTATGTACATATTTCAAATATCTTTCTTTCTTTCATTTCAATGTTTAGTTTATCTTTTAAGCGCAAGTATCCCTAGGGGGACATAGCGCTCTAAGTCGAAATAAAAAAAAGTATTTATTTGATTTTTTAAAGGTGATGTTTGCTAAAATAATCCCTTGTGTCACCCTTGAGATGGAAATATCAAACCTCCAGGAATATATTTTTTAATATGTTTATCCACAAACCTCTCTAGCTTTCGGACATGGAAGCTTTTCTATAGGATAAAACATGGTACAATATCAAAATTGTGTCGCGGTTTCACGCAATTCTGGCCTTAAATACCCGTTTCATGATTTTTCAGGATGCCTGAATGATCAGTTTTTTGGTCGTTGAGGTACAGCTTGTACCACGCTGATGAGGGCCAACAGCCCGAAACGCGTCCGTGGTTAGCTTTTCTTGATTAATCAATAATGGGTATTTGGCCAATTCTGGAATAATTAAGAATCAACGAGAATAGTTTATATTTATTCCGATAGATGGTGCAAGCAATCAGAAACTTTCAGTTGCCTTATAATGATACAATATCGTTAATCGTGTTTTTCTCCGGTAGAAGAGACTCCATGCCCTAAAGCTGGAGAGATTTTTGGATAAACATTTTTAAAACTCTATCCATGTAGGTTTGATATTTTCCCCTCATGGGTGAAAAATGTTTCCATATAATTTGACTAACCGCAGAAATATCCTCCACATGGGAACTAAGGATATTTAAATTCCCCATTCCATGCAGTCTAGGTAGGTAGAAAATGGGTCGTCTTCCAAGTAAACACAAGTTTGAGCTTGCGTGAGCTAATCTGGCCCTAGCTACGGCCTAGTTGCCGGGTGGGACGATCCTTCGGCGGCTCCACCGGGGAAATCCTCGTCCAGTACCTCGGTGACCTCAGAACTGAGAGAAATTGATAGGAAATTTATAGATTCAATTGCCACCTATCGATAAAATTAGTAAAAATTAAATTTACTGGCAATAAATATGTTGTTGTACCTTGAAAAAGGTTGGCGCCCAGACAGCTGAAATATTGGTAAATAAAGGAAGTGGAACATATTTTATGTCTGGTCGTCTATTTTTGTTCACATTTGGTTATCTCGTGTGTCTTCAATAAAGGTCCCTGTAATATCTTTCAGAGTTATTGTCTCAATCCCGATATACATGCTAAAAGGTACAACTTCCTTAAGTTTTGTCCATGAGTGTACATTGGTTATCTCGTGTGTCTTCAATAAAGGTCCCTGTGATATCTTTCAGAGTTATTGTCTCAATCCCGATATAAATTCTAAAAGGTACAACTTCCTTAAGTGTTGTCCATGAGTGTATATTGGTTATCTTGTGTGTCTTCAATAAAGGTCACTGTAATATCTTTCAGAGTTATTGTCTCAATCCCGATATACATGCCAAAAGTAACAACTTCTTTAAGTGTTGTCCATGAGTGTTATTCAATTCTTCCCTAAATTTTCTTTGTTTAAGCTAGATGTTGATAAAGGGCAAGGCTCGGATGCACCGTATTTAGTGTTATATAATGCCCCGTATAAGATGTTACATAACCAGAGCAGGACGTGAAGTAATGGATGAGCTGGGACAAGTGTCGCCATTGTCTCCATTCAACTTATTAGCATCCAGGTATTGTCACAAGCTCGGCATTCTGGCGCCAACTTCTGGCTGACACATACTTTACATTGTCTTCTTATCTCCACTCAACATCAGGGAATCAAGTCTGTAGAGCTTGTTGATGGTGTCTGTGCTGGGGATGAGTCTCTTCTTATTTATTATCTCCACTCAATATCAGAGTATCAAGTCTGTAGAGCTTGTTGAGGGTGTCTGTGCTGGGGATGAGTCTCTTCTTATTTCTTATCTCCACTCAACATCAGGGTATCAAGTCTGTAGAGCTTGTTGATGGTGTCTGTGCTGGGGATGAGTCTCTTCTTCTTTCTTATCTCCACTCAACATCAGAGTATCAAGTCTGTAGAGCTTGTTGATGGTGTCTGTGCTGGGGATGAGTCTCTTCTTATTTCTTATCTCCACTCAACATCAGAGTATCAAGTCTGTAGAGCTTGTTGAGGGTGTCTGTGCTGGGGATGAGTCTCTTCTTATTTCTTATCTCCACTCAACATCAGGGTATCAAGTCTGTAGAGCTTGTTGATGGTGTCTGTGCTGGGGATGAGTCTCTTCTTATTTCTTATCTCCACTCAACATCAGGGTATCAAGTCTGTAGAGCTTGTTGATGGTGTCTGTGCTGGGGATGAGTCTCTTCTTCTTTCTTATCTCCACTCAACATCAGGGTATAAAGTCTGTAGAGCTTGTTGATGGTGTCTGTACTGGGGATGAGTCTCTTCTTCTTTCTTATCTCCACTCAACAATCATATCAGGGTATCAAGTCTGTAGAGCTGGTTGATAGTGTCTGTGCTGGGGATGGGTCTCTTCTTATTTCCTATCTCCACTCAACAATCATATCAGGGTATCAAGTCTGTAGAGCTTGTTGATGGTGTCTGGGGATGAGTCTCTTCTTATTTCTTATCTCCACTCAACATCAGGGTATCAAGTCTGTAGAGCTTGTTGATGGTGTCTGTGCTGGGGATGAGTCTCTTCTTCTTTCTTATCTCCACTCAACATCAGGGTATCAAGTCTGTAGAGCTTGTTGATTGTGTCTGTGCTGGAGATGTGTCTCTTCTTCTTTCTTATATCCACTCAACAATCATATCAGGGGATCAAGTCTGTAGAGCTTGTTGATGGTGTCTGGGGATGAGTCTCTTCTTCTTTCTTATCTCCACTCAACAATCATATCAGGGTATCAAGTCTGTAGAGCTTGTTGATGGTGTCTGTGCTGGGGATGTGTCTCTTCTTCTTTCTTATCTCCACTCAACATCAGGGTATCAAGTCTGTAGAGATTGTTGATGGTGTCTGTGCTAGGGAATGAGTAGAACTCATCAATGGATGAGTCAATACAGTCGAAGATGTGGGGTTGCAGGTTGACACGTAGTACATTGTACCGATGTGGAATGGAGAAAAGGGATGGAAACTTAGAATTCACAGAGATCAAGTCATCAGAATCTTCCAGTCTCACGATCAGAAGATACCTTTTTATTTTTTATAAAGATTTATTGTCCTTTAACAGCGACCTACTGTTGTTCAATAAAAGGCGGAAGTCTTATTGTGAATTGTAACAATATTTCCTCCTTTGTTTTAGAGGGCGCGACAGTGGATTGCAGAGTCGTCAAAGGCCAATTTACGTTTATAAAAAGTTTGATGAATTCCTCAACTTGAATTAATCAGAATGCAACTTACAATTATGCTCTACCCTGTGTTCGACAATGATAAAGTGATAATGTGGTTTGTACTCGGTGAGTGGAGGCCGCTTCCAACTTTTTAAATTATTATCCCTAGTACACCTAGTATAGACCATGATAATCATGGTGGGTAGTTAGTGACTGCTTTTACTGTAAGTACACCACATGTCTACACATGGTACAGGCCATGATAATCATGGTAAGTAGTTAGCAACTGCTTTTACTGTAAGTATACCACATGTCTACATATGGTACAGGACATGATAATCATGGTGGGTAGTTAGCAACTGCTTTTACTGTAAGTACACCACATGTCTACATATGTGAAAAGCAGTTCGACTTTTCAACTTACAAATGTGCCAAAGCCCTGTTTGGTTACTTGCACTCGCTGGTGGGATTGGACTTTTGCAAAAATCGGGGATCATTGGAGCTTATTTTATTCTTTTCAATTATAAAAAAAGTGCCCAATGCGGGATTCGAACTTGGGCCGTAGTGGTCGTGAAGCAACTGTTTAGACCACCTACCCCGCTTCAACCACGGAAGGATAAAATATGTCTATCAGAAACACCAAATTGTTCCTGCGGAGAAACTGAACAAATTTCATCTATCTATAACTGTCCGAACTTTACAGAAGTGAGATTGTTCCCTGATCTAAATGTTCTCTTACATCTTTGTCTATTTACATTTTATATCCATTAATACATGTAAATTTGTAAATATTTAATTCTAATTTGTTTGCTGTTTTGTTTGTTTCCTCTGTAATAGGCGCAAATATTTCAATGTCGCGTCTGGTTGATCAATAAATTTATTCTAAAAACCATGGAAGGACAGAATGGACCAAATCTCACCAGACGATCCATGGATCCATAGATTTCCGATAGACTCCCGGCTGGACCTTGGCCGATATTTGTTTCACGGACTCGACGGACTTTAGCGAATCTTTTATTCATCTGGACTCTCACCGGCGACACTCCGTTTGTCCAAAACAGCACAAAATGGTTGAAGAACCAACTTGGCCTCAGTAGACTCTCCGTTTCTTGTCTGCAAATGGCGTCTTTTGGTATAAATTCAGGAAAATATAATGAAGATTTGAGATTTATTTATTTATTTCGTCTCTATATACAGGTGTTACATTCGAGCCGTCCTGGCTGTTTACACAGTTTGTGGAGTAAAGACTGTTTGAAGTTTATATATTAAGTTTGTAATTATTCTTATTTTTTTTTAATTCATAGAAGCATTTTTCTAGCAGACATAGTAATTTTTTTATCATCATCATTTTTATTATTATTGTTTTTTTTTCTTAGTTAGTTATCAAATCATTTGCAATTGTAGTTTCATTTTTGTTTTGTTGTGTTCCTTTTTAAGCAATAAAATATATAGAACTAAGGTGTTATATTCAATTCAAGCATATGGAACCAACATCGATTCATTTTTAAAACAAAGTAAAATCATAAGCTTATACAACTTTCACTTTTTCATACAGAGACCTTGTAGCTGTTGGAGCTCATGGCTAAGGTCGTCGTTGATTGGTATCTCCTTTACTTTGTCTTGTATATTTGGTCTATGAAAAAGTGAAAGTTGTATAAGCTTATAATTTTCCTTTGTTTTAAAAATGAATCTATGTTGGTTCCATATGTTTGAATTGAATATTACACCTTAATTATATATATTTTATTGCTTAAAAAGGAACAAAAAAAAAAAAAAAAAAGAAACTACAATTGCAAATGATTTGATAACTAAGAAAAAACAAACAAACAATAATAATATTTTTAAAATTATGATGATAAAAAAAATTGAATATGTCTGCCAGAAAAATGCTTCCATGAACTAAAAAAAAGGATAATTACAAAATTACCATATAAACTTCAAACAGTGGGCTTAGTTGAAGGTATAATTACTTAACCGTCTACTAAGAGAAAGTCAAATAATTATAAAGGAAGATGCAATTTGTAAATTCTGCAAAACTGAAAGCATAGAAGACTCACTACATCTCTGAATGCACTATTGTTAACGAGGAACGGAATAAGATCTTAAAGAATCCAAGTCTACGTGAACCCAGTTCAGCTAATCAGAATAATGTCCGAGAAAAAATATATAGCGATAGAATTGTTTAACTTTAGCGTTAGAGAACAAGGTAATCTCTAAGAACTAAAATTACAATTTCCTTCCATAGTTAATTTGTATAGTTATGTTGAATATTTTGATTTTCCTTCTCTCCTTTGTTTATGTTTTCCTTTTCTCCATGAAAATGATGTATGAAAGTCCTTACAGGACGGAAATGTCCTAATAAAGCTGTAGTTGTTTCTTAACTGAAATTTGGTACATATCTTCTAGATCGGGTTAAGTCCTCCTTCAGTATCTTATCTGATAGGTAAGCTCCTATACTTATCCGAAGGTAGAATCTCGTAAACGCGTTTTGCTCTGAGAATCCACTGATTTGACCATTTATATGATGTACCATCGGTTCATCTGTTATAGGAAATTTGAACTATTTTTGACCCGTACAATTCTTTTTCTTTTTTAAAAATAAATAAATCAATTTTCTACTGCCCTTACTACAATGATAAAATAATAGGAGGGCCTGGCTCATCAGTGGTCTTCTTTCTTATCTCCACTCAATCATATTAGGGTATCAAGTCTGTAGTGTCTGTGCTGGGGATGGGTCTCTTCTTCTTTCTTATCTCCACTCAATCATATTAGGGTATCAAGTCTGTAGTGTCTGTGCTGGGGATGGGTCTCTTCTTTTTTCTTATCTCCACTCAATCATATTAGGGTATCAAGTCTGTAGTGCCTGTGCTGGGGATGGGTCTCTTCTTTTTTCTTATCTCCACTCAACATCAGGGTATCAAGTCTGTAGTGTCTGTGCTGGGGATGGGTCTCTTCTTTTTTCTTATCTCCACTCAACATCAGGGTATCAAGTCTGTAGAGCTTGTTGATGGTGTGTCTGTGCTGAAGATGTGTCTTTTCTTCTTTCTTATCTCCACTCAACATCAGGGTATCAAGTCTGTAGAGCTTGTTGATGGTGTCTGTGCTGGGGATGAGTCTCTTCTTCTTTCTTATCTCCACTCAACATCATGGTATCAAGTCTGTAGAGCTTGTTGATGGTGTCTGTGCTGGGGATGTGTCTCTTCTTCTTTCTTATCTCCACTCAACATCATGGTATCAAGTCTGTAGAGCTTGTTGATGGTGTCTGTGCTGGGGATGTGTCTCTTCTTCTTTCTTATCTCCACTCAACATCATGGTATCAAGTCTGTAGAGCTTGTTGATGGTGTCTGTGCTGGGGATGTGTCTCTTCTTCTTTCTTATCTCCACTCAACATCATGGTATCAAGTCTGTAGAGCTTGTTGATGGTGTCTGTGCTGGGGATGTGTCTCTTCTTCTTTCTTATCTCCACTCAACAATCATGGTATCAAGCTTGTAAAACTTGAGACTTTTGATGGCGGTCATGATGGTTGTGAATCTCATCAGTGGTGAACCCTCCCAGCGGTTTCGCCAGTTTAATCTACCGCATTTTCTTTTATCATTGCAGTAAGGACAGTAGAAAAATTAATTTATATCAAAAAAAGAAACATAATCATACGAGTCAAAAATTGCTCAAATTTAATATTTTTACTTTTAAAACCTTTAAAACTCCAATATATAGTACACCATAAAACATAACACTAAAATAAAATGCTTAATAGTATCTGGTTCAAATCACATTAATAGGTACCGCTCAGCTAGAGCAACCTAGTTCATGATAATTGAAACAGTGAATAATATTTAATTAGAAAGGCATGTATTGGATCAAAATATCATTTATTTTACCAATATTTCAGTTGGCTGAACGCCAACCTTTATCAAGGTGTTATAACATTTAAAGTGTGTCAACAACAAACTCAGCGCCACATAACGTCAACTGCATTAAGTTTTTAAAAATATTTTGTTATATTCAATGGGGAGAAAAAAATTGATATATTTATTTATATTATGGATTGCTCTATTTTCAAAGTGAATAATATGTTAAGGTTATTCCCATATTAAACAAAATGTTAACGCGGGATTAAATCCCGGTTCATGACTAGGGGGTTACCCACTCGTCCACCGACTTTTTGCTTAATAGTATATTTACACAATTTAAATATGTGTAAATAATATATAAAATATAGATTAAATATTGGGATACAACTCGTTACATACTCCTGCAGAAAGTATATGATGCACTAGCGCGCCATCTGTTATCAAAATTTGAAACTATTTTAAAGGCGTAAGATTCTTTTTGATATTAAACAATTTCTACTGCCCTTTGTGCAATGGAAAAATTTATGAGAGGGCCTGGCTCATCAGTGGTGAACCCTCTCAGCGGTTTCGCCAGTTCCTGCAGAAAGGTTTGTAATACCATGAAACTTGAGAGATTGCTTATATAAAACAGGAAACTTATTATCGGTGTGTTGTTATAACTTATACACCTATCCCCCGATTTACACGGTAGATAAAACGTGTAAATCGAAAATTAAAAATTTTCGCGAAATTTTTATGCGAAGAAATACAGACACAGTGTGCGTGTGCAGCAAGTCAGCACATAAGCTCGAGATTCCTCGTGAGATGTGTACACAGCGCATAAGTTCAATCACAGTAGCATTTAGTATAGTGCGATAAAAACAAAACAAAAAACTTATTTGGAAAACCGTGTAAAAGCGAAAACGTGTAAAACAAGTACCGTGTAAATCGGGGGATAGGTGTATTTGTTATAATAGCAACATGTTATTGAAGACACACGAGTTAACCAAGTGTGAACAACTTCTGTCTCCTTCAAAAAAATAGGCGACCGGCGACATTAAAAACGTTCCACTTTCTTAAGTTCTGTCCATGAGTGTATATAAATTGATGTAAACGGAAGGAGAAAACTTAGTGAGTGCCTGGCTCATCAGTGGTGACCAACTTCAGTTTCCCCGACATGTTGCTACATACGGAGTGCAGGAATGTTTGGAATACTCTCTGTGGAATTGGAGCAAGTCTAGCCAATACTTCCGTCTGCCATCCACGGTCACCATGGCAACGGGCGCTTGGCAACACTGCCTAAGTAGCTTCCTCTGTGGTGAGCACTTTATTTGGACGGAACCATCTGGTCACACTGTGGACAACATCCTGTTGACATGGCGTCTCACCGTCAGCTGGCAGCCATGACACCAACGTACTCAGATAACCCGGCATCTTGAACATTTCCAGCCGTCATTCCTACTTCTTTACATATAAAATGAAAGGATTTAAAAGCACGAATGTTTCTTTTGTACATAATACAAACTTCTACTGTCCTTACTGCGATGAAAAAATATATTGGGAGGGCTTGGCTCATCAGTGGGGAACCCTACCAGCGGTTTCGCCAATTTAATCCACCAGACCGCTTCTCAGAGCTCTAATACTGTATTGGACGATTCTGCTTATATACGCAGCATTGAAGGATGGAGTCTCAGAAATGGTTTTCAAGAAAACTATGGACATAAGCTTATAGAACAATAGAAGTTTGTATTATGTACAAGAGTTATTTACAATAGCAGACGCTTTTAGTCCAGAAAAGTTTCATTTTCTCCTTTCCAAGCCGAAGTGTCTCTTATATTTAGGTATAATTCGACAATAACTACATTTTTAAATGAAAAGAAACACAATGAGAGAGAAAATATTTGTGTTCTTCAACTTTTTCACAATTTTATCTTGGTTTATGGTAAGATCAGTTTGAAACACATTTATTGGGATTTATTTATTTCAACATCGAAGTAACCATCTTTTGGAATGTATGGGAGCCTCAAGACAAGACCTGTATTCCAACCCTACCTAGATTGTACATTTGATCTATGGATTTAGTCTCCATGACCTTGTATAACTATACAATGGGATAATTAACGTAAAACATCGAAGTACTATGTCCCGCAATGGACACTTACAGTAGAACACAAGTTACAATTTCTTGTTTACATTTTCTATATCAAAGTTAGGAGAGATTGGTGACTGTTTATCTCATCTTTTGTTAACGACAATTTATAAAGGAAAGTATTAAAATACACTCATGAACAAAACTTAAGGAACTTGTACCTTTTATCATGTATATCGGGATTGAGACAATACCTCTGAAAGGTATTACAGTGACCTTTATTGAAGACACACGAGATAACCAATATCCACTCATGGACAAAACTTAAGGAACTTGTACCTTTTATCATGTATATCGGGATTGAGACAATACCTCTGAAAGGTATTACAGTGACCTTTATTGAAGACACACGAGATAACCAATATACACTCATGGACAAAACTTAAGGAACTTGTACCTTTTATCATGTATATCGGGATTGAGACAATACCTCTGAAAGGTATTACAGTGACCTTTATTGAAGACACACGAGATAACCAATATACACTCATGGACAAAACTTAAGGAAGTTGTACCTTTTATCATGTATATCGGGATTGAGACAATAACTCTGAAAGGTATTACAGTGATCTTTATTGAAGACACACGAGATAACCAATATACACTCATGGACAAAACTTAAGGAAGTTGTACCTTTTAGCATGTATATCGGGATTAAGACAATAACTCTGAAAGATATTACAGTGACCTTTATTGAAGACACACGAGATAACCAATATACACTCATGAACAAAACTTAAGGAAGTTGTATACCTTTTAGCATGTATATCGGGATTGAGACAATAACTCTGAAATATATTACAGTGACCTTTATTGAAGACATACGAGATAACCAATATACACTTATGGACAAAACTTAAGGAAGTTGTACCTTTTAGCATGTATATCGGGATTGAGGCAATAACTCTGAAAGATATTACAGTGACCTTTATTGAAGACACACGAGATAACCAAGTGTGAACTACCTCTGTCTCCTTTAAGACAAATAATAAAGCTAGACGACTAGCGACATCAAAATACGAAACTTCCTTAAGTTTTGTCTACGAGTGTATTTGTAATAATTATTATTGGCATTGTGTTTATCATCACATTATCTCTACAGACCTCACTGCAATAATAAAAGTTATTGAATGAGAGGGTTTGGCTCATCAGTGGTGAACCCTCTCAGCGGTTTCACCAAGTTAATCTCTAACCGCTCTACTATTGTACTGGATTGGTTTTCTTGTATATTCTGTGTTTACGGCCCTCAGCTGCCCTCCCTAGTAAATACAGCGTCTAAACAAATGAAAACATTAAGACGTGAATGTTTCTTTTCACAAATAAATCAAACTTCTACTGTCCTTACTGCGATGAAAAAATATTGCGAGTGCTTGGCTCATCATTGGTGAATCCCCGAGCGGTTTCGCCAGTTTGATCTACCATACCGCTGTTATATTGCATTTTTGGAGCTTCCTTTTATAGTGATACTGTTGGTAGATTCTTGGAATGGGTATTTTAGATGAACTATGGATATAAGCTTTGAGGACAGCAGAATTACATACAATTATAAATATTTTAGTATAGACATCATTGCAGTAAGGTCTGTAGACACTCGTGGACAAAACTTAAGAAATTTCATTTCTCTCTCGAGATTCGCGGATAGACACATCACCATAGAAAAGTGAAGCCTTGAGGACAAACGGCCTGGTGTGTCTTGAGTCGAACTACATTCTGGTGAAAGGCAGTTCGGTGTCAGCCGGCTGGAAGGAAGTCTGCGCCAGTCCTGTGATTGAGAACACTGCGTGGTGACAACACTTCGAGGTGGTGCTGGGAAGTTGACAGAACAGGACAACACGGCGGGACTGTACGGAGCGGGTTGACACTGGAGTGACAAATCGCCCAGTTCTGACGGTCACTGTCACATCGGTGATGACAACAGGAGAGATGTGGAGAGTTGTCCCATGTGTGACTGAGGTATGAGAATGGAGCAGGACAATACGGCGGGACTGTACGGAGCGGGTTGACACTGGAGTGACAAGTCGCCCAGTTCTGACGGTCACTGTCACATCGGTGGTGACAACAGGAGAGATGTGGAGAGTTGTCCCATGTGTGACCGAGGTGTGACAATGGAGCAGGACAATACGGCGGGACTGTACGGAGCGGGTTGACACTGGAGTGACAAATCGCCCAGTTCTGACGGTCACTGTCACATCGGTGATGACAACAGGAGAGATGTGGAGAGTTGTCCCATGTGTGACTGAGGTATGAGAATGGAGCAGGGCAACACAGCTGGACTGTACGGAGCGTGTTGACACTGGAGTGACAAGTCGCTCAGTTCTGACTGTCACTGTGCGACATCGGTGGTGACAACAGGAGAGATGTGGAGAGTTGTCCCATGTGTGGCCGAGTTGTGGAAGACGGAGCCAAGGATCCTTCTGACGACGGAAACATTCCCTGTGTCTATCTAGTGATAGACAATAATCCACTACTTCATAGAATCAAGAATGGATGAAATAATAGCTAACACTAATGAAACATTCAGGAATTTTTTCTCATTCGGAATTCTTTTTTATTTTCATCCAAATTTTTATAACCCACAGTTCATCACAAATCATGGTAATTTTGAAGAATTTCTGGCGAAAATCGGGGCAACGGATGATCCTAGCTGCTTCTGTGGAAAACTCAATACATTTATTGATAGAAGTCACAGCTACAGAAGTAATCATTTTTATCCCATCGGAGAAAAGTGCGAATTTGTATTTAACAAAGACACCTATGTCAAATTAAATAATTTTAGTATATTTATTTTCGATTTTATTTTCTGTTTAAGAAAACCAACCTATCAGTTTTAATTTTGTTTTAGTCTTGTTTATTGAATTATATATAAAATGTATATATAAGCTGCTGAAATGTATTTAGGCGCAAGTATCCCAAGCCGGGATATCACGTCCGATAAGTCAAATAAAATGAATCTACTGTCTTGTGTCAATTAGAACCACAATTCAATACTCCAACCCCACCTGGGATTGGATTTACAGTTAAACCTCTCTATAGCGCCCCCTCTTGGGACTCACCAAAATAGGGTGCTATAGAGCGGGGGTGCTAAAAACAGGTCACTTTTAATGTAAATCGCATCGTACTACGTATTTAAAATTGGGCGCTATAGAGAGGGTGGCGCTATTTAGAGGGGACGCTATAGACAGGCTTAACTGTATATAGATGAAAATAAAAACGGCGGGGGAGGGTGATAGATTGAGAGAAGAGGTATAAATTTAGCGCGAACATATAAACGTCGCCAAACAGTTATTTCATATAAAATTAAGTTCAAAATTCATGATGATTGTCCCCCGCCGCTTCTACTTTAGCTCATGTAAATGTAATTCTTCAATGGCAGAAGCTAAAATATTTATATATCGTAATTTAAACAATGTGATATTAAGTAATAAAGTATGACGTCTTTTCTAGTCGTTTCAAAGTGACACCAGCTTGCCACTGGACACCCGGGGGAACCAGGGAGGGACAGAAAAGGGGCGTTGGTCCGGATGTTGACAGTTAGTTAGGTTACAGTGGATATTTTCGGACAGCCCCGCTCAGTTCTAGGCCAATATCATCTCACGACGGTCCCCGCGGCTTCAGGCTGGACGCCGAGCTTTCCTCAGTTAATCCTCAACTTTCCCCTGGTCCTGGTGCCACGTGAGACGTACTAGGAGAGCGTCTTTTGATCCCAAACTTTGTCCTTACTGTCCCGTGCGGACTTCCCACTCTGCACGCCTTGCCACTCAACCCCGACTGCTTCCAACTCACTTGTTGGCTTACCCGGGTTTACGACATATATATATAATACCAATTAAGATTTTTCAGCCGAATTTGTGAACAACTGTAATAAATAAAAATTCAAAGTGTCAAAATTCTATTTACATTAATAGGTTTCTGCCTTAAAAATCCAAAAGAGAATTATGCTCTCCTATCAGCTGTGAATATTCTTAGCACTGTTGCCAGTTTGTTTCCCCGCTTCATTGAACAGATCTTCAGCAAGTTATTCATTAGTGAATACATTCGGCGACAATATTGGAATTGTCATGTATACAAATATTTAAAACATTTTTCTTAGAATATATTGCTTTTAAGGGGTATAATTTAGATGAAATAATATAGCACAAATAATTTTAATAATAGAATATAATATAAATATATCTCACTGATTAATTTTTTTTTATAATTATAAAAAGATCACAGAATAACTTCGTTTGGTTTTATATAAATCAGGATGAAGTGAAGTTGAGAAACTTAAGCGTATGTCGAATTAAATAATTATAATTATTATTTATAAATAGGTATACTCTAATTGGTTATATTTTAATCATAAAAATATCAGACGAACTTCTTTTAGTTTATATAAATCATCAATACATATAAAGTAAAGATGAGAAACTTGGGCGTATGACGAATTAAAAAAAATTATTTATTATTCATAGAAATACTAACTCTAAAAGTGGTTTTATTTTAATTATAAAAAAAAATAAGAAAAACTTATTTTGATTTTATATAAATCAGGTTGAAGTAAAGTTGAGAAACTTAGCGTATAATGAATTAAAGAATTTTATTTATTATTCATAGAAATAGGAACTCTAATTGGTTTTATTTTAATTATAAAATGATTAAAATAACTTCGTTTGGTTTTTATATAAAAACCAGGATGAAGTAAAGGTGAGAGAAACATGCGAATGGCGAATCAGTGAATTTGACCATTTGAGATGTCGTCTGATATAAATGACTTACGTGTGCGGCACTTGTAACCAGCAGCAGCCGATACTCCAGCTGGCCAAGACAAAAATCGAACTGTGCGCGGAAGGTCGTCGGCCTTGGTGGTGGGAGTCACGTGACTCGCAAGGTGCCGTTGTCTGCTGCTTTAATTACACCATATCCTCTTTCATGGCCACTGGGGCATCTTCTGGACCCATATTCCAACTTACATAGGTGTTAGATATTGTCGCATAGAAAATTAGGAAAGACAAACTTCGGGATGACACAAGACACAAACTTTATAAAATATGCGAGAAAGAATAAAGAAAGTATCAAATACTTAATATGGCCGTTTCATTCTAAGTTTGTCTTCCCTAATTTTCTACGTACCGTTATATCCAAACGTTTGACTCAAACTGTCTTTCAAAGTTGGTGGGTTGACCCCACGTTCTGTGTTGTTCCGCGAGAGGAGAAACTTCTAAATACTCTGAGATGTTTTCTAAGATGAATTTCTTGTACAAGTGTATATGTGTGAAGTAAGAGAAGCCTCGAATGAAATAAGGCCAATTAAAGTTGGAATTCAGTAGCTGACTGATATGATTGGATACTTCTCCTACAACGGCGGAATACGATGGTCCAACAATGATAATGCAGGCGGATGCTCGCACCAATTCTGTCCTCCCAGGGGAACAACTGATTTCCAGACTTAAGTCATCTACGGACAATGACAGAATGGTTGCAAGTTTTCCCACTATGTACTAAGTCTCAACCTGCAACCCCATCATTGACTGTATTGGCTCATCCACTGATGAACTCTATTCATCCCCAGCACAGACGCCATCAACAAGTTCTACAGACTTGATACTCTGATATGATTGTTGAGTGGAGATAAGAAAGAAGAAGAGACACATCCCCAGCACAGACACCATCAACAAGCTCTACAGACTTGATACCCTGATGTTGTGTGGAGATAAGAAAGAAGGAGAGACCTATCCCCAGCACAGACACCAACAACAAGCGCTACAGACTTGATACCCTGATATGATTGTTGTGTGGAGATAAGAAAGAAGAAGAGACCTATCCCCAGCACAGACACCATCAACAAGCTCTACAGACTTCATACCCTGATATGATTGTTGAGTGGAGATAAGAAAGAAGAAGAGACTCATCCCCAGCACAGACACCATCAACAAGCTCTACAGACTTGATACCCTGATGTTGAGTGGAGATAAGAAAGAAGAAGAGACACATCCCCAGCACAGATACCATCAACAAGCTCTATAGACTTGATACCCTGATGTTGAGTGGAGATAAGAAAGAAGAAGAGACACATCCCCAGCACAGATACCATCAACAAGCTCTACAGACTTGATACCCTGATGTTGAGTGGAGATAAGAAAGAAGAAGAGACACATCCTCAGCACAGACACCATCAACAAGCTCTACAGACTTGATACCCTGATGTTGAGTGGAGATAAGAAAGTAGAAGAGACACATCCCCAGCACAGATACCATCAACAAGCTCTACAGACTTGATACCCTGATGTTGAGTGGAGATAAGAAAGAAGAAGAGACACATCCCCAGCACAGACACCATCAACAAGCTCTACAGACTTGATACCCTGATGTTGAGTGGAGATAAGAAAGAAGAAGAGACACATCCCCAGCACAGATACCATCAACAAGCTCTACAGACTTGATACCCTGATATGATTGTTGAGTGGAGATAAGAAATAAGACGAGTGTAGCTTTTTTGAAATATATCTCGTGAACTGAGCTTCCTTTCTAAAAGGATCACATGGAAGTTGTTCTAAATCTGGTTTAGCAACCGTGCAAAGTACAGAATTACACGTCTAATCTTCATATTTAAGATTTTGCACATTTTACAGACGATGCTGATTCCACGATGCCCAAACCTAGCTTCGAGATGTATCAGCCATATTTCTACGTGTGTGAACTTGTAGGAACTGGTAGAATCAATGGTATTTGCCATCTTTCGACCATTTGGATCTCTAGCCGCTACCATTCTCGTGCTGCAGGATTTCCAATACTGGAACATAAAACAATGACGTGCTATCTGTCTATATATATATATATTCTATAATCTAAAAACTCAAATATTTCTATATTTTAAAATATATATATTTTATTTTTATTCATTGATAATTTTACTTTTGGTTATCATCGTTTTTAGAATGACTTTCAGTTTTGTTGTAAATATGCGTAGTTAACATATCTATCTTTTGAATCACTAATATATAGAATTAACTTTATAAATTCTATATATTGTAAAAAATAACTAATGTGTTTCCTCAAGTAATTGAAAATAAAAGCTTTTTGATGGTAAATAATTATATTTTTCTTATCACGACTGCCCCTCAACCCTTTATCTTATCGATCCTTTGTTTTATCAAACCTTTATCTAACAACAAACAAATTATTCATAACATATATATATATATATATATTAAAAATGGCATATCCTGACCAGAAGCACATGTGCTTTACAGAAGGTAGAGCGCTATCTGGTGGAACAGAAATCAACTAAACATTGATTTAGCTTGTTATTTGGCCAATGCCATTTTTAATAATATTTGCCTTATTCTGTCTGTTTGTTTGAAGCTCACGGATAGAATGCGCGCCCATTGGCTGCCAGCAAACACGTGACCTTCCTGCCCGCCCCCCTCTAGACAACCCTGTTATCAGCTGTGTGATACATACACCTGTCTATAGCGGCCATTCTAGACAACCCTGTTATCAGCAGTGTGTTACATCCACCTGTCTATACAGACCGCCCTGTCTATAGCGGTCACCTTAGACAACCCTGTTATCAGCTGTGTGATACATACACCTGTCAATACAGACCACCCTGTCTATAGCGACCACTCTAGACAACCCTGTTATCAGCTGTGTGATACATCCACCTGTCTACACAGACCACCCTGTCTATAGCGGCCACTCTGGGCAACCCTGTTATCAGCTGTGTGATACATCCACCTGTCTATACAGACCACCCTGTCTATAGCGGCCACTCTGGGCAACCCTGTTATCAGCTGTGTGATACATCCACCTGTCTATACAGACCACCCTGTCTATAGCGGCCACTCTGGGCAACCCTGTTATCAGCTGTGTGATACATCCACCTGTCTACACAGACCACCCTGTCTAAAGCGGCCATTCTAGGCAACCCTGTTATCAGCTGTGTGATACATCCACCTGTCTATACAGACCACCCTGTCTATAGCGGTCACTTTAGGCAACCCTGTTATCATCAGTGTGTTACATTAACCTGTCTATACAGACCACCCTGTCTATAGCGGCCATTCTAGGCAACCCTGTTATCAGCAGTGTGATACATCCACCTGTCTACACAGACCACCCTGTCTATAGCGACCACTCTAGACAACCCTGTTATCAGCTGTGTGATACATCCACCTGTCTATACAGACCACCCTGTCTATAGCGACCACTCTAGGCAACCCTGTTATCAACTGTGTGATACATCCACCTGTCTATACAGACCACCCTGTCTATAGCAACCACTCTAGACAACCCTGTTATCAGCTGTGTGATACATCCACCTGTCTATACAGACCACCCTGTCAATAGCGACCACCACCCTGTCTATAGCGACCACTCTAGACAACCCTGTTATCAGCTGTGTGATACATCCACCTGTCTATACAGACCACCCTGGCAATAGCGACCACCACCCTGTCTATAGCGACCACTCTAGACAACCCTGTTATCAGCTGTGTGATACATCCACCTGTCTATACAGACCACCCTGTCAATAGCGACCACCACCCTGTCTATAGCGACCACTCTAGACAACCCTGTTATCAGCTGTGTGATGCATCCACCTGTCTTTACAGACCACCCTGTCTATAGCGACCACTCTAGACAACCCTGTTATCAGCTGTGTGATACATCCACCTGTCTATACAGACCACCCTGTCTATAGCGACCACTCTAGACAATCCTGTTATCAGCTGTGTGATACATCCACCTGTCTATACAGACCACCCTGTCAATAGCGACCACCACCCTGTCTATAGCGACCACTCTAGACAACCCTGTTATCGGCTGTGTGATACATCCACCTGTCTATACAGACCACCCTGTCAATAGCGACCACCACCCTGTCTATAGCGACCACTCTAGACAACCCTGTTATCAGCTGTGTGATACATCCACCTGTCTATACAGACCACCCTGTCAATAGCGACCACCCAAGACAACGTTTTTAAAATATATTCGCACTCGGGTAAACCCCGGGCGTTGCCCGGGCCATTCGTCTAGTTTTTAATATTGATTTCAACACCTGATATTTTTATCTTTTATTTTTTTCTCTCGTTTTTTTCATGTGCTAAGCGTATTTACGCAAGTTTGGCCTTAAAATACCCATTTCTTGGTTTTTCAAGGAGCCACTGGGACCAAAAAATCTTTTTTGGTCGCGGTGGTTCAGCCTACTCCACGCTGACGAGCGCCAAAAGCGCGAAACGCGTTCGTGGATGGCTTTTCTTGATTTATCAAGAAATTAGGTTGGCCAAATATCAGGGAACAGGCTAAATCAATGTTTAGTTGATTTCTGTTCCACCAGATGGCGCTCTGCCTTCTGGAAAGCACATGTGCTCCTGGTCAGGATATGCCATTTTTAATATTGATTTCAACACCTGATCTTTTTATCTTTTTATTCTCTAGTTTTTCATATATATATGAAACGCTGACGAGCGCCAACAGCGCGAAACGCGTTCGTGGATGGCTTTTCTTAATTTATCAAGAAATTGGGTTGGCCAAATATCACGGAGCAAGCTAAATAAACGTTTAGTTTATTTTTGCTCCACTAGATGGCGCTCTGCCATCTAAAAAGCACATGTGCTCGTGGTCAGGAGATGCCTTTTTTTATTTTTAATATATATATATGAAACTAGCCGAGTGACCCGGGCAACGCCCCGGGTTTACCCGAAGGACCCGCAGGTGAGAAACTATAGAAGAAAAATTTTAACAAATCAGAAAATGAAATTGCAAACAACAGAACTACACTACTTTAAGGACATGAGAGCACATGCACTGTATCACCATACGTGTACCATTTTCAAAGACCCTGCTTAGGATTAAAACTTCTCAGAAGCATAACAATAGTACCAACCTAGAGGTTAACTGGTGTGGATGCATTCCTCTGGGAGTGAGACTATTGAGAAATTCAGTAGGGAGTTATTTTGCTTCTCCGCATTCTAACACTCCAACTGTTAACACTGCGGAAACACTGACTCATGTTTGGTAAGCAATTTCAGGGAAGAAACTATCGACATTGGATTAAATAAATTATTAATTAAATTGCATTAAATAAAAATTATTAGATTTAAATAAATATTATTAGAGTGAAAAAAAAAAGAAAGAAATTAACAAATTAGAAAATAAAATTTCGAAAAATACAACTATATTGCAGATAAGATAAGAGGACCTTATTAAAAAATACATAAACAAACTGTAATTCGACACTCGATAATTCGACACTTTCGATAATTCGACACTTTCGATAATTCGACCATTTTAAAAATCAAATTTACAAGGTTGATTGTTGTTTAAATACAACTTTGCTTTTGCATGCATAAACACAGGCTCTTGTAGCAAGAACCCAAATATTATTTATAGTCATAGCAAAAGCCAACTTTAGTGAAAACTGATGCCTCTTCAGAATGAATGGAAGACTGAAATCTGAAGGAGCAGAAGATATGGGTCATTTATACTTTCACCAATGCCTTTAGGATCTTTGCGATGGAACGCGTATGGTGTTTCAGCGCATGTGCTCTCATGTCCTTGAAGCACATATACTGACAGTGCCCAAAGTTGAACACACTGTATAGTGTCTGAAATATCTTTGGCCCCTTCGGATACCAACCTTCGCTTCATTCTAGAGAGGCGTTAATTTTCACTAAGGTTGGCTTTTACTATGACTATAAATAAGGCTCAAGGCCAAACCTTGGCTACAAGAGCCTGTGTTTACGCACGGACAACTTTATATGTGGCTTTTTCAAGTGTGCGAACATTGGATAGCATACATGTAAAGATGACCCATATCTTCTGCTCCTTCAGATTTCAGTCTTCCATTCATTCTGAAGAGGCATCAGTTTTCAATAAAGTTAGCTTTTGCTATGACTATAAATAATATTTGGGTTCTTGCTACAAGAGCCTGTGTTTATGCATGCAAAATCAAAGTTGTATTTAAACAACAATCAACCTTGTAAATTTGATTTTTAAAATGGTCGAATTATCGAAAGTGTCGAATTATCGAAAGTGTCGAATTATCGATAGTGTCGAATTACAGTTTGTTTATTTATTTTTTAATAAGGTCTTCTTATCTTATCTGCAATATAGTTGTATTTTTCGAAATTTTATTTTCTAATTTGTTAATTTTTTCTTTTTTTTTCACTCTAATAATATTTATTTAAATCTAATAATTTTTATTTAATGCAATTTAATTAATAATTTATTTAATCCAATGTCTATAGTTTCTTCCCTGAAATTGCTTACCAAACATGAGTCAGTGTTTCCACAGTGTTAACAGTTGGAGTGTTAGAATGCGGAGAAGCAAAATAACTCCCTACTGAATTTCTCAATAGTCTTACTCCCAGAGGAATGCATCCACACCAGTTAACCTCTAGGTTGGTACTATTGTTATGCTTCTGAGAAGTTTTAATCCTAAGCAGGGTCTTTGAAAATGGTACACGTATGATGATACAGTGCATGTGCTCTCATGTCCTTAAAGAAGTGTAGTTCTGTTGTTTGCAATTTCATTTTCTGATTTGTTAAAATTTTTCTTCTATAGTTTCTCACCTGCGGGTCCTTCGGGTAATGTATATAAAAAAGCAAAGCCCAATTCTAAACCCAAATATTTTTTTTTATGAGAAGAACATCAACATATTGCATGATTACGGCAGTCCATAGCTTCCCTGACAAAAATTCACCAAGAAAGTTAAATATTCCAAAACTTTTCTGTGTGTAAATTGCTAAATATGTAAAAAACATGTATACAAAAAAGCAAAGCCCAATTCCAAACCCAAATATTTTTTTTATGAGAAGAACATCAACATAATGCATGATTACGGCAGTTCATAGCTTCCCTGACAAAAATTCACCAAAAAAGTTAAATATTCCAAAAATATTTCTGTGTATATATTGCTAAATGTGTAAATAACATGTATATAAAAAAGCAAAGCTTAATTTTAAATTTCATTATCCTTTCCACAGGAAAAGCATCAAAATACTGCATAAGTACGGCACTTTTGCAGCCGCATGATTACGGCAGTCCATAGCTTCCCTGACAAAAATTCACCAAGAAAGTTAAATATTCAAAAAATTTTCTGTGTGTAAATTGCTAAATATGTAAAAAACATGTATACAAAAAAGCAAAGCCCAATTCCAAACCCAAATATTTTTTTTATGAGAAGAACATCAACATAATGCATGATTACGGCAGTCCATAGCTTCCCTGACAAAAATTCACCAAAAAAGTTAAATATTCCAAAAATATTTCTGTGTATATATTGCTAAATGTGTAAATAACATGTATATAAAAAAGCAAAGCTTAATTTTAAATTTCATTATCCTTTTCACAGGAAAAGCATCAAAATACTGCATAAGTACGGCACTTTTGTAGCCCCCCTGACAAAAATTCACTAAAAGAGGTAAGTATTCAAAAAAATATTTTGGTATATATATTGCTAAATGTGTAACAAACATGTATATAAAAAAGCAAAGCTTAATTCTAAGTTCTAATATTTTTTTATAAGAAAAGCTACAAAAGCAAATAGGGAGAAGTGAAGCCATTTAGCCATTTTCAAAATCTGATTGTGAAAGAGTAAAAAAATGAGTAAATAAGAGCAAATATAAAGAAAAAGTATTGCTAAATGTGTAATAAACATGTATATAAAAAAGCAAAGCTTAATTCTAAGTTTTAATATAAAGAAGAAATAAGACACAAAAATGGAGCTAAATTCAAATGAAAAACTATAACAAATTAATAAAAAAAAATAAGACCTAATTCAAATGCCACCATCATCAGACAAAAGAAAAAATGAGATTTTATTCTTTAGTTCATTTATTCTTCTGTCTGATGCTGTTGCTGAAACGTCACACACTATTGAAGACACTATAAAAGATAGATTAAAAGTAATAATTCAATCTACAATTCGAAAAATAATATAACCTGGTGAGTTCCCAGAAAAGGTTAACTTTGGTAGGCGGCGCTGTACGTTGACACCGCCGTACCTTCGAGCCGTTTTACACGAGTTAAAGCGAAGATTTTGGACATAGTGATTTTTACATTTCGATCTTTTATATTAATATATATACTTACTATTTCGAATTATTTTTCTAAAAACGAACATTATTTTTTTTAATTATCTGAAACTAACCTATTCAACTTATCTAAAACTAACCTTATTTAGCGATTAAACTAACATAATTTAACCTATTTGAATCTAACCTCATATACACTTTTACACTACCTTTTCATTTAAAAATTAAATTAAAATAAGTTTATATTAAATAATAACATTTTTAAAAATCGACTTTCTGGTTCACACTTTTGTATCTAATCAATTATGTATTTCTTTATTTCTCTCTATAAAAGTACGCAATTGTAAACAAAAGAATTGATGATGATAAATGCAAAAAATCTACGATTGTAAAATAGATTAAATTAAAAAATAAAAATAACTGTTAACATTAGGAAAATAAAAACAGGCCTATCATACGAAGAAAAAAATAACGAAAATTTTGGTATATAGATCGTTATGTGTAGTTCAGAATCTTCGGAGGAGATAGCTCACGACTTTACAATGGAAAACTCTGTTACGGTATTATCTATATAGAAAACAGTACAAATGTGATATTGTACTGGGATAAGGTGCATACATTCTGAAAAAGACAACTCCTTATCGTGCAAGTGAAAGTTGCTGATGGCTTGCGCCATCTATCGGAATAAATATAAACTATTCTCGTTGATTTTTTCATTATTCCAGAATTGACCAATTACCCATTCTTGATTAAGAAAAGCTAACCACGTACGCGTTTCGGGCTGTTGGCCCTCGACAGTGTGGTGCAAGCTGTACCTCAACGGTCCAAAGAATTGGTCATGCAGGCATCGTGAAAATCGTGAAACGGGTAGCTAAGGCCAGAAGTGCGTGAGAACGCCAAAGAATGCGAATATAGCACAAAAATTATATTTGTACTCGGATCAGGTGGATAAATTAAGAAAAGAAAAAAGGCATCTCCTTATCGTGCAACTGAAAGTTATTAATGGCTTGCGCCATCTATCGGAATCAAAATAAACTATTTGTTTGCTTCTAATTATTCCAGAATTGCCTTTTTTCTTTTTAATATACAAGTTTGTTCAACTTGAAGCACAGAGCTGACGTAGCGGAGACCTGGGACTGTGGGATATCTACACAAGGGAACCCAGGAATGTACAGAACTTGAACAAGTTTGTTCAACTTGACACATAGAGCTGACGTCGTGGAGACCTGGGACTGTGTGTTATCTACACAAGTGAAGCCAGGAATGTACAAAACTTGAACAAGTTTGTTCAACTTGACATATAGAGCTGACGTCGCGGAGACCTGGGACTGTGGGGTATCTACACAAGTGAAGCCAGGAATGTACAAAACTTGAACAAGTTTGTTCAACTTGACACATAGAGCTTACGTCGCGGAGACCTGGGACTGTGGGATATCTACACAAGGGAACCCAGAAATGTACAGAACTTGAACAAGTTTGTTCAACTTGACACATAGAGCTGACGGCACGGAGACCTGGGACTGTGGGATATCTACACAAGTGAAGCCAGGAGTGTACAAAACATGAACAAGTTTGTTCAACTTGACACATAGAGCTGACGTCGCGGAGACCTGGGACTGTGGGATATCTACACAAGGGAACCCAGGAATGTACAGAACTTGAACAAGTTTGTTCAACTTGACACATAGAGCTGACGTCGCGGAGACCTGGGACTGTGGGATATCTACACAAGGGAACCCAGGAAGGTACAGACCTTGAACAAGTTTGTTCAACTTGACACATAGAGCTTACGTCGCGGAGACCTGGGACTGTGGGATATCTACACAAGGGAACCCAGGAATGTACAGAACTTGAACAAGTTCGTTCAACTTGACACATAGAGCTGACGTCGTGGAGACCTGGGACTGTGGGTTATCTACACAAGTGAAGCCAGGAATGTACAGAACTTGAACAAGTTTGTTCAACTTGACACATAGAGCTGACGTCGCGGAGACCTGGTACTGTGGGATATCTACACAAGTGAATCCAGGAATGTACAGAACTTGAACAAGTTTGTTCAACTTGACACATAGAGCTGACGTCGTGGAGACCTGGGACTGTGGGTTATCTACACAAGTGAAGCCAGGAATGTACAGAACTTGAACAAGTTTGTTCAACTTGACACATAGAGCTGACGTCGTGGAGACCTGGGACTGTGGGTTATCTACACAAGTGAAGCCAGGTATGTACAGAACTTGAACAAGTTTGTTCAACTTTACACATAGAGCTGACGTAGCGGAGACCTGGGACTGTGGGTTACCTACACAAGGGAACCCAAGAATGTACAGAACTTGAACAAGTTTGTTCAACTTGACACATAGAGCTGACGTCGTGGAGTCCTGGGACTGTGGGTTATCTACACAAGTAAAGCCAGGAATGTACAGAACTTGAACAAGTTTGTTCAACTTGACACATAGAGCTGACGTCGTGGAGACCTGGGACTGTGGGATATCTACACAAGGGAACCCAGGAATGTACAGAACTTGAACAAGTTCGTTCAACTTGACACATAGAGCTGACGTCGTGGAGACCTGGGACTGTGGGTTATCTACACAAGGGAACCCAGGAATGTACAGAACTTGAACAAGTTCGTTCAACTTGACACATAGAGCTGACGTCGTGGAGACCTGGGACTGTGGGTTATCTACACAAGTGAAGCCAGGAATGTACAGAACTTGAACAAGTTTGTTCAACTTGACACATAGAGCTGACGTCGCGGAGACCTGGGACTGTGGGATATCTACACAAGTGAATCCAGGAATGTACAGAACTTGAACAAGTTTGTTCAACTTGACACATAGAGCTGACGTCGTGGAGACCTGGGACTGTGGGTTATCTACACAAGTGAAGCCAGGAATGTACAGAACTTGAACAAGTTTGTTCAACTTGACACATAGAGCTGACGTCGTGGAGACCTGGGACTGTGGGTTATCTACACAAGTGAAGCCAGGAATGTAAAGAACTTGAACAAGTTTGTTCAACTTGACACATAGAGCTGACGTCGTGGAGACCTGGGACTGTGGGTTATCTACACAAGTGAAGCCAGGAATGTACAGAACTTGAACAAGTTTGTTCAACTTTACACATAGAGCTGACGTAGCGGAGACCTGGGACTGTGGGTTATCTACACAAGTGAAGCCAGGAATGTACAGAACTTGAACAAGTTTGTTCAACTTTACACATAGAGCTGACGTCGTGGAGACCTGGGACTGTGGGTTATCTACACAAGTGAAGCCAGGAATGTACAGAACTTGAACAAGTTTGTTCAACTTGACACATAGAGCTGACGTCGTGGAGACCTGGGACTGTGGGATATCTACACAAGGGAACCCAGGAATGTACAGAACTTGAACAAGTTTGTTCAACTTGACACATAGAGCTGACGTCGCGGAGACCTGGGACTGTGGGTTATCTACACAAGTGAAGCCAGGAATGTACAGAACTTGAACAAGTTTGTTCAACTTGACACATAGAGCTGACGTCGCGGAGACCTGGGACTGTGGGTTATCTACACAAGTGAAGCCAGGAATGTACAAAACTTGAACAAGTTTGTTCAACTTTACACATAGAGCTGACGTCGTGGAGACCTGGGACTGTGGGATATCTACACAAGGGAACCCAGGAATGTACAGAACTTGAACAAGTTTGTTCAACTTGACACATAGAGCTGACGTCGCGGAGACCTGGGACTGTGGGTTATCTACACAAGTGAAGCCAGGAATGTACAGAACTTGAACAAGTTTGTTCAACTTGACACATAGAGCTGACGTCGCGGAGACCTGGAACTGTGGGTTATCTACACAAGTGAAGCCAGGAATGTACAAAACTTGAACAAGTTTGTTCAACTTGACACATAGAGCTGACGTCGCGGAGACCTGGGACTGTGGGTTATCTACACAAGTGAAGCCAGGAATGTACAGAACTTGAACAAGTTTGTTCAACTTTACACATAGAGCTGACGTAGCGGAGACCTGGGACTGTGGGTTATCTACACAAGGGAACCCAAGAATGTACAGAACTTGAACAAGTTTGTTCAACTTGACACATAGAGCTGACGTCGCGGAGAACTGGGACTGTGGGTTATCTACACAAGGGAACCCAAGAATGTACAGAACTTGAACAAGTTTGTTCAACTTGACACATAGAGCTGACGTCGCGGAGACCTGGGACTGTGGGTTATCTACACAAGTGAAGCCAGGAATGTACAAAACATGAACAAGTTTGTTCAACTTGACACATAGAGCTGACGTCGCGGAGACCTGGGACTGTGGGATATCTACACAAGTGAAGCCAGGAGTGTACAAAACATGAACAAGTTTGTTCAACTTGACACATAGAGCTGACGTCGCGGAAACTGGGACTGTGGGTTATCTACACAAGTGAATTCAGGAATGTACAGAACTTGAACAAGTTTGTTCAACTTGACACATAGAGCTTACGTCGCGGAGACCTGGGACTGTGGGATATCTACACAAGGGAACCCAGGAATGTACAGAACTTGAACAAGTTTGTTCAACTTGACACATAGAGCTGACGTCGCGGAGACCTGGGACTGTGGGATATCTACACAAGGGAACCCAGGAATGTACAGACCTTGAACAAGTTTGTTCAACTTGACACATAGAGCTTACGTCGCGGAGACCTGGGACTGTGGGATATCTACACAAGGGAACCCAGGAATGTACAGAACTTGAACAAGTTCGTTCAACTTGACACATAGAGCTGACGTCGTGGAGACCTGGGACTGTGGGTTATCTACACAAGTGAAGCCAGGAATGTACAGAACTTGAACAAGTTTGTTCAACTTGACACATAGAGCTGACGTCGCGGAGACCTGGTACTGTGGGATATCTACACAAGTGAATCCAGGAATGTACAGAACTTGAACAAGTTTGTTCAACTTGACACATAGAGCTGACGTCGTGGAGACCTGGGACTGTGGGTTATCTACACAAGTGAAGCCAGGAATGTACAGAACTTGAACAAGTTTGTTCAACTTGACACATAGAGCTGACGTCGTGGAGACCTGGGACTGTGGGTTATCTACACAAGTGAAGCCAGGAATGTACAGAACTTGAACAAGTTTGTTCAACTTTACACATAGAGCTGACGTAGCGGAGACCTGGGACTGTGGGTTACCTACACAAGGGAACCCAAGAATGTACAGAACTTGAACAAGTTTGTTCAACTTGACACATAGAGCTGACGTCGTGGAGACCTGGGACTGTGGGTTATCTACACAAGTAAAGCCAGGAATGTACAGAACTTGAACAAGTTTGTTCAACTTGACACATAGAGCTGACGTCGTGGAGACCTGGGACTGTGGGATATCTACACAAGGGAACCCAGGAATGTACAGAACTTGAACAAGTTCGTTCAACTTGACACATAGAGCTGACGTCGTGGAGACCTGGGACTGTGGGTTATCTACACAAGGGAACCCAGGAATGTACAGAACTTGAACAAGTTCGTTCAACTTGACACATAGAGCTGACGTCGTGGAGACCTGGGACTGTGGGTTATCTACACAAGTGAAGTCAGGAATGTACAGAACTTGAACAAGTTTGTTCAACTTGACACATAGAGCTGACGTCGCGGAGACCTGGGACTGTGGGATATCTACACAAGTGAATCCAGGAATGTACAGAACTTGAACAAGTTTGTTCAACTTGACACATAGAGCTGACGTCGTGGAGACCTGGGACTGTGGGTTATCTACACAAGTGAAGCCAGGAATGTACAGAACTTGAACAAGTTTGTTCAACTTGACACATAGAGCTGACGTCGTGGAGACCTGGGACTGTGGGTTATCTACACAAGTGAAGCCAGGAATGTAAAGAACTTGAACAAGTTTGTTCAACTTGACACATAGAGCTGACGTCGTGGAGACCTGGGACTGTGGGTTATCTACACAAGTGAGCCAGGAATGTACAGAACTTGAACAAGTTTGTTCAACTTTACACATAGAGCTGACGTAGCGGAGACCTGGGACTGTGGGTTATCTACACAAGTGAAGCCAGGAATGTACAGAACTTGAACAAGTTTGTTCAACTTGACACATAGAGCTGACGTCGCGGAGACCTGGGACTGTGGGTTATCTACACAAGTGAAGCCAGGAATGTACAGAACTTGAACAAGTTTGTTCAACTTGACACATAGAGCTGACGTCGCGGAGACCTGGGACTGTGGGTTATCTACACAAGTGAAGCCAGGAATGTACAAAACTTGAACAAGTTTGTTCAACTTTACACATAGAGCTGACGTCGTGGAGACCTGGGACTGTGGGATATCTACACAAGGGAACCCAGGAATGTACAGAACTTGAACAAGTTTGTTCAACTTGACACATAGAGCTGACGTCGCGGAGACCTGGGACTGTGGGTTATCTACACAAGTGAAGCCAGGAATGTACAGAACTTGAACAAGTTTGTTCAACTTGACACATAGAGCTGACGTCGCGGAGACCTGGGACTGTGGGTTATCTACACAAGTGAAGCCAGGAATGTACAAAACTTGAACAAGTTTGTTCAACTTGACACATAGAGCTGACGTCGCGGAGACCTGGGACTGTGGGTTATCTACACAAGTGAAGCCAGGAATGTACAGAACTTGAACAAGTTTGTTCAACTTTACACATAGAGCTGACGTAGCGGAGACCTGGGACTGTGGGTTATCTACACAAGGGAACCCAAGAATGTACAGAACTTGAACAAGTTTGTTCAACTTGACACATAGAGCTGACGTCGCGGAGAACTGGGACTGTGGGTTATCTACACAAGGGAACCCAAGAATGTACAGAACTTGAACAAGTTTGTTCAACTTGACACATAGAGCTGACGTCGCGGAGACCTGGGACTGTGGGTTATCTACACAAGTGAAGCCAGGAATGTACAGAACTTGAACAAGTTTGTTCAACTTGACACATAGTGCTGACGTCGCGGAGACCTAGGACTGTGAGTTATCTACACAAGTGAAGCCAGGAATGTACAAAACTTGAACAAGTTTGTTCAACTTGACACATAGAGCTGACGTCGCGGAGACCTAGGACTGTGGGTTATCTACACAAGTGAAGCCAGGAATGTACAAAACTTGAATATTTTTGTTCAACTTAGAGCCGCGCCCAGCCACCAGGAGCTCGATGCCACGCGATGCCCACAGCTGGAGGCCCAGATGGCTGTGACAAAGTCCTTTGTGCGACCCAAGTTGACTAACCCGGGTATCGTCCTATGTTCCACAGACATGGTCCATGGTCCAGTCTGGATTCCTCCTACCAAGGCCCGGGGATCCTAGACAACAGTGGTTGTCATGGTGCCCAAGTACCATCTCACTGTTGGGATTCCACATCAACCTGCCCACTTCACTGTGAACTCTCCTGACGTGGACATAGCTGATTTTGGCATTTATTCTCTTATTAGGTGGTCGGTGGAAGGATGGTCTCAACCCTTGGTGTCCGACCGCTACGACCCGGGTTCGATTACCGCATTGGAAACTTTTTTCTGATAAAAAAATTCTCCAATGGACCCCTATTCTTGCAAAAGTCCAACCCCACCAGCGAGTGCAATAACCAAACGGGGCTCTGGCACATTTGTAAATGCAAAGTCGAACTGCTTTTCACATGTTTATACATGTGGTGTACTTACATTAAAAATCAGTCGCCAACTTCTACCCACCATGATTATCATGGCCTGTACCACGTGTACTAGGGATAGGCAAAAAATTAAATTATCCTATTGAGGACAGTTTAAGTCTGTTTAATTTGTAAAAAAAAAGTCCGTGATTTAACGTTTTCATTTCCCACACATAGATGGCGTTTTATTGGCTTATAATATAAACTGGATGTAACTAGGGTACAACTCTGGGGGCGTTGGTCAATAAGCGCTATAAGCGGGTTAGCGCTATCTGATGGAAACAAAGATTTCAATGGAGGACGAGACAATATACACTCATGGACAACACTTAGGGAAGTTGTACCTTTTAGCATGTATATCGGGATTGAGACAATAACTCTGAAAGATATTACAGTAACCTTTATTGAAGACACACGAGATAACCAATATACACTTATGTTCAACACTTTAAGAAGTTGTACCTTTTAGCATGTATATCAGGACAATAACTCTGAAAGATATTACAGTAACCTTTATTGAAGGCACACGAGATAACTAATATACACTCATGGACAAAACTTAAGGAAGTTGTACCTTTTAGCATGTATATCGGGATTGAGACAATAACTCTGAAAGATATTACAGTGACCTTTACTGAAGACACACGAGATAACCAATATACACTCATGGACAAAACTTAAGGAAGTTGTACCTTTTAGCATGTATATCGGGATTGAGACAATAACTCTGAAAGATATTACAGTGACCTTTATTGAAGACACACGAGATAACCAATATACACTCATGGACTTAAGAAGGTTGTACTTTTTAGCATTTTATCGGGATTGAGACAATAACTCTGAAATATATTACAGTGACCTTTATTGAAGACACACGAGATAACCAATATACACTCATGGACAACACTTAGGGAAGTTGAACCTTTTAGCATGTATATCGGGATTGAGACAATAACTCTGAAAGATATTACAGTGATCTTTATTGAAGACACACGAGATAACCAATATACACTCATCGACTTAAGGAAGTTGTACCTTTTAGCATGTATATCGGGATTGAGACAATAACTCTGAAAGATATTACAGTGACCTTTATTGAAGACACACGAGATAACCAATATACACTAATGGACAAAATTTAAGGAAGTTGTACCTTTTAGCATGTATATCGGGATTGAGACAATAACTCTGAAAGATATTACAGTGACCTTTATTGAAGACACACGAGATAACCAATATACACTCATGGACAATACTTAAGGAAGTTGTACCTTTTAGCATGTATATCGGGATTTGGACAATAACTCTGAAAGATATTACAGTGACCTTTATTAAAGACACACGAGATAACCAATATACACTCATGGACAAAACTTAAGGAAGTTGTACCTTTTAGCATGTATATCGGGATTGAGAGAATAACTCTAAAATATATTACAGTGACCTTTATTGAAGACACACGAGATAACCAATATACACTCATCGACTTAAAGAAGTTGTACCTTTTAGCATGTATATCGGGATTAAGACAATAACTCTGAAAGATATTACAGTGACCTTTATTGAAGACACACGAAATAACCAAGTGTGAACAAAAGTGTCTCTGTCTCCAAAAAAAAAAAAAAAAAAAAAAGACGACTGGCCACATCAAATACTTTCCAATTTCTTAAGTTATGTCCATGATTGTAGGTCAGTAAGAGCGGTCAAGCCTTGAAACCAAGCTTCCCTCAACGTCAGCCATCCAACCACAGCAGTCCCAGCTACACGACCCTCAGTGGTGGAACTTCAGTGACGGGAGGAAGTGTCTTTGATTACGTTCGGACACAACTCTTATATCGTAATTCTTACAATAACACTTCGCGAAGAATTTTTATTTTCGACGTTTCGACAACAATATTTTGTCCTCCTCAGGAAAAATATGTTTGTTGTGAAAAATATGTTAAATGTAATTCTACTGTGGCTAAGGATCTTTTATAAGAAGTGACAATGCCGGTCAGAGAGAGGTAAGCTTCAAGTTAGAATAACTTGTAATGTTTGTTCGTTGTATCACGCCTGTGTGTAAGAACCGAGAAGTTTGCAAGCTCGTGTTTTCTGACATATTAAGAAATTGGTTTTAATATCAACACCTGGCCTTTTCTCTTTTTTCGGATTTATTATTGTATCAGAATATATTGTGAAACTGAACAGAACTTGTTTTTACTCAGGGTTGTTCAATTTGTTTATTAATTGAACCGACAAAATGGTTACGTCACTTCTCTATATGCCACATATGACAATCCATGTGGCTGAACGCTGCAGACGACTCCTATCTATCTGAATAAATCCCATCAAAACATTGATTTCTTTACATTTAGGAGATAAATGACAATTGATGAACAAATAGATTCCAATAATAATTCAAAAGCTATATCATTATTTAAACGTACGTTAAAAGCCTTAGAGAAAGATAAAAATCATAACGGGTACACAACTGAAACAATTCACAGCTAAATTGAACTCTATTCCATATATTTATGGGTTACCGAAAATTCACAAAGAAAACATTCCCCTCACACCTATTATTGCTTATCATCTCTCACCCGCCATGCCCTTATCTCGATTCTTATCATCGTACCTAACTCCTCTCATCCGTCCAACAAATAGATATTCAATAACCTGTATAACTGATTTTATAAATGAAATGAGAAACTCAAAACCAATGACAGATTGCATCATGGGGTCATTTGATGTTGTGGCCTTATTCCTCAATCTTCCTCACCATTTAATTATGAATAATTTGAAAGAAATATTGGAACGAAACTTAACTAATCCTGCAGAGAGCACAAAAATAATTCCTTTATTTAAATTATGTCTATCAACATCTAACTTCAGGTTTGAAGATAAACTCTACCAACAGATATGTGGCTCTCCTATGGGAAGCCCGCTTTCATTGATTGCGGCGGAGATTGTCATGTCTGATAGATGGATCAACAGTTTTGAGGAATTAGGTATAAGAAAATGGTATAGGTATATAGATGATGTATTTTGCGAATTCCAAAAAGGAAAAGAGCATCAAATTTTAAATATTCTAAATATATATAACTCCCAAATCAAATTTACTATGGAGTTAGAAACCAAATCGGTGTTATCGGTGTTTTCTTGATATCCTAATTTTAAAAACAGAACAGAAATAGGAGAGATAGGAGAGACCAGCAGATCAATAGACATAAGAATAAAGAACATAGCCGTAATATCAGAAACCAAGATAACAAATCCTTAATATTCCAGCACGAAAATTCTACAGGTCATCAATTCAACCTACAAGATGTCACATGTCACTTCCATAGCATATTCTCCAAATACAATAGACTCATTCTAGAATCTTTAATCTCCAAAGACAATAATAGCATAAACAGAAGAATTGATCTACCCCAACAGTTCCAGCATATTCAACGCAGATGATGCCAACCCCCAATGAAACTGTACCCTCTACAACTGCCAATATTTCGACTTTTGATTTTTAAATGTACTTCTCTGAATCTCTATTGTATCTGTTGCACGTCTTTGCAGATCCAGTGGCCTGATGAAGCGCGACCGCGCGAAAGCTTGCCTCCCGATACCTTAATAAAGAAACTCTGCAAATATTTTAAATTTATTTAACTCAATCATAATATTATTTGCATCAAAATTTCAAGTATAAATGACAATGACTATAATTGCAAGGCTTACTTCCAATGTTGTTGTTGTCGTGTCCAATGAGTCTTGGGTGTGTAAAGCTGCTGAGCTGGGTCCATGTCAATTATATGCGACAATGTTGTTGTTGTGTCCAATGAAGAGCCTCAGATGTCTCCTGGTTCCTCATGTCAGAGGCGGCCATTTCTTTTGGAGCTAAGTCGGCCTGCCACTGAGTAGTGCTCCCAGTCTTAATGACAAAGGCAGACGCTTTTTACTTTACCCAATCATGATGGTTGTGAAACTGTATTGACTCATCCATTGATGAGCTCTACTCTTCCACGGCAGACACCATCAAAACCTTCAAGCTTTACAAGCTTGATACCTTTGTGTGATTGAGTGGAGATAAGAAAGAAGAAGAAGAAGAGATGTCTCCGTACATCTCTATCACAGCAATGTTCTCTATCTTAGGTGTGTAAAGCTACTGTTCTGGGTCCATGTCAATTATATGTGACAATGTTGTTGTTGCCGTGTCCAATAGGAGCCTCAGATGTCTCCGTACATCTCTATCGCAGCAATGTTCTCTATCTTGGGTGTGTAAAGCTGCTGTTCTGGGTCCATGTCAATTATATGTGACAATGTTGTTGTTGTTGTGTCCAATGAAGAGCCTCAGATGTCTCCGTACATCTCTATCACAGCAATGTTCTCTATCTTGGGTGTGTAAAGCTGCTGTTCTGGGTCCATGTCAATTATATGTGACAATGTTGTTGTTTTTGTCGTGTCCAATGAAGAGCCTCAGATGTCTCCGTACATCTCAATCACAGCAATGTTCTCTATCTTGGGTGTGTAAAGCTGCTGTACCTGGGTCCATGCCAATTATATGTAACAATGTTGTTGTCATGTCTAATGAAGAGCCTCAGATGTCTCCGTTCATCTCTATCACAGCAATGTCTTCTATCTTGGGTGTGTAAAGCTGCTGTTCTGAGTCCATGTCAATTATATGTGACAATGTTGTTGTCGTGTCTAATGAAGAGCCTCAGATGTCTCCGTACATCTCTATCACAGCAATGTTCTCTATCTTGGGTATGTAAAGCTGCTTTTCTGGGTCCATGTCAATTATATGTGACAATGTTGTTGTCGTGTCCAATGAAGAGCCTCAGATGTCTCCGTTGGGTGTTGCAACAGTTATTGCAACAACAATTTCAACAGGGGGTCTGTGGAAGGATGTTCTAAACCTTTGGTTTTCCACCGCTAAGACCCGGGTTCGATTCCTACATTGGGCACTTTTTTTTCTGATTAAAAAATTCTCCAATGGCCCTCGATTCTTGCAAAAGTCCAACCTAACCAGCGAGTTCAAGTAACCAAACGGGCTCTGGCACATTTGTAAGTGCAAAGTCGAACTGCTTTTAATATGTGTAGACATATGGTGCACTTACATAACAGTCGCCTAATTCCTCTCAACATGATTATCATGGTCTCTACAATGTTTACTGGGGATAAGCAAAAAAAAAAGAAACAATTTAAAGAATCAGGACATTTTAAGGGAATGAATGTGTCTGAAGTGAAGCAGAGTTATGCAACTAGGTATGTAAATATGTGGATTAATGAAATCCACCACGGTCGGGGAGTCAAACAGCGCTGCCACAAAAAGCGTGATCCGTCTGGCCTCAATGAAGGCGGTATAGATTTCAGCGGAGTGATGGATGGACCGCGACAATGGAAGCTCCTGGTCATTACGTCTGAATGGTGCGAGATTTCTCCCCGGCTTCACTCACTCCGGGCTCTTCGGCTTCTTTGGCATTTGACAATTTAAATAATTTATTGACATCTTGTCAATACATGCAAAAGTCTGCACTATTTTATAAAGATAATTATATATATACATGTAGTAATGTAGTGTTGTTGGATGAATGCAGTGTGGCATGTTGGTTACAGTCGTGGTGGCCACAATGTTTAGACGTGATTGGGATTACACAAAAGGACGAGACATGTTAGATGTCACCACAGAGATAGCGAGAGAGTAAGTGAAGCCGACACCGGTCAGGGGAGATCTGTCTAGAGATGTCTGTCAATCATCGTGTCTCAAAGCGGACTGATCTGTTTGAGTAAGAAAGGGGCACACCTGGGAACCCGACATGTTTTTCGAACCTTTTTCCTCTCCTGGCGCCAGCTGTCACTCACTCGAAATTATATTTCTGTCACCTTGGCAATTACATTATAACCATACAACACATGGGGATATATTGGAATATATTACAACAGATGACACCATGTTCCAGGAATATGGCGCCTTTGCCACCGCTGCAGAGTTTGGTGGAGAATCGTGGAGAATTTGGCTTCTTAGAGCTCTAATACTGTGTCGGACCAGCTCTAAGAAACGGTCTGTAAGATTTTTTTAAATTATCCCTAGTACACGTGGTACAGGCCATTAAAATCATGGTGGGTAGTTAGCGACTGCTTTTACTGTGGATACATCACATGTCTACACATGGTACGTACCAGGATAATCATGGTGGGTAGTTAATGACTGCTTTTACAGTAAGTACACCACATGTCTACACATGTGAAAAGCAGTTCGACTTTGCACTTACAAATGTGCCAGACCCCGTTTGGTTACTTTCACTCGTTGTTTGAACTTTTTCAAGAATCGGGGGCCATTGGAGAATGTTAGATTAAACTGGCGAAACCGCTGGGAGGTTTCACCACTGATGAGGCAGACCCTTCCATTATTTTATCATTGCAGTAAGGGCAGTAGAAATCGATTTATTTAAAAAAAGAATCATAAAATAGTTCAAATTTCTTATAAAAGTAAATATATCGTGGTAAAATAATTTCTATAAATATAATGTTCTCACCTCTCCCGTCAAAATAGACGTCAAAACTATACTCGATATTTGTAGGTCAATGTTCTCTCGGCAAAATAGTTTCAAGCTTTACAAAGTTGTCCCAGAAGTTCGTAAGCATTTGCAAAAAATTGAAATACCAATATTATTCGCCGTTATGTA
Source organism: Cordylochernes scorpioides (assembly GCA_030710605.1). Taxonomy (NCBI): domain Eukaryota; kingdom Metazoa; phylum Arthropoda; class Arachnida; order Pseudoscorpiones; family Chernetidae; genus Cordylochernes; species Cordylochernes scorpioides. The sequence goes on along the minus strand of CP092870.1, from coordinate 42,938,408 downwards.
TAATGTCTTTGTATTATGTATAAAGTAATTGTATTTATGTATTATTATGTATTGGCCGTAATAATATTATTCGCCGTTATGTATAATGTCTTTGTATTAAGTATAAAATAATTATAATATGTTTTATTATGTATTCGCCGTAATAATATTATTCACCGTTATATATAATGTCTTTGTATTATGTATAAAGTAATTGTATTATGTATTATTATGTATTCACCAAGTAATAAAAAAACAACGTTTTAAGAAAAACACCAACTTTTGAGAACCTTATAAACGAATTTTTTACCTAACGAAAAAAGTCCAGAAGACGCTGAACTTCTCGGCGACATGTCGGAAGTCTGCGACTGCCCCCATCATGGTTATATCCGGGCCATAAACTCCAGGTTGCCATGGGAACGCTCCCTTAGTCCTCCCATGGTCGATTACACCACGCCATTTTGGCCCATAGACTTCTTTCCATCAACGTTCACACCGCTTTCCTCTAACTGCCGGGACGTGGGTCACGTGGAGCTAAACAATGGTTCACAGGATCTCCCTCTTTATGTGTGTAATGTCGGTTGTTTACAACTCTTTATTTATTTACCGGTTGCAAACAAGACACGCTATATCCGATAATTGTGCGTGAACTTATTTACAATAATTGTAGTAGAGTAGGTAACAGAATTATCAAAAGGAAAATAAACAATTAAGAGAAAGAACATTAAATAAACATATACATTAAACAAATAAACAACAACATAAGCAGATAGAAGAAACCACAATATTTACAATATGTTAAGCAATGATGGAAGTTGATAATGTTATCTGTAATGTATCGTGGAGAGAGAAAGTTGATCAAGTTGAGTTATTTACAATGTTGAGTTATATTCTAAAGTAACATATTAATTATTTACATTGATTATGTAATATGATACTAAACAATGTAAAACTATTTGAATTCCTTTTGATTCTCAACAATGTACCATATGTAATTAATGAACAAATAAATTTGCATATAGAGTAGAACTTGGGTAATTCGAACGTTTTTAAAATTGAATATTTATCTTGGTCCCTAGACTTTTGCGCCTTTGATTAAAAACCTTTTTAATTCGAATTTTTGGATAATTCGATTTTTTTTTTTGGTTACTTGAGCTTCGAATTATAAAAGGTTTCACTGTATCAGATATTATATTACATATTGGCTTATTTTTTACCTCTCTCTTTACAAATAAACATATTTACTTATTCTGAGCTGTAAAAATAGTTTTGATGAGATAAGCGACTATTGAGTGTAATGTATTCATGGACAAAACTTAAGGAAGTTGTACCTTTTAGCAGGTATATCGGGATTGAGACAATAACTCTGAAAGATATAGCAGTGACCTTTATTGGAGACACACAAGATAACCAATATACACTCATGGACAAAACTTAAGGAAGTTGTACCTTTTAGCATGTATATCGGGATTGAGACAATAACTCTGAAAGATATAGCAGTGACCTTTATTGGAGACACACAAGATAACCAATATACACTCATGGACAAAACTTAAGGAAGTTGTACCTTTTAGCATGTATATCGGGATTGAGACAATAACTCTGAAAGATATTACAGTGACCTTTATTGAAGACACACGAGATAACCAATAAACACTCATGGACAAAACTTAAGGGAGTTGTACCTTTTAGCATGTATATCGGGATTGAGACAATAACTCTGAAAGATTTTACAGTGACCTTTATTGAAGACACACGAGATAACCAATATACACTCATGGACAACACTTAAGGAAGTTGTACCTTTTAGCATGTATATCGGGACAATAACTCTGAAAGATATTACAGTGACCTTTATTGAAGACACACGAGATAACCAAGTGTGAACAACCTCTGTCTCCTTCAAAAAAGAAAAAAATAACAGACGACCGACGACATAAAAATTTTCACACGTTCGAAATCTGCCTGAACCAATTTGTTACAGACTAATATACAATATCGCCAGGCGTAGAGACGCTATCGAATATAAATTTTAATTTACCGGCTCGCCAGCGCCATCTCTCGGCGGTTTGTCGAACTATTCCGTAGGTTGTCGCTGAATTATTTGTACATTTAAAGATTCACAACTTAAGGCAAAAATTAAATAATGAAATATTATAAATATACTATATAGATATCTATATTCAATATCAATACGATCAAATTGAGTTTTTATTTTGCTAACAAAAGTATTTGTCCTAAAAATTATTTGCATTGAAGTGGTCAAAAATATTTAAAATTTACTCATTGAGAAAATGGAAAAATATATTGGTAAATTAAAAGTAGATTGCGAATATATGGCAGCGAAATAATTTATGAACATAAATTTATATCTTGCTACTCTGTATACTTCCTCCATTGCTTATCTTGTATTATATCAATTTTCCAGTTTGTGCTTCAAATAAATTGCTGCGTCATCCTGAAGTTTGTCAAATTTATACGTGACAATATGCGAAACTCATACCTGGAGGTAATTTGACAAGTTTCTAATTGGTTATCTCACCGCCCACATAACATTTATATTGTAACATAGTATTTATTAATTTTATTTATGTAACAAAGTAGTTATTAATATTATTATTTTTTATTAACAGAGTGGTCATTTTTTTTATGTTTATATCTTGAGACTCTGTAAATTGCCCTCGTGGCTTATCTTTTGTTTACCATTCTTAGTTTTGTGCTTGCCTTGAATAAATTGTTAAAATTTTACACAAATTAAATTTCTGGCAATGCGTTTCTTTTAAATATCAATAAATATTATCTCTACAGACCTTACTGCAATGATATGAGTTATTGAATGAGAGGGCTTGGCTCATCAGTAGTGAACCCTCTCAGCGATTTCGCCAAATTAATCTCTAGACCGCTCTACTATTGTATTGGACTGGTTTTGTTATATACCCTGCATTTTCTATGGAAGGTAGCTTAGGGGTGTTTAGTGAACTATGGACATAAGCTTATAGGTCTGTAGAGGTGCATACATATAATTTCAAGGTATTGCATCGAGCAAAGCTCTTCCGCAAAATATGTTTTCATAACCAATATATATTAGTAAATTAAATTTTATTGCCATCTATCGTTAAAATTTTACACAAATTAAATTTCTGGCAATGCGTTTCTTTTAAATATCAATAAATATTATCTCTACAGACCTTACTGCAATGATATGAGTGAATAACCAATATATAATAACCAATTTACTTGAATAAATTGTCGCCTCCTGAAGTTTTTGGGCTTCCCTAATTTTACACGTGGCAATATATTTTATAAGATTGGATTCGTACTGTACAGTAGAACTACCTCTCTGACAACACCTAGTTACAGAGCTAAAGTGTCCTTTAGGGAGAGGTGTCCTCTTACTGGAGAGTTGCTAAATACAGTAGAACCACCTCTCTGACAACACCTAGTTACAGAGCTAAAGTGTCCTTTAGGGAGAGGTGTCCTCTTACTGGAGAGTTGCTAAATACAGTAGAACTACCTCTCTGACAACACCTAGTTACAGAGCTAAAGTGTCCTTTAGGGAGAGGTGTCCTCTTACTGGAGAGTTGCTAAATACAGTAGAACTACCTCTCTGGCAACACCTAGTTACAGAGCTAAAGTGTCCTTTAGGGAGAGGTGTCCTCTTACTGGAGAGTTGCTAAATACAGTAGAACTACCTCTCTGACAACACCTAGTTACAGAGCTAAAGTGTCCTTTAGGGAGAGGTGTCCTCTTACTGGAGAGTTGCTAAATACAGTAGAACTACCTCTCTGACAACACCTAGTTACAGAGCTAAAGTGTCCTTTAGGGAGAGGTGTCCTCTTACTGGAGAGTTACTAAATACAGTAGAACTACCTCTCTGACAACACCTAGTTACAGAGCTAAAGTGTCCTTTAGGGAGAGGTGTCCTCTTACTGGAGAGTTACTAAATACAGTAGAACTACCTCTCTGACAACACCTAGTTACAGAGCTAATGTGTCCTTTAGAGAGAGGTGTCCTCTTACTGGAGAGTTACTAAATACAGTAGAACTACCTCTCTGACAACACCTAGTTACAGAGCTAAAGTGTCCTTTAGAGAGAGGTGTCCTCTTACTGGAGAGTTACTAAATACAGTAGAACTACCTCTCTGACAACACCTAGTTACAGAGCTAAAGTGTCCTTTAGAGAGAGGTGTCCTCTCACTGGAGAGTTGCTAAATACAGTAGAACTACCTCTCTGACAACACCTAGTTACAGAGCTAAAGTGTCCTTTAGAGAGAGGTGTCCTCTTACTGGAGAGTTGCTAAATACAGTAGAACTACCTCTCTGACAACACCTAGTTACAGAGCTAAAGTGTCCTTTAGAGAGAGGTGTCCTCTTACTGGAGAGTTACTAAATACAGTAGAACTACCTCTCTGACAACACCTAGTTACAGAGCTAAAGTGTCCTTTAGAGAGAGGTGTCCTCTTACTGGAGAGTTGCTAAATACAGTAGAACTACCTCTCTGACAACACCTAGTTACAGAGCTAAAGTGTCCTTTAGAGAGAGGTGTCCTCTTACTGGAGAGTTGCTAAATACAGTAGAACTACCTCTCTGACAACACCTAGTTACAGAGCTAAAGTGTCCTTTAGAGAGAGGTGTCCTCTTACTGGAGAGTTACTAAATACAGTAGAACTACCTCTCTGACAACACCTAGTTACAGAGCTAAAGTGTCCTTTAGAGAGAGGTGTCCTCTTACTGGAGAGTTGCTAAATACAGTAGAACTACCTCTCTGACAACACCTAGTTACAGAGCTAAAGTGTCCTTTAGAGAGAGGTGTCCTCTTACTGGAGAGTTGCTAAATACAGTAGAACTACCTCTCTGTCAACACCTAGTTACAGAGCTAAAGTGTCCTTTAGAGAGAGAGGTGTCCTCTTACTGGAGAGTTGCTAAATACAGTAGAACTACCTCTCTGACAACACCTAGTTACAGAGCTAAAGTGTCCTTTAGAGAAAGAGGTGTCCTCTTACTGGAGAGTTGCTAAATACAGTAGAACTACCTCTCTGACAACACCTAGTTACAGAGCTAAAGTGTCCTTTAGGGAGAGGTGTCCTCTTACTGGAGAGTTGCTAAATACAGTAGAACTACCTCTCTGACAACACCTAGTTACAGAGCTAAAGTGTCCTTTAGAGAGAGAGGTGTCCTCTTACTGGAAAGTTGCTAAATTGTAAAAAATGTAATTTCGCAAAGGAAAACTGTCCTTTGTAAAGGTGTCCTCTAGCGGGAGTGTCCTCTATTGGAGGTTGTTCTACTGTGTTGGTGATGGAGAAACTGTCCTTTGTAGAGAGGTGTCCTCTAGCGGGAGTGTCCTCTCATGGAGGTTGTTCTACTGTATTGGTGATGGAAACTGTCCTTTGTAGAGAGGTGTCTTCTAGCGGGAGTGTCCTCTCATGGAGGTTGTTCTACTGTATTGGTGATGGAAACTGTCCTTTGTAGAGAGGTGTCCTCTAGCGGGAGTGTCCTCTCATGGAGGTTCTACTCTATAACATTCTGTGTTTACGTTTAATATGTATAGGTACTCTATCAATTCTTTACATTTCTCTAAGCTACAAATATTTATTGTGTTTTCAAATAGTTTTCCTATATACAAAAATATATTTTTGTTTTTTTTTTTACTTAAAAATAGAAGATTTTCCATATAGTATTCATAATAAAACTTATAACTAGCAATGATTTAACTACCAATGCTATGATAACATGAAATTCCACAATTCACAGTGCGATCAGATGGTAGCGCAGTATGGGATGAAGATTTTATTCCAAAAGATATATTTTTTATTATTAAATCAGACGCGATATCTCCACAAGGGATGTCAAGAACCGACACTAAGATACTATATTACATAAACAATTGAATAATTACAAGGTTTGAGTTGAGTTTAAAGAAAGGAAAGAGGACATTAAACTCATGCTTGAATTTACAACCAACCATTGAAATATAGATATGTGATGATTTAAGACCATGGAATTGTTGTAAATAGTCTAGATATCTACTACCACATGTTCCACCCCATGACTGTATATAACTTCTTATGTACTGCAAATAGAAAGCCTCAACTAACATCAATCTGTACCGCGTAAGAATCTAATAAAGTATCGCAACTGTACAGATAGAAGGAATGGAGACTAACAGGAGAAAATTAAGGTTAAAACTAATCAGGCTTAGGACAGAAGTCGAAGCAAGGCCTAGCAAAAGAGGCTTAAAACTAGCCCAACTATAAATAATTTACAAGTCAATACTTCCTGACAGGACCGGGCGTATCTGATAACGCAGAAGTCATAAAAGTCGAGTAACGCCCCGTATTTCCGGAACAAGACCGGTCGTATCTTCCGTCAAAGGCAGTAGCAAAGACCAATCAGAAGACATCACCTAAATAGGTCAACCAATAGAAAAAGGCCATGTGACACCTTTCGACCAATGGGAAAGAAGACAGGTCTTGGTGTTAAATCGAGAAGCAAGAATAGTTAGTATACGCTTGGCTCTCAACAAGGTAACACTTGCTCTAAAGATCTCCCTCTCTCCTCATCCCATTCCTTCTTGACGTCAGACGCTTTTAGTGTAATCTCTGTTTGTTTATTTCACCTTTGGCCCAGCTGTGTCGCCTTCCACCACGACTGCACGGTAGAGTTGACATCGAGGTTCGTCTAGCATCAGGTAACACTGGTCCCAGAGGTCCCAAGATATCACAGATATGTTTGCTGAACGATGGTAGACAAATTTGATCGCAAATGTTTCTTTTTAAACGAAAATTCGTAATTTATTTTAAGGAGAAATAACGATTATTTCTAACCATAGGGATGAAGTATTAAAGGATGAATTGTGAAGAGTAATGATGAACGGAAAACAAAGTGTCCAGGGATGGGAATTACTTTCATCCTTTCATACTTTATCCCTAAGGTTAGAAATTTAAATTATTTCTACTTAAAATAAATTACGATTTTTCGTTTAAAAAGAAACATTTGCGGTAAAATTGGTTTAAAATCGTTCTACAATCATAAGCCACATTATATTGTATTATAGATATATGTTTACTCTAGCGTAGTTTCCCCGTAACAGAATATTATTTTATCACCGCTCACTGTGGTGACACAGCTGTGGTCATTTACCATTCCACGCTATTGATTACTAGTCTGCTGGTTCTGGCGCAAAACTCCGATGGGAGGCCTCGCGTGTGACGTCCGGCTTTCAGCGATGTCAGCAGTTCTGTCTTCGGTCTCTAGTCCGCTCCATTTTGTTGTCCAATAGTCTTCTTCTTCTTTCTTATCTCCATTCAATCATATTAGGGTATCAAGCTCGTAAAGCTTGTTGATGGTGTCTGCCGGGGAAGAGTAGAGCTCATCAATGGATGAGTCAATAAGTCAATAATGTGTTTTGGGGTTGCAGGTTGACACTTAGTGCATAGTGGGTGTCCAATGGTGAACTCAACGAGTTCATCGAGTTGTCGGATTTGGGAAGTTGGGGTCAGTGGTGTAGCAATACAATGTGAGATAGTATAGTCTACCATTTTGCCAAAGAGGTGTTATGCTGGTAGTATGGCTGAAACAATTCTATGGCAAAATATTTGACGGGACAATTTCGACGTGAGAGGAAGCTTTTCATAGATCAACATTCAGCAGATCAGCATTTCAAATTTAGAATATTCTGTAAATATATCTATGATTTTCTCTCTTTGTTAAAAAAACGTAATTGCAAAACTAGTTATATTTGCGTAAAGACCACGCTGACGAGGATGGCTTTTCTTGATTTATCAAGAAATTGGGTTGGTCGAATATCACGGAGCAAGCTAAATAAACGTTTAGTTTATTTTTGCTCCACTAGATGGCGCTCTGCCATCTAAAAAGCACATGTGCTCATGGTCAGGAGATGCCTTCTTTCTTTTTAATAGTTATATTTGTTTGCGTTTATTTCATTAGTTGGTTGTAAATTCAAACTTGATTTTTATGTCCTTTATTTTCTTCTTTAAAATCGACTCAAACCTTGTAATTATTCAATTGTTTATGTAATACAGTATCTTAGTGTTGTTTCTTGACGTAAGCATCTCTTGTGGGGATCGTCTGATTTGATAATAAATAAACAAATAAATAGATCACCATTCTCTCGGCCAAATTTCGAACAATTTTGTTTCAAGTTTCAAATCTTTTTATTGGTCCGCGATAGCAATTGAGATCTTCTGACAAGAAAAGAAGAGACAGTCGAACATTGGCCTCGGTGTTGGAAATTACACAATCTCAAAAGTAACTCTGTGTATCTTATGAAAAAGGCGTCTCCTTATCGTGCAACTGAAAGTTGCTGATGGCTTGCGCCATCTATCGGAATAAATATCAACTATTCTCGTTGATTTCTAATTATTCCAGAATTGGCCCCCATTCTTGATTAATCAAGAAAAGCTAACCAAGTACGCGTTTCGGGCTGTTGGCCCTCATCAGCGTGGTGCAAGCTGTACCTCAACGACCAAAAAAAAAACTGGTCCTTCAGGCATCTTGAGAAATCATGAAACGGGTAGTTAAGACCAGATTTCTTGATTAATCAAGAATGAATATTTGGCCAATTCTGGAATAATTAGAAATCAACGAGAATAGTTGATATTTATTCCGATAGATGGCGCAAGCCATCAGCAACTTTCAGTTGCACGCTAAGGAGATGCCTTTTTCATAATTTATGAACCTTATACCAGTACAATATTACATTTAAAAGAGAAAACGAAAAATAGCGTGGTGAGTTTCTTTTTATTAAAATTACAAGCTTTCAAGCAAAATGCTTTTCTTCAGGTATTCCAAGAAAAAATATATGTGGAGAGGTAAATATTACATTTGTATTGTTGTTTCACATTCTATGTTTCTTGTTCAATAAAACAATCCCTTGTGTCAATGTTGAGTGAACACATCAGAACTCCAGGGAAAAGTTTCTTTTTCAAGAACCTTTCAATCTCTAGCTTTCGGACAGGAACAACCTGCTACAGGAGAACACATGGTATAATGGTTCGCCAATAGAAGGTGAGTTAAATATAATCTGATATGAACACAATGTAATAAGATTATATAAAAGGGCGTACCTGGATCTGTAAAGAAAAAAAAATAAAACATTTTTTTTCTTAAAATATTTCGAGAGATTGCTCCCTCTTTATCAATTTATTGTGCAGTGATAAAGAGGGAGCAATCTCTCGAAATATTTTAAGAAAAAAAATGTTTTATTTTTTTTTCTTTACAGATCCAGGTACGCCCTTTTATGTAATATTAATTAATGGATCGCCTTTTGACTCAAACAAGGTAATAAGACCAAATCCAAATAAATAAATAGTTTTTCAAAATATATTTTTGATTATGTCTTATTACCTTATACGATACATTTGCGCGCCATCTATTATCAAAATTCGAAACTATTTTAAAAGCGTAAGATTCTTTTTGAAATTAAACAATTTCTACTGCCCTTACTGCAATGGAAAAATTAAAGGGAGGGCCTGGCTCATCAATGGGGAACCCTCCCAGCGGTTTCGCCAGTTTAATGGGAGGGTTCACCACTGATGAGCCAGACCCTCCCTTTAATTTTTCCATTGCAGTAAGGGCAGTAGAAATTGTTTAATTTCAAAAAGAATCATACGTTTTTAAATTAGTTTCGAATTTATGACCTTATGTTTATAATATACTAGACGGGTGACCCGGGCTTCGCCCCGGGATTGACCCGTGTGAATATCTACCCGAGTGATATATATTTAGATAAGATTTTTTATATAATTGTTTGTTATTAGCATTATCTATTTGTTTGCATCAGCATAATTTAATCTAATCTTTGATAGAGGGCGCTGTTCGTGAGCTAAGTAGAATAATTTTAATATATAGTTTTAATAATTGATTTATAATTTTTTAAATAGCCTATCGTTTTCTCCGTATTTTTTTACCTATGTATGGAAATTTTGGTTTGAATTAGTGAACTACTGCGAATTTGTATACCGGACATACAAACAAACAAACATACAAACATTGATTTTTATATATATAGATATCCAAATTGTACCTTATCGTAATCAGACATGGTAAAATTATTTTATTTATTTCGTCTCAATTTACAGGTGTTCGAGTCACCTTGTCCTGGCTATTTACACATGGGGTGGAGTAGAGGTGGTCCCCCCGGACCTTGCAGCTGTTGAGCGATGAGCTCTTAACTAAGCGTCAGGGCCGGGTCGTTGGAATCGGGGATTGATATCTCCTTTATTTTGTAGAATATCTTGTATGGTTGGGTTATATTTGAATTTTGCATTTGAAGGTATAATTTCTTAAAACGGGGGGAAGTTTGGTACATATCTTCTAGATCGGGTTGGTTCAAGTCCTCCTTCAGTATCTTGTTTGATAGGTTGAATGGAGCTCCTATACTTGTCCGAAGGCAGATTCTCATGAATGCGTTTATCCTATTTTTGTCTGTGGTTGTAATATATATTTGCACCAAACTGGGAGTGCGTATGTTACTATCGGGAGGAAGTAAAACTATACCATTATCATACCATTATACCATGTTTTTTCCTGTAGCAGGGCGTTCATGCCTGGAAGCAAAAGATTAAAAGGTTTTTGCAAAGATACAAGTACTTGTTGTAAAAAACAACTTTTTGATTACCATTTCAATATTGCGATAATGTAAAACAGCAGCATCCTGTGTAGAACATGTTTAAAAAACACGTAGAAAACGTTTTGGAAATAGAGCAATCCATATATAAGTCTTTGATTAAAAAGAAATATATTGGATCAAAATATCATTTATTTTACCAATATTTCAGTTGGCTGAACGCCAACCTTTATCAAAGTGTTATAACATTTTAAAGTGTGTCAACAACAAACTCAGCGCCGCATAACGTCAACAGAATTAAGTTTTGAAAATATTTTGTTATATTCAATGGGGAGAAAAATTGTTATATATATATATTTATATATATGTGATATGATCCTGTCGACTCTTCTGTGATATGATCCTGTCGACTTTTTATGTGATATGATCCTGTCGACTCTTCTGTGATGATCCTGTCGACTTTCAATGTGGCAATATAGTGGTAATAATGTGGGGAAATGGAAATAATCACGCCACAAATTGGTAGAGGAATTTGGAAGCCATCCGAGAGAGAGGGAGCGCTACCGCTGAACGGCCGTTTGTCGCACGCCCTCCGCAAAACTGTCCCAAAATAGTCCTCAGGTGTTGACGGACGGGCCCCATTTGCCGCCCCTTTGGAATGTCGTGATGTCTAAAGTGACTCCCTTTAGCTGCCCATCTCTCTCTGGCTGACTCTAGGTTTGTTTTATTAATCCTGGAAGAGCATATATTATGACATATGGCCCCCGTTGAAGAAGGCTGAACATGGTTTGAGTATACTTAAAGCTGGAGAAGCCAGGAATAGAGAAAATAATTTTACAGTTGAAATTAGTTAAGGTAATGGTGACATAGTTTTATGTAAATAAAATATTGTATAGTACACAAGTAAATATTATTTACAAGCAGTTTTACAACACCGGAGAGTTTGATATTTAAGGGAATTTTGGATAATATCAAAGCTACAAAAGGCTATATACAATAACATCTAATGTATTATAAGGGAAATGTTATTGAGGAGTGTGAACAAGTAGAAGAAGAGTCACAAACACATGATGAAATTCTGAAGATCATTAAGACTGGGGAACTCTACACTTTAAGATATTTTTCAGGCGAACATGGCAAGGGGAAACTTGGCATGGGCTTTCTATGCTATAGGTGTAGAGTATGAGAAATGAGGTTGAGGTTGGCAATTGTGTGAGCTCAGGACTGAGGTAAATATAAAACTACATTCAATGTTAGAACCTCGGCGAACAGAGCGCGGGGAAACTTGCCCTGGGCCATTCTACCTTATCTATGTAGTTACTTGTGTAGCGAGTCCGAGGGGAAAAGTCCCGTGTGTAGGTGAGGAAGTCGAATGGACTTATATTTAATTTGCGGAAACTATGCGCGCACAGTGCCAAAAATTGGGACGAGGACTGCGTTGTCCGTTACAAGTGACAAGCTGCTCGGACACGAGGTGTTTGAACCGTCGTGGGAGCTTGTGCAAGGCGATGATTTCGCGGTGGGTTGAACGTAAAACCCATGTCTGCGCGAAATGATGACGGACCGGACAGAATCAGCGACGATGTTTAACGTATCTCCGTGGGAAATATCGGAGGTAGGTTATATCGTGCTGGTTTGGACAAGGGACAAACATAGATTTGAAGACAGGGTCCGTGTGGCGAACGTGCGGCGCGAGAAGAAGGGGCGAACTGTGTCGCTCGATGCAGATTGTTCAAGTGCGAACAAAAAGGAGTTGATAAATATCTAGCAGTTAGTCAATCTGCATCCTGTGACGAACACACCATTGGCTAGATGGTGTGGGTCGGTGGATAGGCTAGAGATGAACTACGAAATATATTATCATAAATGAAGGGCGAAGGTTAGGATTTTGAAATGACAATATAGAAGTTCGATAATTGATTAATCAATAATTCTCTATAAAAGGTCCTGAGCTGGTATAAGGTTAACAAAGTTGTAAGAATGAGAGGGGCATTAAGGGGCAGATAGATAAGTTGATTATGAAAAATCTATTGTTAATAGTAAAAATCGTAAAGCATTAATAGGTAGAATTCCATTTTTTTTAAAGAGTAACGTTAAAATGGAAATTATTTAATTAAAATGACGATTGTTACATTCTACTGGTAAGGTAACTAATTAAATGGGTTTCACATAGCTAGATATAATATGGATAATAAGATCACTGTTAATAGGGGTGGAGAGATAAATGGAAAATTTTAAATATTTTTACATATTCACACATATTGAGCTAATTATGGAAATATTGGGACAATTTACAAGGAATGACTTATTTAAAGCATGAATGGTAGGAGTTAAAACAATTACACTCACGAGTTATGTTGGTTTAGGGCGCAGGTAAGTTCATTGAGCTTCGGGAGAGTTCTGTCTGTGACACTGTGCGTACCAGTGTTGTACATCACAGTAGCGGCAGGGATATGGCGGAGTCTTGTCCATTATGGCGGAAGGTGTCCTGCCCTGGCACGGTGGTCGTTCTTGGGCAGATCTAGTGCTGGGAGAAGTGTGCGGCAGGTTCATCTCCGCCGTAGGTGATCACTTTTTCCGGATCACGGTTCAAAGGTTGGCGAGGAAGGGGGTGAGGGCTCGAAGAGAAGTGGCTACAGTTGAGTTGGGTTTGGTCGATCATCGTGGTTTGGCTTCTTGCTTCTTCATACTCTGGTATATGAGGGATTTGCTTCCCGGCCAGGTCTTATCCTGTCGACTCTTTTGCGATAATATCCTGTCGACTCTTCTGTGATATGATCCTGTCGACTTTTTATGTGATATGATCCTGTCGACTCTTCTGTGATGATCCTGTCGACTTTCAATGTGGCAATATAGTGGTAATAATGTGGGGAAAGGGAAATAATCACGACACAAATTTGTAGAGGAATTTGGAAGCCATCCGAGAGAGAGGGAGCGCTACCGCTGAACGGCCGTTTGTCGCACGCCCCCCGCAAAACTGTCCCAAAATAGTCCTCAGGTGTTGACGGACGGGCCCCATTTGCCGCCCCTTTGGAATGTCGTGATGTCTAAAGTGACTCCCTTTAGCTGCCCATCTCTCTCTGGCTGACTCTAGGTTTGTTTTATTAATCCTGGAAGAGCATATATTATGACATATATACAGGGTGTACCAGGTAAATTGGGACTAACTTTGACAGTCCATAAAACAAAAACTACTTGAGATTAAAAACTTTTTTTTCATTACGTAGCCATATTCATGTAAAATGCAACAGTACATGTGTGCGCAGTGTAGTGATGAAGAGTAACCGAGAATTTGAAAATCGAGCTGCCATCATCGTTGCTCTGCGCGCCGGAAGGAGCCCCAAAGAGATAGTGGATTTTCTTAAGTTGCCCAAAACCACTATTTATCGTGTCAAGAAGCAGTTTGATGAGGCCGACAGTAACAAAGAGGGGATAGCTACAAGGAAAAAGCACTCGCGTCGATCGGACAGGGTAAGAGGCGAAGAATTTGTCAAAAATGTCAAGGAGAAGATTGATGGAAACCCTGGGAAGAGCATGAGGGCCATAGCCAAGGAAATGGACGTTGGCTCTATGACAATTGTCAGAACTATCCATGAGGACCTTGGTCTCAAGTCTTATGCCCTTCGGAAAGGTCAGTTGCTGACTGAGAATATGAAGAATAACAGAAAAGGAAAGGCTGCTGCCCTCCTCAACAACCTGAAACACGACTCTTTTGGCATGCTAAGGTTCTTCTCTGACGAAAAGAACTTTGACGTGGACCAAAAGGTAAATCCCAGGAATGATCGCTGGATCTGTAAAGACCCCTCAGAGTTACCTGTCGTGATGCACACGAAATTTCCTGCCTCCGTAATGGTCCTTGGCGTTATCAGCAGTGAAGGTGATGTCATGCCTCCCCATTTCTTTGAGAAGGGCCTTAGGATGAACGCTGACACCTACATCAATGTTCTGGAGACCGTTGTGAAGCCTTGGATGGACATGGTGGCCGCAGGAAGGAAGTATGTCTTCCAACAGGACTCAGCTCCAGCCCATAAGGCAAAAAAGACACAATCGTGGCTGACACTTAACGTCCCTAGTCACTGGGGTCCTGATATTTGGCCCCCTAATTCTCCAGATTGCAATCCCCTCGACTACTATGTATGGGGCGTTGTTGAGAGAGATGTCAACAAAGCTCCTCATACCACCATCCAGTCTGTCAAGAAAGCAGTTCACACGGTGATGACCCAAATGGACAAGGTCATCGTCGCCAAGGCCTGTGCTTCATTCCGCACTCGCCTCGAGACTGTTGTAGCTAATAATGGAAACTACATTGAATAAATAAAAACTATATCCTTTTATCTACTACTGTGTCAAATTTCATTCGGATATTTTAATTTTTACTTAAAAAAAATTTCAGTTAAAATACCATTGTTGAAATTCCCAATTTACCTGGTACACCCTGTATATATATTTATATTATGGACAAAATAAATTTTGTAAAATATGGGTGTGAATATTTTGAAAAATTAACAATTGTAACTAATTTATATTTAAAATTATTTGTACTATGTGTAAAAAAAGATTTTTTGTATAAAAAATAAATAGAAAACGTATTCTACAAAAAAAGCTCCTTTTTGTTCTTTGACATTATCGCAACAAGTACTTGTTGGAAAAGTACAAAGATACTTGTACTTTGATCTGAAAGCTTGATGTTCTTTCTCAACGTATCTTATGTCATCTGAGGTAAAAGTGAAGTTTAAAATCTATTCTTATATAAAACAATTATATTCAATTTTTCTAACCATTTTATATTCCCATAGCGAACGCCAGCTTGGTATAAAATATTTCACCATACACCGAGCTAAATATACACTTCCAATCATCGATTAACATGGAACAATAATGTTTCATCTATACATAGCAAATGTAAGAGTTGAAGCACGAATGGTTCCTTTACACATTAAACAAACTTCTACTGTTCTTACTGTGATGAAAAAATATATTGGGAGGGCTTGGCTCATCAGTGGTGAACCCTCCCAGCGGTTTCGTCAATTTAATCTACCATACCGCTTCTTATAGCTCTAATACTGTATTGGACGATTCTGCTTATATATGTTACACTGAAGGATGGAATCTTAGAAATCTAGCATTGCTCGATTCAAATATTTAAATGTAATTCTACTGTCTTAAAAGCATATGTCCATAGTTTACTTAAATACCATTTCTAAGATTTCACCCTTCAGTGTAACATATATAAACAGAATGCTCCAATATAGTATTAGAACTCTAAAGAAGCGGTCTGGTAGATTAAATTAGCGAAACCGCTGGGAGGGTTCAACACTGATGAGCCAAGCCCTCCCAATATGTTTTTCATCGCAGTAAGGACAGTAGAAGTTTGATTTATTGTGAAAAGAAACATTCGCGCTTTGGTGTTTTAATTTGTAGAGAAATCCATAATATATATAATTTAAAAATAAGGCTTATTCAGGATTTTATTAAGATTTTTATTAATCCAATATTTCGATAGACCAATCGTCCATCTTTTACGAGGTTTTTGTTATGAAGCACGCAGCAGGTCGCGGTGAGCTACGGACGTCTTACAAGCTTGTTGGGCGATAAACCCATCTATGATATACATTCTAAACAAAGTAAATATAATCAAAAGAAAAACAGGGTAATATATAAAAATAAAGATTGATAATTAAGAGATTTCGAATTAATTAAAGAAATAAACAACAAATAAATAAAACGATCAAACAATTTTTAATTTTAATTTTTAAAATTTAGTCTTTGTCTGTAAAACTGATCGAATCTGATAAAGACAGGAGACTTAGCAACCTACTGAAGACGCTGAGAACTATTTCAGTAAAGAAAAATATAGCAATAGAACTCTATCATTTCTACAGATCAATTATAAATAAATTCATACACAAAAGAGGTAGTGAGGAAAGTTTTAGAACAGATGTGTAAATAAATCCCTTTTCAAACAAAGGCTCACGTGTACATGGGGAAAGGGGGGGGAAATTACTGTATTATTTTGTTGTTATATGGCGAATCCATACAGGGCAACGGGCCCTAATAAAAGCCTTGTTGTTGTTTGTTGATAAAGAAAGGAAAAAACAAGTCAAAAGAAAACATTTATTTAGAATAGATTTATTCTTTAACACGTTTAGATAAATTAAGAGAGATCTAGAGGTTGTGTCTCTGTACAACAGCGGTTTGAGAGAAACAGTGCGGTAGAGATAGAACAATTTGTCTGTACGTTGGCTTTGGTGAGAAGCTTGTGAGAAGAAAGAATTGTAGGAATTTGTGGTCGTCTGCTCTTTTATTCTCCGGTCATCATCTCCATGAACTCTGCAGCACCCAACACGATTGGTCACACCGATGTACATAAATTATGTTAAAATGTTGTTCCAAAAGTTCGTGTTTTTCTTAAAACATTGTTTTTTTTCTTTTAACTTGGCAAATAATATTATTACGGCGAATATATAAAATATATTTTATAATAAAAAGGCATATATTGGATTGAATAAAATAGTTATTTGCCAATATTTTGGTTGGCTAAACGCCAACCTTTATCAAGGCATTAAATTTTTTTATAAACAAACTCAACGCCGCATAGTGTTATAATATTGCAATTGTTGTTGTTTTCGTGTCCAAAAAAGAGTTTCAGATGTCTACATGCATCTCCAACACAGCAGCAGCAATATTCACTATCTTGGGTGGGTAAAGCTGCTGCTCTGGGTCTAAGTCAATTTTCTGCAAGGCTGCGGCCATTGCTGGGCATGAGAATATGTGAGTAGGTGTTATAATATTGCAATTGAAATAATTATTTGAACTGTGATATTAATCTTTATTCAATCCACAATATATCCCTTTTTATTATCTAATGATTTAAAGCGATCTAATGATATGAGCAATATAAAAGACCATGAACCGGAATCCCGCATTGGACACTTTTTTCTATTCGAACCTGTTCATATTATCCATTGTAAACAACATAAGCTAGGTTGCTCTTTCTGAGCGGTACCTAATAAAGTTATTTTGGAACAGGAATTTGAAAATTAATAGTCGGTTTCCGACACCCATGAATCGGGATCGAATCCCGCATTGGACACTTTTTTTTTTTTAATGTGAAGAACCAGTACCCAATATTCATTAAAAAAACATAAGCTACGTGACGCTGTATTTCAGAATGTCGTGCATGTAGATGAACAGAACTAGGATTTAAAGTAATCATTCCCCTGAAGAAGGTCGGGAGTTAGCTATTGGTTGATGTGTTTTTCTCCAAATAAACTAGTGATTGATCTTTTTGAGCGGTGCTTAATAAAGTTATTTTGGAACAAGGAATATAAGCCAATGTTATGTCTTGCCTAGACCTGGGCGGGCGGCTGTACGTACCGTCGAAGTCGACGGTGCCGCTGCCGTCAGTGTCGATCTCAGCGATCATGTCGTCGAGCTCGTCCTCCGACACCTTGTCGTCCAGGGCCCGCAGGATGTCACGCAGGTCCGACACATTGATGTAGCCGTTCCCTTCCTTGTCGTACATTCGGAAGGCTTCACGTAACTCCTCCTGCATCGCCTCCGTGTCCTCCTCTACCAGGAACCGCGCGGTGAGCGACAAGAACTCCTCGAACTCCAGCTCTCCACTTCCTGTCACATGTCACAAAGGTGTGGCTCGACTTCTTATTGCCCTTAGAAAACTTGGACCAACAATCCCTGTCACATACTGCATGTCACATAGGTGTGGCTCGACTTATTATTGCCCTTAGAAAACTTGGACCAACAATCCCTGTCACATGTCACACAGGTGTGACTTATCATTGCTCTCAGAAAACTTGGACCAACAATCCCTTACTGCATGTCACACAGGTGTGACTTATTATTGCTCTCAGAAAACTTGGACCAACAATCCCTGTCACATGTCACCTAGGTTTGGCTCGACTTCTTATTGCTCTCAGAAAACTTGGACCAACAATCCCTATCACATGTCACATAGGTTTGGCTCGACTTCTTATTGCTCTCAGAAAACTTGGACCAACAATCCCTGTCACATGTCACATAGGTTTGGCTCGACTTCTTATTGCCCTTAGAAAACTTGGACCAACAATCCCTGTCACATGTCACACAGGTGTGACTTATTATTGCTCTCAGAAAACTTGGACCAACAATCCCTTACTGCATGTCACACACAGGTGTGACTTATTATTGCTCTCAGAAAACTTGGACCAACAATCCCTTACTGCATGTCACACAGGTGTGACTTATTATTGCTCTCAGAAAACTTGGACCAACAATCCCTGTCACATGTCACATAGGTTTGGCTCGACTTCTTATTGCTCTCAGAAAACTTGGACCAACAATCCCTGTCACATGTCACATAGGTTTGGCTCGACTTCTTATTGCTCTCAGAAAACTTGGACCAACAATCCCTGTCACATGTCACATAGGTTTGGCTCGACTTCTTATTGCCCTTAGAAAACTTGGACCAACAATCCCTGTCACATGTCACACAGGTGTGACTTATTATTGCTCTCAGAAAACTTGGACCAACAATCCCTTACTGCATGTCACATAGGTGTGGCTCGACTTCTTATTGCCCTTAGAAAACTTGGACCAACACTTCCTGCCACATGTCACAGGTGTGACTTATCATTGCCCTTAGAAAACTTGGACCAACAATCCCTGTCACATGTAACACAGGTGTGACTTATCATTGCTCTCAGAAAACTTGGACCAACAATCCCTGTCACATGTCACACAGGTGTGACTTATCATTGCTCTCAGAAAACTTGGACCAACAATCCCTGTCACATGTCACACAGGTGTGACTTATTATTGCTCTCAGAAAACTTGGACCAACAATCCCTGTCACATGTCACACAGGTGTGACTTAACATTGCTCTCAGAAACCCTCCTACAGGAATATTATTGACTACAGTTGGGCAGCATGTCTCCTGTAGAAAGGCTCCAAGGCCTGAAAAACCCTGAGCCAATAAAATGTTCCCTGGGTTGTTTTCCCCAAATGTCATGATACAGGAAGTTATATCGAAGTGTACTCACCATCGGAATCAATTTCTGCTATCAAATCTTTTAAATCCTTTTCCTCGAAGGTCTGACCCAGGGTCCTGAGGATCTGTGAGACCATGTTGGTGTGGATGAAGCCCTTCTTGTCGCGGTCGAACATGTCGAACGCCTTCTTCAGCACTGCGCACATACACATAGCTATTTAATACAGCTTGTAGATACATCTCTTTAATCCAGGTTGTACATACAGCTTGTACATACAGCTTTTACATCCAGCTTGTAGATTCAGTTTGTACATACAGCTTGTACACACAGCTTTTAAATCTAGGTTGTACATACAGCTCTTTAATCCAGGTTGTACATACAGCTTGTACATACAACTTTTACATTCAGTTTGTAAATACAGCTTGATACACACAGCTTTTAAATCTAGGTTGTACATACAGCTTGTACCTTCAGTTTGTACATACAGCTTGTGCACACAGCTTTTAAATCTAGGTTGTACATACAGCTTGTACGTACAGCTTGAACATTCAGTTTGTACATACAGCTTGTGCACACAGCTTTTAAATCTAGGTTGTACATACAGCTTGTACATTCAGTTTGTACATACAGCTTGTACATACAGCTTTTAAATACAGCTTGTAAATACGGGTTTTTATTTAAATAAGGCAACAGGTTTGTTGAGAGATGAGTTTAATTACAATCTCAAGTTCTCGGGTATTACCCTCCTTCTACTGGAGTACAAACTTGAACAATGATAAAACGTCGTTAGATATTTTTTATTTATAGAACTTGAAGAGAATGGCTATGTGTAAACTGAAGATTCACAGAGATGTCGGATTTGACCAAGTCCACCATTATTGAATGGCCGACCACACAGAGACGAAAGGATTTACAAAATTTGCATAGAGGTGTCGCGTTAGACAACGTTGAATGAACAGGGTTATATAGGGACCCTAGAGGGATATAAAAGTCATGCTTTGGATTCCTGGAGAGAGTCCAAAATCCACCATCCAAGAGTCCAGGATCCATCATCCAAGAGTACAGGATCCACCATCCAAGAGTCCAGGAACCACCATCCAAGTGTCCAGGAACCACCATCTAAGTGTCCAGGAAGCACCATCCAAGAGTCCAGGAACCACCATCCAAGAGTCTAAAATCCACCATCCAAGAGTCCAGGAACCACCATCCAAGAGTACAGGATCCACCATCCAAGAGTCTAAAATCTACTATCCAAGTGTACAGGATCCACCATCCAAGAGTCCAATATCCACCATCCAAGAGTCCAGGATCCACCATCCAAGAGTCCAGGCTCCACCATTCAAGAGTCCAGGATCCACCATCCAAGACAAGAAGCTGATCACATCGGAGATAAAGCTCCATTGAGCTGGCAACACCGCAATCGGAGGGGGAATCTCCCCCGGTCATATTTCACGGCAGACGATCAATATGCAAATTAGAACAAGGGCTCTAGTTGAACATGCAAGCTCACTTGGACGCGGGTTCAAGGCCGGGTGATTCTTTGATGACGTGGGGCCCTCTGTTTATTGGTTCGTATATCCATTCTACCAATAGCCTGGTCCGTCCATATCTAAGTACGGATTGTATATTTCACAATATATTCTTCCATTATATATTCAAAAAGTGAATATGCACAATTATTTACGTTTAATACAGATGTATAAAGCGATTCGATCAAAAAGGTGAAGTCATAAGCGGATAGAGTGTTCGATTAAGAGCCACGAAGGAAAGATGAAATGAGGTTCCTGTTTTGGAATTTCTGCATTTCTCTCTCTCAGCAAAGTCTAGAAGTGAGAGGGAATATAATTCTGACGGTATAAAAAACAGCAGAAGACACAGCGAGGCGATATATTAGGTGTACGGGTGTGTTATATAACAATATAAACTCCCATATCCCCGACTATGACGTTTAGCGAAGTTTGGAATTTTCGAGAGCTTACGTAATAATCATTTTTCGCTCTGGTATTCGATCAATGAGCATTGACTAATGGCTATAACAAAAATCAAATAAATACTCATGGACAAAACTTAAGTAAGTGGAATGTCTTTGATGTCGCTGTTTATCTGTTTTTTTTTTTTGTTTTTTTTTTTTTTGACAGAGGTTGTTCACACTTGGTTATCTCGTGTGTCTTCAATAAAGGTCACTGTTGTTGTCTCAATTCCGATATACATGCTAAAAGGTACAACTTCCTTAAATTTTGTCCATGAGTGTATTTTAGTTATCTCGTCTGTCTTTCAGAGTTATTGTCTCAATCCCGATATACATGCTAAAAGGTACAAAATAATTCTGTCCATGAGTGTATATAGGTTATCTCGTGTGTCTTCAATAAAGGTCACTGTTATATCTTTCAGATTTATTGTCTCAATCCCGATATACATGCTAAAAGGTACGACTTCCTTAAGTTTTGTCCATGAGTGTATATTGGTTATCTCGTGTGTCTTCAATAAAGGTCACTGTTATATCTTTCAGATTTATTGTCTCAATCCCGATATACATGCTAAAAGGTACAACTTCCTTAAGTTTTGTCCATGAGTGTATATTGGTTATCTCGTGTGTCTTCAATAAAGGTCACTGTAATATCTTTCAGAGTTATTGTCTCAATCCCGATATACATGGTAAAAGGTACAAAATAATTCTGTCCATGAGTGTATATAGGTTATCTCGTGTGTCTTCAATAAAGGTCACTGTTATATCTTTCAGATTTATTGTCTCAATCCCGATATACATGCTAAAAGGTACGACTTCCTTAAGTTTTGTCCATGAGTGTATATTGGTTATCTCGTGTGTCTTCAATAAAGGTCACTGTTATATCTTTCAGATTTATTGTCTCAATCCCGATATACATGCTAAAAGGTACAACTTCCTTAAGTTTTGTCCATGAGTGTATATTGGTTATCTCGTGTGTCTTCAATAAAGGTCACTGTAATATCTTTCAGAGTTATTGTCTCAATCCCGATATACATGGTAAAAGGTACAACTTCCTTAGGTTTTGTCCATGAGTGTATATTGGTTATCACGTGTGTCTTCAATAAAGGTCGCTGTAATATCTTTCAGAGTTATTGTCTCAATCCCGATATACATACTAAAAGGTACAACTTCCTTAGGTTTTGTCCATGAGTATATATCGGTTATCACGTGTGTCTTCAATAAAGGTCACTGTAATATCTTTCAGAGTTATTGTCTCAATCCCGATATACATGCTAAAAGTTACAACTTCCTTAAGTTTTGTCCATGAGTGTATATCCCATTTTTTACCGTCCTGGCATATAGCGGGGAGAAAATCGCCCTCCGACAGAACACTAAAGAACAATATTGACTCACTGAGGCATTTAATTGAAAGTTGACACTTTCTCCTTTTTATCGGGGAATTGAAGGAATTTTGTTTGCAGCGTGTCTGTATTACTTTCAGTTCTGTTTGAAATAACTTTAATGTACATTCGGCAAAGTAAAATACTCTAGAATATATATTACCTTTGTACACGCTTGTTCGGCGGTACAACTACTACAATAGGAAGGATACAGAGAGGATTAGCATGGCCCCTGTGATACCACGGTACAACTACTACAATAGGAAGGATACAGAGAGGATTAGCATGGCCCCTGTGATACCACGGTACAACTACTACAATAGGAAGGATACAGAGAGGATTAGCATGGCCCCTGTGATACCACGGTACAACTACTACAATAGGAAGGATACAGAGAGGATTAGCATGGCCCCTGTAATACCACGGTACAACTACTACAATAGGAAGTATACAGAGAAGATTAGCATGGCCCCTGTGATACCACGGTACAACTACTACAATAGGAAGGATACAGAGAGGATTAGCATGGCCTCTGTGATACCACGGTACAACTACTACAATAGGAAGGATACAGAGAGGATTAGCATGTCCCCTGTGATACCACGGTACAACTGCTACAATAGGAAGGATACAGAGAGGATTAGCATGGCCCCTGTGATACCACGGTACAACTACTACAATAGGAAGGATACAGAGAGGATTAGCATGGCCCCTGTGATACCACGGTACAACTGCTACAATAGGAAGGATACAGAGAAGATTAGCATGGTCCCTGTGATACCATGGTACAACTACTACAATAGAAAGGATACAGAGAAGATTAGCATGGTCCCTGTGATACCGCGGTACAACTACTATAATAGGAAGGATACAGAGAGGATTAGCATGGCCCCTGTGATACCACGCTACAACTACTACAATAGGAAGGATACAGAGAAGATTAGCATAGCCCCTGTGATACCACGGTACAACTACTACAATAGGAAGGCTACAGAGAAGTTAGCATGGTCCCTGTGATACCACGGTACAACTACTACAATAGGAAGGATACAGAGAAGATTAGCATGGCCCCTGTGATACCACGGTGCAACTACTACAATAGGAAGGATAAAGAGAATATTAGCATGGCCCCTGTGATACCACGGTATAACTACTACAATATAAAGGAAACAGAGAAGATTAGCATGGCCGCTGTGATACCACGGTACAACTACTACAATAGGAAGGATACAGAGAAGATTAGCAAGGCCCCTGTGATACCACGGTATAACTACTACAATATAAAGAAGATTAGCATGGCCCCTGTGATACCACGGTACAACTACTACAATAGGAAGGATACAGAGAAGATTAGCATGGCCGCTGTGATACCACGGTACAAAAACTAAAATAGGAAGGATACAGAGAAGATTAGCATGGCCCCTGTGATACCAGTTCGGCAGTACAACTACTACAATAGGAACGATACAGAGAAGATTAGCATGGCCCCTGTGATACCACGGTATAACTACTACAATATAAAGAAGATTAGCATGGTCCCTGTGATACCACGGTACAACTAGTGCAATAGGAAGGATACATAGAAGATTAGCATGGCCCCAGTGATACCAGTTCGGCAGTACAACTACTACAATAGGAACGATACACAGAGAAGATTAGCATGGTCCCTGTGAAGTGAAGATATGATAATCATTCCATCCAAATTTTATCGTCGCTCAATTTATCACATCACACGGAAAATTCCAGAAATACTTACATAAAAGAGGTCTATCAGTAACACCAAATTGTTCCTTCGGAGAAACTGAACAAACTTCACCTTATCTATGACTGTCCGAACCTGAAAAAGTGAGACATAGATTGTTCCCTGATCTAAATAATTTAACTCTTCTACATCAGTCACTTTGTCTATATAAATTTTATGAACGTTTAATTTGTTTGTTGTTTTGTTTTTTTCCTCTGTAATAGGCGCAAATATTTCAATATCGCGCTTGGTTGATCAAAAAAAAAAAAAAAGGTAATCCAAGAAACAAACTTGCTCAAGGTCAGATAGACAAATCGATTATTGAGAATTGTCAACTTGTCGTGAGTTGGTGTCCATTGTTGGCGAGCCCATATGTGTGGACAGAAAAAGGATTAAATTGCTGAAGATATAAGAGCCTAAATGGTCTCAAGCAAGTTGAACACCGTGGACTCCTGAACCGAAGCAACTTCATCCCGGCGGAATACCGTCAATCCTGAAATGGACGGAGCCTTGGCCGAGCTATATCTGGGCCGGCTGGAAATAGGCTGGCGCCGTGGTACCTGGGCGTGTGGATTGCTCTTGGCTTGATGGAATAGATCTCAGCTAGAATATGTTATATCCCCATACATTGTTGTCCTAGTCTTCTATCTTATAGCAGGCTGCGCCGGAATAGATCTCAGCTAGAATATGTTATATCCCCATACATTGTTGTCCTAGTCTTCTATCTTATAGCAGGCTGCGCCGGAATAGATCTCAGCTAGAATATGTTATATCCCCATGCATTGTTGTCCTAGTCTTCTATCTTATAGCAGGCTGCGCCGGAATAGATCTCAGCTAGAATATGTTATATCCCCATACATTGTTGTCCTAGTCTTCTATCTTATAGCAGGCTGCCGGAATAAATTGTCTAGGTGTTCTAGCTTCATACAGGGCAATTGCTGTTCCAGCCTTCTATCTTGTAGCAGGTTGCCGGGATAAATTGTTTAGAATATGTTCAAGCCTTATACAGAGTTTTTTGTCCAGTCTTCTACCTTATAGCAGGCTGCCGGAATAGATCTCAGCTAGAATATGTTATATCCCCATACATTGTTGTCCTATCCTCCTATCTTGTAGCAGACTTGCAGAAATAGATTGTATAGAAGGTGTTCGGATCCTATACAGGACTATTGTTGTCCCAGCCTTGTAGCAGGCTTCCGGAATAGATTGTATAGAAGGTGTTCGGATCCTATACAGGACTATTGTTGTCCCAGCCTTATAGCAGGCTGCCGGAATAGATTGTATAGAAGGTGTTCGGATCCTATACAGGACTATTGTTGTCCCAGCCTTGTAGCAGGCTTCCGGAATAGATTGTATAGAAGGTGTTCGAATCCTATACAGGACTATTGTTGTCCCAGCCTTGTAGCAGGCTTCCGGAATAGATTGTATAGAAGGTGTTCGAGCTCTATACAAGAGGCTTTTTTATTGTTGTTGTTACTGTTCCATTCTACTCTATAGAAACTTCCAGAATATAGAATGTTTATAAGGTATTGTAGATTGTCTAGAAGGTATTCGAGGCACACACAGGGCTATTGTTGTCCCAGCTTTCTTAATTATAGCAGGCTTACCGGAATAGATTGTTTAGTATATGTTCGAATCCTATACAGGAGTTTTGTTGCCTATCCTCCTATCTTGTAGCAGACTTGCCATAACAGATTGTCTAGGAGACGTTCGAGCTTTCATTCATTCACATTCAAATCTATAGCAAGTGCTAGAATAGAGTGTTTATAATGTGTTCAAGGCTCATGCAAGATTTTTTTGTTGTCCCAGCATTCTATTCTATAGCAACTACCAGACTCTGCAGAAGATGTAACCTACAGTTCGGTAGAGACTGCGTACAAGTTCCACACAAGGATTCTTGTTGTTCTAACCTTAATGGTTACTAGGGTTATTTAGTGGTTTTAAAAAATATATTTTTTTAATTTCGTGTAATCTCCCTACTTCAGGATGTGGTTTAATGATTTTAATTATTATATAACAACAACAACAACAAAAAGCCTTTATTGAGGACCTCTCGTCCTATACGATGAAATTCGCCAGTTTACAGAGTAAGAGAAGAGAACTAAGAATACAGAGAGAAACCTATAAGTAGTAGGTATAGTATAGTATTTTCTACACTGTGACTATATACAACAGCAGCAACAAGCCTTTTACTGGAATCAAAGTCCCATACAGGATTCGTCATTCTAATCCTGACATAGATTATTTACATCAATTAGATTATGTATATAGCCTCCCCTTCTCTTCAGCCGTCTTCCAAAATTTGAACAACGCAAAAGCTCCAGCTCTGCTTCTCACCACCTCATTCAACAGGAGTTCCAAAGAAAGTCCCTCAAGGCCTATTTCACTGAGGAGCACTTCTCGTTCGTCTTTCAGCCCCATACATGAGAGTATATGGTGATGTAGCCCCGGCTCCATTCTTGTCCCGCAAATCTCGCTTTAATTATTGTATAAAGAAATAAATAGACCGTTTTGTTAATATAAAATCATAATATTTATATAGGTCAAATTATTATTTAAAATATACCATAAACTGATAAAAATTTCCCCAATAATTTTTATTAATTCCATTTATGGCTTATCAACGATTTATATAAATGTTCGCAGAATGAATCGTCTGCTTCACACCAATTCCCGCCCGAATTGCTTCCAATTAAAGTAATCGTCTGCGAAATGGTCGCATCAGGAATTCACGGCCGCCATTGGCGCCTGGTTGCCAGGATACCGCCACCCGCGTGAGTTTCCGGCATTTTTTTATTTTTTTATCTTCAATTGAGAAATCCACCGCACGTAATATCCGGACTTAGGGACAAACAGAGGGTGAAGAAAGCGTCAAAGACTTTTCACTTTCTTAAGTTTTGTCCATGAGTGTATTGAGCTTTTCAATCCTAACTGTTTATAAATTGGAGAAAAATCTTGCGCACCCTTGGTGTAAATAAAGGAACACAGAAGTGATTACAACACTTAGAATAAAGGAGAACCGTCAGAAATCTCCAGATTGAAGAATGGACAGCTCAAGTTTCCAGGCAACACCAAGACATTCCCACACAACAAGCACAAGTACAAGACCGATATTGGCTGTTCCCAACATGTCCTTGATTGAATCCAAACCAAGAAACAGAACTATTGGAACAATCCACACGGCAAGTTTCTAAGCCAATCGCCGACTCGGTCGAATATTCCATCAGACGATACAGCAGCAACATGCTCGTCACTGGCATAAATCAAATATTCTTCAACAAAATATTTTGGCAAGATAGAAACATTTAAAAGGGAGTGAAAAAACACAAATGTCAACTACACGAATATATATAATACTTTAAAACCAAATTAGAGACAAATTTGGATTATTTAAAATATTATTTTCGGAAAAATATTAATATTTTAATATAACAATTGGCAGAATAGAGAGAGAGAGCTTCATATCAAGTAATAGATAAATGCGTGAGCCTTTTTACGTTCTCAAGTTTCCCCCAGATTGTAATATTTGTGTAAAACATTAGATAGGTGATATTGTGTGTTTTTAAGAGAAGTGAATATAGAGCTATGAAGTCTAACGGTGCGTGTGAACGCGCAGTTGGTGAAAACTCCATTTGCCTGCGGTCTGAGATCTCCCTGGACTCCTGGAGTCTCGACGTAGCAGGGCGGATGTTGCCCAACTGGAGCTATTTCTGACCTGGCAGCCGTCGTGGGCTTTTCTTGGACCTTCCGCACCTCCTTCCTGACACCCTGTACCTCCTTACATGTGGCCTGACACCCTGTACCTCCTAACTGACACCCTGTACCTCCTTCCTGACACCCTGTACCTCCTAACTGACATCCTGTACCTCCTTACATGTGGCCTGACACCCTGTACCTCCTAACTGACACCCTGTACCTCCTTCCTGACACCCTGTACCTCCTAACTGACACCTGTACCTCCTTCCTGACACCCTGTACCTCCTTCCTGACATCCTGTACCTCCTTACATGTGGCCTGACACCCTGTACCTCCTAACTGACACTTGTACCTCCTAACTGACACTTGTACCTCCTAACTGACACTTGTACCTCCTTCCTGACACCCTGTACCTCCTAACTGACACCTGTACCTCCTTCCTGACACCCTGTACCTCCTAACTGACACCTGTACCTCCTTCCTGACACCCTGTACCTCCTTACATGAGGCCTGACACCCTGTACCTCCTAACTGACACCCTGTACCTCCTAACTGACACCCTGTACCTCCTAACTGACACCCTGTACCTTCTTCCTGACATCCTGTACCTCCTTACATGTGGTCTGACACCCTGTACCTCCTAACTGACACCTGTACCTCCTTCCTGACACCCTGTACCTCCTAACTGACACCTGTACCTCCTTCCTGACACCCTGTACCTCCTAACTGACACCCTGTACCTCCTAACTGACACCCTGTACCTCCTAACTGACACCCTGTACCTCCTAACTGACACCCTGTACCTCCTTCCTGACATCCTGTACCTCCTTACATGTGGCCTGACACCCTGTACCTCCTAACTGACACCCTGTACCTCCTTCCTGACACCCTGTACCTCCTTCCTGGCACCCTGTACCACCTTCCTGACACCATGTACCTCCTTACTGACACCCTGTACCTCCTTCCTGACTCCCTGTACCTCCTTCCTGACACCCTGTACCTCCTAACTGACACCCTATACCTCCTTACATGAGGCCTGACACCCTGTACCTCCTTACATGTGGCCTGGCATCCTGTACCTCTTTACATGTGACCTGGCACCCTGTAGCTCCTTCCTGACACCCTGTAGCTCCTTCCTGACACCCTGTACCTCTTTGCATGTGGCCTGACACCCTGTACCTCCTTCCTGACACCCTGTACCTCCTTACATGTGGCCTGACACCCTGTATCTCTTTACTGACACCCTGTACCTCTTTACTGACACCCTGTACCTCCTTCCTGACACCCTGTACCTCCTTCCTGACATCCTGTACCTCCTTACATGTGGCCTGACACACTGTACCTCCTAACTGACACCCTGTACCACCTTCCTGACACCCTGTACCTCCTTCCTGACATCCTGTACCTCCTTACATGTGGCCTGACACCCTGTACCTCCTAACTGACACTTGTACCTCCTAACTGACACTTATACCTCCTAACTGACACTTGTACCTCCTTCCTGACACCCTGTACCTCCTAACTGACACCTGTACCTCCTTCCTGACACCCTGTACCTCCTAACTGACACCTGTACCTCCTTCCTGACACCCTGTACCTCCTTACATGAGGCCTGACACCCTGTACCTCCTAACTGACACCCTGTACCTCCTAACTGACACCCTGTACCTCCTAACTGACACCCTGTACCTCCTTCCTGACATCCTGTACCTCCTTACATGTGGTCTGACACCCTGTACCTCCTAACTGACACCTGTACCTCCTTCCTGACACCCTGTACCTCCTAACTGACACCTGTACCTCCTTCCTGACACCCTGTACCTCCTAACTGACACCCTGTACCTCCTAACTGACACCCTGTACCTCCTAACTGACACCCTGTACCTCCTTCCTGACATCCTGTACCTCCTCACATGTGGCCTGACACCCTGTACCTCCTAACTGACACCCTGTACCTCCTTCCTGACACCCTGTACCTCCTTCCTGGCACCCTGTACCACCTTCCTGACACCATGTACCTCCTTACTGACACCCTGTACCTCCTTCCTGACTCCCTGTACCTCCTTCCTGACACCCTGTACCTCCTAACTGACACCCTATACCTCCTTACATGAGGCCTGACACCCTGTACCTCCTTACATGTGGCCTGGCATCCTGTACCTCTTTACATGTGACCTGGCACCCTGTAGCTCCTTCCTGACACCCTGTAGCTCCTTCCTGACACCCTGTACCTCCTTGCATGTGGCCTGACACCCTGTACCTCCTTCCTGACACCCTGTACCTCCTTACATGTGGCCTGACACCCTGTATCTCTTTACTGACACCCTGTACCTCCTTCCTGACACCCTGTGCCTCCTTTCTGACAGCCTGTACCTCCTTCCTGACACCCTGTACCTCCTTACATGTGGCCTGACACCCTGTACCTCCTTCCTGACACCCTGTACCTCCTTACATGTGGCCTGACACCCTGTACCTCTTTACTGACACCCTGTACCTCCTTCCTGACACCCTGTACCTCCTTCCTTATACCCTGTACCTCCTTCCTGACACCCTGAACCTCTTTACTGACACCCTGTACCTCCTTCCTGACACCCTGTACCTCCTTCCTGATACCCTATACCTCTTTACTGACACCCTGTACCTCCTTCCTGACACCCTGTATCTCCTTCCTGACACCCTGTACCTCCTTACTGACTCCCTGTACCTTACATGTGGCCTGACACCCTGTACCTCCTTCCTGACACCCTGTACCTCCTTCCTGACACCCTGTACCTCCTTCCTGACGCCCTGTACCTCCTTACTGACTCCCTGCACCTTACATGTGGCCTGACACCCTGTACCTCCTTACTGACACCCTGTACCTCCTTCCTGACACCCTGTACCTCCTTACTGACTCCCTGCACCTTACATGTGGCCTGACACCCTGTACCTCCTTACTGACACCCTGTACCTCCTTCCTGACACCCTGTACCTTACATGTGGCCTTACATCCAGCACGTGACTCATCCCTACGTGAACAGATCCGTGATCCGCTCTCACTGCCAGGTTCCCTCTAACTGCAATAAACTTCCGGCTATCGGCTGAGCAACTTCAACAGGAAATTTTCTCTACTTTAAGAAGATTCCCAAGATTCCATATTTGTGTGAAGATGAAATTATTTTTTTAAAATAAGATTAATATCACAGCAACAATGGAATAATTATGAAAAAATATTGGGCCTGGCTCATCATTTGCGAACCCGTTCGCTTGTTTAAACTATTAGGCCTATGCAACTTCCATTGGACTCTATGCCTATATACGGGATAGTCATTGTCCACTGTGGGCTGTGAAACTATGCAGATAGGTTCTGATAGTTGTGGAAATTGACATATCTTGGAATACAGTCAGATTAAACAGAAAACATCGAAGCCACTTTAAACAAACTCCATGGAGAAATAACTAATGACACTATATATGGACCAATATTTTCATTGATTATTTTACATTTGTTTCACTCTAAAAATATATTGAAATTATAAACATTTTTAACTTTTAAAATATAATTAAAATGTATTTCTACACAGCGCTTATCCTGCTATGAATAAAAATTGAAAAGGGCATGTCTCATCAGTGGTAAACCTTCCCAGCGGTTTCGCCGTTGTAATCTTCAGACCGCTTCACTATTGTATTGGACTGAAGTAGTATATGGGGACTACTCTGGGACACACGACATTTTTCATTTTGCATCAAAACACTCGATTTTTTCGAACAAAAAATGCGATTTTTCACACACCATTTCTGTCCTTTTTTTGACCATTTATTATGATTTTATTTGTGAACATAAATAAATTCCTCATGCTCATGAATAAATTCCTTATGTTCATAAATAAAATCATAATAAATGGTCAAAAAAAGGACAGAAATGGTGTGTGAAAAATCGCATTTTTGATCGAAAAAATCGAGTGTTTTGATGCAAAATGAAAAATGTCGTGTGTCCCAGAGTAGTCCCCATATACTACTGACTGAGTTTTTATATTCCCTGTACACTTGCTATTGAATGCAGTAAATTGATGTTTTGAACTCGATGCTTTATGTCTTCAACTTGGATAACACTCAACTAAGGAATGTACAAGAAGACCTTGTCTGGAGGAGGACTCTCTCAAGGTGGGGAAGCCTTCCTTGCTGAAGACATTTGTATATATATTCCCCTACACACTTTATCTACCCTTTTACTCTTCATTTTTTATCCTTTGTTAAATTTGATTAAAAGAATCAATTTTACACAAATAAATTTACTGGCAATGCGTTTCTTTTAAATATCATCAAATATTATCTCTACAGACCTTACTGCAATGATATAAGTTATTGAATGAGAGGGCTTGGCTCATCAGTAGTGAACCCTCTCAGCGGTTTCGCCAAATTAATCTCTATTTTATTCTCTATTTATTCACTACTGATGAGCCAAGCCCTCTCATTCAATAACTTATATCATTGCAGTAAGGTCTGTAGAGATAATATTTGATGATATTTAAAAGAAACGCATTGCCAGTAAATTTATTTGTGTAAAATTTTAACGATAGATGGCAATTAAATTTAATTTACTAAAAGAATCATTGTTTAAATTGTCAATTGTCAACTTAGATATATACATTTCTACATTCCTAGAGGTCCGTAGTTTGTTCAAAACCCCAATTTACTGGAGATTGTGTCTTCTATATCCATTCTATATCTATATCCATAGAATCTAAATGGTTAAATAACCATCGAGCAGCCTCCTGACTGCAGGATTGGGTTTTCTGGCGAGGCCTGAAAGACAACGCCATCCTGACGTCTGCCAAGTCAGGTCTCTATAATTCTCAACATTGAACTGAGAATCCTTGTCTGGAGGTGGACAAGATGGAGGATCCTGAGAACAGCTTTTTATATATTTTCTCACCAAATTGTAAATAATTACAATTTATTTGTTTAATTTCTCATTAATTTTTGTAACAAATGGCTTAGAGTGTCAATAAAATGGTTTGAATTATCTAAATGGTTAAAGTATTTTTAAAATTTATTTTCTGGAGTAAATAACACAATGGGACAAAATTAATTGTGTCTTCTGCTTTTTTATTTGAGGAGTTCGTTCTAAGTAATTATGTTAATTGGGCCAGCAATAATCTCGGAGGTTCCTAACTGGCTACGACATCGCCTCTGTGCAAATCTATTTACTCTTTTATATTGGTCACTGGACCTGTTGTTGGGTTCTGTGGTGAATCTGTATAAGACCGGTGGTCATAATAAAGCTGTATGTGTGTGAATATAACATATATAATGGACATGTGTCGGACCTGGAGGCTGTTATTGGGTTCTGTGCTGCCTGGAGTATAGGAGCTCTATCTATGCTTCCTTCCTGTGGTGAATCTGTATAAGACTGGTGGTCTTAATAAAGATGTATGTGTGTGAATATAACATATATAATGGACATGTGTCGGACCTGGAGGCTGTTGTTGGGTTCTGTGCTGCCTGGAGTATAGGAGCTCTATCTATGCTTCCTTCCTGTGGTGAATCTGTATAAGACTGGTGGTCTTAATAAAGATGTATGTGTGTGAATATAACATATATAATGGACATTTGTCGGACCTGGAGGCTGTTGTTGGGTTCTGTGCTGCCTGGAGTATAGGAGCTCTATCTATGCTTCCTTCCTGTGGTGAATCTGTATAAGACCGGTGGTCTTAATAGAGCTGTATGTGTGTGAATATAACATATATAATGGACATGTGTCGGACCTGGAGGCTGTTGTTGGGTTCTGTGCTGCCTGGAGTATAGGAGCTCTATCTATGCTTCCTTCCTGTGGTGAATCTGTATAAGACCGGTGATCTTAATGAAGCTGCATGTGTAAATAGGATTCTTCTAACTTTATTCCTGCATTCCTTCTTCTCGTTTCGTGCTATAACTAATTTATTTACATGTATAATTTCGGCCAGCAATTCAACTTGAGTTGTTGTATGCAAATGTAGCCAAATGACACAAGATATGGCTTGTGCAATGTGGGGTTGCTCGCTTTGGGGAAGATATTTTCACGTAACACAAACCCCCTGATCGGTGACGTTTGTGATATTTTTAGAAA
Source organism: Cordylochernes scorpioides (assembly GCA_030710605.1). Lineage (NCBI taxonomy): Eukaryota > Metazoa > Arthropoda > Arachnida > Pseudoscorpiones > Chernetidae > Cordylochernes > Cordylochernes scorpioides. The sequence continues at coordinate 42,903,984 of CP092870.1, read as the reverse complement.
CTAGGTTAGAGTTTATAAAAGCACAGGGCGACTCTCCCATCAAAATAAACGTTAAAACTCTCACGTTTAATTTGATAGGAAATATAGAGAAATAACAGTAATAGTTACAATGTACAGTAAACTCTCCTATAACGCGATTAATGTGTTCCGTGTTGTATGAAATCGCGTTATAGGAATTCGCGTTGTACGAAATAAAACTTGTATAACGCGAATGTTGTTAGGGTAAATTGTTAGTGACAAATATCATGTATTTTATTTTATAACGCGTTATACGAAAATTCGCGTTGTATAAATAAATTTGTCGCATTTTTTTATCGCGTTGTACGAAATCGCGTTGTAAAAACTCGCGTTATGTCTACTGTATGTTATTTTCAATGTGTCAAATAATGAGAGAGAAGCAAGCAAGGACTTGGCATAAACTTGTACACCTATCCCCCGATTTACACGGTACTTGTTTTACACGTTTTCGCTTTTACACGGTTTTCCAAATAAGTTTTTTTTATCGCACTATACTAAATGCTACTGTGATTGAACACATGCGCTGTGTACACATCTCACGAGGAATCCCGAGCTTATGTGCTGACTACATATTTTAACCTGTCAATGCATTTTATTTTTATTTCTTTGTACACCTATCCCCCGATTTACACGTTTTTCTCAGGAACGTATCTACCGTGTAAATCGGGGGATAGGTGTATATAAGTAAACCGAGTACAAGCAGTTCCTTTTCTTAAGAAACAATAATTAATGATATTGACAGAAATTTAGATCAGTACAAGTGAAAAAGAAGTATATAACAATGTATTATCCATAATTATAAGACATCAATACAGTTTTATGCATTCTGAAAATAGAGCAATCCATAAATAAATCTTTAATAATCTTTAATAAACACACATTAAATATGTAACCTTGATAAAGGTTGGCGTTCAGCCAACTGAATTATTGGTAAAATAAATGATATTTTGATCCAATATATGTCTTTTTATAAATAAAAAAAAGTTTTATCCACGGATGGATCAAGGGTAGAGGGTTGTCTAAAGTCGGGATATAAAGTCTTAGAAGTTATTGAAACTCTGCCAAAAGATCATAAAAACAATTTTGATTTATGAATATTGAATTTTAAATATCAAAATGATTTTCTAAATATGATTTTATTCGGGTATGATAGAATAATATAAATATTCAATTAATGTTCAAGCATTAAAGGTTGGAAATATTCATGATATTGTATCAAAATAGAACAATATCAAAATCAAATGAGGCATATCCTGATCAGGAGCACATGAGCTTTTTATAGATGGCAGAGCGCTATCTAGTGGAACAGAAATCAACTAAACATTGAATTAACCTGTTCCCTGATATTTGGCCAACCCATTTTCTTGATAAATCAAGAAGCCTACTCCACGAACATGTGGTCAGGATATGCCTTATTTGATTTTAATACCAAAACCTGATCTTTTTTATTTTTTTTTTTGTTTTTTTTTTCACAGAGAACAATATATGCGCGATGTGTAATGTGATATTAAATATAAGAATTCTATGAAACACGTGTTGTGAGCAATGAAAGTGTTGACCTCGATGATAGCTGGTATTCTGCCAACAGTCGTCTGCTTGGCCGGGGTTCGTCCATTGTGGGTGAGCGGCCATTTATAGCGACGCTCTATTTCTGGGAGTGTGGCGGGGATTCTCCCAGTGGCAGATACAGTTTCAAGTTTACATCGGACAACCTGAGAATGTGACGTAAATGCTCAACTCCACCTTTGCAGGTCCCAAGCCCGGATAAAAAAGGAGGAAGGGGAGCAGTAACAAGCTCACTAAACAACATGGGCTCAGCTGGCCATGCTGATAGTACCCTGTAAGGACTCCAGGGATACAGGATGTACTCCATGTTAGGAGTGGCTGTACATGGTGTCTGTTCCTCGTGTCACCATTTCATATTGGAGCTAAGTCAGTGGCCTGCTACTGGGTAGTGATCCCACTCTTAATGACATTCTACTTCACCCAGTCATGATGGTTTGAGATAAGAAAGAAGACGTCACTGTACACCCATAGGGGTATTGAAGTCAGAAGATCAAACACCTAGCTGGAAACGCTAAGATCCTAGGCCATAGTACGTGGCTAAATGTAAGCTAAAACGTAAAAATAATTTCTGTAGTTCGAAATATTTTACAGCAAACGATTCCTCAATTGGAGTAAAAATATGAACTGTGTCGAGTTAGATTATCCATTTCTGGCCCAAGATTTCACCACAGAATATTTATACCCTGGATTTGGTGAAGTTATAAAGTCCCATAGCTATAAGTGATGGTGTAGATCCGAAACACTGTATGACGGACTATAATGTCTACCCGGTCCCATAAATTGACGAATGCGTGTGTAATAAGTATTCTCTTTGTATTTAGCCTTAGTTGAAATATAGAAATTTATATTAAAGTTTATATCAAACGCATAAAATATCTTTTTTTTTTGGAAAGAGATAAAGGCAATTTTGATTACACTTATTTATCTCGTGTGTCTTCAATAAAGGTTACTGTATCGAATATTTGTGGCGTACAGACTTCGGTCCAGGTAGCCCACTATCCAATGGTGTATCAAATATCTTTCAGAGTTATTGTCTCAATCCCGATATACATGCTGAAAGGTACAACTCCCTTAAGTGTTGTCCATGAGTGTATATTGGTTATCTCGTGTGTCTTCAATAAAGGTCACTGTAATATCTTTCAGAGTTATTGTCTCAATCCCGATATACATGCTAAAAGGTACAACTTCCTTAAGTGTTGTCCATGAGTGTTTATCAAGAACACTTTACATGCACATACGCCATCTTAATTCTTTTTGAATGTCAACTTTTAGAATTTTTTTATCATTAAGGGTGAAAACATCAAACCAAGATGTCTATATGCCATATAAACGTATACACATGCAATAATCGGTAGTTGACTGTAGAACAGGTTTGGTTTCTGCTAGGTTATATATAGATCTCTATTGATGCCTATTCTATAGACTTTTTTATACGTTACATAAAATCATTATGAAAGTAGGAAAATATTACTTGTAAAATTTTGAGTTATTTATTTAGAATAATTTTTTATAAATAATGAAAAAATAATTTTATAACATTGAAAATTATCATGCAAATATGTTTGATTATTAAAGGTTTGAATGAATATGTAATTTATTTTCCAAATAATGCACATATATAACGTCCTCACCCTATTTATCTAAATATTATTTAAAAAACCACAATTTTGTGAAGCTTAATCGTCTGCATTGGATAACAACAAATCAGATTATCCCTGATGTAATAACTTTCTTGGCTTATTTTTTATATTTCAGTCAATATGGCGTCTATGGAAATTAGATAACGGAGGGCCAATATTTTGATTGCGTTTAATTTCATTTTTTCAAATATAAAAGATTTATGAGAGAATATACATTCATGGACAAAACTTAAGGAAGTGAAAAGTCTTTGAAGACGCCTGTGTTCTGTTTTTATTAAGGAGACAGGCAATTTTGTTCACACCTGATTATCTCGTGTGTCTTCAATAAATGTCACTGTAATATCTTTTAGAGTTATTGTCTCAATCCCGATATACATGCTAAAAGGTGCAATTTTCTCAAGTTTTGTCCATAAGTGTATTTTATTTTAAACAATGTAAAGCTTTTCCCCTCAAATACCATCTATATAAAAAAGGTTGAAAATGTATAAAATATATTATCTGTCTTCTTTAAATAAGTACAGTTTGATTATACCTTTGCAAAACAGGTTACATAAATATGAATTTATTGCAATGCAAAATGCAAAACTTTGGTTTATCATATTATTGGTGAAGGTGTTCAAAAATGTGAAAAAATGAAGAACTTACTCTGAACTTGTTCTTTACTCAGATCCTCAACCTGCGGGCAACACCAGAACAGGTTGGAATATCGGAGACATTTCGCGGATCCTCAGGTGGGACTTACCATGTTGCTCGATGCTGGGCCTCACAAACTACGATGCTTTCAAAGCAGACGATAAGGTCTAAAAACGAACCTGGTCACACTGAAAACCAAGCTGCGCCTATTCTCGCCCTCCGCACCTTTTTGGGCGAATCACGTGGGCTGACGTCAGACGAGCGGCTCGAGTGTTCGGCTGTTTCCACTTTGGTCGCCTACTTGGGGCGGGCTCGCTCCACTTTGATCGTCTGCCTTGAATATCGCCTTACATAAGATTGGAGGAGCTCCCCTGGCTGACAGCAGCTTCCACATTCCATATTGACATATGGACAGAACTTATGCGAGTCGTTCATGTCGCTGATGCTCTGTGTTTTTTTTTTTTAAGAGAAAGAGGCAATTTTGTTCACACTTGGTTATCTCATGTGTCTTCAATAAATGTCACTGTAATATCTTCCAGAGTTATTGTCTCAATCCCGATATACATGCTAAAAGGTACAACTTCCTTAAGTCCATGAGTGTATATTGGTTATCTCATGTGTCTTCAATAAATGTCACTGTAATATATTCCAGAGTTATTGTCTCAATCCCGATATACATGCTAAAAGGTACAACTTCCTTAAGTCCATGAGTGTATATTGGTTATCTCGTGTCTTCAATAAATGGCACTGTAATATCTTCCAGAGTTATTGTCTCAATCCCGATATACAGGCTAAAAGTTTCAACTTCCCTAAGTTTTGTCCATGAGTGTATATTGGTTATCTCGTGTGTCTTCAATAAAGGTCACTGTGATATCTTTCAGAGTTATTGTCTCAATCCCGATATACATGCTGAAAGGTTCAACTTCCCTAAGTGTTGTCCATGAGTGTATATTGGTTATCTCGTGTGTCTTCAATAAAAGTCACTGTAATATCTTTCAGAGTTATTGTCTCAATCCCGATATACATGCTGAAAGGTTCAACTTCCCTAAGTGTTGTCCATGAGTGTATATTGGTTATCTCGTGTTTCTTCAATAAAGGTCACTGTAATATCTTTCAGAGTTATTGTCTCAATCCCGATATACATGCTAAAAGGTACAACTTCCTTAAGTTTTGTCCATGAGTGTATATTGGTTATCTCGTATGTCTTCAATAAAGGTCACTGTAATATCTTTCAGAGTTATTGTCTCAATCCCGATATACATGCTGAAAGGTTCAACTTCCCTAAGTGTTGTCCATGAGTGTATATTAAGAAACAAATACATGGCCTACATATCCCTGAGTAAATAGGGTAGTTTTAAAATAGAGGCGACCAAGATGTCCTCCCCCCAAGAAGTCAATGAAAAAAGTTAATCTTGTGATAAAGAACTTGTTCAGGGACAAGTTCGAGGAAGGTATTTTAAGAAGAATGCCAGAAGTATATTTGGGATCTCTCTTTAAGACCCTGATGGTTTATCGCTTCTTTTGTTCACTTTTGTCGTCTGATCTATCTTGCCGAGACTGGGAATGGATTCCAAACAAGTGCGCAATTGATGGGTACCTAGATTTTAATCATTTTTTTACATTTCTGAAAGAATTTTTTCTTTACACCTTTTTAAAATATTTTTAAAGTAACTCGAAGATAGGAATTTTGTTCGAAGAAAATTCATCCATAAAAGGAAACGGCACATTTCCGTCAAAATAGACTCAAAACTACGCGTCATCCGTTTGTGAAAACTAGCAGACTCGTTTTGCAGATAGCTTTGACAAATCCAGAATGCACACCTGGAGTTCATGATTTCATTGTATGGCTTTTTTTTTAGTCCAGGCCAGGCTTTGATTTCGTGAATTTCTCAAAGCTGGCGCTGTGGCCTTCCTTGTCACTGACCGCTAGTTGAAGATAGTCCAAGATGGCGGATAGTTCTGTGTCTATTTTGACAAGTTGAGTCTTTTATGAATATAACTTGTGTTCTGAATATTATATAATGATTTAAAACGATATATATTAATATAACTATAGTTATTAGTTCAATAATGATGGATAACAACCTTTTTTGATCTTTTGATGTTTTATTCTGCAGATATATCTGCTAGTTAGCGTTCCTCGATGGGAATGGAATCTTCGAGAATCGTCTGAAGTTCGGATTTGACTTTCAACAGTTCTGTCGAATATTGAAGAATTTTAAAATATATTTATTTAATACTCTCAAAATTATTTGAATATTTCAGGTACACTCTTTATATCTGATTTGATGATGAAAATATCGTATTCTCCCAGGTAGGGATGAGATTGTGTTCTGTGCTCAAAGTTGGAATATAAGGTTAGCTTGAAGAGAGGCAGCGCAAATGTTCCAAGATTTCTTCCCTTATGAAGACTATCAAGAAACATCTCAAAATATTTGTCCCATTAGGGAAAACAGGCAAATGCCTCATGAATTTTTCGCTCACTTAGAAGATAGACCTCAAGAATATATATCTTATCGAGAAAATTGGCGCATGCCTCCAGAAATTTTACCTTACAGGGAATTTGGGCAAATTTCTCCAGAAATTTTACCTTACAGGGAATTTGGGCAAATGTCTCCAGAAATTTTACCTTACAGAGAATTTGGACAAATGTCTCCAGAAATTTACCCTTACAGAGAATTTGGACGAATGCCTCTCGAAATCTCCCCTTTAAGAGAATTTAGACAAATGCCTCCAGAATTCTTCCCCCATCGACAAGATAGGCAAATTGCTCAAGAATACTTTCCTTACAGAGAATTTGCGCAAATACCTCAGGAATATTTCTCTTACAGAGAATTCGGACAAAGGGCTCCAGAATTCTATCCATACAGAGATTATAGGCAAATGCCTCAAGAATTCTTCCCTTACAGGGAATATGGACAAATGCCCCAAGAAATATTTTCCTACAGAGATTTCAGACAAATGCCATATACAGAATATGGACAAATGCCTCCAGAATATTTCGCCTACAGAAGCGATAGGCCTAACGAATTCTTCCCCTATAGGGAAGATAAGCAGACGTCTCGGGACTTCTACTTCTATAGAGACTATGCCTGAAATGGATCAAGAATTCTTCCCTTACAGAGAACATGGACAAATCCTCAAGAAACCTTCCGTATGGAATCTGGAGAAGAACGTCTCAAGAATTATTTAGTTAAAGATAGGTAAAGAATGTTGCACCGTTTTCAGTTACAATAAAAATAAAGGTTGATAGTTTTATAATAATAGAATAAATTTAATTCAATAAAACAACCCCTCGTATTATTATTGAGCCAAATATATCAGGCCTTCAGGGAAAAGTATCTTTTCAAAACATTTTTATTGTTCTCTAGCTTCCGGGCACGGACGCCCTTCATACCAAGTGTTCTTCTGTAGAAGGACGTCCGTGCCCGAAAGCTAGAGAATAAAATGCTTTGAACTTCACCCTGGAGGCCTGATATATTTTACTCAAAAATAAGTTCCAAAAATGCAATATAACAGCGGTATGGTAGATTAAACTGGCGAAACCGCTGGGAGGGTTCACCACTGATGAGCCAGGCCATCCCTTTAATTTTTCCATTGCAGTAAGGGCAGTATATATTGTTTAATTTCAAAAAGAATCTTACGCTTTTAAAATAAGTTTATTTGAGTAAGAGAACTATATAAGTTACCAATAGAGCATTTAAAGCCTTCTAAAGAACTATGCAGGAAGGGATTTGAATCAGTCTTTGGTAATGTTATTTATAAACAGGTTTGCCCGAAATAGCATTACAGCTTTGGGAAATTTTTGAGAGGCCAAAACACAAAGGCTACAAGAGTATAACGGGAATGTAAGAAGGATAAACTTCCCACATTCTCTTATATACGACTTCGGTTGTTGGTCGGAACATGGAGTAGGATCACACCAAGATGGCGGCTGTGATCGCAAATATAGGATAGATCGTCTGAAATTGGCTCGTCGTTCTTCGTCCAAGAACACAGATCCTCCCCCGCCTGTGGTATTGTGTTCGGCATTTATGTCTTGTCTTCCATGTCGAAGAGACGATGCTATTTTTTATCACCAAAAGAAAGGTTTAATCCAAGCGAAAACGCTGTAAATATTGCTCGCTTGGCGTTGTTACCGTTTGTTGTCGTTAAATTTAAATTGAGCAGCTATTATAAGCTGACTGCCACTACATGGAACACTGGTTGTTGTTGTTGTGTCCAATCAAGAACCTCAGATATCTCCGTACATCTCTATCACAGCAATGTTCTCTATCTTGGGTGTGTAAAGCTGCTGTTCTGGGTCCATGTCAATTATATGTGACAATGTTGTTGTTGTCGTGTCCAATGAAGAGCCTCAGATGTCTCCGTACATCTCTATCACAGCAATGTTCTCTATCTTGGTGTGTAAAGCTGCTGATCTGGGTCCATGTCAATTATATGTGACAATGTTGTTCTTGTCGTGTCCAATGAAGAGCCTCAGATGTCTCCGTACATCTCTATCACAGCAATGTTCTCTATCTTGGGTGTGTAAAGCTGCTGTTCTGGGTCCATGTCAATTATATGTGACAATGTTGTTGTCGTGTTCAATGAAGAGCCTCAGATGTCTCCGTACATCTCTATCACAGCAATGTCCTCTATCTTGGGTGTGTAAAGCTGCTGTTCTGGGTCCATGTCAATTATCAGCAAGGCTGCGGCCATTGCTGGACATGAGAATATGTGGGTAGGTGTTAGTTCCACACCAGGACAATTGTCCTGTAGGTTCTTGTGCCATCTGTATGTATTGTCATTCTATAATGTTTCGTTCTGAGTCTTCTGAGAACACTGGTCAAATGGTCATATGGAAAACCTAATCTATCCGACTATTCTGAATATGACGTCAGCAACGTTCGCTCCATCGTCCGCGGATGTAGATTAGCTCGTGTTAGCAGACGATGGAGGGAAGTAATCTTTTGCATTCCAAACGACGAATAGATTCTGTTTTGCCATTCGACCGTTTGATCAGCGTTCTCTGTGGTGGCAGTCACTGGTGCAGTCCCAACTAGCAAACCCCCCAGTTATAAACATCATATTCACCTGGTCAGTGCAATCTGCTCTTTGCCATTGATGTCAATCAGAGGCAAAATGTAAATCGGAATGTTGACCACAGTTCGCCGACCTCTGGTTTTTACCATTTTGTGAAAGAGCCGAGAATGGCCGTTTTGGACTGTGGGACTTGGCGTTGTGGGCAGTCCCGTTCTAACGGTGATCCAGAAATCTATTGTTTGCTTACAGTAGACTTCCACTACCACGTGCCTGGTTCAAATTCACATAAATAGGTACCGCTCAGCAAGAGCAACCTAGTTCATGATAATTGAACAATGAATAATATGTGAAGGTTATTCACATATTAAACAAATTTCAACACGGGATTCAATCCCGGTTCATGACTGTCGGGAATCGAGGGGGTTACCCACTCGTCCACCGACTTTAGCCACGTGTATAGCGTCGTCTGTATGGAAAACGTTTATATATTGATCGATAAGGTTTTTACTATGAACTTAAATTTACATTGAACGACATAATGTCAGTATGATGGAAAATTTAGAGAAATGTATTGATTAAAATATTGTAGCAAATACTTTATTATATTTTATGTACAGATCATTAATTTGATGCACTAGCGCGCCATCTGTTATCAAAATTCGAAACTATTTTAAAGGCGTAAGATTCTTTTTGAAAATAAACAATTTCTACTTAATTTTTTCATTGCAGTAAGGGCAGTAGAAATTGTTTATTTTCAAAAATAATCTTACGCCTTTAAAATAGTTTCGAAGATTATTAATTGTTTGATATTTATATGTTGCTATGTCAGATTGTGGGGGCAATTATATCTTGTACCAGCGCTCTCTCTGAGCTCCGACAGCCACTTTGTACCATCCATTATTGACAGGGACTACCCTGGAATGGCTACATTAGCCCAGCACACACTACCTGGAACCCTGATGCCGAGGACCTATCCAAGCTGGACTCACTTATCACCTACTGTGTTGACCCACGGAACTATCTGGACTGAATCCAGCCAAACGGACTGCCAGTCCATGAGTAGTCACGTAGTGTTTTCTACATCAGCCACAACATTCCCTCCCATGTAGATCCAATGTAGATGTGAACCGATGAACAAAGCTCAGAACTGATCACATTTTATCTGAAATTTGAACTTTTTCTGACGTGAATCCTTCTTTCCAAATAAAACAATTTTCTACTGCCTTACTGCAATGATAAAAATAATGGGAGGACCTGGCTCATCAGTGGTGAACTCTTCCAGCGGTTTCGCCAGCTTGATCTTCCATACAGCTCTATTATTGTAACGAGTTGTTGTTGTTGTCGTGTCCAATGAAGAGCCTCAGATGTCTCCGTACATCTCTATCACAGCAATGTTCTCTATCTTGGGTGTGTAAAGCTGCTGTTCTGGGTCCATGTCAATTATATGTGACAATGTTGTTGTTGTCGTGTCCGATGAAGAGCCTCAGATGTCTCCGTACATCTCTATCACAGCAATGTTCTTTATCTTGGGTGTGTAAAGCTGCTGATCTGGGTCCATGTCAATTATATGTGACAATGTTGTTGTCGTGTCCAATGAAGAACCTCAGATGTCTCCGTACATCTTTATCACAGCAATGTTCTCTATCTTGGGTGTGTGAAGCTGCTGCTCTGGGTCCATGTTAATTATATGTGACAATGTTGTTGTTGTCGTGTCCAATGAAGAACCACAGATGTCTCCGTACATCTCTATCACAGCAATGTTCTCTATCTTGGGTGTGTGAAGCTGCTGCTCTGGGTCCATGTCAATTATATGTGACAATGTTGTTTTCGTGTCCAATGAAGAACCTCAGATGTCTCCGTACATCTCTATCACAGCAATGTTCTCTATCTTGGGTGTGTGAAGCTGCTGCTCTGGGTCCATGTCAATTATATGTGACAATGTTGTTTTCGTGTCCAATGAAGAGCCTCAGATGTCTCCGTACATCTCTATCACAGCAATGTTCTCTATCTTGGGTGTGTGAAGCTGCTGCTCTGGGTCCATGTCAATTATATGTGACAATGTTGTTTTCGTGTCCAATGAAGAGCCTCAGATGTCTCCGTACATCTCTATCACAGCAATGTTCTCTATCTTGGGTGTGTGAAGCTGCTGCTCTGGGTCCATGTCAATTATATGTGACAATGTTGTTTTCGTGTCCAATGAAGAGCCTCAGATGTCTCCGTAAATCTCTATCACAGCAGTGTTCTCTATCTTGGGTGTGTAAAGCTGCTGCTCTGGGTCCATGTCAATTATATGTGACAATGTTGTTGTCGTGTCCAATGAAGAGCCTCAGATGTCTCCGTACATCTCTATCACAGCAGTGTTCTCTATCTTGGGTGTGTGAAGCTGCTGCTCTGGGTCCATGTCAATTATATGTGACAATGTTGTTTTCGTGTCCAATGAAGAACCTCAGATGTCTCCGTACATCTCTATCACAGCAGTGTTCTCTATCTTGGGTGTGTGAAGCTGCTGCTCTGGGTCCATGTCAATTATATGTGACAATGTTGTTTTCGTGTCCAATGAAGAGCCTCAGATGTCTCCGTACATCTCTATCACAGCAGTGTTCTATATCTTGGGTGTGTAACGCTGCTGTTCTGGGTCCATGTCAATTATATGTGACAATGTTGTTGTTGTCGTGTCCAATGAAGAGCCTCAGATGTCTCCGTACATCTCTATCGCAGCAATGTTCTCTATCTTGGGTGTGTGAAGCTGCTGCTCTGGGTCCATGTCAATTATATGTGACAATGTTGTTTTCGTGTCCAATGAAGAACCTCAGATGTCTCCGTACATCTCTATCACAGCAGTGTTCTCTATCTTGGGTGTGTGAAGCTGCTGCTCTGGGTCCATGTCAATTATATGTGACAATGTTGTTTTCGTGTCCAATGAAGAGCCTCAGATGTCTCCGTACATCTCTATCACAGCAGTGTTCTATATCTTGGGTGTGTAAAGCTGCTGTTCTGGGTCCATGTCAATTATATGTGACAATGTTGTTGTTGTCGTGTCCAATGAAGAGCCTCAGATGTCTCCGTACATCTCTATCGCAGCAATGTTCTCTATCTTGGGTGTGTGAAGCTGCTGCTCTGGGTCCATGTCAAATTGTAACGCGAGAAATAGAATACGGTTTTACGAGCTATTCTCTCTACAATAATAAAGTGGTATGGTAGATTAAACTGGCGAAACCGCTGGGAAAGTTCACCATTGATGAGCCAGGCCCTCTCAATAATTTATCGTTGCAGTAAGGGCAGTAGAAAATTGTGTTCATTCAAAAAAGAATCAAAGACGTAAAAAAGAGTTCAATTTATTGTATTATTCTGTTTTTATACTGATATGGAAGATAAACTCTTAGAAAAGGTATTTTAGACAAACTATGGACTTAAGCTTTGAGGACAGTAGAAATACCAATAATGTAAACATGCTTCGAGGATTGTTCTTCCGCAAACAACAAGTTCATTTTAAAAAAGAAGCATTACTGCGCCATCTGGTATCAGAAATTTGAATTATTTTTAACGAATTCTCTTAAAATAAATTTATCTAATATCTTGCATATTTTCAATATTCCTTAAATCTTTCTTCAATCTGTAAATTGTTTTCCTCGAATACACACAATACAGTTGATTTCATTTAACTAAATTTGCATACCAACTCTTTGTAAATATTTCAATTGTGTTGCTATTTTCTCTCTTTCCATCTAACTAAATTGCATACTAATTCTTGTACATATTTCAAATATCTTTCTTTCGTTTATTTCTATGTTTAGTTTATCTTTTAATTGCAAGTGTCCATAGGGGGACATAGCGCTCTAAGTCGAAACAAAGATTATCTACGTTTTTACAACAGTTATTTTATTAAATACACTAATGGACAAACTTTAAGGAAGTTTTATATTTTGATTATATCAGACTTTCAGGAAAAGTTTCTTTTAAATCAGATAAACCTGTGTAGTGGAGACTCGTCTTCTTTCTTATCTCCACTCAATCACATTAAGGTATTAAGTGCAAGTGTCCCTAGTGGGACGTTCTGAGTAGAAATAAATATTATTGGTTTGACGTTACTTGACTGAACACACTCTTGGAGGTAATTGATTCAAATATTAAATAGAAAAATAAAACGGAGATTGAAGAGTCTTGTACAAACTTTATTAGCAAGCTTTCGGACGTCCTTCTTCAGGCTTTACAATGACTGAACAGAAAAAGTACGAGATGAGTATTAATTGTTGGAATATCACAGAGTAACAATGGCTATCGATGAGACTGAGTTTGAAAAGGAACTTGTATGTATATTGTTGTATAGTTATTATTTAATTTATTAATTAAACATTACTCACCAGATGAAATTATTTTATTACAATTATATATATTTAAAAGGTTACATTTATTTTATTTTACAATTTTCTTTTTTATCTGAATCCAATGTTTTTCGCTTCACGCGCTCTGTGATGATGATATATTCTATCTTTAAAAACACAGAATACTACATATATATAATGTTTTAGTATTGCTTTTGTTGTTATCATGTAGACCATATATACCAAGATTTGTTTTATATAATTGCTATTAATAATGTAATGTTAAATTGGTTACGGATTCATCCTTCTTACTTACTTTAATTACATAACATTAATAAGATATGGTATTTTTTCATACGAGAAAAAAATATAGTATTTATAAAAATAAATGAAAGAGAAAACGTAAATTTCGTATGTACAGAATTGATATGCAAAATTTGTCCTAAGGACGTTAAATTTATGAATTTTGATATCAATTCTGTACATAAGAAATTTACGTTTTCACTTTTCTCTTTCATTTATTTTTTATAAATACTATTTTTTTTCTCGTATGCAAAAATAGCCTATCTTATTTGTGGTGTTTTGCATAACAATAGTTATGTTTTAGATAAATTGTCGAGATATGCAAATAAGGTTTTGCATAGTGTTTGTTTGTTGTTGTATGTTAATTATTTTATGTATATATATATATATGTATCATTAAATTGTAAATAGTCAGTCAGATTAGTGTTATGAGCGAATAAAGATTTTATCTCAGACCTAGTGGATCTCGGTGACCTGGTGTAGTGTAGAGACACAACAGTGGCGACGAAGGAAAAGTAAGCGAACAATGATGAATATTGAACAGTTCAACCCAAACAATGGAAATGAAATATCAAGTTATTTAGAACGCTTTGAATCCTATTGCATAGCGAATGATATAGTAAAGATCGTTAAAAAGAAGGCAACATTTTTCTCGCTATGCGGAAGAGAAACGTATAATATAATACGGACGTTGACCTCTCCCAAGAATCCATTGGAAACAGAATGGGAGGAGATAGTAGCAGGGATTAAAAAATATTTTGATCCAACGCCAAATATAATAGTGCAGCGTTTTAAATTTGCGAAAAGGCTTCAAATGCCAAATGAAACAATATCTGAATTTATAACAGCTCTAAAGAAAATTGCCGAGAAGTGTGAATTCCCTGATGTGGAAGATAGGTTGCGTGATGCCCTAGTATGCGGCATTCTAAGCGAAGAGATACAATCAATGCTGTTAATGAACAGTATGCTAACATTTAAAGTGGCTCAAGAGATGGCATTGGCACATGAGGCTGCGGTAAGGAACGTTGCAGAAATTAAAGACGGAAAACCTCAGGAAGAAATTAATGTAATGGGAAGAGCTGTTAAGGTGAGACGGAGGAATGAGAAGATTTTTAAATGTTTCCGCTGTGGATATACAAACCACAGAGAAGAGCAATGTTTCTTTAAAGAGAAAAGATGTTTTAAATGTCAGAAGTTAGGGCATATATCTAGGGTCTGTAAGAACGGGAACTGGAGGAGCGATCGTAATAATAACTGCTCGATAGATGAGGAGGCAGAGGCAACTAATGGCCTTTTTAATATAAATCAAGTGAAGGACACCAGTAACATGCGGAATTATATGGTAAAAGTACGGACTAGCGGTCGAGATATGAATATGCTCATTGACTCAGGAACAAGAAAAAATATTATTTCTGAGAAGACGTATATAAGAACTTGGGTGAAGTCAGAAAGGCCTAGAATAGAGAAGGATTCTACCAAGTTGGTGCAATGGAACAGACAGAGGTTATCCATTCTGGGTAAAATAAAAGCCGACGTAAAAGTGAACAAAAGAAGTATCACAATGGAATTTCTTGTGATCGAAGGTCCGGGCCCAAATCTGATTGGAAGGGAGGCGTTTGACCAGATTGGAATTGGTCTTGAATGGATAAGTTATGGCGACAGTGTATGTCAAATCAATGAGGTAATGAATGGAAATGATATGGCCGCTGCGATGAACGGCAATGGCAATGGAGCTAAGTACGGTAACGCCAATGGAATGATGAGCGGAGCTAATGGAATGGGCGCGGGTTACATGAACGGTGGGGAGGGCATGTACAGTGAGGGTGACGGGCTGAGCGTGTACGGCAACCCCGGCGTGGACTTCCCACTTTTCGCCTCGGTGCCCCGAGACCAGCTTCCAATGCGGACAACAGGAGCTTCCTGGATACTATGCCGATCAGGAGGGACCCACCAAGGCTGGAGGAAACACCTGGGCCAAGTAGACCAATAAGAAACCGGAGACTCCCCGAATACTTAAAAGATCGTGTAACAAATTGGGGGTGAGAAGATGTGGTGTTTGGCATAACAATAGTTATGTTTTAGATAAATTGTCGAGATATGCAAATAAGGTTTTGCATAGTGTTTGTTTGTTGTTGTATGTTAATTATTTTATGTATATATATGTATCATTAAATTGTAAATAGTCAGTCAGATTAGTGTTATGAGCGAATAAAGATTTTATCTCAGACCTAGTGGATCTCGGTGACCTGGTGTAGTGTAGAGACACAACATTATTAATACACCTATCCCCCGATTTACACGGTACTTGTTTTACACGTTTTCGCTTTTACACGGTTTTCCAAATAAGTTTTTTTTTTGTTTGTTTTTATCGCACTATACTAAATGCTACTGTGATTGAACACATGCGCTGTGTACACATCTCACGAGGAATCCCGAGCTTATGTGCTGACTACATATTTTAACCTGTCAATGCATTTTATTTTTATTTCTGTGTACACCTATCCCCCGATTTACACGTTTTTCTCAGGAACGTATCTACCGTGATTTTTTTATCATATGCAAAAATAGCTTATTAATACTCGTCTCGTACTTTTTCTGTTCAGTCATTGTAAAGCCTGTAGAAGGACGTCCGAAAGCTTGCTAATAAAGTTTGCACAAGAAACTCCTTTTCAATCTCCGTTTTATTTTTCTATTTTAACTCGAAGAGTTTATTTTAGTTGATAGGGGGGTCGGTGGAAGGCTGGTTAAACCGTTTGGTTTTCGACCACTACGACCCGGGTTCGATTCCCGCATTGTACATTTTTTTCTGTTTAAAAAAAAAATGCTCCAATGGCCCCCGATTCTTGCAAAAGTGTAACCCCACCAACGAGTGCAAGTAACCAAACGGGGCTCTGGCACATTTGTAAGCGCAAAGTCGAACTGCTTTTCACATGTGTACACATGTGGTGCGCTTACAGTAAAAGCAGTCGCTAACTACCCACCATGATTATCATGGCTTTGAGATAAAAAAAAAAAGAAGATTTTAATTTGTACTTTTATGGATCTCCAGTTTCTTCCCGGGATTCGATCCATTCACGTGGACCATCCTTCCCATCGTCACTTGCAGGACCAACCGATTGATCCAAACCAATATGACCCCAGATGAGCATCTTTCAACGAAGCATCAAACTCTAGTCACCAATTTAAATAAAATTGTCATTTAGAAAAAATTAGGAAAGACAAACTTCATGATGACATTTATTTGAGGCAAGAACAAATTAACATTTATCTTTTCCCAGAACCTGTTGAATTAGTCACTCTTCTTATCTGTTTTAAATTACCTGGCCTGGGGAATCTAACCTTTTTTGAACAACCTTGGTGGCGTGCAGCACCTTGGTACTTTTATACAGTATACTAGCCGAATGACCCGGGCAACGCCCGGGTTTTACCCGATTAAATGTTTTTATTCAAATACCGCCGTGGATGTCACTCATGTAAAACGTCCCGCTCCATACTTTGTGTGTTTTTAAAATATAAAAATAAAAATGTAAATTTTCACAACGATATTTGAAAATTATATTATTTTGATTTTCAAATACTATTCGTTACAATTATAAATTGGCGCCGTGGATGCCATTCTTGTGAAACGTCCCGCTCCAAACTTTGTGTCTGAGAAGCGATATTTTTATAGAAAGATGATCTGGCTTTTGTTTTCTGCTCGAATGAATGTTTTTCTGTTAGAATTTTGTTCCTGCGTATAAAAAAATGAACTGGTTTCACCCGTGGTCTCTGCTTTTTGGAATTTTTCCCGATATAATTTTGTATCTGATAATCAAACATGATACAGCAATATTGTCATCATCATTTTCTGACTAAAAAAACAACTATTTTTGCCAGAACCTCTCAATTTTATTTTTTATTGGCTAAAAATCCGATAAATATATTTTCCAGATTTTTCTCTATGTCCTGTCAAAACACGTTTTATATGTACATTAGGTCAGCTGATATTACCTCCCATCTTCACCGCTAGAGACGCTGCTTGCGAGCGAAAAGCCAAATTTGCAACGCAATTTGCAAATAACTCGAAGAATATTCGGAATATAGACCTGAAATTTTCACTATAAGTTTTTCCAGATTCTACTCTATATACTGTTAAAATTTCAGTAAGATTAGTTACGTATTGTGGACGTGTATAGCCGACATAGATACCCACATACATACATACATACATACACTGACCGTGCGGCCACGCGTCGCACGAGCTCCGTGTTTTTCGCCTTTCATTCTGCTGACTGCCCTTTTTACTCATCCTAAATCATACCATCTGATTCACCGTGAGACGGACTTCATTTTGAACCATCTTTTAAGAATTTTCATCAAATTTGATTTTTTTCTTAAATTTAATTTTCATAGGCTTGTAAATCTACAAGTTGTAGATTTACGGCATCACCATGGCAACAGCCAAGCCGGCTGTTGCGTCATCGTCATCATCTATCGCCTCATTGGTCGCTCATAATCCATCTGCGACATCATCACTTTCGCATATCGCAAAGCAAAAATTTGCATCTCCACCGACAACTGAAAACCAACTGGAAAATTTCCAAAGGCAAAAACCACAATTTTCATCTGAGGAAAAAAAATAAATTTGACGAAAATAGAAAATCTACCTACGAAAAGAGAAGTAAGGAAATAAAAGCGACGATCCAATTTGAAGTCCTTGCAGAAACATCTGCCGAAGAACATCTGATCGGCATCGGTCAAATTATTGGATTTGAAAATATCCACTCTGTGGGAAAAATTAATGGACAGGCCATTGTCTCTGTAGCAGACCAGAAGCAGGCAGAAGTTCTCCTGAACAAGGGATTTAAGGTCAGGGACAGAACTGTTTACCCATCCCCACTTTTCCGACCATCCCGTAAATACATCTTGTCGGGCGTCCTGGCCTTCATCCAGGACCAGGACATAATGAAGACTCTGACACCTTATGGCGAAGTTCTGAGCATCCGCCCGCTCCCATTCCCAACCAACAATCCCCTACTGAAACACCTCTCTTCGCTTAGAAGAGAAATTGTTTTTAAAAATAAAGAAAAAACGCCGATTCTGGCCGTGATTTCTATCACCCATATGGAGCAATCCTTTAAGGTCTTCATCGGTGAGGATGTGGTGTGCACCGCATGTAGAAGGCATGGGCACACGAACACCAAATGCCCTTTTGACCCCCAGATCAGGGAAACAGATAGAAAGTTCGGCCCTGCGCAGCAGGGCCAGGGATGATATAGACAATATTGTCCTTGCATCCCAATTCGTCCGCATCGTTAAGCGAAAACAAAGACAAGGAATCTGGGCTGGGAAGCCAGCGAAGAGGTGGACCAAGAGTCAGGCCCCGAAGAGACCAAGAGATGCAGCTAAGCTGCCTCAGGTCTGGTGTTATTTATTAGAGATCATGTTACACATATATAAGGGTATATAGAGAATAGAGATAGGGCAAGGAGAGGGAAGGTGATATAGCAAGAGGGGGTTAGTATATACAGAGCTTCAGCTAATTTAAAGAGAGATATATATATAACATGCATGTAGGTAAATCAGCAAGGCAAAGGATAGCCAACAAGGAGGAAAGTAAAGAGTGTTGGTTATATACAGCACGGGTTATTGACATTCAACACATACAGACATGTAGTGACGGAAATAACACCATTATAACAGAAGGCATAGAGTTAGGGCAGGGAAAGGGAAGGTGACATAATAAGAGTAGGTTAGTATACACGCCTGTATTTATTATAAGAGTGAGATATATATACAGCAAGTACATAGGAAGAGCAGTAAAGCAAAGAATGGTTAACATGGAGAAGAAGAATATTGGTTGTATACAGCACGGGTTATGGACAAACAGAACATTGGACATGTATTGACATAAGCAAATCCGTGACAACAAAGTTCATTAGAATGGGGACGGTCCTCCGTTTTTTTCAATGTACAGATGTTATGTGGAGGGGATCTATGCTAATTAACTAATATAGTGATATAATGGTAGTAACACGTGGGTTTAGGACCAGACATTTTTTTTTTATATATATCATGGGAGATAGGAGATATATTTTGATATTGTGTCGGGACAGTCTAGGATAAGTTAATTCTATATACATAGAGTTATATCGGGGATATGCTTCAATAGGTTAATATTCTACTGTCGTTCTTAGATCTAAAAGTATGTTGGTGAGGTCCTATCTCATTAGTGGTGCACCCCTCCAATGGTTTAGCCAATAGGCGAGTTTATGATTTAATTCAAAGAAGCAACTATAAGTGATTATATAGCGCAACACGCACACACCCTGCAGCCAGGGCACGGCGCCCCAGTTCGAGGCCCGCCAGACCCATCATTTTTTTTATTTTTTATATTTAGTTACCTTTTTTAGAATTTTATAAAAGAAACATCTGGTGATATTGGTAGAAATTGCAACTCGCTGACATCGTTCTATCAGGCGAGATAATCGCGCACCTTCTTTGAAATAATCCTGTCGTCTCACCGTGGTGGCGTGTCATGTTTTGTGTGTTTTTTGTTTTATATATATGCCTATATGCATGTATTTTGTATATACCCATCCCTACATGTTACACACATTCCAACCATGCGGATCAACATACTGAGGACCAGGCACGGCGTTCCACCGGGAAGCCAGTCTTTTTATGTTTATTAAATTACCATTTTATCTGTAATTTAATGCGGTTTTTATTTCATTTTTAAACAGTTTAATCAGAATGAAGTTTGGCTAAGCAGTTGTGTAGGAGATGTTTTGGAAGGGACTATAGAACAGTTATGTTTACTCTACTTCTTTTTTAAAATGCGCCGTATTGTGTTGATCCTTACTTGGTCACAACCCTACTTCGTCGGTATCGACCAGAGGCACAGCTAAGGCAATATTCCCAGGGAATTTGCACATAATGGGGCAGCACACCTATTTCTATTAGTGCTAAGTCGTGTTTTTAAACTGGTTAAGGTAATTAAGGTAAATAGGGTAATCAATGTAGTCCAGATTGTGTTTATTAGGCAGGAGTGCGGCACACCTTATGTTTCAAAGTATAGCCGCCCTCTGACGTTACTTTCATCTTTGCTGACTGGTTTGTTTCAGGACGAATGAGTATGTTCCGATGTCTATTATTACTCTCAGATAGTTGTGTGCCAGTTGATCAGGTGTACCAGTTGTTTTGTGTGTCTCTGTGTGTTAGAACATGATTTCAGTTTATATATATTTGCGTGTTAATATTGTTAGTATGATGTAAGGATATATATCGTGAGGTGGTGTAAAATTTATTAATGTCTGTTGTGTGTGTTCTAGGTTACTAACTTTGGGAACTTACATCCGAGCCAAGGCTCACTTTTTTTTTTTTTTCCTTTATATATAACAATAAGAGAACTATTTACTTTTTTATTTATTTATATTTTTATAAAATTTGTTAGTGTATAATTTATTGATGTAATAAAAAAAAATTTTGTCGTTCCGTGTTGTATAAGCGGTAAAGTGTGAAGGTGAAGTATGTGCAAAAAGATCGTAGAGGCCAGTGCATGGCCTTTCACAGTGGATTAACCATATAGATCTCATTGTGACCCAAAAAGGTGCTTTATTCTGTATCATATATGGCAATTACGTAGCTACCATGTTCTGCAGAAGATGTTTTGAGGAACGAGTAGACATTACCTCTTTTGACTTTTGAACCAGTGGTAGGAAGTATCAGTTATTAAATGGCATCGCACGTACACACTCCGCATCCGGAGCACGGCGCCCCAGCTCTAAGCCCACCAGGCCTCATTTTTTATTATTATAAAGTTTCTTTTTAGAGTATAAAACATCTGGTGATAATTGTAGAAATTGCAACTCGCTGACATCACTCTATCAGGCGAGATAATCGCGCTCCCTTTTTTATTTAAACCAGTTTTCTCATCGTATTGGCGTGTTAAGTTTTGTGTTTTGTCTCTTATGCCTATGTGTATGTACTATTGTATATACCAATTTCTACATATTATCCACATCCCAGACACACGGAACAACAATCAGAGGATTTTAAGCAGTTTAATGATAATGAAGTTTTGTCAGGGAGCCGTGTAAGAGATGTTTTTTGGAAGGATTTTATAGAGCAGTTATATTTTCTTCGCTTTTTCCAAAAATGCGCCACATTGTGTTGATCCTTTACTTGGTCGCACCCTACTTCTTAGGTACTGACCAGAGGCACAGCTAGAACAGTATTCCCACGAGAAGTTGCACATGTTGGGGTATCACACCTATTTCTATTAGTGCTTAAGTCGTGTTTTTACACTATTTATGGTAGTGCAAATCAGAGTAGTCCATATTGTGTTTTATGATCAGGAGTGCGGCGTACATCATATTTCCAATGGGAACATTCATCCAAGCCAAGACACTCTAGTTCAAGGCTCCCTTCTGCCTCATTTTTTTTTTTTATTTGACAATAAAGAATCATTTTCCTTTTTTCCCATATAAAATTCTGTTGGTGTATGATAAATAATGTAATAATTACTATTGTTTTTGGCTGTTTGAGGAGCTAGCATTTATTACATCCCCAGTTATTCTGATCCAATGGAGGGAAGCATCGAGAGTAAGCGGAGCATCAGGAGTTTTGGACACAGCCAACCATATGTCGTCGTTTATATCCTACCCAGTTAATCACGTGTCTAGAAGTGGCTTATTGTAGTGCTCTAGACTATCAATTCCTCAGCATACAGGAAACACTAAGGTTGTGGAAAGTTACGAGAGATATCAAACTGCTGACATCACCGTATCTTGCCAGATAATCTCGCTACCTCCCTGATGCAGAATCTTCGATTCATCATAATGGCGTTTTGATTTTTGTAGTTTCTTACATCACATATACCCAATCTTGTATATAAATGTCTAGGGTCACTTTATGCATGTATATGTAGTATATTTTAAGGTAGATAGAGCACAACCTTCTTCTAATATTTATTATAACCCCATATCTGTATATAAAAATATGTATCGAACAATAGAAGTGACAAATAAAGCAAAGAGATAAAGGTAGATCAGACGACGCCATAGTCCAGACGACAAAGGCCAGACATGATAAACAACCCAGACTAACAGGTGTTTATGCTAATGAGTTCATTCCCCCGTCAGCAGGTGGCCGACACGTGGCCAGACATAATTAATAACCCAGCGCTTGACAGGTAGCGTGATTACGGGAGCCAATCAGAACTCGCCGCCATCTGCGAGCGTCTCGTATAAAAGCCCCCCAAGATTGGGACAAAGTAGTTGTTCAGTTAGTTGTTTTCAGAGCCACGCCGTTATACGGTCGGGTCTCTCACCCCTATCCGCGATGTAGGCATCCGCGGCGCCCGTGGTTCGACTTGCCTTCGTCCGTGGTCTACCTCTTCCTCTTGGAGTTACCATCTAGACCTGCCTCTGTTTCTTGCTGTCCCAGTGCGGGAATCCCATCACGCACCCACTACCACGACTGCCCAGTACATTCCACCTCGGGATTACTACAGAACCCGTTAAAGTCGACAGGATGACTGAGGACGGCAACATGCAGAGGATGACGGAGGCCGAAGACGAGTACGTCGCGGATGCCCTCACCAACATGCAGCCCCACTGCGAAGACCGTGTAAGCCACCTAAAAGACTCCATGCGAGGACTAGCTGCACCTCGCAGCGAGCAGGTCATCATCGCCCCCATCAACATCTCCTGCGCCGCGAACATCTCCCCCCATCGGCTCGAACAGGCAGAAAAGAATCATCGAGAAATCCTGACATTGCCCCGTCAACCAACATCGACGATGTCCCATGGCAACCATCGCAAAAAGTGATCACCAAGCCTCATCGCAGCCCACTCCACAAGACCCATTCAAGACATCCATCTGGTAAGAGAATTTTCTCTACAGAACTATTTAATGTAACACTATCTCCGTTTGCTCTGAATTAATTATTCGATACCATTTTAATAGCAATAACATTATTATTATAAATCCTTCAAGTTCATTATTTTACCATTTTTATAGCATTTAAATTCAAATATTAAATCTTATACACCCTCATTTATCAATTTTTACTTTATTTTAAGCAACTTTTAAATTTAAATTAATTAATTTCAATTTTTCATAAAAAAAATCATATTGTATTTTAATTACTCGAATCATATATTCTAAACTTATTTGTGAGTTTTTTTTAATACCTTATTTATGGCCATAGTATTAATAATTAAATTTATTACGCTCTTTATTTTACTTAACCTATTACTATTTCAATTGATATTTCTCAATATTTAAAAGTTTTAAAAAATAGTCCTAGATTTGTATTTTTATAAATATCAATTTTAAATTATCTCATCTCAAAATGTGCCTCCCATTTTCCCCCACAATTACAAATACAATTATAAATGTAATATGCGAAAACTAAATAACATACCATAAAATTTCCATACCCCATTGCATTTCATTCCTACCTGTGTTAAATTGTCATTTACGAAACTCTACCGAATTTTGTACCCATGCCATAACCTTTTCTCTTAAAAAAATTCGTAAATTCATTATTTTATCATTTTCTAAACCTAATCACCGCTTATAATCTCCAATCTAGCGATTTGTCTGTGCGTCTTAACGCGACAACAAATTCAAGGTCGCACTGATCTCCCCCTAATTGTTTTTTTTTCTTCTACTTCATCTCTCCCTCCCTTGTTACATCATTAGCATCCATCATTAGCAGAGACAGTCCTTCTTACTGCAACACTCTTACCTGTCAATCAATCAATTATAGGCCTTCCATACTTCTCTCGTCTCTTGATCATTTTCCATTGGCCTTCTATGCCTTCGTTCTAACCACCCCTCGTCCATCGCAGAGTTCCTGTTTGCCGATTTTTTTTATTTACACCCAGGTCACCGTCCCAGCATTCTTTATTTCATTCTTTTTTCCTCAAACTCAGGTTCAATCAATCAATGGCAACAGTCGAGCCCTGTTTTCACAATCTACCTCCACCCTCTAACCTCTTCAACGGTTCCTGAGACTCCTGCTCGTCAACCTTTTTTATTTTTTTTTAATGATTCGTCGACCTGGTACACTCTTCCTCCCCATGTTAACTCCACACGGAGAGCTTGGGTAACCAGCAAGATTTTTTTTTCTCTAACGCTCGACCCAGGCCATCACAGCACGATGCGCCCACTCATTTTTCGTTTAATTTTATTTTTCATCTTATCGAGCTCAATCACCGACAGCAGTGCAGCTTTTGAGACACCATCTCTTTTTAACCTCTCTCAGAAAAGATTTCTTCCCCATATTCTCCCATAACTACCTCTCCTTCGATCTTCACGCCTTTTGCCCATCTGATCTAATGATACTTACAGAACATCTTGAGATTGCTGAACCCTGAAAACAATACTTCGCTTCTAAGCTCGTATTGCAGGGCAGGACTCCTGAGATGTCCTTTGCAGAAACCAATTCAGACCTTCTTCCTTTATTCCTCACTGCGTCACTACCTATCGCAAACCTTTCGCTTAAGTCAATTTTCTTTTATATTTCATTTTACTTTTATTATCTCTACTTCTTCTCTTTCCTGTATTACATCCCTGAAACTGTGTTGTAAATATTCAAGACACCTTAAGTATCAAAAAACTGTAAATAGTGTACCAACTTTCCCAAATATTTACTTAAGCTATTGTGTGTGTTTACTTTAAATTTATCCTTCCTATGTACTCCTCTTATATATTTTGTAGTTTTATAATATTATATCAATGTGTCACCACTACTCCCCTTTATCTTTATTTTTATTATAGTAACTAATTTGTGCCCCAAATTATTTCCCATTTAATAGGTTTGCTAGCTTTTCTCTCATTTATTTGTAAATAGACTTACACTTTTACTAGTTTTGTGGTGTTGCACTTTGTTTTTTAACTTACCAATGTAGATAAAACATTTCACTATTCATCAATAATATCATTTTGTTTATTAACCATCAACATTAATGCCTTCAATTACCAATCAACCCTTTATATATTATTACCTTTAATATTTTTATTTTCTCTTTTTCTCATCATGTTCAGACTTAGCATTTTACAACTTCAACTATTTTAGGCACCGTCTTAAAAAACCTACACCTAACAATATTTATAATATTTCTTAAATAGATAAAACATTTATCATTTTATTTTTCTTAATAGATTTTCAAAATGTTATTTTTGACGCTTCCCTTACAACCTCTTAACTCTATCCCATGAACCTTTCCTCCCAACCTTTCCCTCCATCAAGAGTTTATTGTTCGTCAGCCATTTTCTTTTTTTTTAGTGATTAACCTAACTAGAAGACCCTTCCTCGCTGTACATCTCCCAACAGTGAGCTCAGGAGACCCAGTTAGATTTTTTTTTTCTCTCATCGTCCGGCTCATCATTTTTTCATTTTTCAACTTTTTCTTTTCACCATACAAGCCGGACACAATCAAAATTGGCAGCAATAACTCTCTTACACCCACCTCTCCTTTTCCGCATCCTTCAAACCTCCAACCTTCCAAGGGATTCCAGTTCGCCGAACATTTTTGTTTTTTTTCCATTGATTAATCCGACTGGAACAATCCTTCCTCACTATACCATTCCCAATAATGAGTTCAGGATATCCAGCGCGATATTTTTATTTTTTTTTTCTCATCGCCCGACTCATCATATCAATTCATCATATTTTCAACTTTTCACTTTTTTTTCTCTCATCATTCAACCGGGCATAATCATTATGGGCAACAGGGATCCCTCTTACCTCTACCTCCCCCTTTTACCTCCATCAATCTTCCCACCTCTTTCCGCTGTCTGAGCTAATGATGCAGACGGAATATCTTAGGCCTTCTGTTAATGAAAACAATGCCTCACTTAAACAAGTTCGCATTGCATTGCAGAATGTTTGGGATACTACTTTTGCAGAAACATGCTCAGATACCCCCTTTCCCTTTTTCAACCTTAGCGTCACATTATACGTTCAGTTAATAAACTAACTTAATTTTTTCTCTCATCTTTAATACAATAAGATATTTTTCCTTGTACGATTCATTTTACCATAGTTACCATTTTGTATTATATACCTTCTCTTAATCTTTTATCATTCATTTTGTACGTTTTTATTGATACACCACCCTTACAACATCTTTCTCTTTTTAACTTGTAACTTCATAATAATTTTAACTAATTTGTATACAAATTATTTCTTTTATTTTTTATAGTAGGTTTGTTAGGTTATCATTTATTACATGTCATTCCCCCAACCAAACCTTCATCACCGGGGACACATTCTGTAGTATATTTTAAGGTAGATAGAGCACAACCTTCTTCTAATATTTATTATAACCCCATATCTGTATATAAAAATATGTATCGAACAATAGAAGTGACAAATAAAGCAAAGAGGTAAAGGTAGATCAGACGACGCCATAGTCCAGACGACAAAGGCCAGACATGATAAACAACCCAGACTAACAGGTGTTTATGCTAATGAGTTCATTCCCCCGTCAGCAGGTGGCCGACACGTGGCCAGACATAATTAATAACCCAGCGCTTGACAGGTAGCGTGATTACGGGAGCCAATCAGAACTCGCCGCCATCTGCGAGCGTCTCGTATAAAAGCCCCCCAAGATTGGGACAAAGTAGTTGTTCAGTTAGTTGTTTTCAGAGCCACGCCGTTATACGGTCGGGTCTCTCACCCCTATCCGCGATGTAGGCATCCGCGGCGCCCGTGGTTCGACTTGCCTTCGTCCGTGGTCTACCTCTTCCTCTTGGAGTTACCATCTAGACCTGCCTCTGTTTCTTGCTGTCCCAGTGCGGGAATCCCATCACGCACCCACTACCACGACTGCCCAGTACATTCCACCTCGGGATTACTACATATACGTATTTACATATACACATATTTACATATTTTCCTAATGGAATATCGCCCGTAAAATCAAGGTTCTCGTTTGTAGACAGATACGTGGTTCGAGTCGCCCAGGCGCTTTAATATAGGTTTGGTGTATTCAACTTTGGGGGGCGTTCTAGTAGAATCGTTAGATTTGCAGCGGGTGCTATAGATATGCCTACTCTAATATTTCTTGGAATCAAGTAGGGGTCTGGCCTGTGTTGTGACAAGCCAATGAGATGATGATATGACGCCTCGATATAAAGGGCGGCATCGCTGCCCATAACGAGTTTGGAATGTATATGTGGAATTACTGTAGTAGCAATTCTGAAGGAATGTTATACCATAAGGCTTATTAAGAGGCCAGTTCCAATAGTTCCAGTTAGCATAGCGAAAGTGGTTCATCAACCTGCCCCAGAAATCCCCAGTTCAATTCCCGTCAGTGGCATCTTTTTTTTTTATTATTATTATTATTATTATTTTTATATTTTTTATATATTAAGCATATATGTATATTTTATTGTTATTTTTATTAATATCGATTACATATGAGAGGTTTTCCCACAAGAATATTAGTTATGGAATAATAACGAGTTACTATGCCTAATATGGTCGCGTCAACCCAAGGCATTTCAGTTCAAGGATCCATTCTGTCTCCCTTTTTATTTTTGACGTGACAACGTCTTAAATTAGGTTGCGGCTGGGAGTCACTTATGAAAAAGTGTAACGCCCGGTAACGTTACGATGAGTCACCGAACGAGAGTGCTGCGCGCGCAGCTGCGCGCGCAGCGCTAGAGAATTAGGCGCATTGAATCGGCGCATGCTTGTCTCTGTCTTTGTCTTTCTCGAACGTTCTTGGCGTTGGAAAAACAAGAAAGCGTCATAATACAAGTTCACACGTGTGGTTAAAGTATCGTCAGCTGTGTCTGTAGTGAAAATGTGGAGTGCTTAGATTCGTCATTTACAACAACTACAACAATAAAGGTAAATAATTGTACACTGATATTTCATTATCATAAACTATGATTGATTGATTAATTGTTAGATTGACACAAAAGTTGAGAAACTGAGTTTATAGGTAATGTCATACTATTGATAAATGTTGATAGTGTTAAGTAAATTATTAGTTTAAAATTAATTAATTAATTAATTATTATTTTACAAATTTTAAATAGTTTCAAATTTATTTAGCAAAAATTTGAACCTTCGATCTGAATAAATGTTTTGATTTTCGAATTGATTATTTAAAATTACAAATATTAAGAAAAAGTGGCAGATATAAGAAAACTTTATTTAAACTGTGTTGAGCAAGAATTTTAACATCTAATATAAGTAAATGTTTTAATTTTCAACTTCATCATTTACAATTACAAATTTTATTTAATTTCAAATTTATTTAGCAAAAATTTGAACCTTCGATCTGAATAAGTGTTTTGATTTTCAAATTGATTCTTTAAAATTAAAAATTCATCCATTCAATTTCAAATGTTCAACAGGAATCACCACTCTCAAAACAATGGAAACGGTGCCTTCAACTTCCAGTACTTCAATGGAGACGGAGGATATCGTGCCGTCAACGTCTGCAGTACCTTTCGTTGTTCCACACACCACCTCTACCGCCAGAACGAATGCTCAGCGACAACGTGAGTACAGACTACGAAAAGCATTGACCAGAACTCCTGAACAAGTAAGAGCCTTTGCAAAAGCGGCTGCGGAGAGGCAACGCAGGTTCAAGCTACGTAAATCTGCTAACATAGCCCTCACCAGCGGTACGTCAGAGTCACCTGCTTCAACGTCTTGTTCTGTGGTGGAGAGAACAAGCGTTCCTGTCGTGGCGGAGAGAACGAGCGTTCCCCTAACTAACGCTCAACGGCAACGTGCATTCCGACAACGTAGAGCAGCATCTTCTCGGACTGATGTACAACCGACTACTTCTTCAAGCCAAACAGCAATACAACTGGAACAATCCACCTGGTATACCAAATGGTCATCGTCAATACGGAGATGTCAATCTACTTTCCTGGACAACTTATTGTAACGAACATCAACTGTCAAAGTTTAAGTGCCCATGCCGCGGACATTGAAACAGATACAGTGATACCACGATCAGACTATTTAGTATTGACTGAAACGTGGATGCGCGACACTTGTGAACCAACTCCAATCAAGGGTTATGAGTGCGTATCCAGGGAAAATAATCGACCTAACTCAGATACCAACGCGGCTGGTGGAGTGGCGATCTATCGTAAATTATCATCGACATCTACGGCGGAAGTGTTCCAAGTTGCGATTACAGACGTAACTCGTGTCATTAAAACCAAGGGTGACATGTGCATGACTGAAGTTACTTGCTTCGCCGCTAATACTAGCTTCAAGTTTATACTCGGTGCTGTATATATTCATCCAGGAGCTAGTATGCAGGATATTGGAATGTTACTATGGCAAGGACTCGGTCCGTACATTCACAACAGCCAGTACGTGCCACCGTTCGTGCAAATTGATTCTAGTATACCGATTCTTCTGTGTGGTGATTTTAACAAAAACGTAAAGCCTGACAACTCGTTTCTTAATTTCATGAAAAATACGTATAATCTTGATTGCGTATCAAACGTTTCTAAGTCAACTACGTTAAAAGGAACAACTATCGACTTGACTTTCGCAAGACACATTACAGCAGAAACACTTCCTTTCATTTCATATTTCTCCTATCATCGTCCTATCCTCAACAAAATCACTCAAATAGGAATTAGTTAAGTTGAAGTTTACATGTACAATGTTTTAGTAAACAAAATATATTTCTATAGTTAAAATTTGTGCAATTCTTATTTTCATTCAATTCCTTGTTCCTATTGTGCAATTTAATTATATTCATATCAATAAATATTCTACCGTTGTCACGTAAAATCTTCGCCCGTAAAACCGACTTTACAGGCAACCATTGTTTATTTTTTTTAATAATCCTCCAAGAGGCATTGTCGAATGCCCCTTCAATGTCCATTGAGGTTATAATGGTGTGTTGTGCCGATTTCCTTGATTTATCAAGAATATCGGTAACTCTACAGAGAGCTGTGCTGCATGATTTCCCCCACCTGAATCCAAATTGATTATTACTCAAAGAGGACGTGGTTTGTAGGTCGTATGTAATTCTGTTAACAATGATTTTGTCCAGGATTTTAGCTAGGATATTAATGAGGGTTATTGGCCTAAGCGAGTTTATATTACTGGGGTCCTTGTCTTTCTTTTTGAGAAAGATCATGAGGCCTATTTTCCATGCCCTGGGGAAGTACCCTAGCCTAAGGCATGCGTTGAACGTATCCACCAGAACCTTAGGATCAGCAGCATTGAGGAGAAGAACAGGGTTTCTCATGATACCATCAGGGCCTGGGGCTTTCTTTGGACCCATGTTCCTGAGTGCACTGGCTATTTCGGAGTGGGAAATAAGCGGATCTTTGGGGTTTGGTATATACGGAGAGGCTAAGATGGTGTTAGAGGCAGAGTAGTGCTCCTGGTCTACGTACTTTTGCGCGATATAGTAAGAGAATGTATCATCTGCTGTGGAAGTGTATTCCCCATCCTGTTTTTTTCAATGAATGGAATGTGTTGGGCCTAACTCGTTTATTACTTACAATTTTATAGGGGCCTGTGAACGGGTTGGTAACGGATATAGTTTCGAAGTGCCTTTTATAAAATTCCGATTTGGTGCGCCTAATCGTTCTTTTATATCTGGCTAAGACCAGTTTGTACCTTTGTTTTCTATTGAGTCTTAGCGTGTCATCGTTTTGTGTATTCGCCATTAGTCTCTTTAGTGCCATAACTCTTTTCTTTTGGATATGTAGGCCCTCACTCCACCATGGGTTCCCCTTCCGTCTTAAATTGTCACTAGAGTGTTTTTTCTTGTTTTTAACCAGGGCGGTACAGGCGTCGCGGATTATTTTTGTTACGTTTTCCACCCTTGCGTCTATACCTTCTATTGTGGGGCATGAGGTGTCTATTGTTTCTAACGTTTTCAGCTTATTGCTGACTATTTCCTGGTATTTATCTTTATGTCTGGTAGTGACATTGTACCTTGGTAGCGGCGGTTTGTAGGAGGAGTAGTGCACTGTTGAGTTAAATTCCAACAATATACTGATGTGGTCACTTATACTGAGGAAGGGTTCAGCCTTCCATGTAAGATTGTTATGGATGTTTTGGGAGGCAAACGTGTGGTCAATGTGAGAGGTAGTTCTATCATTGACAAATGTAGGGGTGTCAGGTTCTGAGATAATAGCTAAATTGTTAGTAAAAATGAAATTGTAGAGATCATCTCCTCTAGCGTCGCTAATATTACCTCCTAGAGTACTGTGGTGTGCATTAAAATCTCCCATGATAATGTGGTTGTCTGGTCCTACCTTGTTGCAGACAGAGGATAGGTTGTCCAGGAGAGTAGTGAATGCGTCGTCGCTCTGGGTTTGGTCCACAGGGGGGATGTAGCAGTTGGTGAAGCTCAGGGTCTCTTGTCCATACTGGATCTGGATTGTTTCTGTATACGTAGACGTCTGTAAACAAAAGCTGCGTAGTTTTGGGTTAGCCAGGATCCAGGATTTTTTTATCAAGACTGGAGATCATCTGCCAGCTCATTTTGAATTTGTCACTATTAGGTGGTGGTTCTTGTATCAGGATGAGATATGCAGCCTCAAGGTCGGCATGATGTAGGAGATTATCAAGGCTGGCATAGCCTCGACCGATGTTTTGTGAGATAATCTTCAAAATCATAAAATGTATTCTTTTTGGGATCTGGTTAAGTTAACAAATGCGGTCCCTTTTTTTTTTTAATACGTGTCGGATTTCATCGATGAGACCTTATTTTTATAGCATTGACACCTGTAGGCCATAGAGTGGTGTCTGGTATCGAGCTTTCCGGTGGGGTTAGCCATATTAGCCTTTGTGCAGTTAATGCATTTGGGATCTTTTTTGCAGTCAGTGTCCAGGTGGTCTGCGTCTCCGCAGTTCATGCATAGAGTTTCTTCTTTTTTACAACTTTTGGTGCCGTGGAAGCCTGCGCATTTCATGCATCTCAGTGGCAATATGTCTTCGATCCACTTCAGCGTTGTCCAGTCTCCGTTTATCCTGTAGAGGCCGTTTTCAAGAGTTGAGGCGGATTTTAAGTTGTCAAATGAGACCTGGTCTATGGTGGCGTACCAAGTATTTCTATCATATTTGTCCTTGAAATGTCTGAACGGCCTGATGTCTGGGTTTGCGAGTTTGCCCATGCGCTGGATATACTCGGGGATCTCTTTTTTCTCAAGGTTTCTATTGATGCCTATTAATTTGATAGTAGGGGCACGTCCTTTTGGGATTTTTGCCGAGATTTTCTCATTATCGGTTGAGTTGTTAAGAATGTCCGCAATTTTCTTTGCGTCGTTTGTTTCTGGAACTTCAATCATGCTGCCCTTGTTCCTGAGGGTTGTTAGTTTAGTCTTCTTAATTCCAAGTTCCATGGGTGATACATGTTTTTTAATCAGGGCAACCACATCCGTTTGATCTGGGAATTTGGCCTCTACAATCACTTTTCCTTTAAGAATCGTTTGTTCAATTGGTACCCTAAGTGGGCGTGTCGCAGCGGGGTTGGTGGGGGCGCGGGTCTTCTTTAGTTCTTCAGCCAGTTTTTTATTTAAATTCTCCTCTGAGGTCCTGATTTTTTCCGAGATTGAGAATTGGATGCTTCCTAGGTTAGAAATTGTTTTGTTTTCCATTGATTCTAGAGTTTTCCTTAACGTTTCCTGATTGTTCGAGGTCTTGCTCTCATTTTCCAAGATTTTTTTAGTCGTCGATGAGATGTCTTTACAGGATGTAGAGATGGTTTCACTTAGGGATTCCATATTAGAGATAAGGTCGTTTTCTTTTGTAGCGATGCGAGTCTCGAGTTCAGATAATTTGGTAGCAATGCTCTTTTCTAGTTTGTTAAGGATTTTCTTTTCGGTGTCCTTTAGAACCGACTTCATTGTTGAGGTGAGTGTTTCTATGAGAGAATCTTGGGCAGTCTGGAACAGTTTCGATGCTTGGGCAGTCAAATCTTCCTTGATTTCATCAACGCAACCTTCCAACTTGTCTTTGCATGTTGTCATTCCAGAGTTCATATTTGCAATTTCCGTTCCTATTGTTTTCGAAGCCTTGCATAGCAGATCCACCCTACCAAGGAGCGCAAAGTTTCCTATCTCCTGAGGCAGTTGGTCAAGTAATGCTTTTCCATTGGAAAGGGTAGTTTTGAAGAGAGTCTTGGTAGCGTTGTCCTCCAATGATTTGGCTTTGGCGGTCAATATATATTCCAGGTTTTCGAGAAATGGGGCATAGGCAGGTAAGAAGTTTTGTACTTTAGATAGCATTTTTTCTGCCATTTTGGGGGTAATTGGGTTTTTTTTTTTTTTTTTTTTGAGAAAAATAAAAAATATATTAAATATATATTATATTTAATATATAAAAGGAGTGGTTCGCTAATTTGATATAAAGATATTCAACTTAGGAAAGTTTCATAAATTCGAGTGGTAACGATACCTTAGTTGAGGAGCTCAGCTTGAGAGATGTTCACTCGACGAGATCTTAGCGACGACTAGATCAGGGAAACAGAATAGAAATTCGGCAAAGCCAGGGACGATATAGGCAGCAAAAGCCCTTGCATCCCCTGTTTTTCGCTGAAAAACCACGTCACACAGCCAGAAGGAATGATGCATTCTCCATGCACCGAGCGGCCTTTGGTAGGCCCCTCGCGCCCGCCAGTATGGTCCGGCTACAATGGGGTTGACCACTCACCCACAGGCGTCTCCGAGAGTTCATTGGCAAGGTTGCTGACCGAGCCCTCCCGTTCGGACTTAGTAAAACCCGTCCTACGCTCCAATAGGACTCCCCCCCCCTTTAGCCCTCGAACCCTTATCCAGTACTCCTTGAATCTGCCGTCGAATCAAGGACCTCTGAGGTCCTGAGGTTGACGCGGGGAAACCGACGCGGAGGCGGGGGGGTGGTACTACTGTGTGCACCCCTTGGTTTTTCAACACCAGGCCTAGCCCTGGTGCAATTTTCGCGCACGGCAAGGACGCTCCCAATGACGCACACACAGAGCGAAGACCCAAGAGTTTCAAGACACGTGCGCCTCGCCTCAGACAACCAAGGACAGACGGCCAGCTTACAGCTTCACTGGACATCAGTCAGTGGCACCCCTACGGAGGACAACACGCAGAGACGCCTCTCCACTCACTCCCCTCTAGAGTGATTGTAGAGGGCGGGAAAAACTTCTTCCCCGCGATCAGGGAAACAGAATAGAAATTCGGCAAAAGCCAGGAATGATATAGGCAACAAAAGCCCTTGCATCCCCTGTTTTTCGCTGAAAAACCACGTCACACAGCCAGAAGGAATGATGCATTCTCCATGCACCGAGCGGCCTTTGGTAGGCCCCTCGCGCCCGCCAGTATGGTCCGGCTACAATGGGGTTGACCACTCACCCACAGGCGTCTCCGAGAGTTCATTGGCAAGGTTGCTGACCGAGCCCTCTCGTTCGGACTTAGTTAAACCCGTCCTACGCTCCAATAGGACTCCCCCCCCCCCCCTTTAGCCCTCGAACCCTTAACCAGTACTCCCTGAATCTGCCGTCGAATCAAGGACCTCTGAGGAACTGAGGTTTACGCAGGGAACGACGTGAACGCGGGGGGGTGGTACCACTGTGTGCACCCCTTGGTTTTTCATGGTGCGCACGGCAAGGACGCTCCCAATGACGCACACACAGAGCGAAGACCCAAGAGTTTCAAGACACGTGCGCCTCGCCTCAGACAACCAAGGACAGACGGCCAGCTTACAGCTTCACTGGACATCAGTCAGTGGCACCCCGACGGAGGACAACACGCAGAGACGCCTCTCAACTCACTCCCCTCTAGAGTGATTGTAGAGGGCGGGAAAAACTCCTTCCCCGCCTACGATCAGGGAAACAGAATAGAAATTCGGCAAAAGCCAGGAATGATATAGGCAACAAAAGCCCTTGCATCCCCTGTTTTTCGCTGAAAAACCACGTCACACAGCCAGAAGGAATGATGCATTCTCCATGCACCGAGCGGCCTTTGGTAGGCCCCTCGCGCCCGCCAGTATGGTCCGGCTACAATGGGGTTGACCACTCACCCACAGGCGTCTCCGAGAGTTCATTGGCAAGGTTGCTGACCGAGCCCTCTCGTTCGGACTTAGTTAAACCCGTCCTACGCTCCAATAGGACTCCCCCCCCCCCTTTAGCCCTCTTACCCTTATCCAGTACTCCCTGAATCTGCCGTGGAATCAAGGACCTCTGAGGCACGAGGTTGACGCGGGGAAACCAACGCGGAGGCGGGGGGGTGGTACTACTGTGTGCACCCCTTGGTTTTTCATGGCACGCACGACAAGGACGCTCCCAATGACGCACACACAGAGCGAAGACCCAAGATTTTCAAGACACGTGCGCCTCGCCTCAGACAACCAAGGACAGACGGCCAGCTTACAGCTTCACTGGACATCAGTCAGTGGCACCCCGACGGAGGACAACACGCAGAGACGCCTCTCAACTCACTCCCCTCTAGAGTGATTGTAGAGGGGGGGAAAACTTCTTCCCCGCTTCCCGATCAGGGAAACAGTGAAAAGATCCTTCGCTGACGCCCTAAATCCAGTTTCACAGCCAAAAACTCCAAAGCAACCACCAACGGAGAAGAATATCCCCGCCGCAAAGGAAAATAAAACCTCCTTGAAAAAGACACATCCCGCGACAAGCCCTGACAGAAAATCAAGACCAACCACCCCAGGCGGAGGAAAAGCCACCCACTCGTGTTCTGGGTCGGATATCTCCACAGAGATATCTTCTCTTGGAGAAGAAACATCTTTCAGGTGTGAAGAATGGTCGATGGATTCCTCCCAGCTCCAGAATGAGTTGAAAGAATGCGAAAAAGGAGACAATCCCGAAGTAGAGAAGATCATTGCAACGATTTACAGGAGAGCTGATCTCTCCAGACAGACCAAAGTCCTACAACAGCTCGAAATACATCCTGACCTGGAAACCAAGATCTCCCGCTACCTCGAGAAATGGGAAGACATTAAGTCCAAAACTTTCAATGACCTCGACACTGACCAGAGAAAAGCCATAAATTACAAAGTGGGAAGAATGAGATTAATACTAACTATACTTAGAGAAGACTCTGCAAGCGAAAATGAAGTATCTGCGATGTTTAAGAGACCGATCGGGTGGTTTCGGGAAGACAACGTCGAACAACGAGAAAACAAAAAAACAAGATAGAAAAACGAAGTCCAGCCCCCCAAGAGCGAAGACAACCCCTCCGCTGTGGAAGGACAAGGAGAAGGACGGAGAGACTACGACAAATAGGTTGACGACATCTTGATGCTTTCTAATTGTGAAAACTGCCGTTTGTAATTGCTTCCTTTTTTTCAACTGAATAAAGACCGTTTTTGCGTTTTACATACATACATACATACACTGAGTTTTATATATATACTAGCCGAATGACCCGGGCAACGCCCGTGTTTTACCCGATTGTGTGAATGTTTTGATTCAAATACTATTTGTTACAATTATAAATTGGCGCCTTAAAAAAATGCATATATTAGTTAATAACTATAGCCTATGTGCTTTATCTGTCTATTTACTGTTGGCTTCCGTAGGCATCTCTTACTGGGAAAAA
The DNA here is from genome assembly GCA_030710605.1 of Cordylochernes scorpioides. Lineage (NCBI taxonomy): Eukaryota > Metazoa > Arthropoda > Arachnida > Pseudoscorpiones > Chernetidae > Cordylochernes > Cordylochernes scorpioides. Next base: position 42,866,930 of record CP092870.1, on the reverse strand, counting down.
TAAAGAGAGGATTCCATTTAGTTATTAACTAATATATGCATTTATTTAAGGAGCGACCCGCTCCAACACAATAGTTACAAAAACCAAAAAGCGAGTGGGGAGGGGGGGAGGCAAAGTAAAAAAACAAAGTGTCTCGCGTAGTGGCGGCGCCATCGTAGCCACGTGATCGTAGCCAAACAATAGGAGAGCGCCATTCCAAAAAAAAAAAAAAAAAAGCAAACGGTGACAGAGATGAGGAATTGACGACGCATGACACTCGTAACTGTATATAGAATAGGGATTGTTTGCTTGCTACATCCATCTTTGGGCTCAGAGAAGGAGGGACAAGCACCGGTTCTGTTCTCCCAAGAGAACAACAGTCTTTGATTTCCAGACTTAAGTCTGGTCATCTACGGACAATGACTTCCAGAATGGTTGCAATGTTTTCCCTCTATGTACTAAGTGTCAACCTGTAACCCCAAACCACATTATTGACTGTATTGACTCATCCATTGATTAGCTCTATTCATCCCCGGCAGACACCATCAAAGGTCTCGAGATTTACAAGCTTGATATGATTGAGTGGAGATAAGAAAGAAGAAGATTTTTGGGCTCGAAAATCATACACTTCAGTTAGTGGCCCGTAAAGCCATATTATCTCACAACATTTGTAAAATATCAAAGGAGCAATGAAAGAATTTTACTGAGTAGCGAAAAATAAAAAAAATCAAGATTACTAATCTGTTAATAAATATTTTTCTCTACATTATAATGAGACCATATCTCAACAATGAAACATTTTATAAATTATTCTAGTGTTCAAACACAACATATTTGCGCGGTGCCATTCGAGGAACAGCGAGTTGAACGAAGGCTGCTGTAGAAAGTTGGTGTCTTGTAGCGTCAGCAGCTCCGTCTGGTGGTTGCTTGCGTGGTGGTTCCGGCTGGTCACGTGACAGTTGCCCCCTATTGTGGAAGAAATCTTTGAATGAATTTACATGAAAGAAAAACCTTGAAACCGCTTGAAGCAATAAATATATAAACTCTACAAAGACAAAGGTCGCCTCTCCCGTCAAAATAGGATCCAAGCTAGACGTCATCTATTGGCCTTCGCCGAAAAATTTCAAACTGTCCTTTGTTGAGAGGTGTCCTCTAGCGGGAGTGTCCTTTCATGGAGGTTGTTCTACTGTATTGGTGATGGAAACTGTCCTTTGTAGAGAGGTGTCCTCTAGTGGGAGTGTCCTCTCACGGTGGTTGTTCTACTGTATTGGTGATGGAAACTGTCCTTTGTAGAGAGGTGTCCTCCAGCGGGAGTTTCCTATCATGGAGGTTGTTAAACTGTATTTGTATCACCACACCTAAGAGACAATATGTCATTTCATTGACTCCATATGTTGAAATAAAAGTCTAACAAGAAATAATAACTTCATGTTTCAGTAACAATTTTGGTCTTTAATTTCTCCTGAAATCAATGGTACAATCAGGTTCAGATGTAACCTTATATAAGACATGTAAATTATTGAACAAGATAGAAATGTGGGTTGTGCTCCTCTGGGGCTGATGGTGGAAACCTGGACGTCACTTCGTGTGTTGGTCATTTGACATGGTAAAAACTCCGCCTTTGCCGGTCCCAAGCCCGGATGAAAAAGGAGGAGGGGGAGCAGTAACAAGCTCACTAAACAATCTGGGCTCAGCTGGCCATGCTGATAGTACCCTGTAAGGACTCCAGGGATACAGGATGTATTCCATGTTAGGAGCGGTTGTACATGGTGTCTGTTCCTCATGTCAGAGGAGGGGGAGCAGTAACAAGCTCACTAAACAACCTGGGCTCAGCTGCCCATGCTGATAGTACCCTGTAAGGACTCCAGGGATACAGGATGTACTCCATGTTAGCTGTACATAGTGTCTGTTCCTCATGTCAGAGAAGGGGGAGCAGTAACAAGCTCACTAAACAACCTGGGCTCAGCTGGCCATGCTGATAGTACCCTGTAAGGACTCCAGGGCAGTGTTGGGCAAATATTAATTAAAATGATTTATTAAAGATTAACAATTGATTAATTGTTAATTGTTAATTGCACTTCAATTTAATTGAAAAATATTTTTTTAATGCCCAACACTGCATTTCAGTACCACTCTCTTCTCGAACATGCTGTCCGACAATTTGTGACTCTTTGGCAGATTTGTCATTGTCGCAAAAGAAAAAAGGCGTTCAACTGCAGCTGACGATGGTAAATGTGTGTTGTATTTGATAAAAACACTTTTTATCTCAGGCAGTGTTGGGCAAATATTAATTAAAATGATTTATTAAAGATTAACAATTGATTAATTGTTAATTGTAATTTTCACAATTAACAATTAATCAATTGTTAATTGTTAATTGCACTTTTCTAATTAACAATTAATTAATTGTTAATTGCACTTCAATTTAATTGAAAAATATTTTTTTAATGCCCAACACTGCTCCAGGGATACAGGATGTACTCCATGTTAGCTATACATGGTGTCTGTTCCTCATGTCAGAGAAGGGGGAGCAGTAACAAGCTCACTAAACAACCTGGGCTCAGCTGGCCATGCTGATAGTACCCTATAAGGACTCCAGGGATACAGGATGTACTCCATGTTAGCTGTACATGGTATCTGTTCCTCATGTCAGAGGCGGCCATTTCATATTGGAGCTAAGTCAGTGGCTTTCCACTGAGTAGTGCTCCCAGTTTTAATGACAAAGACATTCTACTTCACCCAGTCATGATGGTTGTCTAACAGACACCATCAAGGGTCACAACTTTTATGATTGAGTAGAGATAAGAAATAAGAAGAGGTTAGCCACACAAGGTATAAGACCAAATAAATAGGATAAATAAACACAAGATAATAAGACACTAAATAAATAAATGGTGTGAAGTTTCTGGCAACAATGGCAGTAGCACAATACTGCAAGAACATCTGTTACCTCAAACAGGTAACGTGACCTACACTGACAACTCCTGGCAAACTTCTAATGGTCACAGAACTCAGAGATTGTTCAGTTAAAACATTAGAGATTATAATATAGCGATTCTTATATATTGTTCCACTGTCCTGGGGATTGAGGTCAATGTTAGATTGTTCCATATCAATATTATAAGTGAGACCAGTAATCATAAAGTTATTTTAACAAGGAAAGTATTTACAAGTTTACCCCAATCGATCAATACCATCGAGATAAACTATTTTCAAATAAAATTCTGACTTTGTATCAGGATGATGACGTGGCATTTAATTTGCAGAGTCGGCCAAAATATTATTCTGTGACAATACCTCTGATTGGTCAAGATATTTCACCCCCCATCTGGTGCATCTTTGTCACATGTTGGCTGTACATGGTGTCATATTGGAGCTAAGTCAGTGGCCTGAGTAGTGCTCCCAGTCTTAATGACATTCTACTTCACCCAGTCATGAAGGAGCTATACAAGCTTGATACGATTAAGTGGAGATAAGAAAGAGAAACATAATGTGAGCTAACATGCAATGAAATAAAACCTCCAGGAGAAACCACCTTTGTCACATCAAACATGTCCTGAAATAACTCAACTTCTTATATGAGACCATTTCTAGAATCCATGTTGTAGTTGGGGACAAAGTCTGACTGTCATGTGGTAGATAGCCAACAAACAGCAGCAACTTTTTACATATCATCAGAGACCTCACCAGACCTCCTCTTGGAATGTATGGGAGCCTCAAGACAGGACCCCGACCCTACCAAGATTGTCTTCTTCCTTATCTTCACTCAATCATATTAGGGTATCAAGTTGTGACCCTTGATGGTGTCTGTTTGACAACCACCATGACTGGGTGAAGTAGAACGCGTCTGCCTTTGTCATTAAGACTGGGAGCACTACTTAGTGGTAGGCCACTGACTCAGCTCCAAAAGAAATGGCCGCCTCTGACATGAGGAACAGACGCCACGTGCAGCCGCTCCTAACATGGAGTACAAACGCTGCTCATCCTGTATCCCTGGAGTCCTTACAGGGTACTATCAGCATGGCCAGCTGAACCCAGGTTGTTTAGTGATCTTGTTACTGCTCCCCCTCCTCCTTTTTCATCCGGGCTTGGGACCGGCAAAGATTGTGAATTTGATCTATGAATTTAGTCTCCATGACCTTATACAATGAGTTAATCACAAGGTAATAAGATCAAATCCAAATAAATAAATAGTGTGTCACGTTTCGGTAACAGCGTTGTTACCAAAATATCACACACTATTTATTTATTTGGATTTGGTCTTATTACCTTGTGTTCATAATCTATAATCCAAATTGTGCATTATCAAATTAATCATATTATCATAATAAAAAAAAAAGTAGGTGGTCTCTCATGGGAGGTTAGTTCTACTGTGTATCATTTACAGTCCTCGGCAGAGCTGACAGGGCGTGTCCCCAGGTGGTGGATAGGGGAATGACCTTCAGATATGAACAGCTGTGAAACAAACAGAATAACTCTGACCAATAACCAACAGCAGCATTGTTAGAAAGAGGAGAAAGACCTCTTTATAAATCCTGACTTCAACTGTTGATAGACCTCAGTCCAGGGATACTGTGTTGGCAGCTTCCATGTTAGGCCTCAAATTACAGTCAGACTTTCACCAAAGTGTGTCGTGGTACCATGTTCAACGAAAGCTGCACCCCTACACCCCATTCCATGTGATCATGGAATACTTCTGGAATGCCCTGGGATTATAGGGAAAGAAAATTTGTTGCCATCAGACAGCTACATGAATTCGTAGATAAGAAAAGAACATATAAAAATTTTAATCAATTTTATAGATATATATATATAACTATCTTTTGAACTGGGAGAGAAAGAGAAGGAAGGAAATTTTGAGAGATTTGATTTTGTCTGTTTTCTCCTTGTTTATAGCCAATTTGTTAGGATGTTAGAAATTTTTTGACGCAAATATCCCTAAGTTTGGGATATCGCGTTATAGGATGTTAATAAAGGTAAATAAAATGAGATTATGGAATTTGTGTAAACTTTACACAAGGGGATAAGAAACAACATCATTTACAGTCAAACCTCTTTAATTCAACAGGCCAAGGGAAAGGTGCTTCCTGTTGAATTAAAGATATTTAAAGTATGTCACTCGGTTGGGAATACAAGGTAACAATACCAAATCCAAATAAATAGTGTGTGACATTTCGGCAACAGCATTTTTACCATCAGACAAAAGACAATGAAATTATTTTGTCTGATGGTAAAAATGCTGTTGCCGAAATGTCACACACTATTTATTTGGATTTGGTCTTATTACCTTGTGTTTCTAAACTATAATCCAAATTGTACCTTGTCATTGGAGGATTTGGTCTTATTACCTTGTGTTTATAATCTATAATCCAAATTGTACCTTATCATTGGATTTGGTCTTATTACCTTGTGTTTATAATCTATAATCCAAATTGTACCTTATCATTGGATTTGGTGTCTTATTACCTTGTGTTTATAATCTATAATCCAAATTGTACCTTATCATTGGATTTGGTGTCTTATTACCTTGTGTTTATAATCTATAATCCAAATTGTACCTTATCATTGGATTTGGTCTTATTACCTTGTTTTTATAATCTATAATCCAAATTGTGCCTTATCATTAGATTTGGTCTTATTACCTTGTGTTTATAATCTATAATCCAAATTGTACCTTATCATTGGATTTGGTCTTATTACCTTGTGTTTATAATCTATAATCCAAATTGTACCCTATCATTAGATTTGGTCTTATTACCTTGTGTTTATAATCTATAATCCAAATTGTACCTTATTGGATTTGGTCTTATTACCTTGTGTTTATAATCTATAATCCAAATTGTACCTTATTGGATTTGGTCTTATTACCTTGTGTTTATAATCTACTAGACGAATGGCCCGGGCAACGCCCGGGTTTTACCCGAGTGCGTATATATTTTAAAAACGTTTTAATTCAAATACTATTCGTTACAATTATAAATTGGCGCCATGGATGTCACTCTTGTGAAACGTCCCGTTCCAAACTGTGTGTTTTTAAAATGTTTTAACTAAAATACTATTCGTTACAATTATAAATTGGCGCCGTGGATGTCTCTCTTGTGAAACGTCCCGCCCCAAACTGTGTGTGTCTTGAAAATATAAAAATAAAAATGTGAATTTTCATAAAGATTTCATCATGTCGATTTTTTTTTTTTGCATTTCACCTACTAAATCGATAGAGATAATTACATTTGCAACATGAACTTAGGTATATTGACTAAATAGAAAACTGCATAGTAATAAAGATCATTTTTTAAAGGCACCATATCGTTTTTTTTTTCAATAAAATCGAAACAAAAATTAACGATAAATAACGATAATTGCCTTAAAAAAAAGAAACATTCGCAGTGATTTTGTCTTGCATTCGTTTATACAATTATTATTATATATGAATGACCCGGGCAACGCCCGGGTTTTACCCGATTAAATGCTTTTATTCAAATACTATTCGTTACAATTATAAATTGGCGCCGTGGATGTCATTCTTGTATAATATATAAATGAGTTTTAAAAATTGTAAAAAAAAAAAAAAAAAATGCATCGGCCGGGAATCGAACCCGGGCCGCCCGCGTGGCAGGCGAGCATTCTACCACTGAACCACCGATGGTTATGAAAAATCCCATCCGTGAGCTTCAAACAGACAAACAGACAGAATAAGGCAAATATATAAGTAGATTTACTCTTCATTGTTGGCTTTTTATCTTACATTCATTCTTCAAGGTTGGCTTTTTATATTACATTCACTCTTCATTGTTGGCTTTTTATCTTACATTCACTCTGTTGGCTTTTTATATTACATTTACTCTTCATTGTTGACTTTTTATCTTACATTCACTCTTCATTGTTGGCTTTTTATATTATATTTACTCTTCATTGTTGGCTTTTTATCTTACATTCATTCTTCATTTTTGGCTTTTTATATTACATTTACTATTCATTGTTGGCTTTTTATCTTACATTCACTCTTCATTGTTGGCTTTATATCTTACATTCATTCTTCATTGTTGGCTTTTTATATTACATTCACTCTTCATTGTTGGCTTTTTATCTTACATTCATTCTTCATTGTTGGCTTTTTATATTACATTTACTCTTCATTGTTGGCTTTTTATCTTACATTCACTCTTCATTGTTGGCTTTTTATATTATATTTACTCTTCATTGTTGGCTTTTTATCTTACATTTATTCTTCATTGTTTGCTTTTTATATTACATTTACTCTTCATTGTTGGCTTTTTATCTTACATTCATTCTTCATTGTTGGCTTTTTATATCATATTTACTCTTCATTGTTGGCTTTTTATCTGACATTCATTCTTTATTGTTGGCTTTTTATATTATATTTACTCTTCATTGTTGGCTTTTTATCTTACATTTATTCTTCATTGTTGGCTTTTTATATTATATTTACTCTTCATTGTTGGCTTTTTATCTTACATTTATTCTTCATTGTTGGCTTTTTATATTACATTTACTCTTCATTGTTGGCTTTTTATCTTACATTTATTCTTCATTGTTGGCTTTTTATATTATATTTACTCTTCATTGTTGGCTTTTTATCTTACATTCATTCTTCATTGTTGGCTTTTTATATTATACTAATGATGATGCGCGCGCATCCGTGACATGAGGAATTGAGGAATTGATGACATGACGGTGGAAAGACGGTCGTGACTATATATATTAATAATCCAAATTGTACCTTATCATTGGATTTGGTCTTATTACCTTTTGTTTATAATATATAATCCAAATTGTACCTTATCATTGGATTTGGTCTTATTACCTTGTGTTTATAATCTATAATCCAAATTATACCTGATCATTGGATTTGGTCTAATTACCTTGTATTTATAATCTATAATCCAAATTGTACCTGATCATTGGATTTGGTCTTATTACCTTGTGTTTATAATCTACTAGCCGAATGGCCCGGGCAACACCCGGGTTTTACCCGATTAAATGCTTTTATTCAAATACTATTCGTTACAATTATAAATTGGCGCCGTGGATGTCATTCTTGAATTCTCTAGAGGAATGACCCGGTTTCGCCTGAGAATTACCCCGAGTGCAATTTCCTTCACACTGAAAGTAAATCAATAATAAATAGTAGAAGTGCCATAGAATAGCAACACAGAAGTAACACATAAACCACAGGCAAAAAGTGTGTGTGATGGCAAAATTTGTATTATATTAGTGTTTAGGTATTTGATTTAATTATTTTTGCAATGCATTTAGTTGTTTCAAAATCAATATAGTTTAAATAGATGGCAGCTTTTCCACCCAACCCCTGAGGTACCCGCCCCAGCGCACTAACCCTTGAAATTGCCTGAGTTGAGTGAGTGACTACGATGGATCTTGACTGCGATGCCCATCTTCTCAGTAGAAATAAGAAAAAATAGGTTTATAAAAAATATTAATCCAAAATACTGGCATGCAAATATTTTTCTGTAAAAAATAAAGAGCACATGGAAATTAGGCAGACATATGTGTTTGCTAGTGACTGCGACTGCATTTTAAACGATTTAAAAAAAAAGAGAGATAAAAAAAAAACAAAGGCCAGAAAAAAAAAATAATAATAAGAAAGTGATTATTTACATACAGTAACGCTAAATTTGTAAAGTTTTTTTTTTTGCATTGTGTGCACTTACCGTAACTCGACACGTGACTTAATGTGACAGAATTGATGACTCTGATACTTGTATATATGATTATGTTAGCATAATGAATTAGTCAGTATTCCCATGGTCTCCAGCGAAGAGGTGTGAATTGACTTTTTGAAAATATACATAATTATAAAGATAGAAGCTTCTATAGAAATAACTAAAATAAGCCAAAATAGCTCAGTTGGGAGAGCGTTAGACTGAAGATCTAAAGGTCCCTGGTTCGATCCCGGGTTTCGGCATTTTTTAAAAATAATTTTAATTTTTTAAAACGATGACAGAATTGATGACTCTGATACTTGTATATATGATTTTTAAATTTTTACTTACCGTAACTTGACACGTGACTTAACGTGACAGAATTGTGCATGACTGAAAACTGTATATATTAATAATCCAAATTGTGCCCAATAATTATGATTAGGTATTATTTTCTGTTAAAGATTGTTGTTGTTGTTGTTGTGAGATTATAGAGGGTTGAGCTGGGGTGTTGTGCCACCTGTAGTCACAAAAGGAAACAGGCAACAGCTGCAGCCCAGGGCCACACAATGGAACCATGCAGGTGTTGGAGGCTCAAATAGATCCTGGTTACTCCATAACAGCACTATAGCACACACAAACCATTATTAAGACCTATAGTCTTATATACATCTGCAGATAATTATAATAAAGTAGTAAAAGATAATTATATTTAATAGTTATGAAAATTTGAAACTATTATAGAAATAATTGAAACTCCCATTAATTTTTCCATTGCAGTAAGGACAGTAGAAATTGTTTAATTTTTAAAAGAATCATACGTGTCTATATATGCCTGAAAGCTCGTCGTGTTCTATTAAAAGAATCTTACCACGTTACCCTGTTTTTCCTTTGAATATTACAGCGTGGCGATATGATGTCTGTGTCTATAATAGTTTCGAATTTTCATAACAGATGGCGGGGGTCGGTGGAAGGCTGGGTAAACCGTTTGGTTTTCGACCACTAGGACCCGGGTTCGATTCCCGCATTGGGCACTTTTTTCTGTAAAAAAAAAAAAAATGCTCCAATGGCCCCCGATTCTTGCAAAAGTCCACCCCCACCAGCGAGTGCAAAGTCGAACTGCTTTTCACATGTGTAGACATGTGGTGCGCTTACAGTAAAAGCAGTCGCTAACTACCCACCATGATTATCATGGCCTGTACCACGTGTACTAGGGATAAGCAAAAAAAAAAAATAAATAAAATAATAATAATAACAGATGGCGTGCTAATGTATCATGATTTAATAGGTATAATGAAATTTAAATACAGTAAAACTATCTCCCTGTAAAGGACAACACCTAGTTACAGAGCCAAAGGGAGAGGTGTCCTCTTACTGGAGAGTTGCTGAATAGTAAAAATGGCAATTTTGTAAATGAAAACTGTCCTTTGTAGAGAGGTGTCTTCTAGCACGGGTGTCCTCTCATGGAGGGTCTACTGTAATATATATGCATATGTTAAAAAACAATAGAAAAATGTATAAATGCTCATGTGATCCTGGTCAGGATATGCCTTTTTTGTTTTTAATATAAATATATATATATAATTATTTATTTGGTATGTGTATCTTGTGTTTTCCAAAGGTTCCATGTTAGATGATAAGGTACAATTTTTGGATTATAGATTATAATAAAAGAAAATAAGACCTAATCCAAATAATTTATTAGTGTGTGACGTTTCGGCAACAACATTGTCACCATCATCAGACAAAAGAATAAATGAGAAAAAATATTACAGCAAGTTCTTAAATAGTACTGTTATCAACTGTTTAAACAAGATAACAGATAACAAGATTTAAACAGTTGATAACAGTACTATATAAGAACTTGCTGTAATATTTTTTCTCATTTATTCTTTTGTCTGATGATGGTGACAATGTTGTTGCCGTCACACACTAATAAATTATTTGGATTAGGACTTATTTTCTTTTATGTTCCATGTTAGAGTAAAATGCAATTTACTATAAAATTGTTTCTAAATGGCAGCTGTGGAAAATTACAGAGTGATGGAATGTGGCAGATGTTTTGATAGAAATCTTCTTAAATGTCGGCAACAGCTCTCAGCAGGGCGGTACAATGTTGTCAGTTGAACTCATGGGGACAGAACTTAAGGAAGTTGTACCTTTTAGCATGTATATCGGGATTGGGACAATAACTCTGAAAGATATTACAGTGACCTTTATTGAAGACACACAAGATAACCAATATACACTCATGGACAAAACTTAAGGAAGTTGTACCTTTTAGCATGTATATCGGGATTGAGACAATAACTCTGAAAGATATTACAGTGACCTTTATTGAAGACACACGAGATAATCAATATACACTCATGGACAAAACTTAAGGAAGTTGTACCTTTTAGCATGTATATCGGGATTGAGACAATAACTCTGAAAGATATTACAGTGACCTTTATTGAAGACACACGAGATAACCAATATACACTCATGGACAACACTTAAGGAAGTTGTACCTTTTAGCATGTATATCGGGATTGAGACAATAACTCTGAAAGATATTACAGTGACCTTTATTCAAGAGACACGAGATAACCAAGTGTGAACAACCTCTGTTTCCTTAAAAAAATGACAACCGACGACATCAAAGAATTTTTACTTCCTTAAGTTTTGTCCATGAGTGTATTTACTTCCTGGAGAAGTGAAACAATGATGTAAATAGAGCAGGCTTCACTATAGCTGTATTGGGTGGCTTGGTTTTCATGGAGGGTGTTGTTGTTGTTTCTTATCCCCTTGTGTAAAGATTACACAAATTCTATGAATCCATCTGTTTATAGACAGTGTTGTTGTTGTTTCTTATTCCTTTGTGTAAATATTACACAAATTCCATGAGTCCATGCTCCTCCAGCTGTTTATAGACAGGGTTGTTGTTGTTTCTTATTCCCTTGTGTAAATATTACACAAATTCCATGAATCCATCTGTTTATAGACAGTGTTGTTGTTGTTTCTTATTCCTTTGTGTAAATATTACACAAATTCCATGAGTCCATGCTCCTCCAGCTGTTTATAGACAGTGTTGTTGTTGTTTCTTATCCCCTTGTGTAAAGATTACACAAATTCCATGAGTTCAAGCTCTTCCAGCTGTTTCATGATAAGCAGTGGCCTCTCCCAAAGGTCCTGTTTAGTACATCTAATACAAGCCAAAATGTGTTCTGTAGCTGCAGGTGCCAAGGTACATTTAGAACAAGTGGGGTAGATTTTGTTGTTATATTCTATCTTCAATGGCTTGAGATGGTCTGTTATAAATTTTGTTGTTTGATGCTGTCTATTTCAGGGAGGGTTGATGTCACATGTGCAAGGGAAGAAGATATTGCAATACGGATAATTCCCTCCTCACTGTATGACAAGATATCTGAGAGATCCCAGGGTGATGTTGGGGAAAGATGGATGGACTCCAGCTACGGGCGGATGACCCATGTGTGGCCCCCACGGTGCCATGCCACTGTGGAGGGTGGGGAAGGGGCAGTTTTGGTGATATCAGCGGTGACCATGGACTCCGGGCGTGTGGACCAACCGGGGAGACGGTGCCAAGGAGGATCCCTCTGTTGGCGGACAATGGAGACATCTACTGTATATAGTTACTGATCTTCTTTGTAAATTTCTTGTAATAAATTATATCATACAAAGCTGCATACATAACAAACCCTCATTGTTTTCTTAGAAACCTTGTATGCACACATTGATGGCTGAGAAGCATTGTTTAAATCCAAATCCAATCAAAACAGCACTGGCCTCTTGTAGACGGCAGGTAGGTCATCTAGAGTACAACAAATCCTTGCCCAGTACCTTGGCACCTGCAGCTCCTGAATACATTGTATTAGATGTATTAAACAGGACCTTTGGGAGAGGTCACTGCTTATCATAAAACAGCTCAAGGAGCATGAACTCATGGAATTTGTGTAATCTTTACACAAGGGGATAAGAAACAACACTGTCTATAAACAGCTGGAGGAGCATGGACTCATGGAATTTGTGTAACCTTTACACAAGGGGATAAGAAACAAGAAACAACAGTCTATAAACAGCTGGAGGAGCATGAACTCATGGAATTTGTGTAATCTTTACACAAGGGGATAAGAAAAAACAACAACACTGTCTATAAACAGCTGGAGGAGCATGGACTCATGGAATTGGTGTAATCTTTACACAAGGGGATAAGAAACAACAACAGCAAATAATTAAGCTGTCTAATTGGAAAACTTTAAAAGTTTGGATTAAAAAATGGAAATGTAAAAGCTACTTGTGAGAGTTAAATGTGTTTGTTCTGGAACAAGGATTAGTTTCTCCAGGAGGAGGAAATATTGTCTATTGATGTCCTGATTGGTGAGTGGATGTGAGAGAGAAGACTCAGGCTGGTTGAGACAAATACTATGGCATCTGTTTTCAATGAAAGGAAGAGGATGGAAATTCAGAACATGGGAGGTCATGGGTCTCAATCAAATGGGTAAGTTGGAATAAGTTTGAAAGAAATTTTAAAAATGCAAGGTTGGTGTTTTTTATTCCCTTGTATAAAGATTACATCATTACACCAGAGCTGACTGCTACAGAGCGCATCCCCAGGTGGCGGATAGGAGAACGACCTTCAGATATGATGGCCAGCTGCGAAATAAACAGAATAAATCTGACCAATAAGCAGTCATGGACCAACAGCAGCATTGTTAGAAAGAGGAGTAGACTCTTTAAAAATCCTGACTTCAAATGACCTGGTTGATAGACCTCAGCAAGGATCCCCACTCCAGGGATACGGAGGAGCTGTGTCTGTACTCATTATTTGATTGTGTTGCTCTGTCTGAGGAAAGACGAAAACTAAATGATAAAACGGGGCAACTTTGTCCTACATTTCTGGCACTAATTAATGAAATATCAAAGAATAGGTATATAGCGGTGGCGATATTTGGATTCCACAGGATTATATCCCTGAAAAGGCCACACAGTGTTCTCCCAATCCCTTGTGAGCTGGCGAATCCTGTATAGGGCGAGAGGCCCTAAATAAAGGCTTTGTTGTTGTTGTTGTGTCTGTACTCATGTTAGAATCGGCAGCAAAGGTGTCTGCTTCGATAGGAATGGCCTCAAACTACAGGCAAAGTCAGACTTTCACCAAAGTGTGCCATGGTCAATGAAAGCTGCACCCCTACACCCCATTCCATGAGATCAGAAAGCAATGTACTTGGTAGAGCAGGCATTAAATCTTCTTCTTCTTTCTTATCTCCACACTGGGTGAAGTAGTCTCCCTTTGTCATTAAAACTGGGAGCACTACTCACTGACTTAGCTCCAAAATAAATGGCCGTCTCTGTAATGAGGAACAGACGCCATGTGCAGCCGCTCCTAACATGGAGTAGGCTGCTCATCCTGTATCCCTGAATTAGGAGCCCTAACAGGGTACTATCAGCCGGGCCAGCTGAGCCCAGGTTTTTTAGTGAGCTTGTTACTGCTCCCCCTCCTCCTTTTTCACCCAGGCTTGGGACCGGCAAGGGCGGAGTTTAGGCATTAAGTAAAGGGAGTTAATGAAATCTCTATTCCTGTGGTCCCAGGATTCTTACTCCTCCTTTAGTGAAGTGATGGAATCTTTAAAGAAAGGTGAAAGTTCAGGGCCTCAGGAGGAGTTGAAAGGAGCTGATTTCATTGTAGAAAAATAAGTACAGAAGAACTACCTCTCTGTGTAAAGGACAATTGCAGAGTCAAAGTGTCCTTTAGGTGTCCTCTTACCGGAGAGTTTCTAAATTGTAAAAATGATAATTTTGCAAATGAAAACTGTCCTTGATAAAGCACAATTTGGATTATAGATTATAATAAAGGAAATAAGACCTAATCCAAATAATTTATTAGTGTGTGACGGCAACAACATTGTCACCATCATCAGACAAAATAATAAATGAGAAAAAATATTACAGCAAGTTCTTATATAGTACTGTTATCAAGTGTTTATACACTTGTATATGTTGTTTATACTATTTATACCCTAGGTATAAACACTTGATAACAGTACTATTTAAGAACTTGCTGTAATATTTTTTCTCATTTATTCTTTTGTCTGATGATGGTGACAATGTTGTTGCCGAAACGTCACACACTAATAAATTATTTGGATTAGGTCTTATTTCCTTTATTCTTTTTGAAATAAAACAATTTCTACTGCCCTTACTGCAATGGAAAAATTGCAGTAAGGGTGCAACATCTTCGTACACATTTATTTTTAGCAAATCTTTATTGTCTTAGTAAAGTCTGATACAGCCTTTTATTGTTTATTTTTGAAACGCCAAAAAGTGACAAAAACAAATCAAAAAGGGATGATGATAACCTGCGTCTTGCAGATTAACATTTTCATAGAAACATATATATATACATATTTATTGCTAGCTATATATCACCATCTTCTCTCTTCAAACACGAAATCTCACAGGCGGTCTCCTCGCTCGAGGTGGGTTCCGCCTTAGGACAGGACCCTCCTCTTTCAAGGCCTCGGGGTCCAGCGAGCGAAGAGGCTCCAATGACTTTCCATCGTCTGTATCACTCTGAACCTCTGAATCTTGATCCGACCGCTGGCTAGTTAGTCCTGGCGACAGCGACTCCATATAACCTCTGTCTCGTACAACCTCCGAGATTATGGCACTGGGACCTGCTCCTCTTGAGTGCTCGGGTTGACGCTCTCCATCTCCACTCTCATCTTCCTCACCATTCCTCCACCTTTTTCTAATTTGATCCCTGTGATAGGCCTTTACCTGTCCGTGGATCAAAATGGTGTAGACTCTAGTTCCCTTCTTGCCCACAATTTTTCCTGGGATCCATTTATCACCACCTCTAAAGTTTTTACACCACACTAAATCATCTATCTGGAATTCTTCCAAATGGGTTCGCCGATCATACTTCATTTGCCTGGCTTGCTGGTCCCTAACTCTAGATGCCAAGCTGGGATGTATCAACGATACTCTGGTTCGAAGCGCACGCCCAATAAAGAGCTCTGATGGAGTCTTTCCCGTTGTCACATGCGGGGTGCTTCGATATGCCAGAAGAACTTTTGATAAGGTGTCTTGAATGGTATCCCCAATTTTCCTTTTATTTTTATCCAGGGCAGTCTTAATAGTTCTAACCGCTCTTTCAGCCAAGCCATTACTTTGCGGGTGGTACGCCGGGATCAATGTTTGTTTAATTCCATTTCCTTCCAGAAAACCTTTCATTTCACTACCAGTAAACTGAGGTCCATTA
Source organism: Cordylochernes scorpioides (assembly GCA_030710605.1). Lineage (NCBI taxonomy): Eukaryota > Metazoa > Arthropoda > Arachnida > Pseudoscorpiones > Chernetidae > Cordylochernes > Cordylochernes scorpioides. Next base: position 42,851,009 of record CP092870.1, on the reverse strand, counting down.
TCAGATACAAGTTCCTCCGGTAACCCATAGGAAGAAAAAAGTCGCCGTAGTTGCTCAATGGTTTTGCGTGTGGTGGTCTCTCTCATTGGGATGGCTTCGATCCACTTTGAATGACTATCTACTACTATTAATAAATTAATGTTTTCCTTATTTGCAAAATCAATGTGAATTCTTTGCCAAGGTCTGGTTGACCATTTCCAGGGTTGCCATTTTCCTTTATTTGGCCCATCCTGGGATTGCTGACAGCTTCTGCACTTATTCACCAAAAACTCGATTTGGGTATCTAAATTTGGCCACCAAAAATGTGATCTTGCTACAGCCTTCATTCTGTTCATACCGGAATGAGTCTCATGAAGACAGTTCAACATTTTTATTCTGAGAGATGGTGGAATGACAACTCTCATTCCCCAAACCAAACACTCCCCATCTACAGTTAGCTCAAGTTTCCTTTGAAAATAAGGTCTGAGGTGATCAGCCACCTTTTCAGGCCAGCCTTGCTGAGTATAAAATTTGGCCAATGAGAGCACTTCGTCTTTTTCAGTTTCCGTGGCAATTTCCTCTGCTGTGATCGGCAATTCTTCCACAAAGGATAAAGCATAGACATTATTTAATCTTGGAATTTCTTCACAGCCCACAGGAAAACGTGACAGAAGATCTGCATTCCCATGGTCTTGAGTTCTTCGAAATTTAATATCGTAAGTATAAGCTGACAAAATAAGCGCCCAACGCTGCAATCTTGAAGTAGATAAGGTGGGGATTCCTGATTTTGGGCCCAAAATGGTCACCAATGGCTTATGGTCTGTAATAAGAATAAATTTTCTTCCATAAATAAATTGATGAAACTTGGTAACTCCATATATAATGGCTAGAGCCTCCTTCTCAATCTGAGAATAATTTTGTTCTGCTCCCGATAAAGTCCGAGAGGCAAACATAATCGGTCTCTCCTGGCCTTCTATAATATGTGACAACACAGCGCCCACTCCAATCTGCGATGCATCAGTGGCCAAACACAATGGCAAAGTCGTATCATATGGGACTAGCACCCTCTCAGAGGTAATGCTGTTCTTGCACTTGTCAATGGCCTCTCCACATTCCTTTGTCCAAACCCAAGGACGTTTTTTTGTGAAGAAGCTCATGAAGAGGCTTCAAAAGCTCTGGCAAATTGGGTATGAACTTCCCATAAAAGTTTACCAAACCAAGAAATGACCTTAATTCAGAGATATTCGTAGGCGTTTTGGCCTTCTGTATTGCTTGTACCTTATGATCTAAAGGTCTGATGCCCTCTCCCGTGACAAGATGTCCTAAATATTCAATTTCTTTTTGCAAAAATAGGCATTTTTCTTTCTTTAGTTTGATATTATACTTCGCCAAGCGAGCAAATATAGTCTTCAACAACGCCAGATGTTCTTCAATTGATGCTGTGGCTATAAGGACATCATCAATATAACAAATTACGCCTCCTATACCCGACAAAACCCTATCCATTACAGATTGAAAATAACTGGGCGCATTTGCCAATCCAAATGGCATTCTCTTAAACCTGAAAAGCCCTTTATGAGTATTTATCGTTAGTAACGGTCGGGTGCCTGGGTCCACCTCTAATTGCAGATAAGCGTTCCTCAAGTCCAATTTAGAAAAGTATTTTCCCTTGGCCAATGTGGAGAATAAATCTTGCTGTGTGGGAAGGGGATAGGCCGCAGTGTCCAAATATTTATTTAGAGTTACCTTGAAGTCGCAGCAAATTCTGATCTCTTTATTTTTCTTCGGCACTACAACCACTGGAGTGGCCCATTTACTGCTCGCCACCTCACATAGATAACCCTTAGCCACCATTTTGTCTAATGCTTCAGTAACTGCTGGCCTAATGGCGAAAGGCACCGGACGAGCCTTATGGAAAATTGGATTCACATCACACATGTTTACTGAAAATGTGAAACCTTTTATTGGTTCAGTTGTCTCCACAAATAGGGCTTGATTTTCCTTCAAAATTTCCTCAATGGTAATTTCCACAGGCATATGTTTTACCGCGAAACAGCCCAATTTCAATCTATTTATCCATTCTCTTCCCATCAAAGCCCTCTTTTCTCCTTTCACCACTAACGCTCTAAGTTTGTAAGTAATATCTTGACACTCCACTTTGACATTGATTTTACCCAGAATGGGTACCACGGTACCATCATAAGTTCTTACAATAATACTCGCTTTTTCCAATTTCAAGTGTTGAAGACTATTTTTAAAATCCTTTTCTGATATCAGTGTTAGACCACTACCCGTATCCATTTCAAATTTAATAAAGTTTCCTTCTACTTTTAACTCCATCAGATAGGGAGGGTCACTTGAGGCAAAATTAATTTTATACTCAGGTATCGTCACGCTTATAATTTTCTGGACATACTCGTCCTCCTCTTCTTGGTCTCCTATCTGATGTATATTTCCCGGCTGATTCTGATGTTGCCTTAGATTTCTTCTACTGCTCCAACATATTGAGGCAATGTGTCCTTTTTTATTACACTTAAAGCATATCGCCTCCTTAAATCTACATAGTTCTTTATGCTGTTTACCACAATGTTTACATTTGCCATTTTGGAAATTTGATTCAACCTTGCGTTCCATCCTCAACTTATCTACACAATCTTCACCCTGCTCCAAGTGAAATAATTTTGTATTTTTCTCGGCTGCTTCCATAGATAATGCTATCTCAATTACTTTAGCTAAAGAAATGTCGCCCTCCGACAAAATTCTATTTTGTATTTTGGCATTATATAAACCACAAACCATTTTATCACGTAAAGAATCCTCCAGAAAATTTCCAAAGTTGCATGAGGAAGCCAAACGCTTAATTTCCACCAAGTAATCCGAGATGCTTTCTTCCTTTAATTGCATTCTTTTAAAAAAAATGAACCTCTCTACTACAATTGAGCGCTTTGGAGAGAAGTGCCTTTTCAAGATATCTATTAGGTTATCAAAAGTTTTATCTTTAGGTAGAATAGGACTGCACAAATTCTTCAAAACACCATATGTTTTACTTCCCATGAGGGTTAGGAGATAAGCCTTTTTCTTCTCATCCCCTGCCTCCTCCAATATGAGAAACTGTTCCAATCGTTCATAAAACGTTTCAAAAGTTTCAGTTTCCTCATTATATTCCTTAAATTGGTAACTAGCCATTTTTTTCACTCTTTCTTAAATTTGCATCCTAAAACTTTGCAATTTGTGTCTTTTAAAATTTACTTTCAATTATATGCAAAAACAAAGATATTTTCTAAAAATATTTACTTCAAAATTCGAGGGTACTTACTCTTATATCCTCGTCGCCAAATGCAACATCTTCGTACACATTTATTTTTAGCAAATCTTTATTGTCTTAGTAAAGTCTGATACAGCCTTTTATTGTTTATTTTTGAAACGCCAAAAAGTGACAAAAACAAATCAAAAAGGGATGATGATAACCTGCGTCTTGCAGATTAACATTTTCATAGAAACATATATATATACATATTTATTGCTAGCTATATATCAAAGGGCAGTAGAAATTGTTTTATTTTAAAAAGAATATTACGCGTCTAAAATAGTTTCGTAATTTGATAACAGATGGCGCGCTAGTGCATCGTAATAGATTATAATACAAGAAAATAAGACCTAATCCAAATAATTTATTTAAATTATTAGGTACACAAGGTAATAAGGCCAAGTCCAAATAAATAAATAGTGTGTGACATTTCGGTAACAGCATTGTTACCATCTTCAGACAAAAGTACTGAATGTGTGACGTTTCGGTAACAGCGTTGCTACCGAAACGTCACACACTATTTATTTATTTGGATTTGGTCTTATTACCTTGTGTTTATAATCTATAATCCAAATGGTGCCTTATCTAAATTATTAGGTCTTATTTTCGTGTATGAAAACTGTCCTTTGTGGAGAGGTGTCCGCTAAAGGTTGGTTCTACTGTATTTAGTACTAGACAATGGGTCTGTTTGATAAATGGGACTAGAATGACAGCCTTGTTTGTTACATTGTAATGATGTTGTTTGCCCAAAGAACATTTCCATGGGTACAAAGGATCTCTAGGACTTTATTTAAGCCTAATCAAAACAAGGTAATAAGACCAAATCCAAATAAATAAATAGTGTGTGACGTTTTGGTAACAGAGTTGTTACCGAAACGTCACACACTATTTATTTATTTGGATTTGGTCTTATTACCTTGTTTTATACTCTATAATCCAAATTGTACCTTATCATTGGATTTGGTCTTATTACCTTGTTTTATAATCTATAATCCAAATTGTGCCTTATTAAGCCTAATCAAAAAAGAATTACAGAAGAATGTAAAATAAAATAATGTAAAAAGCAGCAGTTGCAAATTCACCAACTGCAGCACAGAAAAGGGAAACAGAAGACAGAAGTTGGTAGAATCTTCCAATGTGTACACCGGCGGTGAGCAGCAGTCCGACCTCTTGAGACAACAGCTTGCTTGGAGCACTCCACACAGCTCTGTTATTCCCCGGCATGATCTTCGTATCGGTTTAATAGCTTTAGGCCCTAGTGATTTAATTTCAAGTAAGGACACATATATAAAATTTAATTTCCTTTGTAAATATATTTTGGATTTCATTAAGAAAAATGGTCTTTGATGTAACGATCTCAAGGAAATATTGGACATATGGTTGTAAACAATATATATAAGTGTATGCGTGTATATGTGTGTATATATGTACGTATTTATTTATTTGGATTAGGTCTTATTACCTTGTGTTTATAATCTATAATCCAAATTGTACCTTATCATTGGATTTGGTCTTATTACCTTGTGTTTATAATCTATAATCCAAATTGTACCTTATCATTGGATTAGGTGTCTTATTACCTTGTATTTATAATCTATAATCCAAATTGTGCCTTATAATTGGATTTGGTCTTATTACCTTGTGTTTATAATCTACTAGCCGAATGACCCGGGCAACGCCCTGGGTTTTCCCGATTAAATGCTTTTATTCAAATACTATTCGTTACAATTATAAATTGGCGCCGTGGATGCCATTCTTGTATAATATATAAATGAGTTTTGAAAATTGTAAAAAAAAAAAAAATGCATCGGCCGGGAATCGAACCCGGGGCGCCCGCGTGGCAGGTGAGCATTCTACCACTGAACCAAAAGCAAACGGTGACAGAATTAAGAACGCATGACGATGATAATTGTATATTATCCGTGACAGAGGCGGCCGATGAGGAAAGACGGTCGTGACTATATATAGTAATAATCTAAACTGTACCTTATCATAGATGTGGTCTTGTTACCTTGTGTTTATAATCTATAATCCAAACTGTACCTTATCATGGATGTGGTCTTGTTACCTTGTGTTTATAATCTATAATTCAAATTGTGCCTTATCATGGATGTGGTCTTATTACCTTGTGTTTATAATCTATAATCCAAATTGTACCTTATCATGGATGTGGTCTTATTACCTTGTGTTTATAATCTATAATCCAAATTGTACCTTATCATGGATGTGGTCTTGTTACCTTGTGTTTATAATCTATAATCCAAATTGTACCTTATCATGGATGTGGTCTTATTACCTTGTGTTTATAATCTATAATCCAAACTGTACCTTATCATGGATGTGGTCTTGTTACCTTGTGTTTATAATCTATAATCCAAATTGTACCTTATCATGGATGTGGTCTTATTACCTTGTGTTTATAATCTATAATCCAAACTGTACCTTATCATGGATGTGGTCTTGTTACCTTGTGTTTATAATCTATAATCCAAATTGTACCTTATCATGGATGTGGTCTTATTACCTTGTGTTTATAATCTATAATCCAAACTGTACCTTATCATGGATGTGGTCTTATTACCTTGTGTTTATAATCTATAATCCAAATTGTACCTTATCATGGATGTGGTCTTATTACCTTGTGTTTATAATCTATAATCCAAACTGTACCTTATCATGGATGTGGTCTTGTTACCTTGTGATTATAATCTATAATCCAAATTGTACCTTATCATGGATGTGGTCTTGTTACCTTGTGTTTATAATCTATAATCCAAATTGTACCTTATCATGGATGTGGTCCTATTACCTTGTGTTTATAATCTATAATCCAAACTGTACCTTATCATGGATGTGGTCTTATTACCTTGTGTTTATAATCTATAATCCAAACTGTACCTTATCATGGATGTGGTCTTATTACCTTGTGTTTATAATCTATAATCCAAACTGTACCTTATCATGGATGTGGTCTTATTACCTTGTGTTTATAATCTACAACGCCCGGGGTTTACCCGATTAAATGCTTTTATTCAAATACTATTCGTTACAATTATAAATTGGCGCCGTGGATGTCATTCTTGTATAATATATAAATGAGTTTTAAAAATTGTAAAAAATGCATCGGCCGGGAATCGAACCCGGGGCGCCCGCGTGGCAGGCGAGCATTCTACCACTGAACCAAAAGCAAACGGTGACAGAATTAAGAACGCATGACGATGATAACTGTATATTATCCGTGACAGAGGCCACGACAGACGGTCATGACTATATATATTAATAATCCAAATTGTACCTTATCATTGTTTTTATTTTTATTTATATTTTATTCTTTTGACTGATGATGGTAACAATGCTGTAACCGAAACATCACACACTATTAATTTATTTGGATTAGGTCTTATTACCTTGTTCACATATAATTTTTATCACATTTTACAAATCTAATCAATTCCAAATTAAAACATTGGATTGCTTAATACACTTTCTGCAACATTTTACATAGGTAACAAAGCAATTCACACCCCATATAATGAATGAAGACATTAAGATGTGAATGTTTCTTTTCACAAATAAATCAAACTTCTACTGTCCTTACTGCGATGAGAAATATTGGGAGAGCTTGGTTCATCAGTGGTGAACCCTCCCAGATTCTACCCTACAGTGTAGCATATAAAAGCAGAATGATCCAATACAGTATTAGAGCTCTAAAGAAGCGGTCTGGTAGATTAAATTGGCAAAACCACTGGGAGGGTTCACCACTGATGAGCCAAGCCCTCTCAATATTTTTTCATCGCAGTAAGGACAGTAGAAGTTTGATGTAATTGTGAAAAGAAACAGTCGCGTCTTAATGTCTTCATTTGTTATTTTAAATAGGGGTTGAGAATTTTTTGAAAAATTGGTTCAGACATTTAGATTCACACCTGGAACAAATATAAACAAGTATTAATTATAAACAGTCCAACTTAATCCATGAGTCTCATCATTGGTATCTGAACCCTGGAGTTATTCTGGAATGTGGGAGACAGGCAGCAATCTGTATTTCCAGGCTCAAAACTGGCAGCCATACAAGACTCTTCCAGGATGGTGACACAATGTACCATCTACAGGACCAAAGACCACCTCTTGGAATGTATGGAAGACAGGACCTGTATTACACATACACACAAGACTTGTCAAGTTCCTCAACACAGTCATCGCTGGGGACACGGATTCCATAACTCGCAAGTCTGAACTCAAGACGATTCTAAGCTCCTGATAGGATCCAGACGTCCATTCGTAGAAGGCCTCGTCTGGTGTATATATTTTTATCTACTGTTTTAAACTCTGTAAATTATCTTTTTGACCATTGACTAGATGTCAATAAACCATTGTCACACACACACACAACACACCAATATTATATATCCATGAATTCAGTCTCCATAACCTTGTATAATTATACAATAGGATAGTAAAACATAATTTGGATTGTAGACAATTAAAATAATTTTATTGATCGTAGATCGTGAAATATGTGGTGTCGCTGGAGACCTGCTGGTGATTCTCCATCAAACTCTGTAGCGGTGGCAGAGGAGCCATGTTCATTGTACATAGCATCATGTGTATTTATATACTAGCCGAATGACCCGGGCAACGCCCGTGTTTTACCCGATCGTGTGAATGTTTTGATTCAAATACTATTTGTTACAATTATAAATTGGCGCCTTAAATAATTGCATATGTTAGTTAATAACTATAGCCTATGTGCTTTATCTGTCTATGTACTGTTGGCTTCCGTAGGCGTCTCTTACTGGGAAAAAGAAAGAGAGGATTCCATTTGGTTATTATCTAATATATGCATTTATTTAGGGAGCGACCCGCTCCAACACAATAGTTACAAAGACGAAATAGCGAGTGGGGGGGGGGGGGGGGGCTATATAGAATAGCTAAACCTGTCTATAGCACCCCCTCTCTATAGCGCCCAATTTTAAATACATAGTACGATGCAATTTACATTAAAAGTGACCTGTCTATAGCACCCTATTTTGGTGAGTCCCAAGAGGGGGCGCTATAGACAGGTTTAACTGTACATTAAAAGTGACCTGTCTATAGCACCCCCTCTCTATAGCACCCTATTTTGGTGATTCCCAAGAGGGGGGATATAGGCAGGTTTAACTGCATATATAATTATTTTTTATAAATTATAGATAGAAGAAAATAAGACCTAATCCAAATAATTTAATAGTGTGTGACTTTTCGGTAACAATGGTGTTACCAAAACGCCACACACTATTAAATTATTTGGATTGTCTTATTTTCTTGATAAGGCACAATTTGAATTATAGATTATAAACACAAGGTAATAAGACAAATCCAATGATAAGGTACAATTTGGATTTTAGATTATAAACACAAGGTAATAAGACCAAATCCAATGATAAGGTACAATTGGATTATAGATTATAAACACAAGGTAATAAGACCAAATCCAATGATAAGGCACAATTTGGATTATAGATTATAAACACAAGGTAATAAGACCAAATCCAATGATAAGGTACAATTTGGATTATAGATTATAAACACAAGGTAATAAGACCAAATCCAATGATAAGGCACAATTTGGATTATAGATTATAAACATAAGGTAATAATACCAAATCCAAATAAATAAATAGTGACGTTTCAGTAACAGCGTTGTTACCATCTTCAGACAAAATTTCTCATTCAGTACTTTTGTCTGAAGTTGGTAACAACGCTGTTACCGAAACGTCACACACTATTTATTTATTTGGTCTTATTACCTTATTCTTGTATCTATACAATAGGAAAGTAAAAAAATTCCAACTTTTTAAATTCAACACCCCCCAAGAGATAAGAATTTTTGGTTGAATTAAAGTTGATGATTAGCTTATCATCTAACTCATTGAAATAATATTTTGGTCATGTTGGTTAAATCAGTTAAATATCAGAATGTCTTTTCCTATTTTCCTCAATGGAGAATTCTATAATGTTTTCTTTTTTGCTTATCCCTAGTACACGTGGTACAGGCCATGATAATCATGGTGGGTAGTAGTAGGCGATTGCTTTTACTTTCAGTGAACAACATGTCTACACTGATAAAGCATGATAAAATGATAAAGCACAATTTGGATTATATATTATAACTAGCTGAATGAGCCCGGGCAACGCCCGGGGTTTACCCGATTAAATGCTTTTATTCAAATACTATTCGTTACAATTATAAATTGGTGCCGTGGATGTCATTCTTGAATAATATATAATTGAGTTTTAAAAATTGTAAAAAAAAAAAAAAAATGCATCGGCCGGGAATCGAACCCGGGGCGCCCGCGTGGCAGGCGAGCATTCTACCACTGAACCAAAAGCAAACGGTGACAGAATTAAGAATGCATGACGATGATAACTGTATATTATCCGTGACAGAGGCGGCCGATGAGGAAAGACGGTCGTGACTATATATAGTAATAATCCAAGCTGTACCTTATCATGGATGTGGTCTTATTACCTTGTGTTTATAATCTATAATCCAAATTGTACCTTATCATGGATGTGGTCTTGTTACCTTGTGTTTATAATCTATAATTCAAATTGTGCCTTATCATGGATGTGGTCTTATTACCTTGTGTTTATAATCTATAATCCAAACTGTACCTTATCATGGATGTTGTCTTATTACCTTGTGTTTATAATCTATAATCCAAACTATACCTTATCATGGATGTGGTCTTATTACCTTGTGTTTATAATCTACAACGCCCGGGGTTTACCCGATTAAATGCTTTTATTCAAATACTATTCGTTACAATTATAAATTGGCGCCGTGGATGTCATTCTTGTATAATATATAAATGAGTTTTAAAAATTGTAAAAAAAAAAATGCATCGGCCGGGAATCGAACCCGGGGCGCCCGCGTGGCAGGCGAGCATTCTACCACTGAACCAAAAGCAAACGGTGACAGAATTAAGAACGCATGACGATGATAACTGTATATTATCCGTGACAGAGGCCACGACAGACGGTCGTGACTATATATATTAATACAATAAAATAAGACCTAATCCAAATAATTTATTAGTGTGTGACGTTTCGGCAACAACATTTTCACCATCATCAGACAAAAGAAAAAAAAAAACAATGGTGAAAATGTTGTTGCCGAAATGTCACACACTAATAAATTATTTGGATTAGGTCTTATTTTCTTTTATTAACATGTCTACACATTTGAAAAGCAGTTCGACCTGGCACTTACAAATGTGCCAGAGCCCCATTTGGTTACTTGCACTCGCTGGTGGGGTTGGACTTTTGCAAGAATCAGGGATCATTGGAGCATTTTTTTTTTTTTTTTATCAGTAAAAAGTGTCCAATGCGGGAATCGAACCCAGGTCGTAACGGTCGAAAACCAACGGTTTAGACCATCCTTCCACCGACCCCCTATTCTATAAGGTGATACCTAGGCAAGTATTTCAGAATGTTATGGCCCTTGTATGGTTCACTTCATGTTGAGTGGGTTGAATGGAATAATTACCCTACAGCTCTTCACTATCGTCTATGCTGTGTGTGATTGGGTGGTCAATATAAATATTGTTTTGTAATTTCCTCATACAGTAGAACCTCCCTTTAGCGGACACCTCTCCACAAAGGACAGTTTTCATTTGTAAAAATACCATTTTTACTATTTAGTAATTCTCCAGTAAGAGGACACCTCTCTACAAAGGACAGTTTTCATTTGCAAAATTACCATTTTTACTATTTAGCAACTCTCCAGTAAGAGGACACCTCTCCACAAAGGACAGTTTTCATTTGCAAAATTACCATTTTTACTATTTAGCAACTCTCCAGTAAAAGGACACCTCTCCCTAAAGGACACTTTAGCTCTGTAACTAGGTGTTGTCCTTTACAGAGAGATAGTTCTACTGTATTTAGCAACTCTCCAGTAAGAGGACACCTCTCCCTAAAGGACACTTTAGCTCTGTAACTAGGTGTTGTCAGAGAGATAGTTCTACTGTATTTAGCAACTCTCCAGTAAGAGGACACCTCTCCCTAAAGGACACTTTGTCTATGTAACTAGGTGTTGTCCTTTACAGAGAGATAGTTCTACTGTATTTAGTAACTCTCCAGTAAGAGGACACCTCTCCATAAAGGACACTTTGTCTATGTAACTAGGTGTTGTCCTTTACAGAGAGATAGTTCTACTGTATTTAGTAACTCTCCAGTAAGAGTACACCTCTCCCTAAAGGACACTTTGTCTATGTAACTAGGTGTTGTCCTTTACAGAGAGATAGTTCTACTGTATTTAGTAACTCTCCAGTAAGAGTACACCTCTCCCTAAAGGACACTTTGTCTATGTAACTAGGTGTTGTCCTTTACAGAGAGGTAGTTCTACTGTATTTAGTAACTCTCCAGTAAGAGTACACCTCTCCCTAAAGGACACTTTGTCTACGTAACTAGGTGTTGTCCTTTACAGAGAGATAGTTCTACTGTATTTAGTAACTCTCCAGTAAGAGTACACCTCTCCCTAAAGAACACTTTGTCTATGTAACTAGGTGTTGTCCTTTACAGAGCGATAGTTCTACTGTATTTAGTAACTCTCCAGTAAGAGTACACCTCTCCCTAAAGGACACTTTGTCTATGTAACTAGGTGTTGTCAGAGATGTAGTTCTACTGTATTAACAAAGAAACACTTTATTCAATGAAAAAATGGAAGGAAGGTAATGATGAAGAAGCTCCAATACAATTGTTGGTAGGAAACAATACGGAGCTCACAGCTCTTGAGAAAACAGATGGACCAGGTATATGAGGGTTACTAGGAAAGTTTTGCAATACAAGGAAAATAAAACTGATCTTTTTTTTTTCTCTAAATAAACATCTTTACACTCAATACATTTTACCATGTATAATATATATTTCCATAATCATCCTGTATGTCGCCACCATTACTGCCCGCCCACAGGCTGATTTATGACATTGAAAAACTTTCACAGTGAAATACATACAATATAACCTCGTTAATTCGACACACGCAAAATCGACACTCTACCTGAATTCAACCATATTCTGATGTCCCGACCTCCGGCCTATCAAATAACAAACCGTAATTCGACAGTATCGATAATACGACAGTTCCGATAGTTCGACCATTTAAAAATTAGAATTTCGACAGTTGAATGTTTTTTTACATACAACTTTACTGCTAAAATGGTATTACAGCGGTGGCGACGATTGGCGGGCGCCGATAGAATTGCGCCACGCACTTTTGGTTTCAGTTTAAGTTTCACTTTGCAGTCCCGTTGCGCAATGTCGCAAGTTATTGTTTTGTTTTTTACGCGGGAATTTAGGCTTTGTGCGCTAATTAATATTATTTTCTTTTTAATTTTCAGCATTGAAATATTTTATTTATTTTAAAATTTACAAGTAATTTCCTTTTAAATAAATATATCTTCATAAAATATGTAGCCACAATGATTTTGATAACATTTTATTTCAATATTCCATTTCCATGTTTTATAAAAGATTTAAACACAAAATCAATAACACCTGCAGCAGCAGTGGATGCCTTTAATACAATAAAAGCTCTTTGTTATTTAACCCTTAACTGGACGGGTGGATTTTTCTTACGTAACTGGACGGGTTGGGTAGATTCAACCCACCTATGTAACTTTATGAAATAAGCGCTAATTAATGATTGAAATTAATATTAAAAAAATATATTTAATTAATATATAGTTAATGTACAGATTTTGACTTTAAAAAATTCTGAATATAATCTATTTACAGTTTTCAAAAATTATAAAGAAATGTTATTGCAAACGCTTAGTTGACATACAGAGCGAAGGGTTTTTATTTTTTACTGAGCTTTTTGATGGACATTTGTAGCACCTTTTTGGAGTATCAGATTGTTGTGGCATTGTAGATTCCCTTGATGTACTTGAACCATCATTTTTCTTGAATTGTCATCTGTAATTCCAGTGGGAGAGAATTGAGATTACGTGTGGCCAGGTGTTCATCAGTCAATGCTCTCCCAAGATCAACAATAAAAGGACTCCTTTCTTTTTTACCTTTTTTATCAATCTGATTACCGATTTTCTGTTTTCTTTTTTTTTTTGGAACATAGGAGACTAAAGTGGTTGTTCTAGAGAAACCAAAAATAGAGGTTCCTGATTCTCTATTAGGGTGCGGTTGAAATTGTGGTGAATCTAAGGTTTGTTCTTTCTCATCGTTCCTAAATATGTAAGGCCATGTTCTTTCAACTTATCAACTAATTCTACTGAAGTAAATCAATTGTCTGCTGTAATATTTCTTCCAAAGTGTGGTCGACTAATCTCTAAAACATATATATTTTGGGTTTGCAGGGATAGTTCTCTCTGTTGACTTGATTGATTATTCTACTTATCCAAAGAAAGAAGTGTTATTTTATAAAAAAGGAAGCTAAAAATAGCGGAAGATAGAGACTCAAGTATGAGCCACGAGCTAACACTGACACAAAAAAGTCTCACGCTTCTGGACGGGCTGGGTGGAATCCGCCCACACATGCAAATTTAACCCACCTCCCAAAACTGAAATTTATAAACTATGGATGGAAATTGTTTGTATCACTGTAAAATTATGTTGACTTTGCTTAGTATTATTAATGAAACTGATTCCAATAATTATTAATTAAACATTATATTTATTGATTTACAAGAGAGAGATATAATATAAAAGGGAAACTTATATTGAAACAAAGGAACTCTTTTTTCTTGTTTTTTAGCGCCTATTTACCCTTGAGCTACCCGTGAGCTTACACACACTCTGTGGTAACAAATAATTAAAATATGTACAACACACGCTCCCCTGTGTGTAAGCCCTAATCAGCAAGTCCAAGGCTATCTGCACATTTCCGTAGTTTGTCCTTAGGTAGACTCTTCGTTAGTATATCCGCCTCCATGTCTTCACTTTTAGTGTATTCCAGCTTGATTCCATTTTGAATTTCCTCTTTCACAAAATAATACTTTCGGTTTATGTGATTTGTTCGTGAAGAAATTTTGTCAGATTGTATCCAGTTTATTGCAGCCTGACTCACTTTTCAAGGTAATTGGGAAAGTTAAATTTTCACAAAGTTCTTCTAGTAATCCCTTTAACCATAATACTTCTGAAATGCCTTCACATATTGAAATAAGTTCTGCTTCACATGTAGACAAGGCTACTAAATTTAGCTTTCTACTTCTCCAGTTTATTAAGTTGTCGCCAAGTTTGACTGTATAGCCTGAATAGGATTTTGCGTCTCGGGTTGTGCACCAGCTCGCATCAGTACTTATTGTGATATTGTTGTCTTTTGACTTATATGCCAACATTTTATTTCTTGTTCCCTTCAGATATCTATAAATCCTTTTAACTCCAGTTAAGTGTATTTCTCTTGGATCATTACTATACTGTGATAAATTGCTGACGTTGAAGGATATGTCCGGTCGAGTACCCGTAGAAAGGTACATTAGTGATCCAATCATTTCCTGGTATACAGTTTTATCTACTGGCTTAGAGTCCAAATATTCATCCAAATCTTGATTTTGATCTCCAGGTGTCTGCACACTGTTGCATTCTTCCAGTCCAAATCTGTGAAGAATTGTATCAATATAATGAGTCTGAGATAGATAAAATCCATCTTCTTCCCTTTTTATTTCAATTCCAATAAATGGTTCGCTATCTTTCTTTTGTGTTAGAGTAACATATTTTTCTATTTCTGAGGCTAGGTTGTCATTAATTTCCTTACTAGTTCCAGCAATGATGAGATCATCTACATATAGACCCAGTATTGCATACTCTTCTCCTCTCTGGAGTTTATAGACACATGGATCACATTTGGTTCTAATCATTCCCAACTGGTATAAAATTTCATTGATCTTTTTGTTCCAACATTTTCCTGATTGTGGTAGACCATACAGGCTTTTTTCCAATTTACACACTTTGTTTTCTTCTCCTTTTTGTATAAAACCATCTGGTTGTCTCATGTATAATGTCTCTTTTAACTCACCATAGAGATAAGCTGTCTTCACATCATAAGTCTTTATGATTAAATTCTGTTGTGTTGCAAGAGCTACTATTGTTCGCAAGCTTTCCTTTTTGAGTACAGGTGAAAAAGATTCCTTATAGTCCACACCATATCTCTGATTGCATCCAACAGCAACCAGTCTGGCCTTTCTTTTATATATGCCGTCATTTGAGGTTTTCTTTGTACTGTAGACCCATTTACTATTGATGACTTTCATACCATTTTCCCTTGGTACTAGTGTCCATACTTTATGTTTCTCTATCTCTCTGAGCTCTTCTTCCATTGCTTTGTGCCATTCATTTCTTTCTCCACTATCCATTGCTTCTTTAAAGTTCTCCGGAATATAATGATCAATTTCCATAATTAAGTTTGCATCATTCCTATCCTTTATTCTTTGTGAGCGTCGAACTCCTTCTTCAATCAATTTCCTTTCTTGTTCTTCAAGTCTTGCTTTGTGCCGTTCTTCTAAGATGCTCTTTGTTTCTCCTTTCTTTCTTCCTCCTTTTACACATCTTTCCTGTATCGGTTCAGTTTGTGATGAGTCATTTTCACAGTCACCACCTAGTTTTACTGAAGTATCCTCCTGAGACTTCATTTTACTCTCTGTGACAGGATTGTCTTCTTTCAAGATAAGAAAGTCTTCAGCAACTATTTCTTCACAATTTCCTTTATAGGTCAAATTATCACAATTAGTATCTTCCTGAATATCATTTGCATAATCAATTCCTCTCTTATCTTCACTAAATTTTACTGATCTGACTTCATTGATTCTCTTTGTCATTATATCATATATTCTGTAAGCTTTTCTTTAAATGAAATAACCAATAAATATTCCCTTTCTACCCTTTGGTGAAACTTGTTTCTTCTTGGTTTGCTCTCAAGCCAATGTGTCAAACATCCAAATATTCGAATGTGTTTGACCGATGGTTTCCTGCCATTCCATCTCTGCATAGGTGTATGGTGCTTGATAGACCTGTGGGGTGTACAATTCTTAATGTATGTAGCTGTAGCAATTGCCTCTGCCCAAAACTTCATGGGTAATTTTGAGTCAATTAGTAAGGTTCTCGCTGTATCTATAAGAGTCCTATTCACTCTCTCTGCGACTCCATTACTTTGTGGTGAGTATGTGGTGGTAAGTTGGTGATGGATCCCACTTCTCTTGAAAAGTCCTTCAAATCTAGAGTTACAAAATTAAGTTCCATTGTCCGTTCTTACATCTTTTATTCTAAGACTAAATTCGTTTTCAGCTCTTGCTTTAAATTCTTCAAATCTTTCAAAGGTCTCATCTTTTGATCTCAGGAAATATACAAAGATTCTTCTACTGTAATCATCTACTATAACAAGGAAAGACTTAGATCCTCCTAACGATTGACATGGCATTGGTCCACATAAATCCATATGAATCAACTGCAGGGGCTTAACTGTATAATTTTCTGTAATATTATATGGCTTCTGCACCAGTTTTCCCATTATGCATGCTTCGCACTCTGGTAACCTTTCGAATTTTAGATCCAATCCTCTTACAATATGTCCTTGAATCATTTTTTTCATGTATTCTTCATTTATATGGTTTAATCTCTTATGCCATAAACTTATATTGCTATTTTTATTTGATAAATGTGTATTTATAACCATGACATTTTCATTTTTTGCTATTGGTACATTTCTTTGTTTTGTTTCCATCATAAACATTCTATCTTTAATATATGCTTCAGCAACTAAATCATTCCCTTCATTATAAATTTTTGCTCCATCCTTATTCAAAATAACTGAATTTCCCTTGTTGACTAATTCGTATACTGACAAGAAATTATTCCTTAAACTTGGTACATGTAAGATATCTTTGATGCGAATATTTTCTTGGCCTTCACTTGTGCATGTAGTAAGTCTCATATCTCCTTTGGCTATGGCTTGGGTAGTTTTGCCCTTTTCAGCTAGGTTGATTTCACTTTCATAATCTACCACATTTTCCATCAAAGTTAGGTTTGGGGTTAAATGTGCGGTGCATCCTGAATCTATACACCATATTTGTCTATCATTTCTATCATCTGGTGAATCTTCAAATTCTTTTACATATGTTTCAAATGCTTGCTCATTAATTCCACTTTTCATAGTATCCACTAGGTTATTTGAATGTTCCCTACTGTATTTGTGATTTCTATCACCAGGAGTCCATTTCTTTTGGTATCCTTGTTTCTGTTTATCTCGAAACCAGCAATCATTAGCTAGATGTCCCTTTTTATTACAAACAAAACATCTTTTTGGCTGAAATTGTTGGACTTTTCTATTTTTAATTCTGTATGCTTGTTCATGCCCATTCTCAACCGATTGATTTAATCTCATATTTCTTTTTGACTCCTCTTCTCTTAGAGTTTGTTGAATCTCTTCAATTGTTGCCTCTCTCTTTGATCGTAAGACAATAGCAATATTTTCATACCTTGGATGTATGCTTCTGACAATATGAAATGAAAGTTCTCTTGAGGTAAATTGATGCTCTAATGATGAACTTCTAGCAGCAATATTTTTTGCCCTTGTTATATATTCATCTACAGTTTCATTATCTTTCATTCTAATGTTCTTTAATTCTAAGCCTATATCAATAATTTTATCTTCCAAATTGCCTGTGTATGTTTTTCTCAGTGAGTCCCATACTTTCTTAGCATTTGTTTCTCCTATGAACATTCCAGCTTGTTCATTTGTCAACGTAGTGATGATTATCCCAAAAGCTTCATCATTTTTATCACTCCAAATCTCCCAAGAACTTTTGTCTTACAATATCAGGTTCTGGATCGGAAATTACACATTTAAATAATTTTCTTCCTCTCAGAACTGCGCCGATTTTCAACGCCCATATTTGATAATTTGTTCCTGTTAATGGTTCAATTTTTCTTTGGGATAAAAAATTATATTCAGCCATTTTCATCTTTTGAGCTAATATAAACAAACCAATATAATTTAAAAACAAATATATATTTTACATTTATTTAAATATTGGGTAGCTTTTAAACATGCAATATATAGATATAATTTAACTTAATCTATATAAATACCTTTAATCTTCTTAGAAGTGCTTCAGTTTACCGATCAGAATAAACTTCTTGCTTAATCTTCAGATTAAATATTTTCGATTTTGAGCTTTATATCAAATAACCACGCTCTGCTACCAATTGTTGACTTTACTTAGTATTGTGGCGAAGAAATATTTTATTATTTAATTTAATATTATTCAATGAGAAAATATATTCAACAGATTATAAAAATATATATTAATCTGTATTTGTGAAATCATCTTTAAAATATTTCTTTGCTTGCTTGCTTAAGATTCTCTAGCTGTAAATAGTTGGGCTGACCTGTTAATAATTGTCGACTCGTCGCTGTGACGTCATCAATAAATACTTTTACATCTTAGGATATTTCAAGGCTTGATTTCTACGTTACAACTGGTGGAGAGACTGGACCGATATCCATTAAGAAAAAAAAAAGAAAAATTGATTCTGTTGAACCAGAAGAAATTTCTATGAATGTAAAGAAAGAAGGTACTCAGGTAAGCAACTACGTTGTTCAACATCTGCCAAGGAACCCTTCCATTTTCTCCGGGGAGGATGGTGAAGATCTCCAAAAATGGTTAAAAGGGTATGCACGTGTGGCAAGGTACAACCATTGGGACGAAACCCTTTGTCTTACTAAAGTTTATTTTTATCTGTCTGGAACTGCTCTCAAATGGTTTGAGAACAACGAAGAAAGCATACAGACACTTGGAAGGAATTCACATCTCAATTAGAGAATGTGTTCGGAAAAAAAGAAAATTCAAAATTGCAAGCGGAGAAGAAACTTAAAACACGGGCATAATTAAAAGGTGAAAGTACCGAATGTTACATCCAGGATCTCCTGTGCTTGTGCAAAGAGGTTGATCCTCAAATGAGCGAGGAAGATAAAATCTCCCACCTCATGAAGGGGATAGCTGAGGAGCTTTATCAAGCACTCCTACCGAGGGATGTACAGAGCACCGAGCAATTCATTACAGAATGTCGCCGTGTCGAAGCGCTCCATTGTAGGCGAGTTACCCCAACCAGGTACGAGCGCCTACCAAATGTAGCCTCTCTCTGTGACCAGGATGACGGAGAAGATCTGTCATCTTTGATTAGGCAAATTGTTCGTGAGGAGGTACAGCGGGCATTAGGCTCTCCTCGGGAGGAACCAAAAAATGCTACAATCGAAGAAATTGTAAAGGAGGAGATTGGAAGAACCCTGGCGCCAATCTCAAAGTCTAAGAGAAGTCCCCCTCAGAAGGAAAAACCCCGGCAGTTTTTAAATACTAGATATGAGGCCGAAACGATAAGGCCGCACCCTGAACCTCGATACCCAAAACAAGGAGGAAGACGCGACACCAATGATTGGCGTACAACTGAGGGAAGGCCAATCTGTTTCTACTGCGGACGCCCAGGTCACGTCGTCCGCTATTGCTGTGACAGGAAGAGACACAATGAGGAAAGGAGAAATGACTATTTCCAAAGAAAGCAAGACGCAATGGTATCCTACAACTCTCGAGCTGAATCTCAGGACCCCAATGACGAATCATCGAGGAAAACTTTCACTCGCTACCGAAGCCCTACTTCATATCGCGGTCGAAACAGACAACATTTCTCACCTGCTAGAAGATCTAGCTGGACGCCCCGCCATTAAAACTAGATGATAGACCACATTGGAGGTGAGGCCGTAAAGTTATAAAATCCCTCCTTGCCGACCACGTAGAAATTAGAAAAAGCTACCTAGACGTAAACATAGACCTACCAAGTCCTCATGAAGAAGATATCTCAACTGAAAAAAGACATCCACCGCAGTCACCTGAAAATATCCCTGGCCATAGTACTAGATCTTAAGACTGACGACGTAAGTCTCCTGCTGAGCATCGGGTCGATGCTCTTTATAGGAGGAGGCTATGTGGCGAAGAAATATTTTATTATTTAATTTAATATTATTCAATGAGAAAATATATTCAACAGATTATAAAAATATATATTAATCTGTATTTGTGAAATCATCTTTAAAATATTTCTTTGCTTGCTTGCTCAAGATTCTCTAGCTGTAAATAGTTTTGCTGACCTGTTAATAATTGTCGACTCGTCGCTGTGACGTCATCAATAAATACTTTTACATCTTAGGATATTTCAAGGCTTGATTTCTACGTTACAGTATTATTAATGAAACTGATTCCAATAATTATTAATTAAACATTATATTTATTGATTTACAAGAGAGAGATATAATATAAAAGGGAAACTTATATTGAAACAAAGGAACTCTTTTTTCTTGTTTTTTAGCGCCTATTTACCCTTGAGCTACCCGTGAGCTTACACACACTCTGTGGTAACAAATAATTAAAATATGTACAACAAATTAGAATACATGAAAGCTGGTAGCTCTAGTTAAACGAAAAATATATTTTTTTCATATATTAAATTTACGCATGGGCAGAATCTACCCAACCCGTCCAGTTAAGGGTTAAAACACATACCAGAGGAAGAAAGACATGCATGTTTTTTTTTTTTTTAAATAGACCATCTGGAATACATTTTGAATAGGATTTCAGTGAAAAAGCAGACATCTATAAAGGAATTTTTAAAAATATATTCATGATTATTTTTGAATATTATTTTTAAATTTTCTTTTTATTTTCCATATTTATTTCCTTTCAACTGCTATATTCTTCAATTAGAATAAATTTTATTTGTAATTATTTATGTTTCAAAAATATGTATTATTGCCATTTTGTCCCTGATACTAAAAGTTAATCACGAAAATAAAAAAATAAATACAAAAGTACACATACAATGGTTTCAATTAATATCAATAATTTATATTACAAAGCAATTTTTTAAAAATATTATTTTAGTGAGTTAGATGATTAGCTAATCATCTAACCTTAATTCAACACTTCCTTTAATTCAACCGAAAGCTCTGATCCCTTGGGGTGTTGAATTAAAGAGGTTTGACGGTATATAACTGGGTGTTAATATACATAGGGTGTTCACACTTTTATTATAAAATATTAAAAATTAACACCATATTTGAAATTTTTCAAATGTTCTATTTGAAAGCCTTTTTGTTTATTTACACAACGTCACCTGATTCTCCACGATAGCAGACACTTTCTGATCATGGTCATACTCAAAAGATCCCATTCTTCCTTTACCACTTTCCAGAGACCTTCAATTGTCCTAGGGTGTCTCTTTCCAAGTGCTCTTTTAAAGCATCCAAAAATGAAAAAAATCCATCGGGGCTATATCAGGAGATTTTACAGGGGTTCTGTTCTTTGGAATAGTGTTGATTCCTGTTCTTTGCCTTAGATCTTCCAAATAAGCTTGGGTTGAAGATGAGGTATGACTTGTGGCGTTATCATGGTGAAACCAGACTTTGTTGCTCTGTTTTCCATAGATAGAGGGAATATCATTTAAAAATATAGGTTCTAAAATGTTGTTTTGATAGTACTCCGAGTTTATTTTGGCATTTCTTTCAACTTTTCTTATTTTTAATTTTCCTTATTTTTAATACCGCATGCCACCATAAATCCTTTGGGGTAACTTTCGGCACATTCCTTCAACCAAATTGGCCTAGATTTTTCAACCCTTTTTTGATAGTATATAGCTCTTTTTCTGTCGCAATCGGTTAAATATACCCATGCTTCGTCATATGTAATACAGTCGAACCTCTTTAATTCAACACCCCAAGGGATCAGAGCTTTCGGTTGAATTAACCCTCGAGCGCGCGCGCTAAAAATGTAACGTACTTGCGCGCGCTGGGTGAAATTTACCCGATATTAAAATTACATATTTTGAATATAAATATTAAATGAGGAAAAACAAAACCTTTTCTATTTCAAAGTAATAACATTTTAATTTTCAAAAAAGGCAATTATTAATAAAATATTTATATTTTTTACACAGATTAAACATTTTAAAAACTATTCTTGAATAATCCTCAAAATTGGTAATGGCATATAAAATATGAAACTATTGCTCCTTTTCAATATTAAATATATAAAATTCCATGAGGATATTTTAGACAAATCATTGCAAACTGCAATTGTATGTCCTTTATAAATTGGCTTTGCACATTTATGGCACAAAGTCGAGGTCTTCCTGTCCTAACTGGAGGGACACACTACATCTGGTAGGAAGCTTTATCTTGCGGTTCCTGACCTTCTTTATGGCTTGAAGTGCCTTCTAAAAAATAATTGAAATAAATATTTAGAGTATACATTTATGATTTAAATTAACTTATCTGTAAAAAAAGGAAATTTTTAATAGTCTTGTGGGGGCTGAAAGATTTCATTCCAGCCTACCGGGATGCCGCACCCCACCGCCATAAATCACCAGGACGACCGCTGCGCCAAGAGGGCACAGCGGAGGAATCCGGAGAGAGGACCAGATGTACATTCCGGGGTGTTGTCTCCTCTTTGTCTTCCCATGTGAATGTAGAGTTAACAAGAAACTTCAATAAAACACTAGCTTGAGAAACTTTCTGAGCCATCGCTGGACCAGTAAATCGACACACCACATTGGTGAGCCGGACGTGATTGAAAAGAAAAAGCATACGAAGATTTCAAGAGATAAAGAAATGCAAAAAGTGATTCAAGCTTGAGAAGAAGCATCTTCCAGGATATCGGGATATCATCTCAAGACTAAGATAAGTTTTTATATTATCTTCCTTGTTATTTTATCTCAATATTTCTATTTTTAACTTTATCTCTAAGCTGTTGAGTCGAATTTAAATTTACGTAAAATGGAAACAGAAAATAAGCCTAGCGATACCTCAGAAATATGCAAAGTTAGTGTTAAAATACCGCCTTTTTGAGTTGAAAAACCTGAAATATGGTTCTTCCAGGTAGAAGCACAGTTCAAAATAGGTGGAATTATTCAGGAAGACACTAAATTTAATTATTTGATCTCCCAATTAGAACCTAAATATATAGAAAACATTTGGGACATAATTAATAGCAAAAGCGACAACAAGTACTCTGAATGTAAATCACGACTACTTGAATTGTTCAGAGAAAGTGAAGGGTTGAGAATTAAAAAGTTAATTTCAGGTATTGAGCTCGGAGACATGAAGCCGAGCCAGTTACTACAAAAGCTCAGATCCCTCGCTACTCCAGATATATCTGACAAATTAATAAAAACTTTATGGCTTGATAAACTGCCCACATCCATAAAGAACATACTTATTGTAAGCGAAGAGGACATTAGCAAATTGGCCATAATGGCCGATAAAATAAATGAAATAAACTCTTCCAAAGAACTATATGATACGGAAGTGCCTTCTTCATCAACAGATCGCTTGATCGCCAAATTGGAAGATCTTGAACGGCAAGTGTCCGAATTGAGACTGGATAGATCTAGATCTCGATCCAAAAATAGGACTCAGTCAAGACCGAGAAGTAATTCTCAAAGATCTTTCGATCCAAAAGGGAAATACTGCTATTACCATTTTAGATTTGGTCCTAATTGCTTGCAAAATAAATGCAGGTCTCCGTGCAGTTGGAAAGAGTCGGAAAACTCCAACCGGCGGACAGAGTAGCGACAAGCTCTTCTGCCGGCATTCAGGATTGTCGCAATCTCCGATTATTTGTGACGGACAAAAACACGGGATTGCGCTTTTTGGTGGACAGTGGTGCTGATATATCTATAATACCTCCAAAGGATGAAAATAGGATGCCTAGCTCTGATTATAAATTATATGCAGCCAATGGTACAGAAATTGTTACCTATGGAACAAAGGTTAGAAATTTGGATATCGGACTTCGACGTCAATTCCAATGGCCTTTTGTAATCGCCAATACTAACAGAGCAATAATAGGAGCCGATTTTTTGAACAACTTTGGATTGATTATTGATATAAAAAATAAACGCCTAATTGATGGAATAACTAATCTTTCCATAAGAGGCGTCATTCAGTCAATCTCAGACATGGGAAATATTAGCACTCTAAATTCATCATCCAAGGTCAGCGCTATCCTAACCAAATATCCTAACCTATGTAGGCCACCATCAGATTTTGTAGAAGCAAAACATAGCGTTAAGCATTATATTCCTACAAGAGGTCAGCCAATTCACTCAAAAGCCCGTCGTCTAGATTCACAGAGATTAACTCTTGCTAAGGCAGAATTTCAATATATGTTGAATAATGGAATAATTAGACCCTCAAATTCTCCTTGGGCGAGTCCACTACATTTAGTTTCAAAAAAGGACGAGTCACTAAGACCTTGTGGTGATTATAGAAGACTCAATGCAGTTACACTTCCAGATCGTTATCCAATCCCTAGACTGGACGATTTCCACCACATCTTAAAAGATACTCGTGTGTACTCAAAAATAGACCTATGCAAGGCATTCTATCAGATTCCAATTGCTGAAGAGGATAAACCAAAGACTGCCATCATTACTCCTTTTGGGCTATTCGAATTTAATGTAATGAGTTTCGGTCTTAGAAATGCTACTGCTACCTTTCAGAGATTCATGCATGAAGTCTTAAGAAACTTGGACTTTGCATTTGTCTACTTAGATGATATTCTGGTAGCCTCTAAAACGGAAGAAGAGCATTATAGCCACCTAGAAACCTTATTCAGCAGACTAAATTCCTATGGATTGAGAATCAATCTTTCTAAATCTAAATTCCTAGTACAGGAAATTGATTTTCTAGGATACCTAATTACCTCTCACGGTGTGAAACCACTTCCAACAAAGGTTAAAGCTATTCTAGAATATAAGAAACCAAAAACAGTTCATGAATTACGCATATTTTTGGGAATGCTAAACTTTTATCGTACCTTTTTGAACAATGCCGCAGAGACTCAGGCAATCCTTCATGAATACTTGAGGGGAGCCAAGAAAAAGGATAGAAGCGAAATAAAATGGACTAAAGAAGCTGAAGTTCAGTTTGAAAAATGCAAACAAGCCCTAGCTAATACAGCACTGTTAGCCTACCCCGATACTGAACTGCCAATCTCACTCTGTACAGATGCTTTAGATTGGGCAGTTGGATCAGTTCTCCAACAGCTTGACAATAATAATTGGAAACCAATAGCATTTTTCTCTAAAAAATTAAATCCTTCTCAATGTAATTATAGTACATATGATAGAGAGCTTCTCGCAATATATTTGTCTATCAAATTCTTCAAGCACCTGCTTGAGGCACGTGAATTTACAATTTTAACTGATCACAAACCTTTAATTTACGCATTCAAACAAAAAAATGAGAAAGCTTCTCCTAGACAATTAAGACATCTACAATACATCTCCCAATTCTCTACTGACATCAAGTACATAAAAGGTACTGACAACATAGTCGCCGATGCTCTGTCCAGAGTTGATGCTATCACAACTATCGACTATGAAGAGATCGCCAAAGAACAAACTGGTGATTCAGAACTACAAAACCTGATTTCAAAGAATACTTCTCTAAAATTTAAGCAATGCCCACTACAATCAGGCAATTTGTTATGGTGTGACGTGTCTACTAATAATATTAGACCATTCATTCCAATTAAATTCCGAATGATGGTTTTTAGGAACTTCCACGAACTCTCACACCCAGGCATCAAAGCCACTACTAAACAATTAACATCAAGATTTATATGGCCCAATATGAATAAAGACATTAGAAAATGGGCTCAAGCTTGTGTCAACTGCCAAAAGTGCAAGGTGTCGATACACACAAAATCAGAAATAGGCAAATATCAAGAAGTGGATGAAAGATTTAGTGTTGTCCACATAGATCTAATTGGTGCTTTACCTCCATCGAATGGTAACATCTACTGTCTGACCTGTATCGACAGGTACACCAGCTGGATGGAAGTTGTTCCGCTACCAGATATGAAGTCTGAAACGGTAGCGAGAGCGTTCTACGAAAACTGGATTGTTAGATTTGGAGCACCGCATACAGTGATATCAGACCAAGGAAAGCAGTTTACTTCTCAACTTTTCAAAGATTTAACAACGCTGTGTGGTATCAAACTTCGTCATTCCACGGCGTACCACCCTCAGTGTAACGGGAAGATTGAAAGGCTTCATAGAACCATTAAAACTGTCATTCGTGCCCACAATAGTATTAAGTGGACAGAAACGCTGCCAACAGTTCTCCTAGGCTTGCGTGCTGTGTGTGTGTGCTATCAACAAAGATAACAACCATTCTTTGTCTCAGATGGTATATGGCAAAACCATCAGACTGCCTGGCGAATTCTTTGATGATTCTAAACATCACCTGCATGCTGAAGAATTTGTTCAGCAGCTTCAAAAGCAAATGGAATTGCTCAAACCCTTAAATGAAAAACATCATTCGAAGACTAAAGTATTTGTTCATAAAGATCTGAAAACATGTTCACATGTATTTATCAGGACAGATCGAGTGAAGAAACCTCTGGAACCACCATATGAGGGACCCTTCCCAGTCCTTGAAAGAACAGACAAGTATTTCACACTCAAAGTGAAAGGAAAAAATGTTACCACATCGATTGACCGATTGCGACCTGCATACTTACTGGCAGATTCGGACAATATAACTGCAGAACACCCTACTGCAACAAGACCCATCGTGTCGGGAGCGCTGCCTTCTACATCGTCCCAACAGAATCCTGACCCACCAGATGTGGAGAAGTACACAGAATTCCAAGGAACAGGATCAGCACCAGACCTGCCTAGGACAAGATCGGGGAGAATAATCAAGAAACCCGTGAGATTTAAGGAGCAATAGACTATATTTCTCCTTATTTTATTTTCTTGCCTATATGATGATGTATATATATTGTAATTAACCACTTTGTGCACAAATCGTGACTTCGCCACTGGAAGGGGAGTACTGTGGGGGCTGAAAGATTTCATTCCAGCCTACCGGGATGCCGCACCCCACCGCCATAAATCACCAGGACGACCGCTGCGCCAGGAGGGCACAGCGGAGGAATCCGGAGAGAGGACCAGATGTACATTCTGGGGTGTTGTCTCCTCTTTGTCTTCCCATGTGAATGTAGAGTTAACAAGAAACTTCAATAAAACACTAGCTTGAGAAACTTTCTGAGCCATCGCTGGACCAGTAAATCGACACACCACAGTCTTTTTGGCAGTGAAGAAATGATTTTTCTTTGATTTAGTTGCTCTTTGATGAGTTCAAGGGCCAAACATTTCAAGAATTTTCTTCAAAAGAGCTTCTAAAGGTGTATTTTAATTTTTTGCTTCTTCACCTTTCAAGCCTAGTAAATGTGTAATGACATTAGGCGTTCTCAGCTTTAGTGTTTGTGAAGGACAATTTTTGAACCATTTGATTTTCGAGGCTCTCCCTATATAAAATGTGTTTGTGGGATAATTCCCTTATTCCACAAAATTCCTATATCTGAATATATTCCAGTGTCATTTCCATAAAAATGCTCATTTAGATGATCTTCTTCAATATCACCTTCTACAATAATCTCTTCTTGATCTAATAAATATGACCTTCTTCCCTCCATTTTATATAGAAATATAGGCTGATAAATATATCAACCTATTATAGTTATTTTTCAAATTATTAATTTGAATTATTTATCTCACTTTAAAAAAATGTTATAAAAAAATGCAACAAAAAAATTACGTGAGTGCGCGCGCCGGGTAATTTTTACCCGACAGTGACAATAGATGGAATTTCAGTGGGAGCTGTCAAAATGTGAAACCAAAACTTTAGACTAATTGATGAGTCAGGAAGCTAAACGAAACCACATCTCCGCCAACCGATTTTTTATTGGTTAATTCTCCATTCAAATGTTGCCATGGGTAATTTTCACCCGGCGCGCGCAATGCCGGGTTAAAGGAAGTGTATAACCCTTGATGTTTATTAGTTCATTTGAGATGCAATAGATGGCGTCTTGACCCTTCTTCCGGTGTAAAGGGAAACTAATGGCAACTCGGTCTGATTGAGTCACTTGTTTACATTTTTCCTTTCGTTTTATTTTCTCTATTTCTTGCTAACTTATCACGCTATTTTTCTAACTTTGGTCGCTCTAAATAATATAAATAATGAATCATCTTGAGCATCCGAGTACTTCAAAGGGTATTTCCACATCTTTTGATTCTAATATTGAGGATGATATCTTAGAATATGTTTTTGACTCGGGATCTGAAATAGATGAGGAAAAAGACCCAGATTATAAATTTGAAGACTGTCAAAGTGTTCAGATGATGAAACTATTATTTATAGTGATAATGAAATTGATATATATATATATATATATATTGATCCTCCTCAAGCTAAAAAACTAAGGCAAAGTAGTGGTACAACTAAGAAAAATAATTCAGCGACAAAAGTAGGGGGTCAAATTAGCGGCCAAGATCCTGGCTGGCGCCTGGCTGATACAACGGGAGGGCAAGCTGTAAATCTTCCCCCATTTACGGCACAGCCTGGTGTAAATTTGGCTTCTCCTGTATCTACTCCCTTTGAAGCTTTCAAATTATTTTTTACAGATGAAACCTTCAAAAATATAAAGACAGAAACTAATCGATATGCTAGAAGCATTATCGATCGCGAGTCAAAAAAAGGACCTCTCCAACCCCATGGCATTCTTAGCCAATGGAAAGGTATTACATTAGTGCAGCTCAAGTTATTTTTCTGTGTCATTATCCACATGTCTTTGGTAAAAAAACCTAAACTAAAGGACTATTGGTCCACAAATAATTTTTTGAAAAATACATTTTGCCAATCAATCAAAATGCCTCGATCTCTTTTTATGAGAATATTATCTATGCTTCATTTGAACGATAATTCTAAATATATTCCATATGGCAAGCCAAATTATGACAGATTACATAAAATTAGACCATTTTTGAACTCTCTGATTTATGCATTTGGAAATGCCCACACCCCTGAGCAAAACCTAACAATTGATGAGGCCATGTGCCCTTTTAGAGGAAGGGTTACATTTCGTGTATATATGAAAGGAAAACCACATAGGTATGGTATAAAAATATTCCAGATATGCGAAGCCGTTTCAGGATATGTTTATAATTTGGACATATATACAGGAAAAGATGAAAGCAAACCTGAAGACCACAATTCAGTCCTGAGCATTGTAGATAGATTATCATCTCGGTTTCAACAACAAGGATATGTGATTTATATGGATAGATGGTTTTCTTCTCCTGAAGTATTTGATAAACTTTGGGGGAAAAAAATTTATGGCAGTTGGGACTGTCATGCCTACTAGAAAAGGCATGCCTAAAATGGCATTCTCCAAAAAGCTTCAGAGAGGAGAAGCCATCATGATGAGAAAAGACCATCTTCTGGCCATAAAATGGAAAGATGTTAGATATGTATATACTCTTTCATCCTTTCATGAAGGAAAAATGCTACCAGCAAAATGCAAGGGAAATAAAGAAATGATGAAACCAGATGTAGTCATTGATTACAACAAGGGAAAAGTAGGAGTTGATCGAAGTAATCAAATGCTTTCCTATTATTCATTTTCCAGAAAAACAATGAAATGGTGGAAAAAAATATTTTTTCATCTCTTTGGACTCTGCTTTGTAAATAGTAACATCATTTACAATAATTCAAATCCAGGAAAGAAAATGAATTTGAGAGACTTCTACTTTGCCATTGGTGAAGCACTTCTCAAAGAAATTAGTATAGAACTTTCTGAACAGGGAGCACAAGTTGCATGTAATGTTTCACGCCTTAGTGGAAGACATTTTCCAACTAAAATTGTCCTCGAAAATGGAAAAATAGGTCAAAGAAAGTGTAAAGTTTGTGCAGACACAGGAAGACTCTCAACCAGCGGAAGTGCCTGTCGTCGAGACACGCGCTATATGTGCAAACAATGTGGCATATCACTTTGTATTGATAACTGCTTTGAAAAGTACCACACAATAACTGAATATTGGGCATAATCATTTTATTTTTATGTTTGTAAATTCATTATAACCTGATTTTGTATTTTTTATAGTTTATGGCGTGAATTAAGTTCTTTCTATTATTTAAAAAAAAATAAATACCAACTTTTATAAAATAAATGTTTTTTGTTAATTTTTTAATCAGTGTCATTATATTTTATAATGTTTTATTAGCACATATTTAAAAATTTATGAATATATATATCATATAATTTCAGATACAATTTTTTAAAAAATGTCTCGTTTTTGTCCGGTCCCACAAGCGTAATTAGTAACCAAGCCCTTGGTCTTAAAAGTGTTAATAAATAAATTTTAATGTATTAAAGTCATCCACTGCTGCCGCAGGTGTTATTGATTTTGTGTTTAAATCTTTTATAATAACACAGAAATGGAATATTGAAATAAAATGTTATCATAATCATTGTGGCTACATTTTATAAAGATATATTTATTTAAAAGGAAATTATTTGTAATTTTAAAATAACTAAAATATTTTAATGCTGAAATTTAAAAATAAAATATTATTGTTAATTAGCGCACAAAGCCTAAATCCCGGCGTAAAAAAACAAACAAACAAAAAAAAAACAATAACACTCACGACATTGCGCAACGGCACTGCAAAGTGAAACTTAAACTAAGCAGGAACCAAAAGTGCGCGCGCGATCCTCTCGGCGCCCGCCGATCACCGCCGTAATACCTTTTTAGCGGAAAGTTGTAAGTAAAAACATTCAACTGTCGAAATTCGAATTTTAAAATGGTCGAACTATCGGAAGTGTCGTATTATCGATATGTCGAATTACGGTTTGTTATTTGATAGGCCGGAGGTCGGGACATCAGAACATGGTCGAATTATCGCCGAGTGTCGAATTGGGGTGTGTCGAATTAACGAGGTTATACTGTAATAAAGTTCCATCTATCAGCAGCCAAGAAATTTTCATAAAAATATCTGCTGATAGTGTGCCGCTGACGAATATGGCTCTGAAACAATTTGTGAACTGCATGTTTTTTTGTAGCTTTTAGGCCTAAATCTTTATTTATTATTTTAGTTATTGTTGACACTGATGTTCCTATTAATTTGGCTATATCTCTTTGTGGCATAGGATTTTCTTTTGTAATATATTTTTTCACTTTTTTGACAGTTGCAGGAGTTCTCACAGATATAGGGTGATAATCTTTTGTCCATTTCTCCGTAGGTGCTTTGAATAAAAACTTGATATTTTTGTTGTGAAATATACTATAAATACCTTTTTTAGAAATGTTGATATCATCTTGTTTGCATATTTTAATTATGTCCAAATAGGTAAGATTAGCTCTGGAAAGTGGTAAAGGAAGAATGGGATCTTTAGAGTATGACCATGATCAGAAAGTGTCTGCTATCATGGAAAATCAGGTGCCGTTCTGTAAATAAACAAAAAGGCTTTCAAATAGAACATTTGAAAAATTTCAAATATGGTGTTAATTTTTAATATCTCTATATATATAAAAGTCAATTTCTGTCTGTCTGTTTCGAGATAAACTCAAAAACTACTGAACCAATTGGTACCAAATTTTGCATGTCGCTTTTTATAAACCTGAGGAAAATTTTCGGCTGCATTTTGATTAGTATTTTTGGCTATTTCTTTTTTTCATTTGAAGAACTTTTTTTTACGCGGACTAATCCGGAATGGAATGAATACCTAAATATGGCCATTTTTTTTAAAGCATCGGTGGTTCAGTGGTAGAATGCTCGCCTGCCACGCGGGCGGCCAGGGTTCGATTCCCGGCCGATGCATTTTTTTTAACAATTTTTAAAACTCATTTATATTATATCTTCTATATATATAAAAATGAATGTTTGTATGTTTGTTTGTTTGTTTGTTGGTTTGTATGTCCGGTATACAAATTTGCAGTAGTTCACTAATTCAAACCAAAATTTCCATACATAGGTAAAAAAATACGGGGAAGACGATAGGCTATTTTAAAAAATATATAAATCAATTATTAAAACTATATATTATTAGTCAGAAAATGATGATGACGATATTGCTGTATCATGTAAGATTATCAGATACAAAATTATATCGGGAAAAATTCCAAAAAGCAGAGACCACGGGTGAAACCAGCTCATTATTTTGTACGCAGGAACAAAATTCTAACAGAAAAACATTCATTCGAGCAGAAAACAAAAGCCAGATCATCTTTCTATAAAAATATCGCTTCTCAGACACAAAGTTTGGAGCGGGACGTTTCACAAGAGTGACATCCACGGCGCCAATTTATAATTGTAACGAATAGTATTTAAATAAAAACATTTAATCGGGTAAAACCCGGGCGTTGCCCGGGTCATTCGCCTAGTTTTATAATAAAACTTGTTTCCTATAAGTGAGAACACCCTCTGTATTAGCATCACTTCATTGTCTCACTGTTGATGGCCTGTTGGCTCCAATGGTCAAAATGTATGTCCTGGGTAGATCATGCTGTTTAGGATAAATATATGTCTGGATTAATCAATTATAAATCTCCGAGGATAAACACAAGGTAATAAGACTAAATCCAAATAAATAAATAGTGTGTGACGTTTCGGTAACAACGTTGTTACCATCTTTAGACAAAAGCACTGAGTGAAGTGATTTAGTGCATTGATGGAAGGCTGGTAAATTTACTCTCTAATCAATTTATTTCTAGTCATTCTAATCCCCCGCTTTACCAGGAGTGTACATTACTGGGTGAACCTGGTGGAAAATGGGCCCTTCACTGTGAAAAAACCTGTGATTGTAGGTCAGTTGAGCATTGGAATTAAATAGTAAATTTCAGATTCCAAAGCTCGCAGACGAAATCTGCTTGACACCATTTTTTGACTTATTACCTTGTGTTTATAATCCATAATCCAAATTGTACCTTATCATTGGATTTGGTCTTATTACCTTGTGTTTATAATCTATAATCCAAATTGTGCCTTATCACACTTGGTCTTATTACCTTGTGTTTATAATCTATAATCCAAATTGTACCTTATCATTGGATTTGGTCTTATTACCTTGTGTTTATAATCTATAATCCAAATTGTGCCTTATCACACTTGGTCTTGTTACCTTGTGTTTATAATCTATAATCCAAATTGTACCTTATCATTGGATTTGGTCTTATTACCTTGTGTTTATAATCTATAATCCAAATTGTGCCTTATCACACTTGGTCTTGTTACGTTGTGTTTATAATCTATAATCCAAATTGTACCTTATCATTAGATTTGGTCTTATTACCTTGTGTTTATAATCTATAATCCAAATTGTACCTTATCATTGGATTTGGTCTTATTACCTTGTGTTTATAATCTATAATCCAAATTGTGCCTTATCACACTTGGTCTTATTACCTTGTGTTTATAATCTATAATCCAAATTGTACCTTATCATTGGATTTGGTCTTATTACCTTGTGTTTATAATCTATAATCCAAATTGTGCCTTATCACACTTGGTCTTGTTACCTTGTGTTTATAATCTATAATCCAAATTGTACCTTATCATTGGATTTGGTCTTATTACCTTGTGTTTATAATCTATAATCCAAATTGTGCCTTATCACACTTGGTCTTGTTACGTTGTGTTTATAATCTATAATCCAAATTGTACCTTATCATTAGATTTGGTCTTATTACCTTGTGTTTATAATCTATAATCCAAATTGTACCTTATCATTGGATTTGGTCTTATTACCTTGTGTTTATAATCTATAATCCAAATTGTGCCTTATCACACTTGGTCTTATTACCTTGTGTTTATAATCTATAATCCAAATTGTACCTTATCATTGGATTTGGTCTTATTACCTTGTGTTTATAATCTATAATCCAAATTGTGCCTTATCACACTTGGTCTTGTTACCTTGTGTTTATAATCTATAATCCAAATTGTACCTTATCATTGGATTTGGTCTTATTACCTTGTGTTTATAATCTATAATCCAAATTGTACCTTATCATTGGATTTGGTCTTATTACCTTGTGTTTATAATCTATAATCCAAATTGTACCTTATCATTGGATTTGGTCTTATTACCTTGTGTTTATAATCTATAATCCAAATTGTACCTTATCATTGGATTTGGTCTTATTACCTTGTGTTTATAATCTATAATCCAAATTGTACCTTATCATTGGATTTGGTCTTATTACCTTGTGTTTATAATCTATAATCCAAATTGTACCTTATCATTAGATTTGGTCTTATTACCTTGTGTTTATAATCTATAATCCAAACTATACCTTATCATTGGATTTGGTCTTATTACCTTGTGTTTATAATCTATAATCCAAATTGTACCTTATCATTAGATTTGGTCTTATTACCTTGTGTTTATAATCTATAATCCAAATTGTGCCTTATCACACTTGGTCTTATTACCTTGTGTTTATAATCTATAATCCAAATTGTACCTTATCATTGGATTTGGTCTTATTACCTTGTGTTTATAATCTATAATCCAAATTGTGCCTTATCACACTTGGTCTTATTACCTTGTGTTTATAATCTATAATCCAAATTGTACCTTATCATTAGATTTGGTCTTATTACCTTGTGTTTATAATCTATAATCCAAATTGTGCCTTATCACACTTGGTCTTATTACCTTGTGTTTATAATCTATAATCCAAATTGTACCTTATCATTGGATTTGGTCTTATTACCTTGTGTTTATAATCTATAATCCAAATTGTACCTTATCATTGGATTTGGTCTTATTACCTTGTGTTTATAATCTATAATCCAAATTGTACCTTATCATTGGATTTGGTCTTATTACCTTGTGTTTATAATCTATAATCCAAATTGTACCTTATCATTAGATTTGGTCTTATTACCTTGTGTTTATAATCTATAATCCAAATTGTACCTTATCATTGGATTTGGTCTTATTACCTTGTGTTTATAATCTATAATCCAAATTGTACCTTATCATTGGATTTGGTCTTATTACCTTGTGTTTATAATCTATAATCCAAATTGTACCTTATCATTAGATTTGGTCTTATTACCTTGTGTTTATAATCTATAATCCAAATTGTACCTTATCATTAGATTTGGTCTTATTACCTTGTGTTTATAATCTATAATCCAAATTGTACCTTATCATTAGATTTGGTCTTATTACCTTGTGTTTATAATCTATAATCCAAATTGTACCTTATCATTAGATTTGGTCTTATTACCTGTGTTTATAATCTATAATCCAAATTGTACCTTATCATTAGATTTGGTCTTATTACCTTGTGTTTATAATCTATAATCTAAATTGTGCCTTATCATTAGATTTGGTCTTATTACCTTGTGTTTATAATCTATAATCCAAATTGTACCTTATCATTGGATTTGGTCTTATTACCTTGTGTTTATAATCTATAATCCAAATTGTACCTTATCATTGGATTTGGTCTTATTACCTTGTGTTTATAATCTATAATCCAAATTGTACCTTATCATTGGATTTGGTCTTATTACCTTGTGTTTATAATCTATAATCTAAATTGTGCCTTATCACACTTGGTCTTATTACCTTGTGTTTATAATCTATAATCTAAATTGTGCTTTATCAACTCTTTATCACCTTTTCTTTATCACCCTTTTATAAAATGTTTACCTGTAGAAAGCTTGTAAACTCGTTAATAATGTAATAAACTTATCCTCGGAGATTTATAATTAATTAATCTAATTGATACATACCCGCTGGTGATTCTCCACCAAACTCTGCAGCGCTGGTACCATTGTACATAGTGTATATAATGCATCTTTTTTAAATAGTGCAGACTGTGCACCTGTATGTATTGACAAGATTTCAATAAAATTATTTTAATTGTCAATTTTCTAATTGATACCAGGGTTTATAATTCTAAGATTTATTTCTTGAAAATTAAGATACTTCGGCCAGTAAATCTTTTTATTACCTCTACGTTTCGACAAAAATCTTTTGTCCTCGTCAGGAGCAAACAAAAATTAAAACATTTGGCAAGGCATTAAAAATCATTCTAAAGCTCCAAGGGCGTTTACACCCGATATTCAAAATTTTTGTACAACATCTAATGATTTTTAACGCTTTGCCAAATGTTTTAATTTTTGTTTGCTCCTGACAAGGACAAAGGCTTTTTGTCAAAACGTTGAGGTAATAAAAAGATTTACTGGCCGAAGTATCTTTATTTTCAAGAAATATGAATGCCGGCCAGGCAACCTCTATCTAAAATTTGTGTGTAGCCATTTAATAAGAACATGCTGAGAAAATGCCAGATGATGAGTGTTTCAATCTCATGGAGTGTTGAAGTAAGAACAAATAAAAGATAATAAATTATAAGGTAACAGGTTGGTTACAATTTATTGATGGAACTCAATATGTATTTGGTGATGGAAAGAATTGAATGGTACACAGTGACGGCTATTTACAACAACTGAACAATATTTACCTCATTGTCGTCGCTTGCTACTTCCTTGCTCTGCATCGTCTGCTGCCCTCTTCTTGGCTTTCTTGGCCTCCGTCAAGAACTTGGCGAGTCCGAACGGATCGTCTTCTTCCTTCTCAAACTGCACAGGTCCGTCTCTCCTGGCGTCGTACTCTCCGCCTGTGAATTCCTTCGAGGTGGCGTACTTGTTCACGTCATCGCCGTAGATGTCGTTGTCTTTGTTGTTGGTGGGCCTGTACAGGGTCTGTTTCATGTTCTGGGCGCCGCGCCATGGTTTGTCATACACCGCGTAGTCGTCCTCGTCTCCAAACCCAGAGTCCATGCCCTTGTTTTGGTTGAAGAGCCTCTGATCAAACACCACCTCACTGGATGTAGTCTTGGTGGGCAGGCCAAGGGCGATCTTCTCGCTGATGTCCCGCTCTCTCTGTTTCTCAAACTTGGAGCGCTTGTCTGGAGCGGCCCGCGCAATGTTGCGCTCTCGCTGCCTCTCCTTGTTACGTTCATACCGGAGCTGGTCTCTCTCCTTGGTCTCCTCGTCCTCGGTCTGGACATGCTTCTTGATCCCAGCTCGCTCTTCTCTGGCCTTCTGGGCAAGCTGCCGAAGATGCTCTTCTTTCTTTTCCTTTTCCTTCTGGGCGACTTTCTTCTCGACTTGAGCTCGGAGCTCGACAGCTTCTCGAGCCTTGCGATCAGCAATATATAGCGCTTCTGCAAGCTTAGAGAATTTCTCGTTGATGTGAGTTTGCTGCAACCCTCTACCGTCTGAAGCAAGACGCTTGTCGAGAGGAATTGTGTATCCCTTACTGTTCTTCCAGTTGGAGATGCACGGAGGAATCTTCCATTCCTGCTGTTCTTTGACAGTCACCTTGCGAGTCGGCGAATGCATCACTGGAACAGGTGGTGAGGGCGGTCCTCTCGGGATCTTCTTGTTTATTTTAAACCTGGGCGGTTCCATTGGGTCACGTTGGATTTCAACCATTCTTATGATCCTTTGCTTTGCTCCAGAGTTGTAGCAAACTCCTTGTTGAGATGGAGTGTATCTGATATATTGGGGCGGGGCAACTTTCTCTGCCTTCTTTACAGGCATTGCTGCTGATATTTTTGTCTTTATAATTTTTTCCAAGGCCTGCCTTGTTTCTTCTGTTGTTTTTTGTACTTCCTCTTCATCTGGTCTTTGAAGATCTGGGTCATCTTCATCTAAAACCTCTGAAGGTAACAAGTCTGTCAACTTGCTATAGATCACCTTATCCTTTCCTAGACCCTGTTTTAAAATCGCGTCATATTTAATTTTACCTTGGGCATCTACTTGTACTGCTAAGGCATTCGATGTTTTGCTCTTTTTGTTACCCATATCCAATGGGTATTGTGGAACCCATATTTCTGGGTAGGCTCCGCCATCATTAAAATCTTCCTGAGATCTGGGAACCCAGCCCTTTCTCTCGCCATATGGTGGTGCTGTTGTACAAACTGAAATAACAGACGATGTCGAGTTTGTAATTGGGGCTGTTAACGATGGCGGAGGTAGCTTTGTTGGCCTTGGTAGAAGTTTACGCAATGAAGTCATTATTTACTTTATTTGTATAATTAGTTTAGTTTGTATAGTCAGGTATTTTAAAATAAACACTAGTATAAAACCAAATGAATATAAAAAATATTATATCAAGATATGATACAATAAAAAAGAAAAATATATATTGTTTTTATTGACGTTAAACTCTACGATATAGTCAAAATATATTTTTTTCAAAAAGTATGAAATATTTTATATCAATTTTCTAGGGTCAAATAAAAATTGATTATATTCGAAATTTAGAAAAAAATAATTTATAGAATTTGAGGGAAAATAAGTTGATAAATATTCCGTTTTAAAATATCACCTGGAAAATATTTTCCTCTGTGAAATTAAATATAAATATTATTTGCTGGTAAAATAATTAATTTTATAATTAAACATATGTAACTGCAAATTTTATTTTATTCTGAACTAGCGGGGGTTCACCTGAGTGAAAGTTTGCCTGATGAAATATGATATTTTCTGAGCAAACATCCATTCTCTACTGAATCTATTTTATAATGATAAATTAATATTTGTTATTTTCTCCACTAAAACTACCAAATAAACGATCCGAAAAATTTGCATATTGGGGCTGAATTTATAGATTAATATATACATATAAGTTAATCAAAAAGGTTAGAATTACACAATAAACAAAACATTTAGCATATTTTGGAATTATAAAGTTAAGTGATCATTATTATATGCTGACAATTAATGACCTAGCTTGCCAGGGGGTTTCTAAATATCTTCTATATATATAAAAATGAATGTATGTGTGTGTGTGTGGTCTGTTTGTCCTTCATGCCTGACCAAACCACTCATTGGAACGCCATGAAACTTTGGGAAGTTATTTATTATAGTACTGGGAAGGTTTCTAGCAAATAAAATTTTTGAAATAATTTTTCGCTTTAAAATAATCAAGATAAATATTCTAATTTATCTGTTATAATTCAACAATCTGCTCTAAATATCATCATGATGATACGATGATTTTGTAATGTAGAAAATTAGGAAAGACAAAATTCAGGATGACACGGCAATTCATTTGAGACAAGAATAATGATACAATTCCAAGGCAAGATACTATTCCTTTAACTTCCAATTACCGAGGGAACCAATTAATATTGATTTTATTCAACTTATCGAGTATTTTTCAAGGGACCGGGGAAAAAATGTTCACTTTCTCGAGAGATTCGTTAGACAAACCTTTACTCGGGTAAAACCCGGGCGAAGCCGGGGTACGTCCGCTAGTAATTAATAAATAAAAAATTTAAAAATATTTAAAATATTTTAAAAATTTTAAAAAAGTTTTCATTTTAAAATAAAAAAACAATTATATTCTATCATTGGGCAATTAGATATATATGAGTGAAAATGAAAGCGGCGGGGGAGGATCATTATGAGTTGCGAACCTAATGTGATTTATTATGCAGTAACTGATTAGCGATTTTTATAAGTGTTTACTAAATTTTTACCTCTTCTATTAATATATGATCATCTTCCACCGCCTTTCTTTTCACTCAAATGCATTTAATTGTTCAATGGAAAAAGATAAAATAATTTTTTTTTCTTTTTTGTGCATTGAAATAAAAGCTTTTTCTAAATGTATTTTTCATTTATTAATTATTTAGTTAGTATTTAGTCATGAATTTACAAACTTGGAATCAAAAGTTAAAATATATAAGAAATATCTCCAAAATATTTGAATATGCACATCAAAATAATAATAATAATAATCTATATATATAAAAATGAATGTCTGTCTGTCTGTCTGTCTGTGTGTGTGTGTGTCCTCTATGGATTCAAAAACCATACATCCAATCGGCGTGAAATTTTGGGATATTATGAGGTGTATCCCCGGAAAGGTTTACGAAAAAAAATTTCTTGAATATCTTGAATATCCTTAGAGTTATTTGCAGATTTGTATATTTAACTCGCAAGCAGCGATACCATTGAGACGGAGATAGGCTTAGTTTGCTGCTCCTGATGACCTTGGGTCATTGTGTGAGTCACAGCATGATGCTACAAAAACACTCTCTCTGGGGATTTTACAGCGTCGACAACCTGTAAGATTGCCTCTCTCATATATTATACTTTAAACATCTGCTTAATTAAAGCATTTTTCATTTGAAAGAGACTGCTCTCTTAACCCCCTTTAGACAACATTAAATGATATCCCGTGTCGATGATTTTGTAATGTATAGAATTAGGAAAGACAAAATTCAGGATGACACGGCTCACAGGGAACGGTAAAAAATGTTCACTTTATCGAGGAAATACAAAATTCGGGATGACACGGCACACAGGGACCGGGAAAAAATGATCACCTTATCGAGAGATTCACGACCATGATTTTATTCAACTTATCGAGTATTTTTCAAGGGACCGGGAAAATATGTGTTCACTTTATAAAACGATTATTTTGTAATATAGAAAATTAGGAAATACAAAATTCAGGATGACACGGCACAAGGGACCGGGAAAAAATGATCACTTTATCGAGAGATTCAAATTTACGAGTTTCAAATCATCAAAATATATCTTTCTTTTTTTATATGTTTATAGAGAATTGTTTTAACAAATGTTCGTTATACAAACCTTTACTCGGGTAAAACCCGGGCGAAGCCGGGCACATCCGCTAGTAATAAATAAAAACAGTATTAATATCTACATATAGACCAATCACACACTCTGATATTAGAATATATATGTAATTAATACAGGTTCCTTAGGCCTCCAAAAGATTTATCTAACTGCAATATCTTGACTATATAAATTCCATTTATTGTGGAGCCAGTATCTACAATAAATAAATATATATATATTTAGCCATTAAAGTTAAGTACAGGGAAGAGAGATGATATGACATAGATATATTAATATTCTATGAATAATACATTATTCTCTGTGTTGAATAATCAATTCTATATATATATATATATAAATATATATTTGATATGGATATATTACACCGCCCGGGTAGTTGGCGATCTATGGATACGCTCCAGGAGCCTGGGTTACCTTTACTACTAATATATTACATCATCTTCCGCTTAAAATATCTCGAGGTCTCTTTTACTCCTGGCCTCAAGTTGCAGAGAACATGTAGTTCTTGATATCTCCCTTGGCAGAATTCTGATCCAACAGTGGTCCTCCTGTCATTGGCTGCTTGGCTCCACAGACTGAAGACTACCCGTGGCTCGTAGTTGGACTGCTGCTCAAACTTCTGGTGCTTTTATATATTAACAATTTTGTCATTGTGCCTAGAATCTTGATTCTCACGTTTAAACTGAGCCTTGTAAGTTTTCAGATGCATCTCCTTCGTGGCTAAATGTAGAATTTTCAGCCGATTTATTCACTCTTTAAATAAAAGATAATTAAACCTTAATTAATAAATGTGCCAAGCCCAACTCCTGGAGAATACAGAAGTTGCTAACTATGGCAAATCTTATTTACACCAAAGAACAGGGAGGCAGTTGAAATATGAAACTGAAGAGGCTTTTTTATAGTCCTCAAAAACACATTTCGATTTTTATGTATATTTCTACGATGGCTATGCTTGACTTGTTTTCTTTTTATATAATTTTAATAAGCTTAAAGTCTTCTTGGTGCTCTGAAAGAGATATGGCTCAACATAGCTAGAATCTTTAGCTTCAGCTACAAATTGGAAGATTATTTTCGCAATATCAAATTGGGAATATCAAAAAGATTTGAATGATACATGTAAATCTGTAAATATTTGTTTATAAGTTCCAATTTGTTTGTTGTTTTGTTTGTTTCCTCTGTAATAGGCGCAAATATTTCAATATCGCGCCTGGTTGATTAATAAATACATTTTTTAAAAATTATTGCTATTTTTTGGTTTTAAAACGAGGTTATCGTCTCTTATTTTAAACGTTTTTAGTTTAAAGTTAAGTGATTCTTTATAAAAATGCCCCACAATGTGTTGTTAACTTTGATTGGGTTAGCACTTTCTATTTAAAGGAATTTGATTAATTTGTTTCTGATTTGTGTTTATTAGAACAATTTTGAATGCAATTATAATTATAGCATTGTTTTGATCAATAGTCATATTATATTACATAGATCACAGTTACATATTTGACAAAAATTAAAGTCACACAATTCTCAAAATAGAAACTCCACTTCACCACATTAACTTTAGAACACGTTTAACTCTTAAGTTGTGCCGATGGGAGTTAGTCGTGAACGAAAAAATGTCATCGATATTTGAATTCAGTAAATGTTCTACGAAGAATTTGAATCTTCTGCATTATAAATGTTTAAGTATCAAACAATTTAAAAGTACTAGGGAATTTAGGAAGGAAAGATAGGCTGAGAAATTGTGCACAAAATTAGTGAATTATTTCATTTTTGCAGTAAGATATGTAGAATTTTTTTTTTGTTCTATGCAAAAATAAAAACGGGCGCTATAGAAATAATTTATATTTTCAGATATATATGGAGTTCTAGTACATG
The DNA here is from genome assembly GCA_030710605.1 of Cordylochernes scorpioides. NCBI lineage: Eukaryota > Metazoa > Arthropoda > Arachnida > Pseudoscorpiones > Chernetidae > Cordylochernes > Cordylochernes scorpioides. The sequence continues at coordinate 42,808,320 of CP092870.1, read as the reverse complement.
ACAGGTTTAAATACAATATTTTAATTGGTGATACATTCGTCTGTTTTACTTAAGGAGAGAGATAACTAATAGTGATATAACTAATTAATAGAACACTGGCCTGTCGCAAAAAAAACCACGGGGATACTGTAAATAGACTAAAACTCCGGGGTAAATCCAGGTATGAAAATTCGAAACTATTATAGACGCGTATGATTCTTTTAAAAATAAAACAATTTCTATAATAGTCTATAATAGTTTTTTTTTCAAATTTTCACAACAGATGGCGCGTTAATGCATCATAAAATCCAGGTATAAGAAATTTATTTCCCTCAATTCACCGATCAATCTATTTATTATATGATACATTCGCGCGCCATTTGTTATGAGAATTGAAAACTATTATAGACGCGAGATAAACCAGTGTAATGTAATAAGGTTTATGCAAAAATTCTAACGTAACATTGTTTGCATTTATTACTGTATTTATCCCAATACTAAAAAAAAGGCTGTCACTTAAAAACCATGGGTGATGGAAAATTTCTAATTAGATTTTTGAGTTCAGCATGAAAAGTTACACTAGTAATAACATTAGGTTCTCTCGGGCAAAAATGTTGAAATTTGTAATTTAAGGAGAACACGTGGTTGGGTAGAAACATCTCAAATAGAATTCCGAAGTATTTCTGAGAGGTGCTTCGAATAAATACAATAAAGACCAGAAAAATATAACTTTCCTTGTAAAAATAAGCATGTCTACAAAGAATCCAATACTAGGATGAATAGAATTGTTTGCAATGAAGAAACAAATATTTCTTTCTTGAATTCTAATTTTATTTTGATGTGAAAAATAGCTCAATATTGATTTTCTCGAATGTATTTGCCGCAGGTTATTCTCCAGTATAGACGCCTTTATATATACAGCTAGCCCGGATTTTAAACTATCCGTTTGGTCGCTAATTTGGACAAAATCGGTCTATTTCGGTCATTACCTTTTTAAATTGGCGAATAACAAGTACTCCTCAGATAGATAATATATAGAAAATCTTTTAATTAATGATTTTTATCTCTCTTTACAAATAATAAAAAACAGTTCTCAAATACAAATGCACTAATTTCTCGGAATGTGAAACTTTGCTATTTTAAGGTTTTCAGTAGGACTTGGAACTTCTTTAATTCGAAAACGTTTTTAATTCGAATATTTAGCTTGGTTCTTAGAATTTCATATAAACAGAATTTTCATTTTTAAATCAATTTTTTAGATTTCTTTATTTCGACTTAGAGCGCTATGTCCCCCTAGGGACACTTGCACTTTAAACATAAACAAAAATTTGAAAGAAAAGAAAGAAAGATATTCAAAGAGTCTATCAACAGTATCACTATAAAAGGAAGTTCCAAAAATGCAATATACAGCGGTATGGTAGATTAAACTGGCGAAACCGCTGAGAGGGTTCACCACTGATGAGCCAGGCCCTCTCATTAATTTTTCCATTGCAGTAAGAGCAGTAGAAATTGTTTAATATAAAAAAGAATCTTACGCCTTTAAAATAGTTTCGAATTTTGATAACAGATGGCGCGCTAGTGCATCATATTTAAATATGTACAGAATTAGTATGCAAGTTAGTTAGATGAAAAGATAAAAATATCAACACAATTGATATATGTACAAAGGGTTGGTATGCAAATTTAGTTAAATGAAATCAAATTGTAAAGTATTGTGTGTATTCGAGAAAAGCAATTTACAGATTAAAAAAAAAAAAGTTTCAAGGAATATTTTGGAATGAAAATATGCTAGATATTAGAGAATTATTCAACTAAAACAATACTGAAAAGAATTAATTTCTAAATAAAAGCTTTCCAATAGAATTAAGTAGTTTTTTAAAAAAAATTCAAAATAAATCTGCAAAATTAGTTGAATTTTATATATTTGCCTTTTGTTGAAATTAGATCAAACGGGTTTGATACATTTAGTCCATTGTTTATTCTATACTCTTGGAAGACGGGCCAATTTAGCAGCAGATGAATAGAAGTCTGTTCCTCACATCCACAGAAGCATCTTGAATCTTGCACTGGTTTGATGAATTTTAAAAAGCTTCTAAAATTTCCATAATTTGTAATAAATTGAGAGTTGTGGAAATTTGCACGAAAATATTTCGGAATATTAGCGGGAAAGAAACTTTGAAATGTTTGGTTAGTATTTTTCTTCAATAGTGTCATTTTATATTTTATAAAATTTTCAATTATGTCTGTAATATCCAAGTCATATCGCTGTTGGTCCTCAATCGATAAATTATTCAGATCATATTTTATATTTCTGGATTCCATATAATCCGTAATAAAAGGAATATTTACAAGGGTATGCACACAACTATAGCTAGTTGTTTTATAAGCTTGTGTACACCATAATAATATTTGATATTGAAGTGAATTAAATTTGTGTATATACTTTTTACTTATATATATTTATACCAGACCTCAGTTCCATAAGTGAGTATCGGTCTAAATATTGTTTTGTATAAAATGAGTCTTTTTTTTGGTGCTTAGTCCCTAAGATTTGCCACATGTCGAAAAAGGTAAATTTTTTAGTCTTTGAGTTCTATTTAGTATATTGTTCAAATGAGGATTAAAATTTGATTTATTCTTCCTTCTATGGTTTGCAAAGGTAATTCCCAAAATTTTTATTTCTTGAACAGGCGTAATGATATTATTTTTTAAATTTAATTTCAAATTTATCTTTGTTATGAAAATGTAAAATACTAGTTTTATCAAGACTTATTTTTAGTTTGTTTTCTGTACACCAGTCTTCAACTTTTTCCAAAATACGCTCAATTGAATTTTTGAGGGCTGCTAAATCTTTGTTCCAGCATATTATTGTGACATCATCGGCATAGCAAATTATTTCTGAATTTGGTAGTTGTATTTTGGTTAACATATCATTTATAAATATCGTCCAAAGCAATGGAGACAATGGTCCACCTTGTGGGCAACCTTTTGATAATGTTTTAGATATTTTTCTGCTACTATATAATTAAAAATTATTTTCCTATTTTTCAAATGGGGTTGTAAAATTTTGAGCAGGTCAGCAGGCATATTATCTTCATCAATTCTTTTGATCAAAGCTGGCCACCATGTATTGTCAAAGGTTCCTTCAATGTCTATTGCAATTAGCGTCACTAATTGTTTCTGCCTATGTTCTATTATAGTATCTGTTATTTTATTCAAGCACATTGTCGTTGATTTTGATTTGACAAATCCAGCAGCAGATCAACAAGGCCAGATCTGCAGCAGCATCCTTCGATCAGAGCTGCTTTATTGAATGGTGCCCGGATTTCGATCACCTATGCTACATGAGGGCCTTGGAAGAGAAGCTGGGAAGGGGATCCGTCTTCCAGCTCATGAGAATGTCTGGCCACATGCTGGCCAGTCTGTCCAGTGTGGAGAAGGCCGAGCGCCTGATCGAGGACGGACTTACAATCGGAGACACCATCCTCAGAGCGTTCCCGTATAGGAAAAGGGCAGAAAAAATAATTATCGGGAACCTGCCCATCGCCGTAAAGGAGGAGGATATAGTCGCAACCCTGCGGCCATACTGCAGGGTCGTCTCTCTGGCCTTCGAGATTGTCAACTGCGAGGGCTACTCCTGGGCCACAGGCAATAGAGAGGCCTTCATCCTCATGAATGATGGCATGAAGCTCCACCAGCTCCCTGGAAAAGTGGATATCAAGTCCAAGGGAGAAACAACACCTGCCTTCATCACGCACGGCGTGAAATGCAGCATGTGCCATCGCCAGGGACATCGGCGAGCCAGCTGCCCCAAGAGAGACAGGGAGGAACGCCCCACTAATCAACAAACACCCAGGCAGGACAGTAGTAGTTTAGTAAAGCGCATCCCCAATTCACTTTAATTGTCGTTCGTCCTATTAGAGCCCGCTTCAAAAAATTTGTGTATTCTAATTGGCTTACGTCTGGAGATTCCCCGTAATAAAACTTTAAATACAACTTTTTTTTTTAAATGTGTTGCATTCCCAATTCACTTTAATTGGCCTATGTCCTATATGTGCGTTAAATAGCTGGGAACGTAAGAGAGATCTTTCGAAGGCCGTAATAAATCACTGCCGCTTCTAAAATAGTCATAGGTGACCATTCCTTACCCGTAATAAACTTTAAATACAACTTTTTTTTTTTTTTTTTAAATGTGTTGCATCCCCAATTCACTTTAATTGGCCTATGTCCTATATGTGCGTTAAATAGCTGGGAACGTAAGAGAGATCTTTCGAAGGCCGTAATAAATCACTGCCGCTAGCTGGCCGTCATTTTAATTGCCCTAAGGATTCCCAATTCACTTTAATTGCCCTCCTACGTCATAGGTATTGGAATAATGTTACAAGTATATGACGTAATGTCAGGGTCATATATACATATATATAGGCCGATATTTTCTCATATTGTCAGCTTTCATAAAGAGTGAAAGCAACATGGAAGTAAAAAATTTGCCAAATTTAGTTAAAGAAGTTATTGAAACAATTTTGGAGAAAGGTCTTTTATTAAAAAAGAATCAATTTGTAGATGTAATTTATGAATTCCCTATTTCTTTCGAATATTCTACTAAAGAAGAGGAAAGAAAAGTTTCCTATTTTAATAGGTTTTTTAAAAACCATTTATTTCAAATGTATGATGAAAGTGGAAATTTTATTCAGGATTTTTTGGATGATTTTATGCACACACCTGAGTGTGAAGGCGACGCATGGCTTTATTCAAAAGAATTATTTGAAAAAATAATCGAAGCTTATTCCCAAGCTTGCAATTCGGTCCTGCAAATCCAGGCTTGCAATCACGAAGAAGAAGAAGAAGACAACGACACTTAGAGGAAAAATGTATAGAAGGACTCTATGAACACTTATATATGTGTTTAAAAATGTAATAAAGTTCATGTTAAAAACAAAAAAAAAAAAAAGTGTGTGCTCATTAAAAAAAAATCTGTCATATCTTTTACCAACTAATTTAATATTTATGGAAATATGTGTCACAAATATGTTTTTTTAAAAAAAAGTGTATATTTTTAAATGTCATAGCTTTACTATTGTAAAATTTCACCCACATGATGACGACAAAAAAAAAGCGAGTATAAAATGCTGGAATTTTTCTTGATGGATTCAAACATTACCTAATTCGCAAGCCATTTAATGTAACCATTTGGAGGAATAACGTTGAAAAAAAGAGAAAATGTCTTTCCCTGGAAATAAAATACGGTGAAAAATCTCAACATTTTAAAGATTTTTGATTTTGAAAAAAGGCTAAGGTATTGTCAAATGCAAACATTACCTAATTCGCAAGCCATTGATATAATGTAACCATTTGGAGGAATAACGTTGAGAAAAGATAGAAAACGTCTTTCCCTGGAAAATAAAAAAGAGGTTTCTCTTAAGGTGGAAACATTGTCGGTAATTTTGACATGAAATATGATTTTCTTCAACGTGAACCAAGATGAACTGATATGTTTTTTTTTTTTGCCCCATAAATCCTCTGCAGTTGTCATTTTTAGAGCCGCTTCTTAGACCTGGCACAATTCGGGATTCCCCTAATAAAAACTTTCCTTGTAAGAGATCTATCTTTTTTTTTGTCATAAATCCTCTGTAGGTGACCATTCCTTAGATGGAGGTAATAAAAACTTTAAATAACATTTTTAATTGCATATAGGCCGATATTTTTCTCAAATTGCAGTCAGATCATAAATTTTGTATTAAAATTCTGCCCTATGCGTCGTGGATTGCAGCAGGTTTTTTCTTGGAGCAAGTGACATGGTTAAATAGCTGGACCAAGCAGTTTCGGATTTAAATTTTTCCAACATGAGGTAAGTTTGTTTCTTGTTTTACTGAATGTATTTTTCTCATAATCAGAAAAACTTTACTAGGTAATTAAAAAAAAAAAATATTTCAATGAGATTTGAACCTAGCAAAAAAAAAAAAAAACATTAGAGCAATGGAGTTAACCAATACGCTAATGTTTTTTTCATTTGGAATGGAATTAACCTGATATATATATTTATTATTATTATTTTTTAGGTGTCTACGCTTGGAGGCAAGTGCGCTCAATGGCTATCTAGAAAGGTGGTCTTTCCGCTCGACCGAAGGTATGGTAGATATACTTCCAGACGAATTGGAACAAGTTCTCGGACCATCGGGAGATGTCTGTATGGAAGAACTTTCAGCGGATGATTTGACACACATCCTTGAATCACCACAGGATGTGTGTATGCCAGGTGAAATTTCTCACCTCTCACCACTAGATATAGAGGAAGTGCTCGGAATTCCCGAGCAGGGTGGGCTCGACAACGCTCCCACAGTCGACGACCTCACATTAAGCAGGATTCTAGAGGCGGAATTTCATTTTTCGAGGTAAGAAGAAGGAATATTTATTATAAATTATATACTTAATATATTTATGTTTTCAGCCTAGTGGAAAAACTTGACAGCTTCGAAGCAGATATCATCGACATTCTGCAACAGGCCTTGCAGCGACATAAGACCATCCGATTTTTTCTACAAACGGAAGTGGAACTTATCAAGACAAATGATGCTTCAGGTAGGCGAGCTCATTTTGTTTCCAAGTGTCAGCGTGTGTTTACCCCAGCAATGTTGAATGGGTTAGTTAAAGAATCCCTAAGCCAAATCTACAATAGACTATTAACATACAATAAAGAGGGGTCATCTTTTATATTTTCAAACTTATTAGAAATTAATTTAAATATAGGTAGATATACGCCGATGTATGCTGGGTGTCAAGGTGTTAAACCACCGGCTTTTATCGCGAATAGAAGGGCACTACTTAACATAAATGCACCCGATGACATGTGTTTTTATTACTCTATCCTTGCTGCCTTATACCCAGTATCTAGCAATCCTCACCGTTCTAAGCACTACGAACCTTTTCTTTCTAATCTCAAAGGCGTTATACCAGCTCCAATGCCACGCGAACGCATTAAACATTTTGAGGAGCTAAATTCTCTCGCGATCAATGTTTATAGTGTAGAGGAAAAAGAAATCTTCCCCCTCCAGCTTTCCGAAAATGTAGATAGCAAAGAAATAAATTTATTTATATATAAAAGCCATTATTTTCTGATTAGGCACTTCAATCGTCTTTTTGACTCAAAATCGCGCTACGTTTGTCACTATTGTCTGTATTCTTTCAAATCAAAAGAATTGGTAATGGAGCATGAAAAAACATGTAGGGTTCACGGAGCTCAACGTGTCAAATATCCAAAAGAAGGTTCTAAGCTTTCATTTTCCAAATTTTCTAATAATTTTAAGCAGATCTTCGCTATATACGCAGATTTCGAAGCCATTTTACAGCCCAACCCCGACCCTTCCAAATACTCTGTCCACGTACCTTGTTCGTATTGCTATATCGTGGTAGATCCGGAGTCAAATATCGTCCACAAAGAAATTTATCGCGGCGAGAATCCGGCGGAAAAGTTCTTGTTGAGTTTATTCTCAACAGTTTCAAAGCTAAAAGAACGTCTCAGAAAATATCCTTCCGTCGATATGAACGAGCAACAAAAAAATGACTTTCTAAACGAGCAAACTTGCCACATCTGTAAAAAACAATTGGACATTAAGACAAAAGTAATCGATCATTGTCATTGGAGTGGTCGGTATAGAGGGGCCGCCCACAACATCTGTAATTTAAATTACCACAATAATTCAAAATTTCGATGCTTATTACACGGAGCAAAGAACTACGACAACCATTTTTTAATCAAAGCTCTCCGTCATGTGCCTCATAAACATCTTAAAATTATTCCTATGAATATGGAAAAATATTCGGTCATTCTGGTAGATGATGTCATATTTTTGGATTCATTCCAATTTCTATCCGCATCGTTAAATACTCTTAGTTCAAATTTACCGCAAGATGGGTTCAAGGTTCTTTCCCAATGTTTTCCGTACCAGACCGATCTGCTTCGTCGTAAAGGTGTCTATCCTTACGAGTACATGACGGATAGTTCAAAATTTTCAGAAACAAGCCTCCCTCCCATTGAATATTTTTCCAGCAAACTTTTAAATGAATCCTGCTCCAACGAATCGTACGCTTTCGCGCAACAAGTATGGGAGGAACTTAACTGTACAACGCTCGGAGACTACCACGATATATATTTAATTGGCGACGTGGCTCTTCTAGCCGATATTTTTCAATATTTCAGAGACCTCTGTCTAAGACACTATCAGCTGGACCCAATTTTAAATTTTTCTTCACCGTCTCTCTCTCTTGACGCAGCACTAAAAATGACAAATGTTTCGTTAGATCTAATCAGCGATCCTGACATGTATCTAACGTGCGAGCAAATTCGCGGAGGGGTCGCCATGATATCAAAGCGATATGCCAAAGCAAACAATCCTTTTATGGGAGATGAATTTGACTCAAGTAAAGATACATCATACCTTTTTTACACAGATTGCAATAATTTATACGGATGGAGTATGTGTCAACCTCTTCCAACTGGTAGGTTTCGGTGGCTGACTTCAGAAGAATGCAACCAAATCGATATTTTAGCTCTCCAGGACGACAGTCCGATCGGTTATATATTTGTCGTTGATCTTTGCTATCCCGAACACCTCCACGATTCGCACAATGATTTTCCCCTCGCTCCAGAACGTTTACAAATAGTAGAATCCATGTTGAGCGATTTTCAAAAGTCTCTTCCACACAGCATCGCTTCCTCGATCAAACTCTGTCCCAATTTTTTCCCCAAATCTTCCTACACGGTTCACTACAGAACTTTGAAATTCTACCTTAGTCAGGGACTTAAACTAACAAAAATTCATAAAATTCTTTCGTTTAATCAGAGTCCCTGGCTGAAGCCCTATATAGATTTTAACACAGATCAACGTAAACAAGCCAAGTCCGAATTTGAGAAGAGTTTCTGGAAGTTGCTTAACAATAGTGTCTACGGCAAAACCATAGAAAATCTAAGGAAAAGGGTTCGAGTAGAAGTTGTAACAGAGCCGGAAAGAGCCGCAAAACTTATGGCAAAACCCACTCTCGATAGTTTTCATATTATAGAAGAAGATTTGGTTATTCTTAAAATGAAAAACAGAAATCTGACTCTCAACAAGCCAGTCTATATCGGTTTTACTATATTAGAACTTTCTAAACTAAAAATTTTTCAATTCCATTATTCCACTATGCTTCCTTTATTCAAAGCTCCGTCCTTCAAAATAAGTCTATGCTTCACCGATACTGACAGCTTTCTCTATCATATAACTACTCCACCTTCTGCCGACCTTTTTTCTATTCTCGATAAAATCCGAGATCAGTTAGACACTTCAGATTATCCTTTAAGCCACCCACTATATTCGCAAGTAAATAAAAAAGTAATAGGCAAGTGGAAAGACGAATTGTGCGGACAAATTATGACAGAATTTGTTGGACTCAAAGCAAAGATGTATAGTTATAGGGTTTTAGGAGGAGACGAGAAAAACATAGGGAAGGGGGTTAAAAAACATATATTAAAAAATGAATTGGCTTTTCAAAACTATAAGGACACCCTTGAAACACACAAACGACATTTTTTAACACAAAATCTAATACAATCCCGTAAACACACGCTGTATACAATAGAACAAACAAAGTTGGGCTTAAACGCCTTCGACGACAAGCGTCATTTGTTAGACGATATCAATAGTTTAGCTCACGGACATTATAAAATTTGTTTGTAAATCACTAGAAAATTATTGATATTGTAAATAAATGTACTTTTCAATGTTTGTATTCTTTATTGTAAATAAATTTACTTTTCATTGTTTGTATTCTTTATTGTAAATAAATGTACTTTTCAATGTTTGTATTCTTTATTGTAAATAAATGTACTTTTCAATGTTTGTATTCTTTATTGTAAATAAATGCACTTTTCAATGTTTGTATTCTTTTTTTTTTTAAAAACATCAAAAATAATGCATAAAAAAAAAAAAAAACTTCACCTAAATTTAACATCCTATTCTGGAAAAAAAAAAAGTTGAATTATAAATAAATAAATGCATTTAAAAAATTAATCATTGGGGATCGGTCAGCGAACTAGGTTCAATTGTTGTGTCCTTAATGTGTCTTAAAGGGAAACAAAAAAATGTTATATAAAATAAATGATGCCTTCTCTGGCTTCTTTTCAACATATATTTACAAACCAAGAACTCATAATTTATTATTATTCGATGATCATATGAATGAAATTAAAAAAGAATTGATGACCATAATTGGTCGTCAAAGATGTCGTTTTTTTATTTCAGCAACTTTGGAATTTTATAAAGAAAAAACGGATCTTAGAAGAGTTCATTTCTCATCACGCTGTCAAAGAAACTGGGGCAGCCTTTCTGTTGTCTTAGACAACATTTTAAAACAGATACAAGCCAATATAGAGACATTCCAAAGCAGAGGCTCAGGTTTTGCTTTTTCCAAACTCATAGACATTCAGCTACATATAGGAAAATGTGGTACGGGTTTATGCAACTCAGAGAAAACGAAATAATTGAGATTTCGAAAAATCTTTTCAGATGCGAATGTCAGCTTCCCGAAGTCGAAAATGCAATCTATTTCAAGATTGAAGGGGACGCATTAATTCAACTTCCGAGACAGAAAAAAAATTTTCCGACTATGAACCGACGCTATGGTTTTTTAACAACTGTTCAATATCCCGGTTCAATAAAGATGACTATTGGAGACTTTTCACATTATCTCAAATGTTGTAAGGAATCGCTTTATAAACAAGGAGTCGACATTGTTGGAAGATCTTATGTTAAGACTTATTATTTTGTCATAGATGGTATAAATATAAATTCCGCTTAAGAAATCTCTCAGTCATGTCGTCTCAAGATGATATTCAATTTCGTTTACGACATCCGTTTAACGCGTTGGTTGTGGGTGCCTCTCAATCGGGAAAAACAAGTTTAACAAAACGATTAATTGATTTAATCGAACCCCCTCCCGAGAAAGTTATTTGGTGTTATTCGTCTGTTCAACCGTGGTTTAAGGATTTCCCCTTTGTTTACATAAGCGGCTTACCACCCAATAACTGGGATGTTAGCAAGCGCACTTTATTGATTCTCGATGATTTATTTTTTGATATTAATCAAGACATTTGCAAAATATTTTGCAATTATACTCATCACCGGAATGCTTCTATTATAATTTTAGCGCAAAATTTATTTCCGAAAAATCCGCATTTTAGAACCATTTCGTTAAATAGTCATTACATTTTCTTGTTTAGAAACCCCAGAGATGCCCAGCAGGTATATACGCTTGGGCGACAAATGTATCCCAATAATCCAAAATTTTTAGAAGCGGCTCTAAAAATGGCAACTGCAGAGGAATTATATAAATTTATCTGCATAGATTTGAAACCTCAGACGCCTGAGCAATTGAGGATCCGTTCACATATATTTCCTGGGGAAGCTAATTTTATTTATTCACCAAAATGAATCGATTATACAAGCATAGATATGCGCTAGAGTCTCTAGCAAAGGCGCAAAATGTGCTAGATAGAAAAAAATTACTCACTCCAGCCCTGACCGATTGTCTCTGCGAAATATGTCTCAACATTTTAAAAGGCAATGTTAACCTTTCATCTAAACGCAAAACAAAACTTCGTCGCTATAAAAAGATGATGAGAACTCTCGCGAACAGAAAGATTTCTCTCGTCAAACGGAGACGTCTACTGACTAATCAGAAGGGAGGTTTTTTGCCCCTTATTTTAGCGCCTATTCTGTCGGCCTTGGGATCCTGGATCGGTAAAAAGTTGTAAAAAATGGCCGAAAGATTCGCATTTCCTAATCCGTCATTATATCCAATTTTTACACAAACGTTATCTCTCGAACAAGAGATCGACGCATTATTAACAAAGAAGTCTTTGCCGGACGATCAGAAAGTGAAGCTCTTAGCAGAATTAATGCGACGTTATCAACGTTCATTCGACACTCCGCCGCCACCGCCGCCGCAACCCATCGAACCTTTAAATGAACGAAATATAGATGCAGAAATTATCAATTCAGTCCCGATCACTTCAAAAAAGTATGTAGACATGATTATTCAACGTTTAAGATCTACTAACGAAGTGATTTGGAATCAGAATGGTGAAATCATAATCAATAATCAACCTATTCCGCAGTCCAACGTCGTCGATATTTTTACGTTTCTTACGACGCGAAAAAGGAAGAACGTAAATGTACCTGTGGGCTTTCAAGATTTAGCGATAAGTTTAAAGAAAATAAATATTCCACAACAGTGGATTTTTAATTCGACCGCTAAGAATCTCATATTTAAGAAACAAACGCCAAGTGTAAAGCGGGAAGAGCTCTCGCCTTCTTTATCGACTTCAAAAAAAGAAAAAAAATGGATCAATTATTAGCCAAAGTGTATTACAACGCGGAAGAACCGGGAAGTTTTGGCGGAATCGATCAATTGGCTAAGAGCGCTAAAATATCGAAAAAATCTGCGCAGAAATGGTTGGAGACACAGGACGTTTACACCCTTCATAAACCCGTTAAGTTAAATTTCAAACGACGAAAAATTATCGCCTTAGATATCAATGAACTATGGCAAGGCGACTTGGTGGACATGATTAAATTTTCAAAATTTAACAAAGGTTATCGTTACATTCTAACTATTGTCGATGTTTTTTCCAAGCGAGCCTACGCCATTCCTATCAAACGAAAAAATTCTACCGAAATTGTAAAGGCCTTCAAAAACCTTTTTTCGAAGGAAAAAGTCGTTCCCAAACTCTTGCAAACGGACGAGGGCACCGAATTTTTCAATAAGCCTGTGCAGACATTATTCAAAAAATATAATATCAAACATTATCATTCGTACAGCGATAAGAAAGCCGCTAATGTGGAGAGATTCAATCGAACGCTTAAAGGAAAAATGTGGCGGTTATTTACTCGAAGGGGGAGTTACAAATATATAGACGCGTTGCCGGATTTAATTAAAAGCTATAATAAAACTGTAAATCGAGTTACAAAGGTCGCCCCCGATGATGTGACTCCTTTCATGAGGGATGAAATATTTAATCGTTTGTATCCGCCTTCTACCGCCAAACGTTTCAAGTTCGAGGTCGGAGATAGAGTAAGGATATCTAAACTTAGAAGAACTTTCCGCAAAAGCTATCTACCGGGTTGGAGCGACGAGGTTTTCGTCATTTCCGATCGCAAGAATACTGTTCCGGCAACCTATATATTGCGCGATTTGAAAAACGAGTTAATTAAAGGAAGTTTTTACGATTTCGAATTACAACGAGTACATAAGAGAGACGAGGATTTCTGGCCTATAGATCGCATTATCAAAACAAAAGGGAAGGGTAAGACGAAAAAATATTTTGTCAGTTTTAAAGGCTTTTCGGATCGATTCAATTCATGGGTTACAGATCTACGAAGGAATTCTATGTGACCCTACCTTCGGATTCGAGTTTGGATTATTTTCCAAATAATACACATTCAAATTATACAACGCGTTTGCCCCATTGTATCAGACTCGAGGGAAACTGGCTCGTCGCCCTTGCCGAATTAAGATTTGATAGAATTGTCAAAGAAAAGGAACATTTTAATTTTTATTACATCGTTTCGAACGACCAGGGTGATACGCTTTTGTCTCATCAATTCGAATATCAAGCGACCGATCCGCTAATCGCCCTCGACAAATTTAACGAGGATATCGTCAAATTATTGTGGAGTCACAACATTAAAAACCACGGACAGTTCGATTTTCGGAATGACATTTCAACTTTAAATTTACCTCCTAATCATAAATTGATCATTTCTAGGAATTTATATAATTATCTCAAATTCCCCGAAGCAACAACTTTATTACCATTAGGGATCTTGATTGAAGAACAAAAGACAATATCGACCGAGCCAATCATTCGAGAGCGAACAGATAAGAATATACAATCGGTTTTTGTTTACTCCGATATATGTAAGTTTGGTATTGTGGGAGATTCGGCTTCGCCACTTCTTCGGCACGTATTTCTTCCTCGAGACAAAGGTAGCGTAAACTTTGAAACTTTGTTCTATAAACCCGTTAATAAGAGCGAGTTTCAGACGATCGAAATAAATATAAGAGACCGCTACGGTGATTTTGTATTATTCTTAGGCGAGAGCGTCAGCGTGACTTTGCATTTCAAACGAGATGACGATGCATAAACATCGCTCTATCGACCCGCATACATGCTGTCAGTATTACGCGCTGCAACAGGGTGGTAATATTCCATATTATTACGCCACACAGGCTGGAAGGGGATGGTTCGGAAATATTTTTCGAACAGTAACGCCCGTTTTGAAACGCGCGGGGAAATACTTTGGCAAAAAACTTTTATCCACCGCTTCTAAAGTAGCGGGAGATGTCGGCGGCGGAGAAAATTTCAAGCAGAGTATAAAAAAGCGAATATTTGAAACTGGAAGGGATATCAAAGACGACGCTCTCAAACGATTTCAAAGCGGAGAGGGCAAACGTATAAAAACCGTACGTAAACGAAGAAGAAAGCAGAACAGGGACATATTCGCATGATGGAACCTCTGTGTCTTAAATCCGAGCTGGACTTATTTTCGGGTTTACCGATTCAAGTAGCTATAGAAAACTCCGATTTTGAAGAAGTCCATCCTATAGCGACTCTATCGGACGGTCCAATCGAATTCTATATTCCGGGCACGTTTGAGCACTACATCGACCCGTCGTTCATTTTCTTACAACTCGCGGTTAAAATTTCGAAGAGAGATGGAAGCGACATAGCCGCCACGGATAAAGTCGGACCTATAAATTATCTCCTGAATACGGCTTTTGAGAATGTAGAAGTTTTTTTAAACGAAAAGCAAATCGTATCGCAAAATAATTACGGGTATAGAAGTATTTTAGACGCCTTGCTAAACTTTCCCGAAAATGCACAGAAAACTTTTCTCAAATCTAGCTTATTTGAAAAGGACACTGCGAAATATTTTGACGAAACAGACCCAAACGGTAATAATTTGGGATTGAAAGCTCGACATGCAGTTATGGATTTAAATAAAGAAATAACACTTTTCGGCGCGATGAATTTAGATTTAAGTTTTCAGCACAAACTCTTGCTAAATGGCGTCTCATTAAAAATCCGTTTGCATAGAGCTAAAAATTCCTTTGTTTTGATGTCCAATACTCAAGGTTTCGTTCTGAAGATAACAAAGGCCTCTCTTCTCGTTCGAAAAGTGACTGTTTCACCGTCTGTCGTTCTCGCGCATAATAAAACTTTGGAGAATGGCGTCGCAAAATATCCAATACGTAAAGTAGATGTAAAAACTCTAACGATTCCCAGCGGAACCCATTCGACAATCCTTCCGAACCTATTTTTAGGTCCAGTACCAAATCGTATTGTCATCGGATTTGTGACGAATGGTGCATATAGTGGAGATTTCACGAAAAACCCGTTCAATTTTCAAAATTTTAACATAAATTATATTTCATTAAAAATCGGACAACGAGTTCTTCCAAACCGTCCGCTTACTCCGCAATTTTCCGAAGGAGAATTTTACAGAAGCTACATCGATCTCTTTTCCAACATGGGTCGATATTTAAGTTCCGGAGAATTGAATATAACTCCAGAAGAATTTCAAAACGGATTGACTCTGTTCGCGTTTGATACGACTCCCGATTTGTGCGCTTCGGATCTACATTCTAGCGCTACGCAAAATTCGAATATTTCTTTGGAAGTGAAATTTTCGAGCGCACTAACATCGACAATTAACGTCATCCTTTATTCCGAATTCCAATCCGAAATTCATATCGATAAGCTGCGGCAAGTGAGTTTGATCGAGTAATGCAGGATTGTTACATAAACGAGGCGACGTTAGTTCATAGCTGCGATCAAAACGCGTTGATAAAACTAAACGATGGCTTATACGTTCCGAAATCTTTACCTTTAAAACAAAATTCGTATTATGATGCTGAGCAAAGAAAAATTACCAATGTTCCTGAACCAACAGACGACACAGATGTCGTTCCAAAAGGTTTTTTAACCAAGAAAATTAAGCGTTTGAAAAAGCAAGTTTTATTGTTAGACGAAGAAAACAAACACTTTGATTGCAACGGTTATAAAGTAACAAATTTAGGTAACGCTGAAAATGACACGGACGCCATCACAGTTTTATATCTCCGTGATTATTTAGGTAAATTAGTTACTAGTACCGAAACCTTAGATTTTCGTTTTATGCTCATGGAAGGAGATTCGATAGCGTTAAAATGTGAATTTGCACAACACAAATTCTTTCTCGATGGAAAAATTAGGAAGTATCGGCTCAGATATGAAAACGTGCCAACAGGTATTAACACCCCCGGGTGTTATATCGTTTTTATAAATGACGAAGAAGAAGAAGAAGCTCCTGAAATACAACATTTTTTAAGCGAATCGGTCAGGGATGATGTAAATATCTCATTTAAAAGCGGGGATAAGGTATTGGGAAACCTTACTTATACAGATTTTCACGCAAAAACCAATGTAAGAGTGTCGTTAAAATTATACGTCGACTACATTGGCACCTTACGATGAATTCGAAACAACTCTTAAGATTGGCTACGCTCGACCCTATCATTTCTAAAAAATTTGCGGGCGTGTTTCCGTTAGATTCGCTACCGAAATATATCGATGGTCGCTGCTGTAAGTATTTTGTTGTTAATCTAGATCCGTCAACAATGAAGGGAAGTCATTGGGTCGCGATTGCCTTTTTGAATAAACGAACAGTTTTTTATTTCGACCCTTATGGTATTAAACCTTTTATGCCCGCGATCATAAATTTTATGAAACGCAATGCGAAAAGAATATTGCACAATAAGCTCCAGATGCAATCTCGCAATAGTAAAAGATGCGGCGAATATTGTTTGTATTTCCTAAATAGAGTAAGCAGAAATAAAAAAATGACAAGGCTGAATTCCGAGCAGGTTACTCGGTTCGTGCGAAAAAATTTTCGCCAGTAGGGGGGTGTGTAAGAGATATGGAAGACGCTGTTGACGACATTTGGCAGTTTGTCCCTCCATTAAATATCAATATCTATAAATATAAATTATTCAAGCCTTCTATTTCATGGCATTTAGCGCGTAAAAAAAGCATAGACGTTGAATTTCTTAGTAAAAGAATCAGTAATATAACTCCTCATCCATTTCATACTATCGAAGTTATTTCCGTAAATAGAGGAGAAATTTTTGAATCTTGGAGGCCCCTTCCAATCGGGGTCAATGCCTTCTTGTGCTTAGGCAAAGAAAGATCTCTAACGTTCAGACACCGCCAAGAAAATTCCAGCTATTTAACGCACAAACTAGAATCGGGAAATATAATTATCCTCGAAACTCGTGACGATGCAGAAGTATGTGTCCCTAAAGCGAGTTTCCGCAACGGGTGTTCGAAAATTATTTGGTTTTCTTAAATGGGTAATTGTGATAACGCTCCTCCTCTGTGGCATAATAATAATGACAGTATCTCCCATTATGACAATTCCCAGCCCATCTTCTAATAGTACGGAAAGACCTATGGGTTGTGCAATCTCTAATGCGATTTTGAATCCTTGTTTGAACGGTACCCATTTAGGAAGACAGATCTACGCACATTTGTGCAATGACGTCATTGACATAAGACAATTTTATTTGTGGAAGGGACAGTTGAAGCCCGGTGAACGAAGCGTACAGCTGACTATTTCAGAATTCTCCTGCCTGTGTCATGTACGAGATATCTTGTATCGTTGATTTTGAAGCTTTTCCGCTAGAGAGCGGTATGCTACTTCGCCAACTCTCTTGGACGCACCTACACCGCGACCTCGGTGAAAGAATTGAAATATATAATCCCAATTATACATATTGTCATTTAAGTGAGAGGGACAAAAGAACAGTTAGATATTGCACGAAGAAAATTCACGGACTATTCATGTGTCAAAAACCAAGGAGAGAAGGCAATTGGATTTGCGACGTGGAAAAATATATTTTGGAATTATATTCAAATTTTGGAGGCACTTTCGCATATAAAGGCGGATGTATTGAGAAAAATATATTCGATAAATTAAATATTCCATCGATCGATCTTGAAAAAAAGTATAACGTACCCAAATCGAAAACAATAGGCGTGAATTGCAAATTGCACGCCGTATATATCGAACATTGTAGCTTCTGCGATGTGTGTTCGTATAAAAGCTTTCTTGAATCCCACTATTTGTGCAATAAAATGAATGAAATGCTTGTGTAGAGCTAAAAAAAGCTTCGTGCTAAATTTTTTTTTTGGCGATGGGGTTGGCATTTCTTTCATTATAAAAAAAAAATCAAATTTAAAGCAAAAAAAAAATAACAATAATAAATAAATAAAACCCCAATGAGTAATTTGGCTTTTTTACCTCCTGGGTCTACATGGAAATAAAAAGCTCAGAGTGCGATATGATGCTGGACAAAACGCTTCTCGCTCTTCCTCTGCTTCGAAATTATAAACTTTTTTTCAAATCTCATCGACGTGTAGAGCTCCGGAAATGCAAATCGAACGGCAAACCCACCCGAGTCGGATTAGTCTTCAACGCTAATGAAATAAAGGATCTATTTTATTATTTAGAATCACCTAAATTGAGAATTTTAAGAAGTGATTTTGAAATTATCATGATGAAGAAGGCTCGTGGAATTTATAAGACTATATTTTTACCTATTGAAGTTGCTGATATATTCTTCAAGTATTTGGATTTAATTATGTTTGTCATTTTTCCTCAAATAACTGCGGAAGAACTTATAAATGCTGCAAATAGCATATTTCCTGACAAGTATATTGATATATGTGTCAAATTATCTAGATTATTTAATTTAAAATTATATCCTAATTCTAATATTAAAAAAAAAAAACGACTTTTATATGAATCCCCATTTATTTGAAATAATAAAAAATCTTTAACTAATCTTCTTGTTTTTTTTTTTTTTTTCTACACTAAAATACATGCATTGACGGTGTTTTTCATACAAATTTCAAATAACCCTAAACAAAATGTGGTATACATTTTTTTTTTACAAAATAAATAAACAAAAGATTATTCAATTTAAAATTATATCCTAATTCTAATATTAAAAAAAAAAGACTTTTATATAAATCCCCATTTATTTGAAATAATAAAAAATCTTTACCTAATCTTTTTTTTCTTTCATTATACATTTGAAATAAATAGTTTTTGAAAAAACCTATTAAAATATTAAACTTTGTTTTCTTCTTCTTTAGTGCCAAAGTTAGATGGAAAAGCTTGGCCATTTAAAAATGTACACTTTTTTTTTAAATATATATTTTTGACACACATTTCCATAAATATTATATCGTTATATCAGTTGGTAAAAGATATGACAGATTTAAAAAAATGAGCACACAAACACTTTTTTTTTTTTTTCAACATGAACTTTATTACATTTTAGACTCAAAGAGAAAAAAGTGTGCACACAAACGGAGCATATTTACAAACGTTGGATTTCTAAGTTTGTTGTACTCCCGATGCGTTCCTTGAAAATCAAGCAGCATTCTTCTTTGATGATTTCGTCTAATTGAAATTGCTTCAGCTTTGAATATCTTTTTGGAAGAAATAGTGTCCGCTGAGAATCTTTTACTTCTATAACCGCCTTGACTGATGGACCGAAGCGGGTTTCAACTAGTTTCAGTTCTATCAGTTTATAACTGCCTAATTCCAGCTCATCAAATTTTATTAGAGGTGGATAAGAGGTAATACTGTTGAATGCCTCCATAATCTGACCACAATTTGAGAAAATATCGGCCTATATATATATGTATATATGACCCTGACATTACGTCATATACTTGTAACATTATTCCAATACCTATGACGTAGGAGGGCAATTAAAGTGAATTGGGAATCCTTAGGGCAATTAAAATGACGGCCAGCTAGCGGCAGTGATTTATTACGGCCTTCGAAAGATCTCTCTTACGTTCCCAGCTATTTAACGCACATATAGGACATAGGCCAATTAAAGTGAATTGGGGATGCAACACATTAAAAAAAAAAAAAAAAAAGTTGTATTTAAAGTTTATTACGGGTAAGGAATGGTCACCTATGACTATTTTAGAAGCGGCAGTGATTTATTACGGCCTTCGAAAGATCTCTCTTACGTTCCCAGCTATTTAACGCACATATAGGACATAGGCCAATTAAAGTGAATTGGGGATGCAACACATTTTAAAAAAAAAGTTGTATTTAAAGTTTTATTACGGGGAATCTCCAGACGTAAGCCAATTAGAATACACAAATTTTTTGAAGCGGGCTCTAATAGGACGAACGACAATTAAAGTGAATTGGGGATGCGCTTTACTAAACTACTCAGGACCCAGCGCGCCTTCCTCCTACCACTCAGACGCCGTCCTCTGCAGCACTTGCCGTGACTCCCCCAGCAGCGCTTGGCAGGCCTCAGGAGTCCCCCTCCAAAAGTGTCTCGGCTCCCGCGGCGTCCACTCCCGTCCAACCAACGCCTGCTACAAGCGCCGCAAAATCACCAGCGGAACGGGTGTCTTTCTCCAGCAAAGTTAGCGAGGCTAAGTTAGCTGTTCCTACCCTGCCCCTCCCTCCTGTTCCCAGAGTGCAGGAGGAAAGCTCTCGGGAGGAAGAAACGCCGAAGAAGGCATCTTTGGCTCTTGAGCAGCTGAAGCCAGTCCTTGAGCGACTCCCTGACACCATATTCAAGGACATTGAAACGGCGGGCGTTGGGAGAGGAAGGGTGATTCAGGCAATCGCCAACAAAGGCCCTATGAAGGCGCTGATCGCTGCCCTGAATCCCGAGCAGGCGGCCTGCCTGACTGACCTCACCACCAAGTTGATATTCAATATAGAGGATAAGGCCTGCCACCTCTACAAGCGGCTCACCACCATCAGAGCTGCAGCTAATAGAGGGATGTCATGACCTTCCGCATGGCATGCCTCAATGTGCGCGGCATTGCCGTTCGCGAAAGGAGTGTGGAGTTGTGCTGCTTCCTTAAGCAGCACGCAGTTGATGTCGCGTTCGTCCAGGAGACGAACGTGCTGGCCCTGAACAATGTCCGGGACCTTTGCCTGGGCTACAGCGCCGTCTTCGCGCCATCATCGACACCCAGGGGATCCGGCCTCGCCGTCATCTTGGCGCCGGGAGTCACCGTCCTCTGGCATCGTGTCCTGTGGCCAGGCAAGATTGCCATCGCCAGCGTCAAGATCCGGGGTCTCGAGACCCGCGTCATCAACTGCCACCTCTCCCACACTCCCGAAGAACGGCATCTCCAACTGCAGATCATCGCAGAGGAAGCCATCAGAGAAGATGCGTGGGCCCTCGGCGACATCAACATCTCCGAGGAGTCTTCGAGCGACATCGGGTCTGGAGCCGTGGAAGCCTTCGCGGAACTCCTGGACCGGACCGCCCTCGTCGACATCGCCGCCATCTTCGATGCCGCGCACCTGCCTACCAGGGTCGCCAGTTATGGAAGCCGGGTTGACGCCGCCCGTCTGGATCGAGTCCTTATACCATCAAGACTCTCTGGGCGCGTCACCCGTTACTGGACCCTCAATTACCGCAACTCGGACCACCGTGCCATTCTTCTCCAAGTGGGGGATCCCCCTTCACCGCCTGCGCCATCCATCTCCGCGCTACTGCGATCAGCGCCAGTCATCGAGAGGATTGAGGCGCTTCTTAGCGAAGCTTCGCAGGAAATCGAAGACATCCGTACTGGAGATCTATGGGGAAAATGGGGAAAATTGAAGCGGGAACTCGTTGAAGACATCAAGTGCCTCTACGTTCCCCGCGTTGAAGATGAGGACTACGTCACCAGGGCAAGTCGGTTTCTTCACTCCAGGCTCGAAGCTGAGACCGTGGAGGCGGACTACCCTTCACTGCCTGAACTTGGGCGTGCCCTGCGTGTCCGACAACACCGCGCGGAACTGACGACCGTCTTCGACGCCCAGGGGAACCTCTTCGGGGGAAAGAGCTTGAGGCGCTACGTCTTCAACTCCTTCAGAGAGCGCTTCAACGGCTCTACCTGCAGCCCGGAGGACATCGCTGGGTTCTTGGAGGGAGCTACTGAGTGCATCACTCTGGAGGACAGTGACCCGCTTCATCGAGCAGATATCTCCTTGAATGAGGTGGAAGTTGCCATCAGCCGTCTGCCTCAAGGGAAAGCGGCTGGTTGGGATGGCATACCCTGCGAGCTTGTCAAGGGCTTCGAGGACTTCTTCGGTGGAGTCATACATCAAGTCCTCGCCGAATCCAAGCTTCGCGGGACTCTTCCAGAATCATCGAGGAGGAATATCATCTGCCTCGTCCCCAAAGCGCACGGTGGTCCGGGCCTAAACGGTTACCGGCCCATTTCACTTCCGACGGCGGACTACAGAATCGTCAGCGGCGTTCTTCTGGGTCGTCTACGTCGCCACCTTCCAGCTATCGTGCCGGATTGCCAGACATACGCAGTTCCGAGAAGATGTCCCTCCTGGAACATCGCGTGCGTGTCTGACGAGGTGGCCCAGGCCTTCAAGAACAAGACGCCGCTGGCAGTCATCTCCACCGACCTGCAGTCCGCCTTTGACAACGTGGACCGAGAGTTCCTGGCCTCCCAGCTACGCATCATCGGCCTGCCTCCGCCCTTCATGGAATGGCTCCACCTGCTCTACGCGGAGGCCGACGCTACCATCAAGGTGGATGGAAACTTCACCCGCCCATTCAAAATGCGCAGAGGGCTTCGGCAGGGTTGTGCCTGCAGCGCAGCCCTTTTCTCCATCTTTACGGGTCCCCTCCTGCGCCACTTGGAGAGAATCCTCGGAAGAGGGAACGTCCTGGCGTACGCCGATGACATTCTCCTGCTTATCCGCGAGGATTGGCAGTTTGAGAGAGTCAAGACCATCTTTGACGAATTCCGGCGTGCGTCGGGAGTCAGCGTCAACTTCCCGAAAAGTAAAGGACTGTGGTGCGGCGCCTGGAGGGACCGTGCCGACTCTCCGCTGGGCATCTCGTGGTCCGCATCCTCCATCACGGTGCTGGGCTGCGAAATAACATCAGGCCATGGAACCTCGGTCCAGGAAAATCACCTGCTGGGCATCTTGGAGAGGGCGATCTCCAGATGGTCCCCATTTGTCCGCGGCTTCTCCCTGGTGGGGCGGGCGAGAGCGGCCAACTCGCTAGTACTGGCGGCGGTGCTCCACCATCTGCACGGCTACCTGCCCGGTGATGCCACTATCGCCAAACTGCAGGCCAGGCTGACGCGGTTCGTCTGGGGATCCTGCCATCGCGCCGCCTGGCTCCCGGGAGGTCTACTGGCACGTCCTGTGTCCGTCGGTGGCGTAGGACTGCTCGACATCAGGACCCAACTCCAGCTCGCCTGCTTCAAGGGGGTCCAGGCTGCATCCAGAAATGGAGGCAAGAACGCCTACTCTTGGCTGGTGGAGTCTGGAGCCTGGATGACCCCCTTGTCCTCGGGTTCCTGGTTGCTGCCTCGCCGCCGCCGGCTGCTGGATCTATGGGGGCAGGCCTCCTCCATCCTGGGCCTGAACCATCGGGTGTTGCCTGCTCCCACTCTACTGAACCTGCCCCTCGTCGGTGCCTGCAGGTTCCTGGCGACGCCATCGCTTCGGGCTCCCTCTAGATGGAGAGGAGTTCGCGTCCGCGACCTGGCAGGCCCTGCTCCGCCGCCCATCGCCAGGCTTACAAGAAGCGCCTGCGAAGATGCAGCTGCTCTTGGGGCATTTTGCCAACGCCTGGTGGCGGACAACGCGACGAGCGTCTACAGGGAGCGGACCTTGGAGGAAGCCGTGGTGCTGCGCGGGACGGCCACGCCGTTCTTGCGCATCAGCACACGCACTGCGCGTCGCATGTTGGAGCGTCCCCGCCTGGCCGCCGTTCCCATCTCGCGGTATCTCCGGCGCTGGGCGCCTGTCGTCGACGTGCCCTCCACCAGCCTGGCGTTCTCATCTCTCCGTCGCTGCTCCTTCGGGGGCCATGCAGCGGACATCGCTCTGCGGCTAGCCCTGCACGCCCTGCCTCATCCGGGGCACCCGGCGTCGAGCCAGCCCGTCTGCATCGCCTGCGGCTCCAGCGACCTGTCGCTGGCTCATCGCTACTGGTCTTGCAGCGCCGTCCGCCCTCTCATCCGAGAGGTGTTCTCCATCATCGGGCGACCGCCGGACCTGCAATCCTGGATCTTCGCGGTGAACCTCGAGAACCACGCCATCACCATCTCCTCAGCGGCAAAGCATGCCATCTACGTTTTCTTCGTAGATCGCGAGATGCGTGGTATCTCTGGGGACCCATTGGCGATCTTCCATCAAACTCTGCAGCGGTGGCAGAGACGCCATGTACATAGTTGTATTTTTTAATCATTTTTAAAATCATTTTTTATTATAACCATCATCCTCATTATAAATTTCTCATTTTCTTATAATTAGTGCGGACTGTGCACTTTACATGTATTGACAAGATGTCAATAAAAATATGTCAATTGTCTCTCTCTCTCTCTCTCTCGGGAGCTTAAAATATTATTACTTTCATAAAATTCATAAATTCAATTTTTCAAAATTTTTTCAAAAATTTTTGTAAGATTTGAAGTCAATGAGATAGGTCGATAACTTTTTGTTGATTCTAAATTAGATTTATGTGGTTTAGGAATTACCTTTAGAGCTGCTATTTTCCATTTCTCCGGATAATACCCCTTTTGAATACATTTATTAAATAGTTTGGATAACATAAGCTTAATTTTTGGGTAAGCACATTTGATCATATTGTTACTTATGTTGTCTAAACCTGGAGCTTTTTTAACATCAGAATTAGAAATGATATTCATTATTTCTTCTTCTTCGATTATAATTATACTTGAATTATTCATTCGTGGCTTCAAATTTCTAAATATTTGTTGTTGAAGATTGTCCAAATTAGGATCGTCTTCAGGAATTATATCGTCCAATAATTTGGTCATTGTTTGCTCTTTTAGATATTCTGGTGAATTGTCAATTATGGGAATTCCATTCTGTATATTTGAAGATCTTAATTTATTGAAGAACTTATAGGCATTACCAAATGGAATATCTGTGTAATTTTCTTCAATAATGTTTCGCCAGTTAGTTCTTTTAGCTTTTTTTATTGCATTAGTGTATTTGTTTCTTGCCAACTTAAATGTATTGTAACTGATTGTTTTATGACGGTAATACAAGTTTCTAATATAATTAAAATGATTTTTCATTATTTCCAGTTCATTACTCCACCAGTCAATTCTGGAAACATGTTTATTAATGGGGGATTTAACCTTCAAAGATTTATATGCTGCTTCTCTCAATAAATTTGTGAGTGTGTTCACTATCCCATCAATGTCTGCCTCATCTTTTACTCTGCTTATACCAATTTCCAGTTTTTTTGTATCTTGTAATGATATGTTATTAGAAAAAATTGCCCAATTCGCATCTTTTTCAAAGAATTTCACGTGGAAATTTGATTATTGAATAAATGACCTTTCTTTAACCAGTTATCAAATTCAACAGCAACACGGTCGAAAATATTAGTCAGATCAGATGTATGCCAGTTGTTTATTAACTAAGTGAGTGTTTATTCGAGATTGTGAGATCATTTATACTTACTCCGCGGCAGGTGGATGTTTTCAGGTTATGTATAAAGAGGTTACACTCGTCTATAATACGTTGTAATCTATATCCATTAGAGTTTATAACATTGTCAAACCATATAGTATGTCTTGAATTAAAATCACCGCAAAGTATTACAGGTTGATTTATATACGTTTTTAGCAGATCTCTAATGAAAATTTGATGAACAGGGTTAAAAGTATTCGGATGAATGTAGAAATTAGAAATAATTAATTTAGCTTTAATTGTAGAAATATAAATTGTTGTGCAAAAAAAAAGTGAAATTTTCCTCTTTGCTGAACTTTATATTTTTATTTAAAATTATAGTTGCCGTATATTTTTTCCCAGTTTTATTCGAACATATAATTTGAGAGTCCATATCATAAATAACATTTTCATGTAAAACATATGGTTCTTGAATCAAAATAATGTCAGGTGGGTCATCTCTAGTGTTGGCCTGTAGTTCACTTATCGCAATAAAACATTTTCTTACATTTTGTTGAATACATCTCACATTTTCAATCATATAGGATTAATCTATTTAAGATTAAGCTTTAAATTGTATTTGCTACATCATTTCCCTCGTATATTTGTGAATATTGTGTCCTTTAAATAATTCTGTTCATTTGTGATTTGTAAATCGGGCATACACTTGAATTTGATTTATTGTTTGTAGAAAAGTTTTTAAATTTAGGATGCTTAGAGCAATTGTGACAATTTGGTGCTTCAGTACAGTTGTGGCTACCCTGTACACCGCATATTTTACATATTTTAATGTTTTGGCAGTATTTTGTTTTGTGGTTTGGATTAAATTCAAAACAATTTTGGCATTGTCTTACAAATATTCTGTCTTGTATAGAACATCGCTCAAAATCGGTGTATATCTCATTACCCATTTTTCTTAAAATTTGGTAAACTTTAGGAGATACTCTTAATACTATATTGTGATATGGAGAGTTAGACCTCATTGTAAATAGAACTTTTATTTCATTTTCCAGATTTTCTAAATCAGCATTTGCATATGGTTTGAACGAAGTTTGCCGTATCTGTAATTTTGGATACGTTTTTGACTACTATAGTTGGATCTCTTAGTGTCGGTATGTAAATTTTACTAATCAATTTCAAATCTTCTGATTTGTTTAATTCATCCAGTAGTATTTTATTATCAGTTTGGTTTGGAACCTTTATAATTACATACTTTTTAGCGTTTATAATTCTATTAATCTTAATGTTTTTACCATTTTCTCTGACATTTTAAATATTATTAGAAATTTTTCGAAGTTCATCAGAATTAGGTAAACCATCATTTAAAGCCACAATTAAAGTAGATTCATCTTTGAATGACTGCTGTTTTATTTTAATTAGTTCTGCTTCCTGTCGCACAACTTGATTTTTAGATAATTCATTTTTTTTTTGGTCCCTTGGGCTTCGAATTATCCAAGCTGTAATTGCCAGCGCTATTCAAGAATTCGGCATTTTACGTTTCTAAGATTTATTTTGGTTGAAATATCTTTGAATTTCACCGTCGTATTGTGATTGGCCAATGTTCTACCATTGTGTGCCACAAGAAATATATATTGTTTAATTTATGAAAGAAATATTTTTATTATTTATTTAGTTAACCCAGGTTCCTCTGGAGGGTAAAGAAGTCGCCAACTACCCGGGCTGTCCTACTGACAGCTAAGTCTTCTTTTTTTCATTTATAATTCCTGCAGAAGTCCAATTACTAAGGTGGGCAGATTCTTGGGAGATTTTATAGGGACTTGTGATTCCTGAAGAAAACTTAATAAAATTTTATTTCAATCACAGATATATATTAAATATAAAAAGTCATTCCTGACCGTGCTCACATGAGCATTTCTAGATGGCAGAGCGCCATCTAGTGGAACAAAAATAAACTAAACTTTTATTTAACTTGTTCCGTGATATTTGGCCAACCATCTAGAAATGCTCATGCGCTCGCGGTCAGGATATGCCTTTTTATTTTTAATATCAACATCTGATCATTTATTTATTTTTTCAGACATATATTTTTATACCCCCCAATATTGAGAATTTAAAATACTTATATATGCAGGCGCGCGCTTACAAAATTAGTAAAATTTAATATATATATATTTTTTAAAATGTATACAATATTCATTGAAAATATATAATTATTGTCATTATTAAATAATTTTATCTTTACTTTCTTTTTTTTTTTTGCTTCTCTAAATAGCTTACAAATATTTATTTTAGAAAAAAATTGAAAAAATAATTCTCAAAAAATAAAAATATATTTTTCTGAATTATTAGTTGATATAAAAAAGTCCGAAGAAAATGACTTCATTGCGTAAACTTCTACCAAGGCCAACAAAGCTACCTCCGCCATCGCTAACAGCCCCAGTTACAAACTCGACATCGTCTGTTATTTCAGTTTGTACAACAGCACCACCATATGGCGAGAGAAAGGGCTGGGTTCCCAGATCTCAAGAAGATTTTAATGATGGCGGAGCCTACCCAGAAATATGGGTTCCACAATACCCATTGGATATGGGTAACAAAAAGAGCAAAACATCGAATGCCTTAGCAGTACAAGTAGATGCCCAAGGTAAAATTAAATATGACGCGATTTTAAAACAGGGTCTAGGAAAGGATAAGGTGATCTATAGCAAGTTGACAGACTTGTTACCTTCAGAGGTTTTAGATGAAGATGACCCAGATCTTCAAAGACCAGATGAAGAGGAAGTACAAAAAACAACAGAAGAAACAAGGCAGGCCTTGGAGAAAATTATAAAGACAAAAATATCAGCGGCAATGCCTGTCAAGAAGGCAGAGAAAGTTGCCCCGCCCCAATATATCAGATACACTCCATCTCAACAAGGAGTTTGCTACAACTCTGGAGCAAAACAAAGGATCATAAGAATGGTTGAAATCCAACGTGACCCAATGGAACCGCCCAGGTTTAAAACAAACAAGAAGATCCCGAGAGGACCGCCCTCACCACCTGTTCCAGTGATGCATTCGCCGACACGCAAAGTGACTGTCAAAGAACAGCAGGAATGGAAGATTCCTCCGTGCATCTCCAACTGGAAGAACAGTAAGGGATACACAATTCCTCTTGACAAGCGTCTTGCTTATGACGGTAGAGGATTTCAGCAAACTCACATCAACGAAAATTTCTCTAAGCTTCCAGAAGCGCTAAATATGGCTGAATGCAAGGCTCGAGAAGCTGTCGAGCTCCGAGCTCAAGTCGAGCAGAAAGTCGCCCAGAAGGAAAAGGAGAATAAAGAAGAGAATCTTCGGCAGCTTGTCCAGGAGGCCAGAGAAGAGCGAGCTGGGATCAAGAAGCATGTCCAGACCGAGGACGAGGAGACCAAGGAGAGAGACCAGCTCCGGTACGAACGTAACAAGGAGAGGCAGCGAGAGCGCAACATTGCGCGGGCCGCTCCAGACAAGCGCTCCAAGTTTGAGAAACAGAGAGAGCGGGACATCAGCGAGAAGATCGCCCTTGGCCTGCCCACCAAGACTACGTCCAGTGAGGTGGTGTTTGATCAGAGGCTCTTCAACCAAAGCAAGGGCATGGACTCTGGGTTTGGAGACGAGGACGACTACACGGTATATGACAAACCATGGCGCGGCGCCCAGAACATGAAACAGACCCTGTACAGGCCCACCAACAACAAAGACAACGACATCTACGGCGACGACGTGAACAAGTACGCCACCTCTAAGGAATTCACAGGCGGAGAGTACGACGCCAGGAGAGACGGACCTGTGCAGTTTGAGAAGGAAGAAGACGATTTGTTCGGAGTCGCCAAGTTATTGACGGAGGCCAAGAAAGCCAATAAGAGGGCGGCAGAGGGTGAAGCTATGGAGAGAAGTCGCAAGAAGAAACGAAACTAAATATATTTGATGACTATCAATATAATATTCAAATCTTCTATATTAAGTTCACATCGACCTGTAATGTAATATGTAATATATATTATGTAATGTAATATTAATAGATTATATTATTAAAAGTTTTAAGTACAAATTTATGCTTTGTTCTACTTCTTCAATTTAGACTTTGTTCCACAATATTTCAATTGATTCTAAAACTTCGATACAAAATCTTGGCGTTATATGAGAAATAGTTCTCTGGTGTTTTGAACGATATTTCAAGGATTACAGTTAAACCTCTCACGTGTGACCACCTAAAGCATAAATACAGGTCGGTTAACGGAGGTTATGTGAAACAATTGGTGATTTCCCAGAAGTATTCGCTCACTGGAGTGATAGCCCATTAATTAGATTCCCTTAAGTCCATCAGGCATTTATTCCCAAACAGGATTTATATATTTAAATAAAATATATATTTGCTAATGAGTCTCAAATATACCACAAGATTTGCTGGCTGGATATTCTGAAAGGATATATGCACTGAACACTGTCTATTAACCAACAGTTTGTAATTAGCTTTTACTTTTTTTTTTTTCATTTGCAGAGACTCCGTGGTGAAATCATGTATAAGAAATTTCCCCCAATATCAGTCTGGGAAGACTAATATATTTATTGTCTTAATTAAGTTTTCCTCTATATAAATTTTACCGTTAAATGTGATTAGCTTTAAAAATTATAATAATAACAATGCATATAAAGTCGGTGGACGAGTGGGTAACACCCTCGATTCCCTACAGCCATGAACCGGGATCGAATCCTGCGTAAACATTTTGTTTTAATATGTGAATAACCTTCACGTTCATTGTTGTAAATATCATAAACTAGGTTGCTCTTGTTGAGCGGTACCTAATAAAGTTATTTTGGAACAGAATAATAACAATGCTTTTATTACTGGTACTATTACTGTTTTTCCTACATGTGCCCTATATTTCTGTGCTTGGAGAATCTGTATAAGACTAAAAGGTCTTAATAAAGCTTGTTTTTGTTGTTATATAGCGACAGTCATTAAGACGCCCAGGTCATAAAATCAGGTCCAAAGATGCGCCGTAAGATGCCACAAGACAGGTACCATAGAGCGTCCAATATTTTGAAACTAGCGGACGTACCCGGCTTCGCCCGAGGTTTTACCCGAGTAAAGGTTTGTCTAACGAACATTTGTTAAAACAATTCTCTATAAACTTATAAAAAAAAAAGAGATATATTTTGATAATTTGAAACTCGTAAATGTGAATCTCTCGATAAAGTGAACATTTTTTCCCGGTCCCTGTGTGCCGTGTCATCCTGAATTTTGTCTTTCATAATTTTCTACATTACAAAATCATCGTTTTATCTAGTGAACATATTTTCCCGGTCCCTTGATAAATACTCGATAAGTTGAATAAAATCATGGTCGTGAATCTCTCGATAAAGTGATCATTTTTTTCCCGGTCCCTGTGTGCCGTGTCATCCCGAATTTTGTATTTCCTCGATAAAGTGAACATTTTTTACCGTTCCCTGTGAGCCGTGTCATCGTGAATTTTGTCTTTCCTAATTCTATACGTTACAAAATCATCGACACGGGATATCATTTAATGTTGTCTGAAGGGGGTTAAGAGAGCAGTCTCTTTCAAATGAAAAATGCTTTAATTAAGCAGATGTTTAAAGTATAATATATGAGAGAGGCAATCTTACAGGTTGTCGACGCTGTAAAATCCCCAGAGAGAGTGTTTTTGTAGCATCATGCTGTGACTCACACGATGACCCAAGGTCATCAGAAGCAGCAAACTAAGCCTATCTCCGTCTCAATGGCGGCGCTGCTTGCGAGTTAAATATACAAATCTGCAAATAACTCTAAGGATATTCAAGATATTCAAGAAAATATTTTTCGTAAACCTTTCCGGGGATACACCTAATAATATCCAAAATTTTCACGGCGATTGGATGTATGGTTTTTGAATCCATAGAGGACACACACACACACAGACAGACAGACATTCAATTTTATATATATAGACTAGCGGATGTGCCCGGCTTCGCCGGCTTTTTCCCGGTCCCTGTGTGCCGTGTCATCCTGAATTTTGTCTTTCATAATTTTCTACATTACAAAATCATCGTTTTATCTAGTGAACATATTTTCCCGGTCCCTTGATAAATACTCGATAAGTTGAATAAAATCATGGTCGTGAATCTCTCGATAAAGTGATCATTTTTTCCCGGTCCCTGTGTGCCGTGTCATCCCGAATTTTGTATTTCCTCGATAAAGTGAACATTTTTTACCGTTCCCTGTGAGCCGTGTCATCGTGAATTTTGTCTTTCCTAATTCTATACGTTACAAAATCATCGACACGGGATATCATTTAATGTTGTCTGAAGGGGGTTAAGAGAGCAGTCTCTTTCAAATGAAAAATGCTTTAATTAAGCAGATGTTTAAAGTATAATATATGAGAGAGGCAATCTTACAGGTTGTCGACGCTGTAAAATCCCCAGAGAGAGTGTTTTTGTAGCATCATGCTGTGACTCACACGATGACCCAAGGTCATCAGAAGCAGCAAACTAAGCCTATCTCCGTCTCAATGGCGGCGCTGCTTGCGAGTTAAATATACAAATCTGCAAATAACTCTAAGGATATGCAAGATATTCAAGAAATTATTTTTCGTAAACCTTTCCGGGGATACACCTAATAATATCCAAAATTTTCACGGCGATTGGATGTATGGTTTTTGAATCCATAGAGGACACACACACACACAGACAGACAGACATTCAATTTTATATATATAGACTAGAGGATGTGCCCGGCTTCGCCCGGGTTTTACCCGAGTAAAGGTTTGTATAACGAACATTTGTTAAAACAATTCTCTATAAACATATAAAAAAAGAAAGATATATTTTGATGATTTGAAACTCGTAAATTTGAATCTCTCGATAAAGTGATCATTTTTTCCCGGTCCCTTGTGCCGTGTCATCCTGAATTTTGTATTTCCTAATTTTCTATATTACAAAATAATCGTTTTATAAAGTGAACACATATTTTCCCGGTCCCTTGAAAAATACTCGATAAGTTGAATAAAATCATGGTCGTGAATCTCTCGATAAGGTGATCATTTTTTCCCGGTCCCTGTGTGCCGTGTCATCCCGAATTTTGTATTTCCTCGATAAAGTGAACATTTTTTACCGTTCCCTGTGAGCCGTGTCATCCTGAATTTTGTCTTTCCTAATTCTATACATTACAAAATCATCGACACGGGATATCATTTAATGTTGTCTAAAGGGGGTTAAGAGAGCAGTCTCTTTCAAATGAAAAATGCTTTAATTAAGCAGATGTTTAAAGTATAATATATGAGAGAGGCAATCTTACAGGTTGTCGACGCTGTAAAATCCCCAGAGAGAGTGTTTTTGTAGCATCATGCTGTGACTCACACAATGACCCAAGGTCATCAGGAGCAGCAAACTAAGCCTATCTCCGTCTCAATGGTATCGCTGCTTGCGAGTTAAATATACAAATCTGCAAATAACTCTAAGGATATTCAAGATATTCAAGAAAATTTTTTTCGTAAACCTTTCCGGGGATACACCTCATAATATCCCAAAATTTCACGCCGATTGGATGTATGGTTTTTGAATCCATAGAGGACACACACACACACAGACAGACAGACAGACAGACAGACATTCATTTTTATATATATAGATAGATAGACTAGCGGACGTACCCGGCTTCGCCCGAGGTTTTACCCGAGTAAAGGTTTGTCTAACGAACATTTTTTAAAACAATTCTCTATAAACTTATAAAAAAAGAGATATATTTTGATAATTTGAAACTCGTAAATGTGAATCTCTCGATAAAGTGAACATTTTTTCCCGGTCCCTGTGTGCCGTGTCATCCTGAATTTTGTCTTTCATAATTTTCTACATTACAAAATCATCGTTTTATCTAGTGAACATATTTTCCCGGTCCCTTGATAAATACTCGATAAGTTGAATAAAATCATGGTCGTGAATCTCTCGATAAAGTGATCATTTTTTCCCGGTCCCTGTGTGCCGTGTCATCCCGAATTTTGTATTTCCTCGATAAAGTGAACATTTTTTACCGTTCCCTGTGAGCCGTGTCATCGTGAATTTTGTCTTTCCTAATTCTATACATTACAAAATCATCGACACGGGATATCATTTAATGTTGTCTAAAGGGGGTTAAGAGAGCAGTCTCTTTCAAATGAAAAATGCTTTAATTAAGCAGATGTTTAAAGTATAATATATGAGAGAGGCAATCTTACAGGTTGTCGACGCTGTAAAATCCCCAGAGAGAGTGTTTTTGTAGCATCATGCTGTGACTCACACAATGACCCAAGGTCATCAGGAGCAGCAAACTAAGCCTATCTCCGTCTCAATGGTATCGCTGCTTGCGAGTTAAATATACAAATCTGCAAATAACTCTAAGGATATTCAAGATATTCAAGAAATTTTTTTTCGTAAACCTTTCCGGGGATACACCTCATAATATCCCAAAATTTCACGCCGATTGGATGTATGGTTTTTGAATCCATAGAGGACACACACACACACAGACAGACAGACAGACAGACAGACATTCATTTTTATATATATAGATAGATAGACTAGCGGACGTACCCGGCTTCGCCCGAGGTTTTACCCGAGTAAAGGTTTGTCTAACGAACATTTTTTAAAACAATTCTCTATAAACTTATAAAAAAAGAGATATATTTTGATAATTTGAAACTCGTAAATGTGAATCTCTCGATAAAGTGAACATTTTTTCCCGGTCCCTGTGTGCCGTGTCATCCTGAATTTTGTCTTTCATAATTTTCTACATTACAAAATCATCGTTTTATCTAGTGAACATATTTTCCCGGTCCCTTGATAAATACTCGATAAGTTGAATAAAATCATGGTCGTGAATCTCTCGATAAAGTGATCATTTTTTCCCGGTCCCTGTGTGCCGTGTCATCCCGAATTTTGTATTTCCTCGATAAAGTGAACATTTTTTACCGTTCCCTGTGAGCCGTGTCATCGTGAATTTTGTCTTTCCTAATTCTATACATTACAAAATCATCGACACGGGATATCATTTAATGTTGTCTAAAGGGGGTTAAGAGAGCAGTCTCTTTCAAATGAAAAATGCTTTAATTAAGCAGATGTTTAAAGTATAATATATGAGAGAGGCAATCTTACAGGTTGTCGACGCTGTAAAATCCCCAGAGAGAGTGTTTTTGTAGCATCATGCTGTGACTCACACAATGACCCAAGGTCATCAGGAGCAGCAAACTAAGCCTATCTCCGTCTCAATGGTATCGCTGCTTGCGAGTTAAATATACAAATCTGCAAATAACTCTAAGGATATTCAAGATATTCAAGAAATTTTTTTTCGTAAACCTTTCCGGGGATACACCTCATAATATCCCAAAATTTCACGCCGATTGGATGTATGGTTTTTGAATCCATAGAGGACACACACACACACAGACAGACAGACAGACAGACAGACAGACATTCATTTTTATATATATAGATAGATAGACTAGCGGACGTACCCGGCTTCGCCCGAGGTTTTACCCGAGTAAAGGTTTGTCTAACGAACATTTGTTAAAACAATTCTCTATAAACTTATAAAAAAAGAGATATATTTTGATAATTTGAAACTCGTAAATGTGAATCTCTCGATAAAGTGAACATTTTTTCCCGGTCCCTGTGTGCCGTGTCATCCTGAATTTTGTCTTTCATAATTTTCTACATTACAAAATCATCGTTTTATCTAGTGAACATATTTTCCCGGTCCCTTGATAAATACTCGATAAGTTGAATAAAATCATGGTCGTGAATCTCTCGATAAAGTGATCATTTTTTCCCGGTCCCTGTGTGCCGTGTCATCCCGAATTTTGTATTTCCTCGATAAAGTGAACATTTTTTACCGTTCCCTGTGAGCCGTGTCATCGTGAATTTTGTCTTTCCTAATTCTATACATTACAAAATCATCGACACGGGATATCATTTAATGTTGTCTAAAGGGGGTTAAGAGAGCAGTCTCTTTCAAATGAAAAATGCTTTAATTAAGCAGATGTTTAAAGTATAATATATGAGAGAGGCAATCTTACAGGTTGTCGACGCTGTAAAATCCCCAGAGAGAGTGTTTTTGTAGCATCATGCTGTGACTCACACAATGACCCAAGGTCATCAGGAGCAGCAAACTAAGCCTATCTCCGTCTCAATGGTATCGCTGCTTGCGAGTTAAATATACAAATCTGCAAATAACTCTAAGGATATTCAAGATATTCAAGAATTTTTTTTTCGTAAACCTTTCCGGGGATACACCTCATAATATCCCAAAATTTCACGCCGATTGGATGTATGGTTTTTGAATCCATAGAGGACACACACACACACAGACAGACAGACAGACAGACAGACAGACATTCATTTTTATATATATAGATAGATAGACTAGCGGACGTACCCGGCTTCGCCCGAGGTTTTACCCGAGTAAAGGTTTGTCTAACGAACATTTGTTAAAACAATTCTCTATAAACTTATAAAAAAAGAGATATATTTTGATAATTTGAAACTCGTAAATGTGAATCTCTCGATAAAGTGAACATTTTTTCCCGGTCCCTGTGTGCCGTGTCATCCTGAATTTTGTCTTTCATAATTTTCTACATTACAAAATCATCGTTTTATCTAGTGAACATATTTTCCCGGTCCCTTGATAAATACTCGATAAGTTGAATAAAATCATGGTCGTGAATCTCTCGATAAAGTGATCATTTTTTCCCGGTCCCTGTGTGCCGTGTCATCCCGAATTTTGTATTTCCTCGATAAAGTGAACATTTTTTACCGTTCCCTGTGAGCCGTGTCATCGTGAATTTTGTCTTTCCTAATTCTATACATTACAAAATCATCGACACGGGATATCATTTAATGTTGTCTAAAGGGGGTTAAGAGAGCAGTCTCTTTCAAATGAAAAATGCTTTAATTAAGCAGATGTTTAAAGTATAATATATGAGAGAGGCAATCTTACAGGTTGTCGACGCTGTAAAATCCCCAGAGAGAGTGTTTTTGTAGCATCATGCTGTGACTCACACGATGACCCAAGGTCATCAGAAGCAGCAAACTAAGCCTATCTCCGTCTCAATGGCGGCGCTGCTTGCGAGTTAAATATACAAATCTGCAAATAACTCTAAGGATATTCAAGATATTCAAGAAACCTAATAATATCCCAAATTTTCACGGCGATTGGATGTATGGTTTTTGAATCCATAGAGGACACACACACACACAGACAGACAGACAGACAGACATTCAATTTTATATATATAGACTAGCGGACGTACCCGGCTTCGCCCGAGGTTTTACCCGAGTAAAGGTTTGCCTAACGAACATTTGTTAAAACAATTCTCTATAAACTTATTTTAAAAAAAGAGATATATTTTGATAATTTGAAACTCGTAAATGTGAATCTCTCGATAAAGTGAACATTTTTTCCCGGTCCCTGTGTGCCGTGTCATCCTGAATTTTGTCTTTCATAATTTTCTACATTACAAAATCATCGTTTTATCTAGTGAACATATTTTCCCGGTCCCTTGATAAATACTCGATAAGTTGAATAAAATCATGGTCGTGAATCTCTCGATAAAGTGATCATTTTTTCCCGGTCCCTGTGTGCCGTGTCATCCCGAATTTTGTATTTCCTCGATAAAGTGAACATTTTTTACCGTTCCCTGTGAGCCGTGTCATCGTGAATTTTGTCTTTCCTAATTCTATACATTACAAAATCATCGACACGGGATATCATTTAATGTTGTCTAAAGGGGGTTAAGAGAGCAGTCTCTTTCAAATGAAAAATGCTTTAATTAAGCAGATGTTTAAAGTATAATATATGAGAGAGGCAATCTTACAGGTTGTCGACGCTGTAAAATCCCCAGAGAGAGTGTTTTTGTAGCATCATGCTGTGACTCACACGATGACCCAAGGTCATCAGAAGCAGCAAACTAAGCCTATCTCCGTCTCAATGGCGGCGCTGCTTGCGAGTTAAATATACAAATCTGCAAATAACTCTAAGGATATTCAAGATATTCAAGAAATTATTTTTCGTAAACCTTTCCGGGGATACACCTAATAATATCCAAAATTTTCACGGTTGTTAAAACAATTCTCTATAAACTTATAAAAAAAAAGAGATATATTTTGATAATTTGAAACTCGTAAATGTGAATCTCTCGATAAAGTGAACATTTTTATATCTATATATAGATATAGATATTACTTAATCTAAAATGCAATTATTTTATTTTTTAAAAACATTTATTTTCATTCATTGACTGTTCTACATTTTTTGACCATAAATTTAGAACATAACACTTAAAAATATTGTTTTAAATATGTAAAGTAAACCTACCTATTTTTTAATTCACGAATATAGAATTCATTTTCTAAATTCTATATTACTGTGATAAATAATTTAATGTGTAATTTGCTTCAAGTAATTCAAAATATAAACTACTTGATAAGTAAATAATTTATGTCCTATTTTCACGACTGTACCTTCAATTTTCTATCTTTTTCAACAACAAAACAAAATATTCATAATATATTCCATATACAGTTACGAGCGTCATTCTTCATCTCCTAATCTCCTAATCAATCAACTCTGTCACGGTTTTTTTTTTTTTTTTTTTTTTGGAATGGCGCTCTCCTATTGGTCGGCTACGATCACGCCACCTTTGCCCCCCCCCCCCCCCCCCCCCCCCCCACTCGCATTTTCGTTTTTGTAACTATTGTGTTGGAGCGGGTCGCTCCTTAAATAAATGCATATATTAGTTAATAACCAAATGGAATCCTCTCTTTTTTTTTTCCCAGTAAGAGACGCCTACGGAAGCCAACAGTACATAGACAGATAAAGCACATAGGCTATAGTTATTAACTAAAATATGCATTTATTTAAGGCGCCAATTTATAATTGTAACAAATAGTATTTGAATCAAAACATTCAATAAGGTAAAACACGGGCGTTGCCCGGGTCATTCGGCTAGTATATATATATTAGCATTCAGTAAGAGCGGTAGAAAATTGTTTTATTTTAAAAAGAACGCGTCAAAAATAGTTTAAATTTCGTATAACAGATGGCCGCACCATAACCTATTTTATTAACTTCTATAAAATATGTTCAAATTTTAATCAAAATTGTCAAATCTTCTTTTTTTTTTTCTAATTCCTGTTCCAAAATAACTTTATTAGGTACCGCTCAGAAAGAGCAACCTAGTTTATGTTATTTACAGTGAATAATATGAACAGGTTCTTCGAAGGAAAAAAAAAGTGTCCAACGCGGGATCCGATATCATGGCTGTCGGTTTATACCGCCGACTTTTAATTTATTAATTAACAAAGTAAATTATATTTTATTTGATTAAATAGATTAGCATTCTAAGCCGAAGCAGCTGGAGTTATATTTTAACATTATAATCAACTTATTTTCTGACACTTATAAATTTTTTCTGATATCTCAAAATTATTGTAACAATGATTGGCAAGCAATTTCCTGCATATTTTTAAATTTTTGTGAAAACATTCTCCTGTATTGAGTATAAAGACATAGTGATTTATTTTATTCACGATCGGACGTTGTACTGTACGTATTACATCCCAAACACGACGCCAGCCATCTATCTCTGTTCTGAGCTCGATGTACCATCTCGGTGACGCCAGTGAGTTCCACCAATCATATAAGAAACTAGCCGAATGACCCGGGCAACGCCCGGGTTTTACCCGATTGAATGTTTTTAATTCAAATACCGCCGTGGATTTCACTCTTGTGAAACGTCCCGCTCCAAACTTTGCGTGTTTTAAAATATAAAAATGTAAATTTTCACAAAGATATTTTAAAATTCTATTATTTTGATTTTCAAATACTATTCGTTACAATTATAAATTGGCGCCGTGGATGTCACTCTTGTGAAGCGTCCCGCTCCAAACTTTGTGTCTGAGAAGCGATATTTTTAGAGAGAGATGATCTGGCTTTGTGTCTTCTGCTTGAATGAATGTTTTTTTTTTCTGTTAGAATTTTGTTCCCGCATACTAAAAATGAACTGGCCTCACCCCTGGTCTCTGATTTTTGGAATTTTTCCCGATATAATTTTGTATCTGATAATCGAACATGATTAAGCAATATTGTCATAATCATTTTCTGACTAAAAAACAACTATCTTTGCCCAAAACCTATCAATTTCAATTTCTTTGGCTAAATATCTCTTCCAGATTTTCTCTATTTCCTGTTAAAACATGTTTTACATGTACATTAGGTCAGTTGATATTACCTGCCATCTTCACCGCTAGAGGCGCTGCTTGCGAGCGAAAGGGCAAATTTGCAATGCAAATTTGGAAATAACTCTACGAATATTCGAGATAGGGATCTGAAATTTTCACTATAAGTTTTTTTTCCAGATTCAACTCTATATACTGTTAAAATTTCAGTCAGATTAGTTACGTATTGTGGACGTGTATAGCCGACATAGGAACAAACATACATACATACATACACTGACTTTTATATATATAGGGATTAGAACAATGAATTATGAATGGCTTGTATAACTAATTAACTATCTCTATGGATTTATAATGAAAAGTTAAAGAACGAAAGAGAAGGGTGTTATATTTTATTACGATAACATTGAAACTCTATCCACAGGTGTAACTCTAAGGAACACGAAAACAATAGCGTTTTTATACGAGTCATATCATTTGCATACACAGAATTTAATAAACCTAAAATATTTTCTATTTAAAATTTGCATAGAGAATGCAGCAAGAAAAAACAAACTATACAGCGAGGAGTCGGCACTGATCGAATACAGTAACATATCAATGTCACATTTCCCTTTGTTCACTTTTACTGTGAATGTAAGTGGTTTAATATTATAATAATAATTAAAAGAGGGTCGGTGGAAGGATGGTCTAAACCGTTGGTTTTCGATCGCTACGACCCGGGTTCGATTCCCGCATTGAGCACTTTTTTTTTTCTGATAAAAAAAAAAGCTTCAATGGCCCCCGATTATTGAAAAAATCCAACCTCACCAGCGAGTGCAAGTAACCAAACGGGGCTCTGGCACATTTGTAAATGCAAAGTTGAACTGCTTTTCACATGTTTAAACATGTGGTGCACTTACAGTAAAAGCAGTCGTCAACCTCTACCCACCAATAATAATAATTAAAGGGAGGAATGAAAACCATAAAGGTTAGACCAGTTGAAAAGAGGATGGTACTCAGGTGAGCCTCTTCAGATGAAGTTTTCGGGAAAGCCCTTCTTTCGTTAACTAAAACATGATATTGAATGGAGCGATACGTTTAGAACCGTGCGCTCCTCTCCATGTCTTTCTCTTCTCTAAGTTATCGAATTATGAAAAGTTCATTGCATAGTCTGATTCATTAATTTTAGAATACTATCTTTAATGTTGAAGTCAACAGGACATCTTAGAATACTCAAATTTAATGGAAAAATCAAAACATTCCTGAAATGCCCCAAATGTGATTCCCAACCAGCCAATCCTGAACATCTATTGTATCAAATCCTCCAAACTCTGGGAAAACCCCAGAACTATAATAGAAAGACAATGGAACCTAATGGAGATTGTTTAAACGACTTGAGGAATAAGCAACAACAATAAAGTTGAGGTCAGAAGTGTTGCTGAAATATTTACAAATAGAAAGTGTTGATGACATTGTGTATCTAAATCCATCTAGGTTCTTTTACATTTTATTTTTGTGCCAGACAAAATAATGCATAATACAATATAATGTGGCTTATGATTGTAGAACGACATTTGAAAATTATCCCGCATGTGTTTCTTTTGAACGAAAATTCGAAATTTATTTTAAGGAGAAATAACAATTATTTCTAACCTTAGGAATGAAGTATGAAAGGATGAATTGTGAAGAGTAATGATAAATTCCCATCCCTGGACACTTTATTTTTTCGTTCATCATTACTCTTCACAATTCATCCTTTCATACTTCATCCCTAAGGTAAGAAATAATCGTTATTTCTCCTTAAAATAAATTTTGAATTTTCGTTCAAAAGAAACACAAGCGGGATAATTTTCAAATGTCGTTCTACAGAGAATGCATTTTTTAAAAATCATTTACATATACACTGGAGTCAAAAATTGAGGGGAAAATGCTTTTTTTTTTGTCTATTGAAGCGAAAATATCAAAGCCAAATATTTGTTGAAATTACCAGTTACAACGATTCAATTTATTGAACTTGGAAATATGTTAATTTGAATTATTCTTGAGATAAGCGCTCTTTCTTTTAACCCATCTAATTGTTATTTTATAATGCATTAGCGCGCCATCTGTTATCAAAATTCGAAACTATGGAAAAATTAATGACATTGCAGTAAGGACAGTAGAAATTGTTTAATTTTTAAAAGAATCATACGCGTCTATAATAGTTTCGAATTTTCATTTTGTTATTTATTTCGAAATATTACAAGAAATCTGGCATAATGGCATTGCATAATTGTTAATTCGATGTTTATGCTGCAGAGGTGTTGGGAGGATTGAGGCAGACTGAAGTCGCCAAACGGCTGCAGTTCTGGGAACATTTCACTGAAGCCAGGGTGGGCCAGAACGATCAACCACGAGTCAAGACGGCCGCTATCAGACTGAGCTCCACAGTGAGATGACAACTGCTCAGATCTCCATGTGCCTCTGTTTCAAAGCAATCTGTTCACCGAAGACTTCGGGACGATGGTCTTCAGTCAAGATGGCCGATGGTTTGTATCTTTCTCAACTTTATCCCCGGAGAACCAGCTAGCCGTGAATATCAGTTATGGACCCAGGATCAGTGGGACAATGTCTGACATGGATTCTTAATGTATATTTATCTGGGAAGAACCTGGTGGGTCTTCTTCTATCTCACCAACACAAGAGAAGAAAACGTTTTGTGTGGAGGTTCTCTCATGGTCTGGGCTGGCTTCCTTCCTGTTTGATATTGTGGAACACAAATAAAGAGATTGT
Source organism: Cordylochernes scorpioides (assembly GCA_030710605.1). Taxonomy (NCBI): domain Eukaryota; kingdom Metazoa; phylum Arthropoda; class Arachnida; order Pseudoscorpiones; family Chernetidae; genus Cordylochernes; species Cordylochernes scorpioides. The sequence continues at coordinate 42,765,817 of CP092870.1, read as the reverse complement.
TTGATGAACAGAGGCTCTCTCTCTCTCTCCTACATAACCTAATGTGAACATTGAAATAAAGTGGTTTCAATCTCAAAATATCTCTCTCTCTCAGGAGATATTGATATCTTTTAATAAAATTAATTTTGACGCGTATGCTTATTTCAAAAATAAAACAATTTTTACTACTTTCTTTACTACAATGATTAAATAATGAGAAGGCCTGGCTCATCAGGTGATGAACCCTCCCAGCGGGTTTGCCAGTTTAATTTGGGAGGGTTTACTACTGATGAGCCAAGCCCTCCCAATATTTTATCATTGCAACAAGAGCAGTAGAAAATTGTTTTATAAAAATAAACATTACGCGTTAAAAATAGCTTACATTTCTAATGACATCCTTGGAGCAATGGCCACCCAGACCTTTCGGTCCATAAACCGGCATGCGAAGCATGCACCTATGCTGTATTATCTAGGCCACCTAACCGAAAGGAATGATGCATTCTCCATGCACCGAGCGGCCATTCTTTGGCCCCTCGCGCCCGCCATTATGGTCTGGCTCCATGGGGTCGACCAATCAAACCCACAGGCGTCTCCGAGAGTTCATGGCAAGGTTGCTGACCGAGCCCTCCCGTTCGGACTTAGTTAAACCCGTCCTACGCTCCAATAAGACTCCCCCCTTTGGCCCTCGAACCCTTTGGTCACAGTACTCCTTGAATCTGCCGACGAATCAAGGACCTCTGAGGTTCTGAGGTTTACACGGAGAACCAACGCGAAGGCGGGAGGGTGGTACTACTGTGTGCACCCCTTGGTTTCTCATGGTGCGCACGGCAAGGACGCTCCCAATGGCGCATACACAGAGCGAAGACCCAAGAGTTTCAAGACTCGTGCGCCTCGCGCCAGCCAACCAAGGGCCGATGGCCAGCTTACAGCTTCACTGTCCATCAGCCAGTGGCACTCCGACGCAAGGACAAACACGCGGAGTCGCCTCTCCACTCACCAATCCTCAACAATGACAGTTGACACGCTAATGTATCAGTATTTATATCTCATCTGCCCAAGCTCCACACGGCCGATAGATTGCGATCACAAAGATCCTGACCGCCATTCAAACCCGAATTCCAAAAAGCGATTTAAAATAAATTTAATCACGTCGATCTGTGGACGTCAGCTGTTGGACGATGTTTGACTTCCTGGAAGTTGCATCAAGAGAGCAGATGTGGGAATTTTAAGTTCACATTCAATAAATTATTTCTTCGCCCACATAGGGACAGAATACACGTGTATTTCATATACTTTTTATTTGATAAATTTTGATCCTTTTTGGTTTCCATCAAAGTGTGTTGAAAAAAAAACCACTCAGAGTTGAAAAGTACTTTTAAAATTAAGAGAAAAGAATAGATGGGTCTCAAGATGACATTGAAAATTAACAAAAACTTTGAATAAATCAATTCCTCAATGAACAGTGATATATGGGTAGGGAATTGTGTTCTCAATAAAGTTATGAGTTGAACTTATGGTAACAATATTGCGCCATCTGTACATGCGTAATGGAACTATAAAGCACGGATTTTTCTTTTTAAAATAAAACAATTTTCTGCTGTTCCTACTGATGAGTCAGGCAGTAAGGACAGTATAGGAAGTTTGTTTGACCAGAATAAATCATGCTTAATAGTTTCTCCTTACATAACTAAACTGATTGTTACGACGCTTTTCAGCCGTCATTGTTCATTATTCAGTCCAGACATTATTCAGTCTGGAATCACGAGTTGGTCACTGGGTAATATTCGTCTATCCCGATCCTATTGGAGGGTGTGTTCTCTCTTGTGTGTTAGATTCCTCAAATTACAATACTCTCTCAACCCAGATGGGTACGTCATTTAGAATCTTGGTCAAATGGAACATAGCCCAGACCTCTATTAAACTACACAGTCCTTTTGAATCTAGGGTGACAACCGTATGAAGAGAAATTTTCTGTTTTGGCAGAGCGACTAATCAATTTCTACTATTTTGTTTGTGGCTCCGTTTACCTTGCCTCTGGGGTGTGTACAGTTCAGCTACCTCCCCCTTCCAAGAAATTCACATTACTTTCATCTACTAATATACCCTCTATTCATTGACCTGAATCCTATAAATCTACATCTTATAAGTTTGAATTTTATCAATCTGAAATTTTGGTTCCTTTTACAAATTCCTTCAGAATTCTACTCCCTGTATAACTGCTCTTAATTCTACTGTCCTCAATACAACACTTCTAAAACTTTTACTCACTGGCTTGTTCTGGCGTCTCGTTCGCGGTCATTATAGTTAACTAATACTTTAAAATCTTATCCTATCATGGAACGAGTTTAAACTCGTTGAAGGTCCTAATAATTACTTATTCTGCCTCTCGAATCGGTCTTATGCTCGAATTCATTCCAACAAAACGTATGGCAGGGCGAATCCTTTATTAGAAGAAACTTCCGCTAGCTATGGGGGATCAAACTGGTACCAAAAAATTCAATAGACGGAAACACTTCGTCTAGAATAACTGGGCAATCTCTGCCTACTTGCCAATCTTACAGGACCTCCCGTCTGGAACACCCTCGCTCCAGCCACGCTAAAAGCGTCGAAACTACGGTGTCAGATCGGTCACCCAAGGTCGCGCCGTTATACCCCAGGCTATACGGCATGGCTAAAACGAATCCCCCATCCTGCATAAAATTCAATCTATACCTCTTCGTTTCCTCTTGCGAGGAGGAGTTGAGTGGGAAATTCGGCTTGATCCTTGCCTTCCACTATCTCCAAGTCTGAGGGTCGGGATAGGGATCATTTATCCACAATCCTTAGAATTCAAGCTAAACTAAGATAAAAGAAAATCAAAGGAAAATTATACCCCCTAACGAGGGACCTAACAAAAGGGAGCGAATATTTTCTAACTAGATAGAGTTGTAGTTGTCCTGTGAGGCTATCGTTCCTAACAAATAAAGAAATCAAAATTGAAAATTGAACCTATTAAATTCCCTAACACTACTCTAAAGCAATTTTGGTCTAACAGTATACTAGTTTTTAACCTTCTCATCATTTATTCCACTTCACATTCATACAACAAAAAAAAAATTCAGTCACTGTGGGCATTCATTCTAAAGTTAAAAACTGCTATAGACGCCAAAACACTCAATAATCTCTATCAAATAAACCCTAACAATTTCTAAATTCCAGGACTAATGTGAAATCAAATAAAGTTTTCTAATTAGAACAAAGTGGGGACTAAAGCCCTATTGACTTAAATAAATGCCTCATACAAACTCTATATATACTAATACTTTATACTCGATAAATGATTGTTAACAATAATTGTTAACAATTCTAAATAATCTGGAAGCTAACCTACTAAAAAAAAATCAGTGTAACTTCAAAAACTGCCCTTGCCTTGACACCAAGCGACTTTTCACGACAATTCTATATAAAGACATACACAAATTATAATGGCGAATAAAGGACCATTAAGCGTGACACCTCATAAAAGCGGATTGAGTCTCTCCCCTAGCCACCGTGGGTGAAGTCACTTTCTTCTTACTTCCTCGTGCGTCTGCCCCCTTTGCACTCTATTGAAAGATGGATTTATAGGGTTTACGATTCACTACCCAACACTAACATTCTCAAGTGCTTTCCAAGGATCGACTACAGTCTGGGCCTACTTAACTTCTACCCCTGACCTAGGGTCCCTATACTTCACAACTTCACTCTGAGAGATTGAACTTTTATGTCCTCATTAGACACCTATTTCAAAGCTACTACCTGAAAGCCAGGGATTATAGGGTTTCTTTTCTAAATTACCCAACACAAGCCATAGTATGCCTATTAGGTTTGTTGTTTTAGACATAGCCCCCCTCTAAGTTATGATTTCCTACACCTTCCTTCACCTATTACTCCTGATAATAACTAAAATTTCAGATTTACACTAAATAGTTAGTTCACAATGGTATACATTATTCTCACTGGTCTTTGAAACTCGGGGTTTAACAAGAAATAGTTTGTATAGAAAAAAAAATCCCAATGAAGTTCTAAAAAAAAAAGAGGTTTTTAAATGAAAAAAAAAAAAAAAGGTTGAAATCTCTAAACTTCTCATTCTATCGAGCTGATTCTCCGTACACACTCCAAAATCCTGGTTAGTGGCGACAGTCTAAGCAGAATTTACACTGTGTGGGCCTTTTCACCCTTGTAGACCTGCGTAAAGTTAAACTGTTCACACTAACTCTGTCAACTTCCCCTCGTCTCATTACTTCTGAGTTCGCTCTGGTTGTCACCCCTTGTGGAACCACTACATTAACGGACCTATTAGGGAGATAAGCTTGACCTGTAAGATGAATCCAATGATCTTCATCACTGGAACCTTGACTTGAATTACCATCACTAGTTTCCTCCTCCTCTGTGGGGAAAATCCTAATTGGTATATGGTATTGTTTTAACCTATCTATATGGTATTTATCCAAATTCCCAGTTTCTAGATTCTTCAAGAGATATACAGTAGCCCAAAAGGGAAAGGAAATGGGAGAGGTACATGTTCATCCATGTGGGTGGATAGTAATCTTAGATCAATGCTCTTTCTGGGTGTATTGAAACTAACTAGCCATGGTGGTAGAGGCGCTGTTCTCACTGCCTCTACTGTACATCAGAATGAACTATAATTATTACTAGTGTATTATTATTCCAACAGCCTATGACCTTTAAACCTTTATACCTTCATATACACTCGACGGGGTAGTCACCTTGTTAAAAAAAAAATCAATAATGTCATAGATCAGCTAGAGGGAGAACATAACAAAATTGTGCGAATAGTCTGTTTCAACTACTGATTGTAAGCCTATTAAACTCGTTCTCTTTAGGTTGGCTCGCTCATTAATCTACAATCTACGTTCAATAGTCATATTGAGTTCACATGGATGCTAGATGTAAACTGTATCAAAATAGTGTAGTTTTCTAGTTTCCGAATTATATGCCAGTTAGAAAAAGAAACAAACATTCTGGAAATATCTCGCACTGGCTACTATTAAAAAAAATTGAATGGGGTACAGCTCTGATCTTACAGGATACCTCATGGCTCATAGAATTGAATCGCTCATTTCTCACTAAAATATTCACACAGGGTATGGAGGTCTCCAGCGGTTCTATAGCTATTGGTCAACTAAATTAATTAATGGCAGGAATTGAAGTTAGTTTAAATGCTCATGTGCTGTTTTGTCATGCGTCTTTATGTCATCTGCAAAGGAAAGTGTCGCCTCAAAGGACCTAATTCTGGGACTAACATCCGCTGCACATTTCAGGAAGGAGTGGTCGTCCATACAATAGCAAGATATCATTTTGCTGCCAATGTACAATGTTGAGCATTTTCCATGTCGTCATTTTGTCGATCCCCAATCTTCTAGGGTGTTTCTTTAAGCATTTCTTGATGTCATTTAATGCTTCATGCGATCCCGCCCGGCATTCAATAAGTAGTATTTGATCGTACCACCTCCAGGAGACCATCCCATTGCGGCCGAATCATTTCCACCCAACTTATAACGCCGTCCATATCGCGTAATTGAAATTAGTGTAAAACTCAAAGAATAAGACCTTAATCTCTTAATTCTTTACTAATTTCAGTTGGCTCAACATAAATCTTCTCAATTATTAATTTAGTACAGTGGCGTGACATGTCACACTTCTTCTAGTTCTTTCGCAAGCTCGATTAATCCCAGTGAAAGCCAGTTCAGGCGTCAATCCCGTGCTAACCCGTCATGCATGACTTCAAATTTGGAAATTATTAGACCTGAATATTTGCAGTGGCATCTGCTTCCACTGAAAGTATTTAAGACACAAGGCTGCCTCTTATCTTGTTTAAATCACTGTCTTTACTCCCATATGCCTGTGTAAACTTTAACCATGACCTTATCAATTCTCAAAATTCTGCCTATCGAATATCCTGAGAATCAATGTTCTTCTTGTCTACGGCGGATTAACACAATAATTGTTCCCTAGAGTTATCTGCGTCGAGTGGTCAGTCTGTACTACTAATTCTCCACTCTAACTCCAGGATTCCTTTATCTACTCAGGCTGTTCAAAAATTTTCAAGACAGTTGTTCAAATCCCCAATGATAATCTGCTAAATTTCGATAATTATTGAAATTCTCATTAAACAGACTAACTACACCTTCCTGACACAGAAGTGTCCAGCATCAAGATATGGCGTACTGCCCATTTCTTCATTTGGTGACTGTGTCAAATTACAGCTGAAGAAACATACTAAGCATATAACTGGTTTAAATTTCATGTAATCTCATCATGCCTTCTGCTGGCAAATATTTACTGTAAAATTCAATACTATCAAGATGGTTTTATTTGTCTTCATCCAAAAAAAAAAAAAAATGTTTCAGAAATAGAATCTTGGAAATCTCTACTAAAGACAAAAAATTATACATTTGTCAATTCAGGATAACCTTCCCTTGTCAGAGTGTATACAGGATATTTAAGATCATATGCAGTTGGAGGCATCATAAAAAAAAAAGAGTCGGTTGCCTGACGCGTCTTTTTATGGTGATCAAACTTCTCTCTTCACGGGTACGCTAACTGGATCTTCAATTCTATTTTCACCTTAAGGCTCATATATCTGCCACTCTCCCAATCCACTATGCGTTAAAAAAAATAAAATCGATTAACTATCATTCAGCATGTTAGCCCTAATCTGGATGCACAGGCTAGTATGATTTGATAGAAAGCACTATTAAAATGAAGTTAAGATATTTGTATCCAGCAATAATTATCAGAACTCACCTCTGCTGTGAGAAAATTATATCAGAGCTATGATGAAAAAAAAAATGCTAAGTCATTTCAGTAGACTACTGTAAAACACTGATCACCGTTCTAAATTTGAACCATGGGAAATCCAACCTCATTTCTCATACTGTATATAATAATTTGAGAAAGTAAAATAAAGAAATTGTAATCAATGGTGCTCGCAACAGAATTCAAAATGATTGAGACACAGAACATTATAAATAATGTCCAGCAAGTAGGATACCAAACCACCTTTATATTACAACATTTCCACAAAATATCTATAGGGCGATATGTTACATTCCATACTCACAAACATCTATAACAATAGCCAACTACTTAAGAAACTCTGGCATCCAAACATATTACTGTAATTCCCCTAACATAGGCTCCACCATAAAAGTCCACTATCTAAAAATAATCCTACTATCATAAAACCCACTAACCAAAACAGAGAATAAAAGGCAATATATTCCGTAGAGTGTAACAGCTGCCAAGCCAAATACGCAGGGGAGACAGGAAGGAGAGTCAGCAATAGAATATATGAACATAGACGCAACGTTATTAATCACGACAATAGGTCTCTAATTTTCCAATACTGCAAAGGAACAGGTCACACTTTCGCATTAGGAGAACCTAGAATACATTACAATAACATAAACAGCAAATATCAAAGGCTTATAATTGATTCTCTATTATTCAGAAAACACAATAGCATTAATAGAAAATAGATTTGCCCGAAACATATAACACAATATATCCTAGTACCAGCTAATAATATCAACAATAATATAAGTAACTTATATGTAATAGCCAATAACTATTATAAAACTACTTAAATAATAGAATTTCTAACCTATAAGATAATTCATAGAATATAGCAAACAATAGTAGAATATGTGTAAATACCTTAACCAAAAAAAAATGTCTTAAGAAAACAAATAATATGCAAAACTTCCTAATGTATATATATATATATATGTACATAGAATCATAATAATTTTAGCATCAGGCGACGTTTTATTTTCTTGATATATTGTATATGTTTCTCCTGTAGAAGGGCGGACAAGCTCGAAAGCTCGAGAAGACCAGAATAAAAGATACTCATCCCCATAAACGTTTTACTTTGATATCAGAAATCAATGATAATATTAAGGTTTTGCCACAAACAATGTGAATCGTAAAAGACAGCGGCGAGAGATGCGGTATACACCGCCTCAACATAACTTTCATTGCCTGATAAAATGCCAGTGAAACGGAAAGCATAAATTAAAATTCACGATTTATAATAGACTGTTAATCTCAGGATGCGTGGACTACTTCACCAATACTTAAAAATAGTATGGCTTTTCATTAGGTATATATTTCTAAAGTATAGGGGATGAAACATATACTAAATTCGAGCCCCGCGGCGGGCGACATTGTTGCGTTCCCGGTTTTGGATAAATGGAAAGGGAGGATACACGATGTGACTTATTAAAGTTTCCTTACTTGAGTATATATATATATAGCAATTTAGGCCAACAACCCCATGTATATAACCCGCAGCAAGACCTTAATGTTGTATAATAGAAGCACAGCTGTCAATGATGCACTATCGACATATGTCTTTACATCATCACATGTAATGCAATTTGTGAAATTAAGGTGTGGGGGTAGTACCATAAAGCAAAAGGAATGAAATATGTATGAGAGGAAACAAGAAAATTTCTCTAGATATTTATTTAAATAAATTAAAATTTGGGAACATGTCTATACTGACGAGATATGCTATTTACATAGTAAAATTTAGATAGAGGTGACCTGAAGTTACTTTATAGCCCTTTAGGGCCCATGCGAAATCTAGGTTGGTTACTACACAAAAAGGGGGGGGGCGCTAAGTCATAATGACAAATGGCTTACCTTTTCTCGAAAGTGCCGGCAAAGGTCTGGTCTCCCGTCTGAAGACTGTCCTCTCACTTAGCGACTCAGATTGAATCTGCCTTTTGGCAAAGAAACCCTCTTTTATTCTTGTCTCTCTCCGTTTTCATTCGCCGAAAGAAACACCAATCAAAATGGCCAACGGCTCCAGTATACAATTTCATAGACGCCCCAGGCCTCTCCCATCAAAATAGAACATATAGTATTACCAAAACAAAAAAAATCTAAAGAGAGAAACAGCCACGGCACTAGTGTAAAATTTCAGACCCCAGGCCCCCCCTCCACATGGATTGAAATACTATCCTCCCTTTTCTCGGGACGGTATATATATCGCCCCCCGTCTTGGCTAAAAATCGACCCAGGCCCCTTTTACCTGGACTGTAATGTGATGCTTCCTTTTTTTCGGGAAGGATATTTATAAGGCTTAGTCTTTTAGAAATCTTCCTTCTCCATTTTTTTTTCTGGTCACCTTTACCTAAATTTTTTGGTGAGGGGAATATATGTACATATGGAACAACAGCTTCCAGCGCGGATGTCTCTGGATGTCACTGGTGTCTTCTTCACCAGGCATCAGCTTTCGGCATGGAAGTCTGGTGTCATCAATTGTCGAGGTTTCTGGGCAAAAGGTGGTCTGTAAGTCTATGTGGGAGGGAAGCCATGTATCCATTTGATTTGATTATACATACGCCTTCTGTTGGGGTATGGTTACAAAAACGTGCCCCAACATATATGATCATCTTCCGCCGCCTTTCTTTTCACTCAAATGCATTTAATTGTTCAATGGAAAAAGATAAAATAATTTTTTTTTCTTTTTTGTGCATTGAAATAAAAGCTTTTTCTAAATGTATTTTTCATTTATTAATTATTTAGTTAGTATTTAGTCATGAATTTACAAACTTGGAATCAAAAGTTAAAATATATAAGAAATATCTCCAAAATATTTGAATATGCACATCAAAATAATAATAATAATAATAATAAAACAGTATTAATATCTACATATAGACCAATCACACACTCTGATATTAGAATATATATGTTATTAATACAGGTTCCTTAGGCCTCCAAAAGATTTATCTAACTGCAATATCTTGACTATATAAATTCCATTTATTGTGGAGCCAGTATCTACAATAAATATATATATATATATTTAGCCATTAAAGTTAAGTACAGGGAAGAGAGATGATATGACATAGATATATTAATATTCTATGAATAATACATTATTCTCTGTGTTGAATAATCAATTCTATATATATATATAAATATATATTTGATATGGATATATTACACCGCCCGGGTAGTTGGCGATCTATGGATACGCTCCAGGAGCCTGGGTTACCTTTACTACTAATATATTACATCATCTTCCGCTTAAAATATCTCGAGGTCTCTTTTACTCCTGGCCTCAAGTTGCAGAGAACATGTAGTTCTTGATATCTCCCTTGGCAGAATTCTGATCCAACAGTGGTCCTCCTGTCATTGGCTGCTTGGCTCCACAGACTGAAGACTACCCGTGGCTCGTAGTTGGACTGCTGCTCAAACTTCTGGTGCTTTTATATATTAACAATTTTGTCATTGTGCCTAGAATCTTGATTCTCACGTTTAAACTGAGCCTTGTAAGTTTTCAGATGCATCTCCTTCGTGGCTAAATGTAGAATTTTCAGCCGATTTATTCACTCTTTAAATAAAAGATAATTAAACCTTAATTAATAAATGTGCCAAGCCCAACTCCTGGAGAATACAGAAGTTGCTAACTATGGCAAATCTTATTTACACCAAAGAACAGGGAGGCAGTTGAAATATGAAACTGAAGAGGCTTTTTTATAGTCCTCAAAAACACATTTCGATTTTTATGTATATTTCTACGATGGCTATGCTTGACTTGTTTTCTTTTTATATAATTTTAATAAGCTTAAAGTCTTCTTGGTGCTCTGAAAGAGATATGGCTCAACATAGCTAGAATCTTTAGCTTCAGCTACAAATTGGAAGATTATTTTCGCAATATCAAATTGGGAATATCAAAAAGATTTGAATGATACATGTAAATCTGTAAATATTTGTTTATAAGTTCCAATTTGTTTGTTGTTTTGTTTGTTTCCTCTGTAATAGGCGCAAATATTTCAATATCGCGCCTGGTTGATTAATAAATACATTTTTTAAAAATTATTGCTATTTTTTGGTTTTAAAACGAGGTTATCGTCTCTTATTTTAAACGTTTTTAGTTTAAAGTTAAGTGATTCTTTATAAAAATGCCCCACAATGTGTTGTTAACTTTGATTGGGTTAGCACTTTCTATTTAAAGGAATTTGATTAATTTGTTTCTGATTTGTGTTTATTAGAACAATTTTGAATGCAATTATAATTATAGCATTGTTTTGATCAATAGTCATATTATATTACATAGAACACAGTTACATATTTGACAAAAATTAAAGTCACAATTCTCAAAATAGAAACTCCACTTCACCACATTAACTTTAGAACACGTTTAACTCTTAAGTTGTGCCGATGGGAGTTAGTCGTGAACGAAAAAATGTCATCGATATTTGAATTCAGTAAATGTTCTACGAAGAATTTGAATCTTCTGCATTATAAATGTTTAAGTATCAAACAATTTAAAAGTACTAGGGAATTTAGGAAGGAAAGATAGGCTGAGAAATTGTGCACAAAATTAGTGAAATATTTCATTTTTGCAGTAAGATATGTAGAATTTTTTTTTGTTCTATGCAAAAATAAAAACGGGCGCTATAGAAATAATTTATATTTTCAGATATATATGGAGTTCTAGTACATGACAGGTTTAAATACAATATTTTAATTGGTGATACATTCGTCTGTTTTACTTAAGGAGAGAGATAACTAATAGTGATATAACTAATTAATAGAACACTGGCCTGTCGCAAAAAAACCACGGGGATACTGTAAATAGACTAAAACTCCGGGGTAAATCCAGGTATGAAAATTCGAAACTATTATAGACGCGTATGATTCTTTTAAAAATAAAACAATTTCTATAATAGTCTATAATAGTTTTTTTTTCAAATTTTCACAACAGATGGCGCGTTAATGCATCATAAAATCCAGGTATAAGAAATTTATTTCCCTCAATTCACCGATCAATCTATTTATTATATGATACATTCGCGCGCCATTTGTTATGAGAATTGAAAACTATTATAGACGCGAGATAAACCAGTGTAATGTAATAAGGTTTATGCAAAAATTCTAACGTAACATTGTTTGCATTTATTACTGTATTTATCCCAATACTAAAAAAAAGGCTGTCACTTAAAAACCATGGGTGATGGAAAATTTCTAATTAGATTTTTGAGTTCAGCATGAAAAGTTACACTAGTAATAACATTAGGTTCTCTCGGGCAAAAATGTTGAAAATTGTAATTTAAGGAGAACACGTGGTTGGGTAGAAATATCTCAAATAGAATTCCGAAGTATTTCTGAGAGGTGCTTCGAATAAATACAATAAAGACCAGAAAAATATAACTTTCCTTGTAAAAATAAGCATGTCTACAAAGAATCCAATACTAGGATGAATAGAATTGTTTGCAATGAAGAAACAAATATTTCTTTCTTGAATTCTAATTTTATTTTGATGTGAAAAATAGCTCAATATTGATTTTCTCGAATGTATTTGCCGCAGGTTATTCTCCAGTATAGACGCCTTTATATATACAGCTAGCCCGGATTCTAAACTATCCGTTTGGTCGCTAATTTGGACAAAATCGGTCTATTTCGGTCATTACCTTTTTTAAATTGGCGAATAACAAGTACTCCTCAGATAGATAATATATAGAAAATCTTTTAATTAATGATTTTTATCTCTCTTTACAAATAATAAAAAACAGTTCTCAAATACAAATGCACTAATTTCTCGGAATGTGAAACTTTGCTATTTTAAGGTTTTCAGTAGGACTTGGAACTTCTTTAATTCGAAAACGTTTTTAATTCGAATATTTAGCTTGGTTCTTAGAATTTCATATAAACAGAATTTTCATTTTTAAATCAATTTTTTAGATTTCTTTATTTCGACTTAGAGCGCTATGTCCCCCTAGGGACACTTGCACTTTAAACATAAACAAAAATTTGAAAGAAAAGAAAGAAAGATATTCAAAGAGTCTATCAACAGTATCACTATAAAAGGAAGTTCCAAAAATGCAATATACAGCGGTATGGTAGATTAAACTGGCGAAACCGCTGAGAGGGTTCACCACTGATGAGCCAGGCCCTCTCATTAATTTTTCCATTGCAGTAAGAGCAGTAGAAATTGTTTAATATAAAAAAGAATCTTACGCCTTTAAAATAGTTTCGAATTTTGATAACAGATGGCGCGCTAGTGCATCATATTTAAATATGTACAGAATTAGTATGCAAGTTAGTTAGATGAAAAGATAAAAATATCAACACAATTGATATATGTACAAAGGGTTGGTATGCAAATTTAGTTAAATGAAATCAAATTGTAAAGTATTGTGTGTATTCGAGAAAAGCAATTTACAGATTTTAAAAAAAAAAGTTTCAAGGAATATTTTGGAATGAAAATATGCTAGATATTAGAGAATTATTCAACTAAAACAATACTGAAAAGAATTAATTTCTAAATAAAAGCTTTCCAATAGAATTAAGTAGTTTTTTTAAAAAAATTCAAAATAAATCTGCAAAATTAGTTGAATTTTATATATTTGTCTTTTGTTGAAATTAGATCAAACGGGTTTGATACATTTAGTCCATTGTTTATTCTATACTCTTGGAAGACGGGACAATTTAGCAGCAGATGAATAGAAGTCTGTTCCTCACATCCACAGAAGCACCTTGAATCTTGCACTGGTTTGATGAATTTTAAAAAGCTTCTAAAATTTCCATAATTTGTAATAAATTGAGAGTTGTGGAAATTTGCACGAAAATATTTCGGAATATTAGCGGGAAAGAAACTTTGAAATGTTTGGTTAGTATTTTTCTTCAATAGTGTCATTTTATATTTTATAAAATTTTCAATTATGTCTGTAATATCCAAGTCATATCGCTGTTGGTCCTCAATCGATAAATTATTCAGATCATATTTTATATTTCTGGATTCCATATAATCCGTAATAAAAGGAATATTTACAAGGGTATGCACACAACTATAGCTAGTTGTTTTATAAGTTTGTTTGTACACCATAATAATATTTGATATTGAAGTGAATTAAATTTGTGTATATACTTTTTACTTATATATATTTATACCAGACCTCAGTTCCATAAGTGAGTATCGGTCTAAATATTGTTTTGTATAAAATGAGTCTTTTTTTGGTGCTTAGTCCCCAAGATTTGCCACATGTCGAAAAAGGTAAATTTTTTAGTCTTTGAGTTCTATTTAGTATATTGTTCAAATGAGGATTAAAATTTGATTTATTCTTCCTTCTATGGTTTGCAAAGGTAATTCCCAAAATTTTTATTTCTTGAACAGGCGTAATGATATTATTTTTTAAATTTAATTTCAAATTTATCTTTGTTATGAAAATGTAAAATACTAGTTTTATCAAGACTTATTTTTAGTTTGTTTTCTGTACACCAGTCTTCAACTTTTTCCAAAATACGCTCAATTGAATTTTTGAGGGCTGCTAAATCTTTGTTCCAGCATATTATTGTGACATCATCGGCATAGCAAATTATTTCTGAATTTGGTAGTTGTATTTTGGTTAACATATCATTTATAAATATCGTCCAAAGCAATGGAGACAATGGTCCACCTTGTGGGCAACCTTTTGATAATGTTTTAGATATTTTTCTGCTACTATAATTAAAAATTATTTTCCTATTTTTCAAATGGGGTTGTAAATTTTGAGCAGGTCAGCAGGCATATTATCTTCATCAATTCTTTTGATCAAAGCTGGCCACCATGTATTGTCAAAGGCTCCTTCAATGTCTATTGCAATTAGCGTCACTAATTGTTTCTGCCTATGTTCTATTATAGTATCTGTTATTTTATTCAAGCACATTGTCGTTGATTTTGATTTGACAAATCCATGTTGTCTCTCTCTCTCTCTCTCTCTCGGGAGCTTAAAATATTATTACTTTCATAAAATTCATAAATTCAATTTTTCAAAATTTTTTCAAAAATTTTTGTAAGATTTGAAGTCAATGAGATAGGTCGATAACTTTTTGTTGATTCTAAATTAGATTTATGTGGTTTAGGAATTACCTTTAGAGCTGCTATTTTCCATTTCTCCGGATAATACCCCTTTTGAATACATTTATTAAATAGTTTGGATAACATAAGCTTAATTTTTGGGTAAGCACATTTGATCATATTGTTACTTATGTTGTCTAAACCTGGAGCTTTTTTAACATCAGAATTAGAAATGATATTCATTATTTCTTCTTCTTCGATTATAATTATACTTGAATTATTTATTCGTGGCTTCAAATTTCTAATTATTTGTTGTTGAAGATTGTCCAAATTAGGATCGTCTTCAGGAATTAAATCGTCCATTAATTTGGTCATTGTTTGCTCTTTTAGATATTCTGGTGAATTGTCAATTATGGGAATTTCATTCTGTACATTTGAAGATCTTAATTTATTGAAAAACTTATAGGCATTACCAAATGGATTATCTGTGTAATTTTCTTCAATAATGTTTCGCTAGTTAGTTATTTTAGCTTTTTTTATTGCATTAGTGTATTTGTTTCTTGCCAACTTAAATGTATTGTAACTGATTGTTTATGACGGTAATACAAGTTTCTAATATAATTAAAATGATTTTTCATTATTTCCAGTTCATTACTCCACCAGTCAATTCTGGAAACATGTTTATTAATGGGGGATTTAACCTTCAAAGATTTATATGCTGCTTCTCTCAATAAATTTGTGAGTGTGTTCACTATCCCATCAATGTCTGCCTCATCTTTTACTCTGCTTATACCAATTTCCAGTTTGTTTGTATCTTGTAATGATATGTTATTAGAAAAAATTGCCCAATTCGCATCTTTTTCAAAGAATTTCCACGTGGAAATTTGATTATTGAATAAATGACCATTCTTTAACCTGTTATCAAATTCAACAGCAACACGGTCGAAAATATTAGTCAGATCAGATGTATGCCAGTTGTTTATTAACTAAGTGAGTGTTTATTCGAGATTGTGAGATCATTTATACTTACTCCGCGGCAGGTGGATGTTTTCAGGTTATGTATAAAGAGGTTACACTCGTCTATAATAGGTTGTAATCTATATCCATTAGAGTTTATAACATTGTCAAACCATATAGTATGTCTTGAATTAAAATCACCGCAAAGTATTACAGGTTGATTTATATACGTTTTTAGCAGATCTCTAATGAATATTTGATGAACAGGGTTAAAAGTATTCGGATGAATGTAGAAATTAGAAATAATTAATTTAGCTTTAATTGTAGAAATAGATATTGTTGTGCAAAAAAAAAAAAAGTGAAATTTTCCTCTTTGCTGAACTTTATATTTTTATTTAAAATTATAGTTGCCGTATATTTTTTTCCCAGTTTTATTCGAACATATAATTTGAGAGTCCATATCATAAATAACATTTTCATGTAAAACATGTGGTTCTTGAATCAAAATAATGTCAGGTGGGTCATCTCTAGTGTTGGCCTGTAGTTCACTTATCGCAGTAAAACTTTTTCTTACATTTTGTTGAATACATCTCACATTTTCAATCATATAGGATTAATCTATTTAAGATTAAGCTTTAAATTGTATTTGCTACATCATTTCCCTCGTATATTTGTGAATATTGTGTCCTTTAAATAATTCTGTTCATTTGTGATTTGTAAATCGGGTATACACTTGAATTTGATTTATTGTTTGTAGAAAAGTTTTTAAATTTAGGATGCTTAGAGCAATTGTGACAATTTGGTGCTTCAGTACAGTTGTGGCTACCCTGTACACCGCATATTTTACATATTTTAATGTTTTGGCAGTATTTTGTTTTGTGGTTTGGATTAAATTCAAAACAATTTTGGCATTGTCTTACAAATATTCTGTCTTGTATAGAACATCGCTCAAAATCGGTGTATATCTCATTACCCATTTTTCTTAAAATTTGGTAAACTTTAGGAGTTACTCTTAATACTATATTGTGATATGAAGAGTTAGACCTCATTGTAAATAGAACTTTTATTTCATTTTCCAGATTTTCTAAATCAGCATTTGCATATGGTTTGAACGAAGTTTGCCGTATCTGTAATTTTGGATACGTTTTTGACTACTATAGTTGGATCTCTTACTGTCGGTATGTAAATTTTACTAATCAATTTCAAATCTTCTGATTTGTTTAATTCATCCAGTAGTATTTTATTATCAGTTTGGTTTGGAACCTTTATAATTACATACTTTTTAGCGTTTATAATTCTATTAATCTTAATGTTTTTACCATTTTCTCTGACATTTTAAATATTATTAGAAATTTTTCGAAGTGCATCAGAATTAGGTACACCATCATTTAAAGCCACAATTAAAGTAGATTCATCTTTGAATGACTGCTGTTTTATTTTGATTAGTTCTGCTTCCAGTCGCACAACTTGATTTTTAGATAATTCAATTTTTTTTGGTCCCTTGGGCTTCGAATTATCCAAGCTGTAATTGCCAGCGCTATTCAAGAATTCGGCATTTTACGTTTCTAAGATTTATTTTGGTTGAAATATCTTTGAATTTCACCGTCGTATTGTGATTGGCCAATGTTCTACCATTGTGTGCCACAAGAAATATATATTGTTTAATTTATGAAAGAAATATTTTTATTATTTATTTAGTTAACCCAGGTTCCTCTGGAGGGTAAA
Organism: Cordylochernes scorpioides; assembly: GCA_030710605.1. Classification (NCBI taxonomy): domain Eukaryota; kingdom Metazoa; phylum Arthropoda; class Arachnida; order Pseudoscorpiones; family Chernetidae; genus Cordylochernes; species Cordylochernes scorpioides. The sequence continues at coordinate 42,748,311 of CP092870.1, read as the reverse complement.
GAAGTCGCCAACTACCCGGGCTGTCCTACTGACAGCTAAGTCTTCTTTTTTCATTTATAATTCCTGCAGAAGTCCAATTACTAAGGTGGGCAGATTCTTGAGAGATTTTATAGGGACTTGTGATTCCTGAAGAAAACTTAATAAAATTTTATTTCAGACACAGATATATATTAAATATAAAAAGTCATTCCTGACCGTGCTCACATGAGCATTTCTAGATGGCAGAGCGCCATCTAGTGGAACAAAAATAAACTAAACTTTTATTTAACTTGTTCCGTGATATTTGGCCAACCATCTAGAAATGCTCATGCAATCACGGTCAGGATATGCCTTTTTATTTTTAATATCAACACCTGATCATTTATTTATTTTTTCAGACATATATTTTTATACCCCCCAATATTGAGAATTTAAAATACGTATATATGCAGGCGCGCGCTTACAAAATTAGTAAAATTTAATATATATATATATATTTTAAAATGTTTACAATATTCATTGAAAATATATAATTATTGTCATTATTAAATAATTTTATCTTTACTTTCTTTTTTTTGCTTCTCTAAATGGCTTACAAATATTTATTTTAGAAAAAAATTGAAAAAATAATTCTCAAAAAATAAAAATATATTTTTCTGAATTATTAGTTGATATAAAAAAGTCCGAAGAAAATGACTTCATTGCGTAAACTTCTACCAAGGCCAACAAAGCTACCTCCGCCATCGTTAACGGCCCCAGTTACAAACTCGACATCGTCTATTATTTCAGTTTGTACAACAGCACCACCATATGGCGAGAGAAAGGGCTGGGTTCCCAGATCTCAAGAAGATTTTAATGATGGCGGAGCCTACCCAGAAATATGGGTTCCACAATACCCATTGGATATGGGTAACAAAAAGAGCAAAACGTCGAATGCCTTAGCAGTACAAGTAGATGCCCAAGGTAAAATTAAATATGACGCGATTTTAAAACAGGGTCTAGGAAAGGATAAGGTGATCTATAGCAAGTTGACAGACTTGTTACCTTCAGAGGTTTTAGATGAAGATGACCCAGATCTTCAAAGACCAGATGAAGAGGAAGTACAAAAAACAACAGAAGAAACAAGGCAGGCCTTGGAGAAAATTATAAAGACAAAAATATCAGCGGCAATGCCTGTCAAGAAGGCAGAGAAAGTTGCCCCGCCCCAATATATCAGATACACTCCATCTCAACAAGGAGTTTGCTACAACTCTGGAGCAAAACAAAGGATCATAAGAATGGTTGAAATCCAACGTGACCCAATGGAACCGCCCAGGTTTAAAACAAACAAGAAGATCCCGAGAGGACCGCCCTCACCACCTGTTCCAGTGATGCATTCGCCGACACGCAAAGTGACTGTCAAAGAACAGCAGGAATGGAAGATTCCTCCGTGCATCTCCAACTGGAAGAACAGTAAGGGATACACAATTCCTCTTGACAAGCGTCTTGCTTATGACGGTAGAGGATTTCAGCAAACTCACATCAACGAACATTTCTCTAAGCTTGCAGAAGCGCTATATATGGCTGAACGCAAGGCTCGAGAAGCTGTCGAGCTCCGAGCTCAAGTCGAGCAGAAAGTCGCCCAGAAGGAAAAGGAGAATAAAGAAGAGAATCTTCGGCAGCTTGCCCAGGAGGCCAGAGAAGAGCGAGCTGGGATCAAGAAGCATGTCCAGACCGAGGACGAGGAGACCAAGGAGAGAAACCAGCTCCGGTACGAACGTAACAAGGAGAGGCAGCGAGAGCGCAACATTGCGCGGGCCGCTCCAGACAAGCGCTCCAAGTTTGAGAAACAGAGAGAGCGGGACATCAGCGAGAAGATCGCCCTTGGCCTGCCCACCAAGACTACGTCCAGTGAGGTGGTGTTCGATCAGAGGCTCTTCAACCAAAGCAAGGGCATGGACTCTGGGTTTGGAGACGAGGACGACTACACGGTGTATGACAAACCATGGCGCGGCGCCCAGAACATGAAACAGACCCTGTACAGGCCCACCAACAACAAAGACAACGACATCTACGGCGACGACGTGAACAAGTACGCCACCTCGAAGGAATTCACAGGCGGAGAGTACGACGCCAGGAGAGACGGACCTGTGCAGTTTGAGAAGGAAGAAGACGATCCGTTCGGAGTCGCCAAGTTCTTGACGGAGGCCAAGAAAGCCCATAAGAGGGCGGCAGAGGGTGAAGCTATGGAGAGAAGTCGCAAGAAGAAACGAAACTAAATATATTTGATGACTATCAATATAATATTCAAATCTTCTATATTAAGTTCACATCAACCTGTAATGTAATATGTAATATATATTATGTAATGTAATATTAATAGATTATATTATTAAAAGTTTTAAGTACAAATTTATGCTTTGTTCTACTTCTTCAATTTAGACTTTGTTCCACAATATTTCAATTGATTCTAAAACTTCGATAAAAAATCTTGGCGTTATATGAGAAATAGTTCTCTGGTGTTTTGAACGATATTTCAAGGATTACAATTAAACCTCTCACGTGTGACCACCTAAAGCATAAATACAGGTCGGTTAACGGAGGTTATGTGAAACAATTGGTGATTTCCCAGAAGTATTCGCTCACTGGAGTGATAGCCCATTAATTAGATTCCCTTAAGTCCATCAGGCATTTATTCCCAAACAGGATTTATATATTTAAATAAAATATGTATTTGCTAATGAGTCTCAAATATACCACAAGATTTGCTGGCTGGATATTCTGAAAGGATATATGCACTGAACACTGTCTATTAACCAACAGTTTGTAATTAGCTTTTACTTTTTTTTTTTTTCATTTGCAGAGACTCCGTGGTGAAATCATGTATAAGAAATTTCTCCCAATATCAGTCTGGGTAGACAATATATTTATTGTCTTAATTAAGTTTTCCTCTATATAAATTTCACCGTTAAATGGGATTAGCTTTAAAAATTATAATAATAACAATGCATATAAAGTCGGTGGACGAGTGGGTAACACCCTCTATTCCCTACAGCCATGAACCGGGATCGAATCCTGCGTAAACATTTTGTTTTAATATGTGAATAACCTTCACGTTCATTGTTGTAAATATCATAAACTAGGTTGCTCTTGTTGAGCGGTACCTAATAAAGTTATTTTGGAACAGAATAATAACAATGCTTTTATTACTGGTACTATTACTGTTTTTCCTACATGTGCCCTATATTTCTGTGCTTGGAGAATCTGTATAAGACTAAAAGGTCTTAATAAAGCTCGTTTTTGTTGTTATATAGCGACAGTCATTAAGAGGCCCAGGGGTCATAGATCAGGTCCAAAGATGCGCCGTAAGATGCCACAAGACAGGTACCATAGAGCGTCCAATATTTTGAAATGACAGCAAAACCGGTCTTTAGGGACCCCTGTCTTAAATGGACACTTGTTGAAGGTTTTGTGAAATTTTTATTACATTATTCTATCTTAAAAAATATATATATACATGAATATTTGTGCAGATTTATAAATGTACCTAAAAGTACGTGTGCACTAGAAACATTCAGAAATACAGTCCACTCTCGATAATTTGAAACTCATTAATTTGAATCTCTCGATAATTTGAAATGTTATCCCTTGAAAAACACTCGATAAGTTGAATAAAATCAATATTAATTGGTCCCCTCGGTAATTTGAAGTTGAAGGAATAGTATCGTGCCACAAATGAACATTTGTGAATAACTGTGCAAATGTTTGAAATAATAAATAACGAATTTTGAGATCAAACTCTTGTTTACTTGATTTTTCCCCTCCCTCCCTCTTGGTTGTTTAAACTCCTGTTATTTTGAATTCTTGATAAATTGAAAATTTCCTCTGGTCCCTTGAGTTTCAAATTATCGAGAGTTGACTGTATATAGAAATACAGAGATAACTCTTCTGCATATACACATGTATATTCATGTCCTTCTTCGTTTATTGTGTATTTTAGGTTCTATGAGGAAACTTATTAACTTGAAGCTATTTTCGATTCGTCTGTTTCTTTTTAAAATAACATAATTTCCACTACCCTTCCAATATAAATATACTAGACGGGTGACCCGGGCTTCGCCCCGGGATTGACCCGTGTGCATATCTACCCGAGTGATATATATTTAGATAAGAATTTTTTTTATAATTGTTTGTTATTAGCATTATCTATTTGTTTGCATCAGCATAATTTAATCGTTGATAGAGGGCGCTGTTCGTGAGCTAAGTATAATAATTTGAATATATAGCTTTAATAATTGATTTATATATTTTTTTAAAATAGCCTATCGTCTTCCCCATATTTTTTTTACCTATGTATGGAAATTTTGGTTTGAATTAGTGAATCTTAAGTAGTCTTAATATAAAGTTTTTCGGATAACCTATAGAAGTGAGTTTGTTGATCAATAATTGGGTTTCTGTATCTTTTGAGAGTTGGGTGGTACAATGTGTATATATTCGTTTGGAAAGGGTTTTAACTGTGTTGATCTTGTGACTGATGGGGCAATAAGAGGAATAATGTATATAATCTGGAGTGGAATTTGGCTTATGGTATATTTCTGTTGTATATTGGTTTTGCGTTTTTAGTATAAGTACATCTAGAAATGGTAAGGTGTTATTGTTTTCTGTTTCTATGGTGAAATCTATGTCATTATGTATGGACTTTAGTTGGGTAAAAATGGAATCTATTTTGTTAGAGTTGGATATACAAAAGATGTCGTCTATGTATCTCTGCCAGATGACGATGTCTGAAGGGCCGCTTACGCCCGAAAGCTAGAAACGTTTTTCCCAATAAAAGAAACTCATCCTTTTTGATTCTATGCGTATTACAAAATAGTATTTGAATCAAAACATTCAATAAGGTAAAACACGGGCGTTGCCCGGGCCATTCGTCTAGTATATATATATTAGCATTCAGTAAGAGCGGTAGAAAATTGTTTTATTTTAAAAAGAACGCGTCAAAAATAGTTTAAATTTCGTATAACAGATGGCCGCACCATAACCTATTTTATTAACTTCTATAAAATATCTTCAAATTTTAATCAAAATTGTCAAATCTTCTTTTTTTTTTTTTCAAATTCCTGTTCCAAAATAACTTTATTAGGTACCGCTCAGAAAGAGCAACCTAGTTTATGTTATTTACAGTGAATAATATGAACAGGTTCTTCGAAGGAAAAAAAAAGTGTCCAACGCGGGATCCGATATCATGGCTGTCGGTTTATACCGCCGACTTTTAATTTATTAATTAACAAAGTAAATTATATTTTATTTGATTAAATAGATTAGCATTCTAAGCCGAAGCAGCTGGAGTTATATTTTAACATTATAATCAACTTATTTTCTGACACTTATAAATTTTTTCTGATATCTCAAAATTATTGTAACAATGATTGGCAAGCGATTTCCTGCATATTTTTAAATTTTTGTGAAAACATTCTCCTGTATTGAGTATAAAGACATAGTGATTTATTTTATTCACGATCGGACGTTGTACTGTACGTATTACATCCCAAACACGACGCCAGCCATCTATCTCTGTTCTGAGCTCGATGTACCATCTCGGTGACGCCAGTGAGTTCCACCAATCATATAAGAAACTAGCCGAATGACCCGGGCAACGCCCGGGTTTTACCCGATTGAATGTTTTTAATTCAAATACCGCCGTGGATTTCACTCTTGTGAAACGTCCCGCTCCAAACTTTGCGTGTTTTAAAATATAAAAATGTAAATTTTCACAAAGATATTTTAAAATTCTATTATTTTGATTTTCAAATACTATTCGTTACAATTATAAATTGGCGCCGTGGATGTCACTCTTGTGAAACGTCCCGCTCCAAACTTTGTGTCTGAGAAGCGATATTTTTAGAGAGAGATGATCTGGCTTTGTGTCTTCTGCTTGAATGAATGTTTTTTTTTCTGTTAGAATTTTGTTCCCGCATACTAAAAATGAACTGGCCTCACCCCTGGTCTCTGATTTTTGGAATTTTTCCCGATATAATTTTGTATCTGATAATCGAACATGATTAAGCAATATTGTCATAATCATTTTCTGACTAAAAAACAACTATCTTTGCCCAAAACCTATCAATTTCAATTTCTTTGGCTAAATATCTCTTCCAGATTTTCTCTATTTCCTGTTAAAACATGTTTTACATGTACATTAGGTCAGTTGATATTACCTCCCATCTTCACCGCTAGAGGCGCTGCTTGCGAGCGAAAGGGCAAATTTGCAATGCAAATTTGCAAATAACTCTACGAATATTCGAGATAGGGATCTGAAATTTTCACTATAAGTTTTTTTTCCAGATTCAACTCTATATACTGTTAAAATTTCAGTCAGATTAGTTACGTATTATGGACGTGTATAGCCGACATGGGAACAAACATACATACATACACTGACTTTTATATATATAGGGATTAGAACAATGAATTATGAATGGCTTGTATAACTAATTAACTATCTCTATGGATTTATAATGAAAAGTTAAAGAACGAAAGAGAAGGGTGTTATATTTTATTACGATAACATTGAAACTCTATCCACAGGTGTAACTCTAAGGAACACGAAAACAATAGCGTTTTTATACGAGTCATATCATTTGCATACACAGAATTTAATAAACCTAAAATATTTTCTATTTAAAATTTGCATAGAGAATGCAGCAAGAAAAAACAAACTATACAGCGAGGAGTCGGCACTGATCGAATACAGTAACATATCAATGTCACATTTCCCTTTGTTCACTTTTACTGTGAATGTAAGTGGTTTAATATTATAATAATAATTAAAAGAGGGTCGGTGGAAGGATGGTCTAAACCGTTGGTTTTCGACCGCTACGACCCGGGTTCGATTCCCGCATTGAGCACTTTTTTTTTTTTCTGATAAAAAAAAAAAGCTTCAATGGCCCCCGATTATTGAAAAAATCCTACCTCACCAGCGAGTGCAAGTAACCAAACGGGGCTCTGGCACATTTGTAAATGCAAAGTTGAACTGCTTTTCACATGTTTAAACATGTGGTGCACTTACAGTAAAAGCAGTCGTCAACCTCTACCCACCAATAATAATAATTAAAGGGAGGAATGAAAACCATAAAGGTTAGACCAGTTGAAAAGAGGATGGTACTCAGGTGAGCCTCTTCAGATGAAGTTTTCGGGAAAGCCCTTCTTTCGTTAACTAAAACATGATATTGAATGGAGCGATACGTTTAGAACCGTGCGCTCCTCTCCATGTCTTTCTCTTCTCTAAGTTATCGAATTATGAAAAGTTCATTGCATAGTCTGATTCATTAATTTTAGAATACTATCTTTAATGTTGAAGTCAACAGGACATCTTAGAATACTCAAATTTAATGGAAAAATCAAAACATTCCTGAAATGCCCCAAATGTGATTCCCAACCAGCCAGTCCTGAACATCTATTGTATCAAATCCTCCAAACTCTGGGAAAACCCCAGAACTATAATAGAAAGACAATGGAACCTAATGGAGATTGTTTAAACGACTTGAGGAATAAGCAACAACAATGAAGTTGAGGTCAGAAGTGTTGCTGAAATATTTACAAATAGAAAGTGTTGATGACATTGTGTATCTAAATCCATCTAGGTTCTTTTACATTTTATTTTTGTGCCAGACAAAATAATGCATAATACAATATAATGTGGCTTATGATTGTAGAACGACATTTGAAAATTATCCCGCATGTGTTTCTTTTGAACGAAAATTCGAAATTTATTTTAAGGAGAAATAACAATTATTTCTAACCTTAGGAATGAAGTATGAAAGGATGAATTGTGAAGAGTAATGATAAATTCCCATCCCTGGACACTTTATTTTTTCGTTCATCATTACTCTTCACAATTCATCCTTTCATACTTCATCCCTAAGGTAAGAAATAATCGTTATTTCTCCTTAAAATAAATTTTGAATTTTCGTTCAAAAGAAACACAAGCGGGATAATTTTCAAATGTCGTTCTACAGAGAATGCATTTTTTAAAAATCATTTACATATACACTGGAGTCAAAAATTGAGGGGAAAATGCTTTTTTTTTTGTCTATTGAAGCGAAAATATCAAAGCCAAATATTTGTTGAAATTACCAGTTACAACGATTCAATTTATTGAACTTGGAAATATGTTAATTTGAATTATTCTTGAGATAAGCGCTCTTTCTTTTAACCCATCTAATTGTTATTTTATAATGCATTAGCGCGCCATCTGTTATCAAAATTCGAAACTATGGAAAAATTAATGACATTGCAGTAAGGACAGTAGAAATTGTTTAATTTTTAAAAGAATCATACGCGTCTATAATAGTTTCGAATTTTCATTTTGTTATTTATTTCGAAATATTACAAGAAATCTGGCATAATGGCATTGCATAATTGTTAATTCGATGTTTATGCTGCAGAGGTGTTGGGAGGATTGAGGCAGACTGAAGTCGCCAAACGGCTGCAGTTCTGGGAACATTTCACTGAAGCCAGGGTGGGCCAGAACGATCAACCACGAGTCAAGACGGCCGCTATCAGACTGAGCTCCACAGTGAGATGACAACTGCTCAGATCTCCATGTGCCTCTGTTTCAAAGCAATCTGTTCACCGAAGACTTCGGGACGATGGTCTTCAGTCAAGATGGCCGATGGTTTGTATCTTTCTCAACTTTATCCCCGGAGAACCAGCTAGCCGTGAATATCAGTTATGGACCCAGGATCAGTGGGACAATGTCTGACATGGATTCTTAATGTATATTTATCTGGGAAGAACCTGGTGGGTCTTCTTCTATCTCACCAACACAAGAGAAGAAAACGTTTTGTGTGGAGGTTCTCTCATGGTCTGGGCTGGCTTCCTTCCTGTTTGATATTGTGGAACACAAATAAAGAGATTGTTTGATGAACAGAGGCTCTCTCTCTCTCTCCTACATAACCTAATGTGAACATTGAAATAAAGTGGTTTCAATCTCAAAATATCTCTCTCTCTCAGGAGATATTGATATCTTTTAATAAAATTAATTTTGACGCGTATGCTTATTTCAAAAATAAAACAATTTTTACTACTTTCTTTACTACAATGATTAAATAATGAGAAGGCCTGGCTCATCAGGTGATGAACCCTCCCAGCGGGTTTGCCAGTTTAATTTGGGAGGGTTTACTACTGATGAGCCAAGCCCTCCCAATATTTTATCATTGCAACAAGAGCAGTAGAAAATTGTTTTATAAAAATAAACATTACGCGTTAAAAATAGCTTACATTTCTAATGACATCCTTGGAGCAATGGCCACCCAGACCTTTCGGTCCATAAACCGGCATGCGAAGCATGCACCTATGCTGTATTATCTAGGCCACCTAACCGAAAGGAATGATGCATTCTCCATGCACCGAGCGGCCATTCTTTGGCCCCTCGCGCCCGCCATTATGGTCTGGCTCCATGGGGTCGACCAATCAAACCCACAGGCGTCTCCGAGAGTTCATGGCAAGGTTGCTGACCGAGCCCTCCCGTTCGGACTTAGTTAAACCCGTCCTACGCTCCAATTGGTCACAGTACTCCTTGAATCTGCCGACGAATCAAGGACCTCTGAGGTTCTGAGGTTTACACGGAGAACCAACGCGAAGGCGGGAGGGTGGTACTACTGTGTGCACCCCTTGGTTTCTCATGGTGCGCACGGCAAGGACGCTCCCAATGGCGCATACACAGAGCGAAGACCCAAGAGTTTCAAGACTCGTGCGCCTCGCGCCAGCCAACCAAGGGCCGATGGCCAGCTTACAGCTTCACTGTCCATCAGCCAGTGGCACTCCGACGCAAGGACAAACACGCGGAGTCGCCTCTCCACTCACCAATCCTCAACAATGACAGTTGACACGCTAATGTATCAGTATTTATATCTCATCAGCCCAAGCTCCACACGGCCGATAGATTGCGATCACAAAGATCCTGACCGCCATTCAAACCCGAATTCCAAAAAGCGATTTAAAATAAATTTAATCACGTCGATCTGTGGACGTCAGCTGTTGGACGATGTTTGACTTCCTGGAAGTTGCATCAAGAGAGCAGATGTGGGAATTTTAAGTTCACATTCAATAAATTATTTCTTCGCCCACATAGGGACAGAATACACGTGTATTTCATATACTTTTTATTTGATAAATTTTGATCCTTTTTGGTTTCCATCAAAGTGTGTTGAAAAAAAAAACCACTCAGAGTTGAAAAGTACTTTTAAAATTAAGAGAAAAGAATAGATGGGTCTCAAGATGACATTGAAAATTAACAAAAACTTTGAATAAATCAATTCCTCAATGAACAGTGATATATGGGTAGGGAATTGTGTTCTCAATAAAGTTATGAGTTGAACTTATGGTAACAATAGCGCGCCATCTGTACATGCGTAATGGAACTATAAAGCACGGATTTTTCTTTTTAAAATAAAACAATTTTCTGCTGTTCCTACTGATGAGTCAGGCAGTAAGGACAGTATAGGAAGTTTGTTTGACCAGAATAAATCATGCTTAATAGTTTCTCCTTACATAACTAAACTGATTGTTACGACGCTTTTCAGCCGTCATTGTTTGCTCCAAGGCTTCTAAATAACAAGGAGGGTTCTATGTAGATTCAGAGACGTACTTTATAACCAGTAGCTGCTAGTAGAATTGAGAATTAGGAACACTTAGACGGACTTGTCTCCAATGTCCGCCGCTAGAAGGATCTTCCTCCCCAACAGCCGTCCAGGTCGGGCAAGCTTCTCTGACATCCTCTTCCAGGATCATCCACACGGCCATACTCGCTGAGACAACTTGCCACTTCTTCTCGCACCGCTGATGTCAACAGACTGTCCGTTCTCCCCGCCTGTCTCTTCTTCAGCTAATCTCTTATTTAAATCCCCAGTACCCTCTGGACTTTCTTGTTTACCACCCACGCCGAGGGGGGTAGATGAGACAATATGTAAATATGGCAAAACGCCAGTAAGCGACAAAAGGCAGTTTTGCTTTCAAAATATTCAGACATTCATTCTTGTAAAAGCCCCAACAAATAGAGACCATGTTTTAAATCTGACCATTAACCATTAAAACCAGTTACCATATCTACAATTTTGTTTGTAAATAGTTCCATAACCACACACAAATCAGACTTTATTGCCATTTGATTATTGTAAGAGTGTAGAGAGCTTTTAAGGTTTAATAGATTTATTCTACTCATTCTCCCGGTCTTACTAGCTCCGTTTATTTCTTTTAATGCATGATGACTCTACATTTCGTATACCCATATGATATTTCTACTTTTTTTTACTCTATGTAATAATAATTTAAAAAATTAAATAGAATAAGCAAGCGTAATTCTCATGCATCCAATAAATCATTTATTTACCTTTCATATGTATATAAAAGGTTTCTGTGTAAATTATTCACAAAGATATATTTAAAGAAAATAAAACATTAGGGGGAAATGATCAAGTTACATATTTACAGAAAATGTTCTCCAGATTGTTTAAAAGAATGTTTATGATGTCTAGCTCCATCTATGAGAATAAATATCAACTACTCGTTGATTACCTTTTAATTCAAAGAAAGCTATTATACATGCCATATTTCTGAAGGTTATAGTCTATCTTTATATCTTATTTGAGTCTATATTTTCTATCCTAGCTTAGTCTATCTTTCTATCCTAACTAAGTCTATCTTTCTATCCTAACTAAATATATCTTATTTTAGTCTATCTTTTCTATTATCCAATAGAAAATGGATAACACATGCTGCTCTGTGAGCTTTAAGTTTTATCGGCTTGGAGAGAGTGAAGCTGCATTTATGGATAAAAGGAAAAAAAAGCCTCTTGAGATATTTTTGGTATTTGGGTTGGGATTCTTTTGGTAAAGATCCTCACAGCAGTAATTGTATGATCTATATTGATTTCATATTAAAAATGTAGAACTATGAATGGTGTCAAGTGTTATAAACAAAATTATTCTCAGAGGTTCTAATGATGAGAAGGTAGGATAAAAACCAGATTTTTTTGTCTCCATGGCAAACTAAAGACACTTATATAACTACTTTATTTAGGGATTCTAAGATAATTAACTCATATTATTTATGATACTCATTAATTATATTATCCATATATCTCCACCCACATTTAATTCTACTGAGCACGCATGTTAGTCTGCTATCGAACAAATATGCATATTGCGAGGTTGACACTATAAAATTTACTACTTTCAAACCTGCATTCCATGTGAATAGGTCAAATGTTATTGAGACGTCTGCTCTGCAAACGGAATATGCAAATTATCTTGTTTTCTCCTCGGTATTTTCATGTTACACGGTTAGAACCGAGATCTATCTACAAACTATTTACACATAAAATGTTGACGTCAGGATGATGACGTGGCATTTAATTTACAGAGTAGACCAACACAATGTTTATTCTGTGACTATATGTTAAGAACGGGGTAATTAAAAAAACTCGTGGAGGAAAAGAAAAATTCTGAACGCTCCACAAACCCCCTTTTTAACAAAATAAAAACTTTAACCTAAAGTTTGATATTGTTTTGGGCTGCCTTGGGTGTTCAAGCAAGAAAAAAGGAAGACAACAAAAAGGTTACACATATAAAGTTTTGTTTAATGTTAGCTATAAAATGAAGGATAAAAAAATATATGAAAAACTTATTATTTTTGTATATTCCAAAATTTTTGCATGCAACTTAAATGTTTTTTAACAAAAGAAAATATATAATGATGATATTGACGAAAATAGAAAAAAAACTTAGTAAAAATAAGAAAAAGAAAAATACTACAAAATATGCTAGATTAACATAAAAAATATATCAATTTTTAGGAAATAAAAGCATGTGAGAGAGTGCTCACCAAAAAACAGTTCCTCTCAGTTGTTAAGTCGGCTTGCCCGAGCCCCCCTGCCTTGGAAGCACAATTTCGTCTGTCCTCGACGAACTTCCTGGAATCTTCAGATGAAGCACAATTCGTCGCTCTTGACGTACTCCAACCACTATGCGAATCTCTCAACGATTCGTCTCGGCTTCACCTTTCTTTGAGATGTCAGCCACTCAGTCCCTTCTCAGACCGCTTGTATGGTCGTTTATGGAAGATGGACGAAGATCCCGGAGCTCCTCTTGGGCAAGCCCCCGCGAGGATTTTTTCTTGTCTTGTCGGCACAACTGTGACACCAACTCTGGCGCCCGCGCCCTGACCTTTTTGACCCCTCCGCCCCTCCAATTGGTCGGTGGGTACTTTGGACGGTCCATCCGGCCGGTGGACGCTTACATTCTCTCGGCAAGGGGGGGGCGGTGTGTGAAAAGAGGAGAAGAAACAGCAAAAAATAGATTCCCCTTCGCTGAGGGGTCAGACACACAAAAAACCAAAAATATGAAAAAATAGTTGTAATATTTACATATATACATACAATATTCCATGAGTTCTAACACTATATATAGGGAATGAAGCTACAAGAAAATAAGACCTAATCCTTCTTGTATCTATAATCCAAATTGTGCTTTATCAGGAAATGGAAGCATTAAAGTACGAAGCTTTCTTTTACACATAAAGAAAATTTATCCTTACTGCGATGAAAAATACTGGGCGAAACCGCTGGAAGGTTGACCACTGCTAAGCCAAACCTTTCCAGTATTTTTCTATCTCATTTATCTTGTAAGGAACTTTGTGAGTTAAAGAATTCTAAGGAGCATGCGCATTCTTCAGTTCAAATGTTAACAAAACCTTATTAGAGAAAGTACCTATTTCAAAATTTTGCATTAAGAAAATTTGGAATTGAAATATATTATATTAGTAATTTTAATCAAATTATTTTCTCCTCTTGTTACAAAAAATTTCCAATTTTAAACTTCTTACTTATCATCAATCGACCCTTCCAATTTAAAACTCTGAAATTAAATTTTAAGGCACTAGTTCATTTCTAACTTAAGTTGAATATCAATGTACTTGACGCATGATCGTTTTTGTATTTAACCAAACAGAAGCTTATATTTATATTGTTTGAATAAAGTAATCTCTTAAATATTCATGCGCTAATTATAAAAGTAGGACGTCAAATGCGGCTTTCAAGATAAAACTGGCTTTTGCTGAAGTAAACCATCTAAATACACCATCCCCCGATTTACACGGTACTTGTTTTACACGTTTTCTCTTTTACACGGTTTTCCAAATAAGTTTTTTGTTTTTGTTTTTATCGCACTATACTAAATGCTACTGTGATTGAACACATGCACTGTGTACACATCTCACGAGGAATCCCGAGCTTATGTGCTGACTTTCTGCACACGTACACTGTGTCTGTATTTCTTCGCATAAAAATTTCGCGAAAATTTTTAATTTTCGATATACACGTTTTTCTCAGGAACGTATCTACCGTGTAAATCGGGGGATAGGTGTATTTTGATTTTAATTTTTTAACGGAAGTTTCATTTTTTTCTAATTTTCCATTTCAAAAATAAAAAGTATCTTTACATAACAAATATTTTATAATATTATTTTTTTCACATCTTAAGCGTATCTACGCAAGTTTGACCTTAAATACCCATTTCTTGGTTTCTCAAGAAGCCTCTGGGACCAAAAATCTTTTTTGTCGCAGTGGTACAGCCTATTTCACGCTGACGAGCGCCAACGGCGCAAAACGCGTTCGTAGATGGCTTTTCTTGATTTATCAAGAAATTGGGTTGGCCAAATATCAGGGAACAGGCTAAATCGATGTTTAGTTGATCTCTGTTCCACTAGATGGCGCTCTGCCATCTGAAAAGCACATGTGCTCCTGGTCAGCATATGCCTTATTTATTTTTAATATCAAATATTATTCTGGATGTTTTTCATGAGGATCACTCAGAATATTAGGAGAAGAACCGTTGTCTAAAGTGTAAGTTCTGCGGAGATGAAATCAGCCAATCAGCAGGCAATGTTTTTTCTCAGTTCAACGACATTGTGGATTCCATTGCATTAGTGCAGCCCAACGTGGGGCGCGCAGTTAATATGTAAAAAGGAAGGAGTTTCACCAAGTTCTGAAATGATCAAAACTTTTTATTTTTATTGAGAGGACATCACATGAATGGGATAGGTCGTCACTGGATAGTGTACATGAACGTAATGTGGGGAAACTGGACATCGATAGACCCAGAATTTCTTCGGCGGTTCCCCAACAGTCAGATACCTTGAATGCAATGGACAGAAGCCTTGTAATATATGGCTATCTGGATTTTTCGTTGTTGCTTCGCTATTGGATAATTCCCATTTCAGAAATTGTATCAAGAGCCTTTTATGGATTTCATATGTAGGGCTAACATTCAGATGTCCTTCTTTAAATGCGTTGTGGTGAGCTGCTTCGATTTCGCACTGAGTCTCCGTGTTGGATTTCTTGAGCTCGCCGGCACAGGAGGTACTGCGACGACCGGTGGACGAGGTGCTGGGAGCATTCCTTGAGGACATCACGAGCTTGTCATTTTGCGAATGAAATTTCTGGACTGCCAATTTTCAATTATTTTAAAATTAATTTTAAATGTTCATTTTCAGTGTGGTTTGTTAAGGAGCTTAACATATTGTTTCCTTTTTCGTATCATTTGTAATTTAACTGGGTGATCATTTCGATTGTTAAATTATATTTACCCTTACCTCACCTTTCAATATATGTTTTGGGAGAATCGGAGATAATATTACCCTTTAGGGTTACTCCGAATTTCGGAAATTGGAAAAGAGTTGCTTTTAGGAGATTTCTTTCTATTGAAAATAAGTTATTAAAGAGTGAGCAACTTTATAGTCGGTATAAACTTTTTATGAAGGAATATTCATCGCTAAATCATATGCAAATTATCTCAGCTGTAGATATTCCTAAATCCCCGTCCCAGGTCTATTATATGCCACATCATTGTGTGCTAAAAGAGGAGAGTACTATCACTAATCTCAGAGTAGTCTTTGATGCCTCAGCTTGCTCTGATGATAGTCCCTCTTTGAATAAAGCCTTACATATAGGTCCTAAATTACAAACAGACATCTTTGACCTTCTATTGAGGTTTCGGACTTTTTTTGTTGCACTATCTGCAGATATTGAGAAGATGTACAGGCAGATATTGATTCATCCTGATTATAGTGACTATCAGAGAGTCTTGTGGTGTGATTCACCATCAGATGGTATTCAAGAATATAAGTTATCAACAATCACTTATGGAACAGCATGCGCTCCATATTTGGCCATTCGAACGTTGCATCAGTTGGCGGATGACGAAGCGATGAATTATCCTGTTGCTTCGGAAATTGTGAAGAGAGATTTTTATGTCGATGACCTTCTTACAGGAGCAGATACTGTGGAAGAGGCACAAGTTTTGATTCGACAGATCATTGCTTTGTGAGCTGAAGGAGGTATTCCCATTAGGAAATGGGTTTCTAACAGTCCAAAAATACTTGATTTCCTACCTGGAGATCAAAAGGGCATTAATCAATCCTTTGATTTCAAGGATCTCCCGTCGGTTAAATTATTGGGCATTTTGTGGGATCCGAGCTTAGACTCATTTACCATCAGAGTGAAGCCCCCTGATATTCAGGTATATTCTAAACGGTCGCTTCTATCATTGATTGCGAGAATCTACGATCCTTTGGGCTGGATGGCTCCTTTGGTTATCATTTTTAAAATCATGCTGTAAAAACTCTGGGCCAAGGGATGCAACAAAATTCACTTTATAAATTCTATATTGCTGTGATAAATAATTTTTATTTGTAAATTTACTTCAAGTAATTCAAAATAAAAAACTACTTGAAAGGTAAATAACTTTCTTTTTTCACGACTGCACCTCTTTTTCAACAACATAAACAAAAAATAAATCGTAACAATTTAAGCCGACAGGATTGACCTATTTTCTATTAAATTATATTATATATTAATCCAAATTTCTCTAACCAAGCAATTTCAGATATATTGCATAAATACAATAATGTTTTCTCTAAACATAATTTTGATATAGGACACATAGAACTAACCCAATTTGCATATCTCTTTTAGATAATATTCCCACACATAGCACAAAAGCCATATAGGACATCTTTTTACAATAATGCTGAAATACAAAAACAAATAACTGAATTATTAAAATATGATATTATTAGACCCTCATCTAGCCCCTATAGCTCCTGCATTATTAGTGAATAAGAAATCTGATGCCCCAAATCACCCCACAAGACTCTGTATAGATTATAGGAAACTTAATAAAAAAACAGTTCCAGAACATACCCCAATTCCACTTATAGAACAAATTATGGATAGGTTATCACAGTCAAAAATATACACTATTCTAGATGTTAAAAATGCATATTGGCATATACCCATAGATGAAAAAGATAAATATAAAACATAATTTGTAACACAATTAGGATGTTATGAATGGAATAAACTTCCATATGGTTTAAAAAACGCACCCTCACAATTTGAAAGAATTATGAAATCAATTTTTACTAAACATAACATACAATATGCCTTAAATTATTTTGATGATATTATTATACACTCCAAAACTTATGAAGAACACATTAAACATTTAGATGACATATTAGACATATTTGAACAAGAAAATATAAAACTTAATCTCAATAAATGTAAATTTTTTACAAAAAGAAATAAAATATTTGCATGTGAGAATATATATAATATATATATATATATATATATATATATATATATATATAATAATAAATAGTTATTTAATTTTATAGTCCAGTTTTGTATTAAGATTATCTTCAATATTATGATCATTTAAATTCAAATTATAAAATTTGTAAAATGTTATTAATTTGTAGATAGAGAGAGAAAAAAAAATTCCTTTACTTCTAATACATCATCAAGTTAATTATATATTTATAATTAATAACAATAAAAATTAACAACGTAACGTCTTTTGCATCGGCTTTTACACGTCATTTAGACATACTCTAATCCTATATATAGAATAATCGAAGTGAGAATATATATAATAGTTAGAAAAAAGAGAGAAAGACAGAACCATGCACTTTTAATCAAACTAATAATAAGGAAAAAAAAAATTTTGTAAAGAAGGTAGATAAGATTGTTAGTATATATATATATATATTTATAATTTTATATTTTATCCTTTTTTTTAAAAGATTTTTTAAGGTTTTTTTTTATTTTATAATATGATTATAAATAGTTGTATTTAGTAATATATCTATAGTATGAATTAACATTTGTTATAAGTTTGGATATTATGTTTTGAAACCCTAATGGTAGACCAGACATACACAAAAAACTTTAAATTGAAATAAATTGGAAAAAGAGATCTGCTGGACCGGGGATCTTCAGATAAAAGCCCAGCGACATTTCACCCCTTCTTTATTATGTCATAGATCTCTTTTAAACCGGATTTTATGTGTTAATATTAAGTTGTTTCAGTGAAATATTTAAATGAACATATATAACAGATACAAGTGTTAACAAATTCAAACTGTAAACCTACCTCGACCGCGGCGTCCTCCATTGTGAATATCTATTTCTGGCTGACACATGTTGCGGGGGGGGACATTTCAAATTTAGACCATTTATTCAGAATTTTTTGAACAACAAGAAAATTAAAGAAGAAAGGAAAAATAGTTAATGGAAGAAAGCTGAATTTCATAATCTTTACAGCTAGTTATATCAAAATAACTGATTCAACACTTATTCATCTTTTAATATTCCTTTAAAAAGGCAAATTATAAGAGTTTAATAAAGCTATTAATTGTGCAAATTCACCTTTATTTAACTTCCATTTTCCTCCCCAGAAATTGGAGATTAAACAAAATGAAGTATATACTATAACACTTTAAAAATCTTGTGAAAAAATCTTTTAATCAGTTATTTAATCAAAGTTTAATTAACTGTTAAAGATTATAAATTTGTATTAGTTATTATTAAGAGAAATTATAGAAAGTTGATTTCATAAATGGATATTTCCATTTATTTTTTTTAAAATATTTTATAATTGATATACTGTTGAAATATTTTACTTGTCTGATACTAAATTTGTTTTTAATATTTCTGGGGAGGAAAATGGAAGTTAAATAAAGGTGAATTTGCACAATTAATAGCTTTATTAAACTCTTATAATTTGCCTTTTTAAAGGAATATTAAAAGATGAATAAGTGTTGAATCAGTTATTTTGATATAACTAGCTGTAAAGATTATGAAATTCAGCTTTCTTCCATTAACTATTTTTCCTTTCTTCTTTAATTTTCTTGTTGTTCAAAAAATTCTGAATAAATGGTCTAAATTTGAAATGTCCCCCCCCGCAACATGTGTCAGCCAGAAATAGATATTCACAATGGAGGACGCCGCGGTCGAGGTAGGTTTATAGTTTGAATTTGTTAACACTTGTATCTGTTATATATGTTCATTTAAATATTTCACTGAAACAACTTAATATTAACACATAAAATCCGGTTTAAAAGAGATCTATGACATAATAAAGAAGGGGTGAAATGTCGCTGGGCTTTTATCTGAAGATCCCCGGTCCAGCAGATCTCTTTTTCCAATTTATTTCAATTTAAAGTTTTTTGTGTATGTCTGGTCTACCATTAGGGTTTCAAAACATAATATCCAAACTTATAACAAATGTTAATTCATACTATAGATATATTACTAAATACAACTATTTATAATCATATTATAAAATAAAAAAAAACCTTAAAAAATCTTTTAAAAAAAAGGATAAAATATAAAATTATAAAAATATATATATATTGTTGCACCAGGTTGCGGCTTGGCAGACTCTTCAGGCATGATTCTCTCCTGTGCTGGGTCTTGCATCTTACCAGAGCGTGTTTCAACCATCCTACAAATTTATATAAGGGAATAATGAGATAAGTCTACTTTAAGTAGCCTCCAGAATAATTTATTTATTTCCTCACATCAAAGAGAGCAGTGAAGTCACACGTGTACCTAAATACAAATGATGATAATCTAAAAAATAATCTGTTTTAAATAAATATCATAGAATATAAAAATAAATAAATATATAATTTAAATTTCAAATATATTAAAAATGATATAAGAAATACGCCATTAATCATGATGTAACACTTCCCCCTCTCCAGAGGTCGTCACGTCCTCGTGAGTTACCTCATCAATTCTCTCAAAATAGGGTTTGAGTCTTGAGACATGGACAATCAATGGGTCTTGGCCAGGATTATCTTTCGGCTCAATTAAGTAATTTACGTTAGACAGCTTCTTTAATATTCGATATGGGCCAAAATATTTTCTCAATAGTTTTTCACATTTTCCGATTTTCCTGACTGGTGTCCAAACTGCCACTAAATGTCCTGGTTCATAGATTTTCTCATTGTGTTTTTTGTCATAGTTTCTTTTCATTCTTTCCTGAGTCTTCTCTGTGTTGTCAATGACTACCTGTCTCGTCCTTGCTATTTTATCTAAGTAGTTTTCTATATATTCGTCGTAATCGTCCATGTTACTGTCCGTTGGGATATTCTCGTCGTCTAAGAGGGACATGGGTTCCCTTCCAAACAACAGGAAAAATGGAGAGTAGCCTGTGGTTTCTTGAATCGTGGTATTATACGCGTGGGTGATAAAAGGGAGGATTTCATCCCAGTTCTTTTGGTCTGTGTTCACATACATGCTGATCATATTGATTAAAGTTCTATTTAGCCGTTCCGTTAGTCCGTTAGTCTGGGGGTGGTAGCTCGTTGTGAAGCAGTGTTTCACTTTGCACATTTTCATTACCTCCTTCATCAAATTGCTAGTGAATTGTGAACCTCTATCGCTAATAAGAAATTTTGGGGCCCCGTGACGTAAAATAATATGTTCGATTAAAAATGTAGAGACTTCTTTCACGGTTGCTTCTGATACTGCCTTTGTTTCAGCATACTTGGTATAATAATCAGTCAACACAATTATCCACTTCCTTCTTCTTTTCGTTGATGGCAAGGGGCCAACAAAGTCAATTCCGATTCTTTCAAAAGGGTAGTTAGCTGGGGGAATAGGTTGTAGAAGTCCAGAAGGCAAGTGATTTGAACCTTTCCGACTTTGGCAAAGATGGCACGTCTTTACAAATTCTGAAACATCTTTCAACATGGAAGGCCAATAGTATTTATTCTTCAATCGGTAAGTGGTTCTGGCGACGCCCAGATGGCCATTCAGCATATGGTTGTGGTATTCACTCATGACTTCCTTCCTTCTCTTCTTTGGCACTACCAGCAACCATGCCCTACCTTCAGGATTTGGATTTTTCTTGTAGAGACACCCATTTTCTTCTTTGAAGTTCTGTGTAATTGAACGCTTGTTTCCACTAAGGTTCTCCTTAATATTCTCAATAAAATCATCCTTTTCGTCTATTATTTGATTCAGAAATAGTCTTTCATAATCTTCGTCCCATTCGTTTTCAGGTAAGGGTCCTCTAGATAGACCATCAGCGTCCAGATGTTTTTTACCCGATTTGTGTATAATTTCGAAATTATATTCCTGAATCTTCAGTGCCCATCGTGCTAATCGGCCAGTCGGATCTTTCAGATTCTTAAGCCAGCATAGTGCGTGATGATCAGTTACGATTTTGAAGTGCCTTCCATATAGGTAGGGTCGTAACTTGGACATTGACCACACAACAGCTAGACATTCTTTTTCGGTAGTCGAATAATTTTGCTCAGGTTTGCTCAGTGTTCGACTTAAATATGAGATAACTTTTTCTTTATCGCCGAACTTTTGGACTAATGTTGCACCCAGGCCGATGTTAGATGCGTCAGTATGAATGTAAGTAATTGCATTCGGGTCAAAGTGCCCTAAGATTGGAGGATTTATCAATGCTACTTTAAGGGTTTGAAATGCTTTTTCTTGATTTTCTGTCCAGGTAAAAGGTACATTCTTTTTTATAAGACTGGTTAATGGATCGGCAATTTTTGAAAAACCTTTGATAAATTTTCTATAATATGAGCACATTCCTAAAAATGATTGAACTTCTTTTATCTTTTTGGGCCGAGGAAAATCTCTAATAGCCTTGATATTATGCTCCGCTGGTTTTATACCATGTTGATTAGTTATATGGCCAAGAATCTCCAGTTCTTCGAAAGCAAATTGGCATTTTTTGTTGTTCAATTTTAAATTAGCCTCGCGAAAACATTTTAAAACAGCTTCTATTCTTTTGAGATGTGTTGAAAAATCCGAGCTATAAATGATTACGTCATCTAGATAACATAAGCAAATTTGCCATCTAAGATTACCAAGCATATTTTCCATGTTCCTCTCAAATGTAGCAGGGGCATTGCATAGACCAAAGGGCATTACGTTGAACTCATATAGGCCATGTGCTGTAGTGAAGGCTGTCTTTTCTTTATCTTTCTCCTCAACCTCTACTTGCCAATATCCTGATTTAAGGTCAATTGCTGAAAAGTATTTGGATCCTTGAAGTGTATCCAATACTTCATCAATTCTGGGAATTGGGTAAACATCCTTCACTGTTACATCATTCAATTTTCTGTAGTCAACGCAAAATCTGTACTTACCATCTCGCTTCTTGACCAAGATTACAGGGAAGGACCATGGACTCGAGGATGGTCTAATTATGCCGTCTCTGAGCATTTCATCAATTTGTTCTTTTATGATTTCTCGCTCTTTCGCGCTCACCCTATACGGCTTGTGTTTGATCGGTTTCGCGCCTTCTGTATCGATCCGATGTTTCGCTAAGTTGGATCTTCCTAATCCCGACGAAAACAAATCCTCGTACCTTTCCAAAACTTGTTTCAATTGCTCCTTTTCCTTATATGCTAAATTTTCGTTTATCTGAAATTGGGGTTCTTCATGCTCTTTTTGTTCACTTTCTTCCACAAGATTCACTTCGGCTGGCTGGCTTCCAAAGCACAATGTTTGGTTTTTTAATATTTTTAATGGTCGAGGGTAAGGGTTTGTTATCCAGATATATGTTTCCTTATTCACAACATTTATTAAGCTTCTCGCTAGTCGAAGTCCATTTGTTTGAAACATTTTATGGTTCTCCTCGATGATGTATTCGCCATCCTCTGCTTCTACAAATGCATTGATCAATTTAATAGAAAGTTCTGGTATAATGGCATCCTTTGCACTTTTTATTTTCTTCTGTTGATATTTGATTACGTCACGATTTTCTGTCAAGTCATATTTGATTATTTCACGCTGACAATCAATTTTTGCGTTCATTTTCTTAAGAAAATCACGTCCAAGTATAAATATTCGCAAATGTGTTCTCATTATCACAAATTGATGTGTGATTGTTTTGTCATCAAATTTTATATTTAAAATAATATTTCCTACGATATCTAATTCTTTGCCATCGGGTCCGGAGCACATTTTATCAGGATTTATTATTTCAAGACCTGTGTTGAGAGCTGTATTAAGGTCGACCACTGAAAGATCGGCGCCTGTATCAATCAAAGCTTCGCAGATACCGATTCTATCCACGTTAATGTTCATTTTATATTTGGGGTCCAACTTTTTAATTCCATTTATGGTCGACTTGCTTTGATTGACGGACTCAGGCGCGATGTTTAGTTTAAATCTTCTAATGCGGCATATCTATTCCTTGTAGGGATACTCGAGTACGGGCTATTACTTACGTCCGCGTAGAGCAGAGGTCTCGACTTCTGAGTTCCATTATCCATTCGGATTTCTTCTTCGACCTTGTCTTGTGTAACTATGGGGTCCTCTTCCACAATTCTTACAAACCTGACTCTGCAATACCGCGCTACGTGTCCTGGCTTGTTACACTTGGTCTCCCGTCTTCTGTCCTATTCCTATTTGAATTTGGATTCTTATTGTATGTTTTACTTGGGTAGACCGGTTTTGGCTCAGGATTGGGAGTGTAAGATCGTCTAGGGGCAGATACCTGGGGCAGAGGCTTGTTCTGGTAGTACCTCGGAGCGGGGGCCTGGGGCTTGGAGGTGTTCTGATATGGTCTTCTGAACGACGTAGCATTCTTCCATTGCTCTTGATGATGGGGACGAGGAGAGCGTGGTCCATTATAAAGAGCTTTTGATTTTTCTGCACGTTCTTGGTAATTCTTTTCGAACAAATCCAGCTTTTTACAAATTTCTAGAAGTTCATTGGTATTTTTAGGAGGGTTTAGGTGAAGGGCAAAAGAGTATTCTTTCTTTAACCCTCCAATAACCCAGTTTATTTTAGTCTCTTCTTCCATTTGGGGGTCGACCTTGTTGCACAGTACAAGGATATCCTCTGCGAACCTGATTGCAGGTTCATTCCACTGCTGCATTCTGTTTAGCCTCATCTTCATTTCTTCTTTGTTGGCGTCTGAGGCAAAATCCTGAATTAGGCGGCTCTTGAAATTTTCCCAGCTGGTGAAACTTATCTTGTGTAGGTTCAGCCAGGTTTTGGCGCTACCAATCATATTCATGGCAGCATAACGAGAGATAATGTAGTCTGCCCAATGGTACAGGAAGCCAATTTCTTCAAGAGATTCAATCCATGGGCGAGGGTCTTCCGTTCCATCAAACTTGGGGATGTCGATGTTGGGATTCAGGACAACTGGGTCGGAACTAGCATCTCTACCAATTGTTGCACCAGGTTGCGGCTTGGCAGACTCTTCAGGCATGATTCTCTCCTGTGCTGGGTCTTGCATCTTACCAGAGCGTGTTTCAACCATCCTACAAATTTATATAAGGGAATAATGAGATAAGTCTACTTTAAGTAGCCTCCAGAATAATTTATTTATTTCCTCACATCAAAGAGAGCAGTGAAGTCACACGTGTACCTAAATACAAATGATGATAATCTAAAAAATAATCTGTTTTAAATAAATATCATAGAATATAAAAATAAATAAATATATAATTTAAATTTCAAATATATTAAAAATGATATAAGAAATACGCCATTAATCATGATGTAACAATATATACTAACAATCTTATCTACCTTCTTTACAAAATTTTTTTTTTCCTTATTATTAGTTTGATTAAAAGTGCATGGTTCTGTCTTTCTCTCTTTTTTCTAACTATTATATATATTCTCACTTCGATTATTCTATATATAGGATTAGAGTATGTCTAAATGACGTGTAAAAGCCGATGCAAAAGACGTTACGTTGTTAATTTTTATTGTTATTAATTATAAATATATAATTAACTTGATGATGTATTAGAAGTAAAGGAATTTTTTTTTTCTCTCTCTATCTACAAATTAATAACATTTTACAAATTTTATAATTTGAATTTAAATGATCATAATAGTGAAGATAATCTTAATACAAAACTGGACTATAAAATTAAATAACTATTTATTATTATAATTAATTTAGATTTAGCTTGCTAATCTAATCAAATCTAATTGATATAAGTTATCATTATTATCAGTTTGCTCCTTAAGTTTTAAAAGTAGAATCACTGTTATAATTTTGTTATATAGTTTCTACACTATATTAATTCATATGAGCTTGCTCTATGATATATTTTTTATATATAACATAATTATTTTTCCAAAACCTTCCCGGTGATATACCTAATAATATCCCAAAATTTCACGGCGATTGGATGTATGGTTTTTGAATCTATAGAGTACAGACAGACAGACAGACATTCAATTTTATATATATACTAGCGGACCCGCCCGGCTTCGCCCGGGTTTTACCCGAGTGAATGTTTGTCTAACGAACATTTGTTGAAACAATTCTCTTTAAACTTATAAAACGTACTCGGCTTCGCCCGGGGTTTTACCCGAGTAAAGGTTTGTCTAGCGAACATTTGTTAAAACAATTCTCTAAAAACTTATTAAAAAATAAAAAAGATATATTTTGATAATTTGAAACTCGTAAATTTGAATCTCTCGATAAAGTGAACATTTTTTCCCGGTCCCTGTGTGCCTTGTCATCCTGAATTTTGTCTTTCCTAATTTTCTACATTAGAAAATCATAGTTTTATCTAGTGAACATTTTTTCCCGGTCCCTTGAGAAATACTCGATAAGTTGAATAAAATCAATATTAATTGGTTCCCTCGGTAATTGGAAGTTAAAGGAATAATATCTTCGCCTTGGAATTGTATCATTATTCTTGTCGCAAATAAATTGCCGTGTCATCCTGAGATAATCTTACTTTTGATAAATAATATTTAAGATAACAAACTTAGTGATAAGAAAACTTGTTATCATCGTCACAATGGGGGCGCTGCTTGCGAGTTAAATCTACAAATCTGCAAATAACTCTAAGGATATTCAAGATATTCATGAAATTATTTTTCAAAAACCTTCCCGGTGATATACCTAATAATATCCCAAAATTTCACGGCGATTGGATGTATGGTTTTTGAATCTATAGAGTACAGACAGACAGACATTCAATTATATATATTTAAGATAATATAAAAGAGTTTTAAAAATTGTAAAAAAAAAAAAAAATGCATCGGCCGGGAATCGAACCCGGGCCGCCCGCGTGGCAGGCGAGCATTCTACCACTGAACCATCGATGCTTAAAAAAATGGCCATATTTAGGTATTCATTCCATTCCGGATTAGTCCGCGTAAAAAAAGTTCTTCAAATGAAAAAAAAAGAAATAGCCAAAAAACTAATCAAAATGCAGCCGAAAATTTTCCTCAGGTTTATAAAAAGCGACATGCAAAATATGGTACCAATTGGTTCAGTAGTTTTTGAGTTTATCGCGAAACAGACAGACAGACAGAAATTGACTTTTATATATATATAGATATAGATAGAGATCTACTCTTCATTGTTGGCTTTTTATCTGACATTCATTCTTCATTGTTGACTTTTTATATTACATTTACTCTTCATTGTTTGCTTTTTATCTTACATTCACTCTTCATTGTTGGCTTTTTATCTTACATTCATTCTTCATTGTTGGCTTTTTATATTACATTCACTCTTCATTGTTGGCTTTTTATCTTACATTCATTCTTCATTGTTGGCTTTTTATATTACATTAACTCTTCATTGTTGGCTTTTTATCTTACATTCATTCTTCATTGTTGGCTTTTTATATTACATTCACTCTTCATTGTTGGCTTTTTATCTTACATTCATTCTTCATTGTTGGCTTTTTATATTACATTCACTCTTCATTGTTGGCTTTTTATCTTACATTCACTCTTCATTGTTGGCTTTTTATATTATATTCACTCTTCATTGTTGGCTTTTTATCTTACATTCATTCTTCATTGTTGGCTTTTTATATTATATTTACTCTTCATTGTTGGCTTTTTATATTACATTCATTCTTCATTGTTGGCTTTTTATATTACATTTACTATTCATTGTTGGCTTTTTATCTTACATTCACTCTTCATTGTTGGCTTTTTATCTTACATTCATTCTTCATTGTTGGCTTTTTATATTACATTCACTCTTCCTTGTTGGCTTTTTATCTTACATTCATTCTTCATTGTTGGCTTTTTATATTACATTCACTCTTCATTGTTGGCTTTTTATATCATATAGAAAATCATAGTTTTATCTAGTGAACATTTTTTCCCGTGTCACATTGCCGTGTCATCCTGAGATAATCTTACTTTTGATAAATAATATTTAAGATAACAAACTTAGTGATAAGAAAACTTGTTAACATCGTCACAATGGGGGCGCTGCTTGCGAGTTAAATCTACAAATCTGCAAATAACTCTAAGGATATTCAAGATATTCATGAAATTATTTTTCTAAAACCTTCCCGGTGATATACCTAATAATATCCCAAAATTTCACGGCGATTGGATGTATGGTTTTTGAATCTATAGAGTACAAACAAACAGACAGACAGACAAACAGACAGACAGACATTCAATTTTATATATATAGATATAAGATAATATAAAAGAGTTTTAAAAATTGTAAAAAAAAAAATACATCGGCCGGGAATCGAACCCGGGCCGCCCGCGTGGCAGGCGAGCATTCTACCACTGAACCACCGATGCTTAAAAAAATGGCCATATTTAGGTATTCATTCCATTCCGGATTAGTCCGCGTAAAAAAAAGTTCTTCAAATGAAAAAAAAAAAAGATATAGCCAAAAATACTAATCGAATGCAGCCGAAAATTTTCCTCAGGTTTATAAAAAGCGAAATGCAAAATATGGTACCAATTGGTTCAGTAGTTTTTGAGTTTATCGCGAAACAGACAGACAGACAGAAATTGACTTTTATATATATATATATATAGAGATTTACTCTCCATTGTTGGCTTTTTAACTTACATTCATTCTTCATTGTTGGCTTTTTATATTACATTCACTCTTCATTGTTGGCTTTTTATCTTACATTCACTCTGTTGGCTTTTTATATTATATTTACTCTTCATTGTTGGTTTTTTATCTTACATTCATTCTTCATTGTTGGCTTTTTATATTACATTTACTCTTCATTGTTGGTTTTTTATCTTACATTCATTCTTCATTGTTGGCTTTTTATATTACATTTACTCTTCATTGTTGGCTTTTTATCTTACATTCACTCTTCATTGTTGGCTTTTTATATTATATTTACTCTTCATTGTTGGTTTTTTATCTTACATTCATTCTTCATTGTTGGCTTTTTATATTATATTTACTCTTCATTGTTGGCTTTTTATCTTACATTCATTCTTCATTGTTGGCTTTTTATATTACATTTTCTATTCATTGTTGGCTTTTTATCTTACATTCACTCTTCATTGTTGGCTTTTTATCTTACATTCATTCTTCATTGTTGGCTTTTTATATTACATTCACTCTTCATTGTTGGCTTTTTATCTTACATTCATTCTTCATTGTTGGCTTTTTATATTGCATTCACTCTTCATTGTTGGCTTTTTATATCATATAGAAAATCATAGTTTTATCTAGTGAACATTTTTTCCCGTGTCACATTGCCGTGTCATCCTGAGATAATCTTACTTTTGATAAATAATATTTAAGATAACAAACTTAGTGATAAGAAAACTTGTTATCATCGTCACAATGGGGGTGCTGCTTGCGAGTTAAATCTACAAATCTGGAAGTAACTCTAAGGTTATTCAAGATATTCATGAAATTATTTTTCAAAAACCTTCCCGGTGATATACCTAATAATATCCCAAAATTTCACGGCGATTGGATGTATGGTTTTTGAATCTATAGAGTACAAACAAACAAACAGACAGACAAACAGACAGACAGACATTCAATTTTATATATATAGATATAAGATAATATAAAAGAGTTTTAAAAATTGTAAAAAAAAAAATACATCGGCCGGGAATCGAACCCGGGCCGCCCGCGTGGCAGGCGAGCATTCTACCACTGAACCACCGATGCTTAAAAAAATGGCCATATTTAGGTATTCATTCCATTCCGGATTAGTCCGCGTAAAAAAAAGTTCTTCAAATGAAAAAAAAAAAAGATATAGCCAAAAATACTAATCGAATGCAGCCGAAAATTTTCCTCAGGTTTATAAAAAGCGAAATGCAAAATATGGTACCAATTGGTTCAGTAGTTTTTGAGTTTATCGCGAAACAGACAGACAGACAGAAATTGACTTTTATATATATATATATATATATAGAGATTTACTCTCCATTGTTGGCTTTTTAACTTACATTCATTCTTCATTGTTGGCTTTTTATATTACATTCACTCTTCATTGTTGGCTTTTTATCTTACATTCACTCTGTTGGCTTTTTATATTATATTTACTCTTCATTGTTGGTTTTTTATCTTACATTCATTCTTCATTGTTGGCTTTTTATATTACATTTACTCTTCATTGTTGGTTTTTTATCTTACATTCATTCTTCATTGTTGGCTTTTTATATTACATTTACTCTTCATTGTTGGCTTTTTATCTTACATTCACTCTTCATTGTTGGCTTTTTATATTATATTTACTCTTCATTGTTGGTTTTTTATCTTACATTCATTCTTCATTGTTGGCTTTTTATATTATATTTACTCTTCATTGTTGGCTTTTTATCTTACATTCATTCTTCATTGTTGGCTTTTTATATTACATTTTCTATTCATTGTTGGCTTTTTATCTTACATTCACTCTTCATTGTTGGCTTTTTATCTTACATTCATTCTTCATTGTTGGCTTTTTATATTACATTCACTCTTCATTGTTGGCTTTTTATCTTACATTCATTCTTCATTGTTGGCTTTTTATATTGCATTCACTCTTCATTGTTGGCTTTTTATATCATATAGAAAATCATAGTTTTATCTAGTGAACATTTTTTCCCGTGTCACATTGCCGTGTCATCCTGAGATAATCTTACTTTTGATAAATAATATTTAAGATAACAAACTTAGTGATAAGAAAACTTGTTATCATCGTCACAATGGGGGTGCTGCTTGCGAGTTAAATCTACAAATCTGGAAGTAACTCTAAGGTTATTCAAGATATTCATGAAATTATTTTTCAAAAACCTTCCCGGTGATATACCTAATAATATCCCAAAATTTCACGGCGATTGGATGTATGGTTTTTGAATCTATAGAGTACAAACAAACAAACAGACAGACAAACAGACAGACAGACATTCAATTTTATATATATAGATATACAAATTAAATTATATTAGATATTCTAATATAAATAAATCTTCATACAAATTTTAATTATCTTTCATTGTTTGATTATTAAAAAGTAAATTATAAAAGTAATTTTAGAAAAAATAACTTCAGAACTTTTGTTTTTTTCAGTGTTTAGTTAGTTTAAAGATGTTTTTTTTATTAGTTATTCTTAAAAATATAACAGATAACAAACAGTAATATCTATATATTTATAGATTAATTATTCAATTTATTACAAATTTTATCACCACAAAAACAATTAAGAAAAATATATTTAAAAATTCATAAGAATAACAAACTAAAAAAACTAAAAAAAAAACTACAAACATATTAGTGTTAGCACCTCTTTTATGTTAATTTAAACTCGCTAAGAATTGCCTAAGAAAAAATTGTCAAACTTGTCCCTCTCTTAAGAACCATGACACTTTTCAAACAACTAGTTGTAAATTAGTAAATACTATTTATAAATTAACATGCCAAATTTGTCAACTATCATATATAGGACAAACTTGTAATCCATTAAATATACGAATAAACCTACATAGAAACCACGCTAAAAAATCAATTGGTAATATATATATGAAAGAACACAATCAATTACATACTTTTAGCAACTTTAAGATAGAAATACTAGACATATGTCAAAACAAAAAACAACGACTATTATTAGAAAACAACTACATTTATAAACACAACACATTATACCCTTATGGACTTAACGACGAATTAAACTACACATACAAACCACAAACAGAAGAAATTTCAACCTATGAAATCAGCTGCAAATACAAAAAAAATGAATTTAAAACTAAACCTAATAAAACTAGAGGTAAAACTACCAATAAATTAGGTTACATTGAATTTGAAGAATTACTGGACCCAAAACAAATGTACACTAACAACTTCGTCGATAAATTTATTAAAACATTATTTAAACTAAATAATAATAAATTTATCAAACTCATAGAATATATTAAAATTCATAATCTGACTAACAGATTAATAGATATCACACACGACATCTTTAAATACAGAAAAATTAAACAAGCTACTAATAACATTAATATTATCATTAAATTTAATAACAATTTATTTAATCATATTAAATTTAATGATATTTTTAATAACCAAATCATCAATAATCTTTTCCCTATAAAAAATTTAAATTTCAAAACAATCTGGAGATACAACAAAAATATAGGTAATTTAGTTTGCAATTATAATCAATTTATTAATAATTTGGCAAATTTTAAAAAAATTAAATGTAATTGCAACAACTATATTGATAAATATAAGTTCTCAGGTCATATATTAACTAGCAATTTTTCTTTTTTAAATCCAGAATATCAGGAAATTTTAAATAAAGGGTATAAATATATACCTCAAATTAAACACAATTATAATAATACAATTAAATCTATATTAAAAGATATAGATATTTTCATAAATAAAACTAGTATAAAATACAGTATTCCAGAATTTACTTTTCTGGAATGGAAACATAATATTAAAAAGGAAATTATAAATTATTATAATAATACACTTAAATACACAAAACCTAATTCAGACATTCCTTCTTTTAAAGAAAATATAATTAATTTACAGAAGGACTATATTATCACTCCTATAGATAAATGTTCCAATAACTTATCTTTAATTTGTAAAAATCTATACCACGATATACTAAAAAAGGAAATTGATAATAATCATAAATACACTTTTGCAAGAACTACAGCCACAAAAATCAAAAAAGACATCAAAAACGTTGAAAATTCACTAAAAATTTATAATAACCACAAAAATCCAAACATACCAAAGTTCTATATAATTCCTAAACTACACAAAAAACCTATTTCTTTCAGAACAATCACATCTGGTATAAATTCAGTCATAAAAAATATTGATATACAATTAGCTTCAACACTACAATTTATTATAAATAAATTAACTAATAAATATAATTATAAATTTATCGACTCAAATAAAAAAATAATTAATTATTTAATGAACAATTGGACAAACATTGAAACAGTACACACATTTGACTTTGAGGACCTATATTCTAAAATAAATTTAAGAGATCTAAATAATAAAATAACCAATTTATTTAATGAATTCATTAATGACAAAACTTTCTACATTAAAATTATTCATAACAGATATAAAACAATTAAATTAGATCTTAAAACAGCAAAAACTCTACTGGAAACATTTTTAAATTTTAACTATATAGAATTTAAAAATAAAATATATATTCAATCAGAAGGCGTTCCCATGGGAACTTCTTCTAGTCCTTTATTAGCCAATCTATAATTGTTCTGGTACGAAAGAGAATACTTTCTACAAAATAATATTAATTGGCAAATATTCCGATATGTAGATGACATAATAATATTTAATAATCCACAGTTTAAAAAATTAATACCTGAAATATATCCTAAATACTTGAAACTTAAGAACAATGAAAAAATTTATAGAAACAAAAAAGTTAACTTTTTAGACTTGAATATAGACCTTACAAATAGTGCTGTTAGAGTTTATAATAAAAAGAGTAATTATAATTTCAATATTATAAAATACTGTAATATGAATTCTAATATATCATTAAATTGCTGTAAGGGTATATATTATGGTCAGTTTCTAAGATTTTATAGAATAAATAATATATTAGATAATTTCATAGAAGATGTTAAAAATTTAAACATGGAATTTATTAAAAACAAATTTAGTATCAGACAAGTAAAATATTTCAACAGTATATCAATTATAAAATATTTAAAAAAAAATAAATGGAAATATCCATTTATGAAATCAACTTTCTATAATTTCTCTTAATAATAACTAATACAAATTTATAATCTTTAACAGTTAATTAAACTTTGATTAAATAACTGATTAAAAGATTTTTCACAAGATTTTTAAAGTGTTATAGTATATAGTTCATTTTGTTTAATCTCCAATTTCTGGGGAGGAAAATGGAAGTTAAATAAAGGTGAATTTGCACAATTAATAGCTTTATTAAACTCTTATAATTTGCCTTTTTAAAGGAATATTAAAAGATGAATAAGTGTTGAATCAGTTATTTTGATATAACTAGCTGTAAAGATTATGAAATTCAGCTTTCTTCCATTAACTATTTTTCCTTTCTTATTTAATTTTCTTGTTGTTCAAAAAATTCTGAATAAATGGCTTAAATTTGAAATGTCCCCCCCCCCCCCGCAACATGTGTCAGCCAGAAATAGATATTCACAATGGAGGACGCCGCGGTCGAGGTAGGTTTACAGTTTGAATTTGTTAACACTTGTATCTGTTATATATGTTCATTTAAATATTTCACTGAAACAACTTAATATTAACACATAAAATCCGGTTTAAAAGAGATCTATGACATAATAAAGAAGGGGTGAAATGTCGCTGGGCTTTTATCTGAAGATCCCCGGTCCAGCAGATCTCTTTTTCCAATTTATTTCAATTTAAAGTTTTTTGTGTATGTCTGGTCTACCATTAGGGTTTCAAAACATAATATCCAAACTTATAACAAATGTTAATTCATACTATAGATATATTACTAAATACAACTATTTATAATCATATTATAAAATAAAAAAAAACCTTAAAAAATCTTTTAAAAAAAAGGATAAAATATAAAATTATAAAAAAATATATATATATACTAACAATCTTATCTACCTTCTTTACAAAATTTTTTTTTTTCCTTATTATTAGTTTGATTAAAAGTGCATGGTTCTGTCTTTCTCTCTTTTTTCTAACTATTATATATATTCTCACTTCGATTATTCTATATATAGGATTAGAGTATGTCTAAATGACGTGTAAAAGCCGATGCAAAAGACGTTACGTTGTTAATTTTTATTGTTATTAATTATAAATATATAATTAACTTGATGATGTATTAGAAGTAAAGGAATTTTTTTTTCTCTCTCTATCTACAAATTAATAACATTTTACAAATTTTATAATTTGAATTTAAATGATCATAATAGTGAAGATAATCTTAATACAAAACTGGACTATAAAATTAAATAACTATTTATTATTATAATTAATTTAGATTTAGCTTGCTAATCTAATCAAATCTAATTGATATAAGTTATCATTATTATCAGTTTGCTCCTTAAGTTTTAAAAGTAGAATCACTGTTATAATTTTGTTATATAGTTTCTACACTATATATATATATAGTGTAAAACCTATATAATAAAAATATAATAGTGATTCTATATTTAAAATTTAAAGAGTAAACTGATAAGAATGATAATTTATATCAAGTAGATTTGATTGTGTAAGAAGTAAATAATTTTTTTTCTCTCTATTAAATAATAACAATTTATAAATTTTATAATTTGAATTTAAATAATCAAAGTAATAAAGATAATTTTAATACAAAACTAAACTATAAAACTAAACAACTATTTATTTATATATATAATATATATATATATATATATTCGAGTTAAATAAATTTGAAATATTTGCAGAGTTTCTTTATTAAGGTATCGGGAGGCAAACTTTCGCGCGGTCGCGCTTCATCAGGCCACTGGCTCCGCAAAGGCGTGCAACAGATACAATAGAGATTCAGAGAAACACATTTAAAAAATCAAAAATAAAAATAGTTTCCAGTTGTAGAAGGTACAGTTTCAATGGGGGTTGGCATCATCTGCGTTGAATATGCTGGAACTGTTGGGGTAGATCAATTCTTCTGTTTGTGCTATTATTGTCTTTGGAGATTAAAGATTCTAGAATGAGTCTATTGTATTTGGAGAATATGCTATGGAAGTGACATGTGACATCTTGTAGGTTGAATTGATGACCTGTAGAATTTTCGTGCTGGAATATTAAGGATTTGTTATCTTGGTTTCTTACCTATATAGATTTG
This sequence comes from Cordylochernes scorpioides, assembly GCA_030710605.1. NCBI lineage: Eukaryota > Metazoa > Arthropoda > Arachnida > Pseudoscorpiones > Chernetidae > Cordylochernes > Cordylochernes scorpioides. The sequence goes on along the minus strand of CP092870.1, from coordinate 42,712,920 downwards.
GGGGAAGGTCTCTCTGGGAGAGGCTTAGAGGTTTGTGAACTAGTGTTCTTCTAGATAGTGGGTTTACTGTGTATGCTTGTTTCTGGTGGCTGGTTCGATGTTCTGAGCAGATGTGTCAGAGCTGCAAAGTTTAGTTGGAGCGGAGGCTTCAAATATGGAAACTTTATCCCTGAGATGATCGTGGCCCGCGGCGATAGTTTTGAGATCTTGGAAGAGATTTAATATGTATTTTCGGCGTCTCTCTAGAAGTTTTGTGATGGTAGCATGTAGGTCAGGGTGGCTCAGACTGTGGAGTTTCAAGCAGGTGGTTTCTTCTAAAGAAACAATTGTTTCAGGGCAGATTGAATGTTCCTCTGGTTCTTGATACAGGGCGGCTGAGTAGGATGTAGTGTTTCCATACAAGTTGAGACTGGGAATAGCACTGTAAGTGTAAGCAGATACAAATTGAGCACTTTGGGAAGCGTTTTTAGCACCATTGGGCGTGTAGTTAGGAAATTGTGGTCCGTAGGGTACTGTGGGACTAGGATCCATCTTTGTGGCAACAGAAAGTAGGAGGAGGCCAGTATCAGGGCGTAGTCCAGGCTGTGACTATAAGGTCGACAGAGAGCAGCGTTAAGGCATGTGGAAGGATCAAGAGCACAGGTCTTGCTTGACTTTCTGGGACCTGGTAGAGATAGCGTTGTTTCAGCTTTATATAAACAAGTAGAAGTCACATGTTATACAATAAGATATCCAATGAATATACGCTATCTCTGGATGAAATCGCATTTCAACCTAAATCACAATCTACCACTATCATAAACATGTCATACAATTATACTATTTTTATCAGGGTTAAATATTAACCTTCCAAAGTATTTTGTAATTTGTTTTGAATCAACGTAAAAAAATAATAATAATAGAACCTCGAAACGAGTCGTCTTCTCTCCCGGCCTTGTCTCTACTGTTGCGCCATCGGCTCGACCTAACTGTAATATATTTTGTAATTCATTAAGAATGAATAATAATAAATATATTAATATAAAAGAACACATGTAAGTTTTATTCAATATTTATAATTAAGTTTATTTTCCGTTATGTTGGTAAACATGTAAAACTTTTGAAATGTAAAATTCTGTGAGACTATGTACACTACGTAATTTCCCACCGAGGTCAATGTGCAGCGAGCTGACACCTCCTCTCAAGATTATAAATGTCAATAATGTTGTCTCTCTCGCTGTTATCTCTGGAATGGAGAACGATAGCAACTGGAGTCTGCCTACGGTTTACGAGCAGAATCTGCGAGGTATGGAGACCTGGGGATCAACGATCTGCTTTAGAATCCATAAGTGACATGAAGAGACACAGACTTGGACAGGCCCCTTCTGAGTCAGGATGAAACCTTGTTTCAAGGGTCTGGAGGAGCTGGCACAGTATCCATTTCGGAAAAACATGGGATGTCGTTGACCCAGCAAACGTTGTGGACTTTACCGAATGTTATAAGCGTAGTTTTCCTAGATTAGATACTGATTATAAATGTAATTATATTTCAGTTTTTCGCTCTACTTTAAAGTGTATTTTGTACCTGCGGCTGATCCAGACAATGGTAAATCGTCAAAAAAAAAAAAAAAATCTAACGACCTCAACAAATTTTCATTATATAATTTGTTTACTTTTATCCGGCTAATATCCCTGGGCTTGTGACCCGCGTTATAAACTGCCACCTATCTCACACTCATGAATAAAGGAATCTCCAACCGTAGATCATCCCAGAAGAAGCTATTAGGGAAGATGCGAGGGGTCCTAAGCGACTTCAACATTTTCGGAGAATCTTCGAGAAACATCGGGTCTGGTGCAGTGTAAACCTTCACAGAGTTCCTGGGCCCGACCGCCCACGTAGACACTCTCACCGTCTTCGATGCCGAGCATCTGCCTACCAGGGTTGCCAGTTACGGAAGACGCTACCCTTTTGGATCGAATCCTATTACCTTCATCCGTTACTGCACCCTTAAGTACCGATGCTCGGACCACTGTGCTATCCTTCTCTAAGTGGGGGATCCTCCTTTACCGTCTGTCTCCCAACATCTTCGTTCAGCGCCAGTCATTGAGAGAGTAGAAGCGCTTTTTCGTGAAGCATCGCTGGAGATTGGCGACATTCATCCTTGAGATATACACTGGTCCGCAAAATTAAGGAAACAACACATGTTTAAGAAAAAGAAAAGTTATATTAAGGGATATATATCAAGTTTTTGGTATATTCAAAAGCTTCCATGAATTAAGAGAGTATGTAAAACAGAAAAACAAATAAAGTTGTTCCCAATATGCAAAATACCACCGTCTACGTTGACTCCGCCTCCAGCACGTGCCTGAATCTTTCTCAAAGCGTCCTAATTTTACGCTCCACTAGATTTTTATTGAACCTTTTTGTTTTTTAAAGTTTTAATGGCTTATAGGCAACATTTATCACAAGAAAAAAAAAAAAGGCAACCTATTGGAAGGATGGAAGCAGGCCAATCACAGGCAGAAGTAGCAAGATGGCTTGGAGTGACAAGAAACGTTGTCTCAAGGCTTTGGAAAAAATTTCAAACGACAGCTAATGTTGCCAGAACACCCGGACAAGGACAGCCAAGGGTCACAACGTTAAATCAAGACCGTTATTTTAGTCTCCTTGTGCGTCGCAATAGAAGAATGACAGCATCGCAACTACGAAGTGACCTCAATGCAGCTACAGGAGTCTTATTATCAACTGATACAATACGCAGAAGGCTTCACAAGAAAGGCCTCTATGCTCAACGACCCATAATTTGTGTGCCATTGACACCACCTCAAAAGAGAGCAAGGAAACTTTAGTGCAGACAACATGTCGCCTGGAATCCAGATGAATGGAGGCATGTAATGTTCACTGATGAGTCCAGATTCTCTCTAAACAGCGATTCTCGTCGTGTCTTTGTCTGGAGAGAGGTAGGAACCAGAAATAATCCCCGGAATATGGTTGAAAGGGATCCCTACAGAAGCCAAGGTTTTATGGTCTGGGCTGGAATCTTCTTGGGGGGTCGCACAGCACTCCATATTTTTCGGAAAGGAACCCTGACTGGACAGAGGTATCGGGACGAGATTTTGGCAGCATATGTGATGCCTCAAGCATTGGAAATGGGAGAAAACTTTCTTCTAATGGATGATAATGCGCGTCCACATAGGGCTGGTGTGGTCGACACTTTTCTCCAAAACCATGCAATTGCTCGGATGAATTGGCCAGCTCGATCCCCAGACCTAAATCCCATTGAGCATGTATGGGACAACCTAGGACGGCGGATCTAATCCCTCCAACTCCCTCCTAGAAACACTCATGAGCTAGAAACAGCCTTAACACAAGAGTGGGCGTTGATTCCACAGGAGCTGATAAACTCCCTAATTCTTAGTATGGGTCACCGATGTAGAGCCTGTCTATCAGTTAAAGGCGATCACACCCCATATTAACAACAATATCCAAGATATTTATGCACTGACTGCAAGAAGATCATTGCTTGGCCGACTAATTTGCATAAAATACGTGTTAGAATTCTTTGATTTCGAGTATTCTAATCAATAATGGAATAATAAATTTGTGTATAAAATTTCATTGATAAATGTTTAATAAAATTTGAGATAAATGAAAAAAATATGTTGTTCCTTTAATTTTGCGGACCAGTGTATGTAAAGAATGGTGATACTGAAGCGGGACCTGGTTGAAGACATCAACTGTCTCTATTCCCTTCGTTGGAGACTAAGAATACGACGCCGTTTCCATATAATTCAGAGCAACTATCTGAGAAAGGGCTTGCCATCGGGAACACCCTCTTCAAAGTATTTCTCTATAGGAAGCGGCCAAAAATAAATCTTTGAATATCTTTCAATAGCCATTAGGGACAATGACGTCGTCGTGGCGCTGCGGCCCTACTTAAAGTTTATTTCCTTTCGTGGCCAATAGTGGCCACACCTGAATCACCGACAGCAGGGAGGCCTTATTTCTCCTAAACAAAAGACTAAGGCTCCTCTTCTAATCACTGCCAAGCTGGTGATAATATCGAAGGGCGAGTTGACGCCCGCTAAAATCACTTATGGCATCATATGTAGCGGATGTCACCGTCAAGGACATCGGCAAGCCACCTGCCTTTTGGGGACTAACAGGTAGCGTCATCATCAGGAAATTCAAGCATGGCCTAGTATCGATACCATCCCTCTCCAAGCCCACGAACTCCAAAATCTGTCCTCTCCAATTCGGTTGCTGGGAGCTTTGCGCACATCCAGCAAATCCCCTTGACACTTTTCAGCCCTGCAGCGTCTTCGACCGCGACGAATCTCCCGTCCCTCCCCAGGAACCTCCAGCCTCTAAGTCTTCTGCCCGGACGCCAAACACCAGCCCTCAGTCCGCCAAACATCAGTCCTTCCCTCGACCATTGACGCGCCAACTTTAGAGGCAGACATACCAAACCCTACCAAGAAAATTAAGGCCAAGGCTGCCCTAACCATCCAGTCTTCTATCCCCAAGGCCAAGAAGAAACAGATTCCTCACACCATTCAGGAAGATAACCTGGAAATATTACCGGAAAGTTCTAAGGCCCATCAACAGCTAAAATGACTAAATTATTTCTATATTATAGCGCCTGCAAAAGTTGAAATTTTGGAGACCAAATAGAGCGCGCGGTTGTATCCTGCCCAGAAATAGTTAAATTGCTCAGCCAACTCTTCCTTAAGCAGAAATATGTTCTCAGAAAATCCCTCAGAATTTCTATTGCTAATGAGGACAGAACGTGCACTCTTCATAAGAGGCTTGCCAACTTTATGGTGGTTTGTAACCGCTAATGCGTTCCAGACGTCCATCCCTTCAGTGGGAGATTCATTATTCATATTATTCTCGAATCTAAATACTGTACATTTTTCCTTATTGGCTTTTCCTTTATTGTTTGCGGAATAGCATTGCTCGATGCAAATATGTATATGTAATTCTACTGTTCTAAAAGCTTATGTCCATAGTTTGTTTAAATACCATTTCTGAGATTTCACCTTTCAGTGCAGCGTATATAAGCAGAATCGTCCACTACAGTATTAGAGCTCTGAAAAGCGGTCTGGTAGATTAAATTTGCGAAACTCTGGGGGGGTTCACCACTGATGAGCCAAGCCCTCCTTAGTATTTTTTTTTATCGCAGTAAGGACAGTATAAGTTCGTTTTATGTATGAAATAAACAGTTGTGCTTTAATGTTTTCATTTACTATATAAAATGTTTTATTGAAATATAAACAACACCTTTTTTATGTTCTGAATATTTGTTGGAACACCGTAATCACTGCGGTATTTGAACTCTATCCTAATTAATTATAAGGCAAGCTCTCGCCATCGGAATTTAGAATTATAAACTATTTATTATTTTATAATTAAAAATAAAATAAAAATCCATTACACTAAATTATTTCCAATTAATATACATAATAAAAATAGTTTATTTTAATTAATCAACCAGGCGGCGATATTGAAATATTTGCGCCTATTACAGAGGAAACAAACAAAACAACAAACAAATTAGAACTTAGAATTAAATATTTACAAATTTACATGTATTAATCGACAGAGTTCATAAAATTTATATAGACAAAGTGGCTGATGTAAGAGAGTTAAATCACTTAGATCAGGGAAAAATCGTTGTTTCACTTCTGTAAAGTTCGGACAGTCGTAGATAAGGCGAAGAGCAGTAAATAGTATGAACTTTGTAAACTTAATCAAATGAAATAGCTCTTTTAGAAAGACATCCATTGTTTTTTGTCTTTCTCCACCAAGACAGCAAATAAATATTACCAAATTTTGATTCTTTCTACCATTATTTTTTCAGTGTAAAGGGTCTCATTTTTTTAAGGGACACACAAGGCAGATTAAATTTGAAGTCGGAGTTAGGATCTTCTCAACATGCACTATCTGCAAAAAGGAGGAGGCAACCCCAGACCATCTACTCTCATGCATGGGAGTCACCAAACACCAAGTCACCAAGGTCTTCTCAACACCTGAAGTAGTCAATCCTCTCCGAAAAGTGAACGCCCTAGAACAGACTGTGAGGGAAGAAGTTAGCCGTGCTCTCCAACCTATGAGACCACAAGTCAACGTGGTTCAACAACAACTACGCACGCCCTATTATACCAACCGTAATACCAAATGTAATACCAACCGACCAACCCAACCCAGGAAGACGGAACAATGGAGAACCTACGACGACAAACCCATCTGCTTCCACTGCGGACGACCCGGACATGTCGTTCGTTATTGTAGGGAACGACGGCAGGTCTTCGCTGAAGCCAGGTCAAGGAATGGCGGAGAAGGAATAAATGGTGGATTTTCGAGTCAACCCTTGAGATATGACGCCGACGACGACTATTTAACGCCCCAAACCTCGACGTACTTCTACCGGAGCTCTTCCCTACATCCAAGCCGCGCAAGATCGCCAGCCCGAAGACAATCCCAGTCGCCAGCCCGTCGTTTCAGCCGTTCTCTCAAGCCTCAGAATGTGACAAACTAAGTGAAGCGGCTTCTAACGGGGGTGAGGTCGCCATAGAGGAAAATCCTCCAGGATATATCATCGCTAAATTAAAAGAAAATTTTGTTATGGTCGAAATAAATGGACGCAAAATTAAAGCATTGGTGGATTCAGGAGCAGACTTTTCTGTTATTTTAGACAAATTTCGACGCGAACTAAAGACACCTCTCTTCAAAGAACCAGGTCCCATTCTTAAAGCCGCAAACAAAAATTTAATAGAGACCCTAGGAAAATGCGTCCTGAACATAGAAGTTAATGGTCTGAAGATATCATTTGAATTTGTTGTTATGGTGGATGCAGCCATGACATTATATTCGGATGGGACTTCTTCAAGGCCACCGAGGCCGTCATTGATTGTGGCAGAAATGAACTTCATCTCGGGGAAACCTCCGTCCTGATATCTCGAGAGGAGGAAAACCAGAGATTGTTTTCTTCCGACGACTTTGTCATCCCGCCTAAATCAATAAAGAAGATCAGTGTGATAAACGAAGAAATATGTGGTGTTAGAGATGTATTAGTCTCAACTACTAAGGACTTATTATTAAGAAAGGAAGTTATTATACCAAATTCATTGGTTACATTTCGACACGGCCGAGGTAGCATTTGAGTTGCGAATGGAGCCTCTTGGCCGCAACTGATTCCATCAGGAATGAATATGTGCATCATGGAAAGTTATGAGAATGGGAATATCTGCTGTCTTATTGAATCCAGCGATAAGTTACAAGAAACGCAGCTAAAGTCACGTGAATGTTCACAGAAGATAAACCTTACTCTAGATCCAAGGCTGTCCAAAATTCAAAGGTTACAGCTTGTTTCATGCCTTGACGAGTTTGTTGATATATTTGACTTTGGGAGTACTCCTATTAAGCCCACCAGTACTGTGAAGCACAAGATAAAGACAGGAGACCATTCTCCTATGAAACAGCGGCCCTATAGAGTTGCATCAAGTGAACGACGACTAATTCAAGATGAAGTGAACAGATGATTGAAAATCACATCGTTAAGCCCTCTGAAAGTCCTTGGTCATCTCCAGTTATTCTAGTTCGAAAGAAAGATGGGACCTGGAGATTCTGCGTAGATTATCGTCGATTAAATAAGATAACAAAAAGATGTTTACCCGCTGCCATGCATTGACGATGCCTTGGACAGTTTAGCCGGCTCTAGTTACTTCTCCACGATGGATCTTCGGTCCGGGTATTGGCAGATTGAAGTGGACGAAAAAGACAGAGAGAAAACTGCCTTCATCACTCCAGATAAGCTGTATGAATTCCGAGTAATGCCTTTCGGTCTATGCAACGCTCCAGCAACGTTTGAAAGGATTATAGATAGTGTTCTGGGCAGTCTTAAATGGAACGTGTGCCTTTGCTACCTGGACGACATCGTGGGTTACGCACTTACCTTTGAGGAACATCTACGTCGTCCACAACTTGTATTAAGGTGCATCCAGAAAGCTGGACTAAGCTTGAATCACAAAAAGTGTCTTTTTGGATCAAGGAGGATAAAGATTTTAGGACACCTTGTTGACGCCAATGGAATTCATCCAGATCTAGATAAAGTTGAAGCCGTCTCTAAAATTCCGAGGCCAAGGAATATCTCTGAACTGAGGAGCTTTCTTGGATTATGTTCCTATTACCGAAGATTTATTGAAAACTTTGCCGACAAAGCTAGATCTTTGCATGACCTACTGAAGATTGAAAAACAATTCTATTGGGATGCAGCTCAAGAGAAAGCGTTTGAAGTCCTTAAAACAGCTCTAATTTCAGAGTCTGTCTTGGGACACTTTGATGAATCCGCTGATACCCATTTACACACGGTTGCAAGCGGACATGGTATTGGAGCTGTTCTTCTACAAATACAAGGTGGAAAGGAGCGGCCTATAGCTTTTGCATCTAGAAGCTTGACAAAGGCTGAAAATAACTATTCTACAACAGAAAAAGAATGCCTTGCTGTAGTCTGGTTCATTAGAAAATTCCGTCCATATTTGTTTGGTCGACCATTCACGGTTGTCACTGACCATGTTGGTTGGTAGGGCAGAAAGATCCTTCTGGCCGTTTGGAAAGATGGGCGCTGAAGTTGCAAGAATTTGACGTGACCGTTATATACAAGAGCGGACGCAAACATAAGGATGCCGATTGTCTGCCAAGGAGCCTGCTTGAAAACGATCAACCAAGTGCTGTGATGTCACTAACCAACGTCGATATAGAGCAGACTAAAGACCCGGGTTTAGCTAAAATAATCGATAATTTAAACTCGGGCTACAACAGAAAGGAATTCAGCATTATCGACCGCATCTTATACAAGAAAAACTATAGCACAACTGGAAGACCCTGGCTATGATGATTCCTAAGCGCTTAAGATCGGAAGTTATGGCAGATTTACATGACGCTCCTACAGCTGGGCATTTGGGTTTCGCCCGAACGTATGAAAAAGTGAAGAAACGATTCTATTGGCCTGGCCTTTATAGAACTATTCGCCAATATGTAAGCCATTGTCGGGAGTGTCAACGAAGGAAGAAATTACCTCGACGTCCGGCTGGACAACTTGTATCCATACCACCTGTAGAAAAGCCATTCTATAAGGTCGGGGTTGATCTCCTTGGAAGATTTCCAGTTTCTAAAGATGAAAACCGTTGGATCATTGTGTGCACCGATTATATGACAAGGTATGCCATAACGAAAGCGATCCCAGACGGAGGAGCAATCGAAACAGCTAAGTTCCTGATTGAAGATGTTATCGTGAAGCATGGAGCTCCTAGAGAAATGATAACAGATCGCGGAAGAAATTTCATTTCTCAGGTTATAAAAGAGATCAATGCTCTGTGCGGAATTGTGCACAGATTTACAACGGCCTACTATCCCCAGGCCAACGGCCTGACTGAAAGGTTCAACAAAACTCTGGGAGACATGTTGTCCATGTACACAGGTGTTGAGCAGAAGGACTGAAACCAAATTTTACCCTACGTAACTTTTGCTTACAACACTGCTAAACAGGAAGCGACCGGCTACACCCCGTTCTTTCTTGTCCACGCCCGCGAGGCCGAGACCTACATCGATGCCGTACTACCTTACCTACCAGATGAGATCTCTGACGTCTACGTTGGAGAACTTGTGACCAGAGCTGAGGAAGCGCGTCAACTCTCCCGATCACGCCTTCTACAATCACAGGCGAAAGACCGTAGACTTTACGACCAGAAACTATTACCAGAAGGATGATCTTGTGTGGGTTTTTACTCCCATTCGAAAAGTAGGACTCTCAGAAAAGCTACTAAAGAGATACTTCGGTGACCAAGAAGATTTCAGAAGTTACGTATGAAGTAGAGCCCGTGGACCCGTCTCTCTGATCACGGAAAGCCAAGGATATCGTCCACGTCATTTGGATTAAGCCTTACCTGGACCCTGAAGAACAACATTCCATTCTGCTAAGGAACACCAGCCGTGATAGATTTCCTTCCAGAACAAGGACTGAGACAAGCTAATCAGCGGGTCGCTGTTTTCTCTAAAGAGGGAGTAATGTCAAGAAGCTCCATTCAGATGGGACACCTGTCAATCATCCCTTGACCCCGGGGGGGGGGGGGGGTGGACCACAGGTGTGAGGGGTTCTCGGAATCTCATCTGCAAATAAGGAAAACAAGACGCCTCGGTGGCTGACGACGCTCATTATTATTATCTTTACCTGGGGATAAGTTGTTTTATCATCTGTCTCTCTCTCCCTAAAAATACCCCTTGTAAATAATTTTATTGGATAATTAAAAGGTAAATACCCTTTATAATAAATTAATTATCCCCAAATTTGCCCTTGCTTTATCTCCGCTACATAATAGAGTCTTTCCATATATCCGGATAATAACCTAATTCATTACATTTGTTGAATATTTGTTGTAAAATCGCGATTAAAAGTGTACCTGCATGTTTGATCATATTATTACTGATAAAATCTGGACCTGGTGCTTTCTTGATATTTAATTTGGAAATTATATTTTCAACATCTTTTATTTCTATAAAAAGGTTATTTTGATTTTTATATTCAGGTTTATAGTTTCTAATAATAATATGTTCCTCTTTATCTGAATGTACATCATCATCTGGAAATAAATCATTCAAGAGACGTTTCATATTTTCTTTCTTTAAATTATCTGGTATATTATTGATTATAGGAAGCCCTTTATTGTTGTTCGATGATCTGAGAGATTTAAAAATTTTATAGGCGTTTCCAAATGGGTTGTTTGATTCATTTTCTTCAATGAATATTCTCCAAATTTTTTTGTATATATATATATATATATATGCCTGATTTATTTCATTCGACAAGTTATGTGCATTTTGAAATGATATCTCTTCAGTAAATTTTTCCCAGTTGGCATCTCTTTCAATGAATTTCCATGTTGACTTTTGCCCAATTCTCTGCACTTTAAAATTATATCGAATGTCGAAGGTTATTGCTACATGATCGGAAATACTTGTAAAAGTCTTTGGATGTGCTCCAATTCTGTATCAGCTTTATAGAATTTTTGTTTGATATTGTTAAATCTATTATACTGGCATTTCGACATGTAGGCGTTTTAAGGTTATGGATAAACAAGTTGTATTCATTCACAATAGAGTGGAATTTGTAACCATTAGAGTTGATTATCCGGTCGTACCATACAGGGTGTCGAGAGTTAAAATCACCACAGAGTATTATTGGTTGTAGCCCGAAAGTCTCCAAAAGTTATTTAATAAATATTTGGTGAGTATTACCGAAGTTGTTAAGGTGAATGTAGAAGTTTGAAATAATACGAGTAATGTTTGAATTCTCTGAATGTATATAAATAGTTGTACAAAAAGAATTATTGAATCTATCAATTGTCGTATATTTAATGCTACTGTTAAGAATAATCGTTTCTGTGTAGACTATTTTATCAGTTTTAGAGTAAACAATTTGTGAGTCATTGTTAAATATCACATCATTCCTCAACATATAAGGCTCTTGAATAAATAATAGGTCAGGGGGGTTGGACAGAACAGAAGCTCGAAGTTCATCTAATGCTAAGACACTTTTCCTTATATTTTTTTGAATACATTTTATTTCTTGTTTAGTTGCCTTCATTTAGTTGCCATCATTGTGCAAAACATATGGTTCTTGAATCAAAAGAGTATCCGGTGGTTTAGGTATAATATTGGATTGTAATTCATTGGTTGCTATTAAACTCTTCCTGACGTTTTGTTGTATATATTTTCATTCATTTAGAATAATTATGTTTAAAATGTTCAATGAAATAATTTAGAGACTGGGTGTTTTTTATTCTTCATTTATGGGAGAATATTGTGTTCTTTGGATTATTCGATCTGTTTGTATTTTATAAAGCGGGCACAAATTAGAATTTGGCCTATGATTTGTTGGGCTATTTTTATATTTAGGGTGATTCAAGCAATTGAAACATCTTAGCGCTCCAGTGCAGCAATGATCGCCCTGTATTCCACAGTTTTTACAAACTCTAACTTTGGGACAATCCCTTAATTTATAGGTCGAGTTATGTTCAAAACAATTTTGCCATTGTTTAACAAAAATTTTATCCTGTATATAACAACTCTCGCGCGCGCGAATTCAGTATATATTACATTATTCATTTCCTCAATTTTTGATAAACTTTTGGAGACGCTCTTAAAACTAAATTTTGATACGGTGTGTTAGATTTCATTGAAAAAAGAAATGTCATTTCATTTTCCATTCCCTCCAATTCCAAATTCATTCTACATACCGTTTGTCTTTCTGTTAGATGTCTAGTTAATAAGGGCAACAAAGTATATTTTGAGAAAGGAATAGCTAAAATTTATAATTGGAATGGAGAATTAGTAGTTGAGGATAATGAATAAAATAGAATGCTTATCATTAAAACTTCAACTAGAAATTTTTTAAGCACTAAAGACAATTGTGTGTGTTTAAAATCATAAAACAAATGTTCAGGTAAGACAATGTGGCATAGAAGACTAGGACACTTGAACGAAGAATACTTGGATAGAATGATAAAGAATAGTTAAAGGTTAAAGGACTTGATTTTGATTCTGAACACCTCGAAAAATGTGAACTATGTATCCTTGGTAAACTAACCCAAAACCATTTCAAATCTATCGAGAATAATCATGATGAAAGACCATTAGAACTTATACACATGGATCTCTGTGGTCCTATGCCAACCAAATCACTGGGTGGTGCAAACTATCTGTACGTTATTGTAGATTCGTATAGTAGACGTATCTTTGTATACTTCTTGAAATCAAAGGAGGATGTATTTAATATTTTGTTTAATTTAAAAACCATTGAAAAAATGAAACTAATGTTAAAATCAAAAAGGTTAGATCAGACAACGGAACTGAATTTGTCAATAAAAAAATTTCATGAGTTCTTCAGGAATGAAGGAATACACCATCAAAGAACAGTTTCATATTCCCCACAAAGCAACGGAATTGCACAACGAACCAATCGCACCCTTCTAGATTGGGCTAGAACTATGTTATTTGATGCTAAGTTACCAACTGAATTTTGGACGGAAGCCATTGAAACAGCCGCTTATTTGTAGAATTGCACACCGACCAAGAATGAGTTTAAAACTCCCATAGAAAAATGGACTGGACACAAACCATCAGTAGCACATTTAAAAATATTTGGTAGTCTTGCTTACTATTAAATTCCTAAAACATCAAAGAATAAATTTGACTCTAGAGCAAGAAAAGGAATATTCACCGATTACTCCAAACATAGGAAAGCTTATAGAATATATGATCCACAAGATGGAAAAATAAACGAAGTTCAAACTGTCAAAATTGATGAAAATTCCAAAAGCTATGATCTCTTGAATTCTAGTGTTTTTGACCAACATGTCCAAGATCAAATCGTCTATAGAAATGTACAATATGAATCAGATTTTTTCCGAATTACACCTACCATGGGCTCTACTCCAGAAGAACTAAATACTCCAGACAACCTAGAACCAATACCTGAATCATCAGGATTACCTCGAAAACCCGGACGTATTGCAAGAAGAACTAATGAAGATATTCAGGAACAGCATCCCATCAGTCTACGAGAGCAGGAAGAAAGGCTGATAGCTAGCGGTGTAAGACGATCTGAAAGAATAAAAGAAAGAAACACAGCCAATTTAACCGAACTATCATCAACTTACATGGACCTACCTAAAACATATCGGGAAGCCATGAGCACCCCATTTTTAGACAAATAGAAAGAAGCAATGAAAGAGGAGTTCGATTCCCTAACTTCACACAATGTTTGGACTCTTGCAATTAAACCAGACGATAAAAATATTATAAAAGGAAAATTGATTTTTAATATAAAAATGAATGCAGATGGAAGCATTGACAAAAGAAAGGCTATATTTGTTGCAATGGGGCATAATCAAAAACCTGGCATCAACTATGAAGAATCTTTTGCTCCTGTGATGAAACTGGACTATTTAAGAACATTGATTGCCATTTCGTCGCAAAAAACATGAAAATTGAGCAATATTATGATGTCAAAACTGCTTATCTCAAAGCGGAACTAAAAGAGGAAGTTTACCTGGAATAACCTGAAGGATTTGTTCAAGCAGAACAGGAAAATAAGGTGTGTAAACTAAACAGAAGTTTATTTGGTTTACCGCAATCTGGAAGATGCTGGAATGAAAAAGTTATTCAAATTTTCAATGATATATTGGACTCAGACGTTCAGAAAGTGAACCATGCGAATACATCCTTCAAGAAGAGGAGAAAACTCTAATAATTGGAATTTATGTAGATGATTTTCTCATCATTGGATCGGATAGTACCATAATTAACATAATAGTTAATCACAATTTGAGAAACAAATTATCATTGTTCGCAAAGAAAAACTAATTTTTTTCTTGGAATCAAAGTCGAAGAAAAGGAAAATTATATTACGATGCACTAGCGCGCCATCTGTTATCAAATTACAAAACTATTAGCAAGGTAGATTAAACTGGCGAAACCGCTGGGAGGGTTCACCACTGATGAGCCAGGCCCTCCCTTTAATTTTTCCATTGCAATAAGGGCAGTAGAAATTGTTTTATTTTAAAAAGAATATTACGCGTCTAAAATAGTTTTGTAATTTGATAAAAGGAAAATTGTTTTGAACTTTCACAAGAAGCCTATGTAGTAAATATTTTGAAGAAATTTAACTTTCTAGAGTGTAATCCAGTAAAACCCCTGGTGATTTTAATCAGATCTGGATAATCACCCAGATACTTCCCCCGTGGACCTTAAACTTTACCAAGAAATGATAGGTTCCTTGATGTACCTATCAGTGGGAACAAGGCCCGATATAACATTTTATGAAAAAATAGTACAAATGTGATATTGTACTGGGATAAGGTGCATATATTAAGAAAAAGGCATCTCTTTATCGTGCAACTGAAAGTTGCTGATGGCTTGCGCCATCTATCGGAATAAATATCAACTATTCTCGTTGATTTCTAATTATTCCAGAATATCCAACGCGTCCGTAGTTAACTTTTCTTGATTAATCAAGAATGGGTATTTGGCCAATTCTGGAATAATTAGAAATCAACGAGAATAGTTTATATTTATTCCGATAGATGGCGCAAGCCATCAGCAACTTTCAGTTGCACGATAAGGAGATGCCTTTTTCTTAATATATGCACCTTATCCCAGTACAATATCACATTTGTACTATTTTTTCACATTATGTCGCGGTCTCACGCAATTCTGGCCTTAACTACCCGTTTCATGATTTTTCAGGATACCTTAATGACCAGTTTTTTTTCGTCGTTGAGGTGTCTTTGACTTTTAGTTCGCAGCTAGCTCTCTACCTGTGCACATCTTTGCTCTCTTACTCTTGCTCCTGCCATGGCTCCCTCTAGGAAGAAGAAGAAGGAGGCCGAGAACTCCGAGAATGCCGCGAAGTCCCTCGTGACCCTTGACCAACTGGCAAAGGATATCGATGAGGTGAAGGCTGGCATCACGTATGAAATGAAGCATCCTACACCTGGCTCCCAATTTTTCATATGGCGACACCTGGACGCATTCATCGACGTGCGGACTGAGCAGATCAAGGCCCTCCTTGCTGTGGTAGAGAACCTCTCTGGCACCCTCGCGTCCTTTAAGGAGCTGGACGAAGATGCCAACAAGCCCCAGACTGCCTGCCACGGCACGCAAACCTGCCCTGCTCCTTCCTGCAAGGAAACCAGCTCCCAGACTGACCCCATCAAGCCCGCCACTCCTTCTCCTGCTGACCCCCCTGCCAAGAAGCCCGCCTCCACCCTGCCTGCTCCTGGTGCAGCCAAGAGGAAGCAGCCTGAGGCTCCCAACCCCCCGGCCAAAAGACCCAACTTCAAAGATCCAACTGCGCCTTCCCGCGTCTCCAAGCCTGCGGCCGCCCAAGTGGTCAAGCCTGCGGCCGCCCAAGTGGTCAAGCCTGCGGCCGCCCGAGTGGTTCTCCACGGTGAGAAATCGGCGGCCCACACAGTGGTCGTCTCCGACGACCCAGAGGCCGACCCTAGGGAGATCTACAAGGCTGTCCGCGCTGCCCACACTCTACCCCAAGGCGTTTGGGCCTCTCTGAGAACCAAGGGAAAGCTGGTCCTCCACTCCAGCAATCCCGACATCATCCCTGAGGTGACAACCTCCCTGGCCAGCAAGCTAACGGGAATGAAGGTCCGCCAGCAGAAGGTGCTCCTGCCTCGCATCTGCCTCTTCAAAGTGGATGTGGAAACGTCCAACTCCACCATTGAAGAGACGCTGTTGGGGACTCCCGCTGTTAGCCAACTACCTGGGGACAAGGTGGTGCGCGTTGCGCACCGTTCTGCACCCAGAAACGGGACCTGCACCGCCTTCATCGAGGTGGACCTCAACACCTTCAGAGCTCTGGGCAACCGCGGAAGGATCGTGGTAGATGGAGTGATCCTCAACTTCGAGGAGTCCATCCGCGCACGCATCTGCTTCCGCTGTTGTGGCTTCGGCCACAACTCTGCCCAATGCACCAGAGATCCCAGGTGCTTCCACTGCGGTGAAGGTAGCCATGAAGGCCGTTCCTGCCCCTCTGCTGCTGACCGGCACACTTCCAAGTGCACCAACTGCTGTGCAAAGGGCCTCCCATTCAAGCACGAGGCGAGAGCCTCCAGCTGCCCCACCTTGAAGCTTAGAGCCCTCAAATTCATATAGGCTTCCAGGACCTCCTGCCTCCTCAACAGTCCTCCATCCTGGCTTCTCACCCATCAAGGCGCTGTTTCCCTGACCTCTCCAGCTTCTCCCCCCTGCGATGACACCTCCACTGCCAGACCCTTGGATCCCTTCCCACCAGTTCGCGACCTGCAGCCATAGTAGGGCTAGAAGACCCATTTTTTGCGGCCAATTAGCCCGGATTCTCAACAACACGTCGTTGAGGTGCAGCTTGGGCTCAAAAATCATAACTTTTGGAAGAAGAAGAAGAATGCCGAGGAGCCCCTCGTAACCCTCGCCCTATTAGAATTGGAGAATAGCCAGATGATGGAGGACGTCGAGAAGGCATTACGTTATCCTCACCCTATCTCCCAAGAATGCCTGACCGAAATCATTACGAATATCACCAGTCTACGGACCGAGCAGATCAAGGCCCTCATTGCCGAGGTAGAGAACCTCTCTGGCACCCTCGCGTCCTTTAAGGAACTGGACGAATTCAATCCACAGACTGCCTGCCAAAGCACTCAAACCAGCCCTGCTCCTTCCTGCAAGGATATCAGCTCCCGGACTGACCCCACCCTGCCTGCTCCTGTTGCAACCAAGAGGAAGCAGCCTGAGGCTCTCAACCCGCCCGCAAAAAGACCCAACCTAAAAGGTCCAACCAAACTTGCGTCATCCCGCGTATCCAAGCCTGCGGCCGCCCAAGTGGTCCCCCATGGGGAAAAATCGGCGGCCCACACAGTGGTCGTCTCTGACGACCCACAGGCTGACCCAAGGGACATTTACAAGGCTGTCCGCGCTGTCCACACCCTACCCCAAGGTGTTTGGGCCTCTCTGCGCACCAAGGGGAAGCTGGTCCTCCACTCCAGCAATCCCGACATCATCCCTGAGGTGACTACCTCCCTGGCCAGCAAGCTAACGGGAATGAAGGTCCGCCAGCAGAAGGAGATCCTGCCAAGAATCTGCCTCTTCAGAGTGGATGAGGAGACCTCCAATTCCACAATCGAGGAGACCTTCCTGGCAACCGCCGCTGTCAGCCAGCTCCCCGGGAACAAAGTGGTGCGCGTGGCGCACCGTTCTGCACTCAGAAACGGGACCTGCACCGCCTTCAACGAGGTGGACCTCAAGACCTTTGGAGCCCTGGGCAACCGCGGAAGAATCGTGGTTGACGGTGTGATCCTCAACTTCGAGGCGTCCATCCGCGCCCGCGTCTGCTTCCGCTGCTGTGGCTTCGGCCACAACTCCACCCACTGTTCCAGAGCTCCCAAGTGCTTCCACTGCGGTGAAGACGGCCATGAAGGCCGCTCCTGCCCAACCAGAGCTGACCAGCACACTTCAAAATGTGCCAACTGCTGCCAAAAGGGCCTCTCAGGCAACCACGAGGCGAGAGCCTCAAACTGCTCCATTCTGAAGTCTAAGGCCCGCACGTTTTAGGCTTCAAAAACCCTCCGCCTCCAACTCCTCCCGCCACCTTCTACTGGTTACTGGACCCCTGCCTCACTTCTCCCAGGCGCTGCTCCCCTGCTTTCCCAACGTTTCCACTTCCCTGCGAGTCTTCTCCTGCCGCTACATACTCCTATTCCTTGCCTCCTCACATCGCGCATGGGCTCAAAAATCATTACTTTTGGTTAGTAGCCCGTTAAACCACATATAAAACGTTGAGGTACAGCTTGCACCACGCTGATGAGGGCCAATAGCCCGAAACGCGTCCGTGGTTAGCTTTTCTTGATTAATCAAGAATGGGTATTTGGCCAATTCTGGAATAATTAGAAATCAACGAGAATAGTTGATATTTATAGCGATAGATGGCGCAAGCCATCAGCAACTTTCAGTTGCACGATAAGGAGATGCCTTTTTCTTAATATGTGCACCTTATCCCAGTACAATATCACATTTGTACTATTTTTTCACATTATGTCGCGGTCACGCAATTCTGGCCTTAATTACCCGTTTCATGATTTTTCAGGATGCCTTAATGACCAGTTTTTTGGTCGTTGAGGTACAGCTTGCACCACGCTGATGAGGGCCAATAGCCCGAAACGCGCCCGTGGTTAGCTTTTCTTGATTAATCAAGAATGGGTATTTGGCCAATTCTGGAATAATTAGAAATCAACGAGAATAGTTGATATTTATTCCGATAGATGGCGCAAACCATCAGTAACTTTCAGTTGAACGATAAGGAGATGCCTTTTTCTTAATAACATTTTATGTTAGTCAACTCTCCTAATACAACAAAGATCCCAAAGTCATTCACCTCACTGCACTTAAAAGAATATATAGATACTTGAAGGTAACAAAAAACTACAGGCTTATGCTATGACAGAATAAGAGAGAAAATTGAAGTCTTTACAGATGCTAGCTGGTCCTCAACTAAGGACTCAAAATAATTTTCAGGATATTTAACGAAACTAGGATCTTCACTACTCAGTTGGAAATCTCAAAAACAGCCACTGGTAGCCCTGTCAACATGAGAAGGTGAATTAATGGCTATCTGTGAAGGTACTAAAGAATTGAAGTGGTTTATGAACTTTCTTTCTGAAATAGGTCAACAATCTTGTGTTGAAATATCACTCGTTCTGAAGACAGACAGCAAATCAACAATAGACTGGATTAAAGGAACATCTCATCACTGTAGAATCGAGCACATCAATAGAAAATATTTCTTCGTGAAAGATGAAGTCTCAAAGGGAGATTTGAGGATCTCTTTCGTGAACTCAGAAGCTCAAGAAGCGGACCTTCTCATCAAAAGACTGCCGGGAAGCAGAATTCAGAGACTGCTTGTAAACATGGGACTTCTTTTTGGGCCTAATTTAGATTTTCGGACTAAAGGGGGGAGTTGTTGAGATTAGTAAACAAATCTGTGGAATATGTTATATTTTGACTAAGTAGTTGTTTGTTTTTAAAATGGTAATGACTCAAAGTAAAGGCTAAACTTTTCTTACATTTTTATTTAGTTTGTTTTAACCTCTCTCATTGTATTTGTATAATAAATTTGTTTAAATTAATAAAGCTGCATTGATGTAAAATTGAATTTCCCTACAACAGTTTAAAACTTTCATTCCCTTCCTATGAGTAAATGCCAAGATTTTCTTTATGCCCAAGGTTATGCATAGAAATGGACTCTTGAAAAAAAAAAAGTTATTAACTTATAAATTTTTATTCTCTATTTTAATTTAAAATGTTGAAAAATGATTTACAAATATTTAACAGTAAAATTATTGATAGAACTAGAAAGAAGAGAGATAGCACTTAATTAAAAAATATATATATATATATAACTAGCGGATGTGCCCGGCTTCGCCCGGGTTTTTACCCGAGTAAAGGTTTGTCTAACGAACATTTGTTAAAACAATTCTCTATAAACTTATTTAAAAAAAAGATATATTTTGATAATTTGAAACTTGTAAATTTGAATCACTCGATAAAGTGAACATTTTTTCCCGGTCCCTGTGTGCCGTGTCATCCTGAATTTTGTCTTTCCTAATTTTCTACATTACAAAATCATCGTTTTATCTAGTGAACATTTTTTTCCGGTCCCTTGAAAAATACTCGATAAGTTGAATAAAATCAATATTAATTGGTTCCCTCGGTAATTGGAAGTTAAAGGAATAGTATCTTCGCCTTGGAATTGTATCATTATTCTTGTCTCAAATAAATTGCCGTGTCATCCTGAGATAATCTTACTTTTGATAAATAATATTTAAGATTTTATTATATATATTATATTATATACATATATTACACGTTATTTGTTTTCTTGGCCGACTGTTTTACATATGGTGTTATCTTAAAATTGCTTGTTTTGAATATTTTTTTAGATTGAGATTATTAGCTAGTATGTAAAAAAATTAACTCTGTTGAAATTTAATTTTGTATTTATATAAATAAAATTAACTCTGTTGATTTTTTTTGTATTTAATCGATAACAGCGAAGTTACGCATGTTAATGTTAGGGAAAAATATTTTGATGTTAAGCAAAACCTGCTCCATCTCGTTTTACATAAATGTTGAAAATTTGGTTGAAATTGATGCATTGTAACGAAAGTTTTTAGTGATGTACACTTATGAAATTTGCATTTTATTAATATAGATACAAATATAAATTTTAAGAATGGGAAAATATGAAAATTATTCATTTAAAAATAGATAGCTCTGATTTTTGAAAAGTTCGATTTTTGTTTATATAAATTTTAAAAGCTTTAAAATGATAAGTTTCAGCTATTTTTATTTAAATTATTAAACGAAAGTATATTTTAAAATTATATATATATATATATATATTAAGAACATTTCCTAAAACTAAAATAATAATTGGAAGTCAAAACTTGCCAATTTGAAATACTGAGAAAATATTACTCTGTGGAATCTTTTCCAGATCCTTCTGTAAGGCGTCATACCTGCCTTTCTGCCGTTAGCTTGTTTCGTCCTTGCATCCTAATTGAACTCGTATTTGTCAACCCAATATAGGTAAGTGTTTTTTTTTTTGTTTTGTTTTTTTTTACATATGCTTAATCTTAAAAATATACATGATGTAATAGTCATTTTTAAATATATCTCCCTTCTCCTCAATATTTGTATCTCGTGTACTATACTCCCATTCAAATCAACTCGTGTTTTTTTCACTTTCGTCTATGAATGTGCCCATTGGTCTAAAAATCCTAAGCTCATGTGGTTTTATTTCCACGAAACAAAAAAAAAAAAGATTATCACATATATCAACCTAATACGCTTGATTTTTATACGCTAGAATGTATGGTAAATGCGAGTGCTCTAGTGAAGCAATCTCATTGTTTGTCACGTTTTATTCAACGTGGTTTGAAAATAATCATGCTACATTTTAAAACCACATTTATTATAGTTATTACTATAAAATCTCTCTCTCTTTGCTCTTACTATTTTAAAACTTAAACCTACTTTTTACAAGTAATTTCTAATGAATGTGCAACTTCTTGGAGCAATTTATGTTGCCGCGTGTATTCTCTTTTGCAGAAGTATTTTTCATCATCACAATAGTGATAATTTCACCATAGATTGGAATAACGACACCATCCACCAACTAATATTTGCCTAATAAAAAGGGTATATATTTCTCTCGATTTACTTATTAGTTAAGCTTTGGGCATTTTTGTGCTGCAACAGCACATTAGTATTTTTTTTTTAATATATATATATGAATATGCATTACATGCATAATGCACATAAGCATATTTATTTTTAATTTGTGTAACGAATGCTTGCCACAACATTCTATTTCTATCATTCTCAGAAATCCAAAAAATATGCTAACACCCATTATAAAACAACAAGTGATACCTCATTCATCAAAATAATGTTTATTATCGTAATTTGTTTATAAACTGGCCTTATTTCTAAAAAAAATGTTCATAATTGCACACATTGTGACTTTGTTAAAACTTTTTCCAGAAAATGTCTGCAAAAAACCTTTCAATCGGAATCGACCTGGGCACGACCTACTCCTGTGTCGGTGTCTACCAGTACGGGAAGGTGGAGATAATCGCCAACGACCAGGGCAACAGGACCACGCCCAGCTACGTCGCTTTCACGGACAGCGAGCGGCTGATTGGAGATGCTGCCAAGAACCAGGTGGCCATGAACCCGGCCAACACGGTCTTCGGTAAGTCATATTAGGTTCCTCTATATCTTATAAACAAGATATTGAAATATTTTTGTGCTTCAGATGCCAAGCGTCTAATCGGCCGCAAGTACAACGAACCCTCTCTCCAAGCTGACATGAAGCATTGGCCCTTCGATGTTATTGAGGAAGGTGGCAAGCCCAAGATCCAGGTCGAGTACAAGGGCGAACAGAAATGCTTTAACCCAGAGGAGATCTCCTCCATGGTGCTGACCAAGATGAAGGAAATCGCCGAGGGCTATCTGGGCGCCACGGTTAACAATGCCGTCATCACTGTCCCCGCCTACTTCAACGACTCCCAGCGTCAGGCCACCAAGGACGCTGGCATTATCGCCGGCCTCAACGTTCTCCGTATCATCAACGAGCCAACGGCCGCCGCCATCGCCTATGGTCTGGACAACAAGTCTTCTTCCGAGAAAAACGTCCTTATCTTCGATCTTGGCGGAGGAACCTTCGATGTCTCCATCTTGGCAATTGAGGATGGTATCTTTGAGGTCAAGTCCACCGCAGGAGATACTCATCTTGGTGGAGAGGACTTCGACAACAGGATGGTCAACCACTTTATCCAAGAGTTCAGACGGAAGCATAAGAAAGACTTGACCGGCAACAAGCGATCTATGAGACGACTGAGGACTGCCTGCGAGAGAGCCAAGAGAACCTTGTCTTCTAGTGCACAGGCCAACATTGAAATTGATTCCCTCTACGAAGGCATCGATTACTATTCGACCATCACGAGAGCTAGATTTGAAGAGCTTTGTTCCGACCTCTTCCGCAGCACCTTGGAGCCAGTTGAGAAGTCTCTTCGTGACGCCAAGCTAGACAAGAACTCCATCAATGACATTGTTCTTGTGGGTGGCTCCACTCGCATCCCTAAGATCCAAAAATTACTTCAGGACTACTTCAACGGCAAGGAGCTTAACAAGAGCATCAATCCAGATGAGGCTGTTGCTTACGGCGCCGCTGTTCAGGCTGCCATCCTCAGTGGAGATAAGTCCGAGCAGGTGCAGGACTTGTTGCTTCTTGACGTCGCCCCTCTTTCCCTTGGCCTCGAAACCGCTGGCGGAGTTATGACTGTACTCATCAAACGTAACACCACAATTCCGACGAAGCAGACCCAAACTTTCACCACCTACTCTGATAACCAGCCAGGTGTACTTATCCAGGTGTATGAAGGAGAACGTGCAATGACCAAAGACAACAATCTTCTGGGAAAATTCGAGCTGACTGGTATTCCACCCGCCCCACGTGGAGTTCCTCAAATTGAGGTGACCTTCGACATCGATGCTAACGGTATCCTCAATGTCAGCGCCGTTGACAAGAGCACCGGAAAGCAAAATAAGATAACCATCACCAATGATAAGGGCCGCCTTTCCAAGGAGGAAATCGAGCGTATGGTGAAGGAGGCCGAGAAGTACAAGGACGAGGATGAGAAACAGAAGGAAAGGATCTCCTCAAAGAATGCCCTGGAGGGATACTGCTTCCAAATGAAGACCTACATGGAGGAGGACAAGATCAAGGAGAAAATTGGCGCCGACGAAGTCAAGAAGATCACCGATAAGATCGACGAGGCTATCAAGTGGCTTGACGGCAACCAGGTAAGTTCGACCCCAGTTTGTCTACTGCGAGGATCCTGAAACTAACTTGGTGTTGTAGATGGCGGAGAAGGAGGAGTACGAGGCCAAGAGGAAGGAGCTGGAAGACATCTGCAGCCCCATCGTCGCCCAGTCCTACGGGGGAGCCGCCCCACCCCCCGGTGCTCCTAGTGACTCCCCCCCCTCAGCTGGCCGGGGACCTGTCATCGAGGAGGTCGACTAAGTTTGATTTGTTGTCGCTCAATAAAACAACTTTGGTTATTAATGATTTTGATTGTTTTATCTAGTTATACACTTAGCAAAATATAATATTTGTATATTATTGTTTGATGATTTAGAATTATGGTCGCATTTTTAATAGCCCTGGGTAAAACGGGTTATGTTTGAAACGATATTTTTATTCTGAAATTGATCTTTAGGATCCTCTGAAATCTCGCCAGGATCATTATATGGAATATCATTGTAGCAGTCTATGCTCCTTTAACACTTAGTACTTTTTATAAATTAATAAACAAAATATTTATGATATAAAAGAAATCTATCTGGATATATTCAGCTATCGAAATTTATATCAATTAAGAAAAATAAACGAAAAATATTAATATGTTGCTTAAATTGAAATATCTTTTACTCTTTCTTAGAGATGTGATATCCATAGTATAGATAGAGGAAACACTTTGGAAAAAAAGGCGCTTTAACTTTTTTTTTTTTTCAAGCTGAAGATCTTTGTATGCATTTAATGAAAGAGAGTGACAAGGCGAGAGTCGGCGTCTCTTAAATTCCTTTGGTAAATCCTAGAATCTCAAATATGCAAACAAAGACTGACCTACTTCGGACGACATAATGAGAGCAAATGGTTTATAGGAGAGAGGAAGACCTGCAATGAGCTGGCTAGAAAGAGTCAAGAAAACTACTAGACGAGATGCAAGTGATGGTGACTAACAGATCAAATTGGAGAATATTAGTCCATAATCACCAAAAGTCGACTTGGACGCTAACAACACCTTATCAACATTCATTATATAGGGTTAAACGCACCATAATTTAGAGGGTTTTTTTTTTCTTCCAAATATAAAAATATTTTTATAAGATAAATATCGGGCATCACAACACAGTGGTAAACCTTCTCAACGGTTTCGCCAGTTTCAGTCCAAAGTGATAGGTGGGACCCACGCATTCACGTATATCGGGATACAATGCCATTTTAGAAGGGTTTATAAAGCAATATAATTCCAACTCTTAAACCGTATATTCGCCATCGTACGTGTAAAGTACACAAAGCATTAATACGAATTACAGGAAATGAAACTACAAAGATACTGACAGCTTGAGAAAAGTCGCACATCAACGTTTTGTTAGATAACGACTAGACACGGATTTTGGACTTTCTTGCAAACAGCCAACTGGACTTAACGTACCTATTTACTAGATGCCCTCTCCTTGGCGCCAACATATTTAATGCAGAGACATTAAGAATCTCCCTTAGAGAACCAATCAGTCTGGCGGCGACATCTGATCAGCTGAATGTCCACCACAACTAGACAAATAAGTACGCTTCATGAGTCCACGGGTTACGCACAGTAGCTTGTTTGCTGAAGTGGTCCAAAGGATTCCTGCGTTCAGAAAGTTATTTTCAAAATGAAAAAGATTTATCGATTTTTTTTCCAAGTAACCAAATTTTTGGCTTCTTGCATAAGTAGAACTATTTTTCTACACGTATAAACATGTGAAGGTTCACTAATAGTTAAGGAACATCACAAGCCCCCTCCCTACCATGATAGTTATAGCCTGTCCCGTGTTTGCTTTTGGGGCGAGTTACATTCCCTCTGGTGCCCTTGGAGTAGGGGCGTAATCTTTTGGAGTCATCCCAGAACAACTGGAAACAGATTGATGCCGTAGAAACAACAACAAAAATTGAAAAATATGCACAAAACTTGAACGAGTTTAACCTTTTCCTTCTTCTGACAAAGAAGTGCTTTTAATGTGTCAAAATTATTTAAAATTACAAAGTTTCAGTGTTAGCCTGACACTTTCAAATATACAGATATAATTTCCATATATCTTATATTTATAAAATCAAGAAAAGCACCCAAAAGAATCAAATATTGTGCAGCATACAAAGAATCAAATATTGTGCAGCATACAAAAATAATAATATGCACAAACACAAAATGCTCATAATTAAGAGGTTGGGACATAACTAGTACAAGGATAAATAACAGGAGAAATCGTGGAATATAGCCTGAATAGAGGAGGGATAGTGTCTAAAATACGACAAAAAATATATAAATAACTGGTCACGCTGCTTCAAGGTAAAAATTAGTACTTGCTATACTAATATATTATATTTATTACTATTATATTATAACTATAAACAAATAATAAATAACCCGCAATCAATATTTTACAAGCAAAATAAGAGAATATTATTTATATAACTGATTTAAATTAATGATAAACGGCGTTCGCGCAGCCATTTGTAAAATAAGTAGAAGGATATACCTTAACTGTTTTTCATTAAAATAGGAAATGTGGCCTCTCTCAAAGGTGGGTTAGATTTTATAAAATTAATATCTATAAAGATAATAGGCTAACAGAGTTTCCAGTTGTAAAGTTTGAAGCTATCTCCTCCAAAGATACTTAACTATAAATATCCATCTATATACCAAAATTTTCGTTATTTTTTGCATCACATATGACCGTTTTATTTTTATTTTCCAAATATTAATAGATTTATTTATTTTTAATTTATTCAATTTTGCAATCGTAGGTTTTTTGCCTTCAAATGTTACTTATCTTATCTTATTTGTTATTTATCGTCGAATTGTTTGTTTTTTAAAACACATTCTTTTTTTATTATTTGTTCTTCTTTGGCTCCTTCTGATAACAGCCTTCCCTTCATTCTGAAGAAGCATCAGTTTTCACTAAGGTAAGGCTCAAGACCTAACATTTGCTAGAGTGGGTTTCTTGCTACAAGAGCCTGTGTTTACACATGGACAGCTCTACGTGGCTTTTTATCAAATGCGAATATTTGATAGCATACATGTAAAGTTGAACCCAGATAAATAAAAAACTAGAATTGCAATTTTATTTTCTGATTTGTCTTTTCTTTTTTTTTTTCCACTCAAAATGTATTTATCTAAACATTTCACCAATGACTATAGTTCCTCACCAGAAATAGCTTACAAAACATGAGAATGTGGAGGAGCAAAATAATTATTTTTTAATATATATATATACTCGTATATTAAAAATAAAGAAGGCATATCCTGACCACAATCACATGTGCTTTATATATATATATATAAATTTAACAAATGCCTATAGTTTCTCACCTGAAAGAATTTTTTTCTTATATTATTTGTTTGTTAATAAACTATTTATTTTCAATTATTTCGGTTTGGTCTTCTCTTTATTTACTTTTTTTTCCACTGCTCTATACATACATTTTGTAAATTTTCAGTTGCCGCAGTCGCCTCTGTAATACCTGTATTTAAACAACAATCAACTGTCTAAATTTGAATTTTAAAATGGTCGAATTATCGGAAGAGTCGGATTATCGATAGTATCGAATTACAGTTTGTTATAAGATATGCCGTAGGTCGGGACATCCAAACATGGTCGAAATATCATGTGTCGAATTAACATGGTTATATTGTATATATATGAAACTATAAGTGTAGTTTTTTTTGAGGTTCTTTAAAATAATTAATTCCTTTTATATGTTGTCTTATCTTCAATTTAGTTGTGTTGTTTGCAACTTTATTTTATGAATCGTTAAATTTTTGCTTATTTTCTCATTTTAAATAAATTTTTAGGCATGAGCACCAATGCCTATAGTTTTTCACCTGAAAGGAATTTTTTTGTATTAACTTTTGTAATTAAATTTTGTATTCGCTAATAAACTATTTATTATCATTCATTTTTTGATTATCGGTCTTCTCTTTATTTACCTATTTCCCGCACTGCTCTATACATTAATTTACTACATTTTGGCACTGTGCTCTCTAATATGTTGTTAATGATAAGGTCTATTATGGATGATTCCATTCTCATTTTGATATATAAATATAGAAGATCAAACCGAAGAAGATCCACTCTAGAGAAACTTGCCAACATTGTTGTATTGTGCTGTAAAAAACAATATCATACGCAATATATATATATACTTAGAAAGTATTTTTTACTCACACTTATATTTGAAATGGTGCTTCTTGGAAATAAGATTACACACATTGCAATTTTTAAGCCACTATCTCTGCTCTTAATGTCTCTGCGGGTCCTTTGTTTAAATCCGGGGCGTTGCCCGGGTAGCTCGGCTAGTTATATTATATTGAGACGCAGTAATTGTAAACTCAAAAAAAAAAAAAAAAAAGGCAAGGAAAACAAAAGGAAGGTGGAAGAAGGAGTATGTAAAACAAGAAAACTAATAGAAGAATCGATTTATAAAAGATACAATCGATGTAAATAAGGAAACTAAAACATTATTTTTTGAAATCGTGAAGCTTAATATTAAACAAAATAAACATGTAGTGTGGCAATACATTCTAAAGATGATAAAGGAGCGAAAAAATAATGTAGAAAAAAAAAAAGGACGAGTTTTGATTGAAAGTCAAAATGAAAACCAATGTGAGATAATAAAATAATAATAATAAATTATGAACATATCGAAATGTGTGGAGCTCAAATCCGTACAAAACGACTACCCAGAATGATAGTATATGGAATAGAAAAAGATATAGACAAAGAAGAACTGCTTGATTTTATAATTTCCCAAAATTATATACTAGATGGTAAGAATATAAAACTTAAAATTTTTCACAAAATCAAAATATTCTAAAGTTAAAAATGTCGTATAAAGTTCTAAAAATAGGAAAGCGGTTTTAAACAGCGGAAGATTGTATATTGGATTTTTGTGTTGAAAAGTAATGGACTTTATACCTATCACTTTATAATACAATATAATACACTGCGGCCTGTAATTGTAAAACGACACTTGAAGTTACACCGCATGAGTTTCTTTTCAACGAAAAATCAAAATTTTATTTCAAAATGAAATATCGACCGTTTCTAACCTTTTTGGATGAGGTATGAAAGGATGAACCATGAAGAGTAATGACGACGTAATGAGTTCGTCCAGGGTAGCCTAGTGGACATGGCATCTGCCCGGTAAGCGGAACATTGTGGGTTCGATTCCCATCCCTGGACACTTTTATTTTCCGTTCGTCATTACTCTTCATGGTTCATCCTTTCATACCTTATCCAAAAAGGTTAGAAATGGTCGATATTTCACCTTGAAATAAAATTTTGATTTTTCGTTAAAAAGAAACTCATGCGGTGTAACTTCAAGTATCGTTTTACCTATCACTTTAGAGAGAAAATAATCTTTTGACATCCAGTCAACAATTTAACAAAAAAAAAAAGGCATCAATTAAAATTTAAAAGTTACAATTATTTAACATCAGACTGAAGGGACGCGTCTGGGATTCATCAGCTTCGCAAGCCGCCTTGAATTCATTCAGCTTCTGACTTAGATAGCGGTTGCTGCCCCTAACACTCGCAATTGCACGGTCGAGGAATTCCGAAAGAATGATCTTCTTCCCGTGTGTAAGATATACGAGGACATCTTACCTATCCTGGCTGCATAAAATCGCCCATTCCATCACGAGCCTGTCTAAATCAATTACTATCTATCACTAGATGTTTCAAATGTTTGGATCTTCAATATCGTAGTGGATTTTTTTTTTCAAAAAAAAAGAGAGAGAGAGAGAATAAAAAATATTCTGTTCAAATTCTAGCGAAGAACATAAGCATTCTGACTGTAAATGTATTTAGAAAATACTAACCACAACGATTTAAGTCCTCAACATTTTATCACCTGTCTACGTGTCCAGAGTCACGGCGCAAAGCTACTGGGAACAAACGACAAAGCGATTCCTTGACGAAACACGCTAGATCCATTTCAGTAGCAAAAATATTTGCAATCTGTGGCCCACAGGGAAGGAGCTTTGTAACAAAATATTTATTATTTTATAATATTTTGCTACATAGCAAAATTCTATCATCGCCTCTCTATTATTTTTGGTGAAAATCCTTACGTTTTTGTCATTCAAATATTTTTATATATGAGTGACCATATATAATTTGAATTAACACTATTATATATACGTAAATATATTTTGCTTTTTTGTGTGAGAATTTTGGACTTTTAAGTCATCCATCTGACAACTGAAAAACACAATCCGTCTACATTTGAGTGTAGGTGAGTAACTAGCTTTGTTTGTGGCCACTCTTGTAAATGTTAATCTTATGCTCTTTTAAGGTTCTGGAAGGGGGCTGATATCCGCTTTCAAAGAACCTCGCAGATCCAACGAGATTGAAGTCAGGATACATCTAGCAGGCCAATTAATACGCGCTAAAGATAGTCCTGGAATAAATTTACTCGATGAAGGCGTGCGTTATCATATATGAAGATGAAAGTTGAGAGCCTATATCATTTATACACTGATTAACATAATTTGCAAGAATATCCCCACGATATCTTAATGAAATTAAGCCTTATCGTTTATTCTTCGAGTACAGTCATTAATGTCTATTCCAGCCCACGTCAATATTCCTTTGCCTCTAAGTGATCAATATCCTTGATATTAGAAGGATAATACATCTGTATATAGTGTTACACCTATCTTCTCTCCAGATGAAAGTTCTTAAGAAATCAGATTGCATGTGAAGCTAGATTCTCCTGTGGAAAGTACATTTGCCCACTATTTCGGGATCCGTGTGATATGCTGCCTTCACCAATTCAATCGAACATTCAAAGGAACATACACTCCGGAAGTTTAACGTAGAGATCTCTTTGATGCATCCTTTGGGACACTGTTAAATTTTCCTTCAAATGAACGAGACTAACTGTAACGCTATCGGGTGAAATCAATTCCAGAGTTGTCGAGACAACGCTTCTTGAAACATTTAGCCATCTTGCTAACTCGACATCCAGCTTCTATCCTTCCAATTGATCACCACTTCTAAGCAAGGTCTTTTTGACACATTTTTAGATAAATGATTATAATTGTCGTTCAAATACGAAGTTGGACTTATCGAATGACACTCGGCAGTAAGTACACTTGACCTTAGAAGCCTAGTCATATATGCACACAACGTCCGTGGTGCATACTATTCTCTTTTATTGCCTTTGAACTACACTGGTGAGGAGCAAATGTTAGAGAGCAAATAATAAAGCAGTGATAGTATTGAAAGCGTACCCGGATATATAAATGAAAAAAAAAAAAAAACTTTTTACAAATTATTTTGAAGGATTACTTCCTCGGTTTCAATTTAATTATATAAAAAAAATGATAAAGTTTTTTGAAAATTACTGGAATATTATTAAAGGAATTTTTCATATGAGCTAGTAATATAGAGAAAGATGCATATATTCCATATAATATAAAAATCAGTTTTGAGAAAACTAACATTCTGCATTTGCACAATAAAGACATGTCCGCAATAAAGTTTAAAAACAAAATAATTATGAAAGTACAGGAAATTGGAATATTGGGAGTCACTTTTGCAAATTATTTTAGAAATAAAAACATAATTTCAATCCTCACATAGATATTATACTAAAAGAGGCAAAAAGATAAAAAAAAAAAAAAAAATCTGCTACTGTCAATTTGCGGAAAATCTTGGGGTCTGAGTACCCAAAAAAGAGACTTACATTATACAAAACAATATTTAGGCCAATGCTTTCCTATGGATCGGAGATATAGTATAAATTATTAAATATATATAGGAAAATATAAATAAATTAAATTCATTTCAATACCAAATTCTATTATGGTGCACGCAATCATATAAAATGACGAGTTCTAATTGTATACATAGCATAGCCAAGATGCCTTTGCTTAACGATTTTATTAAATCCAAAGATATGAAATATGAATTGAATAACTTTAGAAGAAAATAAAAATACAATTTAGATGTTCCAAGCATAAAAACGGATTTTATTGAATTTAAAATGGCTACTTTGAAGAACAACACAAATGAAACTTTTTAAAGCTTCTTCCCTAACTGTTAAGGTTCCTTTGTCCTTGACGAATTAGAAGCCGTATGGCGTTTACCTTTAGAAGACTGTATCTTCAATCACCACCTCTTCAGCTACCCAGGCGACACCCCAATGGTGATTCCAATACCCAGGCAACACCCCAATGGTGCCAATAATACTCAACCAAAGGAAGATAAAGCACTACTAATTACTACTCACACTCTTTATTAAAAAAAAAAAAAAACTCAATTATATACAAAGATAGCGGTCAATATATACATAATCACAGAACAATTAAATTAATAAACAAAACAATATATCTCAGAAAACTCAACATTCTCCCCGAGTTGATGGGAACCATCAAGGCAAACTAGGAGGAACAGGTAGCAACGCCAGCTTAACCAGGGGTCTTTTGACGGTCCTGGTGCGGATTGATACCACTCGTTCCAATCCATCTTTGCCCCGATGGACCTCCACCACTCGCCCCATCATCCACTTGGCGGGGGGCACATGTTCCTCCCTGATTAGAACCAGGGAGCCAGTAGCTACATCGGGCCCCAACATTCTCCATTTATGTCGTTGTTGTAGATTATGAATATACTCCGTAGACTACCGCCTCCACAGATGTTGGACCATCTTCTGAACTA
Source organism: Cordylochernes scorpioides (assembly GCA_030710605.1). Classification (NCBI taxonomy): domain Eukaryota; kingdom Metazoa; phylum Arthropoda; class Arachnida; order Pseudoscorpiones; family Chernetidae; genus Cordylochernes; species Cordylochernes scorpioides. The sequence continues at coordinate 42,680,279 of CP092870.1, read as the reverse complement.
TTTTCCACTGAGGTAATAGCTGAACTCCAATGTTCAATAAGTCTTCCTCGGGGACACAAGAAGATGACGATGTTAGCAGAAAATGCGCTGGGGTCAATGCCTCCACAGATCATTGTGGTCGCCACTAATTGGTCCCAAAGGTCTCGAATTAAGACAAGATTCCATTTGGACAATAAGGGTCAGTAACTCCTCATAGGTCAACAAGGTTTCTCCAAGGATGCGGCGAAAGTGATACCTGAAGCATTTTATGCCGGCTTCCCACAGGCCACCAAAGTGAGGAGCACCCGGAGGATTAAATCTCCACTCCGTTCCATCATTGGCCAATATCTTCGCGATCTCCGAAATCTGATCCCGAGTCATATAAAATCCTAAACGCAATTGCCTGGCGGCTCCCACAAAGTGGATACGAAATTCCCTCCCTAATTCCCTTATATAACCATCCAAGGATTCATCCCACTTTGCACCCGTAACCCATAGCTGTTGTATCAAGATTTTTCCAATTATAACAACAGGTGCCAACCAGCCTATAGGATCATATAGTCTTGCCACGAATGAGAGCATTTGGCGTTTGGTAATTTCCTCAGTCGTATTGTGATCTTGTAATTCAGAAATAAAACAATCTTCTTTTGGGTTCCAGCCTAACCCCAACGTTTTTACAACTTCAACATTTTCAAACATGATCTTTTATAGACATGATTCTTCGGGGATTTGGTTCAAAATTACAGGGTCATTAGATGCCCATTTCTTTCAAACGAATCCTCCCCCTTTCAATAAGCCAATGAGTTCCTTTTGTAAACTCAAAGCTTTCACCGAATTTTCCGCTCCAGTTAATATATCATCCACATACGCATCTGTTCTTATATTATGCCAAACTTTCATAATTATCAATTCATTTCTAAGCATGGAAATTTCAGAATCTTTTTTAAAAGAATTAAAGCAGTTGAAGACTCGAGTTGTTTTTGTGGACATGAGGAGCAAACCTCAATACATATTTTACTGAATTGTTCTGTTTTCAAGACTATAGAATCGACAAAAATCTAATTGTAACAAATCTAAGTATTTTAATTTACAGTAAGTAAATTTATAATAAATTTAATACCTTTTGTAGATATATTTCAAAAATATATAGCAACAAATATATTTTAAGAAACTAATAATATATCACGTTAATTGTAGATATGTTGGCAGACATTCCTTTCTTTTGTACAAATTTCTCCGTTCTCGTTTTTTTTTTCTCCCTTCCTACTTGTTAATATCATATACCTATTCTTTACGGCCTAAAATTATTGTAAATATATATGTAAAGGCATACATGTATGACAGCGCAAGTGTCCCTAGGGGAATATAGCGCTTTAAATTGAAATGAATAAATAAATATAATGCCTATTTTAAAACTTTTACGGTGGGTTTAATGCAAATCATTGGGTGAAGAGAGATTGGTATAAACACACGAATTTAGATTCATTGATTCACATATTCATTTATATGTTTTTTATTCACGATAAAATAATTTTGCTCTATAACTTTTCTCATCCGTGTATTTGATATATTTACATATATTTTTTTGCTTAAAAAACTGATATTTTTAAATTTAAAAAGTCAACTTGAAGATGTATTTTTGTATTGAAATGGTTATAATAATAATTGTCTTGCAGACTTGTAAATAGAGAGGTGACGTTCAGAATAAAGTGAAACTTCAGTGAGGATGGTCTCTTTAGAGAGGTTTTATCTCCTTTTCAAGACTTCTTTCTCAAAAAGAGAGAACGGTTGAAACCCAAATGCAAATAAAATCGATCCCATAAAAACGGTTAGCTAGTCGTAAACATAGGGAAAAAATAATACCATAAATATTTTAAATATTTATAAGTTGTGGAAAATTAATTTAAATTTTCATTTAAAAAAAATAAAGGTAATAAAAATGATATGAAAAACAAATTCCTAAATATAACAGAGACTATTAAATCCTAAATATAAATTGCTTACGTTTTTCAACCCCAAGGTTTAATATTACTTGCAATTTTTTTATTTCGACATACCTTGAGGACAAAACAATTTATCCATTAATAGTTTTAACTCTCAATAACTTGCGGAAATTACGCACGAACATCACTTCTTTCTATATGCAGTAAAACCCTCTAAAAAGCGAACTGGGGATATAGCGTTCAGTCCCATTGGGGTTCGTTGTATATTGAGGTTTTACACACAGCGCACACAACACACACTGTATACAAAAAAAAAAGCTTTATCAAGACCTTTTGTCTTATATAGATTCTCCGAGCAGAAATGTAGGGTACATGCAGGAATAACACACACGCACACACAAAAGCCTTTATTAAGACACACAGGTCTTACAGAGGATTCTCCTTGGGGTTACAAGACGGGGAAACCTATGAAAGTGGGAAATAAAAAATGGAGAAAGATTATATACATATGGTAAATATATACAGATTATAAGAAAGAATAAAAAATAAATAAAAAAATTGGAAATATGGATGGGAGAAGTGGAGAGCGAAAAGAGGAAAGAAAACAGGTATTTATATATGGAACAAGTCAATTTTAGCTCTTCTGCTCACACAGCACAGGTGGGCCATGGCTATTTCAAGAAATCTTTAAGAGATTTTCCAGGGGAACATGCAGGAATAACAGCAATCAGCAATGTCATCTTTTAAAAGCCATTTAATGGTAATAATGCAATTTATATAAAGGAAAAAAACTTAAGACAATCAAGCTAATAAATAGATAATCCGGGTAAAAACTCACTGTATATAAAATTTTAAAATATTATAAATTGACTAAGTGTCAAGAAAATATTTTGAATTCTCCAAAGCATTATAAAGAAATATATCGAAAAATAAATTAAGTAAACAATTTTTTTCCTGAGGTGATCCATTCTAATTGAAATATTAATTTGAAAAAGTGTAACAACTAACAACGTAATAAATCTTAATTTTTGTCTTTATATATATATTTTTTTTTTCTAGGCAATTATATGACATCATTCTCGCTCTCTTTCTCTTGATTTTCGGCATTTTAGATAATTATTTCAATTAGAAAGATTCACCTCTTAAAAATAAATTTATTTATTTTTTACTTAAACTTTTCTTCAGTTTCCTTTTAATGATAATTTTATTGTCACATAGAAATTAGGAAAGACGAACCTCAGAATGACACGGCAATTAATTTAACGTGATACCAAATTAAGACTAATAAAATAGTAGAGAGGCAATTAGAAAATTTAAGTGTATCAAAATACTCAAAAATTTCAAAATTAATAATATATATATTCAAAAAATAATAAATAATCTGCTACAATACATTAAAACAGAGTAAGCACGCTTATCTGTAATATACCAGGTCTATTAGTATGAAACGCGAAAATGGCTGCCAGAGGGCGTTGTGCAACTTTATTTGAGCCGACGGTGGCGCTGTTGAAGGCTCATGGGCTCAAAAATCATTACTTTTGGTTAGTAGCCCGTTAAACCACATATAAAACGGCTGTTGAAGGCATTTTGTTTTTTGACTCACGTGGCATCAGCATGTGTGGAGTTTTAGAAAAATTCAAATCGTGGAAAATTTCTGGAGCCCGTGGAAAATGGTGATTTCCGAGCCAAAAAGTGCCCATTTGCGGGAAGTTTTGTTGTTCGCCTTCAACTGGAAGAAAAGTGCCACTAAAGCCCACCGAATGCTCGAGGAAGTTCACGGCGACCACGCTCTGAGCAAATCACAGTGTTACAGGTGGTTTAAAAAATTCCAAAGTGGCGATTTCGAACTTGATAATGAACCACGTGGAAAACCGCACCAAAAGTTCGAGGACGCTGAACTGCAAGCTTTGTTGGACGACGACAGTACCCAAACGCAGGAGAAACTCGCGAAACAGCTCCAGGTGTCTCAAGGTTCTGTTTCCCTACGTTCAAACAGCCTCAGAATGACCCAAAAGCTTTCCAGATAGGTCCCGCACGAGTTGAGCGAAAGGCAGCAAGAACGGCGTCTGGTAACCTGCGAAGGGCTGCTCGCCAGGCATGAAAAGAAGTCATTTTTGCACCGAATCGTAACTTCTGATGAGAAATCGATCCATTTCAGCAATCCTATGCGCCAAAAGTCGTGGGGCCTGCTCGGCCAATTTCCAAAACGGAAGCCTAGGCCCAATCGCTTAGGAAAAAAGGCAATGCTTTGCGTATGATGGGACCAGACCGGCGTAGTATATTTCAAGCTCCTGAAACCTGGCGAAACGGTCAATACTAGTCGCTACGAACAACAAATTCACAGTTTGAGAGAGGCATTGAATGAAAAAAGACCGGAATTGCGTGAAAAGCACAACAAGCTGATACTGCAGCATGACAACGCTCCAGTCCACAACGCTACAGTGGTCAAAAACACCATAAATACTTGGGCTGGGAACTCTTACCCCACCCGCCGTACTCACCAGACTTAGCGCCGTCGGACTACCACCTTTTCACATCTTTAGGACACGCCCTAAAAAACCAGGAATTTTCGAACTCAGACATACTCCGAAAATGGCTTGTTGACTGGTTCGACTCAAAAGGAATAGAATTTTGCAGACAAGGAATTCGAAAATTGCCTGAAAGGTGGTCCGAGTGTATAGCTAATCAGGGTAATTACTTTGAATAAAAAATCTTTTGTTGTATGGAATTGGTGAACTTTTGAATTCACTGAAAATTCGCGTTTCATACTAATAGACCTGGTATATCCTATATGCATCTCGTTCCGAATTTCTTTAACTCCTCAATATGTAGGTTAAAAATAGTTTATTTTTATACTTTACTTTAAAAATAGTTTATTTATATACGTTTAAAACAATAGTATAATTTAGCGCGTGTGAACTGAAAAATAAGTAAATCGTATTATAGCCAAGCTGAATGCAAAGTAGGGAAGGTGAGGAAAACGGAGATTCATTTCTTCTACTGCCTGCTATCCCAAGTAGAGGCTACCAGGAAAACTTCCTCCGTTTATTTATTTTTGGAGGGGGGCTCGTCCCCACCCCCCACCCCCCCTCCAGGTCGTTGACCGGCTGTGTGAATTCCTTTCTGCCCCCTCACTACCCCACGATTGTGTTTTTTTTTATTCCACGTGGCTACGAAAATCATAGTGGGTAGAAGATGGCGATTTTTTATTCCGAATGTGAATCACATAGCTACATGTAGAGTTGCCGACTTTCCACTAACCAGCGGTCAGTAAAGAATGGGTTATCAACTGCAGGTTTCCAATATGTTTGCCAAAAACAGCAAATTCAACATTTCATATTCCCAGATATTTATTTCTCTACTATGGACTGCCTGAAATGCTTTTCAATAAATATTATGTTTCTAAATAGAATATTGAAAGAATATTAAATGTGTGAAATTATCTCTATTATTAGAGAAAAAAAAAATTTTAAATAAGATAAATTTCAATAACCACTAATTGAAAGGATAAAACTTAGTTTTATTTAAAATAGTTTAAAAAGACTATTTGCAAATCTATTTTTTATTCGAGAGAGTATACTATTTTATTTGCAATTATATATTTAAATTATTGCTCGATTATCTTTGCTCATCGGTTGTGAACCCTGCTAGGAGCCATCAGTTTGGCTAATATAACCAACCAGACCGCCACGTCTATGTATAAGTCTGTTCTGTTTATCTAGTTATCGCATTTTGTCGCTTAATTAGGAAAATGACGTTTAGATTATAACTATTGAGATATTTTGTGTGTGGTTGTAGAAATTATAGACTTATTTTTTTCTTCAAACACAACTTAAAGAACACACACTCAAACACAAAATACGTAAACCTGTTTGGAAAACACATTGTTTCAACATCTGAAGCATAATCTATCCGAATGGAAAACATCTATGTGAGATATAATCACGCCAATTACTTTTATTTTAAACAGATTAGCATCCGAAAAATAAGTTTTATTTATAAATCGAGGTTATAAATAGTGCGACTGAAATATTATTCAGGTATCTTTTCAAACTGAATAATTAGACTAAGTATGTTTTAGTTCAGTTTTTATTATTAAAAGTTTATGTAACTTTCTTCTATGTCTGTCCATAAATCAACAAACAACAACAAAAATCTTTATTAAGACATTTTAGTCTTATACAGATATTCTCGGAGTAGAAATATGGGTACATGAAGGAAAAACAGCAATAATACCAGTAGTAAAATCATTGTTTTTATTATAATTTTTAAATTGGATGAAAGTATTTTTTTTATACGTGGATTCACCACGGAGTCTCTGCAAATGAAAAAAATTAAAAGCTAACTACATTTAATATTAACAGTGAAATTTATATGCAAGAAAACCTATTTTAAGACAATTGTGCTTATAAACAGATTGGTCTGGGTAAATCCGAGGAAAAGAAAAAAAAAGTCTGTCCATATATCTTGTGATCAATTTTTAACATACTTAAGGAGTACCTAAAAGTCTGAAATTTTTGTATACAGTGGACCCTCGGTTTGCGAGCATAATCCGTTCCAGAGCCATGCTCGTACTCCAAAACGCTCGTAGTGCGAAACTAATTTCTTATTTTTAATAATATAAACTCGGGCAATTCTTCTTGCTACGAACAATTGCACAGTTTCCCACATTTTACATATTTCCCGAATCTGATCTGAAGGGAGGGATCCCAGTGAATTTTCATTCATCACGATTACGGGCAACCATCACGAGTTGCTCGTAATGCGAAATTTCACTCGTTATCCGAGGTAAAATTTTTCAAAAAATTTTGCTCGTACTGCGAAAAGCTCGTACTCCAAGGTGCTCGTGAACCGAGGGTCCACTGTACTTGTTGAAAATTCAAGTTGACAAAATTTCAGAATGCTGGGTGGTCGAGAATAAAATAATTTATATTTTAATTTCCTATTTTGAGATCAATTTTCAATAAACTTGCAGAGCACCTAGAATTATGAAAATGTTGGTACAATTTTTCAAACTTGAAGACATTGCAAGTTCATAAAATTTCAGACTTCTGGGTGGTGGTCATCAATGGACTGATTTTTGTCTTTATTTACTTTCAAATTTTGTGATTAATTTTAATAGACTTCCAGACCACACAGAAATCTAAAATTCGTAGACTCGTTTAGTACAGCTAACATTGCATTTTGACAAAATTTCTTCTGGGTTGGTCGGTAGAGGATATATATTTTTTCAATATTTCCTTTCAAATTTTGTGAACAAATTTTAACATCCTTCCGGACTACCTAGAAGTTCGGTATTTCAAAGATTAATTAAATCCTACTAACATTTAACTGTACAAAATTTCTGACTTTCAGGTGGCCGTGGTGGTCGGGAATAAGCTAGAGAAGATAATTTGTATATACAGTCTCGTTATAACGCCACTCGATATAACGCCACCCTCGCCTTACGCCGCTTTTTCGTTTTGTCCCAATCGACATCAATGTATTTTTCTCGATATAACGCCACTCCCTCACTGTTCGCCTTCCGCCGCTGATTTTTCGTATCCCAAGTAAACCCACTCGTTATAGCGCCGCTCACAACGTCCCTCACCCCCCGCTCCCCTTTTCCTGTCTGCATATTTTCCGCCAGCGGCACCGGACTTTGTTTGCTGTTGGCACAACAGATAACAGATTGTGTGAACAGCCAACAGACCCTTTTCCTGCTTGTGCCTGGGACATACACAGTCGCTTCATCCTTTGCTAACGTCAACACAACAACTTCATTGTCGTATCATGAGTTCCCAAAAGCGTAAACGTGAGTCGATCACCATTGAAAAGAAGAAGGATATATGCCAGTTGGCAAAAAATAACCCTACGATGTCGAAGAATGAGATTGGAGAGCCTTTCTCACTTCCACGAACAACTGCCCGTGATATTCTCACTCAGGCTGAGAAGTGGGAAAATTATACTGTTGGTTCTTCAAAGAGACAAAGAGTCGGAATATTTAGTGACTTGGAAGACGTTCTCTTCAACTGGTTTACCCAAAAGCGTGCCAATAATATTATTATTACTGATGACCTCCTAAGAGAAAAGGCAAAAAACTTGGGGGGCAGTTGGCCGTACCAGAAAATTTCACGTTAGCAGTGGGTGGCTGCAGCGATTTAAAGGGAGATTCCATATTTCGCAACGACGGCTCTGTGGGGAAGGCGAATCGATTTCTCCAGCTATCATTGATGAACACCTTACAAATTTGAACAGTATTCTGGCGATATGACCCAGACAACATATACAATGCAGACGAAACAGGTTTTCAGCTCATTCCTGACCGAACACAAAGATGAAAACTGCCGTGGTGTCAAAAGGATGAAGCAACGAATCACTGTTCTACTGTGCTGCAACTCTACTGGAACAGACAAGCGGAGATTGCTGATTATTGGAAAATCGGCAAAGCCTCGATGCTTCAGAAACTTTAGTCCACACCTCTACTGCACTTACACATCTAACAGCAAAGCATGGATGACCTCTAGCATCTTTCAAGAATGGCTACTGCAGTTCAACAAGCAGCTTGTCTCTGAAGGTATCCTACTGTTGTTAGATAACGTCTCACTGCGTCCCTAATGATGGTCTCAGCAACATAAAGATACACTTCCTTCCACCAAATATGACTGCCAGTCACTGGATAGTGGCATCATCAAAAGTTTCAAGGCTCAACATCGCAAGCTTCAACTCCAGAAAATGGTGGAATTGGCGGATGCCCATCTACCCACAGAATTACGTCTGGATGACGCTGTACGCTATTGTAAAAAGGCTTGGGATTCTGTTGGGCAACTGCTGGAATCACACAGGCATTCGCTTCACTTCTACTGCTGCAGTTGAGCCTCTTAATTATGGAAATCTGCTCGATCGCGACATCTTCGCTATTACACCAGAGAATTTGATGACTGAAAGGGAGTTTCAACTGGTTGATGATTCCCAGGAGGCGGAAATGAAGCTAACAGATGACAATTTGCTAGTGTCCACTATTACAGGGAAAGAAGAACTTGGCGAGGATGATGATACAACAGTGACCCAGCGCCTACCATCGTTAAGGGAAGCCAGAACTGAGACAGTTTTGTTGTTTCTTGAGAACTCCAAGAGAGCAACATCTGTCAATCTATCTGCGGATTTGTTACGCCGTGTCTATGCCATAAGTGAGGGAGAGAAAAGACAAGTTGTGATCACAGACTTCTTCAAGAAAATGTGATTACTTTTTTATGAATAAATTATAAATTAATTCTTTCTATTTGTCATATTAATTAATTAATGCCGGCATTCTATATATTGACTTAAAGTATAAATTGTTATTAGTAATTGTTATATATAATTTATTGTATCTTTAAATTTCACATTTTAAACGTGTTCGATACAACGCCACCCTCTCGCCTTACGCCGCTTTTTTGCAAAATCCGGATGGTGGCGTTATAACGAGAGTAGACTGTATATATTTTTTTGCATTTTAAAGCAACATTTTACACCTTTTTTTAAAATTTTAATAACAACATTTTACCGTTTAATAGCAACTTTTATAATTTTACACTTTAATAACACCATTTTCATTTTTTTGGGTTTTTAAAATATTTTAGCAATTTTACTCTATAGATATTTTTAGTTTTCATAGAAATACTTTTATGAGGTGTGGCTATTAAATAACCGGACTTATGCTGCTACCAGCAAACTGCGTGCGTGTTGAGATATGTTTGAACGTGACTGTGTTTGGTAGGGCTTCCCCCTCTCTGAGCTCGCTTGACAAGCTAGCGGGACGCTCAGTTTGATTGTAGCAGTCGATTGCGCTAGTGTCTGTACCAATGACCCGTCGGAAAAATGTCAAGTGGTCAGATGGAGCAACGGTTAAACCTCAAGTTTCTTGTTAAACTAGGCAAAACGGCCACAGAAGCTTATGTCATGTTGAAAACAGTCTACGGAAACGAATGTTTATCCCACACACAAGTTTTCGTATGGTTTAAACGGTTCAAAGAGGGGCGTGAAACGATCGAATCCAGGACGGCCCTCAACGGACGACAACATTGAGAAAATTGGAAAATTAATTCGCGAAGATTATCGTCTGAGCATCCGAGTGCTTGCTGAAAGGACAGGAATGGACAAAGAAAGTGTTAGATAGATTTTGCATGAAAAATGTAACATGCACAAGATGTGCGCAAAATTGGTGCCAAAACTCCTCACTCCCGAGCAAAAGGAAAGAACATTTGTGCAGACATTCTAGCCAACATCGACAACGATCCAGGCTTGTTAGAGAATCTTGAACAAATAATCAAAGGAATATTTTTATGATGATTTCACAATTACAGAGTATTTGTATAATCATAATATATTTATGTTATGAATAATTTTGTTGTTGATAGATAAAAGTTGATAAAACAAAGGATCGATAAGATAAAGGGTTGAGGTGCAGTCGTGATAAAAAAAATATAATTATTTACCGTCAAGTAGCTTTTATTTTCAATTACTTGAGGAAAGATTACACATTAGTTATTTTCACATTATATAGAATTTATAAAGTTAATCCTATATTAATGATTTAAAAGGATTGATATTATAATTACGCATATTTACAACAAAACTATACAACAAAAACTGAAAGTCTTTCTTAAAACGATGATAACAAAGTAATATTATCAATGAATAAAATAAAATATATATATTTTAAAATATAGAAATATTTGAGTTTTTAGATTATATAATATTTATATAATCTGTTGAATATTTTAATTGAATAATTAAATTAAATAATAAAATATAAATTATTTCTTCGCCACATAGCCTCCTCTTATAAAGAGCATTGATTCGATGCTCAGGAAGAAGACTTACATCCTCAGTCTCAAGGCTCGAGAACGGGTGATCGCCTGAGATCTCTTCGCGGGTCTGTGGTTGTGTTCGTTCAGTGGGGATGTCTTCTTCCTGGAAGTTTGGCGATTCATTTTCTGGGTCCTCTTCAAGGTGCTCCTCCTAGTCCTCTGGGTTTAAATAAGACTTCATCCTTCAAATGTGAACTAAATCTTTTGTTTGATGACGACCTTGCTGGGTTCCGAATGTCTCAACTTCATAGGTCACATCGGGAATTATTCGGGTTACTTTATATGGGCCGAAAAAACGTCTCATTAGTTTTTCCGAATATTCCACTTTACGCATCGGGATAAATATCCGTACGATATCTCCAGGCTAGAAAATTATATTTCTGTGATTGGCGTCATAGCGATGTTTATTGCTATCTTGATCTCATGGAGTGGATGCGTGCCAGGTTTCGTGTTTCTTCGGCTCTTGCCCCTAGAGTTTGGATGAAATCGTCATCTTCTGGCAATAACTTGGGAAATAACACGTCCAGTGGAGTCTCGGCTTCACGCCCGTGTACAAAGAAAAATGAGGTGAATCCAGTAGACTCTTGTTTTGCTGTGTTGTGTGCAAATGTAACGAATGTAAGAATCCTGTCCCAATCTTTCTGGTTGACATCCACATACATGGACAGCATGTCTGCTATGGTCTTATTCAACCTCTCCGCGAGGCCGTTTGTCTGGGGGTGATAGGCGGTCGTCTTCCGATGGGTTATTCTGCATTGGTTGTTCAGATCACTTGTCATTGAAGATGTGAAGTTCCTTCCTCTATCCATGATTAATTCCCTCGGCGCGCCGTGCTTTAAGATGACATCTTCAATGAAGAATTTGGCAACTTCCATGGATTCACTTGTGGGTAGGGCTTTAGTTATCGCATATTTCGTTAGGTAGTCCGTACATATAATAATCCAACGGTTTCCACCTTCTGATGTTGGGAATCTCCCTACCTTTTCAAAGGCAACTTCAGGGACAGGTATAGGCTGTAATTGCCCTGAGGGGGATTGGGGCTGATGTTTACGTCTCTGACAATTTGAACAGTGTGCCAAATACCTTCTAACCGTTCTATACATTCCGGACCAGTAATACTTTTTTCTTTTTCGGTCATAGGTTTTAGTAAATCCGAGGTGACCAGCCGTGGGTGAATCATGGAAATTTTTCAGCAATTCCTTCCTTAAATGGCGAGGAACCACCAAAAGCCATGGTTTCCCCATTTGATCATAATTTTTTCCTGTAGAGCGTGTTATCGATTTTTACAAAGGAATTATTAGGAGTACTTTGTAATTGGTCAGCGATTTTTCTAAGGGCTTGATCATTCATATGCTTTTCGCTAAAGTTCTTCACTGTAATCTAATGGACTTCTTGATAAGCAGTCTCGGTCCTGATGTTTCCTTCCGCTCTTATACACGACAGTGACGTCAAACTCTTGCAGCCGAAGTGCCCATCTTGCTAACACCCCACATGGGTCTTTGAGGTTGGTCAGCCAGCACAAATATTGGTGGTCTATAACAATAATGAACGGCTGTCCAAAGACATATGGTCGGAATTTATTGATAGCCCAAATGATGGCAAGGCATTCCCTTTCTGTAGTTGAATAATATTTTCTTCCTTATTTAAGGTTCTAGTTGCATAAACAACGGCTCTTTACTTTCCCTTTTGTATCTGCAGTAACACTGCTCCTATTCCATAGTTGCTTGCGTCAGTGTGTATTTCGGTTGGGGATGAGTAATCAAAATGTCCAAGTGCGAGTACAGAAATTAACACTGACTTGAGAGCTTCAAATGCATTCTGCTCTCCGGTTCCAATTAAATGCTGAGTCTTTCTTCAAAAGGTCATTCAAGGGTTGGGCTACGTGGGCATAATTGGGTAGGAAGCGGCGGTGGAAGGATGAAATGCCAAGAAAACTTCTAACTTCCTTCAATGTCCTTGGCGTAGCGAGGGCGCGGACTGCTCGAATCTTTTCTTGGTCGGGACGAATTCCATTTTCACTCACCTCATGACCGTGATAGTTTTTTCTCCAAACTTGTATTTCTTGGAATTGAGACATAATCCGGCTTTCTTAAGGCAATTTAATACGAGTTGAAGGCATCTTAGATGTTCTTCAAAATCATCTGAAAATACGATGATATCGTCGAGGTAACACAAGTAAATGGTCCACTTAAGACCCTTCAGAAGATTATCTTCATTCGTTCGAAAATAACTGGGGCATTACATAACCCAAATGGCATTAATTTGAACTCACACAGTCCATCTGGAGTTATAAACGCTGTTTCCTCATGGTCCGATTCTTCTACATCGATCTGCCAGTACCCTGATTGGAGACCCATGGAAGAATAAAATCTAGCTCCCCGTAAGCAGTCTAAAGTGTCGTCGATCCTTGGGAGAGGCTAGAAATCCTTTTTTGTTATTTTTTTGGGCGGCGGTATACGATGCAGAATCTCCAGCTTCCATCCTTTTTTCTTATCAATACTACAGGTGAGGCCCATAGGCTTTCAGAGGGCTGAATGATGTCAAGTTTTTCCATCTTGTTTACCTCATCCTAAATAATTTGGCGTTCTCTTGGTTCAACTCGGTAAGGTCTTTGTTTGGTCGGTAGGTGGTCTCCAGTGTTAATTCGGTGTTTAACATTGACGACCTTGAATTATTTTCTTATACTATTTCTACTTATTCTACTGCAATTTTCAATTTTTCAGAGTTTTCAAAGTATTCACCCTTAGCACCTATGAAAGATTTCTTCCGTAAAAACCAATTATCGAAGCATTTACACCAGTCATCTTCAGGGATGGAATTTACGCCATTGATAAAGGCTTGCAGTGCTCAAATTTGATCCCTTTCAACAATAACTTAACTTTTGGAAATAAAAAAGTCGCAATATGCTATGTCTGGTGAATATGGTGGATGAGTGACTAATTGGACAACAGAGTTGGCTAAAAAGTATGATGTTTGGGCTGAGGTGTGCGGTCTTGCATTGTTATGGTGAAGAAGGACTCTTCTAAGTTGAGCTCTTGGTCTGCTTTGCTTGAGTTTTTTTTTTTTTCAAATACTGCTAGAAGTAATTTTGTTGTATATCAGTCACTATTTATGTCTTTCGATCATCTAACTTCACAATATCAATGAAACCACTTTTATAAAAAAAAAAAAAAAACAAGCGGTCATTTGTTTTCCAACACTTCGAGCTCTGCGAACTTTCTTAGGAGGAGGTGATTTTGAAGAGCACCAAATAGTAGATTGCCGTTTTGTTTCTGGATCAAAATTGTAAATCCAAGCTTCGTCACACCTGTAATAATATTAAAAACAGCCTTTGATTTGCCTTCATAAAAAAAAAATGTCAATATTTAACGCGATTAAGTTTTTGGTCTTCAGTCAAGCTGTGAGGTACCCATATACTAACAAGTTTTCTGTATTTTAAATGACCATTAATGATCACGTTGATTGCTGCCGATTCAATGCTCACACTTTTCTCTAACTTCTGATACGTAATTCTTCGATCTTCTCTAAGTAAAAATCTTACCAGCTCAATTTTTTCTTGGGTCATTGCTGTTGGTGGTCGACCTGAACGAGATTCACACACACACACAAAAGCCTTTATTAAGACACACAGGTCTTACAGAGGATTCACCTTGGGGTTACAAAACGGAGAAACCTATGAAAGTGGGAAATATTTTATTTATTTATTTCATCTCAATTTACAGGTGTTACATTCGAGCACAGCTCACGAGTCACCTTGTCCAGATTATTTACACATGGTGAGTTGTAATGCTGGAGTGGCCCCCCCGAACCTTACAGGAGGGCAGTTGTTGGGTGTTTGGCTGTCAGCTAGTCATTGGGTCCAGGTCGTCGGATTCGGTGGCTGAGGTCACCAACTGTAGGAATTCTTCTTTTTTGAGTTTGATTCCGTTGCAATTCCAGAAAACGATTTTTAAAGGTAATTTGCCTTTCATTGTAAGAAAGTTTTGATAATTTCTAATATCTTTTCGCACAGTTCCCTGGTGTCAGAATGAGTAGTTTTCTTTTTTGCAGTTTCAGCGTAACTTGCCATTTGTTTTTCAACAATTGCTTCTTCTGTTTTAGTGGAGCTTGCTTGAGGTATGGTGTTAGGGGAGTTTTGTCTGGGAGGCTTTAGCTGCTGTTGTTGTGGCTTCGGAAAATTTGGGCATCCGCGGTAATTGGCTGTGTGCGCCTCTCCGCAGTTAGCGCACTTTGGTGGGAGCTGTTTCGACTTTCTTGGACAATCCTTCGAATGGTGTTCTTCAGCACACTTGACGCATTTGGGCTTCAAAAAGCAGTTTAGCTGGCCATGCCCAAAACCCTGGCAGTTAAAGCATTGGGTCACTCGTTTTGTAGTCCTGAATGATTCCACGACTATTTTTTGGTAAAGTATTTCGGTTATTCCATAGATTCGTTTATTTTGTTCATTTTTCGGTAGCTCTACTAGGACTATATTCATCGGTATTTTGGTCGATTGTCTATGGAGTCTTTTGACAATGACCTCAGTGAAGCCCATTGAGACCAGTTCAATTACGACGTCTTCTTCTTTGAAGGCTGTTGATACCCCCTTCAATACCACTTTCAGTGGTTTTTCCTCCTGTAGTCTGTAGGAATATCCTCCATTATTTTTCTGTACATACTCCCTGATTTTTTTGAAGTCGCCTATGTTTTTCGATTTAATTATGTGCTTTTTGCCAGAAATCGTGACTTGGAATGGTTCCATGCACAAGTCTTTTAGCTCTTGGCAAAGAAGCTTCCAATCTGCTACATTTTCTGCAATAACAGGAGGAATTCTCGGTTTTTTCACGTTAGTGACTGTGGTCCATGGGCCATCGTTGTCGCTATTTTCGTCATCGTCTTGCGGTGGGTGAGCTGCGTTCATTTGTTGAGAAACTCCAGTGGCGGGACTTTGTTCGTCGATGTCCATTCTAGGCGTCTTCAGATTACGCTCGCTCCTAGTTGGCGATCTTGAGTCATCCGATTGGGAGCCGCGAATTCTCTTCTTTGATTGAACCGTTTCCTCAAGTTTATACTCGATTCCACATTTGTCTAGGATCTTCGTTATTAAGGAGGCTTCGATTATGCATAGTTTCTCGCCGGTTGGTCCGATCGTCGATTTAATTACAATCGGTGGCATATTATTTTTTGCCAGTGGGAAATAAAAAATGGAGAAAGATTATATACATTTGGTAAATATATACAGATTATAAGAAAGAGTAAAAAAATAAGAAGAATGAAAAAAATCAAAAAAAGAAAAAAAAAATTTTTGGAAATATGGATGGGAGAAGTGGAGAGCGAAAAGAGGAAAGAAAACAGGTATTTACATATGGAACAAGACAATTTAAGCTCTCACACAGCACAGGTGGGCCATGTATTTTTTAAGAAATCTTTAAGAGATTTCCCAGGAAAATCCGCGTGTTCAGGGTTGTAAGGTAAACACCGTTTTATCAGTGTGGGGGTTAACTTATCGTATCTGCCTAAACAAATAATTGGATGTTGGTTCTGTCTTTCTCATCAAACAGAAATTTTTGGTATGTTTGAATGTTCGGTTAAGTCTTTCTTTTTTACAGCATTTTTATGGAAGTTATATAGATTTAGAGCTACTGAACTATTGTCTATAAAGTTGGATAATAAAGAATATAATGTGAAGTGTGTATGGCCTATCTTAGAGAAGAGTATTTTTCTTTCCGTGTCAAGAGGCATGCATTCAAATATATAATGTTCTAATTCATTTTCGGTTCTATTTTTGCATAGTTGGCAATACAAGTCTTCTGTCCTTAGATATTTTATATGGTCTTCTCGATATAAAACAAATAGAATTCTCAATTGCGCAATGAGGCGTTTAGCCGGCAATGGGAGTTCACTTAGTAGATAGTTCTCTGCTGCGAATGTTTTATGTAAATATTTGTAGTGTGTGTGTAGCTTCGAATTGGTTATTCTTGATTGATCGGTTTGGATAGACTGTTCTATAGTGATTCTGATAATTTGAGGTATTACTTTCTGTAGAATATTGGGGTCTGAACAATTCTTTAACCACATGAATCCAGTTGAGTTTAGGATATTCATTAAATTTTCTGTAAAACCTATAAAGGCATTCGTCAGAGTGGACGTTTCCCATAATTGGGCTAGACAGATTGCGGGCAATCTGGATTTTTCCATTTTTAATATTCTTAACCAGAACTTTAGAATTAGTTTGGTTGCTGTGACTCCTAGTGAGAAGCGTCCGGTTTCCATTGGTAGTATGTAGCCTGGTGTGTTACTCGGCAAGTTCAATAGTCGTCGGAGATAGTTATTCTGAATTTGGTCCAAGATTTTGTACTTTTCGTTTGCCCAAATTGGAGCAGAATACAGCAGAGTTGACAGGATAATCGAGTCTAATAGTTTCATTGATGAACCAAATGAATTCAACCTGGATTTCTCCATAATTTTCCATACTTCGCCGGTAGCTGCAAGCGCTTTGCCTTTAAAGTATGAAGCCACTTGACTAAACGAGATTGTCCTGAACGAGATTCATCTTCAAGGTTGATTTTTCCTAATTCAAATACATTAAACCAATTAAAAACTGTTCTAATAGAAGGAGCTTTATCTCCTAAAGCCTTCATTAATTTTTCATGGGATTCTTTAGAACTTAAATTACTTATATAATCATAAAATATCATGGCGCGTAAACTCCAGTCAACTCCATTATGTCTGATTCAATGTTTAGAAATTACGCTGCCGCTGTAAACAAAGTCGGGCCCTCTATGTGTCATTGTTGTTACTATTTTATGAAAATGTTTATGTTAGGTAAAAAATGCATGTAGATTTTAATGGTATAATTTATTTTAAATATTTTTTAATTATTTAATATTGATTTCAAAAAAAAAAAATTTTGAGTGACCCTTGTACAATGGTTTCCATCGTGGTTATTGTGAGAGCAATAAGTTCCATGAACTCGTACCGAACTGCGCGAAAGCAAATACACACATATTGTGGGAAATTTTCCGAAATATATAATTTTCAAAAAAGGAATAAAAGCTAACGGCGACGAGATTCTTTATTGACTTTTTCTTTATTCGCTCTACATATATATGTTATATTAATAAAAAAAAAAAAGATTTTTCTGTTTGATTTTGATAATTAGTTATATAGAATTAATACTTGATGCTGATTATTTTGAGAATAGAGATATTTGTTGAGCAGTCGTGGCAATGATAAATAAATTCAGTTATCAAAATAGATTTAATTGATCTTATGGAATATATATAAAAAACATGGTTTGATAAAAGTATTGCCTGGCTTAAGGCGAATAGAATAAGGAAAACAAAAGATTATTTACATAATGTACAAAAGTTTTGAGCCAGCCATTGGGGTTTTTATTATTTCATCTCAATTTGCAGGTGTTACATTCGAGCACAGCTCGCGAGTCACCTTGTCCAGATTATTTACACATGGCGAGTTGTAATGCTGGAGTGGCCCCCCGAACCTTACAGGAGGGCAGTTGTTGGGTGTTTGGCTGTCAGCTAGCCATTGGGTCCAGGCCGTCGGATTCGGTGGCTGAGGTCACCTTGATTTTGAACAATTTCTTGTATAGTTGGATTTGATGATTTTTTAAATTGCGAGAATAGACTTGTCGCAGAGTCTTGATAAATCTCTTCTATATTAAGCTGGTTGAGATCTTCTTTGAGAATTTTGTTTGAAAGATTGAATGGGGCTCCTATAGTGATTCGTAAGCAAATCCTCATGAAGGCATCTATTCTTTTTTTTTTTATCCGTAGGTGTGATATATTTGCCCCAGACTGGTAGTGCGTACGTGATGATGGGTAGAATACAGGTTTTGTACAACGTGAATTTATGCTTTGTTGTTAAATTACTTTTAAAATTAAGCAGGCTTGATAGAGATATTTTGGCTATCTTTGCCTTTCTTATGGTGTTTTGGACATGTAGGATAGAGAAAATATGGTTTTACGGGCTACTAACCAAAAGTTATGATTTTTGAGCCCAAACTCGATGTCAGGTGGCAAGGGACCCTAAGATCTGGCGGCAGGAGATGTCTCGCAGGGGTGGTGGAAACGTTGGGCAAGCAGGGGAACAGCGCCAAGGTGCAGTGAGGCGGGTGCCTTGAATAGGCCAGGAATCCAGGAGAAGTGGCAGATGGAATTGGAGGCAGAAGGTCCTTGAAGCCTAGAACTTGAGGGCCCTAGACTTCAGTATGGGGCAGCTTGAGGCTCTCGCCTCGTGCTTGTCAGGAAGGCCCTTGGAGCAGCAGCTGGCACATTTGGAGGTGCGCTGGTTAGCAATGGATGGGCAGGTGCGGCCTTCATGGCCGTCTTCACCGCAGTGGAAGCACTTAGGAGCTCTGGTGTATTGGGCAGAGTTGTGGCCGAAGCCACAACAGCGGAAGCAGACGCGGGCGCGGATGGACTCCTCGAAGTTGAGGATTACTCCATCCACCACGATCCTCCCGCGAACGCCCAGGGCTCTAAAGGTCTTGAGGTCCACCTCGATGTAGGCGGTGCAGAACGGTGCGCCACGCGCACCACCTTGTCCCCAGGAAGCTTTCTAACAGCAGCGGTTTCCAGGAAGGTCTCCTCAATGGTGGAGTTGGATGTCTCCTCATCCACTTTGAAGAGGCAGATTAGCGGCAGGATATCCTTCTACTGGCGGACCTTCATTCCATCCAGCTTGTTGGCCAGGGAGGTTGTAACCTCAGGGATGGTGTCAGGATTGCTGGAATGGAGGACCAGCTTCCCCTTGGTGCGCAGGGAGGCCCAAACTGTTTTCAGCATCTCCCTTGGGTCAGCCTGTGGGTCATCTGAGATGACCACTGTGTGGGCCGCCGATTTTTCTCCATGGAGGATCACTTGGGCGGCCGCAGGCTTGGAGACGCGGGAAGGCACAGGTTTTGAAGGACCATTCAGGTTTGTCCTCTTTGCAGGCGGGTCGGGAGCTTCAGACTGCTTCCTTTTGGTTGGAGCAGGAGCAGACAAGGTGGAGGCAGGCTTCTTGGCAGGGAGAGCAGCAGGAGAAGGAGTGGCGGGCTTGATTGGGTCAGTCTGGGAGCTGGTTTCCTTGCAGGAAGGAGCAGGGCAGGTTTGGGTGCTGTGGCAGGCAGTCTGGGGCCTATTAGCCTCCATAACTTCGTCCAGCTCCGCGAAGGAATGGAGAGTGCCTGAGAGATTCTGTACTTCAGCAGTGAGGGCCTTGATCAGTTCAGACCGCCTGGCGATGAAATGGACGAGGTCCTCATGCAGAGTCATTAGGGCGGGATGGCCAATGGCATGCAGGATGTCATGGTTGCGTTGGATCACCATTTCGTCCTCCTTCTCCATGTCGTCGAGGTTCACGATGAGCCTCGTGGCATTCTTCTTGGCAGGGTTCATGGCAAGAACAGGAGAACGATATTTTGTAGGATAGGTTAGTTGAGAATCCGGGCTAATTGGCCTACAAAAATGGGTCTTCTAGCCCTACTATGGCTGCAGATCGCGAACTGGTGGGAAGGGATCCAAGGATCTGGCAGTGGAGGTGTCATCGCAGGGGGGAGAAGCTGGAGAGGTCAGGGAAAGCCAGGATGGAGGCCGGTTAAGGAGGCAGGAGGTCCTGGAAGCCTAGAATTTGAGGGCTCTAAGCTTCAAGGTGGGACAGCTTGAGGCTCTCGCCTCGTGCTTGTCTGCAAGGCCCTTGGCACAGCAGTTGGCGCACTTGGAAGTGTGCCGGTCAGAAACAGTGGGGCAGGAACGGCCTTCATGGCCGCCTTCACCGCAGTGGAAGCACTTGGGGTCTCTGGTGCATTGGGCAGAGTTGTGGCCGAAGCCACAACAGCGGAAGCAGATTCGTGCGCGGATGGACTCCTCGAAGTTGAGGATCACTCCATCCACCACGATCCTTCCGCGGTTGCCCAGAGCTCTGAAGGTCGTGAGGACCACCTCGATGAAGGCGGTGCAGGTCCCGTTTCTGGGAGCGGAGCGGTGCGCCACGCGCACCACCTTGTTCCCAGGGAGTTGGCTGACAGCAGGGGTTTCCAGCAGCGTCTCTTCAATGGTGGAGTTGGAAGTCTCCTCGTCCACTTTGAAGAGGCAGATACGAGGCAGGATCACCTTCTGTTGGCGGACCTTCATGCCATCCAGCTTGTTGGCCAGGGAGGTGGTGACATCTGGGATGGTATCGGGGTTGCTGGAGTGGAGGACAAGCTTCCCTCTGGTTCTCAGGGAGGCCCAAACGCCTTGGGGTAGAGTGTGGGCAGCGCGGACAGCTTTGAGCATGGCTCTTGGGTCGGCCTGTGGGTCATCAGAGATGACCACTGTGTGGGCCGCCGATTTTTCCCCATGGAGGACCACTTGGGCGGCCGCAGGCTTGGTGGGGCGGGAAGGCGCAGGTTTTGCTGGACCTTTCAGGTTGGATCTTTTGGCAGGGGGGTTGGGAGCTTCAGGCTACTTCCTCTTGGTTGCAGCATGAGTGGCGGGCTTGGTGGGGTCAGTCTGGGAGCTGGTTTCCTTTAAGCAGGGAGGAGGGCTTGTTTGGGTTCTGTCGCAGGCAGTCTGGGGCTTGTTGGCCACTTCGCCCAGCTCCTTAAAGGACGCGAGGATGCCAGAGAGGCTCTCCACCTCAGCAAGGAGGGCATTGATCTGCTCGGTCCGCAAACGGATGAACTTGTGCATTTGGGCGTACAGTCCAAACGCGTAAGCAGGATCAGAGGAACTTGAGGGATTTTGGAAGGGTAATATCGCCTCCTCGTTCTCCTTTTCCAGTTGGGCGAGGGTAACGAGGGGCTTCGCGGCATTCTCGGCCTCCTTCTTCTTCTTCCTAGAGGGAACCATGGCAGGAACAGGAGAGCAAAGATGTTCACAGGTAGAGAGCTAGCGGCGAGAAACCGAAAACGGAATCTGATTATTTTGTAGGATTTATTTATTTCATCTCAATTTGCAGGTGTTACATTCGAGCACAGCTCGCGAGTCACCTTGTCCATATTATTTACACATGGCGAGTTGTGATGCTGGAGTGGCCCCCCGAACCTTACAGGAGGGCAGTTGTTGGGTGTTTGGCTGTCAGCTAGCCATTGGGTCCAGGTCGTCGGATTCGGTGGCTGAGGTCACCTTGGTTTTGAACAATTTCTTGTATAGTTGGATTTGAGGATTTTTGAAATTGCGAGAATAGTCTTGTCGCAGAGTGTTGATAAATCTCTTCTATATTAGGCTGGTTGAGATCTTCTTTGAGAATTTTGTTTGAAAGATTGAATGGGGCTCCTATAGTGGTTCGTAAGCAAATCCTCATGAAGGCATCTATTCTTTTTTTATCCGTAGGTGTGATATACAAGGTATGTCCCATAAGTTCCCGGACTGGGTCCATAAAAAAAAAAGGTAAGATTTTTTAAAAAATTTTTTATTAAAACTTTTCAAAGTAATCCCCCCTTGCTTCAACGCACCAGCGCCATCGTTTCTCCCAATTGTCGAAACAGTTTTTATAAGCCTCTTTTGGAATGCTCTTCAAAGCTAACGGCGATTTTTCTATTATGTCATCCCTGGTGTCAAAATGTCTTCCTTTTAGAACTGCTTTAAGTTTGGGGAACAGGAAAAAGTCATTTGGTGCGATGTCTGGGAAATAGGGTGGTTGAAGTAGGATTTGTGTCCCGTTTTTCGCCAAAAAGCTAGTCATCAAGTGCGCTGTGTGAGGGCGAGCATTGTCATGGTGTAGGATCCAGCCACCATTAGTCCATTTTTCTGGCCTTTTTTTCGAATCGCTTCCCTTAGACGGCGAAGAATGCCCAAATACATATCCTTGATAACTGTTTGGCCTGCAGGAAGATACTCGTGATGAAAAATGCCCTTTTTATCCAAAAATGCGACCAGCAACACCTTGTTTCTGGATTTCAATAATCTGGATTTTTTGGGTCTAAGCTCACCCTGACATCTCCACTCGGCAGATTGATGCTTGGTTTCAGGATCATAGCCATAGACCCATGTCTTGTAGCCTGTGATTATCTTGTCTTTCCATTCCGGATCCGTTCTTGTCCTTTCCAACATGTCCTCACAGGTTGCAAGCCGACACAGTTTTTGCTCATTAGTGAGGAATCTTGGGATGAATTTTGCAGGAGTCTTTTTGATTTGGTTATGATCCTTCCAATCGTTGATTTAGAGATGCCTGTGTCTTGCTCTAGCTCCAGCAAAGTGGTTCGAGGATTTTCTTTTATCAAATCGGTGATTTTTTGCACATTTTCATCAGTCCTTTGAAATTTTTGGGCGTCCTTGACGAAGATCATCTTCAATGGAAATTCTGCCAGCTTTAAATCTAGAATGCCATTCAAAAACAATTGTTCTCTTTGGGGAATGCTTTATTAAGCATTTAAAAAGTTTCGGTTGCTGATATTTGAAGTTTCACAAAAAATTCTATGCAAATCCTCTGCCTCAATTTTCGTTCCATCGTAAAATCGCCGCAGCGCTATGTGTAACCTTTAAATAAATTAGAATAACTTTGGGGCGCGTGCACGTACCGCCTCGATATTGGTACCACCGTGTAGCCAGATATTTTTTCTATAATAAACAGTCAAATTCATTTACATTTTTCATTTATTTATTTTTTTATGGACCCAGTCCGGGAACTTATGGGACATACCTTGTATTTTCCCCAGACTGGTAGTGCGTACGTGATGATGGGTAGAATGCAGGTTTTGTACAACGTGAATTTATCCTTTGTTGTTAAATTACTTTTAAAATTAAGCAGGCTTGATAGAGATATTTTGGCTATCTTTGCCTTTCTTATGGTGTTTTGGACATGTAGGTTAAATTTTAATTTCGAATCCAAAGTGACACCAAGATACTTGGCATGGTCGGCCCAACTAATAGTGCTTGAGTTTACTGTCAAGTTGGTTTGTGGCTTGAATTTTTTGTTATCTCTTGGGGGAAAAACTATTGCTTGAGTCTTAGTTGGGTTAATGTCTAGTTTCCACTCATCGCACCATTTGATTATGTCATTTAGGTAATTCTGAAGCTGAGTAACCAATAGGTTGATTGATTTGGAGTTGAATAAAATTGCTGTGTCATCTGCGAAGAGCTTAAGTTTACATTTAGAGTGCAGTGGGATGTCATTAATGTAAATATTGAAAAGGTAGGGTCCGAGGATAGAGCCTTGAGGTACTCCAGTCTGGATTGGCTTTGGTTCAGTTATAAAATTTCCTTGCTTGACTGAAAATGTCCTGCCCTGTAGATAATTCTGCATAAAATTGATAATGTCACTTGGAAACTGGTGTTTTGTGAGTTTCTTTATAAGGCCATTATGCCAAACTTTATCAAATTCTTTCGCAAAATCTAGAAAGACAGCACCTACCACTTCCTTGTGGGATCTTCTTATCTGGATATAGTCCAGAACTGCAATGAGTTGGTGAGTTGTTGAGTGCCCCCTTCTAAATCCGAATTGCTGCGGGATGATGAAGTTAGAGTTGTCCAAGTACATCTGAAGTCTACGTAGAATAATTCTTTCGTAAAATTTGCCGATGGTGGAGAGGAGGCTGATAGGTCTTAGATCTTCAGGGGATTTAGCGGATTTTTTTTGGAATTGGAATTATGATAGCATGCTTCCAGACTTTGGGGTAGTAACACAAGTGCAGTGCGGCGTTGAATACTCCAGCTAGAAATACAATCCATTTGATGGGAAGATTCTTGGCCATTTGCGGAGTGATATTGTCATGGCCAGGAGCTTTGTGGTTAGCTAAGTATTTAATTACTTCTTTGACTTCATTTGGTGTCGTCATTGTGAGCATTTTTTCTTGTTGGTGATTATAAGTTATATTTGGTTGGTCTTCTTCTTTTTCCTTGGAGAACTGGTTGGAGAAGTGTTCTGCAAGTTCATTTCCGATTTCTTTGTCGGTCAATAAGGTTTTGCCGTTCGTTACTAAACTTGAGATCCTTTCCGTTTTTTTCCTGATGGGTTTTGTTTTTCTCCAGAAGTCCTTTGGGCTTGATTCAATCTTGTGTATGAATTGATTCCAGTTCTCGGTGGAGTCGGATTTGAGGGCTTTGTTAACTTTTCCCTGTAGGTTTAAATAAATGGCTCTATGGGCTGGATCCCAGGTTGCTTGCCATCTCTTACGAGCTTTATTCTTTTCTTTTATCAAGGCCTTGGTCGAGGGGTTCTGTTTTGATGAAGAGGATGATATAACTGTGTTTTTTGAGTAGCTGTTGTAGATTTTATCATTTAGTATGGTCACTGCTGAGTCAATATTGGCTTCCGTTTTCAAGGGTACTCTAGGAGGCGTACTGGAAATTAAGTCTTGTTGGAAGTGTACCCAGTTAGTGAGTCGGCAAGCCCTAGTCGTGAATTCATCCTTCGGGCAGGTCAGCTCTAGGATTACTGGGAGGTGATCTGAAGATAAGGCATCCAGGGTCTTAATCCTCGAAGCCCAGGGAATGTTTCTAAGAATTGCGATGTCTAAAAAGTCTGGATTTCCCAAAGGACTGTAGTGCGTGGGTGAAGAAGGTGCGACAATGTCCAGGTTTTCTTTTTCGGAAAAATTATGAAGCACGGTTCCACTATTATTGGAGGTTCTTGAGCCCCAAAGAGGGTGCTTGGAGTTCCAGTCTCCTGCAGCGATTACTGATTGATTATTCTCTAACAAGAGATTCAGATCTTCCTCCTGGAGTGGTAGATCGGGTTTCTTATAGATTGACGATATCTGCACTACTGCCCTTCCATCTGGTTTCATTAGAATTGTGGTGTTTTCCATGTTAGATGTTTGAATCAGCAATTTTTTATATTTAAGATAGTTTTTTAGAATTATTGCCGTTCCACCGCCCCTTCCAACGATTCTATCGTCTCTTATTGTCTGATAGTTTCTGAGTTTGAGGTCGACAGATGGTTTTAAGTGTGATTCACTGAGCAGTGCCATGTCTATTGAGTTTTCTTCTAAAAACTGTAGGAATTCTTCTTTTTTGAGTTTGATTCCGTTGCAATTCCAGAAAACGATTTTTAAAGGTAATTTGCCTTTCATTGTAGGTAAGTTTTGATAATTTCTAATAACTTTTCGCACAGTTCCCTGGTGTCAGAACGAGTAGTTTTCTTTTTTGTAGTTTCCGCGTAACTTGCCTTTTGTTTTTCAACAGTTGCTTCTTCTGTTTTAGTGGAGCTTGCTTGAGGTATGGTGTTAGGGGAGTTTTGTCTGGGAGGCTTTAGCTGCTGTTGTTGTGGCTTCGGAAAATTTGGGCATCCGCGGTAATTGGCTGTGTGCGCCTCTCCACAGTTAGCGCACTTTGGTGGGAGCTGTTTCGACTTTCTTGGACAATCCTTCGAATGATGTTCTTCAGCACACTTGACGCATTTGGGCTTCAAAAAGCAGTTTAGCTGGCCATGCCCAAAACCCTGGCAGTTAAAGCATTGGGTCACTCGTTTTGTAGTCTTGAATGATTCCACGACTATTTTTTGGTAAAGTATTTCAGTTATTCCATAGATTCGTTTATTGTGTTCATTTTTCGGTAGCTCTACTAGGACTATATTCATCGGTATTTTGGTCGATTGTCTATGGAGTCTTTTGACAATGACCTCAGTGAAGCCCATTGAGACCAGTTCAGTTACGACGTCTTCTTCTTTGAAGGCTGTTGTTACCCCCTTCAATACCACTTTCAGTGGTTTTTCCTCCTGTAGTCTGTAGGAATATCCTCCATTATTTTTCTGTACATACTCCCTGATTTTTTTTGAAGTCGCCTATGTTTTTCGATTTAATTATGTGCTTTTTGCCAGAAATCGTGACTTGGAATGGTTCCGTGCACAAGCCTTTTAGTTCTTGGCAAAGAAGCTTCCAATCTGCTACATTTTCTGCAATAACAGGAGGAATTCTCGGTTTTTTCACGTTAGTGACTGTGGTCCATGGACCATCGTTGTCGTTATTTTCTTCATCGTCTTGCGGTGGGTGAGCTACGTTCATTTGTTGAGAAATTTCAGTGGCGGGACTTTGTTCGTCGATGTCCATTCTAGGCGTCTTCAGATTACGCTCGCTCCTAGTTGGCGATCTTGAGTCATCCGATTGGGAGCCGCGAGTTCTCTTCTTTGATTGAACCGTTTCCTCAAGTTTATACTCGATTCCACATTTGTCTAGGATCTTCGTTATTAAGGAGGCTTCGATTATGCATAGTTTCTCACCGGTTGGTCCGATCGTCGATTTAATTACAATCGGTGGCATATTATTACTTACTCTAAAAAACTTTTTCCAGAAAAAAAAAAAAAAAGTGTCAAGGGATGGGAATCGAACCCACGATCTTCCACTTACCGGGCAGATGCCATGACCACAAGGCCACAAGTACAATTTTTGTAGGATTATTTATTTATTTATTTCATCTCAATTTGCAGGTGTTACATTCGAGCACAGCTCGCGAGTCACCTTGTCCAGATTATTTACACATGGCGAGTTGTGATGCTGGAGTGGCCCCCGAACCTTACAGGAGGGCAGTTGTTGGGTGTTTGGCTGTCAGCTAGCCATTGGGTCCAGGTCGTCGGATTCGGTGGCTGAGGTCACCTTGGTTTTGAACAATTTCTTGTATAGTTGGATTTGAGGATTTTTGAAATTGCGAGAATAGTCTTGTAGCAGAGTCTTGATAAATCTCTTCTATATTAGGCTGGTTGAGATCTTCTTTGAGAATTTTGTTTGAAAGATTGAATGGGGCTCCTATAGTGGTTCGTAAGCAAATCCTCATGAAGGCATCTATTCTTTTTTTATCCGTAGGTGTGATTTATTTGCCCCAGACTGGTAGTGCGTACGTGACGATGGGTAGAATACAGGTTTTGTACAAGGTGAATTTATGCTTTGTTGTTAAATTACTTTTAAAATTAAGCAGGCTTGATAGAGATATTTTGGCTATCTTTGCCATTTTTATGGTGTTTTGGACATGTAGGTTAAATTTTAATTTCGAATCCAAAGTGACACCAAGATACTTGGCATGGTCGGCCCAACTAATAGTGCTTGAGTTTACTGTCAAGTTGGTTTGTGGCTTGAATTTTTTGTTATCTCTTGGGGGAAAAACTATTGCTTGAGTCTTAGTTGGGTTAATGTCTAGTTTCCACTCATCGCATCATTTGATTATTTCATTTAGGTAACTCTGAAGCTGAGTAACCAATAGGTTGACTGATTTAGAGTTGAATAAAATTGCTGTGTCATCTGCGAAGAGCTTAAGTTTACATTTAGAGTGCAGTGGGATGTCATTAATGTAAATATTGAAAAGGTAGGGTCCAAGGATAGAGCCTTGAGGTACTCCAGTCTGGATTGGCTTTGGTTCAGTTATAAAATTTCCTTGCTTGACTGAAAATGTCCTGCCCTGTAGATAATTCTGCATAAAATTGATAATGTCACTTGGGAACTGGTGTTTTGTGAGTTTCTTTATAAGGCCATTATGCCAAACTTTATCAAATGCTTTCGCAAAATCTAGAAAGACAGCACCTACCACTTCCTTGTGGGATCTTCTTATCTGGATGTAGTCCAGAACTGCAATGAGTTGGTGAGTTGTTGAATGCCCCCTTCTAAATCCGAATTGCTGCGGGATGATGAAGTTAGAGTTGTCCAAGTACATATGAAGTCTACGTAGAATAATTCTTTCGTAAATTTTGCCGATGGTGGAGAGGAGGCTGATAGGTCTTAGATCTTCAGGGGATTTAGCGGATTTTTTTGGAATTGGAATTATGATAGCATGCTTCCAGACTTTGGGGTAGTAACACAAGTGCAGTGCGGCGTTGAATACTCCAGCTAGAAATACAATCCATTTGATGGGAAGATTCTTGGCCATTTGCGGAGTGATATTGTCATGGCCAGGAGCTTTGTGGTTAGCTAAGTATTTAATCACTTCTTTGACTTCATTTGGTGTCGTCATTGTGAGCATTTTTTCTTGTTGGTGATTATAAGTTATATTTGGTTGGTCTTCTTCTTTTTCCTTGGAGAACTGGTTGGAGAAGTGTTCTGCAAGTTCATTTCCGATTTCTTTGTCGGTCAATAAGGTTTTGCCGTTCGTTACTAAACTTGAGATCCTTTCCGTTTTTTTCCTGATGGGTTTTGTTTTTCTCCAGAAGTCCTTTGGGCTTGATTCAATCTTGGGTATGAATTGATTCCAGTTCTCGGTGGAGTCGGATTTGAGGGCTTTGTTAACTTTTCCCTGTAGGTTTAAATAAATGGCTCTATGGGCTGGATCCCAGGTTGCTTGCCATCTCTTACGAGCTTTATTCTTTTCTTTTATCAAGGCCTTGGTTGAGGGGTTCTGTTTTGATGAAGAGGATGATATAACTGTGTTTTTTGAGTAGCTGTTGTAGATTTTATCATTTATTATGGTCACTGCTGAGTCAATATTGGCTTCCGTTTTCAAGGGTACTTTAGGAGGCGTACTGGAAATTAAGTCTTGTTGGAAGTGTACCCAGTTAGTGAGTCGGCAAGCCCTAGTCGTGAATTCATCCTTCGGGCAGGTCAGCTCTAGGATTACTGGGAGGTGATCTGAAGATAAGGCATCCAGGGTCTTAATCCTCGAAGTCCAGGGGATGTTTCTAAGAATTGCGATGTCTAAAAAGTCTGGATTTCCCAAAGGACTGTAGTGCGTGGGTGAAGAAGGTGCGACAATGTCCAGGTTTTCTTTTTCGGAAAAATTATGAAGCACGGTTCCACTATTATTGGAGGTTCTTGAGCCCCAAAGAGGGCGCTTGGAGTTCCAGTCTCCTGCAGCGATTACTGATTGATTATTCTCTAACAAGAGATTCAGATCTTCCTCCTGGAGTGGTAGATCGGGTTTCTTATATATTGACGATATCTGCACTACTGCCCTTCCATCTGGTTTCATTAGAATTGTGGTGTTTTCCATGTTAGATGTTTGAATCAGCACTTTTTTATATTTAAGATAGTTTTTTAGAATTATTGCCGTTCCACCGCCCCTTCCAACGATTCTATCGTCTCTTATTGTCTGATAGTTTCTGAGTTTGAGGTCGACAGATGGTTTTAAGTGTGTTTCACTGAGAAGTGCCATGTCTATTGAGTTTTCTTCTAAAAACTTTAGGAATTCTTCTTTTTTCAGTTTGATTCCGTTGCAATTCCAGAAAACGATTTTTAAAGGTAATTTTCCTTTCATTGTAAGTAAGTTTTGATAATTTCTAATAACTTTTCGCACAGTTCCCTGGTGTCAGAACGAGTAGTTTTCTTTTTTGTAGTTTCTGCGTAACTTGCCTTTAGTTTTTCAACAGTTGCTTCTTCTGTTTTAGTGGAGCTTGCTTGAGGTATGGTGTTAGAGGAGTTTTGTCTGGGAGGCTTTAGCTGCTGTTGTTGTGGCTTCGGAAAATTTGGGCATCCGCGGTAATTGGCTGTGTGCGCCTCTCCACAGTTAGCGCACTTTGGTGGGAGCTGTTTCGACTTTCTTGGACAATCCTTCGAATGATGTTCTTCAGCACACTTGACGCATTTGGGCTTCAAAAAGCAGTTTAGCTGGCCATGCCCAAAACCCTGGCAGTTAAAGCATTGGGTCACTCGTTTTGTAGTCCTGAATGATTCCACGACTATTTTTTGGTAAAGTATTTCGGTTATTCCATAGATTCGTTTATTGTGTTCATTTTTCGGTAGCTCTACCAGGACTATATTCATCGGTATTTTGGTCGATTGTCTATGGAGTCTTTTGACAATGACCTCAGTGAAGCCCATTGAGACCAGTTCAGTTACGACGTCTTCTTCTTTGGAGGCTGTTGTTACCCCCTTCAATACCACTTTCAGTGGTTTTTCCTCCTGTAGTCTGTAGGAATATCCTCCATTATTTTTCTGTACATACTCCCTGATTTTTTTGAAGTCGCCTATGTTTTTCGATTTAATTATGTGCTTTTTGCCAGAAATCGTGACTTGGAATGGTTCCGTGCACAAGCCTTTTAGTTCTTGGCAAAGAAGCTTCCAATCTGCTACATTTTCTGCAATAACAGGAGG
The DNA here is from genome assembly GCA_030710605.1 of Cordylochernes scorpioides. Lineage (NCBI taxonomy): Eukaryota > Metazoa > Arthropoda > Arachnida > Pseudoscorpiones > Chernetidae > Cordylochernes > Cordylochernes scorpioides. The sequence goes on along the minus strand of CP092870.1, from coordinate 42,649,614 downwards.
AATTCTCGGTTTTTTCACGTTAGTGACTGTGGTCCATGGGCCATCGTTGTCGTTATTTTCTTCATCGTCTTGCGGTGGGTGAGCTACGTTCATTTGTTGAGAAATTTCAGTGGCGGGACTTTGTTTGTCGATGTCCATTCTAGGCGTCTTCAGATTACGCTCGCTCCTAGTTGGCGATCTTGAGTCATCCGATTGGGAGCCGCGAGTTCTCTTCTTTGATTGAACCGTTTCCTCAAGTTTATACTCGATTCCACATTTTTCTAGGATCTTCGTTATTAAGGAGGCTTCGATTATGCAAAGTTTCTCGCCGGTTGGTCCGATCGTCGATTTAATTACAATCGGTGGCATATTATTACGGGCCTTTTGTAGGATTTATTTATTTATTTCATCTCAATTTGCAGGTGTTACATTCGAGCACAGCTCGCGAGTCACCTTGTCCAGATTATTTACACATGGCGAGTTGTAATGCTGGAGTGGTCCCCCGAACCTTACAGGAGGGCAGTTGTTGGGTGTTTGGCTGTCAGCTAGCCATTTGGTCCAGGTCGTCGGATTCGGTGGCTGAGGTCACCTTGATTTTGAACAATTTCTTGTATAGTTGGATTTGATGATTTTTGAAATTGCGAGAATAGTCTTGTTGCAGAGTCTTGATACATCTCTTCTATATTAGGCTGGTTGAGATCTTCTTTGAGAATTTTGTTTGAAAGATTGAATGGGGCTCCTATAGTGGTTCGTAAGCAAATCCTCATGAAGGCATCTATTCTTTTTTTATCCGTAGGTGTGATATATTTGCCCCAGACTGGTAGTGCGTACGTGATGATGGGTAGAATATAGGTTTTGTACAACGTGAATTTATGCTTTGTTGTTAAATTACTTTTAAAATTAAGCAGGCTTGATAGAGATATTTTGGCTATCTTTGCCTTTCTTATGGTGTTTTGGACATGTAGGTTAAATTATAATTTCGAATCCAAAGTGACACCAAGATACTTGGCATGGTCGGCCCAACTAATAGTGCTTGAGTTTACTGTCAGGTTGGTTTGTGGCTTGAATTTTTTGTTATCTCTTGGGGGGAAAACTATTGCTTGAGTCTTAGTTGGGTTAATGTCTAGCTTCCACTCATCGCACCATTTGATTATGTCATTTAGGTAATTCTGAAGCTGAGTAACCAATAGGTTGACTGATTTAGAGTTAAATAAAATTGCTGTATCATCTGCGAAGAGCTTAAGTTTACATTTAGAGTGCAGTGGGATGTCATTAATGTAAATATTGAAAAGGTAGGGTCCGAGGATAGAGCCTTGAGGTACTCCAGTCTGGATTGGCTTTGGTTCAGTTATAAAATTTCCTTGCTTGACTGAAAATGTCCTGCCCTGTAGATAATTCTGCATAAAATTGATAATGTCACTTGGAAACTGGTGTTTTGTGAGTTTCTTTATAAGGCCTTTATGCCAAACTCTATCAAATGCTTTCGCAAAATCTAGAAAGACAGCACCTACCACTTCCTTGTGGGATCTTCTTATCTGGATGTAGTCCAGAACTGCAATGAGTTGGTGAGTTGTTGAATGCCCCCTTCTAAATCCGAATTGCTGCGGGATGATGAAGTTAGAGTTGTCCAAGTACATCTGAAGTCTACGTAAAATAATTCTTTCGTAAATTTTGCCGATGGTGGGGAGGAGGCTGATAGGTCTTAGATCTTCAGGGGATTTAGCGGATTTTTTTGGAATTGGAATTATGATAGCATGCTTCCAGACTTTGGGGTAGTAACACAAGTGCAGTGCGGCGTTGAAAACTCCAGCTAGAAATACAATCCATTTGATGGGAAGATTCTTGGCCATTTGCGGAGTGATATTTTCATGGCCAGGAGCTTTGTGGTTAGCTAAGTATTTAATCACTTCTTTGACTTCATTTGGTGTCGTCATTGTGAGCATTTTTTCTTGTTGGTGATTATAAGTTATATTTGGTTGGTCTTCTTCTTTTTCCTTGGAGAACTGGTTGGAGAAGTGTTCTGCAAGTTCATTTCCGATTTCTTTGTCGGTCAATAAAGTTTTGCCGTTCGTTACTAAACTTGAGATCCTTTCCGTTTTTTTCCTGATGGGTTTTGTTTTTCTCCAGAAGTCCTTTGGGCTTGATTCAATCTTGTGTATGAATTGATTCCAGTTCTCGGTGGAGTCGGATTTGAGGGCTTTGTTAACTTTTCCCTGTAAATTTAAATAAATGGCTCTATGGGCTGGATCCCAGGTTGCTTGCCATCTCTTACGAGCTTTATTCTTTTCTTTTATCAAGGCCTTGGTCGAGGGGTTCTGTTTTGATGAAGAGGATGATATAACTGTGTTTTTTGAGTAGCTGTTGTAGATTTTATCATTTAGTAAGGTCACTGCTGAATCAATATTGGCTTCTGTTTTCAAGGGTATTCTAGGAGGCGTACTGGAAATTAAGTCTTGTTGGAAGTGTACCCAGTTAGTGAGTCGGCAAGCCCTAGTCGTGAATTCATCCTTCGGGCAGGTCAGCTCTAGGATTACTGGGAGGTGATCTGAAGATAAGGCATCCAGGGTCTTAATCCTCGAAGTCCAGGGGATGTTTCTAAGAATTGCGATGTCTAGAAAGTCTGGATTTCCCAAAGGACTGTAGTGCGTGGGTGAAGAAGGTGCGACAATGTCCAGGTTTTCTTTTTCGGAAAAATTATGAAGCACGGTTCCACTATTATTGGAGGTTCTTGAGCCCCAAAGAGGGTGCTTGGAGTTCCAGTCTCCTGCAGCGATTACTGATTGATTATTCTCTAACAAGAGATTCAGATCTTCCTCCTGGAGTGGTAGATCGGGTTTCTTATAGATTGACGATATCTGCACTACTGTCCTTCCATCTGGTTTCATTAGAATTGTGGTGTTTTCCATGTTAGATGTTTGAATCAGCACTTTTTTATATTTAAGATAGTTTTTTAGAATTATTGCCGTTCCACCGCCCCTTCCAACGATTCTATCGTCTCTTATTGTCTGATAGTTTCTGAGTTTGAGGTCGACAGATGGTTTTAAGTGTGTTTCACTGAGCAGTGCCATGTCTATTGAGTTTTCTTCTAAAAACTGTAGGAATTCTTCTTTTTTGAGTTTGATTCCGTTGCAATTCCAGAAAGCGATTTTTAAAGGTAATTTTCCTTTCATTGTAAGTAAGTTTTGATAATTTCTAATAACTTTTCGCACAGTTCCCTGGTGTCAGAACGAGTAGTTTTCTTTTTTGCAGTTTCAGCGTAACTTGCCTTTTGTTTTTCAACAGTTGCTTCTTCTGTTTCAGTGGAGCTTGCTTGAGGTATGGTGTTAGGGGAGTTTTGTCTAGGAGGTTTTAGCTGCTGTTGTTGTGGCTTCGGAAAATTTGGGCATCCGCGGTAATTGGCTGTGTGCGCCTTTCCACAATTAGCGCACTTTGGTGGGAGCTGTTTCGACTTTCTCGGACAATCCTTCGAATGGTGTTCTTCAGCACACTTGACGCATTTGGGCTTCAAAAAACAGTTTAGCTGGCCATGCCCAAAACCCTGGCAGTTAAAGCATTGAGTCACTCGTTTTGTAGTCCTGAATGATTCCACGACTATTCTTTGGTAAAGGATTTCGGTTATTCCATAGATTCGTTTATTTTGTTCATTTTTCGGTAGCTCTACTAGGACTATATTCATCGGTATTTTGGTCGATTGTCTATGGAGTCTTTTGACAATAACCTCAGTGAAGCCCATTGAGACCAGTTCAGTTACGACGTCTTCTTCTTTGAAGGCTGTTGTTACCCCCTTCAATACTACTTTCAGTGGTTTTTCCTCCTGTAGTCTGTAGGAATATCCTCCATTATTTTTCTGTACATACTCCCTGATTTTTTTGAAGTCGCCTATGTTTTTCGATTTAATTATGTGCTTTTTGCCAGAAATCGTGACTTGGAATGGTTCCGTGCACAAGCCTTTTAGTTCTTGGCAAAGAAGCTTCCAATCTGCTACATTTTCTGCAATAACAGGAGGAATTCTCGGTTTTTTCACGTTAGTGACTGTGGTCCATGGGCCATCGTTGTCGTTATTTTCTTCATCGTCTTGCGGTGGGTCAGCTGCGTTCATTTGTTGAGAAATTCCAGTGGCGGGACTTTGTTCATCGATGTCCATTCTAGGCGTCTTCAGATTACGCTCGCTCCTAGTTGGCGATCTTGAGTCATCCGATTGGGAGCTGCGAATTCTCTTCTTTGATTGAACCGTTTCCTCAAGTTTATACTCGATTCCACATTTGTCTAGGATCTTCGTTATTAAGGAAGCTTCGATTATGCATAGTTTCTCGCCGGTTGGTCCGATCGTCGATTTAATTACAATCGGTAGCATATTATTTTTTGTCTACTTTAAGTAGCCTCCAGAATGTTATAAATTATATATTGTTTTTTTTTTTACTCTAAAAAACAAAAACAATTCTTTTGTAGGATAATTATTTATTTAGGTAACCCGGATTCCTGGAGCATACTAAAGTCGCCAACTATCCGGGTTGGTCTTTAGACTTCACGTCTAATGGTGGCAGCAGACATCCAGTTTATCAGGTGTCGCCAGGCTGACTTGTGCTTGGGGATGTTCTGCAGGTCTTCAGGGGCAAATATATTTATTCCTAGGAGGGTGGCTGTTTGGAACCTATGACGGTGGTAGGCGGGACATCTGAAGAGAAGGTGGTCGACAGTTTGGTCTTCCTCGTGGCAGTGTGGGCAGGTAGGATCGTCTCTAGATAATTTTGCAGCATCGGCTTTGACAAAGCCATGACCTGTGAGGATTGTTGAGGTGGTGCCACAAAATTTTATTTTGGGCAGGATCGCCATGAGAGTGTTTGGGAATGCAGCTATTCTCCTGAGGTTTCTTGTGGAGTGATCTGTGACATATAATTCCTTCCAGAGTTGGTGTGAATACTGTTCGCTGCGGGCTCGAACAAACTTTTTGGATAGAGTGGAGTAGGATATGGGCAAGTTTGATTCAGCTGCTGCCTTGGCTAATTTATCTGCATGCTCATTGCCTTCTATGCCGCTGTGGCCTCTAACCCAGCAGAGCTGTACGTTTAAATGGTTAAGATTGCGAACTATCTCAGCTATGAGTGAGGTTTTTGGGAGTTCTGGGTTACAAATGGCATGGAGAGCTGCAAGGCAATCAGAAGCGATTGCTGTTGGTTGTCTTTGCATGAACTGGATTGCTCTAGTTGCATATAGGATAGCAAGTAATTCTGCCTGGAAGGAGGTGCAAAGATCATGGAGTTTTAGTTGATTGTTGTAGGATAAAACAACAACGAGTTTTTATAGGGGAAGAGTGACCTCTGGCGGTCGATTTAGCAGAGTATTTGAATCTATGAAATTATAATTTAAAATAAAATATTATTTTTATATAACATTTATAACCTCTTATCTTTTAATACTGATTTATTGTGGGCTTTATGCTTGCGTTGTGTTTTCCGAAATTCAAATATTTCATTAAAAATGGCAAACAATTAATAAAAATAAAATTCTGTAGCACTCGTTAGTGCCAATCCATAGTCCATTAAGGACCGTTTTGGGGTAGTTCAACATTTCGAAGGAACTGTTTTTCACTATATGTTTCTATCGTTGTCTTGGGTGTAACTTGAACGTGTAGTTTACCGTAGGTATATCTTATTATGTAGTTTAAAGTGCTGGTATAAAGATTTCGATAGAAAACGAGGCATAGAGAAATAGAGTTAACGCGTGTTCCTGGAGCACATTTACTTGAAGGGCCTACTTTGTGCCGGCACCAGTAGTAAAATGCGGTTCCCACAGAGTTCAATGTGCAGCGAGCTGATAGCTTTTGAGATTATAATGTCAATACGTTATCCCGTTGTTATCTCTGGAATGGAGAACGCTAGCACCAGAGTATGCTAATCTACGGGCTTGCTTGCTTTGATTCCGACTAATTGACCAAATAGGGATGGCCTTCTAGTCCTACTACAAGGCTGCGCAGACTGCCCAAGGCTTTGGTGCAGGTAACAGGAAAGTGGTGAGCCACTGAGGCTGTAACACAGGTGAGTAACCCCGGGTCAGGGGAGAAAAGAGGAAGAGATCTGAAAAGAGTGTGTAGAAATAATAAATAAAGAAAAAAGAGAGGGTGAGATAGAAAAAATGAGAATACAAAATAAAGGAGGAGAAAGGAAAAAATAAAGTCTGTAATGAAAGATTTCAAATAGAGTAAATAAATAAGTACTTATATAATAATTAATTATAAGTATTATAAGTAAATAATTAAAATTAAAGTTATGAATGAGAATAAACACAGCGCTTAAGGGGGGAGTAGAAGAAAAATAAGGACCTTTTCATAGGTGCCTGAAATAGGTTTTTTTGTTTGTTTCAATTTAACATGAAAATAAATATGAAAATTAATTTGTAAAAAAATCACAGCTGCCAGCCAATGAAAATGAGCGGCCGTTAAGCCACATGACCCAGTTGTGACGTCGCGCAGTACCATCTCTGACTCCTGTTCTACTTGAGTCAGATTATTTTGTTTCAATATAAAGCTTACGCGCGAGGCACCGTGGATCCTCCCTCAACTGGGTCTGTCCAAGGCATATTGGTCACCCCCCTGGCTGGATATAATTTAAAAAAAAAAAAAGCGACGCAACGGTGCCTCGCGCGTAAGCTTTATTGAAACCCAAAACAATTTGACTCATATAGAAATGGGAATTGCAGCAGTCCAACCTGAGACCCATTCCACTAGTGAGTCTCCCCGGGTCTCCCCTTCTATTCTTCATTTTAGGCCACTTGACTCCAACAACCAAGCTTTCAGGGAAGGGTGGGAAGAAATTGGCACCAGCTTCACTGAGTGCCTCACCAGGGGAAATAGGAACAGTTCTTGGGAAAGACCTTAAGGCTTCGCCATACTGTGTAATGTCCCACAGAATCAATGGTATGTTGACCAATCTCCAACATTTTTGCCAACAAGCTCAAGGCCTGTGACCTCAAGGTCGCCGAGATTAGGGGAACTATGCTAAGCAAGCTATGTCCGCTCCCGCCACCAATTCCGCTCCCAAACCCACTCCCGTGGCAAAAGTCACGCCGCCAGCCAATGTCAGTATTAAACTGACCAGGCCCTCACGGCCCAGTTACGCGCAGACGCTGCGAAACAGTGCCAACCATGTAAAACTCGCCTCCGCCGACCTTTCTGTCAAGGAGCTCAAGGCGAAGATCGCTCAGGCTCCTAGTTTGAAGAACTTGAATGTAGGGGGGGGGGGGGGGATAAAAAGCTTGTCCTCCACTGGTTTGTGGTCAATGTTAAGTCCGCTAACATTGGCGGTCTTAAGGTCCAAACAAACCCAACATTCAAGCCCAGGCTTGCTATATTCGGGATTCCATCTGAGAAAACTGAAGAGCAGCTTGTGGCTGATATTAGCTGCCATCTTGCTGTCAAAAAGTTTCTGAAAAGCGACGCCGACATTTAGATGGCAAAACTGTTAAGGAAAGAGGGTGCATCTTCCATTGTGATAATAGAGGTAAATAAGGATGTTGAGACTGCCCTGCTCGAGCGTGGTAGAATTACAATTGATTACCTCTCCCAGAGACTCGCAAGGGCTAAGCGCGTCTTTCCCTGCGGTGTCTGTGGCAGCCTTAATCACAGGACCCACACCAACGGTAAGAAGTGTACCAGGGCGGCTAAATGCAGCCACTGCACTGGTGCACATCTGTCCGAGGCCTGTGACAACAAGACTGTGCTTAAATGTCACAGGTGTGGTCACAAGCACAGCGCCAACTCCATGGCGTGCAAGCATATACGGGATGGCCAGGAGAATTTCAATAAATTAATGGTGCAATGAACGTGCTCAGGTGTGTTCAAGCCAATGTGAGACGCTCTCCTTATTGTTTGTCCTCTTTGTGGAATGAATGTTATAATGAGAAAGCGGATGTGCTATTATTACAAGAACTCCCAGTCGCTAAAGGCAGTTTACCTTATATTCCTGTGTCCTCTGACAGAATCTGCCATGGTTCTATCATTGATAACAAACTGGGAGCGGCTGTGATATTGGAAATCCGAGCCTGAAGTTCATCCATTTGTCCCACTTGTCCTGTGTGAACGCCGTGTTTGTCCTGTGTGAAGTGAATGATTTGTTAATCCTTCTATGCACTGTCTATCTTTCGCCATCATGTATTTACGATCTTTTAAATAGGATATACCTCTGTCTTAAATATATTAAATACCACGTGGTAATTTTCTGCGGCGACTTTAATACTGAATCTTATATCTATAAGATGGTCAGATAAAGCGCGGTTGCTTAAATCTACTTCCCCCAAAAGAGAAGCTGTTGAGAGTTTCCTTGACCCCAACCTGCTCCATGTTGTCAACAAACACGGTATCATCACGTGGGAGGAACGCGACTCGTCCTCCTCCATTGATGTGACCTGTTGTTCTGTTGGCCTCGCAGACAAGATTGCTGATTGGAACGCGATCAACCAGGTTTTATCTGACCATAAACGCCTCGTGTTTAGCATTAATTTCGCTTCTCCATCCATCTGAAATAGTAATAATGTTAATTTAAACGACTTTAGCGCTGTACACTTCAGCTTTGTTTGCGCCTACTAGGAATTTTTTTTCACACTTCAAAAAAAAAAAATAATAGCACTTTTGAGTACCTGATCGATAGCGTGAGTGACACACATCGTTTCGATAATGGAATCACATTACTCAGAGATGAAGTGTTTCACTCATGCATCCAAACTATTCCTTTCAAGCCAAATAAAATTGGCAAAATAAAAAATTCATCTTGGTGGAAACCTGAATTTAATCCGCTCCAAAGGGCTACACAAAAGGCTGAGCGCGCGTGGAGAAACGCTCGCGGGGCGATTTGGAGTGTGTTAAAAGTCTTCCACAAAAGACTTTATAACAGATTTCGTGGTGCGATCAGAAAAGCTAAGTAAGAGGAGTGGAGAAAATTCTGCTCGCAGAGCGAAGTAAACCCTTGGGGCGGTGTTTACCGATTTATTAGAGTAAAACAAAAGAAAAAACCTCTCTCCTCCCTCCCGGTCGGGGATGGCTTTACTGACAGTCAGCGACTGTCGTGTGACAGGGATACTTTAACTCACGTATTAAAGTATTATTTCGGCCGCGTCCCGCCTGATTCTATGGTAGGACATATCAAATTGCATAAAGCCACGCAGTCCACGTCTGATAACGATCCTCGGTTCTCAGAGACTGAGCTGTTGCTGGCCGCGGATATCTTCCTCCCCTGGCAGTGATGGCATGCCACCTGTTGTTATTGTTAAATTCATAAGAAAATTTCGGACGTTTTTTCTGAAAATTTTTAACAGGTGCTTTGAAACTGGACATTTTCCAGCTCCCTAGAAATTGGGTGATGTAATTTTAATCCCCAAAAAAGGTGGTGAGAACTTTCTCGCGTCTCATTGGCCTATCACGATGTTGCCTGGTCTAGGTAAAGTTCTAGAGCGTCTAATCCTGGCCAGGCCCTCGTGGAGAGCCGAGAGATTATGTAAAGCCCAGCCAAACCAGTTCAGTTTCAGGCCCTGTAAATCAACTACTGCCACACTCTTAAAAAAAAAAAAAAAACTTTTCCCGTTCGATAAATATTCATAAGTCTGCTATTTTTCTCTCTTTTGATGTTAAAGGTTGCTTCGACAATGTGCTACACTCTAGCATATTGCGAGCGTTGTATAAAAGTGATTGTCCCAGGAATGTTTATGATTTAATTCGCTCGTTCCTGGAAGATCGTGTTGTCAGATTGTCTGTTAATGGATGCACTGTCACTAGGCGAGTTTTCAAAGGTTGTCCACAAGGTTCAGTTCTCGGGCCCTTCCTTCGGAATATCGTCTTGGATTAATTACTCACGCTTAACTACAAGGATTGTGTACATCCGCAGGCCTACGCCGACTATCTGGTTGTGGTGGTCTCAGGAAAAAGGGCTAATCAATTTCCCAAGGCGCAACACGCCATTAACAAGATCACGAGGTGGTGTGGCTTGCATACACTTGAACTTAGCCAGGCTATGTTGCTTCACAAGCCCTTTGGCGCCTTAGGACGCCCAGCCGCGACTTGGTTATTAATGACCAGCTCGTCCAATGGAGCGCCTCGATTAAAGTACTGGGTGTAAAGTACGACCGCCGTTTAACTTTCCACCAGCTCGTTGCGGAGGCATGTACCAAAGTCCGCGGATTACTTCCGCGTTCGACAGCGATTGTCGATTTCTACTTTGGTTTTGGACACCGAGCCTTGAGGATGCTGTACTTGCAGGTTATTGTAACCGTGGTGTCCTACGCCTCTCCAGTATGGTTTTCCAATCTTAGAGCGCTCCAAAAACTTATATTAAGCACGCAGCGGCCTTTCCTTATCAGGGCGTGTCGTGCCTTTAAATCAACAGACTCTTCCCTTATCTGCCTTTCACATGTTCCCCTGCCTCGCTGCCAAAACGGAATTCTATCTAAAAATACAGTTTCGTGGCCGCTGATTTTCCAGTTGAACCTCCTCCCTCTCCCCAACCTCTTCCTTATCCATATTTTTTTTTCGCTCCAATTAATATTCTTATTCTGACACCTGAGGTAACCTACTTTCAGACGGCTCCAAAACCAAGAGTTGGAGTTGGCGCAGGTTTATACAGAGTGTGTGTGAATGACACTTTCAGTGAACTGCGTGAGTTATGTCCTGTCACGTTATTTTTCAGTCTTCCAAGCGGAAGCACTTGGCTTGATCAGAGCACTAGAGGACGCTCTAGAGCTTCCTGTTAATACCACCATTGAAATTCTTCTGGACAACCTTTCACTCGTGAATTCAGTCTTTAACTCTAGGACAGGCAACTTCCTGGTAAACAGGACCTTGTTGCTGATTTCACGGCTGAACCGCAATGGGAATAGGTGTTCCATACGCTGGATTAAAGGTCAAAGTGGGATCGTTGGCAACGATGTTGCAGACTCGCTCGCGAAAAGAGGGGCTGGGTCTGATCTCCCAAGCTGCTATTGCTTCGCGCCGTTGTCGGAACTTAAATCGATAGTGTTCAAACAGGCGTGGGCGGCCTGGCAGAGCAGATTCATCTCATCCGCTCGCCCCATATACACCCGCTTTGGCCTTACTTCAATGAGTCTATTAGACAAAAAGTATGTGTACATCATTCCTAAAGAGCATATAATTGTTGGCTTGCTGTCCGGACACACTTGGACTGATAGCTTTTCCTACAAAATGGGCTTTATTTATGACCCCACCTGCCTATTTTGCGACTCAGGGAGAGAGGAAACATTGGAGCCTATTTTGCTCGAGTGTGCTGGTCTCGACGCCCTTAGACTTCGCCTATTATTTATCGCGGGGAGGGAACTTGGTTACACGCCGAGAACGCTCCGCGACTTCATTCACAAAATATATCAACCTGGTGCGCCTGTGTAGATTCTCTCCTGACTAGTGAAAGGTTGAGGCCACGGATCCGTGAGAAAGAAACAGAGGAGGTCTGCAACTCTGTAATTTCCTAACTTACACAACGGTGTTATTACTAGTATTTGCACGTATAGCACTTTGTGTGCGTGAAGTCTAACTCTTAATTTATCATTTGGAAGCGGGCGGGATTTTGACAAAGCTGTCTCTAGCCTCCTCACAACTAGAGAGCAAGGTCAAAAATTGGACGCCGCTCTCTGATTGGTCGATTAATCGAGCGACGTCACCGCTGAGTCATGTGGCTTGACGGCTGCTCATTTTCATTGACTGATCGCGGTGAATTTTGTGAATATTTATTTTAAAATATTATGGTTCCTGTAAAAGGCCCTTTTTGGGGTAGTTATTTTTAACTTTGGACATTACCATCGGATTCAGATTTTTTTCTGATCCCCTAGACTCTCTTTTTTCTTTTGTCTTTTCTATTTCTAATATAAAAAAAAAAAAATTAAAAAACCTTAAAATTTCTTCTCTCTCTCAAACTTTTTTTTTTTTCAGAACTCTCTTACTCTCCATCCCTGACCCGGGGATGCACACTTGTGTTGCAGCTCTAGTGGCTTACTGCTTGCTTGGTTCATTGCCACAGTGCATTTTGATCAGTCTGATTGGTGCGGCCTATTAGTAGGACTAGAAGACCATTCTCTAATGGCCAATTAGTCTAGGAATGTCGAATCGTCGCGCAGTTAACCGAACAATCCGCGAGCGGCGTTCAATTTCCAACCTTTGCCCTCTAGCTATACCCGCTAGAGACAGCGTCGGGACAAATCACGTCCGCAAGCCAATTGATAAATTAAAAGTTTTACTTCACTAGCACAATGTGCGATACGCGCAAATGCAGGTAACAACACTGATGTAAAGTTAGGAGCGATTAGAGTCGGAGACCTCCTCTCGGATCCGCGGCCTCAGCCTGTCACTAGCCAGGAGAAAATCTACACAAGCTCGCCAGGTTGAATAAAGTCGCGGAGCGTCCTCGGCGTGCGACCGAGTTCCCTCCCCGCGATAAAAAGGAGACGAATTCTAAGGGCGTCCAGACTGTCGCACTCGAGCGTGATGTGCTTTAAAGTTTCTTCCCTTCCTGAGTTGCAAAAGGGGCAGGTTGGGTCGCCTATGAAGCCCATTTTATGGGCGAAGCTGTCCGTCTATGTGTGTCCAGTCGGCAAACCAACAATGACATGTTCACTAGGGTTGATTAACGCATACTTTTTGTCCAATCTGTGGTTGAATCTGTCCTGCCAGGCTGCCCACGCCCGCTTATATCATAGATTGTCGATTTAAGTTTCGACAGCGGCGCGAGGCGGTAGCAGCTCGGGAGATTAGATTCCGCTCCTCTTTTCGCGAGCGTGTCGACAACTTCGTTACCATCAATTTCACTGCGACCTTTAATCCCGGCTTATGGACCGAAAGGTCTGGGAGGCCATCTGCTTCTAGGATGTGACCTTTAATCAACGTCTGCACTCCTCGGCCCCCAACTCACGGGCGGCAGCGGAATGCACTCGGCCACCTGTAAGAGAGTGGTAGGGGCTGACTGATCACGACGGATTCGTGTGGATCTTAGTAGAATAGTTAGCGATGCAATAGGGGTCTGCGACTGGGCTAACAAGCCAGTGGTGCGTCCCGAACGTCTCTTAACTAGAGTACGACTAACGTTGACAGCTTGTCTGGCGGTCTGGAAAGACAGACACCCCTTTGGATTACACCGCAAGACTACCCCCTACCCCCCCTCCGTTGAACAAGAAGTCAGGATAGCGCCTGGCAATCCAAGCGAAGAGATGGCCTCTTCGGTCCTGTGGACCCCTTCATGTTGATTGACCCTTCGTCTGAGGCGAAAATCAACCCCCTAGTCGAGGAGTCGGAGGCAGCGATGGATGCCACTGAACGAACTGAAAAAAACGAACGAATTTCTTAACCAGGCGTTGACCCCCCAGAAGAATAGCTCGGAGCTGAAGGAGCTTGCGGAGGTGTTCCAGGACTTCTTAGATACTATTCGTCGAGGGAGGAAGATCGGACACGTTCACCCGAACATCCTCCAGCAATGCTTCAAGAAGCTCCTCAAAAAGCATAAGGCTGCTCTTGAAGAGCTAGAACTCCTTTGGGTGGAAAAGTGGAGGCCAGAGGATAAAATCCTCAGCCAGACCACCATGCAGAGTGATATCCAGAAGGGAGTGGCGACGGCTCTCTTAGAATCGCTGAAGCTGGCTGAGGTAGAAGTATTCTCGCCTAATGACGCTTCCCCAGTCCTTCCTGTAGAATAGGAGGACCCGGCCCCAACACCTATTTGTGACACCCTAAAAAATCCCGCCATCTCCCCTAAAGCCGTCTGTTCAGAGCGAAGACAGCAAGAAGGCGAGGAAGAAGAAGAGTAAATGGAAGAAGAATAAAATGAATAAACAAAAACCTTCAAAGGAGGCAGAGAAAGAAACCACAGAGGAAGTGGCCACGCCCAAAGGGCACCCACCCACCTTACAAAGAAGGCAAAAGACCCTCCTCTCCCTAAGGAGACCAAGTCGAAAGAAATCAAGGATCCTTATAAGGCAACCAATCCGTCCAGACCAGAACCCCCAAGGAGGATCTGACGCTGGTGATTGAATGGAATGATGGAGCGAGGACTGGGTTAATGCTAGCGGTGCTGAAATGCATCGCTGGTAGCATCCCTGGTCACCGCTATGACCTCAAAATTATTCGGGGCGGGGGAGCTGTAGCTCTCATTATGAGAGACCCCGAGGGCAGGAAACTGGCCGTGGAAGCTATAGAGAGGGAGCCTGCCTTGACGCTGGGAGGTTTCAAGAGGGCCAGGAGGGAGCTGATCCTCTAAGGTGTCGATTCTGACATCAATGAGGAGACGCTAAGAGAAATGGTGGTGCTCCAAAATTAGAGGTGTGGGGACTTCTTGGAAGGGTACATGAGATTGTATCCAAAGAGTACAAGAAGACCCTACGCAACGAATTGGGTCATTTCGGGCCTAAATAAGGACACCATGAAATCCCTCCTGAACAAGAAGAGGCTGAAGATAGTTGCCAGGTTGGTGCCTATCAGGAAGAATGAGGCGGTGTTTACCTGTTTCAGGTGACTCAGGCCCGGTCATATCGCAAGGGCCTGCGAACACCCTAAGAGGTATGGGAGGTGCGAAAGCGTACACTCCGAGGAGCAGGGGATGCGATATTAAACCAGGCAGTTGGTTCTGTTTAGAAGCCAACAAGAGATGTGGCAGAAGGTACGACTCTAATCATCGCCCCCGAAGTACCCAGTGCTCTGTGAAGGCCTGATATGTGAACGGGAGGAGATGGTAGAGGGACCAAACAAGGATGTGTGGAGGTTCGTGCAGCTAAATTGCGCTCGTTCGAGGAGAAGCTCCGAGGAGCTAGACTGGATCATTAAAAGTGATCGCCCTCAGGTTATCCTGGTGCAGTAAATGTACCTAGAGGATGATGGTAAGATGGGTCTGGATTCTCGATACAAATTTTTCTTTAGCGAGAGCAAAATAGCTGCCCTACTGGCCCGGGGAGATCTTCCTTGTTTGGGTTGTGGGTCCTGGGAGGGGGCGGTTGTCGTACGGAATGAGGCGGTGGACTTAAAACTGGTCTGCCTCTCTACGTGCATATCATCTCAGGACAGCGACCTCGGTAAGCTGGATTTCCTAAATGATTTTTGGCTGGGAAAGAAAGGCACAAGGACGTGATTGGCGGGGATTTAACGCGCGCACCCAGCTTTTTGGGGACAGGGAGGAAAATTCAAAAGGAAGGGCGCTGGTCGACCTTGTTGTTGTCCAGGGTCTGGAGATTTGGAATGTCTATGGTGAATCGACGTTTAAAACAGTAAACAGCGAAAGTATCATAGACTTCTCCCTGACAAGAACGAACAGGATGCGGCGTTTGAGGTGGGTAACGGAGCCCCACGGACGTAAGCGACCACAAACTTATCATGTTTGAGGCTAGTTGTGGAGTGGAGCCGCCATCAATGGAGAGAGTTCCTCGGTATAGCATCAGGGGGTCTAACCTTGAAAGGTTCAAGCGCCGGTTTACATGCCCCCTTGGGAATAGACTGGTTGGAGTAGTTGACAGAAGTGCTATAAATAGCATGGTCAATGAACTACACCAGGATATAACCAGAACGTGAAAAAACTTAGGGTCTGGATCTGGAAATGTTACCGTGTTTAAAAGGCTTAAACAGCATTGGTGGACCGAAGAACTCGAGATCGAGAGGAAGAAGGTCAGGGCAATGAGAAATCTATTCCAGAAAAGTATAGGCGAAAAGAGAGTTGGGAGATGGATAGCGTACCAAAAGGTACTGGCCGGGTACAAGAGAAAGACCAAAAGGGAGAAGAGCAAACACTGGAGGGAGCAGTGCAAAACCGTATTGGAGGTAAATCCATGAGGTCTCCCTTACAGGACAAGGAGCTCCGCTAACTTGAGGCTACTTGAGGGGGAAGATGGGATCAGGACCCAGGACCTGAAGGAGACCCTGGAACTCATCTTAGACTGGCACTTCGGAAACGAAGGGCCGGAGGACGAGATCTCTCTAACCACTTGTGGTTTAGTGGATCCACCCTTTTCTGAGAGTGAGGTGAAGTGAACGGCTATCGAGTTCGGGAACGGGAAATCTCCTGGTCCCGACGGGATCGATAACACGGTCGTGAAAGACCTGGTAAGGATGCTCACATCGCTTCTTACCAGGTTATTCAATAGGTGCCTGGACACTGGTACGTTTCCTGAAGCATGGAAAGGTTGCCCGAGTAGTGTTTCTAGAAAAGTCTGGTAGAAAGGGTAAAACTCCTAATGATTATCGTCCGGTTTCCTTGATAGCATGTCTAGGTAAGGTCCTGGGTAGCCTACTAGCTCAGAGTTTGAAGCATTGGCTAGAGAGTAATGAACTCCTTTCCTTTTCCCAACATGGTTTTAGGGAGGGAAATATACAACCACGGCTCTGAACAAAGTGTTAGAAGGGGTTGAGGCAGGATTGGATAAGGGTGCTTGGGTTCACCTCGTGGCCCTGGACATTGTTGGCGCGTTCAACATGAGAAATTTGATGGACATGAGGTGTCCTGATAATTTGTGCAGCTTGGGTCTGACTTCCTGAGGGATAGACAGATTAGCCTCCTTCAGGTCCTGGGTCTTGATCCCATCTTCCCCCTCAAGTAACCTCAAGTTAGCGGAGCACCTTCTCTTCCCAGAGACAACCCTGTAAGGGAAACCGTATGGATTTAATCTCCAGTACGGTTTTGCACTGTTCCCTCCAGTGTTTCCTCTTCGCTTATTTGGTTTTTATTTTGTACCCCGCTAGGACCTTCTGGAAAGCTATCCTTCTCTTAACTCTCTCTTCGCCCGTACTATTCTGGCATAGCTTCCTCATGGCCCTGACTCTCTTCCTCTCGATCTTCAGTTCCTCGGTCCACCAAGGCTGTTTAAGCCTTTTAAATGCGGTAACCTTTCCAGATCCAGGCCCCAAGTTTTTGCACGTGTTGGTTATATCCCGGTGGAGCTCATTAACCATGCTATTAATAGTGTTGGCTTCCGTAGGCGTTTCTTACTGGGAAAAAGAAAGAGAGGATCCAATGAAATAATTTAGTAGCATTTATTAAAACAAAATCATAATAATGAACAACACATATAACAGAGAGTACCGTCGTCTTCCGGGTATTCCTTCTACTGGGGAGCTCGGATTCTATATTCTGTGCGTTTATAATCTGTTTATCTGTGGCTCTCTGGTCGGGATGGCGCCTACATTCGGCCATTCCTGGATTTCAATCGTCCTCGATTGAACCTTGCGTTGCAGGAACGTCGTGGGTTGCGTCGGGGGGTATCTTCTACTTCTGGCTCCTCGTCCGGACTTTCTTCTGTAGCTGAATCATCTTCTTCACTGTGCCAAGACTTCAGTTGACTGATGTGGGCCGTTGTCGTGTAGAACCGTCCACTGGTTCTTTCGCTTAACTGAGTCACTCTATACGTGTCGCTTGGCAGAACCTCGGTAATTATCAAAGGTCCTCGATATTTGGGTTGTGCCTTGGTTGGTTCACCCGTCATTTTGGGTACATGCCTCATCACTACAATTTCTCCTACTTCGAATTGGATTGTACGGCACTTCTTCTTATCGTAGTATGTCTTCATAATTTCTTGTTTATTCTCAATTTGGGTTCTCACACTCTCTTGAATTCTATCCGGCTCGGTCCATGGGTCCACGTCTTCGTCGGCTAATCTTCTAAGTATCCCATCGTGGAATCGAGGGGAATAGCCGTGGAGTGTTTCGAACGGTGTTTTATTCGTCGTCTTGTTCACCGCATTGTTCAGGTCTCGCTCTACCTCCTTGATCTTCAGGTCCCAATCCTTCCGTCGCGGATCCTCGATACTGGTTGCTATAGTGGACAATACTGTTCGGTTCACTCTTTCGACCATCCCGTTCCCTTGCGGATGTTTCGTAGAGTTCAGAGTATGATGTATTCCATTTCCTCGACAGAATTCTTCAAATTGCCTTGAGGTAAAACATGACCCTCTGTCGCTGATGATCTTGTCGGGTAGTCCGAAATCATTCACAAAACTTTTCATTACCTTCAGGACGTTCTGCGTCGATGTATTCCTTACAGGGCTTAATCGGACAAATCTTGTCAGATTATCGACAATCACTAAAAGTTCCTGGTTACCTTTTGTACTTCTCACGAAGGGGCCTACGTGGTCCATGTGTACGATGGAAAACGGTCTCTTGCCTGACTTAATGGGATGTAGGAAGCCTTGTTGTTTTCCACCGGGAACTTTGTTAAATAGACACTCGAGACACATAGCCACATGGCGTCGAACGTACCTCTTCATTGAAGGAAACCAGTACAATTCCTTAATTTTGTTGACAGTCCTATCAGTCGCAAAATGTCCCATTAGATCATGGAATTTGACAACTAAGCTTTTCCTCATACTTTTGGGTATAACATACAGGGCTCGTTCCTCTTCTCCATTTTTCACCATGCGGAAAAGTCTGCCTCCTTTGTAGCTGTAGTCGTTAATTCTATTTTGTTCTCCTACTGTCCTATCACACGGGTCCTTTCGAAAGATCTGGATCAGGTCTCTCAATTCAGGGTCGGAATGCTGAATCATCAAGATTTGTTCTTCCAGTGTGATTGTGAGGCACACTTCAAGGTTTTTCTCCACGATTTCCTCCATCGTGTCTCTAGGGTCGTCGACTGGAGCTCTACTCATTCCGTCTACGTGGGCCATCTTCTCCCCTGGTTTATGTCGAATTTCGAAATCATATTCCTGAATCAGATTGTACCATCGCGCTATCTGAGGATTTGTAGTCTTCTTCGCGTTCATGTAGACCAGTGCTTGGCAATCTGTAACCACTGTAAACTTGATTCCTACGAGGAACTGACGTAGTCGATCCAAGGTCCACACTATCGCCATCAGCTCCAATTTGCTTGAGTGGTACATCTTCTCGGCCTCTGTTGTCTTCTTGCTCACACAGTAGACCAAGCGCCATTTGCAGTCTTCGTCCATCTGTAGCACCATTCCTGCTAATCCCTCAGCACTCGCATCGCAATGTACTTCTGTCTTGAGTTCAGGGTTGTAATGAGCTAGTACCGGATATTCGACCAGATCCTTTCGTAGTCCTCCAAATGACCTTCGCTGTTCTTCCTTCCATTCAAATTGTGAACCTTTCTTCGTAAGTCTGCTTAGCGGTTCTGCTTTCCTCGCGAAGTCCTTTACAAATCGCCTGAAGAAGTTCGTCAGTCCCAGAAAGCGTCGTATGTCGTGGACATTCTTGGGTTCTGGAAATTCTTCTATCGCCTTGATCTTTCTTGGGCCTGGCTTAAGTCCGCCTGTACTGATGACATACCCTAAGAACTCAACTTCCCTCCTTCCGAACTCACATTTGGAGGGTTTCAGTGTCAACTTCGCTGATCTTATTCTTTCGAGGACTTCCCTCGACCTTTCGATCATCTCCCGCCAATCCTTTGCCGGGATAATCACGTCGTCGAGATAGCAGAATGCCTTCTTGTTCAGCAGCGGACCTAGGGCAGTGTTCATCAGTCTTTGGAATTCAGCTGGTGCGTTGGCGAGTCCAAAAATCATCCTTTCGAATTGACCTGTATCATCTGGGGTGATGAATGCTGTCTTTAATTTTGCCTTATCGGTCAGTGGTATCTGCAGATATCCATGCGCCAGATCCAGAGTGGTGAAGAATTTCGCATTCCTTAGGCCTTCCAGAAGGTCGTCTATCCTTGGTAATGGGAACTTGTCCTTTACTGTTTGAATGTTGAGTCTCCTATAATCTACCACCAGACGATGATCTCCAGTTTTCTTCCTCACAAGTAGGACGGGACTAGCGTAGGGTGATCTAGTTTCCGCGACTATTCCATTGTCCTTCCACTCTCTGACAATCTCCCTGATTGCTTCGCGTTCACTTGCAGTCGTCTTATACGGTCTCAGACAGACTGGCTTGCTTCCATCAACCTCCTTAATGTCCATCTTGGTGACATCGGTGCACCCTAATTCCTCCATGCCAAGAGCGAAACAGTCTCTATACTCGTTTACTACATCTAGGATTTCTTGTCTCTCTTTCGAAGTCAGAGAATGATTGACGTTGATGTCCTCAGGCAGTATGGGGCGCTTACGTTTCATTTGGTCTTGTCCTTCCCTCTTCTCTTCATTTTTAGTCTGAAACGAATCCTCTGCGACGTCCAGGTTAACAACAATATCATCAAGGTTCAGTAGTTCAACTCGCCCTACACATTGGTTCTTCCTTACTCTCAACTTGCCCTTGCCAGCTGAGATGATGGGTACGGTCGTCTTTCCATCGACCACTTCCAATAGGGAATCGACACAGGCGTCATCTACTCCTGTGAACAATACATATCCGTCCTTTACCTCGTCTGTGATTGCACTTGTAAAGTTAATGGAGTCGCTCTCCAACTGAACAGTTTCGGTTGCTCTCAGTTCGATGCGACGCGACTTGATTTCTTCTTGCAGATTAGCAAACGGAAATTCGGATGAATAGCCAATATGCAAGTTTTTACCAATTCTGGCGAAGGATACGTAGGGCAGATCTGTCCATGTTCTTCCAATTAATAGGTCATAGGGTTGGACATCATCGTTGACAATGAATACAGTGATTTCCCTTCCGACGATGCCATCAATCTCCAGGTCGACTGTCGTCTTCCCAACGGTCCTGGCAGCTGGTGCAGTCTGGTTACCGATGCCGTACAGACTAGTCGAGTCTGGTTCGATGTCGACGCTGATCCTCCTTGCGACCGATTCTCTCATTAGACAACTGCTGCTCCCGGTGTCTATCATTGCCTTCACGGTTTCCTTGTTGTCGATCTTGACATCCTTCAAATATACATCTGGCGGGACAGTCTCCAGTCCTTCGACTTCCAGGTTGGCTACTTTTAGTCCTTCTTTGGGTCTTGTGCAATTCCTTTCCTTGTGTCCCGTTTGACCGCATCCTCGGCATGTCAACGTAGTCCTGGGTGCTGGGCAGTCTCTGGCAATGTGTTCAAACTGATTGCAGTTGAAGCACTTCGGTTCTCCCTTGTCGTTTCTGATCGTACGGTTGACCATTCTCCTCAAGGTGTTAGGGTACGTTTCACTGATTTCGTTCCTTGCAGCGTCTTGACCCGAAACATTCGTTCCTTGTTTAGTCGCTTTAACTTCGCTTTGGTTGGGGAATCTCGCAGATTTCTGCTGAAACGACGGTGGTATGAGGTGTTTCGCATTCCAATGCGGAGGTCCCATCTCGGTGCGAACATTTTCGTACTCGTCCAGTTTATCCGCCAACTCATCTGGGTTGTTTAACTTGGTCCAATCGTCAATGAGATGATTACGCAGCACATTTGGAACTTTTTTCTTTAGCTGGTTAGTGACGGACAAATCCTTTAGGGCGTCGAAATTTTCCACGTTCATTCCTTCGATCCATTCGTTGAAATATCCTCGCAATTCGAAAGCGAAGTCTCTCCAGGAACCCTTTTGAGATCTCTCGTGCTTCTCGAATTTTTGTCTGAATTGTTCGGGGCTCAACTTGTACCGTTTTAGGAGCAACCTTTTCACGAACCTATAATCGCCGCTTTGTTCTTCTGTCTCCCGAGCGATTAATTGAGTCATTTCGTAAGGTAGCAATCCTAGGAGGCTGAACGCCCATTGGTCTTCATCCAATCCTAGTCGCTTTGCCTGTCTTTCGAAAAGAATTAGGTAAAAACTCAAATCATTGTCCTTCGACTCGTACTTGGGCATCAGTTTACGTATCTCGTAATGTGCGTCATTGCTGGTACTTCGAGACGTATCGTTGTTTCCGCGTGTAGTCTGGATGCGCAGCTTCTCAAGCTCGAATTCCATTACCATTTGTTCTTTTCGTTCCCGTTCGATTCGTTCCCGATCCTCGATTCGTTTCCGATCCTCGATTCGTTCCCGCTCCTCGATTCGTTCCCGATCCTCGATCAGAGTCTCCAACAGTTGCTTTGCGAATTCTTCTTCGTAAGATTGGCTATTCAAAATAAGGTGTTTTAAGTCGACGATCCTGCTCTCTGGCGGTACTACCTCGCCGAGTTCATACGCCAACTTGCTCAAATCGCATTTCCTTACTTTCGCTAAATAAGTCATGTTTTTCAAAAGGAAAAATAAACAAAGCAAAAAATTTTAAAATAAACAAATAAAACTGACTAAACCAGATACGTACTGTTTCAATTATTTCTTTAAACGAAATCAACTTTTCTTTAGTAATTTTGAGATAATACTTTTTTTCTTTTTACCGCGATACTTTGCGATAATACTTTTTATCGAGATGATTTTGCAATAATACTTTTACCGCGATACTTTGCGATAATACTTTTATCGAGATGACTTGCAATAATACTTTTACCGCGATACTTTGCGATAATACTTTTGTCGAGGTGACTTGTAATAATACTTTTACCGCGATACTTTGCGATAATACTTTTAGGAATAGGTAATTAAATTTCGTACATACCATGCAACTCCTCTTACGTTGATCGGTCACCGCGCCACGTCCTTCTCGTTTCCAAATTATTCCAGTGAATCTTCAATTTTCTTCAGGACTATCCCACTTCTGAATTTCTGTTGGCTTCCGTAGGCGTTTCTTACTGGGAAAAAGAAAGAGAGGATCCAATGAAATAATTTAGTAGCATTTATTAAAACAAAATCATAATAATGAACAACACATATAACAGAGAGTACCGTCGTCTTCCGGGTATTCCTTCTACTGGGGAGCTCGGATTCTATATTCTGTGCGTTTATAATCTGTTTATCTGTGGCTCTCTGGTCGGGATGGCGCCTACAATAGTAATTCTGTCAACTGCTCCAGCCAGTCTATCCCCAAGTGTGCAAGCAAATCGGCGCCTGAACCTTTCAAGGTTAGGCCCCCTGATGATGTACCGAGGAACTCTCTCCACTGATGGCGGTTTCACTTCACAACTAGCCTCAAACCTGATGAGTTTGTGGTCGCTTACGTCCGTGGGTCCGTTTCCCATCTCAAACGCCGCATCCTGCTCGTTCTCGCCAGGGAGAATTCTATGATGCTTTCGTCGTTTGCCGTGTCAAACGTCAATTCACCATAGACGTTCCCTGACCAACAACAAGATCGACCAGCGCCTTTCCCTATGAATTTTCCTCCCTGTCCCCAAACAACTGGGTGCGCGCGTTAAAATCCCCGACAATCACGACCTCGTGCCCTTCCTTCCTAGCCAAAAAATCATTTAGGAAGTCCAGCTTACCGAGATCGTTGTCCCGGGTTGGTATGTACGTAGAGAGGCAGACCAGTTTTAGATCCGTCGCCTCAATCTGTACAGCCACCGCCCCCTCCCAGGACCCACAACCCAAACAAGTGAGATCACCCCGGACCAGTAAGGCAGCCTTGTTGCACTCACTAGAGAAAAAAACTGCAACGAGTATCTAGACCCATTCTCCTGTCATCCTCCAGGTACATCTCCTGCACCAGTATAACGTGAGGGCGATCACTTTTAATGATCCGGTCTAGCTCCTCGGAGCTTCTTCTCGAACGAGCGCAATTTAGCTGCACGAACCTCCACACCTCCTTGTTTGGTCCCTCTACCATCGCCTCCCGCTCACGTACCAGGCCTTCACAGAGCACTGCGTACTCCGGGGGCGATGATTAGAGTCATACTTCCTGCCGTGCCTCTTGTTGGCCCCTAAACAGAGCCAACAGCCTGGCTTCATATAGCATCCCTGTTCTTCGGAGTGCACGCTCTCGCACCTCCCACAACTCTTAGGGTGTTCGCAGGTCCTTGCGATATGATCGGGCCTGAGGCACCTGAAGCAGGATGATACCGCCTCATTTACCCTGACAGGTACCACCCTCGCACCTATTTTTCAACCTCTTCTTGTCCAGGAGGGATTTCATGGTGCCCTCCTTTAGGCTCGAAATGACCCAATTCGTTGCGTAGGGCCTTCTTGTACTCTTTGGATACAATCTCATGTATCCTTCCAAGAAGTCCCTACACCCCGAATTTTGGAGCACCACCATTTCTCTAAGCGCCTCCTCTCTGAGACCTAAGAGGATCAGCTCCCTTCTGGCCCTCTTGAAGCCTACTAGCCTCAAAGCAGGCTCCCTCTCTATAGCCTCCACGGCCAGTTTCCTGTCCTCGGGGTTCTTTAAAATTAGAGCCACAGCTTCTCTGCCCCGAATCATCTTGAGGTCATAGCGGTGCCCAGGAATGCTACTAGCGATGCTTTTCAGCACCGCGAGCATTAACCTGGACCTCGCTTCCTCATTCCACTCAACTACCAGGGTCATGTCCGCCTTCCACCTAGGAGGGCCCTTGGCCGCTTTAGGTGGATCCTTTACTTACCTTGTCCTGATCTTCTTTGGGGGAGGAGGGTCCTTCACCTTCTCTGTAGGTGTCGCTCTGGGTGGGTCCTCTTTCGGTCTGGCTGACTCTTCTGCCCTTCTTTTTTCCTTTTCAGTTGAAGGCTTCTTCTCCTCTTCCTTCTGTTTTTCTTCTTACCCGTCATCTCGCTTTTTCTACTCCGAACAAGCTATTTTGGGAGAGATGGCGGAACAACCATTTCGGTGTCACCAGTCGGTATTTGGACCGGGTCTCTCTCTTCTTCAGGGCAGTAACTCCCGGCCCGTACCCATGCGGGTTCCTCTGTCTTCTCGTTTTTGGGCGTTTCTCGTCTTGGGAGGACTGGGGAAGCGTCATTGGGAGGACATGCCTCAACCTCAGCTCGTTTCAGCGACTCTAAGAGAGTCACCGCCACTCCCTTCTCTATGCCACTCTGCAAGGTGGTCGGACTGAGGATATTTTCCTCTAAGATCCTCTTTTACACCCGAAGGAGCTCTAGCTCTTCAAGAGCAGCCCTGTGTTTTTTTTTTTTTTTTTTTTTTTTTGAGGAGCTTATCGAATAATTGCTCGAGGTTGTTCGGGTGAACATTTCCAATCTTTCTCCCTCGAAGTATAGTGTCTAGGGAGTCCTGGAAAGCCTCGGCAAACTCCTTCAGCTCCGAGCTCTTCTTATTGGGGGTCAACGCCTGGTTCAGAAATTCGTTCATTTCACCCAGTTCGTTGAGGTACCCCCCTTGTGTGGCACCCATCGCTGCCCCCGACTCCTCGACTAATGAGCCGATTCTCACCTCAGACGAGTGCTCAATCAACATGAAAGGGTCCACAGGGATTTCCATTTTGATGATCCTGTTGAGGCGGATATCAGGGGGGGATGGACGGTCCTTCCTATCCTTTCGCTCTGGGTTTTCAGAACTAGCTGAGCGGAAGGCACCTGGGTTCAAATCCTCAGGTGGCCGCGTCGCTTTTCTCGGACTCAAGTGAGCACCCCGCCTATTCTCTCGAGTCGTGTCGACTCTCGCTGTGCGGAGGGTGCTTGCTTCCATAGGGGACTTCCCTGGTCCATATGTAGGCGAGGCAGGGGAATTATTAAAACAATCTAACAAGGTATCGGGCATACACTCGGAACCCGAGGGAATTTTAGCGTCCTCGGGCTTATCCTTATATTCAGGGATTTTTTCAGAAGGGATGCATGATAAGCTAGTCGACCTCATTTGTCGAGCCTGCCCTTTAGCTCTGACATTATGGTATTTCACTCCACGGCAAGAGGGATCAACCTCTCACCCGTTCTCATGCGCTACCTGAGCCTCATTGTCAATGTCAACCAGTATATATTTTTTGCTAACATTATTAGGGGGGGAGGGGTGTGACCTGTTCATAATGACACCAGACGCCACCATGTCACCAAGGCCGTACTGGGCATATCTGTCTTTCCAGACTTGTCAAACATGCTGTCAGCGTTGGCCACGTTCCTGTTAGAAACGTGCACAGGATGCACCACGGGAAGGTGCTGATCAGCACACGTAGGAGTTCGTTAGAAATCCTACTCTGCGCGGTCTGTGAACGAGCGTCACCTCGATCATTGACCCCCATAAGACGTCGATAACTCTCCCACTGAGGTTCTTCGGACCCGTCGTGCCCCAGTCAGCCCCTACCACCCTCTCTCAGGTGCCGGGTACGATCCGCTACCGCTCGCGATTCGAGGACAGAGAACCGTAGACGCCAGGCATCTAATTCTACTCATTCTCCATGCAGCCAGAATCAGTGCCTCGGGCCCGCTGAGAAATCACAGTAAGCTTCTCGAGAAACTCCATGATGAAGCGGCTGAGCTTTTCCTCATCTGTGAGTGAACAGGGTCGACCGGTGGCCGCCTCCTCGCGGTCCCTGCTGAACACAGTAGATAGTTTATCTATTTTACTATGACTAAAGGCCACTGGGATAAAAATCCTTCCAGACACATTGTGTGGGAGGTGATTTTTCCAAGTACAATATCCAAACACTAATTTAGATACTGTTCCTTGGCTAATGAGTTGAACAAGATAACAGCGAAGGGCATGCTTTGCATGCCGGCTTATGGACCAAAAGGTCTGGGAGGTCATCTGCTTCTAGGATGTGACCTTTAATCCATCATATGGAACACTAATTCCCTTTGCGGTTCAGTTGTGAAATTAGCAACAAGGTCCTGTTGACCAGGAGGTTGCCTGTTCTAGAGTTAAGAACGGATTTCACAACTGAAAGATTGTAAAGGAGAATTTCAATAGTTAAGTTTTCGAGAAGCTTTGAAAAACGTCCTCAAGTGCTTTAATCAAGCCAAATGCCTCCGCTTGGAAGACAGAACAGTGTTGGGACAGGACAAAGCTCTCACGCAATTCATTCAAAGTACCATTTGCACACACTCTAAATAATCCTGCGCCAACTCCAGTTTTCGTTTTGGAGCCGTTAGTATAGTAAGTTACTCCAGTAGGGTGATCAGGAATATCAACAAGAGCGGAATAGAAGTGTGGAAAAAGAAGAGGTTGAGGGCAAGGAGGAGGCTCGACTGGAAACTCGGCAGCCGTGAAACTGAACTTTTTAAGGTACAATTCCACCTTGGCGACGATATCCAGATCGAGGGGGAGAACACGGGAAAGAGAGATAAGGGAGGAGCTGTCAGTAAATTTGAACTCGCGGCATGTCCTAATAAGAAATGCCCGTTGCGCTCTCAAAATAGATTTTTTTAGCGTTGCTTATGATTAGGAAATCACACGGGAGAAGCGTTAAGAGAGGGCTGGAACAACAACCTGTAAATACAGCATTCGCAAAACCAAAGTTGGAGTTGGCTGCCGCTGTCAAACGCGGGAGAAGACCGCGGACTCTGGCGCAAACCTCTACAACGTGCTGGTGGAAAGTGAGACGTTGGTCAAACCTCACCCCCAACACTTTGATTGAAGTGCTCCATTGAATGGGTTGGCCATTAATGGGAGATCGTAGCTAGGCTTTCTTGTCCTTATACGAGGTTTGAGGAGAAACATAGCCTGACATTTCCTTACGCTAAGTTTAAGTTTGTGCAAGCCACACCACCTCGTAATCTCTTTTATGGCGTGTTGCACCGCGGCAAGTTGTCTGTTCACACTTCCCGCGACCACCACAACAATATCATCGGCGTAGGCTTGCGGGTGTACATCTTTTTTTAAAATTAAGCGTGAGGAGCTCGTCAAAGACGAGGTCCCAAAGAAAAGGCCCGAGAACTAAGCCTTGTGGACAACCTTTGGAAATCCGTCTGGTGAGAGTGCATCCATTCACAGTTAGTCTTACAACACGGTCTTCCAGGAAAGAGCAAATTAAATCATGCATATTCATGGGTCAGCCATTCATGCACAGAGCTCGCAATATGCTAGAGTGCAGCACATTATCGATGGCTCCTTTCACATCAAAGGAAAGAAGAATAGAGGTTTTCCTAACATGAATCGACCAGAAGAGATTTTTTTTTTCAATTTTAAAAGTGCAGCGGTTTTTTTTTGGGTCATTACAGGGTCTGAAACCGTATTGGTTTGGCGGAGCTTTACACATCCTCTCAGCGCGCCACGAGAGCCTGGCCAGGATTAGGCGCTCTAAAATTTTACCCAATCCAGGCAACATCGTGATGGGCCAATGAGGCGCGAGAAAGTCCTCACCACCTTTTTTGGGGATGAGAATAACATCGCCAGATTTCCAGGGAGTTGTAAATGTCCAGTTTCAAAATATCTGTTAAAAATTTTCAGAAAAAACGACGGGATTTTTTTAAAAATTAGTTTAGTGATAACAATAGGTGACATGCCTTCCCTGTCAGGAGAGGAAGATAAGCGAACCTTATCTGCGGCCAGGAGCAGCTCGGTTTCTGAGAACAAGGGATCGTTATCAGAAGTCGGCTGCTTGGCTATATGCAAGTTAAAATGCTCTACCATTGAATCGGGCGGGACGCGGCCGAAGTAGTGCTTTAAAACGTGTTCTAATGGTATTACCTTTAATAAATTTGTAAACACCGCCCCAAGGGTTGACCTCACAAAGCGAGCAGATCTTTCTCCATTCAACAGTTTTAGCCTGTCTGATCGCAGTGCGAAATCTATTATAGTCTTTTGGAAAAGACTTTCAATACACTCCTAATGGCCCCACAAGCGTTTCTCCACGCGCTCGGCCTTTTGGAGCGTGTTTAATTCGGGCTTTCACCAAGAAGATTTCTTAAAAAAAAAAACTCTTAATATTGGAATTGGAAGGGATGGTCTGTAGGCATGACTGAAACACCTCGTCTTTTAGTATATTTATTACTTCATCAAATCGAAATGTGTAACTCACGCAGTCAATTAAGCAGGTGATACTGTCTTTTTTTTTTCAAGTGTGAAAAACGCTCCCAATCGGCACGACCAAAGCTGAAGTAAACTTCGTTAAAATCATTTAATTTTGTTCTATCGCTATTAATGGAAAGGGGGGTTCAAATTTAATATTAAACACGAGGCCTTTATGGTCAGATAAAGCCTTATTGATTGCATTCCAATCGGTGATCTTGTCCGCGAGGCCAACAGAGCAGCAGGTAACATCAATGGAGTAAGACGAATCACGTTTGTTATTTTGTAGTTTATTTAACATGCTACAAATTAAGATAATATCTTATTTATTATCTTTACCAAAATTACAAACATGTTAATTAGAGAATATCAAAACTAACAAAATGTAAACATTAGGGCTATACACATTCCTTTGTTCAGTACTGCCAGGGTTGCTGAAACACATTCATTTTAACAACGTTCCTCTCACGTGATGGTACCGTGCTTGTTGACAACGTGGAGCAAGTTGGCGTCGAGAAAGTTTTCAACAGAATTTCTTCTGGGAGAAAAGATACCAAGCAACCGCGCTTTATTTGACCATCTGAATGATTCAATAATAAGGTCGCCGCAAAAAATTAACTAGTAGAAATTAAATGTTTTTAAAGAGACGTTTATCCTGTCAAGAAGAGCAACGGGACAACATGATGGCGAAATACAAACAGTACACAGAAGGATTGACAAATCATTCACTTCACACAAGACAAACACAGCATTCGCACATGAAAAATGAGACAAATGGATGAACTTCAGGCCCATATGAGCTATTATTACTGCCGCCCCCAGTTTTTGTTCAGAATAGGACCATAACAGACTCTGTCTGGGGGCACAGGTAAAGAGGGTAAACTGTTTTTAGAAACTGGAAGCTCTTTCAATAACAGCACATCCGTTTTCTCCTCGTGACATTCATTCAACAAAGAGTACAAACACCATGGAGAGCGTCTTACATTGGCTTGAACACACTTAAGCACGTTCATCGCACCATTTATTTAATGTAACTCTCCTGGGCATCCCGAATGTGCTTACATGCCATGGAGTTAGCACTGTGCTTGTCACCACACCTGTGACATTTCAACTCAGTCTTGTTGTCACAGGCCTCGGACTGCGCACCAGCGCAGTGGCTGCATTCAGCCGCCTTGGTGCACTTCTTACCGTTGGTGTGGGTCCTGTGACTGAGGCTGCCACAGACACCGCAGGGAAATACTCGTTTAGCTCTGGCAAGTCTCAGTGAGATCAATGGTAATTCTACCACGCTCTGGAAGAGCAGTCTCGACTTCTTTGTTTGTCTCCACTATCGCTGTGGAGGGAACTCCCTCTTTCCTTATTAGTTTAACCATCCTGATGTCACTTTTCAGCAGTTTTTCGACAGCTTGATGGCTTCTAATGTCAGCCGCAAGCTGCACCTCGGTTTTCTCAGCAGGAATTCCGAAAATTGCAATTGCATAATTGTTGGCGAACTTAACATTGTCCACGAACCTTTATTTCTCAAAGGGGTTGGTGAAATGGAGGACAAGTTTCTTGTCCCCACCAGTTACCGCGGCTACATCTACGACCCACTGGGAGTCTGGGCGATTTTCGCCCTGAGCTCTTTAACAGTGAAGTCTTTGGAAGCGAGTTTCACATAAATTGCACTGTTTTGCAGCATTTGCGCGTAGCTGGGTCGTGTGGGCTTGGTCGGCTGTTCACCAACATTAGCAGGCGAAGCGTCTTTTGTCGCAATTAGGTGGGTTTAGAGGATGGAGCAGGCTTTGCCTGATTAACCAGCTGTGCACTAATTTGAGAGAATTTGAGGTCGCAGCCCTCAAGTTTATTCCTGAAAATAACAAACACAGTGTTTTGAAGCTCACCGAAAAGGGAATTTACCCTACGAAACACCACCTCGTTAGGTGGCGATTTTAGATTGCCCCTCATAGACTAGCTGACCTCTTTGTAAACATGTCAAGACACCCTTAAAAGCTAGTGTTGATCACTTCCCAACTTTCCCTAAAGGCGGTTTTAAAGTCTATAGGCCTAATAACAGAGGAAGAAGGAGTGACCCAGAGAGACTCACCAGTGGGAGCAGGAGAGCTAGAGCTAACTGCGGAAGTTCCCGTAGCACTCATAACGTTCGTTTTAAGAGCACAATAATCCAAAGGCACGAACTATAATCCAGGGGTGTTGGTGTCCACTCAATTTATTTTTTGAAAATCTAAGAGAGAAGGTGACACTCGACGCACTCTATGCACTCTCGCGGCGGACTCGACTAGTGAAAATTTTGCGCGTTGAGTTCTTTTTTACAATCTACGGGCGTAATCTGCAAGATTCGGAGATCAGGGAACCGATGATCTACTTTAGAATCTACTAGTGTTGTAAAAGGAAGCACGAATATCAGATAGTAAGACATGGTACAAGACCCTCTCTTGGCCAGAATGCAGCGTCTGTGTTGTTAAAAAAAAAAAAAAACATGTTTGTCTCAGGTGGATTAAAAATAATTCTCCAGTTCGAAAGACACTTAACAATTATAAACCCTGGCTAGTGCTCTGGCAGGCGATGAGGCAGTCTGGGACTCCGAAAGATGACAGCAAAATTCTCTACTCCACTGATTGATGATGGCAGCTGTAGTTTGTCGCCCTGAGTTAGAAACAAGTTCAATGTCTAGCCGATCATAGGTCTACTAGAGCCAGAGTTCGAGAAATTAAGAGGCTGTAGAAACATGTTTGTTTCCGCTAAATCTCAATCACAAAACCAAGCTGCCCATCCTGCTTGCCCAACACACATACTAGTACAAAACTTGAATCGTCAGAGAATAGGCACTTAAAAAGTCTTAAGCCTTAATTTAAACATTTTTCATTTTAAAATGGACTTTTCTATAAAAAGTCATGTGTCTAAATTAAAATTGAAAATGTCTTTAAAAAAAAAAATGAAAGTGTCTATATTAAAATGAAAAATGTCTAAATATAAATTAAAAATGTCTAATTAAAAGTTAAAAACCTATATCTATAAATATTTTGTCTTAATTTAATAGTGTACCTGATGCATATTTATTATTTTAAAAGTTTGTTCTCAATTATTATCAGGGGATCCAGTAGACTGGTTATCAAATAGGTCCTCATGAAGCAGTAAAAATACCTACTAGTGTTTCTGTTATTTGAAACCAATTACAGTATAAATAGTTCTCAAATGTCATTATAAATAAAAATGATTTTTTTTCCCAACATTGGAATCCTTTTATAAAAAGGAACTTTCCCGAAAACTTTGAACATTTGTTTATGTTGTCTTAAAATGTTATTGACCATATGGGCTATTTCCAAATTTCAATTTATTCTTCTGTAGTAAAAGTCGAACAAGACATTTAAATTTTTTTTAAATTAAGCCTATCTTTAAAAAATGAATTTAAGCAATAAATAAAACATTTGATAAATATCAAAAGTTTTAATAAAAGTCATAAAAGGCTAAATACAAGTAACTATTCTAACTTTAAATTTCAAAATAGGCCTTATATATCATTGTGATTCAATATACGACATACTATTAAAAAAAATATATAATAATTTATTAATTTAAAATTGTCTAGCTATGTTATTTGGAAACAGATGGTTATGTCTAACCTTATGAAGATTGCTAGTTTTGTCTGTTAAAACCCAATGTCAGTAAAAATATATATCTGTAAAATTCATATTAAAAATTTAAAAGGATATTATTCAAAGCTAAGTTTCACATTACCTTTTTATCTTCACAAAAAAAAAAAATTGCATTGGCTTGCAAAGTTATATATCCTGCCCAAATTATTTAGTCTAACTTCCTTAATTCAAAACCCAAAAGGATCAGAGCTTTCCGTTGAATAGTAGTCGTTGATTAGATCATTTTACGCAACATTCACTGCTAGTGGGTATTTTTCTAAGATAAATAAATTATAAATTAATATTTTTCAAAAATACTGGTCACAAGGTAATAAGACCAAATCCAAATATACTATACATATATTTGGATTTGGTCTTATTATCTTGTGTTTATAATCTATAATCCAAATTGTGCCTTATCATTGGATTTGGTCTTATTATCTTGTGTTTATAATCTATTATCCAAATTGTGCCTTATCAAAAATACTGGTGTAATATATTTTAATTAATAATGTGAATTGATACCATTGTGACTTTTATTTAATTTTTTCTGAATATTTTAAGATTAAAGTTTAGTGATGAATAAAATTACATTTATACATTTTGAGCAAAGGAATACTTACAGATACCATTTTAATATAAGTAAATAATGCAATGGGAAGGAAGGGAATTCATTTAGAAAATAGGTGGACGAGTGGGTAACCCCCTCGATTCCTGACAGTCATGAACCGGGATTGAATCCCGCGTTAAAATTTGTTTAATATGTGAATAACTTTCACATATTATTTATTGTTCAATTATCATGAACTAGGTTGCTCTTGCTGAGCGGTACCTATTTATGTGAATTTGAACCAGGCAACCAGGATTTAGAAAATATAAAAAGTCGGTGGATGAGAGGGTAACACGCTCGATTCCTGACAGTCATGAACCGGGATTAAATCCCGCGTTAAAATTTGTTTAATATGTGAATAACCTTCAGATATTGTTCAATTATCATGAACTAGGTTGCTCTTGCTGAGCGGTACCTATTAATATGATTTGAACCAGATTTAGAAAATAAAAACAAACCCACCTTGAATATCAAACAAGCCAGAAAAAACCTTCTCAAGAACAATATCCCCAAGGACCTGAGAATCCGGACCCAACGACATCATTATAAATTATAATTGTAAATGAACCCCTGTACATAACAACCCCCCTCAGTATATTGTAAATATGATGATCTAGGTTGCTCTTTTTGAGCGGCATCTAATAAAGTTAATTGGAACTTGGAACTTTAGAAAATAAGAATAAATAAGTCCGTGGATGAGAGGGTAATACTCTCAATTCCCAACAGTCATGAACCGGGATTGAATCCCGTGTTAAAATTTTGTTTAATATGTGAACAACCTTCACATATTATTCACTGTTTCAATTATCAGGAACTAGGTTGCTCTTGCTGAGCGGTACCTATTAATGTGAATTTGAACCAGGCAGAAAATTAAGTGGATGAGAGGGTAACACGCTCGATTCCCGACAGTCATGAACCGGGATTGAATCCCGCGTTAAAATTTTGTTTAATATGTGAATAACCTTCAGATATTGTTCAATTATCATGAACTAGGTTGCTCTTGCTGAGCGGTACCTATTAATGTGATTTGAACCAGTTTAGAAAATAAAGAAAAGCTTAAAAATTTCATTTAAAAATTGTTTTCTTTTAAAGAAATTCTTTAGGGTTGTTTTGCTTTAGGGCTAGAACCCAATTCATTGTGCATTCTAAATGTTCTTCAAAAGGTATGTATGCCTTTCTTCCTCTGAGTGATCCTTAAAAAAATAGAGCATTACTCTCCAAAACAACTGATTGTTTTCATCGGTGACTTGCGGTCACTTAAGTAAGGTTATAGAACCAATGGCGCTTTAATCATTCATGAGAAATGGAAATGGCGTGTGTCATGGCAGGCACCAGCATTTTCAGCAATGATGTGACACTTTTAGATATGATGTGCTAACTATGGCTACTGTCCTGCCGAATGTCACTTTAATGCATTTTTAAAACTAAAGTTGTATTTAAACTACAATTAACTAATGTTGAAATTTGAATTAAGAAATGGTTGAATTATCGAAGGCACTGAATTATCTTTGGTTGAATTAACAAGGTTATAATGTATATCCATGAATGTTGTGGATGTTATTCATTTAAACATTGATGCACAAGAGTTGATGTATTGAAGTATAATGAAATCTGTTTCAAACAAAATGTTCATTTTTGATATAAAGATTTATTATTAAAAAAATTAAGTATATAAATATATGTTTGTGATAAAGATTGGTTGTATTAATATAAAACTTATAATAAGGTTGTGTTATACAGCGTAACCTCATTAATTTGACAAACCATAATTTGATATTTGTGAAATTTGATCATGTTTTCATGACCCAATCTACAGCTTATCAAATAACCGATGTCAATTTGACACCATCAATAATTTTACCTATTTTTAAAATCAAATTTCAAAAACAATTCTTTTTTAATTATAAAATTATTTCTAAAATTACAATACTTTGTCATGCAGGCCATAACAGCTGTAGTTAGCCCATGTGTGCACTGTGCTTAAAAGTGTTACAATACATTGTAAATATTGCTGCGCTGGTGACCTGAGGTACTTGGAGAAAACATCTGAGAAATCTTTTAATGTTTATTCAAAACTGATTGTTTGAAAGAACTTGACAACTATTGTTTCTTAAATAGCAGACAAAAACAAAAGTATGCAAAATTATGATGCAAAATAAAATTATGCCAAATAACTATACTACCTAATAACTTCATGAAAAGTTAATTTAAAAAAAAAAAAAAGATACAAAAAAGGGGAGATTCTCGGAGAATTTTGGCCAAGTGTAAACAAAGCACTTTTCAACACGACTTTTTTGTAATTAAATAAAAAAAAAAATCAAAGTGTAATATCAAATTTTATTAGATAAATATTTTGAGTTAAACAATTAAAATTTTATTTTTTATTTACAAATTTCATTTACAACTAAATTTTGCACTATGTAATTCAACAAAATTATTTGAATAATGTAATTTTTTTTTTACAAATGAAAATTCAAACATAACCTAAACTAACCAAATTTTTAACTTAACTAACCTAATTTAACCCATCTGAAACTAACCTAAATGAAACTAACTTGATTTCACCGATACCTAACTTAATATAATCCATCTAAAACTAACCTAATTTAACCCATCTGAAACTAACCTAATTTAACCTAAATGAAACTAACTTGATTTCACAGATACCTAACTTAATATAATCCATTTGAAACTAACCAAATTTAATCGTGAATTAGACTAACCTAATTTTACGCCAATCTGAAACTAAACTAACCTAATGATAAAGAACAATTTGGATTATAGATTATAGATACAAGAAAATAAGACCTAAAAAATCCAAATAATTTAATAGTGTGTGACGTTTCGGTAATAGCATTGTTACCATCATCAGACAAAAGAATAAATGAGAAAATTTCTTAAATAGTACTGTTATCAAGTGTGTAAACAATATAAAAGATAAAAAAAAATAGTTTTTTTTTAAGACAATCTAAAATATTATTCTTAGAATTGAAAGTGGATTTTAAAAAATATATATATATTTAAAGGCATATCTGTAAATATTGTCGCGCTTGTCCCCTCCGGATTCTTCGCGACGACGACACTTCTTCCTTCGTGGATCACCTATCCAGGCTCCGTTGCTCTACCTCTGCAGCTCTACCCTGCAGACCACCCAAAGACCTCCGAGAACCGCCACTCAATGGAACTCCTTTCCTCTGGCAGTATCTCTCGGCCTTACCACTGGTGGGGGGACACGGGAGATTTACCAGAAAAGTAGCTACAGTGATGTTGGCGAGAGAGTCATAACAGCAACCGGCATCAAGACTTCTAACACTCCTCCTTTATTGTTGTTTCTACTGCACATTACATATAACTAGAATAACAATTAACAGGTATTTACATTACGTTACCTCCTAGGGCCAATATAAACGTGTATTTACAAACATTTGCCCCAGGAAACAGGACCACAGCAGTCGGCGATTTCCACATTATTTCCAGACCGGAAAGCGAAAGTGCCATCTATTGGCGGAGGTTGTAGGTGTTTTGAAGGCTCATATACGCGACAATATCATTCCTTTCTTTCATTTTATTAATTGCTGCACATGTCTTTTGAATAAAAAAGGCTTCTTTAAATTGTCTCTTATAGTCCTTTTTTTCATAATCTAGTATCCTTGTGTTTTGTAAATTGAAAAAATTGTATCCTGTGACCCTTCTATGTTCTACAAGTGCAGAATTTTCAATTTTCTCCCACTTCAGAGCATATTTATGTTTATCAATCCTTTCTTTTAAAGTTCTGGATGTCTCTCCCACATAGCTTTGGTCACACTTCACTTCATAGATCAAACCTGCTCTTTTTGTTAATTGGGTGTTCTTGTGTATTGTGAAATAGTATTACATGGTTTCCATGCAATTTTCATTTTTTCATAATTTTTTAATATATTGGTGAAATTTCTTGCAAACCTTTGGTTTATATATGGTAATGTTATAAATTTGGTTTCTTGGTTTTTGCACTTTAGATTCTGAATCAAAGTATTATTTTCGTATTTTTCATTCATGTCTTCTATTATTCTGTCTATCAATTTGTTAGTAAAATCTTCCTTGATTAGGTCTTTTTTAATATTGTTAATTTCTCTTAATGACTAAAATGGTGCAGTGAACTATAGTTCCATACGTTCCTGTATGTGTCGGCTTTTTGTATATAAAGGTGGCAATAGTATTATTACTAAATGTTAATTTCATGTTCAGGAAATTGATTTGTTATCTACTTCCATAGAGTAATTGATGTCAGGACATAGATTGTTGAAGGTATCTAATATTCTTTGCTCACTTTCCTAGTGATGCAAGCTGCATTTGGGGATATTGAACTTCTCATTGCTGCACCTTTCATTTGAAGATATAGTTGATCATTATAAAAAAATATGTTGTTTTTAAACGAAATTCTACTGCAATTAAAAATTTTGATTTTTGAAATTTATTTATTTTGTATTTTTTTACATGGTTTAATGTATCCATAATTGTGGGTATAGGGATTGAAGTAAACATGGATTCAACATCTAATCTCTTCTTCTTTCTTATCTCTACTCAATCATATTAGGGTATCAAGCTTGTAAAGCTTGAGATCTTGACCGGGTGAAGTATATTGCATCTGCCTTTGTCATTAAGACCGGGAGCACTACTCAGAGGCAGGCCGACATAGCTCCAAAAGAAAGGCTGCCTCTGACATGAGGAACAGACGCCATGTGCAGCCGCTCCTAACATGGAGTACAAACTCTGCTCATCCTGTATCCCTGGATTAGGAGCCCTTACAGGTACTATCAGCCGGTTCAGCTAAGCCCAAGTTTTTTAGCGAGTTTGTTTCTGCTCCCCCTCCTCCTTTTTCATCCGGGCTTGGGACCGGCAAAGGCAAAGAATCATATTAGATTTTGAATTATGCTTGTTGGTAGCTTCATCAGAAATAGGAAAAACTTTAATAAACTTTTCTGCAGGACCTCTGACTGATGCATTCAGATAATGAAATTTTTGTAAATTAGTTAGTGATTGAATTAAAAGTAGAGATGAAAATATATCTAAAACTAAGCCAATTGGCTGAATCACCATTAAAAATGGGTAAATTTATCTTAGATAATTTTACATGTCAGTGTTGCCTATCTGACTATGAGTATTTTCTTTAGTTTCAAGTAAAGACAAAGCTTCTTCAATAGACGCCAAAGGTTAAAAATATCTTTGGCCTTTGAATATGCTTCATATGGAGTATCACTTAGTTCTGTGATTCTAATAATGATTTGAAAGTTTGATTCAAGTTAATTTTTTTGTTCATTTACCTCTATTATTAATTGATTTAAAATGTCTATTTTTTATTCTATAATAGATATTGATTTAATATTTGTTATTTCATTAAGAATGAAGTTGAATTTTAGCAGCAATTTATTTTCTGCCTTTATTGAAATCATTTTGATTGAATTGCTTAATTTTTATTTGAATTATATTTGATTATGAATTACTTACCTTAATTCTTGATTTATCTGGCTCAAGGGGCTAAATTATAGTGGCTTGAATGTTCAATAAATACTATATAGAAGCATTTTGCCACTTAATTTTTAAATAACTGTTTATTAAGTTTTAGATTCAGCCACTACAGAGAGAGAATTTTAAACAATGAATTTACATACCTACTAGCTTCATGAAAATTTACATATTAAAGAATTTTATACATTACAACAATTTATTTAGAGATTTTAAATTAATTTGCCTAAATAAAAATTGAATTAAAAATAATTATAAACAATGGGGGTCGGTGGAAGGATGGTCTAAACCGTTGGTTTTTGACCGCTACGACACGGGTTCGATTCCCGCATTGGGCACTTTTTTATGTTCAAAAATATAATGCTCCAATGGCCCCCGATTCTTGCAAAAGTCCAACCCCACCAGCGAGTGCAAGTAACCAAACGGAGCTCTGGCACATTTGTAAGTGCAAAGTCGAACTGCTTTTCACATGGGTATACATGTGGTGCACTTACAGTAAAAGCAGTCGCCTACTTCTACCCACCATGATTATCATGGCCTGTACCACGTGTACTAGGGATAAGCAAAAAAAAAAAATAATAAATAATAGGATCCAACAATTTCTTTAAAAGATAGATTTTTTAAAATGATATTTTCAGCCTTTTTTTTTTTCCATTTTCTAAATTTATTCCCTTTCTTCCTATTGTGTTTATTTGGTTAGATTAATATATTTAGTATTTGTAATTTTTCCTTTCTTCAAAAATGTGTTCGTGCAATTTTATCCATCACTAACAGTGTGTGTGTGTTATCATAAAACATAAAAAAAAAAAATTATATAAAAAATCCCCAAAATTTCCCAAAATACTATTTTAATTATATATTTAGTTATCCTCAAAAACCATCCGCTAGCAGTGTATGTTGTAAGGAAATCATCTGACTTTAATTCAACACCTACCCTAATTCAACCGAAAGCTCTGATCCCTTGGGGCATCAAATCAAATAGGTTAGACTGTATGTAGGTTCAGAGTTAAAAAGATTAAAATGTTTTTTTTTTTAGGATTATATAAGGCATTAATTAAAATAAATTTTAAATAAAGATATACAGTTAAACCTCACTAAAACGATCCAGGATATAATGAATCTCCTCTTATAATGAACCTAAAATAATCCCCATTATATTATACTAGCCGAATGACCCGGGCAACGCCCGTGTTTTACCCAATTGAATGTTTTGATTCAAATACTATTTGTTACAATTATAAATTGGCGCCTTAAATAAATGCATATGTTAGTTAATAACTATAGCCTATGTGCTTTATCTGTCTATGTACTGTTGGCTTCCGTAGGCGTCTCTTACTGGGAAAAAGAAAGAGAGGATTCCATTTAGTTATTAACTAATATATGCATTTATTTAAGGAGCGACCCGCTCCAACACAATAGTTACAAAAACCAAAAGGCGAGTGGGGGGGGCAAAGTAAAAAACAAAGTGTCTCGCGTAGTGGCAGCGCCATCGTAGCCACATGATCGTAGCCAACCAATAGGAGAGAGCCATTCCAAAAAAAAAAAGCAAACAGTGACAGAGATGATGACGCTCGTAACTGTATATAGAATACAGTTGAACCTCTTTAATTCACCACCAAGAGATCAGAGCTTTCGGTTGAATTAAAAGTTGTTCAGATGATTTGCTAATCATCTAACTTGCTAAAATAATATTAGGAGTATAAATAAGTTCGTGCAATTTTGATAAAGATGACACTACTAGTTCATTATTCGATTTTTTCTTTTGGCAACACCATTATTTTGAAGCGTCATCATAAGGCTTCTTTTTTCAGTAACCATCATATCTATGATATGTGGACACAACCTAGTTTTTGTTTCCTCCTAAAATGTCAACTTTTGTACCAAATAATATGTTTTTGCTGGGAGTTTTACTTCATTACTTCAATATGAAGATAAAAGCTGCTAAGAGTCATCATAGTTTATGGTGAACATGCTCTAGCTAAACGAACGTGTCAGAAGTGGTTTGCACCGTTTAAAATTGGCAATTTTGAATTTGAAAATGAAGAAAGACTGGGAGTGCCACCAAAGTTTGAAGATGAAGAATTAGAGGCAAGGCTCAATGAAGATCCAACACAAACACAAAAGGAACTCGCAAAAACACTTGGAGTCACTCAACCAGCCATTTTTCATCGCTTAAAAGAAATAGGAATAATCCGAAAGGTAGGAAATTGGGTGCCATATGAACTGAAGCCGAGAGACAACGAACGCCGTTTTTTCATGTGTGAACAACTGCTCCAACATAAAAAAGAAGGGGTTTGTGTTTCGAATTGTAACTGGCAATTAAAAGTGGGTCCATTACGATTATCCAAAACGTAGGGCAACATATGGATACCCTGGCCATGCCCCATTATCGACGGCCAAGCCAAATATTTATGGCAAGAAGATTATGCTGTGTCAGCTAGGAGTGGGATATCATGAGCTGCTACAACAGGATCACAGGGGAGGTCTACCGAAGATAATTTGTGCATTTGAGCCAAGCATTGCCTGAAAAATGGCTGCAATACGCCAATAGACACGACAAAGTTATTTTACAACATGATAATGCTCGGCCACATGCTGCAGCACCCGTTAAAACGTACTTAGAAATGCTCAAATTGGAAGTCCTACCCCACCCGCTGTATAGCCTGGACATTGCTCCTTCCGATTATTATCTCTTCCCATCAATGCAACATGGCGTGGCTGACCAACATTTCTCCAATTACAATGAAGTAAAAAAATGATAGATGAATGGACAGCGGCCAAAGAGCTGGCCTTTTTCCGCGATGGGATCAGTCAAATGCCAAAAAGATGAAAAAAAGTAGCGGCTAGTGACGGACAATACTTATTTATACTCCCAATATATTAAAAAAAAAAAAAAAGCTTTGTAATATATAAATTAATAATATTAATTGACACCATTGTACTTTTTTATATTTATTTTTTTATTTTCATGATAAACCTTTATTGTCAAGGACAAAATGTCATTAATACATATTTTGGAAACAAATAATTACAGATACAATATTAATCTAATTGAATAATAGCAGTTGAAAATTAAATAAATATTGAAAATAAAAAAAAAATTAAAAATTATTATTTAAAAAGAATAATGAAGATATTTTAAATAAATCCTTTATTGATGTCTGTTTTTGCACTGAAATCCTATTCAGTGTACATCACAGCTGATCTATTTTCAAAAGACATGCATCATGTCTTTCCTCCTCTGTAATTTCTTATAAATAACAATAAAGTGTATTAAATCCTATTTCTTCTATAATTTTTGTTTTTTCCACATAGAGGTAGCTGGCCAATGAAAGGATTTGAAATGCTTTGTGCTTTTAAATCCTTTCATTTTATATGTATAGGGGGGGTCGGTGGAAGGCTGGTTAAACCGTTTGGTTTTCGACCACTATGACCCGGGTTCGATTCCCGCATTAGACAGTTTTTCTGTTAAAAAAAAAATTTTTTTAAATGCTCCAATGGCCCCCTGATTCTTGCAAAAGTCCAACCCCACCAGCGAGTGCAAGTAACCAAACGGGACTCTGGCACATTTGTAAGTGCAAAGTCGAACTGCTTTCACATGTGTAGACATGTGGTGCGCTTACAGTAAAAAAAGCAGTCGCTAACTACCCACCATGATTATCATGGCCTGTACCACGTGTACTAGGGATAAGCAAAAAAAAAAAAAATGTATAGATGGCGCGTTATTGCTTTGTGTTAATTTATGCCTAACTGGCCTTGTCTTTATTGTTTGCGGAAGAGCATTGCTCGATGCAAATATTTGAATGTAATTCTACTGTCCTATAAGCTTATGTCCATAGTTTTCTTGAAAACCATTTCTGAGATTCCATCCTTCAGTGCTGCGTATATAAGCAGAATCGTACAATACAGTATTAGAGCTCTAAGAAGCGGTCTGGTGGATTAAATTGGCGAAACCGCTGGGAGGATTCACCACTGATGAGCCAAGCCCTCCCAATATATTTTTTCATCGCAGTAAGGGGAGTAGAAGTTTGTATTATGTATAAAAGAAACATTCGTGCTTTAAAAATACAAATTCACTCCACTTACTATATAGACAAGTAGTAGAGAGGAAAAGGTAAAATAAAAAGTAAATATTATCAGGTAAGCACAAGGTAATAAGACCAAATCAATTAAATAAATAGTGTGTGACATTTTGATAAAAGCGTTGTTACCATCTTCAGACAAAAGTACTGAATAAAAAAATTTGTATTTTTATTTATTTGGATTTGGTTTTATTACCTTGTGTTTATAATCTATAATCCAAATTGTGCCTTATCATTATCAGATAAAATTTTTACACATTTCTA
This sequence comes from Cordylochernes scorpioides, assembly GCA_030710605.1. Taxonomy (NCBI): domain Eukaryota; kingdom Metazoa; phylum Arthropoda; class Arachnida; order Pseudoscorpiones; family Chernetidae; genus Cordylochernes; species Cordylochernes scorpioides. The sequence continues at coordinate 42,607,023 of CP092870.1, read as the reverse complement.
TATTTATTTTAGGATAAACCAAGTTACTGCCAATTGCTTATGAAGCAGTTTTCACACAAAGAGGAATTTGACATCAATATATATCATCTAACAAACTTTAAGATTTTAAGTAATATTGAGTGGCAAATGTACTAGGTAAAGGTTACATCTAAAAAAGGTGATAGGAAAGTGATATAAAAAAGCTTGTGAACAAAGAAAAATGAACAAACAAGGAAGAAAAATAGGCAGGCAATAGGGGCTGCTTGAATGGTGGTGGCACATGACCTTCCACACCCAAGAAGGTATGGGACAAGATCTCAATAGATGTGAAATGACGTCATCCCCTGGTGATTTTATATATATTTTTTTAGAAATCAGAGATGCAAATTTGCGTTCTCCGAGTCCAAAGTGTTAAACTAACACAAAAATGGAAAATTGAAATAAAATTTTCTCATAATCTTTGTGGTTTCATCATAATGATTTGTTTATTTCAAAGGAAAATATTTATAAATATAAAAATTACTTAAAATATTTCTATGTTTAAAATTAAAAAGAAAATAATATTATTAATCTCAAAGCACACAATGCCTAATTAGCCCACATAGAAAACAATAAGACTAACGACATTCACAACAGCACTGCAAAGTGAAACTTCAACCAACCAGAAACATGCAGGCGTGATCCTAAATTTCACTTTTTGGTGGCTGCTGCTTGCCTCTTGTTTTACCCTTTTAGCTGTAAAGTTGTATGTAAACAACAATCATCTTTTGAAATTAGAGTTTTAAAATGGTTGAATTATCGGAAAGTCGAATTACCGTTTGTTATTTGATAGGCCAGAGGTCAAGACATCTAAACATGGTCAAATTATCGTAAAATGTCAAATTATCGTGTGTCAAATTAACGAGGTTATACTGTAATAATAATTATTTATAATATGAGCCACATATATACAGTATAACCTTGTTAATTCGACACATGCCAATTCGACACTCGGCAATAATTCGACCATATTCTAATGTCCCGACCTCCGGCCTATCAAATAGCAAACCGTAATTCGACACTATCAATAATACAACACTTCCGATAGTTCGACCATTTAAGAATTCAAATTTCGACAGTTGAATGTTTTTTTACATACTACTTTACCGCTAAAAAGGTATTACAACGGCTGGAAGCGACGATGATCGGCGGGTGCCGATAGGATCGCGCCTGCGCACTTTTGTTTCTTGTTAGTTTAAGTTTTACTTTGCAGTGCCATTGCGCAATGTCGCAAGTGTTATTGTTTTTTTAACCGGGAATTTAGGCATCGTGCGCTTATTGATAATATTATTTTCTTTTTAATTTACAGCATCGAAATATTTTATTTATTATAAAATCTACACAAAATTTCCTTTTAAATAAATAAATCTTTATAAAATGTAGCCACAATGATTATGATAACATTTTAGTTCAATATTCCATTTCAGTTTTATTATAAAAGATTTAAACACAACATCAACAACACCTGCAGCAGTAGTGGATTGCTTTAATACAATAAAAACTCTTTGTTATTTAAAACACATTCCAGAGGAAGAAAGACATGCATGTCTTTTAAAAATAGACCATCTCGAATACTTCCTGAATAGGATTTATGTGCAAAAACATATAAAGTAATTTTTTAAAAGATTATGATTCTTTTTAAATAATATTTTAACTTTTTTTTTTCATTTTCCATATGTATTTCCTTTCAACTGCTATTCCTCAATTAGAATAAAATATTATTTGTAATTATTTGTTTCAAAAATATGTATTAATGCCATTTTGTCAATACTAAAAGTTTATCATGAAAATAAAAAAAAAATTACAAAAAAGTACACACACAATGGTTTCAATTAATATCATTAATTTATATTACAAAGCTATTTTTATAAAAAATATTATTTTAGCGAGTTAGATGATTAGCTAATCATCTAACTTTAATTCAACACTTCCTTTAATTCAACCTAAAGCTCTGATCCTTTGGGGTGTTGAAATAAAGAGGTTCGACTGTATATATATATATAGATGTAGTGAACCAATGGGTCAGTCCCATTGAAATTAACTAAAGAAAGGTTAACTGTATATTTAGTATCTTTATTGGTGGATTACACCGTGGGAAAGACTGTGCCAACAATGGACCCAAGATTTTTTCCCACATAGTGTGCAGGTTGATGTGGTGGCTGGCATTGCCCATTTCAAGCCCTAGATAGTACCCTTCACCACACTTGTGATCTTCATTGGCTTGGATGGATGGAGGCTGACACTGAGGGGTAAGGCTGCAGTTCAGGGCATATCGCAGGAGGCATTCACCTCTTGGAGCAGGAGCAGAATAGCTCAACAACTCCAGTAACTGGGGGGTCAGAGATCTGTCGCCTGTGACTCACAGGTGACATGTCTTAAGGCAGGATGAGGTGGGGCCAGCCACACTGTGACATCTGTGGTGTTCCCTGAGAAACTGTTGCAGCACAGGTTGGCCCAAAGGATTGAGCAGGGTATATCTATGGTAAGGGTCCATCTTACAGCCACCTCTCTGACATTATGCATTTGCATTCATGACAAAGCCAGTGACCGAGTATTCTCTGGCTGTTGAGTTGAGTAAGGGGCGTTATTGACTCATGCAGGATGATGGTCTCCACTCACACACTGCACAATAATTGGAGCTTGCATTTTCCTGCATTTGATGCTAACAAAAAACTTCCAAGTGTCATGAATTCAGAAACATTACGCACATTAAGCATACTAGGGCAAGAGCACCACAGAGAAATCTCTGACGATCTCTTATAGACAAAAGTTGGGAGCTAGTAGATCTGGCAGGAACCTGTTATCACCTTGGAGACACAGCTCTCAGGCTGGTAGGTTGGAGAACCCAGTGGTTCAGCTCAAGAATGCTGGACATGGCCTCCCAGGTGCTCAGCAGTCTCCTCCTTGAAGAGAAAGAGCTAAACATCAGTAACCTGCAGTTTGAGCCATGCCCTGGTGCAGACCAGCTTAGAGTAGTTGTTGAGATCTGATCCCCCTCAAACAGGGGAACTTAGCTTGCCTTCAATTTTCAGAAAGCCATCCTTGAAGACTGGTTGTGCCAGGATGCCTCTTGGAAGCCAAGAGTTTCTGCTCATTCCCCTTATATGGTACACAATTTTTGGTTATAATGAACAGTGGCTATAGGGAGCCAAAAGTTTAGTCCCATTGGGGTTCACAATAGTAATATTTCACTGTAGAAATGTAAGGTTGTAGAGCTAGGAGAGACTAAACTGTATAACATTTTTGTAAGGAATATACAATGCATAAAGTTGGCCTTAACCACTGATGCTGTGTGAGCTGAAAACTGTTTATTTTTAATTTCTCTATATTTACAATGATGGTCGGGCTGCTCCCTGCCAACAGTGATTTATCACAAAGTATTACCATATATTTTGTGAGACCAACTGCTTCCATTTCCAAGACTGCCTATCTGTCCAGATGATGGTCTCGTATAAGGAGAGGCTGGAAGGGGAAGCTGAGGAGGAAGAGGAGGAGGTTTCTGAGGAAGATGAAGTCTTTGGGCCTCACAACAACAACAGTGTCAACAAGCCCCTGATGGCCCCTCGGCGCCGCTCAGACATTCTCCATACTCGGGTCCGCAGAGCCCCCCCTCCCTTGCGGCTGCTCTGGGGTCCCCTCTGTTATGGTTTGGTGGCCATTTCTACTCTTGTAGGTCAGTGCCTTGGAGGAAATATCCTACACCATGTCATCTATCTCATTTTGGCTCAGCAAATTATCTGTGCATTAAAATTTGTACTTGTGACAGTAGCAGGAGGAGAAATACATAATTTGTTCTAAATCATTCTGACTACATTGTGATTTGCTTGTTATAATGAATGCAGTAAAATCTCACTTAAAATGAACCAGGAATATAGTGATATCGAGCTTTAAACAAGATTAGAATCACGGGATGGCGTAATGCAACATAGAACAAAGTAAAACTATGGCAACTCTTTGATTGTTGGGAAAAAAATAAAATTTATTGTGATTAATGCAATTTTATAGACAAATAATTATTCAATTGAGAGAGTAGAGTTTTAAAGTCTCAAGACGCGAGCACGCGACGATGACAACAACTTGATAACAGAGCGAGGGGCTGGAAATTACATCATGGGCGTGACATCACCGCCGCATGGGTGGTGGCTGGCTTGCGCTGCATGAGGAGGCGGTGGCGTCTTCTTCCACGACTTTCTTACATTTTGAAGACCCCATCTCAATATCTCTAAATAAAATGAAAATGAAAACACATACAAAAATAGCCAGTGGATTTGCAACATACTCCCACCAATAATTATGGAGTAATTATTCTTCAGAATTCACTATGATCAATATCTGTTAGGCGGCTTAACAATTCTTCCTGATCTTGTGATAACAGATGAATCTTGCTCTTTCCCTCGAAGGCTCTGTTGTGATATACTTGGTCGGTCAAGATTTATCTTCTTCTCTTTCTCTAGATCACGTTCTTTCCGAAATCTTCTTTACAATGGTTTTCGCTGGATTCAAGAAAGAACAACCGTTGAAAAGGCCGCAAAAAATTTCCACGCTTAGTTTTTATCATAGCGACTCTAACGATGCTATCTTTTCCCGGGTAGGTCTTCTCAATAACTCCGATTGGCCATTCTGTTCGCTTTTTGTTATCGACCTCCATGAGTACAACATCGCCTTCTTTAATTGACTTTGTCTTGTTTCTAGTATTATGTCGGAGAAACCCCAAGTACTCTTTTCTAAATCTTTGTCGAATTGTCTCGCATAACTTTTGTACTTTTCCATGACTTTGAGGAACTTAGAGTCGACAATGTCCGCTTCAGGTACAAATAAGCATGATGCGTTGTCACACATGAATTTGGCAGGTGTTATAGGTACCAAGCCAGATTCTTCACTGATCGCGGTCAAAGGTCTCGAATTCATTGCTGACTCCACTTCACATATCACAGTCTGTAGTTCTTCATATGAGACTGTTTTGTCTCCCAATACTTTTCGGATCAGTTGCTTCATGAGACCCACAAGGTGTTCCCACCATCCTCCCCAAAATGCTGCTGTTGGGGGGTTGAAATTCCACTTAATACGTTGTACGGTGGCATAAGGTAGGACATCATTCCAATTAACTTTCTTGAATAAGTTATTGCATCCGACAAAATTGAGGCTGTTGTCAGAGTACACAATGCTCGGTCTACCACATCTTGTGACAAATTTTTGAAAAGTGTCAAGAAATCCCTCAGAAGATACTATTCTTGTGAGTTCCAAATGTACAGCTGGGTACACAGCACAGGTATTTTCTTTCCTCCTGTCTCAGCCAAAGGTCCAGCTAGATCCACACCAATCACTCCAAATGCTGGTGTTGATCCAATCCTGGTTGCCGGAATCGGAATGCTCTCAGTCTGGACTCTCTTGGAATTGTAACGACGACACGTAGCACATGCAGAGATGATACTTCTTATGGTTCTCTTGCCTTTTAGAATCCAAAAATGGCGTCTCTCTAGTTGTTGAGTTGTTTGAATCCCGGCATGGGACATCATCTTGTGCTCTTTTCAAATCGAAAGCTTGACTACTTGGTTTTCACCCCGAAGAACTATTGGGCATCTTGTATCATAGTCGTCTTCTCCAAAATACAGTTGACTCTTGATCCGATATAGTCCATTTTCATCTGTAAAAGCGTTGAGCTTGTTTATTCGCATGTCATCTCTCCCAAAACTTATTAGTTGGATATGCCATAATACTACCTTTTCGGCTTCTTTGAATTCTTCTACAGAGATTTCTTTTTACATCTTATCATGTTGTCGGGATCGTGATTCAACTGAGATGGTCTTCCTTTTAAAACGCAGTACTATATAATGATAATCTCCATACCTCTCAAGCTTGCCCATGGATTATCTTTGTGCTGTTGACAGCAATGTTTACCGTTTTTTTTTTCCAATTCCATATTGATTTCTTTCTAAAAAATTGGGTCAAATTGTTTTTAGCTTGCTTCTTCGCCCCAGAGAAAAGAGGGTCCCTCCCATCATTTTTGCTCTATCAATTTCTTTACACTGCTCCCACGTGATGGAAGGTCAGCTGGATTGTTTGCCCCTGACACATGATGCCAATTTTCTTTCTTCGAAATAGAACAGATTTCATTGACTCTGTTTCTGACAAATGTTGCCCACGGTTTCTCATTTTGAATCCAACGAAGTGCAGTTGAGGAATCCGTCCAAAACCAAATATTTGGCTCTGGTATTGCAATTGATTCCGATATAATCTTCATGGCTTGCTTAGTCAATCTGGATCCGATGAGGCATGACATTAATTCTAATCTCGGAATAGTAAGTTTCTTTTTGGGTGCTACTCTTGCCTTTGATGTGACGAGTTGTACATTTACTTCTATATTTTTACCGTTCTTAAGTAAATGCAGGTTGCACAGGTATCTTGACTCGCATCACAAAACACATGCAGTGTTGCCAATTCGAGAATTTGTTTCTGCCATTCCACGAACTTCTTCGCAATGTCCTCTTGGACTGACTGATCCCATTTCATCTCAGACTTCCAACATTGTTGTAGGATGATCTTCGGCACTATGGTGAATGGAGAAAATAATTAGAGAGGGTCAAACACCGCATGGGTCTCTGATAACATAATTCTCTTGGTCAATTTATGAGTCTGATTTTTTATTTTGGCCTCATTCTCTCGATCCAATGTCTTGAAAGTTGGAGTCATCATTAGCCCTTCTGAAATTGTCAAAGTTTCATCAGCTGTGTCCCATTTCATACCCTGCATGGACATATTCTCACCGTTAACTATGCCAGGGCCTCCCATCTGCCACTCTCTTAAATTGAATCCTGCTGGGCTGAGCAGGTCAATAGACTGCTGTTCAAATTCTTGCGCCTCTTCTAACGAAGTAACACTATTGACACAGTTGTCCATGTACATACATTTTAGCAATGAGATTACTTCTCTTTCATTTTCATATTGCTCCAAGTGTAACTTCAATGTAGCAGCTAGGAGGAAAGGACTCGATGTAACTCCGAACACCACTCTCTTGGGTTGATAAATCCGAAGATTTCTTGCTTGCCGTCCTCCCAGCATAGAAATTTCAAAAATTGTCTGTCTTCTTTTGCCACTGATATTTGAAGGAAGGCCTTTTCTATGTTTGCTACTACGTCAATTTTATTTAGTTGAAATCTTAGCATGATATCCGGAATGAGCTCCAATAAGTTGGGTCCCTTCGCCAAACAATCATTCAGAGACCATCCACCCTTTGTCTTACAAACCGGTCGTACTGGTGTCGTGCTGCTACCAGATTTCACTACTGCTCGGTGTGGTAGAAAGTATTCTAATGTATCATCTTGACCTGTGACTGGATTCTTTTGATGATCCCTTTTTACTCCCATTCTTCAAATATCTTGTTGTAATGGTGATAAAAGCCTTTTTTTCTTTAGATCCTCTGGCATCTTCCGGAGTCTTTTCTCGGCGTGGCTTAAATTTTCTTTTTGCTTCTGGGCAGGTTCTATCCTTATTCTCCTTATTGTGCCACTGAAAGTTGCTGATGGCTGGCGCCATTTATTGGAATAAATATCAAGTATTCGTTGATTTTTAATTATTCCAGAATTGGCCAAATACTTATTCTTGATTAATCAAGAAAAGCTAACCACGTATGCGTTTTGGGTTGTTGGCCCTCGTCAGCGTGGTGCAAGCTGTACCTCAACAACCAAAAAATTGGTCATTCAAGGCATCCTGAAAAATCATGAAACGGGTAGTTAAGGCCAGAATTGCGTGAGGATGCTACACAATGTGAAAAATAGCACAAATGTGAAATTGTACTGGGATAAGGTGAATAAATCAAGAAAAAGGCATTTCCTTATCGTGCAACTGAAAGTTTCTGATTAATCAAGAATGGATATTTGGCCAATTCAACAAAAATGTTGAAAATCAACAAATAGTTGATATTTATTCTGATTAATGGCGTCAGCCATCAGCAACTTTCAGTTGCACGATAAAGAGATGCCTTTTTCTTAATTTATTCACCTTAGTACAATTTCAAATTTGTACTATTTTTTCACATTAAAATATACTGTATATTAAAAAATATTCTTTCTTCATTGCAGTAAGGACAGTAGAAGTTTGTATTCTATATAAAAAAAAATGTTCGTTTAAATCCTTTCGTTTTATATATATAGATGTCACAGTATTAATTTTTATCAATTTATTCCTAACTGGCCTTATCCTTATTGTTTGCAGAAGAGCATTGCTCGATGCGAATATTTATATTTAATTCTACTGTCCTATAAGCTATGTTCATAGTTTTCTCAAAAAACATTTCTGAGATTCAGCCCTTCAGTGATGTGTATATAAGCAGAATCGTACAATACAGTATTAGAGCTCTAAGAAGCGGTCTGGTGGATTAAATTGGTGAAACCGCTGGGAGGGTTCACCACTGATGAACAAAACCCTCCTAATATATTTTTTAATCGCAGTAAGAACAGTATAAATTTGTGTTGTATATAAAAGAAAAATTCATGCGCAAATCCTTTCATTTTATATATGAAAAATTGTGAAATTGTACTAGAATCAGGTTGATAGATATTAAGAAACAAACAATCTCCTGATTATGCAACTAAAGGTGGCTAATGTCTTGTGCCATCTGTCAGAATAAATAGCAACACCAATGGGACTGTGGTTCACTATAGCTATGATTTTTAATACCATAGTTCACTACTATAAAATAAAAAGGGAAATTATTTCAGGTTCATTATAAGGGAAAGTTTGCTATATCCCAGGTTTGTTTTAGCAGGATTTTACTATATATTTTTTAAAACAAATCTTTGATTTTTAATTATTTCAGAATTGGTCAAATACCCTTTTTTGATTGATCACTAAAAGCCAACCAAGTCTGCATTTCAGACTCTTTGCCTTCATCATCATGGTGCAGGCTGTACTTCAATAACCAAAATGCTGAAAAATCAAGGATTGAGGCTATTTCAGGCCATAAATGTGTGATACTGCTCAGTGGTTAGTTGATACTTATTCCAACAGATCAGCTACCTTCAATTGCATGATCAGGAAATATTTTTTCTTTAATTTTCAATCTGATTCCAGTACAATTTAACTTTTGTACTATTTTTCATATAGTGTGGATTTCCTTATGGCCTTAAATACCTAGTTCCTTTTTTTTTCAAGAATCCTTAAACAACAACAATTACTTGATATTTATTCTGACAAATCGCACAAGTCATCAGCAATTTTTATTTGTATGATTTGGAGATGCTTTTTTTTTTCTTAACATATGCCAATTTAGTAAAAAATAGGACTTGTGGCGGTGATTATGTGTTTACCCTTGAGGTTATACCATCTTGACAAATTAAAATATACAGTAAAATCTTGCTAAAATAAACTGGGGATATAGAGAACCTCCTCATTTAACACAAACCTAGAATAATCCCCCCATTATATATTATTTAACTTTGGTAGGGAGGATGGGGCTCCTATAATGAATTACCTATTTTTTCTTTGCTTTTAGAGCCTCCCAGGTATTTAAATGTCTTAATAAAGGCTGTGTATGTCAAAAAGAAAAGGGTTGTTGAACTTGAATGATGAAAATATAAAATCTATTGGAAGGAATATAAGATGAGAGTTGGATGCTTTATATCTTTGTGGAGAAATAGTGACAAAATATATTTTGTTCTGATAAAATAAAAAAGCTAACTGCCTACTGTTTTATTCTGCATGGTGCAGGCTGTGCCTCCCTCACCATCTCATTAAGATAGCCAAGGGGCAATGTTTACATTGGAAATATTTATTCATGGAAATAATTAGGAGATGATTCTAAAAGTTTAACTCTCAACTATCTTCTTCACTTGACAGACAGATGAGACTGCTTAAAGGAACCTAACTCCCATTTAACCAGAGGTGACTGTGTCTAGGTCTTATATTCTTGGTGATCTTCCTGGCCCGCATGTTGATGTGGAGTGAGGGGCCAGGACTGACACTGCAGCCCCTGCCCACAGAGCTGCCTCCCACACACCCACCCTGCGCCCAGCTGTCAGTCTCTGATGTCTGGGCTCGGACCTTTCCCATGCTCACCACGGAGACTGCTATCCGCCTGGCTGATCTCAATAAGGATGGCACAGAGGACATTGTCATGGGGTTTGGGACAGGTGCTGAATCTGCTAGTAGAGCCCCTGGCATTTACCATTTGCGTTCATGGTAACAGTTGATCAGAATTATGGTGCTGCCTTTCTTTAGCCCTGTTATTTTTTTTCCCGTTTATACATTTTTCCCTCACTTTGTTAAAATTTAAATATTTTTTCTTGCTTCTTAAAATTAAGAGACACTTCAGGCTGAAGAAAAAGTTTTATTTTCTCAATGTTTAAACAAAAATCTTTTGATCTCATCAGAAAAAAAAAAAAAAAAAAAAATTGAAGCATTTGGCAAGGCACATTATATAAATACTTTAATTTTTTTTTCATTTCTGATGAGGACAAAAGATTTTTGATGAAACATTGAGAAAAAAAAAAACTTTTTCTGTGGCCCAAGTGTCTCTTAAGAACTATGAATGCCAGCCAGGCAAACCTCTATTTTCAAGATATTTTCTCTTGGTCCTCACTCTCTCTCCATAGAATATATATAAATCCTTTCCATTAAAAAGTACTATAAAATATTACTAAACCAAATGATTATTTTAGGTTTCTGTAAAAATAAAAGGTCACCTCACCTGTAAAAATCGTCAATAATAATAATAAAACGTCAAAACTAGATTCCATCTATTAACCATCGCCACAAACTAGCGGCCTTTTAGGTTTATTATAAGGAAAGGGTAGCTATATCCTTGGTTCATTTTAGAGGAGTTTTGCTGTATTAATATAGAAATTTCTTTATTGTGTAAGTTTAGCAAATCCATAAGGCTATTTATGCCTGCCTGCCATAAAGTATTGGCTTTAGAGTATAATAAGCAAGAGTCCCATTTTATAAAATGGAATAAGTTCTATTGAATGATGTCACAATTTGTAAGCTTTCAACATAATTGATATTTTCAGAGAAAAAAAAAAAAAAAATTTTACCCTCTATACTTAGATTTGTGCTCTAGAACATTTAAAATGTTCATAGTTGATCTTGGAAAGTCCACCCTCAGACATTGCTGCTGCCATAAAATAAAGGAAAAAAACCCAAATCCAAAAAGTAAATTATATAAGGCATTTTGGTAACAATTCCCTTGACACTTGGTCTTATTGCTTTGCGTTTCTTATCTATAACTAAAATTGTACCTCATTATATTCTGATATACTTTGAAGAGTAGCAAGGTTGTTAAAAAAGTTCCATTCAATTTACTTATTAGGATTTGGCCCCTTGTTACCAAGTGATTTTCTATCTCTAAACACAAAGCAATAATGCACCATCTATACATATCCAATGAAAACATTAAGACACAAATGTTTCTTTTTCACAAAAAATCAAACTTCTACTGTCCTTTCTGGAATGAAAAAGTATTAGGAGGGCTTGGCTCATCAGTGGTGAACCCTCCCAGTGGTTTTGCCAATTTAATCCACCAGACCACTTCTTTAGAGCTCTAATACTGTATTAGATCATTCTGCTTATAATTGCAACAGTGAAAGGTGGAATCTTAACTTATTGGCATAAGATTTTAGGACGGTAGAATTACATTTTAATATTTGCATAGATGAAGCGTTATTGTTTTGTATTAATTTATGCCTGGCCTTGTCCTTATTGTTTGTGGAAGAGCATTGCTTGATGCAAATATTAAAATTTAATTCTACTGTCCTAAAAGCTTATGCCTATAGTTTTCTTGAAAACCATTTCTGAGATTCTACCCTTCAGTGCTGCATATATAAGCAGAATCGTCCAATACAGTATTAAAGCTCTAAGAAGCGGTCTGGTAGATTAAATTGGCGAAACTGCTGGGGGGGTTTACCACTGATGAGCCAAGCTCTCCCAATATTTTTCATCGCAGTAAGGACAGTAGAAGTTTGATTTATTTGTGAAAAAGAAACATTCGTGTCTTAATGCTTTCATTTGTTATTTAAAGAGAATAAAGTTTTCCTAAAAACTGGCTGAAATGTATGTGAGAGCCTCCAATTGTGTGGTATTGGTTCTTTATGTCATGTGATATGATACTTGTTAGACCAAGTCCTCTCTGTGTTCAGGAGCGGATGCCTTCTCTTACCCTGCAGTGGTGTGTGAGGTGTATTTCGGGGCCTCTGCAGGGGGAGGTGGGGGGTGCGGAGGTGGTGTGCTAGCCCTGGATGGCCGCTCTGGCCTGGAGATGTGGCGGCGCTACACTCCTCACGAGTTATTTGCTCTTGTATGCACTCTGGACATCAACAGGGATGGCATCGTGGATTGTGTGGCTGCTGGCCGCATGGCTGTAAGTCTGGTTTCTCTGGGTTTATTTAACTTCCTCTAATAGATGGTTATAGAGCAATATAATTTATTAAACACTACACAAATGACCCATGCTTTCCCTAGTGGATCTTTACCTGAATGTATATATAGAAGCAACTTTTTTTCTTTAAAAATCTCAAATTCAAAATATTCTAATTGGAAGTTTAAGCTATAAATTAACTGATCGTTATTATCTGGAAAAGGGGTTTTATTCCACATAAAAAAAACTCTGGACAGAACTTTACCATTTCCATATAGATAGGCAAATTCCTTCCTACAGATGAATCTAGAACAGCAGAAAATAATGTTTTACTGTAATAATAATTTTTATACTATCATTATGGTTTATGCATCATTATTTTATTTTTGGAAATGGGCATGCCAATTATATACAGAAGTGAAGGATTTCATCTAGTCTCAGATTAAAGCTTTCTATGATATATGAATCCCACATCTCGCAGGGCCTGCTGGCTGTCAGTGGACGAGATGGCACAGTACTCTGGAAATTCACAGATCCTCTGGCCAAGGTGGATGCCTCTAATGTCTACACCCCGGTGTTTGTCCGGGACCTGGACTCTGATGGTGTTCCGGACCTGGTGGCGGCTCACGGTGGAGATCCTCTAAAGGAACCTGGTAGGGGATATCTCATTAATTCAACCAGGTGGGAGAGATCCCTACAAAAATGCACAAGGTAATAAGACCCAAATCTAAATAAATAGTGTGTTTATATATGTCTGGGCCACACTATTTGGATTTAGTCTTATTACCATGTGTTTTAATCTATAATCCAAAAATTGTGCCGAACTTACAACAATGCATTAGGGTTTTATGTGTAAAGCTAGCAATAAATAATTTGTATAAACATTCATACATATCTAATTGATGTTTATGCTGTATTTGTTTTTTCACCTCATGGAGGTCCAAACAAATTACAGTAAAACCCCGCTAATACGAACCCCGGATATTGCGAACCTTCCCTTATAATGAACCTAAGACGATTCCCAATTCCATTCCATTGAAAATACCATCGTTATATTGAACTTTGTAATATTTAAAATAATGAACTACCCCTATAATGAACCCATTTTAAGCCCCAAAATTTTAATTTATATTTAAAATAAATAGGTTTATAACGAAATTAAAATTGTATTTTAAAACAACAAATTTTAAGCATGTTTCAGCTCACTGATCCCGATTTCAAAACAATAAATTTAGCGGCATTTTTTGTTTTCATTTACATTCAAATTTTGCTATAAGTTGTATAAATTTTTACACATTATACTTTTTATTAAATAGAATATCTTTACAACCATCAAATTTGAAATAGAAAAGATGCAGATGGCTTCCAAAATAAAGAAAATAAAGGCATTCCAAAAACAAAAACGTTATTACTAAAAAAAAAAAAAAAAGGGGGAGGGGGGGGGCATTTTCAAAGCTTTTCAAAGTGAAACAACACTGGCAAAATTTGAGAACATGTTAAAATAAGAAAATATAACTTTTCTTCTTCTTCTTCTTCTTCCTTATCTCCACTCAATCATATTAGGGTATCAAGTTGTGACCCTTGATGGTGTCTGACAAACATCATGACTGGGTGAAGTATAATACGTCTGCCTTTGTCATTTAGACTGGGAGCACTACTCAGTGGCAGGCCGACTTAGCTCCAAAAGAAATGGCCGCCTCTGACATGAGGAACAGACGCCATGTGCAGCTGCTCCTAACATAGAGTACAAACGCTGCTCATCCTGTATACCTGGATTAGGAGCCCTTACAGGGTACTATCAGCCGGGCCAGCTGAGCCCAGGTTTTTTAGTGAGCTTGTTACTGCTCCCCCTCCTCCTTTTTCATCCGGGCTTGGGACCGGCAAAGGCGGAATTATAACTTTTCTATTATAAGAGATAAAATAGAAGGCTATTAAAAATCTTTTTTTTTTTTATTGTGACACAAAGAGGAATAAACCTCAACTTTTGCAGTGATCGTACGTGTTAGAGCTTAAAAAATAATAATTAAAAAAAAAACGTCCAAATAAATGGGCCAGTGATAAGCAAAAAATATTTTTTATGCCATGAACTATGGTGATTTTAAAGCCAGCAATGGTTTGCATGATACAGGTTCAAAATAAAACGAAATCTAGACTTAAGAAGAATATGTGAAAACACGAAATGGAAGAAAAACACTTGTTAACTTTATTTGAAAGGTGCAATGCTTGAAGAGTGCTTTGAACCAACAAGGTATTAGATTATTATTTCAAGTAAAAATTGAATTATATAATGTGATAAAGATGTTTTAAAATCATTTTATATCTTTGAATATATAATTAATAAAACTTTGCCTAGGATTTATCTTGAATTTCAAATTAAACATAGGGGTACATGTATGCTAATGATAAGAATAACCTATCATCAAATAATTTCTTTTATTATTCAGTATTAATGTAAGAAAATTGGTCAATTAAGGGGATTAAAACAAAGTGACCACTATTAAGAGGCAGCCTCTTCCTGTCTGTCCTTTAATTATATGATCAAAACATTTGAAAATTTAAAAAAATAGCGAAACCATGGCTATAGTGGATCAAAAGCTCTGTCCCATTGGGGTTCACTATAGAGGTGTTTTACTGTATCTCCAATTGAAAGAGTTTTATAATCCAGAATTCCACATATCCTATTTTAGTACAATTCACTTTCAGCAGACTTTTTAAAAGCATAAACCTAAAACCAAATACAGTGGAACCAACTCTTGGTTCATTATAGCCATGGTTCACCATATGGTATCACTAAAATATTAGGGATTATTTCAGGTTATTTATAAGGGAAGGAAAATTTCATTATAAGGAAATTGTTCCTCACCTTATTCTGATAGCAACTCACAATGGAACTGAACCTTATGCTCACTATAGACTTGGTTCAATATAGCCTTTGTTATATGATATAGATTATTGAGGATTATTTCAGGTTTGTTTTAAGGTAAGGTTCACTTTATTCCCGGTTCTTTTCAGGGAGGTTTTACTGAATATGGAAGAGGATTGTGCAATACATTTTTGTAAAAATACAGTGAAAACCAGCTACAATGAACTGGTGATATAGCAAGACTTCTCTTATAATAAATTAAAATAAAATCCCCATTTTATTTATATAGTTGAACGGAAGTTTCAGGGGTTCACTGTAGCAACATTTAACTCTAGAAGGCAGTTATTTACCAGGTAGCTCCACCCATCTGATTAATGGTGATGTCTGATCAGGCAGTACCACACCGCGGCTCATCGGCCGCCTGCTGCTGGTGTCAGGAGGGACTGGCCGTGTACTGCAATGGATGGAAGTCCCGGATGGTAAAGAATCCTACTACAGTCCACAGATTCATATCCTGCCTGATGGTAAGTTGGTTTGTTTTATTTCTCTGGTATACACAGTAGGTAGCTTGATCTTGACATAAGTTATAATCTGGGACTCCCTGAGTAGCCACTTTTGTGAAATCTAAGCTGATTTGAACTGACAGTCTCACCCAGCAACCTCCAATGAGACCAGGCTCTGGTAGCTTGGATATTGTCTTTAATCTTAATATCTTCTGAGTCATTGTGTTTATTTTCTATTTCATTGCCCTCTACTCCCTTTTCTACAGGTATTTTATTCTTCTTGTTATTTTTTATCCAAGATTGCACATTATTGCACAGAGTAAAGCATCAGTATAGTAAACACCAATGGGACTGGTGTGACTATAGCCCTCGTTCTCACTATACAATGGTAGAATGGAGAATTTGGGATTATTTTAAGTTTGTTATAAGGGAATATTCACACTATATTTCTAGATCATTATTAAAAATTAGTTGGAAAAAATGTTTTATAGCATATAGCCATTCTATAATGAGAACGATTTTTAAAAGGATATATTTTGGTAAATTGTTGAGTCCTTGACAATGGGGTTGTGCTGACATTTCTGTCATCAAAAGAGAGATAGAGAGAGCCATAGGAATTTAGCCATATAACATCCTTGATATGTGTACAGGTACAGAGATGGTGATATTTGGCACTGGAGGAGAGACCCATGGAGGCTCTCTGTGGGTGATCCCCCTGGCAGACCTGGTAGCAGGGAGGATGGATGGAGTCAGGGCCCTCTACACAGACCCCCACAAGGGCGTGATGACACCCCCAGTCTTGGTGGACCTCACAGGGGATGGGGTGAATGACCTGGTCATGGCCATGTTCAACTCAACAGTCAGGGCCTTTGATGGCCGAACCTTCCTGCCCCTCTGGACACATCGCATTCCTTCTTCTGAGTCCTACAGGTACTCTTCCCTTACAAAGTCTTTCTTGCCTGGCTTTTTTTTTTTTTGAAAAATTTGGATATCAACATCATTTGATAGTTGCTCTGACATTCTTTGGTAGATGGCAATAAGATTGTTGTTGTTAGTGTCCATCAAGTTAATTTTAAATTTTGGGGACTATATGGAAAAATATTCTCCAATTTGGTCTGTTGATATATCAAAAGTGACCATCAATAGCAACTTTCTTCCTTCTCCCTTTGAATTTTTGCAGCATCAATGTCTTTTCTAAACCATATGTTCTAATTATGTGTCCAAAGTAAATACGTTTTTGTTTACACATTTGGGATTCTAGGGATCTAACAGGATTAATTAATTTAAGATTGAAACATTTGACCTTTTATCTGTCCATGGTACTCTGAGTATCTTTCTCCGTGTTCAAATTTGAAAGGCTTCGATTCTTTTTCTTTCTTCTTTTGTGAGATATCTGCTCTCACATCCATGAGTCACCACAGGGAATACTAATGCTTCTTTCGTCTTTCATAATCTTGTCCAATTTCATCATTGCATCCTTTCCTAGTACTATTCTTTTTTTACTTCCTCTAAGCAACCTCCCATCTTATCAATCCTGAATTCCAAGAATATGAAGTGATCAACTGTACCAATTTTTTCTTTTTAAATTCTAAGGATACAGTAAAACTCCACTAAATGAACCTTGGATATAGTGAACCTTCCTTTATAATGAACCTGAAATAATCCCCATTTTTATTTTAAAATACAGTGAACTATGGCTATAGAGGGGTTTTACTGTATCTATATTAACGGTAATTATAATTTTTTTCTTTCTGATATTTAATTTTATGATACATTAGCGCACCATCTGTTATCAAAATTCGAAACTATTATAGACGCGTATGATTCTTCTTAAAAATAAACAATTTCTACTGCCCTTACTGCAATGGAAAAATTAATGGAAGGGCCTGGCTCATCAGTGGTGAATTCTCCCCACGGTTTCGCCAGTTTAATCTACATACCGCTGTTATATCGCATTTTTCGATCTTCCTTTTATAGTGATACTGATGCTAGACTTTTGGAATGGGTATTTTAGATGAACTCTGGACATAAGATTTGAGGACAACAGAATTACATACCAGGTCTATTAGTATAAAACGCGAAAAATTTCAGTGAATTCAAAAGTTCACCAATTCCATACAACAAAATATTTTTTATTCAAAGTAATTGCCCTGATTAGCTATACACTCGGACCACCTTTCAGGCAATTTTCGAATTCCTTGTCTGAAAAATTCTATTCCTTTTGAGTCGAACCAATCAACAAGCCATTTTCGGAGTATGTCTGAGTTCGAAAATTCCTGTTTTTTTAGGGCATGTCCTAAAGATGTGAAAAGGTGGTAGTCCGACGGCGCTAAGTCTGGTGAGTATGGCGGGTGGGGTAAGAGTTCCCAGCCCAAGTCTTTTAAGGTGTTTTTGACCACCGTAGCATTGTAATGCTGCAGTATCAGCTTGTTGTGCTTTTCACGCCATTCTGATCTTTTTTCATTCAACGCCTCTCTCAAACTGTGCATTTGTTGTTCGTAGCGACTAGTATACCAGGTATTGACCGTTTCGCCAGGTTTCAGGAGCTCGAAATATACTACGCCGGTCTGGTCCCACCATACG
Source organism: Cordylochernes scorpioides (assembly GCA_030710605.1). Classification (NCBI taxonomy): domain Eukaryota; kingdom Metazoa; phylum Arthropoda; class Arachnida; order Pseudoscorpiones; family Chernetidae; genus Cordylochernes; species Cordylochernes scorpioides. Next base: position 42,588,707 of record CP092870.1, on the reverse strand, counting down.
TAAAGAATTGCCTTTTTTCCGAAGCGATTGGGCTTAGGCGTCTGTTTTGGAAATTGGCCGGGCAGGCCCCACGACTTTTGGCGCGTAGGATTGCTGAAGTGGATCCATTTCTCATCAGAAGTTACGATTCGGTGCAAAAATGACTTCTTTTCATGCCTGGTGAGCAGCCCTTCGCAGGTTACCAGACGCCGTTCTTGCTGCCTTTCGCTCAACTCATGGGGGACCCATCTGGAAAGCTTTTGGGTCATTCCGAGGCTGTTTAAAGGTAGGGAAACAGCATCTTGAGACACCTGGAGCTGTTTCGTGAGTTTCTCCTGCGTTTGGGTACTGTCCTCATCCAACAAAGCTTGAAGTTCAGCGTCCTCAAACTTTTGGGGCGGTTTTCCACGTGGTTCATTATCAAGTTCGAAATTGCTACTTTGGAATTTTTTAAACCACCTGTAACACTGCAATTTGTTCAGAGGGCTCCAGAAATTTTCCACGATTCGAATTTTTCTAAAACTGCACGTGTGCTGATGCCACGTGGGTCAAAAAACAAAATGCCTTCAACAGCGCCACCATCGGCTCAAATAAAGTTGCACAGCGTCCTCTGGCAGCCATTTTCACGTTTCATACTAATAGACATGGTAATATTGTTATAATAAAAGACACAAATTGATATTTGTGGAAGAGCGATTGCTCAAAGCATCCCTATATATATAAAAGTCAGTGTATGTATGTATGTATGTATGTGTGTTTGTTCCTATGTTGGCTATACACGTCCACAATACGTAACTAATCTGACTGAAATTTTAACAGTATATAGAGTTAACTATTGAAAAACTTATATTGAATATTTATATAAAGGTCTCTATATAGAATATCTTTCGAGTTATTTGCAAATTTGCTTGGAATTTTGCCCTTTAGCTCGAAAGTAGTGCCTCTAGCGGGGAAAATGCGAAGTAATGGTCCGATGACCTAAGTCGTGGCGCCATCTCTCTCTCTGTATGTACGATATATATAACTATTCTTTAAATTCAATATATTTATATATCCTCTTTTTTAAATTTACATTTTGTTTAAAAAATATTATATTTAGTTATTCATTCAATTTTTTTATTTTAATATCAAATTTTTTATAACTTATATGCGGAGTATTCTTCTTTTGCAGAAATTTTACATATTTTTTAAAAACTACCATTTTCATGCCTAACCTTTTCCTTTTCTGAAGCTCTTATGTCAATTTCTAGGCAATATATATATAATTCAGATTGTGTTTATCATTGCTTTACAGTTTTTTTTTTTTTTTTTCAGAAAGCTGAATGCCTCCTAAAAAACGCAAGGCTTTTGGCCACTGCCAAGCAGAGGCTAAAAAAAGGAAACAACAACGTGCTAACGAAACGCCTATAGAAAGAGAGCGTAGACTTGCTAATCTGCGGGAGAGATTCAGTGTTTCGCATGCTTCAGAGACAGAACAGCAGCGTGAGGCCCTGCTAAAGGCTACGCGAGAGAAAGCTACAACCTCCAGGGCTTCAGAGACAGAACAGCAGCTTGAGGCCCGGCTAAAGGCTAAGCGAGAGAGAGCTACAACCTCCAGGGCTTCAGAGACTGCAGAGCAGCGGGAGGTCAGGCTGAGTGGTTTGCGCGACAGAGCTACAACCTCCAGGGCTTCAGAGACTGCAGAGCAGCGGGAGGTCAGGCTGAGTGGTTTGCGCGACAGAGCTACAACCTCCAGGGCTTCAGAGACTGCAGAGCAGTGGGAGGTCAGGCTGAGTGGTTTGCGCGACAGAGCTACAACCTCCAGGGCTTCAGAGACTGCAGAGCAGCGGGAGGTCAGGCTGAGTGGTTTGCGCGACAGAGCTACAACCTCCAGGGCTTCAGAGACTGCAGAGCAGCGGGGGGACAGGCTGAGTGGTTTGCGCGACAGAGCTACAACCTCCAGGGCTTCAGAGACTGCAGAGCAGCATAATGAGAGACTACGGACTATGCGAGGTAGGATTAGAATGTCAAGAACTGTAGCTCAATCTAATTTGATGCTAGAAGGATTCAATTATGATCTGAATAAGGACTATGCTCACCATTCAAGTTTAATGATTGGGGCAATGGAGCATATATGTAAGTACTGTAAAGCCAAAAAATATAAATCGGAGCCTCCTGGGATTTGCTGCAAAAATGGGAAGGTTAAATTACCACTTCTACAATCACCACCAGATGACCTTTTGCCATACTTTTAAGGAGTCACGTCAGAGTCTAGACATTTCCTGAAAAACATCAGGAGGTATAATTCGTGCTTCCAAATGACTTCTTTTGGTGCTACGTCTATAGTTGACCACTCTGGCTTTCCAACAACTTTTACAGTGCAAGGTCAGGTGTATCACAGGATTGGATCAATGTTACCTCTCCCTGGTGAAAGCCCTAAATTCCTACAACTATACTTTGTAGGAGATGAACAATTGGAAGCCGATCAACGATGTGACTGCATCCTTGGGGTGAGGCGCGAGATTGTATTTAACCTACAAAGAATATTTCACGAACACAACCACAGCTCATCAACACATTTCAAACGGCGCTGGAAAGCATGCCGACAGATGATAATAAAATAGTAATTAAAGCTGACCGAAGATCGTCTGGTGAACATGAACGCCGTTTCAATGCACCTCATGGTAATGAAGTTGCCGTAATTGTATCAGTAGATGAATCTGATCAACGAGACGATTATTATCCAACGGCGAGGTCATTGGTTACTGCGAATATCAGAAACACATCGGTCCTATGATGCCCTTCAATATCCATTGATATTCCCTTATGTTGAAGACGGCTACCATTTTAACATTATGCAAATTGGGCCGTTATCAGGCGCAATAACCAATAAAAAGGTTTCATCAATGGACTTCTACAGATATAAAATAATGATTCGTGATAATAGCCCAAGCCATATTTTGCCAAGCCAAAAGGCACTGCCCTGGCCTTTACAAATTTTGGCACAGCATTTTCAGGAAGATCAATGTGAATTAAAGGGCCATTGTAAGCATCTATTTCTTCCATGAACAATTCCTCGAATTCAGGAGATATCGGATTACTTCCATTTATATTAAAGAAATTTATTTTTAAATGGAACGCTCTGAACCATTGTCTTCCTAGAATATTAGGACCCAGTCCATCAGCCACCAAAATTGGCATGCTTTTTGTGCAATTTGCGACTTTAGCCATCACATTGAGTTTTCCTATAATTTTTACTTCATCTGATGCCCATGTTCTTAAAGAAACATCAGATTTACTAAGTTGCGTCATTTTCCAGTACTTTAAATAGGTTTCTTTATTCAGTATTGAATGCATACTACCTGAATCTATTAGCATTGTTATTTCATTTCCATCTAAATTTGCTGTAATGTAGAATGGACAATTTTCATCATCTGATTTGAGGCTATTCAAAAATGGATAACCAAAACTATTATTTTTATCATGTAAATATGCAAGATTATTCGCCTTTGTTAAACAAGCCTTTTGTAAATGACTTATTTTGCCACACTTAAAACATTTAGCATTTTGGAATTTACATACTTTTGGCAAGTGGTTGCCCTTGCAATGAATGCAAACCAGTTTGTTTACACTTTTTCTAAAACAATTAGAATTGATTTTATTTGGCTTAAACTTAGGCGATTCAAATTTATTTAATTTACTAATTACATTTAATTCTGGCATTTTTTCCTGTAGAATACTTGCATCTGCACTAGCCGGCTCATCACACAGTGCCAAATTCACAGTCTTTTCAAAGGTTAAGTCTTTTTCAGACAATAGTCTTTTAACCAGAGATTCATTTCTCAAGCCACATACCAGTCTATCTCTTAAGCATCATCTAAATCAATAAATTCACAGTTTTCGCTTAATTTTCTTAGTTCAGCCACATAGGCGCATACCGATTCTGTGCCTTGATTTCTTTTATTGAAATGGTATCTTTGTACAATTACGTTTGGTTTAGGGCAGAAATGGCCAGTCAATAGCTTGATCAATTCGCTATAATCAATATCATTTAAAGATTTAGGTGCGGCCAATGATCTTGCCAAAGAAAATGTTTCAGGACCTATTAAAGTCAATAATATCGCCTTCTTTGTTCAATTTTTTCAATGCCATTCGCCACGAAATAAAAATTAATTCTTTCGAGATATGCATCCACCCTTCAGGCTTAGATCAAAATTTTCAAGCTTGCCAAAACTTGCCATTTTAAAAATAAAATTAACTTACCTAAGCTTTAAATTAGTACAAATAAAAGAATTTCTTCAGCTTTAACTTTATAAAAGATTTACCTTCGTCGCCAATTATTATGTATCTACTTAAAAGATTATGACGCAACTCTAGCCATTTTTGCATACTCGTATTTTAATTAAAAACAAAGTATTTATACAGTAAATGATGATGATAAATAATCTCTATGAATACATAACACATAGATTCTGATAGTTGGTGGTAATCATCAGTAATGTTTAGCTGCACACCTTTGTCATAATTTAACATCTGGTCTTTCTTTTGCCTTTTTAAACTCTTATTCAAGTGTAACACTTAGTTGATCTATACAGATAAAGTCATCATTTTAACCAATGAACCTTTTTTTGAATTTAGTTGTTGTTTGCCAAATATTTGGTTTGCCTTTTTATGGATGAAATAATGTGTCAAAGTGTAGCCTGACTAACCCTGTGGCCCAGCACACCTGGTGCTGGCTTTTACAACAATGACACTGTGCCGGATTTCATCATTAACTACCAGACTGGACCGGGATTCCCTATTTACTATTACACCCAGGTACCTTGGCTGTCTTCTGGCTGTTATCCCCTGCATGCCTGCCTGCTTCCTTCTTTGGTCTGCTTTCCACCTTTCACCCCTCTCACACTGACCCATCATTCTGGCCTTCAATTCTCAGGTCTGTTCTATTCGCTCACCACAGCTACCTACCATTCTCTCTCTAACAAACTCTAGAATGGGCAACTTACTCAAGACTGCAGGCAGGAAAACCACTAGCCCATTAAATCACTGGCTGGACATCTAATTCAAATTTAAAAGATGGAAATATCAACATATATAGTCACGACCGTCATGGGCCGGCCGGCCGGTTCTGTCACGGATGCGCGCGCATCATCATTATGATCATTATCATTATCTAATGATAATAATAATAATAATAATAATTATTATTATTATACAGGGTGTACCAGGTAAATTGGGAATTTCAACAATGGTATTTTAACTGAAATTTTTTGCAAGTAAAAATTAAAATATCCGAATGAAATTTGACACAGTAGTAGATAAAAGGATATAGTTTTTATTTATTCAATGTAGTTTCCATTATTAGCTACAACAGTCTCGAGGCGAGTGCGGAATGAAGCACAGGCCTTGGCGACGATGACCTTGTCCATTTGGGTCATCACCGTGTGAACTGCTTTCTTGACAGACTGGATGGTGGTATGAGGAGCTTTGTTGACATCTCTCTCAACAACGCCCCATACATAGTAGTCGAGGGGATTGCAATCTGGAGAATTAGGGGGCCAAATATCAGGACCCCAGTGACTAGGGACGTTAAGTGTCAGCCACGATTGTGTTTTTTTGCCTTATGGGCTGGAGCTGAGTCCTGTTGGAAGACATACTTCCTTCCTGCGGCCACCATGTCCATCCAAGGCTTCACAACGGTCTCCAGAACATTGATGTAGGTGTCAGCGTTCATCCTAAGGCCCTTCTCAAAGAAATGGGGAGGCATGACATCACCTTCACTGCTGATAACGCCAAGGACCATTACGGAGGCAGGAAATTTCGTGTGCATCACGACAGGTATCTCTGAGGGGTCTTTACAGATCCAGCGATCATTCCTGGGATTTACCTTTTGGTCCACGTCAAAGTTCTTTTCGTCAGAGAAGAACCTTAGCATGCCAAAAGAGTCGTGTTTCAGGTTGTTGAGGAGGGCAGCAGCCTTTCCTTTTCTGTTATTCTTCATATTCTCAGTCAGCAACTGACCTTTCCGAAGGGCATAAGACTTGAGACCAAGGTCCTCATGGATAGTTCTGACAATTGTCATAGAGCCAACGTCCATTTCCTTGGCTATGGCCCTCATGCTCTTCCCAGGGTTTCCATCAATCTTCTCCTTGACATTTTTGACAAATTCTTCGCCTCTTACCCTGTCCGATCGACGCGAGTGCCTTTTCCTTGTAGCTATCCCCTCTTTGTTACTGTCGGCCTCATCAAACTGCTTCTTGACACGATAAATAGTGGTTTTGGGCAACTTAAGAAAATCCACTATCTCTTTGGGGCTCCTTCCGGCGCGCAGAGCAACGATGATGGCAGCTCGATTTTCAAATTCTCGGTTACTCTTCATCACTACACTGCGCACACATGTACTGTTGCATTTTACATGAATATGGCTACGTAATGAAAAAAAAAACAAGTTTTAATCTCAAGTAGTTTTTGTTTTATGGACTGTCAAAGTTAGTCCCAATTTACCTGGTACACCCTGTGTTATTATTATTATCCATCCATTATATATATAGTCACGACCGTCATGGGCCGGCCGGTTCTGTCACGGATGCGCGCGCACAGGGAGGTCACGTGCTCGCCGGCAGCCAACGGGCGCGCGCCGCCGGCATTACGTCATAGATTATAAACACAAGGTAATAAGGCCAAATAAAAAAATAGTGTATGATAAGGCACAATTTGGATTATCTACTTATATAATTGCCTTATTCTCTCTGTGTGAAGTTCACTGTGTGAAGTTCACGGATAGATTTTGGTCAGAATGGATAAAATAAAAAAAGTGTCAAGGGATGGGAATCGAACCCACGACCTTCCGCTTACCAGGCAGATGCCATGACCACTAGGCTACCCTGGACATATTTTTCCGTTCACATTTTTATTTTTATATTTTCAAGACACACACAGTTTGGGGCGGGACGTTTCACAAGAGAGACATCCACGGCGCCAATTTATAATTGTAACGAATAGTATTTTAATTAAAACATTTTTAAAATATATACGCACTCGGGTAAAACCCGGGCGTTGCCCGGGCCATTCGTCTAGTATATTATAAAAATAAACTTAGTTTTATATTTCAAGGAATATCATTTTAAAATGCTTAGAAATAAACACAAAAATATTAAATAATATTCAATGCAAAAATATATATATATATATATATACAGTTGAACTTCCCTGTAAAGGACACCTAATTGCAGAACCAAAGTGTCCTTTAGGGAGTAGTTTCCTCATACTGGAGAGTTGTGAAGCAATAAAAATGGTAATTTTTAAAATGAAAAGTGTCCTTTATAGAGAGGTGTTCTCTAGCGCAAGTGTCCTCTCATGTGGAGATTCTAATATATATATATTAATGTGGTGTAATATAATAATAAGGTGGGAAGAGAAATAATCACACCACAAGTTGGTAGAAGAACCCAGGCAACCAGAGAGAGAGAGAGAGAGGGGGGACAGCCGGGCCTACCACCGCTGAGCGGCCGGCCGTTCGTTCTTGTCGCCCACAATTCTCCAACTGTCTTCAAAGTCCCGAGGTGTTAAGTGACGGCCCCCAGGAGCCCCTTGGAATGTCGCTGATGTCTAAAGTGACCGGTCCTTACCCTCCTGTCTCTCTCTAGGTTGACTGTAGGCTTGCTTTATTATTCCTGTAAGAGTATACATATGTGTATATTATGACATATATATATATATATAAACGAAAGAAAAAAAATAAATAAAAAAGATCAGGTGTTGAAATCAAAAATAAAAATGGCATATCCTGACTAGGAGCACATGTGCTTTACAGAAGTTTTTATAATATTTAGGAAAGCTATAGAAAATTTTGATGTCGAATTGAGAGTATAATATCAGTATAACAAGCTATTACTGAACGATAAAGTAGAATTAAATATAATTTATATGAAAGATAGTTGTATTAAAGAATGAGTAATGATAATTAAAAACAAATTATAAAAATATTACTTTTAGGGTATCAAAAAAGTTTTTTTTTATTTTAAGTAACAACATAGGCTTATAACAAGTTCACGCTGTTGCCTCGGCAGTTACACGTCATTTAAGCAGAACATAGAAAAAAAAAGGAAGAATTGAAGATATTAGGATAAGAAAAAGAGCAAAGACTGAATATTGCAATTATTTATGAATAGATCTAAAAATAATTGGTGAAATTTGGATAACAATGTTATTGCTGGTTTTGATCGGTCGACCACTGTAGTAATATTATAATAGACATGAAAAATACATGGGTTTTTGAATGTACTCATAATTTATATTTAAAAAAAAGGAACATATTGATAGGTTTTATTATAAATATACACCATGTTACTATATGTTGATTGTAATTCGAACTGCTTGAGACTTGTCATTGGACATATATACTAATGTTTAAGAGTACACATGAAGTATTCACACATAATTGCTCCTTTTAAGAAAAGCCCTTAATTTTGATTACAGTGAGGAAAGGTCACACACACAAGAATGTATACACACACATACTCTTTAGAAAATACACATAAACACACACACACAAATACACATACAACACACACATATAAAAACTAACATACACACAGTGTCATAATTCCAACCACCCACAACAAAAACAAAATTTTATTAATTTTAATTTTTTTTCTACTCTTTCTTTTATTTTAATTCATATATTCATTGGTCGAAGAGATTGGTTGGGAAGTCAGGCAGCAGGGATGAAACTCCCGCCAGGTTTATCTTTGATAAGTCCCGGTCCGGTACCAATCTCTTTCCATCCTGGTTGAACCATTATGGTTTACATTAACACAAGACAAACAAATTTGACTCCATTTTACACTAAAAAAATTATTATTAAAAGTGTTAACACAAAAAAAAAAAAAACATTAAAAAAAATCACTTTCAAAAAAATTAAAATTCTCTTTCTTTTTAACTTTAAATGTTTGATAAAAAGATAACATGGTTCTGTCTTTGCGCCTTTTCTTATCCTAATATCTTCAATTCTTCCTTTTTTTTTTTCTTATGTTCTGCTTAAATGACGCGTAACTGCCGAGGCAACAGCGTGAACTTGTTATAACCCTATGTTGTTACTTAAAATAAAAGACCTTTTTGATACCCTAAAAGTAATATTTTTATAATTTGTTTTTAATTATCATTACTCATTCTTGGGGGGGGGGGGGGGGGGGGGTCGGTGGAAGGCTGGTGGTTAAACCGTTTGATTTTCGACCACTTCGACTCGGGTTCGATTCCCGCATTGGGCACTTTTTTCTGATTAAAAAAAAAAAACGCTCCAATGGCCCCCGATTCTTGCAAAAGTCCAATCTCACCAGCGAGTGCAAATAACCAAATGGGGCTCTGGCACATTTGTAAGTGCAAGGTCGAACTGCCTTTCACATGTGTAGACATGTGGTGCGCTTACAGTAAAAGCAGTCACTAACTACCCACCATGATTATCATGGCCTGTACCACGTGTACTAGGGATAATTAACCCGTAACTGGACGGGTTGGGTAGATTCAACCCACCTATGTAACTTTATGAAATAAGCGCTAATTGATGATTGAAATCAATATTAAAAAATATATTTGATTAATATATAGTTAATATACAGATTTTGACTTTTTAAAATTCTGAATATAATCTATTTGCAGTTTTCACAAATTTATAAGAAATGTTTTTGCAAACGCTTAGTTAACATACAGAGCAAATAATTTTTATTTTTCACTGCGTTTTTTGATGGACATTTGTAGCACCTATTTGAGTATCAGATTATTGTGGCATCATAGTTTCACTTGGTTTACTTGAACCATCATTTTTCTTGAATTGTCGTCTGTAATTCCAGTGGGAGAGAATTGAGATTACGTGTGGCCAGGTGTTCATCAGTCAATGCTCTCCCAAGATCAACAATAAATTGAATCCTTTCTTTTTTACCCTTTTTATCAATCTGATTACCAATTTTAATTAATTTATTTTTTGGAACATAGGACACTAAAGTGGTTGTTCCAGAGAAACCAAAAATAGATGTTCCTGATTCTCTATTAGGGTGCGGTTGAAATTGTGGTGAATCTAAGGTTTGTTCTTTCTCATTGTTCCTAAATATGTAAGGCCATGTTCTTTCAACTTATCAACTAATTCTACTGAAGTGAATCAATTGTCCAAAGTGTGGTTGACTACTCTCTAAAACCCATATATATTTTGGGTTGGCAGGGATAGTTCTCTCTGTTGACGTGATTGATAATTATACTTATCCAAAGAAAGAAGCTAAAGGAAGCTAAAATAGAGACTCAAGTATGAGCCACGAGCTAACACTGACACGAAAAATTCTCACGCTTCTGGACGGGCTGGGCAGAATCCGCCCCAACATGCAAATTTAACCCCCGTCCCAAAACTGAAATTTATAAACGATGGATGGAAAATGTTTATATCACTGTAAAATTAGAATACACGAAAGCTGGTAGCTCTAGGTATAAACGAAAAATATATTTTTCATCTATATTAAGTTTATGCATGGGCAGAATCTACCCAACCCGTCCAGTTAAGGGTTAAAAAAAAAATTACTCATTCTCTATTACAACCATTTTTCATATAAATTATATTTAATTCTACTATATATATATATATCTATATTAATAAAATGCAAATTTCATAAGTGGTGTTCGCTAAAAACTTTCGTTACAATGCATCAATTTCGACCAAATTTTCAGCATTTATGTAAAACGAGATGGAGCAGGTTTTGCTTAACATCAAAATATTTTCCCTAACATTAACATGCGTAACTTCGGTGTTATCGATTAAATACAAAAAAAAAAAAATCAACAGAGTTAATTTTATTTATATATAAATACAAAAAAAAAATTCAACAGAGTTAATTTTTTTACATACTAGCTAATAATCTCAATCTAAAAAAATATTCAAAACAAGCAATTTTAAGATAACACCATATGTAAAACAGTCGGCCAAGAAAACAACAACGATATTACATCTTTCTCACATATTCACACACAATCTTGATTAATAATTAAAACTAATCTTTAACATTGTTTATTATACTTCATAATATATAATATTCGTTAGGCAAACTTTCACTCGGAGAAAACCCGGGCGAAGCTGGGTACACATCCGCTAGTATATATATATAATATAGTTTTTTGTGTTTTAAAGGCCAGGTTATTCAAAAATTATGAAAGAGAGGGCTACATTCAGTGCGGCCCACAAGCCACCTGTTGCCTATGCCTAGTTTAAGCTAAGATGATCATAACAAATCAGTGGTGCAATCATAAATTATTCTCTAAGCCTGTTTGTGCCAACCATTTTTTTTCCAGCAGTGAACCTCCTCCAAATTAAATATTGAGAAATCACTTAACCCATAACTTCATAATAAGTTTAGAAAAAGACATCTCCCCTGATCGTGCAGCTAAAAGTTGCTGATGGCTTCTGTGCCATCTGTTGAAATAGTTGGAATGTCAGAATTTCAACAGATGACTCAAGCCATCAGTAAATTTTAGTTGCATGATCAGGAGAGATGCCTTTATCCACCTGATCCCAGTTCAATTTCACTTTTTTACTATTTTTCATAATAACTTTGTAAATTTGTAAAAAGCACTCATAGTTGAAAAATGATTCTAGCTTTTTGGCTATATATTACAGATTTTGTTTTTATGGATTCTTTTAAATAGCTTTCAACATTTTGGGGCAACATAACTAAGGAACTAGTAACATATCTTTTGGGGAACACCACACTTGAGGATAACCTTTATATCCGATTTTCATCTCAACACTCATACTCAATGAGAAAAAGCAGTTCTCCTATGATTTTGTCCTTCTCCTAAGTCAATGAGGACAATTCCTTTCTCTGTTTGCTGGTAAGTAATTCCAGCCAGATCAGGGTACATTTTGGATACATGTCCTTTTGTGCTTAAGCAAGTTTAAATACACTTATATATAGCATGAACACTTTCCAGCATGAACAGTTTGTTTTATTGATTCCCTCTTATCCTCCTTTTTCATTGTTCCCCAAAATTCTTGATTACAACTACAGTGAAATCTCTCTAACCAAACTGAAAAAATATTTTTGGTCATAAAGAGGTTTCATTATAAACACAAGGTAATAAGACCAAATCCAAATAAATAAATAGTGTGTGACATTTCGGTAACAGCGTTGTTACCATCTTCAGACAAAAGTACTGAATGAGAGAATTTTACCATAGCATGCTTGTAAAAAAGTAAAATTCTCTCATTCAGTACTTTTGCCTGAAGATGGTAACAATGCTGTTACCCAAACGTCACACACTATTTATTTATTTGGATTTGGTCTTATTACCTTGTGTTTATAATCTATAATCCAAATTGTACCTTATCAAGGTTTCTTTATAAAGATTGTAGTTATATAGCTGCTTCACCCCTTCTCTCTCAATATTGAAGGCCATTCTCTGCAATTAAATAATACAAAAGGTTTCTGGAGATAGGTTTCTTTTCAAATGAAACTCAACTCCATATAAACCTATATTGTATTATTATATCCAGGAGATTTAAATGAGTACATGCTGTCAATTACACTGATAGACAAAACTTAAGGAAGTTGTACCTTATAGCATATATATATATCGGGATTCAGAAAATAACTCCGAGAGATATTTTCTGAATCCCGATATATATATGTAGTAAACCCGTTGTGGAATGTGCTGGGCAGTCGTGGTCGTGGATGTGTGATGGTATTCCCGCACTGGGACAGCAAAGAGACAGAGGCAGGTCTAGATGGTAACTCCAAGAAGGTAGAGGTAGACCACGCGACGAAGTCAGTCGAACCACGGGCGTCACGGATGCCCTACATCGCGGATAGGGGTGAGTGAAAGATCCGACGGTATAACGGCGTCGCTCTGAAACAACTAACCCCTTCTGCCGACCGCCTGCTATATATAGCCACATCCAATCGTCTGCTCTGACCTTGAATCTGGTTGGCTGCGGTAAGTCTCGGCATGTTCCGACACGCCTCTGCAAGTCTCGACATGTTTCGTTTGGTCTACCTCCCTCTTTGCTTTATTGTGATATCCATTTTTACAAGGTCGATACATAATTTTATATAGAGATGGGATTACAATAAACATCAAAAATATACTACAGAATGTGTCCCCGGTGATGAAGGTTTGGTTGGGGGAATGACATGTAATGAATGATGACCTAAACAAACCTATTATATAAAAAAAGAAATAATTTGCATACAAATTAGTTAAAATTATTAAAAAGTTACAAGTTAAACAGAGAAAGATGTTGTAATTGTGGTGTATCAATGAAATATAAATCAAGGTTATAAAAAATGAAAAGGCACAAAATGAATGATAAAAGATTAAGGGAAAGTATATAATACAAAATGATAAATATGGTAAAATGATTCGTACAAGTAATAATATTTTATTGCATAAAACATGAGCGGAGAAAAAGTTAGTTTATTGGTTGAACATATAATGTGACGCTAAGGTTGAAAAAGGGAAAGGGGGTATCTGAGCATTTTTCTGCAAAGTTGTATCCCAAGCATTCTGCAATGCAATGCGAACTTGTTTTAGTGAGGCATTGTTTTCATTAACAGAAGGCACAAGATATTCCGTCTGCATCATTAGCTCAGATAGTGAAAAGAAGTGGGAAGATTGATGGGGTAAGAGGGAGAGGTAGAGGTAAGAGGGATTCCTGTTGTCCATAATGATTATGCCCGTTTGAATGATGACAAAAAAAGTGAAAGTTTGAAAAAATGGTGAATTGAAATGATGAGTCGGGCGATGAGAAAAAAAAATAAAAAGATCGCGCTGGATATCCTGAACTCATTATTGGGAATGGTATAACGAGGAAGGATTGTTCCAGTCGGATTAATCAATAAAAAAAAAATAAAAATGTTTGGCGAACTGGAATCCCTTGGAAGGTTGGAGGTCTGAAGGATGCGGAAAAGGAGAGGTGGGTGCAAGAGCTTTATTGCTGTCAAATTTGATTGTGTCCGGCTTGTATGATGAGAAAAAAAGTTGAAAGATGAAAAAAATGATGAGCCGGACGATGAGAGAGAAAAAAAAAAAAAAATCTAACTAGGTCTCCTGAGCTCACTGTTGGGAAATGTACAGCAAGGAAGGGTCTTCTAGTTAGGTTAATCAATAAAAAAAAAAGAAAATGACTGACGAACAATAAACTCTTGATGGCTGTAAAAGGTTGGGAGGAAAGGTTCATGGGATAGAGTTAAGAGGTTGTAAGGGAAGCGTCAAAAACAACATTTTGAAAATCTATTAAGAAAAATAAAATGATAAATGTTTTATCTGTTTAAGAAATATTATAAATGTTGTTAGGTGTAGGTTTTTTATAATGGTGCCTAAAACAGTTGAAGTTGTAAAATGTTAGGTCTAAACATGATGAAAAAAAAAAGAGAAAATAAAAATATTAAAGGTAATAATATATAAAGGGTTGATCGGTAATTGATGGCATTAAAAACAAAATGATATCGATTAATAGTGAAATGTTTTATCCACATCGGTAAGTAAAAAAAAAAAGTCCAATACCACAAAACTGGGTAAATTGTAAGTCTATTTACAAATTAGTGAGAGAAAAGCCAGTAAACCTATTAAATGGGAAAATTTGGGGCACAAAATAGTTATTAGAATAAAATAAAGATAAAGGGGAGTAGTGGTGACACATTGATATAATATTATAAAACTACAAAAAATATATAAGAGGGATACATAGGAAGGATAAATTTAAAGTAAACACATACAATAGTGTGTTACTTAAGGTGTCTTGAATCTTTACAACATAGTTTCAGGGATGTAATACAGGAAGGAGGAGAAGTAGAGATAATAAAAGTGAAATTAAAAAATAAAAGAAAATTGACTTAAGCAAAAGGTTTGCGATAGGTAGTGACGCAGTGAGGAATAAAGGAAGAAGGTCTGGATTGGTTTCTGCAAAGGACATCTCAGGAGTCCTGCCCTGCAATACGAGCTTAGAAGCGAAGTATTGTTTTCAGGGTTCAGCGATCTCAAGATGCTCTGTAAGTAGCATTAGATCAGATGGGCAAAAGGCGTGAAGATCGAAGGAGAGGTAATTAATGGGAGAATATGGGAAAGAAATTTGTTTTTTTCTGAGAGAGGTTAAAAGGAGATGGTGTCTCAAGAGCTGCGCTGCTGTCGGTGATTGAGCTCGACCAGATGAAAAATAAAAGTAAACGAAAAATGAGTGGGCGCATCGTGCTGATGATGGCCTGGGTCGAGCGTTAGAGAAAAAAATATCGCTGGTTACCCAAGCTCTCAGTGTGGGGTTAACATGGGGAGAAAGAGTGTACCAGGTCGATGAATCATTAAAAAATAAAAATTAAAAAAGGTTGACGAGCAGGAGTCTCAGGAACCGTTGAAGAGGTTAGAGGGTGGAGGTAGATTGTGAAAACAGGGCTCGACTGTTGCCATTGATTGATTGAACCCGAGTTTGAGGAAAAAAGAATGAAATAAAGAATGCTGGGACGGCGACCTGGGTGTAAATTAAAAAAAAAAAAAAATCGGCAAACAGGAACTCTGCGATGGACGAGGGGTGATTATTAACGAAGGCATAGAAGGCCAATGGAAAATGATCAAGAGACGAGAGAAGTATGGAAGGCAGAGTTGTAAGGAATATTTTTGCTAATGATGGGTGCTAATGATGTAACAAGGGAGGGAGTCCAGCGCGTCCTTGAGTTGTCGTTGGGGTGAAGATTGGAATTAATTGTCCTTTTCTCTTTGTCGTGCCTGTCATTTGTACGTTGTACTGATATTTCTCTACTTTCTATTATACTGGGATTTATATCATTACATAACTCGGGGAATTTTCAATTTTGGGATGTTATAGTATGAGGCGTGTCTTTACATTTATTAGTAACTATCTTGATTAACTTCGTCCACGAGGTTCTGGGATTCTCTAGGTGAAAAAACCCTAGTTTCTCAGTAAGTTTTGCGTCAAGATGTTCTGACAAATCGATAGATTGGAGATTATTAGTGGTGATTAGGTTTAGAAAAATTATAAAATAATAAATTTACGAAATTTTTTTAAGAGAAAAGGTTATGGCATGGGTACAAAATTCGGTAGAGCTTCGTAAATAACAATTTAACGCAGGCAGGAATGAAATGCAATGGGGTATGGAAATTTTATGGTATGATATTTAGTTTTCGCATATCACATTTATAGTTGTATTTGTAATTGTGGGAAAAATGGGACGCACATTTTGAGATGAGATGATTTAAAATTGATACTTATAAAAATACAAATCTAGGACTAGTTTTTAAAAAACTTTAAAATTTTGAGAAATATCAATTGAAATAGTAATAGGTTAAGTAAAATAAAGAGCGTAATAAATTTAATTATTAATAATATGGCCATAAATAAGGTATTAAAAGAAACACACAAATAAGTTTAGAAAATATGATTCGAGTAATTAAAATATAATATGATTTTTTATGTAAAATTGAAAGTTGCATATTTGGATAATGCTATTTTGGGTGAATTTAAGAAAGGCATGTAAGATTATTAAATTGGCAAAAATGCGTGATTGAATATTTTTAATAATAAAATTGAAAATGATGATTTTAAAATTTAATTTGATTAAAATAAGGTAAAAATGATAAATGAGAGTGTGAAAGTTTTAAAATTTGAATAAAAATGATATAAAAAAGGTTATAATTGATTTTAAAATACTTAAGGTGAAAATATAAGAATAAAATTTATGGGGAAAATGGCAGAAACAAAGTTTAAAGTACCTTGAAATGATTGATGCTGGCTGGAGTTGATCTCTGGAGATGGCTGTATGGAAGAAGGCTGCTTGTTGTGTGGGATCCGTCGAAAGGGGAGATAATGGCTTCGTCCGCACGAGGCACGGCTTGTCCCCGCATGGCGTCTGCCAGGCGGCTCACTAGGTCTTCGTAGTGGGGCTGCATGTTGGTGAGGGCATCCGCGACGTAGTCGTCCCTGACCTCCGTCATCCTCTGCAGCTGCTGTCCTCAGTTATCCTGTCGACTTTAACGGGTTCTGTAGTAAACCCGTTGTGGAATGTGCTGGGCAGTCGTGGTCGTGGATGTGTGATGGTATTCCCGCACTGGGACAGCAAAGAGACAGAGGCAGGTCTAGATGGTAACTCCAAGAAGGTAGAGGTAGACCACGCGACGAAGTCAGTCGGACCACGGGCGTCACGGATGCCCTACATCGCGGATAGGGGTGAGTGAAAGATCCGACGGTATAACGGCGTCGCTCTGAAACAACTAACCCCTTCTGCCGACCGCCTGCTATATATAGCCACATCCAATTGTCTGCTCTGACCTTGAATCTGGTTGGCTGCGGTAAGTCTCTGCATGTTCCGACACGCCTCTGCAAGTCTCGACATGTTTCGTTTGGTCTACCTCCCTCTTTGCTTTATTGTGATATCCATTTTTACAAGGTCGATACATAATTTTATATAGAGATGGGATTACAATAAACATCAAAAATATACTACATATATATATGCTATAAGGTACAACTTCCTTAAGTTTTGTCTATCAGTGTTATTTAACAAAATATTTTGGCCTCACAATATATTTTAACGATTAAAAATTGAGAAGAAAACATGAAATTCCAAATAATGCTGTTTTTTGTTTAACTACATTTGGATAACTTAAATTTTGATTTTTCATTTTTCTTGCAACTGAATCTATTGTACTAAATATTGTAGTTGGTGGTGTGAGTATGATCTGAGTGGTTGGTTCCAGACCACTGTTCTGGATGGGGCCACTGGCCGCCCGCTGATCCCCCAGCCAATCAAGATGGTAGTTGGAACTCAGAGCTCCCCATTGGTGGTCAGCATTGACGGCTATGGCAACGACATCTTCCTTTACTGGATCTCGGACTGTCACGGTGACCGAGATCAGAAGGATCTGCAGTTCAACTTTGTCAAAGGTTTTACAATCTCACATCCTCACTTAAGTTTTCTCTACATTTCAGATGATTTCACTTAAAACCAGATTTTATCAGTCTAATTAGGAAAGGAAAGAAAGAAAGACCTTTGATTACCTTTGTTGTTGTTGTTGATAGCGTTCATCAAGTTTTGATGACAATATGGACAAATATTCTCCATTCACACAGGGGGGATAGTAAAATTGTAGGGAACTAATTCTGTGTGTTTAAAAAATGAATTGTTCATTGTAGAGAAAGGTTCAGTTTATATCCTCAGTTCATTCCAGCGAGGTTTTACTCTATAGCAGTTATTTACTGGTGCTACATTTAGTCATCTAATTAGTGGCGCATGGCCCCAGGCCTCCTTTTTATTACAAGAAAAATATATTAACACAAAGCAATAACGCGCCATCTATACATATAAAATGAAAGGATTTAAAAGCACGAATGTTTCTTTTATACATAATACAAACTTCTACTGCCTTTACTGCGATGAAAAAATATATTGGGAGGGCTTGGCTCATCAGTGGTGAACTCTCCCAGCGGTTTCACCAATTTAATCCACCAGACCGCTTCTCAGAGCTCTAATACTGTATTGGATCATTCTGCTTATATAGGGAGCACTGAAGGATGGAATCTCAGAAATAGGTTTCAAGAAAACTATGGACATAAGCTCTCTCTGCTTATTAACATGTACTTTTAACAATTAGAAACTACTCAAAGTATAAAATAATTTTGTTTTTAATTAACTAAAACTTTGCATGCATTTTATAAAATGTAGCAAAAATATTTTAAAAATATGATGACAAAAATAATTTACACAGAATCTTATTATAAAATTTAAGCATAATCAATGTTCTTTGAGATTTCTTCTTTGCATTTTTAATATTGGAAATGTATTCCTCAATCTATGCAATGTGACAGATTTACTTATTTTAGGAAGGTAGGAGAAACTTTGAAAGCCCAAAAGTATAACTGAATGTCTCTTGACTTCTATTTGGTAAAAATCCTAGCGTGATTTCTTTTTAATCTAATCATGCCTACAGATTGGAATTCTTCTATGAAAGAATCTGCGAACGGGACACTTGTATACTAACAGTCAGGGGTCACATTACGACAGGTGCCAGATATTGGCTGCACCAAATGTTTGACAAATTCATCAGGAGGATTACTTTTTGTTGTGAATCTTCAGGTTGTTTCCCAGCTATATATATATCGTTTGATATAATATTATGAGGATAAGCACAAATATAAAAAGTTCAATTTCTCAGATCTATCTACAGTAAAACCCCTCTATAGCCAACCCCAATGGGACTGAACCTGTGGTTCACTATAGCCATGGTTCATTATAACCTTAGTTCACTGCATTATAAAATAGAAATGAAGATTATTTCAGGTTCGTTATAAAGGAAGATTCTCTATATGCCAAATTTGTTTTAGCAGGTTTTACTGTATTTGGCTTGCTAGAAACATACAGTAAAACTTTGTTAATACGAACCCTGTATATAGCGAACCTTCCCTTATAATTAACCTAAGGTAATCTCCAATTCCATTCCATTAAAAATATCATTGTTATAACACAATCTTTGCAATTTTTAAATAATTAACTACAGTATAACCTCGTTAATTCGACACTCTACCTTAATTCGACCATATTCTGATGTCCCGACCTCCGGCCTATCAAATAACAAACCGTAATTCGACAGTAGCGATAATATGACAGTTTCGATAGTTCGACCATTTAAAAATTCGAATTTTGACAGTTGAATGTTTTTTTACATACAACTTTACCTCTGAACGGTATTACGCTGGCGATGATCAACATCGGCGGGCGCCGATAGGATCGCGCCTGCACACTTTTGGTTTCTGTTAGTTTAAGTTTCACTTTGCAGTGCTGTTGCGCAATGTCGCGAGTGTTATTGTTGTATTTTTTTTTACGCGGGAATTTAGGCTTTGTGCTCTAATTAATAATATTATTTTCTTTTTAATTTTCAGCATTGAAATATTTTAGTTATTTTAAAATTTACAAATAATTTATTTAATAAATCTTCATAAAATGTAGCCACAATTATTATGATAACATTTTATTTCAATATTCAATTTCCATGTTATTATAAAAAATCTAAACACAAAATCAATAACACCTGAAGCAGCAGTGGATGCCTTTAATACAATAAAAGCTCTTTGTTATTTAAAACACATTCCAGAGGAAGAAAGACATGCATGCTTTTTTTTTTTTAAATAGACCATCTGGAATACATTTTGAATAGGATTTCAGTGAAAAAGCAGACATCTATAAAGGAATTTTTAAAAATATATTCATGATTATTTTTGAATATTATTTTAAAATTTTCTTTTTATTTTCCATATTTATTTCCTTTCAACTGCTATATTTTCAAATAGAATAAATTCTATTTGTAATTATTTATGTTTCAAAAATATGTATTATTACCATTTTGTCCCTGATACTAAAAGTTAATCATCAAAATAAAAAAATAAATACAAAAAAGTACACATACAATGGTTTCAATTAATATCATTAATTTATATTACAAAGCGATTATTTAAAAATATTATTTTAGTGAGTTAGATGATTAGCTAATCATCTAACCTTAATTCAACACTACCTTTAATTCAACCGAAAGCTCTAATCCCTTGGGGTGTTGAATTAGAGAGGTTCGACTGTACCTCTATAACGAACCTAATTTTAATTCTCAAATAATAAATTTTATTTAAAATTGGTTAACCACCCTCAAGGGCCCATGTGGAAGATTAGCAAGATGGCCTCTTCGGTTGCAAGAATTTGAGGTTACAGTTATGTACAAGAGAGGAAGAAAACACCAGGATGCTGACTGCTTATCAAGAAGTCCTCTGAGCTGTTGTGAAGACATAGAAGAAGATAATCCTAGCATAATAGCCATGCAGAATTTTGGACAGTAACAAATGAAAGACCCAGATCTCATGAAGATCACTGAGAAACCTTATTGCGACCTCAGGCCTGAAATATTGAAAAGTTTTCATGATTCGCCCATTGCTGGACATTTTGGGTTCCCCAAAACCTATGATCGAATTAGAAAAAAGTTTTATTGGCCTGTGAAATGTATAGGAATGTTAGAAGGTATGTGGCTCACTGTCAAGACTGTCAACAATGCAAACATCAGCCACACCTCCCTACAGGGTACTTACAGCCAATACCTGTGCCCAGAGCCACCTTTGAAAAGGTAGGAATGGACCTCTTTGGCAGATTCCCAACATCAACATGTGGCAGCCGATGGATTATTGTATGCACGGACTACCTGACCAAATAAGCTATTACGAAGGTGCTACCAATGAGCGAATCAGTTAAAGCTGCCAAATTTTTATTTGAATATGTTACAGTCTACTCTCGTTATAACGCCACTCGATATAACGCCACCCTCGCCTTACGCCGCTTTTTCATTTTGTCCCAATCGACATCAATGTATTTTTCTCGATATAACGCCACTCCCTCGCTGTTCGCCTTCCGCCGCTGATTTTTCGTATCCCAAGTAGCAAAAACCACTCATTATAGCGCCGCTCACAACGCCCCCCCCCGCTCCCCTTTTCCTGTCTGCATTTTTTCCGCCAGCGGCACCGGACTTTGCCTGTTGACACAACAGATTGTGTGAACAGCCAGCAGACCCTTTTCCTGCTTGTGCCTGGGACATACACAGTCGCTTCATCCTTTGCTAACGTCAACACAACAACCTTATTGTCGTATCATGAGTTCCCAAAAGTGTAAACGTGAGTCGATCACCATTGAAAAGAAGAAGGAGATATGCCAGTTGGCAAGAAATAACCCTACGATGTCAAAGAATGAGATTGGAGAGCGTTTCTCACTTCCACGAACAACCCATCAGGCTGAGAAGTGGGAAAATTATACTGTTGGTTCTTCAAAGAGACAAAGAGTTGGAAAATTTAGTGACTTGGAAGACGCTCTCTTCAACTGGTTTACCCAAAAGCGTGCCAATAATATTATTATTACTGATGACCTCCTAAGAGAAAAGGCAAAAAAAAAAACTTGGCGAGCAGTTGGACGTACCAGAAAATTTCGCAAACAGCAGTGGGTGGCTGCAGCGATTTAAAGGGAGATTCCATATTTCGCAACGATGGCTCTGTGGGGAAGGCGCATCGATTTCTCCAGCTATCATTGATGAACACCTTACAAATTTGAACAGTATGCTGGCGAACTCCGGATATGACCCAGCCATCATATACAATGCAGACGAAACAGGATATTTTTTCAGCTCATTCCTGACCGAACACTTGCTCACAAAGATGAAAACTGCCGTTGTGTCAAACGGATGAAGCAACGAATCACTGTTCTACTGTCCTGCAACTCTACTGGAACAGACAAGCGGCGATTGCTGATTATTGGAAAATCGGCAAAGCCTCGATGCTTCAGAAACTTTAGTCCACACTTCTACTGCACTTACACATCTAACAGCAAAGCATGGATGACCTCTAGCATCTTTCAAGAATGGCTACTGCAGTTCAACAAGCAGCTTGTCTCTGAAGGACATCGTATCCTACTGTTGTTAGATAACGTCTCACTGCGTCCCTAATGATGGTCTAAGCAACATAAAGATTCCTTCCACCAAATATGACTGCCAGTCTGCAACCACTGGATAGTGGCATCATCAAAAGTTTCAAGGCTCAATATCGCAAGCTTCAACTCCAGAAAATGGTGGAATTGGCGGAATCTACCCACAGAATTACGTCTGGATTACGCTGTGCGCTATTGTAAAATGGCTTGGGATTCTGTGAGCCCTGATTCCATCAGCAACTGCTGGATTCACACAGGCATTCGCTTCACTTCTACTCTGCAGTTGAGCCTCTTAATTATGGAAATCTGCTCGATCGCATTCGCGACATCTTCGCTATTACACCAGAGAATTTGATGTTTGAAAGAGAGTTTCATTTGGTTGATGATTCCCAGGAGGCGGAAATGAAGCTAACAGATGACAATTTGCTGGTGTCCACTGTTACAGCGAAAGAAGAACTTGGCGAGGATGATGATGCAACAGTGACTCAGCGCCTACCATCATTAAGGGAAGCCAGAACAGCTTCTGAGACAGTTTTGTTGTTTCTTGAGCACTCCAAGAGAGCAACATCTGACGACGTAAATCTATCTGCGGATTTGTTATGCCGTGTCTATGCCATAAGTGAGGGAGAGAAAACACAAGTTGTGATCACAGACTTCTTCAAGAAAATGTAATTACTTTTTTATGAATAAATTATAAATTAATGCTTTCTATTTATCATATTAATTAATTAATGCCGGTTTTGCATTCTATATATTGACTTAGAGTATGAATTGTTATTAGTTATTGTTATAAATAATTTATTGTATCTTTGAATTTCACATTTTAAACGTGTGTGTTCGATACAACGCCACCCTCGCCTTACGCTGCTTTTTTGCAAAATCCGGATGGTGGCGTTATAACGAGAGTAGACTGTATTTTGAAACATGGTGCACCAAGGGAATTGATTACAGATACAGGGGTAGAAACTTTACATCTTCAATGATCCGTGATTTGAATAACCAATGTAGAATAATTCACTGGACGATGACCGCCTATCACTCTCAGACAAATGTACCACAGAAAGGTTGAATAAGACCATAGCAGACATGCTGTCTATGTATGTTGACGTCAATCAGAAAGATTGGGATAATATCCTTCCATTCATTACTTTTGCATACAACACAGCAAAACAAGAATCTACAGGGTTTACTCCATTTTTGCTTGTACACAGGCGTGAGGCCAAGACCCCTCTGGACTTGGTATTCCCCAATGTAGTTCCAGACGAAGATGACTTCACTCAAACGCTAGGGTCAAGAACTGAAGAAGCACGGCAACTGGCACATATCCACTTAATGAGATCTCAAGAAAGCAATAAACATAGCTATGACGCCCGTTACAGAAATATAATTTACCAGCCCGGAGATCTCATATGGATCTTAATTCCTGTACGTAAAGTGGGATATTCGGAAAAACTAATGAGATGTTACTTCGGTCCATATAAAGTAACCCGAAAAATATCCGATGTGACCTACGATGTGGAGACATTCGAAAACCAGCAAGGTCATCGTAAAACAAAAGACATAATTCACATTTGCAGGATGAAGCCTTATTTAAACCCAGAGGACCAGGAGGAGTACCTAGAAGAGGATCCAGAAGATGACTCACCAAGCTTCCAGGAAGAAGACATCCCCACTGAACGAAGACAGCGACCACAGACCCTCAAAGATATCTCAGGCCCTATCACTCATTCTTGAGCTTTGAGACTGAGGATGCAAGTCTCCTGCTGAGCATCGGGTCAATGCTTTTTATAGGAGGAGGCTATTTGGCAAAGAAATAATTTATATTTTATTATTTAATATAATTACTCTATGAAAATATTTAAAACAGATTATCACCTTATATTTGTAAAATCATCATAAACTTTCTTTAGCTTGCTCAACATTCTCTAGCTGTAGATAGTTTTGGTTGATAATTGACAACTAGTTGTACTGACACCATCAATAAATACTCTTACATCTCAATATCCAAGATATGGAGAAATATCGGTAGCATAAATAAGTTTGTGCGAGTTTTTTCTTAAAATTGAAGCTTTATTGTGAAAAAATTGGTTAGACATTCAATGTTGGAGTAGTTGTCACATGTAAAAATATGGCATTCGATTTCTCTTGGCTTCAGTTCATATAACACCCAATTTCCTACCTTTTGGATCATTTTCATTTCTTCTTAGCAATGAAAAAGGCTGGTTGAGGGACTCCAAGTGTTTTTGCGAGTATCTTATGCATTTGTTTTAGATTTTATCGAGCCTTTCCTCTAATTTTTCATTCTCAAACTTTGGTGGTGCTCCGGGTCTCTTTTTGTCTTCAAAATCAAAATTACCACTTCAAACCGTGCAAACCACTTCTGACACATTCGTTGAGTTAGAGCATGGTCACCATAAACTTCCACTAAAATATGATGACTCTCAGCAGCCTTTTTCTTCATATTAAAGTAATAAAGTCAAACTCCTAGCAAAAACACATTATTTGGTACAAAAGTTTTAGGAGCAAAAAGAAACTAGGTGGTTTACACTTCAGAGAAATGACGATTACTGAAAAAGGAAGCCCGCTTCAAAATAATGGTGTTGTCAGATGAAACAATGGAATAATAAACTACTTATCAAAACCACATGAAATTACTTATACTCCCAATAATGTACATGTGTATAATGTAATGTACATGTGTCATGTACAAAGATATGAGACAAGTCCTGTTTAACATGATAATGGTTTGTGTGTGTGTAGGTACCAGTGTCCATGAACAGTCTCGGGCCGACCTATGCAAGCAGAGGTTCAAAGAAAAACTCTTCACACGGCTTTATGCAATGAGCAACCACAGTGGACTGCCTGGAACCTTGGTCTATGACTCTGGCAGGTTTCTCTTCTAACCTTTTTTTTTATGTATATTGTACAAAACATATACTGAAAATGTAGTTTACTCATATTTTCCTATTATGGACTCATATATTGTTTGTTATTAAGTAGCCTATAAAAGGTTTACTCACCACTATGAACTCTTGTTTCCTATGCTACAAATTAGTTCTAGGCAGGATTTTGAGAAGTATATATAGAGACTGATATTCAATCTTGTGGAATGTTTTTAAATTTTCCTCCCTCTAGTGTTGCTAGATCTCTTTTGATCTCCAGACAAAAATTGTTGTTCTTATACAATAGGACCTCTCTGTAAAGGTCACCTAGTTGCAGAGCCAAAGTGTTCTTTAAGGTGAAGTGTCCTCTTACTGGAGAGCTGCTAAATAATAAAAAAAAAAATGAATTGGGCAATGAAAAACTATCTTTTATAGAGAGATTTCCTTACACGAGAGTGTCCTATCATGGAGGTTCTGCAACAGAATGCTGTAAAACCTTGCTAAAACAAATCAGAAAATAGTGTGAACCCCTTCCTTTACAACAAACAAAATAATACCCTTTTTTTATTTTCTAATGTAATATACCCTGGCTATATAATGTATATGATCAACAATGGCTAGAGTGAACCGAATACAGTATAACCTCGCTAATTCGACACACAATAATTCGATACTTGCGAAATTCAAAATATTTTCATATTACTGACCTCCAGCCTATCAAATAACAAATGTTAATATGACACTATCGATAATTTGCCCTATTTTCACAATATCAAATTTCAACAATATTAGAAAATTCTTGTTTCAATGCAAATTTATTGCTAAAAACACAATACTATGGCACGCTAGGCACCATGGCTGCAGTTAGTATATGCGCACCATAAATACAAATAAAATATTTATGCTGACATTGCACATGATAATGCTGTTTACCTTGAAGCAGCGTGACCAGCTGTATGTTTGGTCTAGGTATTTGTATAGGTCTAGCTGTATATGTTATGTGAATTGTAACAAGAGTACAAATTCATGCTTGACTTGTGTCTATTTTTAATGAAAATTCCTGTTGCTTCTAAACTTGAGGTGGTATTCAGTAGTGGTGCATAATTGTGTTGTTTATGGGTAAATATCATCATAATGAATGGTGTTGTAGTTGGGAATTCTCATTTTGTTGCATGGCTTGAGCCAGGTTTCAGAGACTAATGCTCTATCTATGTCATGGTCATTTAATAAATCAGCGAATTGTTTTTTACCTCTGAGACTGCCATGTTTTCCAATGAACAATTCATAAGCTGTTTTTAAACTTTTTTTTGCAGTTCACTTCCATCTAATTGTGTCTATGATCTTCATTATGCTGGCTATTGTTGTGAGATTGCTGATTGCCTTTTTGATAGCACTCGATAGTT
The DNA here is from genome assembly GCA_030710605.1 of Cordylochernes scorpioides. Taxonomy (NCBI): domain Eukaryota; kingdom Metazoa; phylum Arthropoda; class Arachnida; order Pseudoscorpiones; family Chernetidae; genus Cordylochernes; species Cordylochernes scorpioides. The sequence goes on along the minus strand of CP092870.1, from coordinate 42,561,977 downwards.
GGTTGACTTTAGTGCCTGTAGGAGGATTGGGATGTTTTTTATTTGTTTCAGGGTTTTGGCTCTTGTTTTAAGTGGGTTGGGTCATTTCTGGAGGATTTAGTGCTTTTGTCTTTCACTGCCCTTTTTGTGCATTGATATTAAATAATTATTTTGTATGTGAGTCTTTCTGTTCACTTTCTTGTATAATGGGCAACCATGCCAATTTTTTGTGTTTCCCCTGGCAGTTCACACATTTTGGCGGGGTTTTGTTTACTTTAGCACATTCTGATGTAAAATGGTTTTCTCCACTTTTTAAACATCTGGGCATTTTTCTGCCCTTGAATTGAGAATTCCCAAAATTTTGGCACCTGTGACATTAACTATGGGTGCTCTGTAGGCCTTTATTTCGCATTTCATGTCACAAATGTGGGTACCATTGAATATATCTTTGCTTATGTAAATTTTAGGAAGAGTTACCTGAACCAGTGGAAGTTCTTCCTTAGTACATGCCTTGCATAATCTCAAGATTTTGATGAGTTCATAAATCCTTTGTTTTCCAAATCTTCTAGGATATCTAGTATTGTGATACAACGGTCTAGGCCTCTTATGACCACCCTCAAATTTTATTTATTATCAAGGATTTTATAATGGAAGCTGTAGTGCCTTTCTTCTAACCACTTTGTTGCAGTGCGGTAGTCAGATGCGGAGTGGGTCTGGACGTTAATATTTCACCCAGATTTGAAAAATTCAGGCTTCTACTTGAGGGCTGTTAATAAATAAGACCATCTCTTAAGCTTGACCATTCAGAGATGGCATTATTTTTTATAAGAGGGATTGTGATCTTTGGAATATAGGAGAGAGCATTAGTTCTGTGATTGGATTGCTTGTTTTTTTCATTGACTAGCTAAATTTTTAATATTTTGCTTGAGGATCAGAGTATTATTGGAAGCGACTTCAATTTATATTTTCCGAGAACTTGTCCTATCCCAATTTTCTGGTGTAGTTTGATTTGGTTGCTGTTAAAGAATAAGCAGAGTTTTTATTTGAATCAAGCAGAAATGCTTAATTGAACAGATTGGCAATCATATTTTTCTAAAGTTATGGATAGGTATATTTACAGCAACAACACCCTCGGCAGAGCTGACTGTTACAGGCCGCATCCCCAGGTGGCGGATAGGGGAACGACCTTCAGATATGAAGGCCAGCTGCCAAACAAGCAGAATAACTCTGACGAATAAGCAGTCACGGACCAACGGCAGTATTGTTAGAAGAGGAGTAGACCTTTTAAAAATCCTGACTTCAACTGACCCGGTTGATAGACCTCAGCAAAGGGTCCCACAGAATAAACAGAAGCTCATTCAGGACTTAGGTAGAGGGTTCTGTCCGATAAGTATAATACAGTCTCCACAAACTCCAAACTTTGCAGCTTCCAAGCAATTGAGCATTTTGCAGTGCAACATAAATGGAATGTGGTCAACAGCAATAAAAATAAAATTAGAATAAATAATGGAAATAGCTGAAAAACAAAAGATACAAATTATAGTCCTACAGGAAACCAAATTAAATGAAAAATACAAACTCAAATACAAAAACTACCATATCCTCAGAAAAGATAGAAATAAAGAAGGGGATGGCCTAGCAGTTTTAATAAAGAATTTGTACTACGAGGACATAGCCATTAATATTCCAAACACATCAGACCTCGAAGCCCAAGAGGTATCAAAGTCTACCTCAATCAAAACAAAACCATCAACATGTACATTATGTATCACCCTCCAAACAATAAACTTATTGACGAAGGAACAATGGCTCAATTTCTTACAGGCAACACTATTATTGTAGGTGACCTTAATGCCAAACATCATCTATGAGGATGCTCCACGCCAAACCCAAGAGGCAAAATACTATCAAATATATTTAATGACAATGCCTTCATGTGCTAAAATGATGGGAATCTTACCCACCATTCTTGCAGTTATAATACTGCTCAGGCACTTGATATAAGTTTCTCCAGTACTGACATTTTGCAGAAATGCAAATGGCAAATATTAAAAAGTATTGGAAGTGATCATTTGCCTATTTTGATAGAAATTAGCACCAATACCAAAACCAGCTCAATTAAAGAATAATTCTGAAACTTCAAAAAGGCTAATTGGAATCTTTACCAGCAAAACACCAATGAAAACTTCGGAATAGCACCCACTAGAATAAAAGATCTGGAACAAAATTGGATATATTTCAAAAACTACCATTATTAAAACAGCCGAATTTTCAATACCAAGAGGTAATATTGAGAAATGGATTCCAAATTATACACACCAGGCAAAAGATATTCAAATACTTATAACTAAAAGAAATGAACTACAAAAAAAGTGCACCCAAAACCAAATAAATTGTAGAACTGAACTGAACATTGTGAATGCAAAAATAAAAAGATTATAAGTAAATATGAAACGGGAAAAATGGAAACAAACTTGTGAAAACTTGAACCCAAGAAACCCAAATACAAAACTTCGGCATTTGGCAAAACAAATTGGCAGAGCCCAGCCACAAACTGGAAACACAAATATGATTAAGAATACAGATGGTACCGCAGCAACTAATGATAAAAATGCTGCTAGTCTTTTAGGTAATTCTTATCAAATAAGTAGTAATATCAAATTTGAAATAAAATATAAGAAAGTTGAAAAAAGGCCCGAAAGATTATTCATGAATGTAAAAATGTCACCTGCACTCATAATATTTTCCATGAAAAAATCAATATGAAAGAGCTAGATTATGCATTAGAAAACAATGACCTAAACAAGACTCCTGGGCCAAATGGAATCCATGTCCAAATGATATCAAACTTGGGCAAAAATGGCAAAGAAAGACTTCTTGATATTTTCAATAACTCCTGGAAAACTGCAACAATAATTCATATTAAAAACTTGACTTGATGACCCAAAACACTACCGACCTATCTCCCTCACAAGTATTTGCTGCAAATTAATGGAAAAAATTATACTCAGACGACTCACCTACCACCTCGACACAAGAAATCTCTTACCAGAAGAACAATATGGATTTAGGAAAGGACATGGGACAATAGACCAACTCTTATTTTTCACACAAAAGGTAAAAGATGCACAAAACAGAAAACCAACTAACCACACAATAGCTGCTTTTTTAGACCTTACACAAGCTTTTGATAAGGTATGGAAAAACAAGTTAATTACAAAATTATACAAACATTTCAAAATTGATGGAAAGCTTTCACTTGGATAATGATTTCCTCAAAAATAGATACATCAGGGTCAAATATAATGGCACTCTATCTAAAACCTTCAAATTGTACCAAGGATTACCATAAGGATCAGTCCTTAGCCCAACTCTCTTCATCCTATTTATTGCAGGCATAGAATAAACAAATTCACATAAAACCAATATTGAACTTTTCGCTGATGACATTATTCTATGGAGCAGCAACACTAACTGGAAAAAAGCTGAAAGGGATTTGAACAAGACTCTTCTCCACCTAGAAAAATTTGCTAATAAACCTAAATTAGAATTTATCCCCCAAAAATCTGAAACCTGTCTTTTTACTACCGATAAGAAACTACAAAATAAGACCAAAAATTATTCTGAAAGAACAACAATTGCAATATAATAAACATCCTAAATATCTAAGCTACACCCTGGATCCAGAAATTAACTCCAGTAAACATATTGTTATTAGAAAAAGGAAGAGACCGACCAAAAATCTCTAAAAATATTTCAGGAAGAGAGTAGGGAGCCGATGCAACCACACTAAAATTAACTTGCACATCTCTAATAAGACGTATCCTGGAATATGGATATCAAATCTATGGTACAGCATCTGAAACAAATCTAAAATGACTGGAAAGGATACAACTAAGCGCAGCTAGAATTATTACAGGTCTTTGAAATACCTGCCCTAATGATATTGTACTTTGCGAAGCAGACATTATGCCCTTAAAGGATAGAAGAATCTACAATCTGCCAAAATATATAAACAAAGTCAAGAGTTATGGAAACAAGCACAGAACTTCCAATTACATACTTAATTGGGAATCCAATCTAAAACTAAAAAAGAAGGCCCTCCATCTGGCCAAAAGAAATGGATTTTTAAAATATAAAGTGGAAAAAAATTATTTAGCAGAAAAAAATTTCTTCATGCGAACCACTACAAAATGTTATTTTTAATGCCACTTTAAATGAGCCCACCAACAAACAAAATCAATATCCAGTACACTTAAAAGCAATTATATCGTTAGAAATAATTAATAACATTCCTAAAAATGCAACAACTTTCTACACCTGGTAGCAGAGACGAGTTGGGACATACTGGCAGTGGCTGTCTCATTAAAACCACAAATGGCATTGAGAAAATAAACAGAAGAAACCCAGATTTTTGCTCAGTCTTCTGATCAGAACTTATAGCCATCTATGAAGCCTTAAAATCCATCAGAAATACTAATTATCAAGATATCTGGATTCTTACTGAAAGTGCCATACAATACTCGAGTCACACAGGAAATCTTAGAGATAAAGTAAGCAGGAACATAATTAGTTATTTCCAAAAACCCTCAAAAACCTCAAAAATTCACCTTCAATGGATACCCTCACACATTGGCATTGAGGGCAATGAAGCTGCTGATGCGCTATCGAAAAAATGCACAAAATAACCCTTTCCACAGAAAAATAAACTTACTTTTAAAGAAAAAGTAGCCAAAACAAAAATAAACAACAACTGGAGGATCCCACCAAAGCACAGTTGGTACAGTGGAGTGGACCCAGGAGGTTCTCTGAACCTCAGAAATAGACAGCATCAAACAACACTATCAAGATTTAGAACAGGCCATCTCAAGCCATTGAAGATATAAAATAATCCCCCCCACTTGCCCAAAATGTTGCTTGGCACCCGCAGCTCCAGAACACATTTTGGCTTGCATTAGATTCACTAAACTTGACATTTGGGAGAGGCCGCTGCTTATCATAAAACAGCTCAAGGAGCATGAACTCATGGAATTCGTGTAATCTTTACCCAAGGGGATAAGAAACAACAACAGCAACAACAATATAACAATGGAAGGGGTTTCAGATCAACCAAAAAAATAAAATATATAAATATTTTAAATGTCTTTCCTTTAAACGTCATTAAAAAATTATAGACACACAAAAAATATATATACATTTTAACTCTCTTCCTTGTATTTGATTTACATACAAAGTTGGTTTGTATAGTTCTGCTGGAGTGTAGGAGCCTTCTAGTTCTTTTTGAATTGATCTGCAGGGTTCACCTTTGTTGGAACATTCACAAAACTCAGCTTTTTTCCCTTGATTAGAACTCGGATAGAAAAAATGTCGAATGTTAATGTGTTAACTTCTTTATGATACACCTCATTTTCAGCAAGGAACATAGCACCTTGATTATCTATAAGTGTTTTCAAAGGAGATTCCATAAAATTACCAACTTTAATTTCTTCCATAAACCTTTTTAATCACAGAGCTAACTTTGCTGCATCCCACATTGCATAATATTTAGCTTCTACCGTTGAGAGATAATTTTTCTACAATATAAATTACTTATTTGAGTCATGTTAACTTGTGTGATCTTTATCCATAATACAAATCATCCCCTTTTAATTCCAAATAAGAGCTTCTAAATCCCAGGCCAAATCCCTGCCATGGACTTATAAAACATAGTCTTCAGCTGGGTGTTCTGAATTTGTCAAAGTTGGTGTTGGTTTTGTCTCCAACCCAAGTTCATTAGATTGTGAAGTGATTAATAGATGGGGCTTAGCTTTAGTGCATATTTTTATAGGAAAGGTTTAACTTTTCTTTTAATATACAAATACAATTCAATACAATATTTTGAAAATAATAATAATAAAAGATATATATATGTCATAATATTACCCTTCCAGGAATAATAAAGTAAATCTACAGTCGACCAGAGAGAGAAGACAGCTAAAGAACGGTCATTTGAGACACCAGCCGACATTCCAGGGGGCGACCACAGGAGCGTTACTTGGAACCTCGAGACTATTAGACGGTTGAGATTGTGTGCGACATGAACGGCTGGCCCTTGCTCCCTCTCTCTTTCGGATGGCTTCCAAATTCCTCTACCAATTTGTGGTGTGATTATTTCTCTTTGCCCACATTATTATTATCACTATATTGCCACATAAAAAGTCGACAGGATCCTATCACAGAAGATTCGACAGGATCATATCACATATATATAAAAAGATGTTCCTTGCTGTGAGCAGACCAGATGCGGGACTTGGAGATGGGGCACCCAATCAACTACACTGCCATAGGACAAGCTTTCCTGCGGGCCCATGCTGGCTACTGGCAGGAATACTACCGCGCCTCCCATCCACCCTCAGTTGACGACTACCCTGACTATACTGGAGGTGGACAAGATGACTATGTCTGGGTTCGCGATGAGCCCCCTCACCGTCATCACAGACGGCCTCCAACTTCTCGCCGTAAACAACTGCCTCCCATGATGCCATCTGAATGGGGTCATCATCACCGTGGAGCTGATGGAAGAAATTACCGAAGTAGGAACTTATTTACATAGGCCTCTATAGCTAAATTGATAAAGAAAATCTTTATATTAGTGTGTTTTTCAATTTAATCCCTGCCTCATCTATTGTTTCTCACCATTATATTTCAAACTATAGTAAAACCTCGCTATAACAAACCCAAATGGGACAGAGCATTTTTTTTTACTATGGCTCCATGGTTCATTATAGCCGTATATACAGTAAAACCCCTCTATAGTGAACCCCAATGGGACAGAGCTTTTGGTTCACTATAGCCACCGTTTGTCAATTTTTACTTTTCAAAATTTTTAGACCGTATAATTAAAGGACAGCCATACACATTGGAGGAGGTTGTCTCTTAATAGTGGTCACTTTGTTTTAATTTCCATAATTGACCAATTTCCTTATATTAATACTGAATAATAAAATAAATTATTTGATGATAGGTTATTCTTATCATTAACATACATGTACCTCTATTAACACAAAGCATTAACGCGCCATCTATACATATAAAATAAAAGGATTTAAAAGCGCGAATGTTTCTTTTATACATAAAACGAACTTCTACTGTCCTTACTGCGATGAAAAAATATATTGGGAGGGCTTGACTCATCAGTGGTGAACCCTCCCAGCGGTTTCGCCAATTTAATCCACCAGACCGCTTCTCAGAGCTCTAATACTGTATTGGATCATTCTGCTTTTATATGCTACACTGAATGATGGAATCTTAGAAATGGTTTTCAAGTAAACTATGGACATAAGCTTATAGGACAGTAGAATTACATTCAAATATTTGCTTCGAGCAATGCTCTTCAGCAAACTATAAAGACAAGGCCATTAGGAATAAATTAACACAAAGCAATAACGCGCCATCTATACATATAAAATAAAAGGATTTAAAAGCGCGAATGTTTCTTTTATACATAAAACGAACTTCTACTGTCCTTACTGCGATGAAAAAATATATTGGGAGGGCTTGGCTCATCAGTGGTGAACCCTCCCAGCGGTTTCGCCAATTTAATCCACCAGACCGCTTCTCAGAGCTCTAATACTGTATTGGATCATTCTGCTTTTATATGCTACACTGAATGATGGAATCTTAGAAATGGTTTTCAAGTAAACTATGGACATAAGCTTATAGGACAGTAGAATTACATTCAAATATTTGCTTCGAGCAATGCTCTTCAGCAAACTATAAAGACAAGGCCATTAGGAATAAATTAACACAAAGCAATAACGCGCCATCTATACATATAAAATAAAAGGATTTAAAAGCGCGAATGTTTCTTTTATACATAAAACGAACTTCTACTGTCCTTACTGCGATGAAAAAATATATTGGGAGGGCTTGGCTCATCAGTAGTGAACCCTCCCAGCGGTTTCGCCAATTTAATCCACCAGACCGCTTCTCAGAGCTCTATTACTGTATTGGATCATTCTGCTTTTATATGCTACACTGAATGATGGAATCTTAGAAATGGTTTTCAAGTAAACTATGGACATAAGCTTTTTCATCGCAGTAAGGACAGTAGAAGTTCGTTTTATGTATAAAAGAAACATTCGCGCTTTTAAATCCTTTTATTTTATATGTACCTCTATGTCTAATTTCAAAATCAAGACAAATCCTAGGCAAAATTTTATTAAATACTAGCCGAATGACCCGGGCAACGCCCGGGTTTTACCCGATTAAATGTTTTTATTCAAATACTATTCGTTACAATTATAAATTGGCGCCGTGGATGTCACTCTTGTGAAATGTCCTGCTCCAAACTTTGTGTCTGAGAAGCGATATTTTTATAGAAAGATGATCTGGCTTTTGTTTTCTGCTCGAATGAATGTGTTTCTGTTAGAATTTTGTTCCTGCGTACAAAATAATGAACTGGTTTCACCCGTGGTCTCTGCTTTTTGGAATTTTTCCCGATATAATTTTGTAGCTGATAATCAAACATGATACAGCAATATCGTCATCATCATTTTCTGAATAAAAATATATAGTTTTAATAATTTGTTTATATATTTTTTAAAATAGCCTATCGTCTTACCCGTATTTTTTTACCTATGTATGGAAATTTTAGTTTGAATTAGTGAACTACTGCGAATTTGTATACCGGACATACAGACCAACAGACAAACATACAAACATTCATTTTTATATATATAGAGATATATTCAAAGATATAAAATGATTTTAAAACATCTTTATCACATTATATAATACAATGTGAAAAAACAATAGAAAAAATAAAAGATAGTGGGTCGGGTGTTGATATTAAAAAGAAGAAGGCATTTCCCGACCACGAGCACATGTGCTTTTAAGATGGCAGAGCGCGATGTTGAGCGTAATTTACTCAAATTTATTAAGTTTATTATTATCAAAATAATTTATTTATTTATTAATAATTAAATACCCATTTCTTGATTTCTCAAGAAGCCTTTGGGACCAAAAATATATTTTTTTTGGTTGCAGTGGTTACAGCCTACTCCACGCTGACGAGCGCCAACAGCGCGAAACGCGTTCATGGATGGCTTTTCTTGATAAATCAAGAAATTGGGTTGGCTAAATATCACGGACCAAACTAAATAAACGTTTAGTTCATTTTTGCTCCACTAGATGGCGCTCTGCCATCTAAAAAGCACATGTGCTCGTGGTCAGGAAATGCCTTCTTTATTTTTAATAATACAATGTTTACTTGAAAATATGGCTCTAATACCTTATTGTTTCAAAGCACTCTTCCTGCATCGCACCTTTCAAATAAAGTTAATGTGTTTTTCTTCTTTTTCATGTTTACACATATTCTTCTTAAGTCTAGATTTCCTTTTGTTTTGAATCTGTCATGCAAACCATTGCTGTCTTTAAAATCGCCATAGTTCATTGCATTAAAAATAAATTTTATTGCATCACGGGCCAGTTTATTTGGACTTTTTTTTATCCCTAATACATAGAGGTTGATTCCTCTTTGAAAAACAAGTTTAATAGCCTTCTATTTTATCTCTTATAATTGAAAAGTTATATTTTCTTATTTTAACATGTTCTGAAATTTTGCCTGTGTTTTTTTTTTAAAGTAATAACCTTTTTGTTTTTAGAATGCCTTTGTTTTTTTTTTATTTTGGAAGCCATTTGCATTTTTCTATTTCAAATTTGATGGTTGCAAAGATATTCTATTTAATAAAAAGTATAATGTGTAAAAATTTATATACAACATATAGCAAAAATGATAAAGCACAATTTGGATTATAGATTATAATACAAGAAAATAAGACTTAATCCAAATAATTTAATAGTTTGTGACATTTCGGCAACAGCATTGTCACCATCGTCAGACAAAAAAAAAAAAAAATAGTTGAGCATACTCATGGTTTTCCATTCTTTCTTTTGAAGTTCCGACTGTTTGTCCTCCATAGCATTGGTCACACTTTTCTCTTCATAAAAAAACCAGCTCTTTTTAGTAATTAGGTGTTTTTGTTGTTGATGTATTAAGTAATAGGCTTACATGGTTTCCATGCAATTTTAATTTTTATACCTTTGAATAATTAGTAAAATTTCTTGCAAACTTTAGGTTATTAAATAGTAATGTGATGAATATGGCTTCCTGGTTTTTGTACTTTAGATTTTGGATCAAAGTATTATTATCTTCTATCTAGTATCATATCTTATTTTATCTATTAATTTGATAGGAAACTTGTTGACTTTGCTTAGAATATTTTTAATGAAACTGATTCCAATAATTATTAATTAAACATTATATTTATTGATTTACAAGAGAGAGAACAAAATATAAAAGGGAAACTAATATTAAACAAAGGAACTTTTTTTTCTTTTCAATTAGCGCCTATTTACCTGTGAGCTTACACACACTCTGGAACAATTAATTAATATATGTACAACACACGCTCCCCTGTGTGTAAGCCCTAATCATCAAGTCCAAGGCTATCTGCACATTTCCGTAGTTTGTCCTTATAGTCCACACCATATCTTTGATTGCATCCAACAGCAACTGGTCTGGCCTTTTATATATGCCGTTGATGTTTTCTTCGTACTGTAGACCCATTTACTATTGATGACTTTCATGCCATTTTCCCTTGGTACTAGTGTCCATACTTTGAAGTTCTCCGGGATATAATGATCTATTTCCATAATTAAGTTTGCATCAATTCTATCTTTTATTCTTTGTGAGCGTCGAACTCCTTCTTTGATCAATTTTCTTTCTTGTTCTTCAAGTCTTGCTTTGTGCCGTTCTTCTAAGATGCTCTTTGTTTCTCCTTTCTTTCTTCCTCCTTTTACACATCTTTCCTGTATCGGTTCAGTTTGTGATGAGTCATTTTCACAGTCACCACCTAGTTTTACTGAAGTATCCTCCTGAGACTTCATTTTACTCTCTGTGACAGGATTGTCTTCTTTCAAGATATGAAAGTTTTCAGCAACTATTTCTTAACAATTTCCTTTATAGGTCAAATTATCACAATTAGTATCTTCCTGAATATCATTTGCATAATCAATTTCTCTCTTATCTTCCCTAAATTTTACTGATCTGACTTCATGGATTCTCTTTGTCAATATATCATACTAGTCGAATGACCCGGGCAACGCCCGTGTTTTACCCCCGATTGAATGTTTTGATTCAAATACTATTTGTTACAATTATAAATTGGCGCCTTAAATAAATGCATATATTAGTTAATAACTATAGCCTATGTGCTTTATCTGTCTATGTACTGTTGGCTTCCGTAGGCGTCTCTTACTGGGAAAAAGAAAGAGAGGATTCCATTTAGTTATTAACTAATATATACATTTATTTAAGGAGCGACCCGCTCCAACACAATAGTTACAAAAACCAAAAAGCGAGTGGGGGGGGGCAAAGTCAAAAACAAAGTGTCTCGCGTAGTGGCGGCGCCATCATAGCCACGTGATCGTAGCCAACCAATAGGAGAGCGCCATTCCAAAGAAAAAGCAAATGGTGACAGAGATGACGCATGACGCTCGTAACTGTATATAGAATATTCTGTAAGCTTTTCTTTTAATGGAATAACCAATAAATATTCCCTTTCTACCCTTTGGTGAAAACTTGTTTCTTCTTGGTTTGCTCTCAAGCCAATGTGTCAAACATCCAAATATTCGAATGTGTTTGACCAATGGTTTCCTGCCATTCCATCTCTGCATAGGTGTATGGTACTTGATAGACCTGTGGGGTGTACAATTCTTAATGTATGCAGCTGTAGCAATTGCCTCTGCCCAAAACTTCATGGGTAATTTTGAGTCAATTAGTATGGTTCTCGCTGTATCTATAAGAGTTCTATTCACTCTCTCTGCGACTCCATTACTTTGTGGTGAGTATGTGGTGGTAAGTTGGTGATGGATCCCACTTCTCTTGAAAAGTCCTTCAAATCTAGAGTTACAAAATTCAGTTCCATTGTCGCTTCTTACATCTTTTATTCTAAGACTTAATTCGTTTTCGGCTCTTGTTTTAAATTATTCAAATCTCTCAAAGGTCTCATCTTTTGATCTCAAGAAATATACAAAGATTCTTCTACTGTAATCATCTACTATAACAAGAAAATACTTAGATCCTCCTAAAGATTGACATGGCACTGGTCCACATAAATCCATATGAATCAACTGCAGGGGCTTAACTGTATAATTTTCTGTAATATTATATGGCTTCTGAACCTGTTTTCCCATTATGCATGCTTCGCACTCTGGTAACCTTTCAAATTTTAGATCCAATCCTCTTACAATATGTCCTTGAATCATTTTTTTCATGTATTCTTCATTTAAATGGTTTAATCTTTTATGCCATAAACTTATATTGCTATTTTTATTTGATAAATGTGTATTTATAACCATGACATTTTCATTTTTTGCTATTGGCACATTTCTTAGTTTTGTTTCCATCATAAACATTCTATCTTTAATATATGCCTCAGCAACTAAATCATTCCCTTCATTATAAATTTTTGCTCCATCCTTACTGAAAATAACTGAATTTCCTTTGTTGACTAATTCGTATACTGACAAGAAATTATTCCTTAAACTTTGTACACGTAAGATATCTTTGATGCAAATATTTTCTTGGCCTTCACTTGTGTATGTAGTAAGTCTCATATCTCCTTTGGCTATGTCTTGGGTAGAGTTTTGCCCTTCTCAGATAGGTTGATTTCACTTTCATAATCTACCACATTTTCCATCAATGTTTGGGGTTAAATGTGCGGTGCATCCTGAATATATACACCATATTTGCCTATCATTTCTCCCATCTGGTGAATCTTCAAATTCTTTTACATATGTTTTAAATGCTTGCTCATTAAATCCACTTTTCATAGTATCCACTAGGTTATTTGAATGTTCCCTACTGTATTTGTGATTTCTATAACCAGGAGTCCATTTCTTTTGATATCCTTGTTTCTGTTTATCTCGAAACCAGCAATCATTAGCTAGATGTCCCTTTTTATTACAAAGAAAACATCTTTTTGGCTGAAATTGTTCAACTTTTCTATCTTTAATTCTGTATGCTTGTTCATGCCCATTCTCAACTGATTGATATAATCTCATATTTCTTCTCGACTCCTCTTCTCTTAGAGTTTGTTGAATCTCTTCAATTGTTGCCTCTCTCTTTGATCGTAAGACAATAGCAATATTTTCATACTTTGGATGTATGCCTCTGACAATATGAAATGAAAGTTCTCTTGAGGTAAATTGATGCCCTAATGATGAACTTCTAGCAGCAATATTTTTTGCCCTCGTTTTATATTCATCTGCAGTTTCATTATCTTTCATTTTAATGTTCTTTAATTCTAAGCCTATATCAATAATTTTATCTTCCAAATTGCCTGTGTATGTTTTTCTCCGTGAGTCCCATACTTTCTTAGCATTTGTTTCTCCTATGAACATTCCAGCTTTTTCATTTGTCAACGTAGTGATGATTATCCCAAATGCTTCATCATTTTTATCACTCCAAATCTCCCAAGAACTTTTGTCTTCCATATCCGGTTCTGGATCGGAAATTACACATTCAAATAATTTTCTTCCTCCTAAAACTGCGGCGATTTTCAACGCCCATATTTGATAATTAGTTCCTGTTAATGGTTAAATTTTTGTTTGGGATAAAAAATTATATTCAGCCATTTTCGCCTTTTGAGCTAATATAAACAAACCAATATAATTTAAAAATAAATATATATTTTAAATTTATTTAAATATTGGGTAGCTTTTAAACATGCAATTCATAGATATAATTTAACTTAATCTATATAAATACCTTTAATATTCTCAGAAGTGCTTCAGTTTACTGATCAGAATAAACTTCTTGCTTAATTTTCAGATTAAATATTTTCGCTTTTGAGCTTTATATTGAACAACCACGCTCTGCTACCAATTGTCGACTTTGCTTAGAATTATTAATGAAACTGATTCCAATAATTATTAATTAAACATTATATTTATTGATTTACAAGAGAGAGAACAAAATATAAAAGGGAAACTAATATTGAACAAAGGAACTTTTTCTGTTTAGGTTAGCGCCTATTTACCTGTGAGCTTACACACACTCTGTGGAACAATTAATTAATATATATACAACAATATTGTAGAAAGTGATATTGAAGAAAATCATCTAAGTGAACATTTTTCTGAAAGTGACACTGGAATATATTCAGATATGGGAATTTTGTGGGATTTTATATAGGGAGAGCCTCGAAAACCTAATGTCATTTCACATTTACTAGGCTTGAAAGGTGAAGAAGCAAAATATTAAAATACACCTTTAGAAGCTCTTTACAAGAAAATTCTTGAAATGTTTGGCCTTTCAACTCATCAAAGAGCAACTAAATCAAAGAAAAAGCATTTCTTCACAGCCTATAGGACTAAGTAAAAAAAATACCTTTTTTTTACAGATAAGTTAATTGAAATCATAAATGTATACTCTCGATATTTATTTCAATTCATTTTTAGAAGGCACTTCAAGCCATTAAGGTCAGGAACTGCAAGATAAAGCTTCCTACCAGATGTAGAGTGTGTCCCTCCAGTAAGGACAGGAAGACCTCGACTTTGTGCCATAAATGTGCAAAGCCAATTTATAAAGGACATACAATTGCAGTCTGCAATGATTGTATATAGTTTGTTTTAATTTTCCTCATGGAATTTTATATTTTTAATATTGGAAAGGAGCAATAGATTCTTATTTTATATACCACTACTAATTTTGAGCATTATTCAAGAATAATTTTTTAAATGTTTAATCTGTGTAAAAAATATAAATATTTTATTAATAATTGCCTTTTTTGAAAATTTAAGTGCTGTTACTTTGAAATAAAAAAGGTTTTGTTTTTCTTCAGATAATATTTATGTTAAAAATATACAATTATAATATCGGGTATATTTCACCCAGCGTGTGTGAGTACATTACATTTTTAGCGCGCACGCTCGAGGGTTAAAGAATTTTCTCTAAATAGGCATGATGTATGATCTGTATTTACTGTAATTGCTAATTACACACATTTTAGGGCTAATATGTCTGGTGTTCAAAGGGTTAACTTTATTTGAAAGGGGCAATGTTTGGAGAGTGACTTCAAACATGGTACTAGAATAATTTTTTTCGAGTAAATGCAACATTATATAATATTATAAAGATTTTATCTCTAATATACTCTTATATATTTTAATATATAAGTAATAAAAAGCTTTGCTTAGTATTTTTCTTAATTTTTAAATTATACATAGAGGTAAATATGTATGCTAATGATAAGAAGAACCTATTATCAAATGACTTCTTGTGATATTCAGTATTAATGTATGGAGATAGGTCAATTTAGGAAATTAAAACAAAGTGACCATTATTAAGTGGCTGCCTTTTCCTGTGTGTATGGCTGTCCTTTAATTATATGGTCTTAAAATTTTGAAAAGTAAAAAAAAAAAAAAAATTGCCAAACTGTGGCTATAGTGAACCAAAAGCTTTGTCCCATTGGGATTCACTATAGAGGGGTTTTACTGTATAAGAGCTTTGGCTAATCCTACCTTTTGTCTGAAATGGTGCTATGAACTAAAGATCCAATAAGCTCCTGTATGTGTTGTTTTTTGCATAAAGGGGTGGTAATAATGTACAGTATTGATTTGCTGTTATCTACTTCCATAGGGTAATTGATATTAAGACATAGATAGTTGAATTTATCCAAACATTTTTGTTTACTTCCCTGATTACTAGAAGTCTTTTGTCTGATGATTGTAACAAGGCTTTTACAAAAACCTCACAAACTATTTATATATTTGTATTTGGTCATATTACTTTTTATTTCTAATCTATCAAAACACACATGCAAATTGTACCTTATCATCAGTGATGTCATTTTTTTTTAAAAGCCTCTTTTTCAGAGACAGCAATCATTTTATATAGAAATGTATCATATAAAACTTGATCAATCAAGTTGACAATCAAAGAACTTCTCAGAGAAACCATCGCAAACCTTAAACTCTGCAGTAAGAAAGAGGTATAACCTCTCAGTTGACCAAACATTCTCTGTGTTAAGCCATCTGAGGTGTAGGTTACAAGGTTCTATCAGAAATAATTGGTGTGTGCGATTAAAGGGAGAGTTCAGCGCCATGTTGGACCCCATGATGGAGGAGGCATCCAGCGAGTCATTTCTACAGGTAGCTAGCTAGCCCTACTCCACTGCTGGTGTGGTAACTGTCCATCCTACAGGTACTCTAGTTCCACCCTTGGGCACCACCTCCAGGGATGACCCTACATCCTCCATTGACCTGGTCTTTGCCACCTTTTGGTTCTACCCATCTGAAGCCACCACCCTTCTCCCTACAGACATGGCCTGCATCCAGGAGCTCATGGCTCAAGAACCTCAGAGATTTCAGCCCAATAGTAAGTTTCAGTGCTTCATTTTATAAACATTCCTTCTCTCTTGGGTGGCTTGTTTTATTAACTCACTGGTGCAATTTTATTTTCACTTGCACCCAAATTCCAATCTTTTGGCCCAAAAAGTTTGCATCTTTTAAAGTTAGCCCTTTTCAAAACTTTTTTAAAATACTGTAATACTTACTGTAGTAAATCCCAATGTAATTGAAATTTGATTCACTCTATTATAATATCAAAATGGGATTATTGTATGATGATTCGCTACATTCCTGATTAAATTTAACAGGTTTTACTGTATTAAAATTTGATAAGGCACAATTTGGATTATAGATTATTAACACAAGATAATAAGACCAATATAATATAACAACGCTGTTACCGAAACGTCACACACTATTTATTTATTTGGATTTGGTCTTATTACCTTGTGTTGTATAAAAATTTGAAAAGCAACATTTGAGAGGGAAAAAAAATCATCCAACACTTTTCCTTGAATGAAATTTTTTCTTTCAAATGATATTTAATGAATATGAAAAGTAAGTTGCCCAACTCTTTTTTTTATGAAAAGTTTTCTCTTTAGGTTTTAAAATTTGATGTGTAAAAGTGAATAGAAATTAGAATTATAAATATTATTAACAAGACCTTTGCCTAATGTTGTATAATTGTGGTGACCTTATTATTTGTTTTACAAGGCATTATAGCACACTATCTGGATAGAAGACTAGGAACTACTCACTCCCAACTTTTATATACTCATTCTTATTCAATTAAAACAACTTCTTACCCTTCTTAATGTGTTGCAATGGAAAAATATCCGGAGGGCCCGGCTCATTTGTGCTGAACCCTCCCAACTGTTAAATTGTTTTTATATTAAAACTTTGAATTTAAGGAACAAGTGTTTTATTCTGTTTTCACACTTGTCACATGGGTACAGATAACTTCTATGGCATGGACCACGATGCCTATGAAGAAGCAGTGACTAAGGAGTGTCTCTTGAGGACTGGCCATTCAGAGGAGGAGATCTCCAGCTCTCAAAGAGAGTATGACCCTTTCAACCGACCCATGGGCCAGATGACTGTCTACCGCAGGAGGATCACTTGTGAGTGCAAGAAGGGAGAGAAGCCATGCTCCAGAGTCCTACCCTTCAACCAGCAGGGTTGGCCGGCCTACCTGGGGGCCCACGGGGATTGTCTCTTCCGACCTCGGGCTTGACTGGAATGTTGGAAATATCTTTGGCCTCACATTTCTCTCATTATTTTTCTGACCCCACCTCTCTACCATTGTTGTGTTGTTTTAATTTTTATTTCATTATTCGATTGACCTCATCTCTCTCCCATGTTGTGTTTAATTTTTTTCCCATTATTTAACTGACCTCTCTCTCTCATTGTTGGATTGGTTGAATTTTTGTCTCATTGATCTCACCCCTCTCCCATTGATGTGTTGGTTGAATTTTTTCCCATTGTTTTACTGACCTCACTCTCTCCATTGATACATTGATATAATTTTCCTATAATTGTTTTTTATTGACTATACTCTCTCCCATAGTTGTTTTGGCTTAAATTCTCTTTCATTATTTGATTGACCTAAACTCTCTCATCATTGTTGTGCTGGTTTAACTTTTTTCTTTCATTGTTTTACTGAGCTCACTTCTCTGGTATTTTTGTGTTGGTTTAATGTTTCACTCATTATATAACCGATCTCAATCTCTCCCATTGTTGTGTTGGTCAATTTTTTTTCTTTCAATGTTTTACTGACCTTACCTTTCCCCTTGTGTTGTGTTGGTTTAATTTTCTTTAATTGTTCTTACGACTTCGCCTATCTCCCATTGTTGTGTTGATTTAATTTATCTTATATTTTTTCATTGACCTCATTTCTCCCTTTTCCCATTGTTTTTCAACTCCATCTCTCTCTCATTGTTTGTTATCTTCACTTTATCTCTTTATTGGGCTAATTTAAAAATTATTTAATTTTTAATTTCAACCCCCAACTTTCATTCATTGTTTGTTCTCACCTTAGCACTTACTCCTTGTTTGTTGGTCTAACCCTTTTCCCTAAGTTTTGCTGATCTCACATTTTCTTTAATTTTCTCTTCACCCTAACCTTCAATCAGTTGTTTATTTTATCTCTTTCCCCTTATTTACACAAACTCACCTTTCTCATCTAATTAGTGAAAAAATATTTCCAAAGAGGTAATTTCATTCTTACTATCTCAGTAATTTGATGCAAATTTGGAACTATTTTTTCAGAAAAATTAATATTTCAAAGAATGAACTTGCTTCAGCTTTGTGCCAAAATAGCTTTTTTTATCATAAATAATTTACAAAATTCCACTTCAGTTGACTTATTATCCTAATATCAAAAATAATTAAAACTACTTTAGGGTAAATAGTTTCCTTTAATGCAATATATTTGTACAAGCCTTTAACCTTTATACTTCTTCTATAGGTGTATTTTCTGAATAAAAATAATACAATAAAACCCCTCTATAATGAACCCCAATGGGACAGAGCTTTTAATTCACTATAGACACGGTTTGGCTTTTTTTTTTTACCTTTCGAAATATTTAGAGCGTATAATTAAAGGACAGCCATGCATGCAGGAAAAGGCAGCCACTTAATAATGGTCACTTTGTTTTAATACCCTAAATTGAACCATTTCCTTACATTAATGCTGAATTTCAAAAGAAGTCATTTGATAATAGGTTCTTCTTATTAGCATACAGTTGGTACATCCTCAATGTATAATTTAATAATTAAGACAAATCCCAAACAAAGCTTTATTAATTATATATTAAAAGATACAGGATTTTTGAGATCTTTATCATATTATATAATACTGCATTTACTTGAAAAAATGTTTCTAGTACCTTGTTTGAAATCACTCTCCAAGCATTAACCCTTTTAAATAAAGTTAACCCTTTGAACACCAGGCATATTAGCCCTAAAATGTGTGTAAATAGCAATTACAGTATATAAGGTCTTGCATTCATGCCTATTTAGAGAAAATTCTTTAAAATACAAAGCCCTTTTAGGTTGAAATTGTTCAATTAAACATTTTTAAACAAATATTACTCAAAAATAAGCAGCAACATTTCTTCAATTATTTTCTAACAAAAAGGCTCTGTAAAAATAGAGGAAAATTATAAAATAGTTTACTTGATATTGGGTGTTTTTTCATTGGTAGAGTGGAAAATGATAGGTTTTGTAGGTCTCTATCTTCTGTTACATTCTCCCATTCATAATCAGAATTGTCTAAAATATCGTTATTTTCACCAAAAGAATAACTTCCCGAGTATTCTGAATCAATTGAAAATGAATCAAAAGTATCTTATCCCAAAAAATTGGATGCAAAACATGTTGATTCGATAGCGTGATCAGTAAAATCGCCTTAAAAAAATGGGGGATTACAAACACCAACCAAATTGGTAGTGAAACGGCGGCCAGTGGACATTCGCGAGCCCTGAATGAGTTATATACCTAACAAAGCTTCCATTCTAAAAGTAGCGGTCGTTTCTGAGAATTTATAAGACGATATATAGCCGCCCTGAGATGGGTAAGATCGCGGCATTTGTAACAATTTTATAATGGCCTTCTATTTTTCTCTTATATTATAAAAGTTACATTTCTTATTTCAACATGTTCTGAAAATTTTACTGCGCTGAAAAATGATTTTTCTAATAATAGCTTTTGCTTTTTTAGAACGCCTATCTTTGCCTTTTTTTTTTTTTTATTCATTTGGAAGCCATTTTAATTTTTTCTATTTCCAACTTGTCGGATGCAAAGATATTCTGTTCAATAAAAGTGTTTGATGTGTAAAAATATATATAAACATGCGGCACAAATAGAACGTAAATATGAATAAAAAATGCCCCCAAATTCATTATTTTGAAATTGCATCATTTTGTTATTTTAAAATTTATTAATTACGATATCAAGTTTGTTATAAGCATAGTATTTTAAATAGATTTTATTATTTTGGGGCTTGAAATCAGTTCGTTATAGGGGTTGTTTGCTATTTTAAAAATCACAAAGTTTGTTATAACGATGGTATTTTTTAATGTAATGGAATTGAGAATTTCGGTATAAGGTAGTTCTTTCTATCGCAGGTTCGTATTAGCGGGGTTTTACTGTATACACAAAAGGAAAATTAAATAAAGCTTAAAAGTTTGTTTAGCAACAATAAAATTTCAATTGAACTCCATTAAATTTTTTTTTTCTTTTATATTTTAACTATTATTTTTATACAGTGAATACTAAGAAGAATGATAAAAGCTTGAGCAAATGTATTAAAAGAGAAACTATAACGTAGTATTGATCTCAGTCAAGATATCTCTACTTGTTTAGCATGCTTTATATGACTCAATTTCTGTTTAACTGGAAGTACAGTTGAATCTTTTAACGTTGTCGAGCAGTCTCAACTTGTTAAGCTGATGACTCAGTGAATTACTGGAATCTTGTGTAAAGAAAGTGGTTGACAACTACCCTCCAGACTCTTAACCACCAATCTGGGGCAGAGTTTGTGTTAGCACCCACTGATGGGAAATGTTTTCTGTCAAGTAGAGATGTTCTTTGTGATGTCCACTTCCTCCTTAGTGTAAATATGCAAAGTAGGGGTTCTCCTCAACTATTTTGGTACATCACTGAAAATATCTCTGTGTTATCGCACCATATCACCCCTGCTTCTGCTTTTCTTTTTTTCAAACCATAAATAATACTCTCTCAAATATCAATTTTTGAACCTAAATATTTTGCTGCCAATTATGCTCCTTTGCATGATCTTGAGCCTTAATTAATGAGTCACTCATGCGTCAAATTTTTAGCCTTCACTCAGGTGTTCATATTGTGTTTGAAAGATCTTAACCTCAGCATTTATTATCCTGGTTCAATTGGCACTGCATTTTAACTATTAGGTGCTATAGGAAGGGCAGTAAACATTGTTACCCAGTTGTTGTGTTGGACGCTGTGATTTTGTTCAATATTAAGTTTTTTATTCATACTGTGTTAAATGAATGTTTACGGGGCAAGTCTTCTATGATACCACCACTGGCTAACAACATGTACTAGTGTGTCTGGCAGAAAAAGGGTTAAAAACTACAGTAAAACTTTGCTTACATATAAACCTGTATGTATGTAAGTAGTCCCTCCCCCATAGCTACCTAAAACCTGTGTTTAACTCTCAGCACTTTAGACAGGTTAAAAAAAAAAAGGGTTTTATTATTATTTTTTAAATCATGTTATACAATTTTATAGCTTCTAAATTTTCCCCCTCAGGACTATTCTTTTTCCAATTTATTTGGGTTAATTATTGAAGCTTATTTAATCTTTTTTTTCCTTCTATTTACAGTTAAATCTGTCTATAGCGCCCCCTCTTGGGACTCACCAAAATAGGGTGCTATAGACAGGTCACTTTTAATGTAAATCGCATCGTACTACGTATTTAAAATCGGGCGTTATAGAGAGGGAGGCTCTATTTAGAGGAGGGGGCGCTATAGACAGGTTTAACTGTATTATTATTTAAACTTTAAGTAATAATTTCTAACAATTTCTATCAATTATTAAGAATAAAAAAGAGATAAATGTCATATGCTGTAAAAGATTAAAAAAAAAAGAAATTTGGTAAAATTTGACACCAATGCAGTATCTCCTCACCTCTGGATAGGATTACCTCTTTCTGAGTATCTTAAAATATATTTTTTTATGCTTACCTGCCTATATGTAAGTTTTAGGGTCTTGATATATTTTTATAATATAATAATTTAAATAATAAGCTATTCTCTCCAATTTATTCTCATATTTCAATTGCCACTTACAAAACTACCATATGTATAATTGGAGTAATCAACATACTCTGTGGTTTAGATACCATATTTTGACAAGATGTATCCCATGACATCAGAATTCCTGAAAATCATCCTTCATTTCCCTTAAATCTTGTTTTTTCAGGCATTCTGAAATGGGTATTTAAGGCTGGAAGAGCGTAAGAACGCCAAACTATGTGAAAAAATGAAAGTTAAATTATACTGGGATCAGGGGAATAAATTAAGAAAAAGCATCTCCTGATTATGCAACAAAAAGTTGCTGATGGCTTTCGCAATCTTTCAGAATAAATATCAACTAATCTTTGATTTTTTCATTATTCTAGAATTAGCCAAATACCATTTCTTTATTAATCAAGAAAGCTAATTATTAATTAAAATTAGTAGATTATGAGATTAGTAGATATTTATTCCAACAAATGGCGCAAGCTATCAGCAACTTTTAGTTACATGATCATGAGATGTTTTCTTCTTAATATATATACAGTAAAACCCCTCTATAGTGAACCCCAATGGGACAGAGGTTCACTATAGCCACGGTTTGGCCATTTTTTGTAACTTTTCTAAATTTTTAGACCGTATAATTACAAAGCAGCTATACAAACAGGAAAAGGCAGCCACTTAATAATGGTCACTTTGTTTTAATTCCCTAAATTGACCTATTTCTTTACAGTAATGCTGAATATCAAAACAAATTATTTGATAATAGGTTCTTCTTATCATTAGCATACATGTTTATATATAAACCTATGTATTATTTAAAAATTAAGCCAAATCCCCTAGACAAAACATTATTAATTATATATTTAAAAGGTATAAGAGTATTTTAGAACATCTTTCTCAAATAATATAATACTATGTAATACGCATAGAATCAAAAAGGATGAGTTTCTTTTATTGGGAAAAACGTTTCTAGCTTTCGGACGTAAGCGGCCCTTCCACAGGAAATAATGGAACAAAAATCTTGTTCCAATTATTTCCTGTGGAAGGGCCGCTTACGTCCGAAAGCTAGAAACGTTTTTCCCAATAAAAGAAACTCATCCTTTTTGATTCTATGCGTATTACAATATATTAAAAGGATTAATCGTATTAAATATAATACTATATTTATTTGAAAAATGCCTTTAATACCTTGTTGTTTGAAAGTGAAAAGTGAAATTTGAAAATCAGAATTGTCTTAAAATATATCGTTATTTCCATCAAAGGAATAAAGCTCCGTGTATTCAGAATCAATTCAGGATGAATCAAAAGTATCCAATTCAGAAAAAATGAACGCGAAACATGTTGATACAATAGCGCGATCGGTAAAATTGCGAATAAAAAAAACGCCAATTTGCAAACACAAAATCGGTGGTAAAACGGCCGACCAGGGGGAATATCCACGAACCCTGAATGAGTCATATACCTAACAAGCTTTCCATTCTAAAAATAGAACTGTAGTGGTAGTTTTTGAGAATTTATAAGTCGATTTATTTGTGGCCCATGAGACACAGGGAACTTGGGGCAACTGTTTTTTTTTCTTCCTCTTCCAATTCCAGTTTCCACATATTCTTCTGAAGTGTATATTAAATTTTGTTTTTAACCTGTTATTCAAACTATTTCTGGCTTTAAAATTATTTGGAATTATTTTTTAGCCTAGGTTAAACTTGATATAGAACGCTTCTAAAAGGACATGCTGCCACTGTTTTTTTTTTTAGAACGCCATTCTTTGTTTCTTTTCTTTATTTTGGAAGCCATTTGTATTTTCTTCTATTTCAAAATTGTCGAATGCAAAGATATTCTATTAAATAAAAGTATATAAGTAAAGAAACATGCTCAAAATTTTGTTGTTTTAATTTTTTTTTTAAATCACAATTTTAAGTTCGTTATAAGCATAGTATTTTAAATAGATTTTATCATTTTGGGACCGAAAATTCGTTATAGGGGTAGTTCGTTATTTTAAAAATCGCAAAGTTCGTTATAACGATGGTATTTTCAATGGAATGGAATTGGGAATCGCCGTGGGTTCGTTATAAGGGAAGGTTCGCTATATCCAGGGTTCGTATTACCGGGATTTTACTGTACTTTGTTTTAACATATTCCAAACAGTCTAGGTCCTTGCTCAATTTTGCATATTTTTCCAGAGTTGCTTTAATGTACTTTTTTGCTGTATCGCAATCATGATCAAACCAAGGGTTCGACTTTGTGTTATCCGTTTTTGTCGCAATTTGCATACCAGTTTTTAACTTGCATTTTTGATCTGCTTGACGATGTTATTCATTATATTTTCAATCGAGTTATTCCAGGATCAATAAGCTCTCCCCAAGTTTTTACGCAAATAGCATTTTTCTTTCAGGTTTCCATATGTACCTTTTCTTTGATATTGAAGAAAAGTTCATCACTTGTTTCCTTCCCCAACAGGTATTCACTTTTAAATAAATATATAAATAACTATATAGTGCAAAGCATAAAGGATCCACGATTTAAGATAATGCTTCTTTCAGGTGAATCACTCCTAAAACTAGTGTGCAATCAAGCTCCTACAAAAGTTGCATATGACTATAGTTATCTTGTTGAGCATTCATTAAGTTTTTTTTTTTTAATAATTCTGTAGTAATAGTAGCAGAGATATATAATAATAGGAGCTGTTCAGTAAGGGGGATTTGCCTAGTTTTGTTCCAAATAGAGAAACAAGAGTTATAATAGAACAGGTTTCTTATTGGGTTTATTGATTGTACAGCAGTACTATGACATCTGGTCACAAAGATCTTTTTTGTAAAGTTGTAATATTTTTGTTCTCTTTCTTTCTCCATTTTCCAAATATAAAAAAAAATAATTTGAAACACTTTAATCCCCCTTGCATCATATCATTAGTATAAAAAAATTTTAGTATAAGAAATAAAATTTTATTTTAAAGCAAAATGCGAAGCATAGGGATATACACTACAACAATATTCTGCTTGAATTAACCTGGGATATAGCTAACCTTCCCTTATAACAAACATGAAATAATCCCTAATTTCTATTTTATAATACAGTGAACTATGGCTATATCAGGTTCGATTCCCGCATTGGACACTTTTTTCTGTTTAAAGAAAAAAATGCTCCAATGGCCCCCGATTCTTGCAAAAGTCCAACCCCACCAGCGAGTGCAAGTAACCAAACGGGGCTCTGGCATTAGTAAGTGCAAAGTCGAACTGCTTTTCACATGTGTAGACATGTGGTGCACTTACAGTAAAAGCAGTCGCTAACTACCCACCATGATTATCATGGCCTGTACCACGTGTACTAGGGATAAGCAAAAAAAAAAAAGGCTATATCGAACCATGGCTATAGTGAACCCCAGTTTCATTCCCATTGAGTTCAATATAGAGGGATTTTACTGAATAATTATAAGATATATAATGTAACTAAAGTAATATTTTTATCCCCCCCCCCTCAAAAATATATAATAAATGTATAAATAATATAATTGCCATTTTTAAAAGAAGCAACTAAAACCTCAAATTTGTCTAAATGTTCTGTACCAATGTACAAACCCTGTGGTGTCTTCTTCACCTTTTGTTACAACAGCCTGGGCAGTTATTTATTTTTTTTTATTTTAAACTCACAATAAAAATTTTTGGCATTAGGTATCTTTTATTATTATAATATTGATCCTTTAAAGGTAAAGACTCTTCTAGTAAGATATATCAATTAAGAAGTATCAGAAGATGAGTTTCTTTTATTGTATGAATGCTACGAGCTTTCGGGCAAAAGCCCTTCGACAGGCAAAAATTATAACTATACTTAGAAAGATAACGATTTATATATGGTAATCTTAACAGAAGACCGTTTTTAGAGGAAAGTAAATATTAAATCTGCAGTCTGAAACCACGAGACGGCGCATGGTTTGGGCTATTGAAATAAACATGTGGGAGGTTTAAATGTAGTTTGTGTAGGCTGCGGGGATGTCTATTTTTCTATTTATGCTGTGTAGCTTGGATGAAACTATGGATTCCAGAACCAATCTCTGGTGTAGGTTGGAGATATTTTTGTAGTGAATGGTTGGGTTAGCAGTGTCAAAGGAATGGCCAGAAGATGCAATGTGTTGAAAAATAAGGGAACGGGTATCTCGGTTGGTGATGTTGCGTGTGTGTTTCTTTTTTTTATATAATATAATGAACAATATGACTATATATAGTGAACCAAACGTTCAGTCACATTGGGGTTCGCGAAGATTTACTGTAATTTAAGACTAAAGTAAAACCCCTCTTTAGTGAACTCTCCAATGGGACTGAACCTCTTTGTGGTTCACTATATATATATATATATTTAATAGTTCTCTATATTATAAAATAAAAATGGGAATTATTTCAGGTTGGTTTTGAGGGAAAGTTCATTATATCCCAAATTCGTTTTAGCCAGGTTTTACTGCATTTTCATAATAAGAAAGTCCAGTTTATGTAAATCGCCATATATTTCTGTTTTAATATTCTAAGGATTGTTCTATTATGTAATTTTTTTGTTATATAAATCACTCTAATTTTTCTTTAGAGAAAGGCTGTGAAAGTTTTTCTCTTAAAGCTGTTTTTTTTTTTTTTTTATATAAAACATTTCATTGCCAAATATTTTTGTTATTGTAAGTTTTTAAATAACTCCTTTCAAGTATTACACAAAATTATATTTGAAATATGTTCTACTAACACCTTAAATCTAGCTATATTCATAAAGAATGCTTCTATTCAAAATCACCAAAAAGCTTTAGCTATTAAAACAGAATATTTATCTTTCTATTTACATATCCTTTCTTTTTCATATTCGGCAAAGACTCCTATGAGGGACAAGGAGAAGCCATATTTTTCAGGTGGTGTCTTACAGTAGATTATCTAGAACCTATCTACTTTTGTGAACGATTGGATTTGATTTTCCCTACTCTTGTATATATATGTATTAAAAACTTAAAAAAAAAGCATATCCTGACGCGTTCACATGAACATTTCATTTTTTTATTATTTTTATTTATTTTTTTTCATATATATATATATATATATACAATATATATTATGATTTTACTTTTTAAATAAAAAGTATAATTTTCAAATTATATATAATTTGAAGTCACTTTATTCTGACACACATGACACTTCATTTTTAAAATATACATACTCATTCCAAATCTATATATATAATTGCCTTATTCTGTCTGAAGCTCACGGATAGAATGTGTGCCCATTGGCTGCCGGCGAACACGTGTCCTCCCTGCCCCCCTCTAGACAACCCTGTTATCAGCTGTGTGATACATACACCTGTCTATAGCGGCCATTCTAGACAACCCTGTTATCAGCAGTGTGTTACATCCACCTGTCTATACAGACCACCCTGTCTATAGCGACCACTGACCACCCTGCCTATAGCGACCACTCTAGACAACCCTGTTATCAGGTGTGTGATACATCCACCTGTCTTTACAGACCACCCTGTATATAGCGGCCATTCTAGATAACCCTGTTATCAGCTGTGTGATACATACACCTGTCTATAGCGGCCACTCTAGACAACCCTGTTATCAGCTGTGTGATACATCCACCTGTCTATACAGACCACCCTGTCTATAGCGGCCACTCTAGACAACCCTGTTATCAGCTGTGTGATACATACACCTGTCTATACAGACCACCCTGTCTATAGTGACCACCCAAGACAACGTTTTTAAAATATATTCACACTCGGGTAAAACCCGGGCGTTGCCCGGGCCATTCGTCTAGTGATATATATAGAGTAAAACCCCGATGGAACAAAGCTTTTGGTTCACTATAGACACACGGTTTATCCATTTTTTTACTTTTAAATTTTTTTAGACCATATAATTAAAAGATAGCCATACACACAGAAAAAGGCTACCTATTAATAATAGACACTTTATTTTAATTCCCTAAATTGACCTATTTCCTTACATTAATTTTGAATAATAAAATAAATTATTTGATGATAAGCTCTTCTTTTCATTATATAAAGCATACATGTCTAGTTTAAAAATTAAGACAAATCCTAGACAAAGTGTTATTAATTATATATTCAAAAATATAAAAGTGTTTTAAAACATCTTTATCATATTGTAGCAAAGTATTTATTATTTTATTAACAGAGTATCATTTTTTAGGTTTATATTTTGCTACACTGTAAAATTCCCTCATTGCTTATTGTTGGTTTATCATTCATAGTTTGTTATTGCCTCAAAAAATTGCTGTGTCATACTGGAGTTTGTCTTCCCTAATTTTCCAAGTGGCATTTTGGTGGCGATGCAGGGTTAATTAGGGAAGTCAAACTGAAGATCGCCGAGGAGACCTTGAGGCCATGGGTGCTGTGATCTACATTTTTGGAGACTGGCTCCAGAATTCCTCCGCCGTGTCAAAGCCAAGACTTCCTTCCAAGATGACGATTTCCCTATAGACGACAATACTATGACAAAGCCGCTCTTCACGCCACAATAAAAAGGACACAAAGGTACTAGGGACAATGTTCCAAGACTTCGATGGAATCCTTGGCAGAAACACGACAGATCCATGTCAGTAACTACAATAATTGCAAGAGGTGGGTCACAGCTCCCAAAGAGAAGGAGCTATGTAGCAAAGTATTTATTATTTTATTAACAGAGTATCATTTTTTAAATATTTATACATAATGTGATCAATAATTTCCAGGAATGCTAAATATTTAAAGAAATACACAAAACTATAATAAAATTTTATTTAAAATTTCTCAAAATAATCACCGTCACTATCTATACACTTGTCCCATCTTTTTTTAAGATATCAAAACACTTCTGAAAATCCTCATCTTTCAGGCTTTTCTAAATATTCTTCGTATTCTCCTCTATTTCAGTTATTCAATCAAATCGACGTCCTTTTTAGACTTTTGTTAATTTTAGAATAAAGGAAAACGTCGTTGGGAGCAAGGTCAGGAGAATAGGGTGGCTGGGGTAGTAAAGCAATTTCATGTTTAGCCGAATAGAGTTGTGCAGTGACGGCCTCATGTGTCCGTGCTGTCATGATGCAAGAGCCAATTTTTCTGATGCCATTTTTCGGGTCGTTTCTGACGCACGGCCTCCCTTAAAAGTCGCAATACATCAAGATGTTGATTAATGGTCTGACCCTCGAGCACGAATTCATAGTGTACCAATCCCTTTACATCAAATAAAGTGATAAGAAGACACTTAAGCTTCGATTTGATCATCCTTGCTTTCTTGAATCTTGATTCTCCAGGCTCTAGCCCACTGGCTTGATTGCTTCTTAGTCTCGGGATCATATCCGTACACCCTTGTTTCATCTCCCGTGATAACACTTTTGAGCAAATGGGGGTCAGAATTAAATATTTCGACCATGTTTTTGCACGTTTCTTTGCGATACTCTTTCTGCTCATTCTTTAAGAGAAGTGGGACAAATTTAACCGCGGATCGTTAAAGATGCAGATCACTCTTTATGATGGTTTGGCATGTTCCAAAATAGATATCCAAGTCTTCTCTGATAGCTCTCTGATAGTTATTCTTAAGTTTTCTTTGATCGATGACTTGATTTCGAGGGCATTTTCGGGGTTTCTTATCGATAAAGGTCTGCCACTGTGTAGATCATCCTTGACGCTTGTTCGACCAGCTTTAAATCGGGCAAACCATTCAAATGTCCTCGATTGTGATAGGGCATATTTTTTAAAAGTCTGCTTCAAAATTTGAAATGATTCGGAAACTGTTTTCCCCAATTTAAAGCAAAACTCTATGCAGACTCGCTGTTTTTCAATACAGTCCATACTGGAGTTAGAAAATAAATTGATGTGCTGATAAACTACTGAATAAACCATTGAAAATTTTTGCATGTAGGAACTGAATATATAGATTAATATATGAGCTAATCAAAAATAAAATCAGACAAATAATGAACTATTTTTCATTTTTTTTCTTTTTTTATTGCATTAGTATATTTGTTTCTTGTCAACTTCATTAGTCCACCATTTAATCATAGAAGCATGTTTATTAATGGGGAATTTAATCTTCAAATATTTATATGCTTCTTCTCTCAATAAATTCGTGAGTGCGTTCACTATCCCATCAATGTCTGCCTCATCTTTCACTCTGCTTATATCAATTTCCAGTTTGTTTGTATATTGTGATGATATTTTATTAGAAAAAATTGCCTAATTCGCATCTTTTTCAAAGAATTTCCACGTGGAAATTTAATTATTGAAGAAATAACCATTCTTTAATTTGATATCAAATTCAACAGCAACATGGTCCGAAATATTTGTCAGATCAGAGGTATTGCAGTTATTATCTTATCTATCTATCTATCGCTGTAAGATAATTTCACCTGGCAGTACAGAAGATATATTTAATTGAACGTTTTTAGTTGTTTTCGAAATAGAAACAAGAAAAATAGACGAGTTCCCGGGGCCTGTACATATTCTCACACTCTTTCTCTTTTTAGAGCTATGTGATGCAATAATTATTTAATGAAACTATGATATAGCTAATATATTCCGATGATTTATAATAATGATTTTTTATTATTATTACAAAATTAGCACAAATTCCCTTTTTTGATTAATCAAGAAAGGCTAAACACGTATGCGTTCCAGGCTGTTGTTCCTCATCAGCGTGGTGTGAGCTGAACCTCAACGACCAAAAATGCGGGTCTTTGAGGCTTGCTGAAAAATCAAGGAAAAATAAATACTAGAATAATTGAGATTCAACCGTTTATTGATATTTATTACGACAAATGTCCCAAGACATCAGCAACTTTTTGTTGCATGAAGAGGAGATGGCTTTCTCTTAATAGATCATTCAAGTGTAAAATAGTTTAAAAGTAGAGAAGAAGAGGGTAATATAATAAACGCATACCCTCTGGTTGTGCGACTGAATGGTACTATGCTGTCTAGTTTCAAGATAGCTAGGTAGAAATGGGCTCTAGGCAACATTCAGTTGCACGATCTAGAAGTGCACTTTCTTCTTCTTTCCTACTTTTAAACACTTCCAAGCATATTTCTGCGCGTTTTTGCGTTTTTTTTATAACCTTTAAAACCTTTTTCTAGAGTTATAAGGAAACAGTGAATATGAGTCTTGAATACACTGCCAAAAGCCCGAAACGTGTATGCGACTGTTTTTTATTATTATTATTTTACTTAATATAATTAAATAAACGACATTGAAAAATTCTATAAATAAATAAAAATCCTCACTTAGTTGATATATATTTCATTAACTAGATAATTTAAAAACCGCGCGAAGGGGTGGGACCAAGGAGCTGAAATTAAAGTTCGGTGCCGGCCGGGATGGAAGGCCCCGAGAGACATCTCGGCCTCACAAATCGATGATTCAAACTTTATGGATGGCCCGTCGCTCGCTGTATCGAGTCGTTCCTTCTCTGCCTGGTACTAAGGAATTCTATGTTATATCGTCGCTTCTTCTTTCTTATCTCCACACTGGGTGAAGTAGAATGCGTCTGCCTTTGTCATTAAGACTGGGAGCACTACTCAGTGGCAGGCCGACTTAGCTCAAAAAGAAATGGCCACCTCTGACATGAGGAAAAGACACCATGTGCAGCCGCTCCTAACATGGAGTACAAACTCTGCTCATCCTGTATCCCTGGATTAGGAGCCATTACAGGGTACTATCAGCCGGGCGAGATGAGCCCAGGTTTTTTACCGAGCTTCTTACTGCTCCCCCTCCTCCTTTTTCATTCTGTCTTGGGACCGGCAAGGACGGAGTTATATCGTCGCTTGAAATTGATAAGTTTTTCAATCTTTATAGACTATTTTTGTCAAGGCGATCCCTTTCCAGCGTCCCTTCGAGTAAAGTTGGGAGATCTGAGGGGATTTGACAAATCTGATATTAAACATATTCCTTTCACTATTTAAACAAGGTAAAACCCCTGGAGTAACTTGGTAAAGAAAACATATCATCCTCTTTGTCTTGAATGTTTTCTTTATATTCCTTTCACGTTTTTTTTTTCTCATTAGGTTTGGTAAGGCTAAATTATGTTAAGGTTAGAAGAAAGGTAACACTTAATTTTGGATTTGGCAACGTATCTTGTTGTATATATATATTAATTAATTAATTGTTCCCACAGAGCATGTGTGTAAGATCACCAGTTAATAGGCGCTAACCGAAAGAAAAAAAAGTTCCTTTGTTTGATATTAGTTTCTCTTTTATATTTGTTCCCTTTCTTGTAAATCAATAAATATAATGTTTGATTAATATTCTTGGAATCAGTTTCATTAAAAATTCTAAGCTAAGTCAACATATCTCCTGGTCTCCCACCATGTTTAGAGAATTTACCGATAACGCTGTGAAAAAACACCGTACAGGACGTGGTACCATTGAAATTTAGACCTACAAGACTGCTTCTATAAAGATACCGTCTCCAGATTTTTGATTCATATTATATCCATTATTATTTTTTATTTCAATTATTTCGCGATGTGTTAACAAATATAAAATTGGAAATTATATAAATTTAGATATAATTGTGTGTGAAGTATATATTTAAAAAAAAATTAAATTCCCCCCTCCTTTAAACCAATAAATTGTAAGAGAAATTCCTAGCAGACGGCCCGCGGCAACTCGGGTGGCGGAAGCCCCCGCCTAACCCAACGGTCGCGGCGGCCCGACCAATCAAGTGGCAAGAGCCGTCAAGACGACAGTGTAAGAATGGTAACGCTGGAAATTCGGCATGTTCTATTCTTCTTCAGTATCTTTTTTCAAATTATATTTTTTTAAATAAATAATTTTATCGCCTACAATATAAGTGAGACTTTTTATTTTACCAAAGAGCCGACGACCAGAGGAAGCTAACAAAATTAACACATAAAATTCAAAAGAGCAAATTAAAATTATTATATGTATGTGATATCTTGGGACCTCTGGGACCAGTGTTACCTGATGCTAGACGAACCTCGATGTTACCTCTACCGTGCAGTCGTGGTGGAAGGCGACACAGTTGGGCCAAAGGTGAAATAAACAAACAGAGATTCCACGAAAAAGCGTCTGAACGTCAATAAGGAATGGGACGAGGAGGTAGGAAAGGGTTACCTCTATAGGAGCAGCCTGCGCGGACTGGGGACTGAAACAAAGACTGAAACAAAAGATTGAATAACTGAGGCTTGGGGCCTCCTTTTATAGCTTCCCTGGGTCCAGGCAGGTCACTGCCCTTTTCTGACGTAAACAGGGGGGGGGGGGAGTCACATCATCCAGGAGGGCCACGACCCCGTAAAAATTGGACTGGGCTCGATAGGCCTACTTGCTTATTCTCACTTAGGCCTGATTAGTTTTAACCTTAATTTTCTCCTGTTATTCTCCATTCCTTCTATCTGTACAGTTGCTATACTTTATTAGAGTCTTACGCGGTACAGATTGATGTTATTTGATGCTTTCAATTTGCAGTAAATAACAAGTTATATACAGTCACGTGGTGAAATATGTGGTAGTAGATATCTGGATTATTTACAACAATTCCATGGTCTTAAATCATCACAGATGGCCCCGGATGTGAGAGGATTCATATGGAGGGATTTAAGAGAGCGGAATAGGAAGACTGTTATTAAAAAGTAATTTTTAAAAATTAATTGAAATTTTTCTATTTCTATTTCTCTTTGAAATAAATTTCGATTTTTAAAAGAAACATTCGCGGTATAATTTTAATTTTCGTTTTACAATGAATTGGTATATAACATGGGGTTGATTTCTATATACCCATAAGATATAATAAAGTATAAACAACTAATACTAATCATACAAGTAAAAATAAAAATAGGAATAAAAGATTTAATAGAGAACATATAATGATGATAGGTAAAAATATAAATGATTGGATGGGTCAATCATGATCTCTTCGTGAGGGGCGTTAGAAAGGGTTGAGGGGTTAGTGATTATTAGGTTGAGGCAATGTCATCTTGACTCAAGTCCCAAACCATTTGATGTGCACGGCGCGGAAAACCTAGGCCATGTTTCACATGTAAATTTAAGAACCGAATAAAGTTACAGTACCACAATCGAATAGTAAGATAAGGGTGATTGTTATGGGTATTATGAATTAGTCGTTAAGACGTACGCATGCAGGATAAATGAGGGCGAAGATCAGTGACCAGAAATCAAAGTTTTAATTGGAGTCGTCAGGGGCTCAGCGAGAAAAAGAGTAAAAAAAAAAAGATGTGCCAGCGTGTGGCATGAGAGTGCCCTGGAATATATATATAAAAAAATACAATTTGCACGTGTCCAAGCAAGGAGTTGGGATAGGAAAATCTGGGGGACGGTGTGTCAATATTGTTCATTACGAAATCAAAGTAGGTCAAGTCTAGCCTGCGAAGGATTGTTAAAAGTTCCTGCGGAAAAGGGATGTTAGTATTTATTAAGAAGTAACCTTTAAAGTGGTTGATTAAGAGGTTATTGAAGATTGCCCTGTTTTTATATCATGATTTTTAGTTTGATTATAAAAGAATATATCATTGAGATATGAAATTGCGAAATTAAGGCTTTGCATATAGCGTTAAAGGATTTGAAAATTCGAAAATAGAATTGCGAAGTTAAATGCAAATAATTAAAAAAAAAAAGTAAAAATAGTGATGACATAATACAAAGATTAACACACTATAGCAGTATATAAGGGGTAATAGAAAGTGAACATATTAAATTAAAAAAAATAAAAAAATTCCGCTCTCTTAAATCCCTCCATATGAATCCTCTCACATCCGGGGCCATCTGTGATGATTTAAGACCATGGAATTGTTGTAAATAATCCAGATATCTACTACCACATATCTCACCACGTGACTGTATATAACTTGTTATTTACTGCAAATTGAAAGCATCAAATAACATCAATCTGTACCGCGTAAGACTCTAATAAAGTATAGCAACTGTACAGATAGAAGGAATGGAGAATAACAGGAGAAAATTAAGGTTAAAACTAATCAGGCCTAAGTGAGAATAAGCAAGTAGGCCTATCGAGCCCAGTCCAATTTTTACGGGGTCGTGGCCCTCCTGGATGATGTGACTCCCCCCCCCCCCCCCCCCTGTTTACGTCAGAAAATAATATACGTTCTTTAACATTGACCATAGTAGCGGGAGAGAGATATGAAACAAAGTAAATAAACGAATTTATAAAGTAAGAAAGTGTATAAAATGACTAATGCAAATCAGTGATATAAGCATGAAATATAAACTTGAGATTATTAGAGATGAAAGATAAAATATAAAGTTGATTATAAAATAGAGTCATAAAGCAAAAGTAAAAACAATTTGGTAAAGAGGAAAAGTAACTAATATAAAATGACAATAGGCTGGGAGGAGTTTAAGTAAAAATGATATTATAATAGTTGATCTCAAAAAGGTCCATAGTGCATTGCCAGTCATGAAAACTATTCAAACACACGGTATGACAATATTATCCTAAACTGATTGGTTAAGGTAAAAAAATATATATAAGAGCAAAGTAATGATTATTTACAAGATATTAAAATGAAAACAAAAAATGTCATTCGAGAAGGGAAAAAAAGCAGAATTGTATAGAAGTGACATATGAATGGAAGGTTGCTCTTAGCTGGAATTCAAGAAGTAGGTCAAAATGGATGTTCCTGTTTTTAGGATGGGTGAGGTGTTGTAAATTTTCCTCGGTTGAGATACCTTTGGTCTTGTTGGCATAAGTTTTTCTAACTTATCGAATTTGTTTTATGTTTGACGCGGCTCGTGGGTCACATTGTTTACAACTGTGAAACTTACTGAGTCCTAATCTTGTAGATTTTTTGTTCCCTGCGCCACGTTTAGGTGAAAACGTGATTCTTCCTAAATCGGCATTTATATTGTGTGTGCAGGAAACACGGTGATCTATTCTAACCGGTCAAGGGTTGTTTTTTTTAAACATATGTGGGTGTGTATGATTTTTGTAGGTAAAATGTTGTCCTTGGAACTAAGTGTCGATGTTAAGTGGACAAGTTAATCGAGGGCGATAATTCATTAGTAAGGAGCGCTGTTAAGTTAATGAGAGCGACAATATAGCTGCGGAGAAAGGTGAACAGTTGTGGTAAATTCGCTCTGAGGTTGGTGGATGGAGAGAAAATCTAGACTTGGTGACTTGGTTTTGGGTTATTAATGAAAAAATAGATATTTTGATTCATTGGGTATCAGTAGGCGGGATTAGTTATTGAATTAATTAGTTATTTTGTTAGTGGACTGATTTGTTAGTGAAAGTAGAATGAACGTGTCATACAAGTTATTTGTAGCTAAATGGCCACGGGGAAGAAGTTTCCTGTACTCTAGTAGGTGGTTCCGTCTCTAGAGTGAGTGGAGAGGCGTCTCTACGTGTTGTCCTCCGTAGGGGTGCCACTGACTGATGTCCAGTGAAGCTGTAAGCTGGCCGTCTGTCCTTGGTCGTCTGAGGCGGCGCACGTGTCTTGAAACTCTTGGGTCTTCGCTCTGTGTGTGCGCCATTGGGAGCGTCGCAGCCGTACGCGAAATTGCACCGGGGACGCCTGGTGTTGAAAAACCAAGGGGTGCACACAGTAGTAACACCCCCCCGCCTTCTCGTTGGTTCCTCGTGAAAACCTCGTGCCTCAGAGGTCCCTGACTCGTCGGCGGATTCAGGGAGTACTGGATAAGGGTACGAGGGCTAAAGGGGGGGGAGTCCTATGGGAGCGTAGGACGGGTCTTTCTAAGTCCGAACGAGAGGGCTCGGTCAGCAACCTTGCCAATGAACTCTCGGTGACGCCTGTGGGTGAATGGTCAACCCCATGAAGCCAGACCATAATGGCGGGCGCGAGGGGCCTACCAATGGCCGCTCGGTGCATGGAGAATGCATCATTCCTTCTGGCTGTGTGTGGATCTAGATTTCAGCGAATTACAGTGGACGCAAGGGCCGCATTGAGCCCATATCGTCCCTGGCCCTGCTTCGCAGGGCCGAATTTCCTATCTGTAGCTAAATGGCCACCCCCCCGCCTCCGCGTGGTGTCCCCGCGTCAACCTCGGCACCTCAGAGATCCTTGATTCGACGGCAGATTCAGGGAGGACTGGGTAAGGGTGCGAGGGCTAAAGGGGGGGAGTCCTATTGGAGCGTAGGACGGGTCGATCTAAGTCCGAACGAGAGGGCTCGGTCAGCAACCTAGCCAATGAACTCTCGGAGACGCCTGTGGGTGAATGGTCAACCCCATTGTAGCCGGACCATACTGGCGGGCGCGAGGGGCCTACCAAAGGCCGCTCGATGCATGGAGAATGCATCATCCCTTCTGGCTGTGTGACGTGGTTTTTCAGCGAAAAACAGGGGATGCAAGGGCCGTTGAGCCTATATCGTCCCTGGCTTTGCCGAATTTCTATTCTGTAGCTAAATGGTGCACACAGTAGTACCACCCCCCCGCGTTCACGACGTTCCCTGCGTAAACCTCAGTACCTCAGAGGTCCTTGATTCGACGGCAGATTCAGGGAGTACTGGATAAGGGTTCGAGGGCTAAAGGGGGGGAGTCCTATTGGAGCGTAGGACGGGTTTAACTAAGTCCGAACGGGAGGGCTCGGTCAGCAACCTTGCCAATGAACTCTCGGAGACGCCTGTGGGTGAATGGTCAACCCCATGGAGCCAGACCTTAATGGCGGGCGCGAGGGGCCTACCAATGGCCGCTCGGTGCATGGAGAATGCATCATCCCTTCTGGCTGTGTGACGTGGTTTTTCAGCGAAAAACAGGGGATGCAAGGGCCGTTGAGCCTATATCGTCCCTGGCTTTGCCGAATTTCTATTCTGTAGCTAAATGGGATATCGTAGTAGATTAATTGGTTAGGGATTAGAACGGTATATAGTAAGAAGCACGCACTAATATTTGATTTAATAGATGGTGAAAATTCATTAGAGTGACACCCGGCAATGGCGATGGGTCGTGACAAGAAAATGTCGGCATGTATCTGTTTCTTAGCTCGTGTCCAACGAAAGAGGGGGGCGAAATTATTTTTAGCGAGTTCCGGGCGGTGGCGAGGGATGTTTATTTAGGTCAGGGGCCCCTTTTTTGGGGACCATCTTCCTTGGTGGTAGTCTCTACCTTTCAGTTGGACTGGGTTAGAGTTAGATGTACCAGTGGAAACGCGGTTATTGCCTGGTTTTCTGATGGCTATGGATTAGTGACATTGGTTTTGTCATTCTGTTTAGTGTGATCCTTACTTACTATTATTGAAAGATCTTTGCAGTAAGATGAAAAATAAAAGGGCTGAGCATGTCGGGGGTATAAGACGGAATTTCTGAGCTTCAAAAATTGTGGGACATAAATGTTTAAATTCTACTAAGTGTACATCAGGTGTTACGCGAGGTGTTTGTGGTTGTAGAACTATTGGCGGGGCGCGAGGTATAGGATATTTTATGTATAGTATTTAAGTTTGTTCACATGGACGGTATAATTTTCATTATTTACGGGTCGATTGGGTCTATTAATTCGGACTACGTTCGGAGATATTATCTCTATAATTGTAAACACAAAAGCCTTTTGATTTGTCACGTTTGGTGACAAGCGGGATGGGACTGACATAGGGAGATACAGAGGTTGTAATTATCCCGTGTTCAAGCATTTGTTCGATTTGTGTTTGTATTTCAAGTTGGTCATTTAGGGGTACTCGATAAGGACGTAAGGCAATTACCTTGTCCGAAGTAGTATTGATTTTTACGGTAGGTATTTTAAGCCTAGGGACGTCGTATTTATTGGCGGCGAAAACGGGTGCAAATTGATGCAGTACCTTGTGTAAATTATAGGGACAGTGACCTAGGTTACTTGTGTCCAAAGCTATGCAAGAGAAGGACATAGAGGCGTTGAAAATAGGATCAGGAACATTACAATGGATTCCTGCCTATATTGGGATCGGAGGTAATGAGATGGCAGCTAAATTGGCAAAGGAAGCCAGAAGGCTGAGCCAAAGGAAAGAACAAGTGTCATTATTTGACGCTGACGCTTTGGAAAAATACAAGATAATTAAACAAAAAATAAGAAAAGATTAAAATACGAAATAATCCCTGAGAGAAAATGACAAAAACTATAACAAGACTTAGAACAAAACACTATAAAGGAATGACAATACATCCAGATGGCACAAAAACCTATAGGACATGCAACAACTATTCTGGCGTGGAACTAACACCTACCCACATATTCTCATGCCTAGCAATGGCTTTGCAGAAAATTGACATAGACCCAGAGCGGCATCTTTACACACTCAATATAGTGAACATTGCTTCTGCTGCTATGGTAGAGATGCATGGAGACATCTGAGGCACTTTATTAGACACGACAACAACAACAACGGCATTCCAGAGTAAAATAAATTATCAGAAATATATAAATATTTTTCAAATAAATTGAAATAAATATAATCGATACTGAGAGAGAGTTGAATTCAAAAAATTGGAAATTTATTATCTTTGAAATTTGAATAGCTGAGAGGATTCCAGCAAACAGCACCTAAAATATCAATTTTATTTTCTATATGTTTTAATTTTCATATATTTATTTTACATATCTCAGATTTTATTTAAAACCCGTCAACCAATTCTTCTACTTTTGGCGAAATTGTATTTTATTAATTTATCATTTGATATTATTAGGTTCTGGTATTCAAAAAGTAAAAATACGTGTCGATCAGTTATATTTTTCAATTTATCAAACAATTTGGCCGCTGAATCTCTGATTCTGGTAGAGCGCCATTTAGCGAGTAAATTTGTAACTAAAATCAATTTCTAATATTGCACTTTTTGCCATAAAAAATCCATTGCATCCTTAACACAATGGTGTTTACCGCATTGCTCTAGCGCAAATATTCGCGGAGTTATTAATTTTTTAAAATTGTGCAAGACTTTTGGATCACCCTGTATTTATTTTAATTCATTTGAAAAATATTTATCTAATTCCGATAATTTATTTTACTCTGGAATGCCGTCACTACTGGATAAAGCACTCTTGGTGAATTTTTTAATTGCAATTCGGAATCTGCCATTGGAGCTTTACAAGCATTTCGTACCTTTAAAGGTATCCGAAGCGGTAAAGGACCCATGAGTTGCTACTCTCTAAGTCGAATGATGAAAAATTTTGAGAAGACTGGATCTCTGGAAGCAAAACCTCGGAGTGGAAACCATCGACATGCAAGTCAGTGGCTGCTACGGTACCGCAGAATGTTGAAGCTATTGAAACGTTATCCACGTATGGAGAAGTAAGTGCTCGACAAGTTTCTCGACAAACGGGGATTTCGTATGGAACAGTTTGGAGAGCACTAAGAATTATTCTTGAATAATACCTGTACAAAATTCAAAGATTTCACGAGCTAAAAGTCGGCGAACTTGAGAAGCGTCATGAATTCGCTGCAGGGGTTTTCCGGCAAATTGATATTAATGAAAACTGGCTGTCAAATGTTCTGTGGACAGATGAAGCTCACCTTTCTCTGAAAGGAGAAGTTAACACTCAAAACAGCCGCATTTGGACAACAGAAAACCCTAGGTTCACTTCCTCTTTTTTTATCGGACCATTTCTCTTTGAAAAAATCAATGGAATAACTTTTAAAACCATTTCTTTAACTGTTGAATGTTATGTTCAACCTTTGAGAGAAAAGGTTATTTCCATATTGCAAGACAGACAAGTACTAAGCGAAATAAAATTCATACAAGATGGAGAACTTCCTCATATCTCCTGCGGTACCAAACAATTGCTGAAAAATACGTTCAGTGCAGATCGGGTTATGAGTCGCCATTTTATACAACAGTGGCCTTTAAGATCACCTTACTTGACGCCTTGCGATTTTTGGCTATGGGGGTACATCAAGTCGCGTGTTTATCGATGCTGGCCTACCACATTGGCCATTTTAAAGGCTTCTATCAGACGGCACTTATTAATTTCAGCAAATATTTTATTTAATGCTGTCCAATCTGTCATCTATCGTCTGCAGGCGGTGTTTGAGAATGAAGGGCGCCACATAAAGCAAGGATTGTGACCTAATACAAGAGAGAAGACAGTTACCCCATGTGTTATATAAGTTGCCATGTATTATATTAACTACCAATATTTTGGAGCTCTTTGTGTTGGATTATGGAGATAATAAATCCTGTCCTCACCTCTTGACTTTTTTTTTTGTAAACAGTAATTTTTTGTTTGTCATTTGCTCACATCTTATATTATGTCGCGCAGACCAAAGTGTTATAACTTCTCAAATAACACTGGTACACACAATTTTACCCCTTATGTTTAGTTTATCGCTTTTCGCTCATTAGAAGAAATAGCATACGGAATATATATATAATATTCTCTGTACACCCCTAACTTTAGATATTTTGCGCAAAAAATGATACAAAATTATTTTACTACCACGTTATTCAACGCAAAAGGTCGAGCTAAAAATGATTTTTATTCGAGGGGACACATAATAAGCAATGATAACATTTGAAAACCCATAGGATATTTGGAATAAAGTACGGCAAATATATATTTTTGTCACCCCCC
The DNA here is from genome assembly GCA_030710605.1 of Cordylochernes scorpioides. NCBI lineage: Eukaryota > Metazoa > Arthropoda > Arachnida > Pseudoscorpiones > Chernetidae > Cordylochernes > Cordylochernes scorpioides. The sequence goes on along the minus strand of CP092870.1, from coordinate 42,520,317 downwards.
TCTTTATTTATTTTTTGGATCATGACAAATTTCCAGTTAAATAGTCAAGTGTCGCCAATTTGTCAAGAAACAAACACATTTCTTATAGCAAGAAATCCTATTAGTAGTGTTATCATAATTTTCGGTACTATACTAACATTTTAAAAAATCTTGTATTGATTTCAGCAATGTTTTTCAAATATTCAATCTTATTTCACAAAACCGCATCTAATATATATATATATTTTTTTTGCTACATGTTTTAATTTGCATTTGCCTATTTTACATATCTCGGATTGCATTTAAAAATCGTCATTCAATTTTTCTACTTTTGGCGAAATGGTGTTTTATCAATTTATCATTTGATATTATTAGGGTTCTTTCCTGGTATTCAAAAAAGAAAAATACGTGTCGATTGGTTATTTTATTCAATTTATCAGCAATTTGACCGCTGAATCTCTGATTCTTGTAGTGCGCCATCTATCATATAAAATTGCAGCTAAAATCAATTTCGAAATTTTAATTATTTGCCCTAAATTTTCCATTGCATCCTGAACACAATGGTGTTTACCGTATTGCTCTAGCGCAAATATTCGCGGAGTCATTAATTTTTAAAATTGTGCAAGACTTTTGGATCACCCTGTATATCCACTCCAGAAAAAGTTGATCAAATAATAAATAAACTTTCGGAGGTATTAATTGAATGTGCTTATTACACACTGACTACAAGTAGTATAATGTAATTCCAAAATGGGGTGCTGTTAACTGGTGGAATACAGAACTGGAGATTTTAAAAACCTACTTTCACTATGTAAGAAATATTTATTACCGAACTCGAAATCCTTCAAGATATTTAATAGAGTTATTTAAAAGAACAAGAAATAAATATTTGCGAGAGAATTAATAAGGCCAAAAGAATATCGTGGAGGACCTTTCTAGAAGAAAATAATTCTACCAATCCTTATGGGAATTTATATAAAATATACAAAAATTTAAGAGGTAACTCGAATAAACAACTACAAATATTAGAAACAAACACATATCAAGAACAACAGCAGAAAACTGAGGAATAAATAGCGACTCTATTTCCTGATGACAACCCAGGTGTTGATAAGAATACACATACAAATATAAGGAAATATACATTAAGACTTTCGAACACAACAGAACTAATAATCACTATCAATGAAGTAAATGCTATTATTGATAAATTGAATCGGAAGAAATCTCCAGGAATTGCTAATATTTATAATAATATGATAATATACGCAAAAACAATTTGCGGTACCACTATTAACTAAAGTTTATTTGAAGTGTCTGGATATAAGTTACTTTCCTGATGAATTGAAAAAAAGCAGAGGCGTTCATCATTTTGGCAGCTATCGACCTCTATGTCTAAATTCAAATCTTTCGAAAATTTATGAAAGAATAATAAACAACATAATCATCAGATACTACGAGGAAATCAAACTAATCAGTAATCGTCAACATGGTTTTACAAAATCTCGGTCAACCATAACTGCAATAACTGAAATAATTCACACTGCTTTAGAACACAAAGCCAAGGAGTATACGGTTATAATTGCAATCGATATTAGTAGAGATTTTGACAATACCTGATGGCCAATGGTGATAAAAAGACTCGATGAGGACAATATACCAGCATAAATAATAAAACTCATGAAATTCTACTTCACTAACCGGAATTCAGGTACTCTTCGAATGAATTCACTAAAAAACTAAGTAAAGGATGTCCGCAAGGAGGACCCTTATCTCCGACAATTCGGAATATCATAATGAATGATCTATTAACCAACTTTCAGGAATCTAATAGCGAAATTATTGGTTATGCAGATGATCTAACGGTAATACAGATGTAACAAATCTTAAACTACAATTAAAAATTCAATAGGAAAAATAAATATGTGGTGGGAAAACAACAAATTCAAAATATCAAGACAGAAAGCAAAGATTTTATATTTATTCAACTGTAAAAACGATGTGATTAACTTGCATGATTATCTTGTCAAACCAATTGAAAACTTAAAAATACTAGGATTGACTTTCAAGAATCATCGAAACAAGTAGAAATTATATTTTATGCCTCACATCGACAGTGTTATTGCAAAAACACCTAGAGCTAGTGGATATCTTCTTGGTTTAACAAAAATATCGTGGGGATTGGATTGTAGGCGATCATTAACATTATATAAGACCTTATTTGGAAGCACAATAACTTATGGTTCAACAATCTGGTACCCATATATAAACACGAGATCTAAAAACAAATTGGATTCACTACAGTATAAAATTCTTAAACACTGTATACACGCTTATAATACAACATCTTCGAATTGTACACATGTTCTCGCAAGAATACCTAAAATTACGGATTTCATTTTATCAAACATATTATAGAGTTGAAATAGATTATAAAATAAATGATTCAGCAAAAAAAAAAAAAAACGATAATAACTAACTTTATAAATAAAAAAATCCAAAAATACTATGAAGATCTTAATGATAATTTCAGAGAATTTTTTGAAAACTCAAAATTACCAAAATTTATTCAGCCAAATTTTTATAATGTACAATTTTTAACGGGGCATGGAGACTTTAATACATACTTATACAGAATTGGGCGAATTGATTCTTCAATCTTCTTATGTGACCAAGAAGATCACAACCCTGAGCCTATTGTTACGTAGAAAGAAAAGCACATTCCAGAATGGAGAGAGAATATTCTAGAACATTTAAGAATAATGTAGAAAAAGCGGAAGACAACTGATTGGCCAATCTAAAGCGATTGCGCAAGGCTCGGTGCTGGCGGCTTTCTGATTGGCTGACCAACCGTGACCTTTCTGGAAAGATTTACTCCGGGATATATAGGGATGAGAAACTCGTGCCGGGGGGGGGGAAGAAAGATAAGAAGCGAAGAATAAGAACGAAGCTACGTAGTGGACTCCAAGCAAACGCTGCTGTCTCAAGAGGTCGGATTGCTGCTTACCGCCGACGCCAGTGTACTTCCTGGAAGATTCTAGAAAGTTCTATGAACTTCTGTCTCCTGTATTTCTCCTGATTTCCTTCACTGTGCTGCAGTTGGTCAGTTTGTAACTGCTGTTTTCTTTATTGATGATTTATTTTGCATCCTTCTGTAATTATTTTATTTATTTATTCCGTGTACCCACGGAAGTGATTCATTGTCAACCAACAACGCAACAATATTTTAATCCTGTGCCCACTTGTTGCAGATTTGAGAGTACAATGTCAAATGAACAGTTCCAGTTTAAGCCAAATGGTTTCCAGTAAAGAAGAATATAGAAAATTTAACAAATTCTGCAGACTCTATCTCAACTGCCGTGGACCTAAATTACATTAATGAATTGAAAATTCTAGTTTTAATTAATATAGTTTTATTATTATTATATTTTAAAATATTCTATATTTATACCATTAATTTAGTGGTCATAATTCTAAAAATATATTAAACTACGAAAAAGGCATCTCTTATCGTGCAACTGAAAGTTGCTGATGGCTTGCGCCATCTATCGGAGTAAATATAACCTATTCTCGTTGATTTTTATTTATTCCAGAATTGGCCAAATACCCATTCTTGATTAATAAAGAAAAGCTGAACACAGAATTATTTATTCCGATAGATGGCGCAAGCCATCAGCAACTTTCAGTTGCACGATAAGGAGATGCCTTTTTCTTATTTATGCACCTTAACCCAGTACAATATCACATTTGTACTATTTTTATACAATACATTAAACATTTTTGATAATATATGTGTATATAAACTTTATTTTTCTATAATTTATTGCTCTAAAATGTAAATATGGATAACTTTCAGTCTCTCATTAAAACTAGAAATAATTTGTATATGTAATATTCGGGCCTTTTTGGTGGTTGATTGAGTTGTTTGATTGATGATTGTAGTAGTATGTAGACCCTGATGACTTACTTGGTGTGGGCGCAGTCGTTTTGCTGAGATAGTAAGATATTCACACAGGGGAAAATAACGAGGACACAGGATTGGATTGAAATAGGCCAGCGATCAAGGGAGAAAGGGGTGAGACTTGGGGTTCTTGACTAAGGCTAGGCTGTTCACATATTGAACATTGGACTTATCTGGGTGCTGAGAAGGGCTTGAAGCGTATTGCTTGCTGCGGTGTCCAGCTCCTAACTTGTTGCGATGGTGCCGAGGTCCCTACTAATTAACCTGAGTCCGAAATTTAACTCGTTAACTCTTCAATGTTCTCATTGGATGACTGTCGACTCGTGGCCGTCTCTCATTGGCTCTTAGCTAGTCCTGCTGGACTCTGATTGGATCTTGGCTATTCCTTTGTCTTGTTTTAACATGCTCCCGGAAGAAGAGGTTCTTGAACTCAGTTTTATGAGTTCCTGGGTAATAACTTTTGCTTCCTGGATAATGAAAACCTGGTAATGATCGTTTCTTCTCTGATGGCCTTTCTCCCAGATTCGCTAAGCCTAGCTTTTATTAAAATCTTTAGATCATGCATTGCATACATATTGTGGTGGGGTTACATCCAGTTATGTACAAATTATGACAGATGCGCCCCCTACATGTGAAGAATTCAAGAAGGGGTAACCTGAAGTGAATTCTGTAAGGGAAAAATAATTTTATGGGAAAATTAATTATGGTTATTGAGAGGCTATATACAAGCATTGGTGGTGACATAAGAGATAAAAGAGAATGGTGTTGGTGAGATATTGGTTGATTATAAGTAAGAGAAATCAAAATATTTAATTATAAGAAATAAAAATGAATGCTATGGCACATTGTTGGAAAAACAAAAGCAAAAGGTGCCTAAATACTATTCTACTCGAGATGGGGAACAAAAATCGAGGGAATTTTTCTATTAGGGCTTTTGAGAAATCAAAATCAAAATAAGTTGGGAGAAATCAAAGTGAAGGCCTTGGTGCATTGTGAGAAAAAAAAAAAAAGAAAAAAGGTGCCTAAACAATATTCTACTCGAGATGGGGAACAAAATCGAGGGAAATTTTCTATTAGGGCTTTTGAGAAATCAAAATTAAAATAAGTTGGGAGAAATCAAAGTGAATGCCTTGGTGCATGGTGAAGGAAAAAAAAAAGAAAAAAAGGATTTTTGGAAATCAAAAAATAAAAAATATATATAAAATATCTAATTTTAAAAGAAAACCAGTGAGTTTTCGTTGAGAAAAATTTGTTTAGTTGTTGAGAGTCATTGGTTTATATATATATATGAACAAAATAAAAAGAAGTTGTTATATAAATGGTAAATATTTGATTAAGATAAATGATAAGTATTTGATTAAGATAAATGGTGAATTTGATTAAGAATTTTGATTTTAAAATAATAAAAGATGTAAATGAATGGGATAAGAAAAATGTAGAGCGAGAGGTACACGAACTCTCTTTGTGATAAAATTACATGCCAAAATCTATGTCACGCGGCGCAATCAGCTCTTTTTATTTGCCTCGTAGATTTTTTGTCTTTCCCGTGCGACTCATGGGTAAAAACATGATCTTTCCCAATTGTGCTTTATATTATGCATACAGGAGACATGGGAATCTAATTAACCTTACGTGTGTATGTTGTTTTTGTGGTTGTGTTGTTTTCGAGATCTCAAGGCCGAGTGTATTATGTTAATATGTCCCGAGCCTTAATGCGTTCTAGGGATTTTTATGCAATTCCCTAGGGCACTTAAGATATGCTCGCCCGATATCCACTTTTTTATCGGGAGGTCGTAACCGGAGTCGGATCTTTGAATACAGGGTTCGAGGAAAGTCCTCGACCCTTCTAAAGTGGTTGTTTATTCCTTTCGGAAGAAACGTAAGCTCGAAAGCTTTGCTACCTAATTTTCCTATCCTTTAAGTGGTAATGTGTGTGTTCGTGCTTTTGTTCATATTTAACCTTGAGATCTGCGTGTTGTGCATTGGTCGTGATTGTTGTGTACTTGTTTTTATGTGTTGCCAAAATGTTGTTTAGAAATGTTATTAAAAATCGAATTTGGTCGGCAATTCATTGAGGATGTTTGGGCATGTTATAAGTTTTTGTGAGAAATGTAAAAATGAATTTTATGTGTTGTCAAAATCCTAAAGTCTATTGTGCTTAGTGTGGGTAAATGTAACAGTTTTTGGAAGAAGAAGTATAAAAAATAATAGAAAGGGTGAAATTCATTGGGAAGTTGTTTGTTAATAATATTAATATAATGATATTAATATAATTAAATTGTGTTTTTTATATGAATCGATATGTAAGCTCGTTGTAACTGGGATCCAAGATCGTTAAAAATGGCGGACGTGGGGAACACGGTGACCTCATTTTTATCTGTCGGGGACGGCGCGAGGGGCCCGTTGGGGAAGATTTCTAAATTTGTCCACCTCCTCCCGAGCGAAGCTGCAATGGTGACATGTAGATGTCGGCGTCTTTGTCGCGCGGGAAGAAAATGGCCTCCATCTTACTTCCGGCTTCTTAATTGATTCTGGGGTGTTCTAAATCTATTCCCCTCTTGTGTAATTTGAAACTTCCTGTCCTCCTAATTGATTCGCGCCTGCTGCACGTCGTTTCTTACTTACGTCGGTTGAGGTCCTTTGAATTGCTCTAAGTTTTCTTCCAGTATCTCCCATAAAAGATTTAGAAATTCTAATATTGCATTGCCTATATGGAAGATGGCTTTATAGACGGAACTTCCTATATGGAAGATTGCTTCCTGTAGTTGGTAAAGCCATTGGGGCTGTAGGTTATATATTCCCATGTAAATTATTATTGTAAATGGAGCGAGTTTATAGGGCATAATTAGAAGACAGATAACACATATTAGGTGAAATATGGGATATTGGCACATTTTCTCCCATGTTTTCTCCACGAATAGGGTTTTTGGATTATCGGGTTGTAATTCTACGGGTTGTGGTGAACTTGAAATTGGATGTATTTGCGGATGGGCTATGTCGCGTTCTTTGTTTGCTAGTTTGGTTGCCAATGGTCCTGTTGAAGAAATGTCGGGCGTAGGTATTTTAAGTGGAAACGTGTAATCGTTCCTCGGTCGTAGATCGTGTATTTTTGGTATTGTTGTTATTGTGTGTGTGGTATTTTTTGTGTACGGATTTAGTTTGTTTATGTGGACTGTATCGGTGTCTCTTTGGAGAGGTTGGTTGGATTCATCGATACTTTTTGTTAATTGGCAGGTGGAACAGGTTTTTACCTATTGTGCAATGTCTTGTGTCATGTTCTGCCAATAATATTGAGCAGAGATGAGTCTCGTCATCTTTGAGATGTTTGGATGGTTGTGCTGTGTGTGGACTGTTTGTAGTAGTTTGTTGGTGAGTGTGGTTGGAACTATAATTTTAGTTACACCTTTTCGGGAAACGGTATGCAGTCCATTGTGATCAATGGTCAAGCTAGAATTTCTTGATGGGGAAGGCTGATGGCTCTTAATGAGGGAGGCGTCTAAGAAGCCACAGAACGGGTTACGAGCTATGACGTCCGTTTCATACTGTTGCACTCCGTTTATGTAACGAACCTCATATTCGTATCTCGATAGCCTTAATCTCCATCGAAATAATCTGCCTGACGGGTTTGTGATCTTTTTCAGCCACTGCAATGCGCGATGGTCAGAAAATATGGTAAATTTTCTGTCCATCAAACAGACGCGGAACTTATCCACACTCTCAACGATTGCTAAGCACTCGAGTTCAGATATGGAATAGCTCCTTTCGTATGAACGCAGAGAGCGGCTGAAATTCTGGACTGTGTAGGTCTTCCCATCAGGGTAGACCTGTTTGAGGACGCCTGCGATGCCGAGTGTTGAGGCGTTACAGTACACCTGGCATGGCAGACCTTCCTAGTAAAGGTGTAACGTGGGGTGTGTTGTAAGGCTTTCTTTCAGGCTAGTGAACGCTTTCTGGCATTTGTCATCCCAGACCCACATGACATCCCTTTTTAGAAGGTTGACAAGTGGCGTCCGCAAGCGGGCGTAGTCCGGAATGAACTTTTTATATGCGTTCACAGCGCTTAAGAAAGATCGCTATGTTTTGCGATTGTGTGGTTGTTGGGTGGCGTGAATTGTTTCTATGTTTCGTGTAGAGGGTGTGGTTGTATTGGTAGTGGCTGTGCATGTGTTTGCGTGGTGTCGTTGTCGCCTTTTGGTGCGAGTGTCGCGCTTGTTGCGATGTACACGTGCGTGACGATTGTGTGGTGACGTGTGGTCACGCGTGTGTTTAGTGTGAAAGTTGTCCTGTTGGGGGGACACATTTTGTGCCTTGTCGTTTTGACTTGAGGCCGTTGTGGCCTTGTGCATTGAGGGCATATAATAAGGACAATTGGCCTTAGTGAAAAAATGGTGTTGTGTGTGCGCGTGACTAGATTGGCATGTTGGTGATTGGGTTTGGACCAATGGATGCGCGCATTGGGTGCCATGTGCGGAAGGTTTGTGTGCATGGTGAGTCCTTTGTGACACCGCTTGGCATTCCCAATACGTGCATTCATTGGGTACATGGTTGAAATGGTAGGTAAGGGTAGACAAAGGAGCGTCAAGCTGGAACATAGTGCCTTGGTTGAAGTCTATTGTTATTTTGAAATTTCGGAGGGTATTTATACTGAGAATTCCAAATGGCAGAGGTGCTTCCACCACATGGAAATTCTCCTTCTTAGTTTACCTATTGTCAGGGGGAGGACTATTTTACCTATTGTTGATACAAGACCGTTTACGGCCTGTAGGTCTATAGACTGTTTGTTTAATTGTAATTTAGGGAGGTTAGTTTTTAAAATTTTATAGAGGTTATATGGCACTCTATGTTCAAACTTGCGCCTGTGTCAATTAAAAAAGGGGGTGAAAGTTCAGGGGTTAGGGACAGTTTCATCGTCAATTGGTTGATGCAAAAGGGTTGATGCCTTCTTACCTCATTGACGAAAGGCCTGGGCGGCTTGTGCGTCTCTGGCGTGTTGTGGAGGTGTGGGACGCCGGGGGTGCTGTTGAGTTGGGACTGTTTGCACTGCCCGTGCGCTCGCGTGTTGAGTTGGGGCTGTTTGCACTGCCCGTGCGCTCGCGTGTTGAGTTGGGGCTGTTTGCACTGCCCGCGCGCTCGCGTGTTGAGTTTGTTGGGTGGGCCAGTCCTCATACTTGTTTTTCCTTGGTCGTTGGCGTAGGGGTCCGGCTTGGTGGGTGGTGGCTCCTCGGGGTGGCGCGTCCGGTAATCCGGCCACATGGCGGCGGTAGCTTCGTCCATCTCCCGGTCGGTCGCTCGGAGGAGTCGGCGGGCGGCGTATGTCACGTCGGCGGGGGCCCGGTACGTCCTCTCGCGTCGGTCAACTTTACTTCTTGCAGGGCAGCCGTCAACTGAAGTAAAACTTCCGCCAGGGGGCGTCGTGCGATCTTCCTTCTCTCCCCTATCCCGCTGTCGCTCTCTTGGTCTCGTTCGTTTTCCATTGTATCCTGTCGACTCACTGTAATATTCGGGCCTTTTTGGTGGTTGATTGAGTTGTTTGATTGATGATTGTTGTAGTAAGTAGACCCTGTTGACTTATTTGGTGGTTGGTGTGGGCGCAGTCGTTTTGCTGAGATAGTAAGGTTTTCACACAGGGGAAAATAACAAGGACACAGGATTGGATTGAAATAGGCCAGCGATCAAGGGAGAAAGGGGTGAGACTTGGGGTTCTTGACTAAGGCTAGGCTGTTCACATATTGAACATTGGACTTATCTGGGTGCTGAGAAGGGCTTGAAGCGTACTGCTTGCTGCGGTGTCCAGTTCCTAACTTGTTGCGATGGTGCCGAGGTCCCTACTAATTAACCTGAGTCCGAAATTTAACTCGTTAACTCTTCAATGTTCTCATTGGATGACTGTCGACTCGTGGCCGTCTTTCATTGGCTCTTAGCTAGTCCTGCTGGACTCTGATTGGGTCTTAGCTATTCCTTTGTCTTGTTTTAACATGCTCCCGGAAGAAGAGGTTCTTGAACTCAGTTTTATGAGTTCCTGGGTAATAACTTTTGCTTCCTGGATAATGAAAACCTGGTAATGATCGTTTCTTCTCTGCTGGCCTTTCTCCCAGATTCGCTAAGCCTAGCTTTTATTAAAATCTTTAGATCATACATTGCATACATATTGTGGTGGGGTTACATCCAGTTATGTACAAATTATGACATATATATTTAAAAACTATGTACATAAAATAGTTTAAACAGTTACACGCGAATATCCACGTAGGATGTAGCGTGTGTTTTGTAATAAATAAATAAAAGTTGGTATAAATACATGATATACGAGTCCTTTGATGTCGAATAAAGTGAGGAGCAGATCGTTCACTTTTGACTTTTCTGTCCTGGATTTTTTGGGTCTCGTTTCTACATCTGCCAACCATTGACTTGATTGGCGTTTTCTTTCGAGATGGTAGGCGCAGACCCAATTCTCGTCCCCTTTAATCACTAATGTTGCCATTTTTTACTATCCTTTACTTGTCTCTTTCTGCTTCAGAGTTAATATCCGAAGAAAAATTTGCAAAATCATCTTTTTAGGCCTAGATAATCATGGATAATGGGATGGCATATCCTAAATGACACTCCGGTTTCTTCCGACAAATCTCTGATTATTATTATACGATTTTGAAGAGAGAGAGTACTAGGACTTTTATTTTTCAACATTTTCAGGAACACTTACCGTTTTGGATCGTTTACACCTTGTGTCGTTTTCCACGGAAGTTAGGCCATCTTTAAATTTTTTGAACCACTCAAATGTTGTTCTTATTTTAAAGGAGTCTTCTCCAAATGCTTTTTGTAACAAATCAAAGCTTTCACCGGATAAATTATCGATTCGGAAACAGAATTCAAACAAACCTGTTATTTTATTTTAACGTCAATTTCAGCTTCCCGCGCTGTTACTGCTATGTCTTCTAAAAATATAATCATTCAAAAGAATGCCAGGTGCACACGTTTACATTTACATGCACTTGGTGTCAAATTATTTTATAATTTTAATAGATATCTTATTATTATTTTTTACACCACGTATTTGGAGCCAAATATTGGACTGAATTCAAATAAATATTTGCAAATAAATCTTTCTATTTAATCCAATTTATGCCTTTTTATTATCTAATGATTTAAATTTGGATATCTTAGCGTGATCAATAATTTCCAGAAATGCTAATTATTTAAAGAAATACAAAAGAGTATAATCAAGTTTTATTTTATAAATTTCTCAAAATAATCACCGTCACTATCTATACGCTTGTTCCATTTTTTTTCCAGATATCAAAACACCTCTGAAAATCCTTATCTTTCAAGCTTTTCAAAATATTCTTCGTATTCTCCTTTATTTCAGGTATTGAGTCAAATCGACGTCCTTTTAAGACTTTTTTTTAAATTTAGGGTAAAGGAAAAAGTCGTTGGAAGCAAGTTCAGGAGAATAGGGTGGCTGAGGTAGTAAAGCAATTCCGTGTTTAGCCAAAAAGAGCTGTACAGTGACGGCCGTATGTGACCGTGCGTTGTCATGATGCAAGAGCCATTTTTTCTTATGCCATTTTTCGGGTCGTTTCTGTCGCACAGCCTCGCTTAAACGTCGCAATACATCAAGAGAGCAAAGTTGATTAATGGTCTGACCCTCGGGTACGAATTCATAGTGTACCAATCTCTTTACATCAAAGAAAGTGATAAGAAGACACTTAAGCTTCGATAGGATCATCCTTGCTTTTTAAATCTTGGTTCTCCAAGCTCAAGCCACTGACTTAATTGCCTCTTAGTCTCGGGATCATATCCGTACACCCATGTTTCATCTCCCGTGATAATACTTTTGAGCCAATGGGGATCGCAATTAAACATTTCGACCATGTTTTTGCACTTTTCTTTGCGATGCTCTTTCTGCTCATTCGTTAAGAGATGTGGGACAAATTTAGCCGGGGATCGTTCAAGATGCAGATCATTCTTTATGATGGTTTGGCATGTTCCAAAAGAGATATCCAAGTCTTCTAATAGCTCTCTGATAATTTTTCTTAGGTTTCTTTGATCGATGACTTGATTTTGAGTGCATTTTCGGGGTTCATTATCGATAAAGATCTGCCAGGGTGTAGATCATCCTCGACGCTTGTTTGACCAGCTTTAAATCGTGCAAACCATTCAAATGTCCTCGATTGTGATAGGGCATCTTCTTTAAAAGCCTGCTTCAACATTTGAAATGTTTCGAAAGCTGTTTTCCCTAATTCAAAGCAAAACTCTATGCAGACTCGCTGTTTTTCAATACAGTCCATACTGAAGTTAGAAAATGTTCTGATATACTCGAACTTATAAATTCGAAAAAACGTGAGCGCGTGCGTTTGTGTGATCTATTTTTTTCTACGTGTTGATAATATGAACACCTGACCCACTTATCTTTTATTTTTTTCTATTGTTTTTTCATATATATATATGCAATATAATTCCCACACTACTTGTAAATAGTCAACACATTTTTTATTTTAATATCCATATATTTTAATATCCATATATTTTAATATCTATAATCAAAGAGTAAATAGCCAATGCTTGTATATAATTTTTTGACCAACGACCCGAGGGGTAAGAGGGAGAAGAGGAGAACAAAGGAGTTGGAAAATAAACAAAGAGAAAATGGCTGCGTTTCTTTTTGTCGCGTCTATTATTTCTTATATACAAATTTAAAGTTTTAAATTTATAATTATTCAAAGACTTACCTTAATACGACATATATATAGATGGAAATTTTGTCGGGAGGATATTTATCTATAGAGACAAAGGTCGCCTCTCCTGTCAAAAGAGACGTCAAAACTAGACGCCATATATTAACCGTCGACGCAAACTAGCGGCCTCGGGTCGGTGACAAAGCCACAACACCAGCTTTGTCACCGACCCGAGGCCGCTAGTTCGCGGCGGTGGTCAAGAGATGGCGTCTAGTTTTGACGTCTATTTTGACGGGAGAGGCGACTTTGTCTCTTTAGATCAATATCCTCCCGGCAAAATTTCCATCTATATTTTAGCCATAGATTTGGCCCAGCCACTTTGCCAGCTAAACACCTTTTTGGCAGATTGTCAAGATTCCATTAGATCCCGTGTGAATCTCATGGAATAAAGTCCGCCCTAGACTGACGAGGGCCATTAGCCCGAAACCATGGTCTCTAGGTGGACGCTTTTCAGTTTGCCAAAGCTGGTGTTGTAGCTTTGTCACCAACCCGAGGCCGCTAGTTTGCGGCGACGGTCAATAGATGGCGTCTAGTTTTGACGTCTATTTTGACAGGAGAGGCGACCTTTGTCTCTTTAGATCAATATCCTCCCGGCAAAATTTCCATATATATATCGTTATTTAAACAATGTGATATGTAAGTAATAAAGTATGACGTCTTTTCTAGTCTTCTCAAAGTGACACCAGCTTGCCACTGGACACCCGGGGGATCCAGAGAGGGACAGAGAATGGGCGTTGGTCCGGATGTTCACAGTTAGTTAGGTTACAGTGGATATTTTCGGAGAGGCCCGCTCAGTGCTAGGTCTCACGGCGGCCCTCGTGGCCGCCGTTTTGACTCCTCTCTGCCTCCGCGGCTTCAGGCTGGACGCCGAGGTTTCCTCAGTTAATCCTCAACTTTTCCCTGGTCTTGGTGCCACGTGAGACGTACTAGGAGAGCGTCTTTTGATCCCAAACTTTGCCCTTACTGTCCCGTGCGGACTTCCCACTCTGCACGCCTTGCCACTCAACCCCGACTGCTTCCAACCCACTTGTTGGCTTACCCGGGTTTACGACAGTAGACTCGTATAAGTCGACAGGATTATGATGGCGGACAGTGGACAAAGGACTATGGACGAGGACGGGGAACGCTACGTGGACGCTTCTGAGTTGCCCGCCACTATCATCCGGCCCAGCGTGACACCTTGGTAGACTGACTGACCAAGGCCCTCAAAGAAGTGACGTCTCCACGTGCTTATGCCCACCCCCCCCCCCCCCCCATGGCACCTATCCGCGGAACACTTCTTCCGGCAACTGGAAGCCGTGCGGATTGACATCAGGTACGGGTCTGCGAGGCTCCACGAGCTCCTCAAAGGTGAGCCCCTTTCGCTCGAAAGAAGCTCGGACAAAGACAAACAAATACGGCGGCCATATTGACTTCCCCAATTTCGTTCCACCACCGCCGATCATCCCAGTACCCCAACACACGCAGACAATATAAACCATCCAAGCCAACATTATTATATAGATATTATTGTCATTGGTCATTATATCTTAGAATATTCAACCATCAGCAATCATTTGGAATATTACTATTTGACTATTTTTTCATCTGTCATCATATATAGATTCTAAAACTTTACAAATTCAAGCTTTTTAAACATCATTTGAGTTTTTTTTATAGCATTTATATATTTTTTAAATACCTTAAGATCGTCTTATTTCTGATATCATTGTTTTTATTAGATTATTATTTTTATTTCATATTGACGCCTCTTTCTATCTCTCTTTCTCCCAATCCTATCTTCCCATCCTATATCACTTACTCACACCTCCTTAAACATTTTTCTTCCAACCTCTTAGTCTCCCATAGGGTTCCTGTTGCCAACCATTTTTATCATTTTTTAAAATTAATTCATCCTTCCTCGGTATACAATTCCAGATAACGAGTTCAGGAAATCCAAAGATTCTTTCTTTTTTTTATCCATCACCCGACAACATCATTCATTACATTCAACAATGTTGGGTTGTTCAATCATCAATGGCAACAGTACCCTTTACCTTCCACAATCCTCACCTTTCCTATTTCCTACAGTCAAGAGTCTCTTATTCGCCAAACAATTTTTTAAAAATATTTTTGATTCAACCAGCTGGCTCCACCTTCCTCGCTGTACATTTCCCAACAGTGAGCTCAGGCGACCAGTTAGTTTTTTTTCTCAACGCTCGGATCATCATTACAACCATCATTTTTACCATTTTATTACTATTATTTTTCATTTTCATCCGAGCTCAATCATCATTGGCAATAGAGCAACTCTTGACTCCACCTTTCCCATTCCTCCACTTTCAACTTACTTACCTACCCCATCTGATCTAATGTTGATTATGGAAAGTCTTGGGAGTTCGGTCAATGAAAACAATACCTCACTTACACAGGCACGTATTACATTGCCGAACGCCATTACAATAATCGACTCAGACTTCCTCTCTTTTTACCACTACGTCACTCTAAACATTCAGATATCCATTATAAATTTACTTGTAACATTTTACTACTTTTGATAAGTTCGTTCTCCTTTTTCTATCTCTCACCATTTGAAACGTCTCTGATATTATAATTATGAAAAAATAAAAAACAAACCATAATGGCATTTCAATTTATTTACCACTTTTGGCTTTTCCAAACATCGTCTAATTTGCGTTTATAAGCATTGCATCACGTGGGGAACACACTAACCTAAATACTTACTATATTTGTTAATCTTACTCATTTATATTTTTACGATCTTTGATGTGTGCCATTTTATATTTTAGAATCAATCCAAATTTTTCTGAATATTTATTTTACATTATGATACTTCGTTTCCTTCCATCCCTAAACAGCTAAAACCATTAAACAACCTATATAAACATCACCTGGAACCTTATATTCTTTGACATCATTTTTTAAAATTTTCCATGACCTACGTCTAAGATAATTTAACTTTAAAAATTTTGTTTTAACAGTGACGCCTTTCTACCAACTGTCCCTTCTCATATCTTGATCCTTCCAACTCTGCCTTCCATACTTCTCTCGTCTTTTGATCATTTTCCTTAGGCCTTCTATGCCTTCGTTCTAACCACCCCTCGTCCATCGCAGAGTTCCTGTTCGCCAACTTTTTTTTTTTTTTTGTTATTGATTTGCCCCAGTGGACTACTCCTTCCTCGCCATCTCATCCTGATGGTGTGTTCAGGAAAATCCATGGCTTATTTTTTATTTTTTTATTTTACACCTGTGTCACCGTCCCAGCATTCTTCATTTCATTCTTTTTTCCTCAAGCCCGGGTTCAATCAATCAATGGCAACAGTCGGACCCTGTTTTCACAATCTAGCTCCATCCTCTAACCTCTTCAACGGTTCCTGAGACTCCTGCTCGTCAACATTTTTTTAATTTAATTTTTTTTATGATTCATCGACCTGGTACACTCTTCCTCCCCATGTTAACTCCATACGGAGAACTTGGGTAACCAGCGAGATTTTTTTTTCTCTCACGCTCGACCCATCGCCATCATCAGAATGATGCGCCCACTCATTTTTCTTTTACTTTTATTTTTCATCTGGTCGAGCTCAATCGCCGACAGCAGCGCAGCTCTTGAGCCTCCATCTCTTTTTAACCTCTCTCAGCAAGCTTTTCTTTCCCATATTCTCTCATTACCTACCTCTCCTTCGATCTTCACGCCTTTTGCCCATCTGATCTAATGCTACTTACAGGGCATCTTGAGTTTGCTGAACCCTGAAAACAATACTTCGCTTCTAAGCTCGTATTGCAGGGCAGGACTCCTGAGATGTCCTTTGCAGAAACCAATTCAGACCCTCTTCCTTTACCCTTCACTGCGTCACTGCCTAACTTATTGCTTAAGTCAATTTTCTTTCATATTTTATATTACTTTTATCATCTCTACTTATCCTCGTTCCTGTATTACATCCCTGAAACTATGTTGTAAATACTCATGGCACCTTAAGTAACAAAAAACTGTAAATAGTATACCTAACTTTCCCAAATATTTACCCTCGCTATTGTGTGTGTTTACTTTAAATTTATCCTTCCTATGTACTCCTTATATATATTTTTGTAGTTTTATAATATTATATCAATGTGTTACCACTACTCTCCCCTTTATCTTTATTTTTATTCTAGTAACTAATTTGTGCCCCAAATTATTTCCCATTTAATAGGTTTGCTAGCTTTTCGCTCCATTTTTTTTTCACTCCCCTAATCAAACCTTTCTCACCGGGGGCACATTCTATCGTAATTTAAACAATGTGATATGTAAGTAATAAAGTATGACGTCTTTTCTAGTCGTCTCAAAGTGACACCAGCTTGCCACTGGACACCCGGGGGATCCAGAGAGGGACAAAGAAGGGGCGTTGGTCCGGATGTTGACAGTTAGTTAGGTTACAGTGGATATTTTCGGAGAGGCCCGCTCAGTGCTAGGTCTCACGGCGGCCCTCGTGGCCGCCGTTTTGGCTCCTTTCTGCCTCCGCGGCTTCAGGCTGGACGCCGAGCTTTCCTCAGTTAATCTTCAACATCCCCCTGGTCCTGGTGCCACGTGAGACGTACTAGGAGAGCGTCTTTTGATCCCAAACTTTGTCCTTCCTGTCCCGTGCGGACTTCCTACTCTGCACGCCTTGCCACTCAACCCCGACTGCTTCCAACCCACTTGTTGGCTTACCCGGGTTTACGACATATATGTATATATTAAAAATAAAGAAAGCATATCCTGACCAGGAGCACATGTGCTTTACAAAAGGCAGAGCGCCATCCTGGTCAGGATATGCTTTCTTTATTTTTAATATCAACACCTGAACCACTTATTTTTATTTTTTCCTATTGTTTTTCATATGTATATATATAAGTAAAACGTCTGTAGCATCCTATTTCAAAATTATCTCTAAATCATATTTTAAAATTTGATGAAAAATTCAGATTAGAATATGAATATATTATTCTTAGTTTTTGTTTTAAATACAATAAAACTCCATTAAAATGAACCGGGAATAGAGCGAACCTAATACTTAATTATAGTTTATAATATAGTGACAACCTGACTATAGCGAAATCTGGTTATAGTGAACCAAATTCTCAGCTCCTTTAAGGTCGACATAGCGAGGTTTAATGTATTTTGGTTAAATAAATATCCTTTCTATTAATTTACTACTTACATTTTGTAATAATATAATGAGTGAAGCATTACAGTCGTCAACCAAAAACAATAAAAATGATTACTAGCTTCTAGTTCTAAGGGTTTTCATAATCAAAGTGTAAACATGATAAACATATATATAACTATTAGTAAATTAAATTTTATTGCCCTCTATCGTTAAAATTTTACACAAATAAATTTACTGGCAATGCGCTTCTTTTTAAATCTCTACAGACCTTACTGCATCTCATTCATTAAATCATATCATTGCAGTAAGGTCTGTAGAGATTTAAAAAGAAACGCATTGCCAGTAAATTTATTTGTGTAAAATTTTATATATATAACTATCTTGATAGCATATGAAACCTAACTTTAAGAAATTATTTGAATTATAAATGTCACAATAAATTGTTTCTAGCTATAATATTTCTATCTTTTAGAAGTCCATTCTTCTATATCGTTTTCTAAAAACATCATACTTTCTCTGACTCTAGTGAATAATAAAAAAAATCAGATATAACTTTATATCCAATCTGTCATTATATGGCAGGACTTCGATGTTTCTCTATTCAATTGCCTCATGTAAATTCAACCAAATTTTACAATCACTCAGTCATATAAGCACGAACACATCATATCTAAGCTACCAATATATAAACATGTAGGATTTAGATATTTTCTATTGTTCTCTCTGCCTCTCATGTAAATGAAAATAATTTTGACAACCGCTCATTCAGGTCAACACGTATGCATAAACAAGTGAAATAAATCTTTATAGAATAAAAAAAATGTTTATTAATACTTTTTCATATATAAATTGCACATTTCAAAACGATGGATATATTTATATTATTTACAAATATGAGTCACAAAATTGATGATACTTTTGTTGTTGTTCAGCGTGGTCGGTTACATCTGGAGGAGCCGTCTGAAACAACACAATGGAATAAGTGAGATATAAAGCAACAGGTGATACCAACAGGCATTTTAGAATAGAAAAACCTTGAGCACAGATATATAGGTAGAATAAAAACTAACAAAAAATATTTTTTAAATTTTTAGAGGGGATATTTATCTTATTGCTGTGTTATGCTAGATTTATTTAATATTCTCACAAACTTTACTCACACATGCTTCGTGGAAATTAAATATAATTATATAGGAAATTACATTTCCAGGATTATGGAATTGTTCCCTCATTCTGCAATGGATTCACAGAGGATTTACGGGGGTTGTGCGGGAATTGTAGGGTTAGAAGTTTTAGTTCCCGTAGGGGTAACATCGTGTAGCATTTACCCAAAATAGCTCTAAGAATTTCAAAGTAGAGCTGTAGATAAATTTAGAGGAGCCTAGAGGTATTTGTTGTAGTGGAAGCATCCCTGGAAAATCTTGGTGGTCGATCGATTTTTCAGAGGGCGCTGATGGTAGGTGACAGCAGTCGTGAAAACTCGCCAGTGGAGTCGAGTAACTTCTGCCAGTTTTATGTGATAAATATTAGGAGGAAAATAGCAACTTTGTTGGTTTTATATAAATATGAACCAAAATATCTCAAAATATTATAAAGGCGATGCGTTTATTTATTTAATGTTGGCAATATTCGGATCAAAAGATCATCGATGGCCTGATAGATTTAGGCGAGTGATGTTGAAATATACTACGAATTTCAAGTTCTTTACATAGCGTGAGAAGTGAATGTGTCAGATAATTATTTCTCATGAATTATAGCAAAGATTGAAATAATTGACTTTGATTTAGCCGTAAACTTGCGAATTTTAGAGAAAATGGTTCTTAGAAAGGCCTAACTACTAATTTGAAGCACTAATAACAATTCTCAAATATATTTCAAAATTTTTAATTTTAATTTTTAAAAATGCAAACGAAATTAACAAAATAAGCAAGGTATACAAACCAAAACTAAGAGATCCTAATATACTTATCAAATCTGTCAATAAAATAACTGATATAACCAATCTGCCAACTATATTATGCAATATGAATCCGGAGCTTGACAACCTACAAGATCATATAAAGGTTCTTTTTCCGATCAAATCTAATAGGCAAGAACAAGACATCGTGTTGAGAGTCTCTACACAAGTATACCAAATATTAAAGAAAACTGGTAAAGTTTACACAGATATACAACGCTGTGAGGTGAGAGATAAAATACTGGTTAGCCAATGTCAAAATTGCTTTGAATTCAACTCTAAGCATCGTACAAACAACTGTCCTAACTTGAAAAAATGTATCAAATGTGGTCAGGAAGGTCAGCATCTTTGCTCTGGCAGCATTAAGTGTTGCAATTGCACGCGAAACACCCATACTTTAAAAATAAAAATCAAGATTATAAACTAAACTCCAAAGAGTGCCCGATATATGCTAAACAAATTGAGTATACGATACAAAAAACTGCCTACACAACTACTGAACCACAATATAAAAATGAATAATACGCTCGGAGCTGTAAACAAACGGGGCACGTACCTAGATACCATGCAAATTAATAAGGTCAAAATTGTCCAACAAAACACCAGAAAAAGCATTGCATGTATTAATGAACTCGGTGCTTCCAAAGACTTTTTAAGGAGGCTGATATAATATTAATACAGGAACCATATACAATAAATGATGAAGTAATATACTCATGGTCCGCGAAAAAGTTTCAGCTGGAAAACTGCCGAAATGTCAATACAGCAATCATTATAAATAATGACTCTCTTCAGACTAAACTAATCAAAAAATATACAAACACATTAGCAACAACAATTATGATTTATACCTCAACTAAAAAATCATAATCTCAAATATTTATATACAACCAAACTCTATGAAAAGCGAACATACAATATTCTTAAGACAATTAAGTAATGAGTACGAAGATCCACCAGTGGTCATATGTGGATACTTCAACGCAAGAGATCCACTATGGTATGACTCGAAGAAAAACTACAATGGTCATAAACGGACACCACAAATAAACGATTTAAACTTAACGATACACAATGTCAAAACTCCAACATGCCGAAATGCGAGCATAATCGATTCAACGTTAACAAACAGACGGGCAATTAGAACTATTAGAAACTGGATCTCTAAACAAATCTCTCAAATATCAGACCACAAGGCAATAACATTTTATGTCTGTATAGATGATCAATTATCCACAATCACTTCTTATTCGAATTGGAAATTCAATGAGCGGGGAGTTGACTGGAATCAATACACTCAGAGCGTGAATGGAACTGACCATGAGAAGATTAAAAACTATATAGAAAATGCTTCTACACCAGAGATGATAGATCGAACAATAAGAGAAATTACAAATATCTTAATTGAATCTGCCTACTCAACATTAAGAATTAGGGAAAACAACTCTATGAGAGGTAGAGCGATCAACTAGTGGAATGCAGAACTGGAATTTCTGAAAAATAAATTTCACTATATAAGAAACTTATATTACCGAAATCCTAATCCTCCACGTTATATTGCTGAATTGTTCAAAGATACACTAAACAAATATTACGTGAAATCAAGAAAGCAAAAAGAATATCATGGAAAACCTTTCTGGAAGAAAACAATTCAAACAATCCTTTTGGAAATTTATATAGAATATACAAAAAATTGATAGGAACACCTGATAAGCAAATACAAATATTGGAAACAAATACATGTCACGAGCGGTTGCAGACAATGAGGCTCCTGAGTCGACAAGGGCACGCGTCATTTTTCTTTCTATTTTAATGTCTATGTAATTTTCTTTTAATTCTAATGTAGTCAACAAGGGAGGATTTCTAAATTTTGCGGCTTTACCTCCAAAATAGGACGCATCTTCTAGTTTTCCTGACGGGAACGGCGAGGCGACTGGCTGGATCCTCTATCAGGAGACGAATGTTGTCCTTTCGGCCAGTGTAAGGAGAGGGGCTTCGGTAGCGACGTATATTTTCTCTTGGCCGGTCTTTTTTGGGTTTTGGCTGCTCCGAGATTTATAGAATGTTCTAGGCTCTTGCCTATCTCTCTGTTTGTAATTACAATTTTGTCTTTCTTCATATTCTCTCCTCCTCTCACAGCAGTAGTGCACGACGTGGCCAGGGCGTCCACAGTGGAAACAGATTGGCTTTCCTTCAGTGGTTCACCATTCGTTGATATCGCGTCTTCCGTTTACTTGTTTCGGGTGCTGCGGTCTAGGTTGGAAGTTTCTGGGTTGGAACTCGTACCTAGGGCTTGGTAATGGCCTTGGCGCTCTATTTTGAGGGGAACTTCTAGAAATTGGCGCAATGGTTTTTTCAATTTCCTGCTGTACCATATATTCAATTGCAGCAATTTCTGGTTCTTCTCGAGGAGAGGCTAATGCTCGCTGTTCCTCCTCGCGGACAATTCGCCTAATCATTGATGACAGACCTGCACTGTTATCCTGATCACTAAGGGAGGCTACATTAGATAAGCGCTCATATCTAGTTGGTGTCACTCGCTTACGATGTAGAGCTTCAACACGACGGGACTCAGTGAGAAATTGTTCTGTGTTGTTGATGTCCCTTGGGAGAAGCGCCTAATAAACTCCTCTGCAATACCTTTCATGAAGTGAGCGATTTTGTTCTCTTCATTCATTTGTGGATCAACCTCTTTGCATAGGCTAAGTACATGTTGAATGTAGTACTCGGTGCTTTCACCTTTCAACTGTGCCCGAGTCTTGGGCTTTTTCTCGGCTTGTAGCCGTATATTTTATTTTTCTCCAAATACATTTTTCAGCTGGGCCGTGAACTCCTCCCAGGTGTTGATTCTCTCCTCGTTGTTCTTATACCACCGGAGAGCTGTTCCAGCGAGGTAGAAGTAAGCATTAGCAAGGCGAAGGCTTTCATCCCAATGATTATGCCTTGCTACTCGTTCAAACCTTTTTATCCAGCTGTGGGGATCTTCACTAGCCTCCTCAGAAAATATGGAGGGGGTTCTAGGTAGGTGTTGAACAAAAACGAATCTACCTGCCGTGCTGCCTCGGTTTTTATATTCATTGTTGTTTTTTTCTTCACTTACTTCGCTTATTCTTGGTTTCTTTCTAAGGAGGTATCTGTGTAGAACGTCCAGCTTCTCCACCAGTTGTAGCGTAGAAATCGAGTCTTTGTATATCTTAAGATGTAAGCGTATTTATTGATGATGTCAGCACGACTAGTCGACAATTAACAACTCAACAATACTATATACAGCTAGAGAATATCGAGCAAGCAAGCTAGGCAACTAAATAAGGATTTTACAAATATTAATAAATAAAAATCAGTTTCACATATTTCATTGAATAATTAAATAATGAAATATTTCTTCGCCACAATATAATTATCAGGTTGTCCCATAAATAATGGCCGTTTGAAAGCGACCAATTAAATACACCATATCTGAGCCAAATATTGGGTTTATTTAAACGAGATAGGCACCATTCGAATCATAGAACTTATGTCAACGTGATGGTAACATTTTTATGCCATTTTAATGAAAGTCTGGTTGTCTAGAGGCCAAAGAATCCAAAAAGGCGTTTTCCACATCTATCTGGTTAATCAGCCGTTTTCCATGAAAAAAAACTAAACAAATGCTTGAAAAAAATGCAAATATGTAAGGAACTGATCAGGTGAATAAGGAGGGTGAGCTAGAACTTCATAACCTAATTGAGAATATTTTTGTTGGGTCGTAATTGTAAAGTGTGGCCGTGCGTAATCGTGAAGCAGAATAACGCCTTTCCTATTGACCAAACTGGGCATTTTTTCAGACAATTTTAGATGCATGGCTAGAAATTCTTGACATACACTTCTGAATTTATCGTTTCGTCACTATTCAAACATCTGTAATGCAATAATCCAGCATATGACCACCAAAAAATTTGCATTAGCCGCTTTGGATGCAAGCTTGGTTTTGGGTCCTTATCTTTGTCTAACCACTGCCTTGATCTCTTCCTCTTGTCAAAAAGAACCCACCTTTCATCACACATAAAAATTTGTTTAAAAAATGAGTCAAATTGTAGCGAGCCAACAAAGAACTGCAACGTCGCTGACGTTGAGCATCACTCTAATCGTGCGGGACCCATTGTGGCAATTATTTGTTTTTATCAATTTGGTGAAGATGTCTAGCAATGGTTGATTTTGAAGCATCAAGCTCTGCACTTACCTCAAACACTGTTAAGGTATTATTGGATTCAATATGAGACTTTAGATCTTCATTTTTGAAGGTTGACAGACGACCACGATCATCTTAATCTTCAAGTCCAAAATCGCCAACTTCAAATTTTTGAAACCATCTTCTTGTGGTTCTTTCGGAAGAAGAAGCTTCTCTCCAGGCCTCAATAATGTTTTGGTTGCCTGGGCGGCCGAACGTCAAAGTTTAAATTTGTGAAGTAAAATAAGGCGCAAATTATAGATTTTTATCATTCGTGAAATATTCGAAAGAATGACTATACGTAAATGCACGTTCGGTAAGCTTTAGAACAATATATAATATGCATGTGTTGCCAAATTATTTATGTATTTTTTTTTTAAATTTTAAAATTATGTTTCCAAAATCGGCCATTATTTATGGGACAACCTGATATATTAGCTATATACTCGATGTAATATTCAAATAACAGATATAGGTTATTGTAGCGGCGCACCTGTTCACGAATTTTAGTTCAAAACACAAACACCCTCGCTAAAGAGAGGCGAGTTGCCCCTCGAAATATATATTGATATAATAAAAAAATAATAAAATCCAATATATGTATTATTTATAAATATAAATATATTGTAAAAGAGTGGGTGAATGGTATTCACTTGTCAAAAGGTAACTCTCTTTTTTTTAATCGCATCAAAAAATAATTTTTCTGGAACGTCGCTTTGCTGAACTCCGATCAATGAATAAACCCCAACACCCGAGTTTTAGAAAATGTAGACAAAATCCAAACTGATTATTTCGGAATATAGTCTTGATAATACAAGGGCGGCCTTTATTTCATGACATATCCTACAAATAAGATTTGAATCTGCCAAAGAGGTGTTTTATAGTTGGTGGAATAATATAATTGATCCCATTGCCCGAAACCGTTATGTAAAAATTAGCCTCTTTTTCAAAATTTTCCAAAACTGATGTTATTCTTCTTCCGGAATATGTGAATTCAGCGTAGAGAATATAATTGATTGTTTCAATGCACACACAATCACGTACAAGCACATACATTCATAAACACACACAGACACATAAGTGCACACACTCGCACGCGCAAGCGCACACAAATATACACACATACGCACACTAACCCAGAAATAAAACTACGCGCACACCCACACACCTACCATCAAGCACATACACACATACGCACACTATAACCCAGAACTAAAACTACGCGCACACCCACACACCTACCATCAAGCACATACACACATACGCACACTATAACCCAGAACTAAAACTACGCGCACACCCACACACCTACCATCAAGCACATACACACGTACGCAATATACATTTTTATTTATTTAGAATATTATATGAGGAGAGAAAATAGACATTTGTGGAATTTAAAGGAACACAAATATCAGTACAAATTCTAGGCAGTCCGTGAAGCTAACTATAACAGATAACCCCATAACAGGTCAAATATTACCATTTGTACGTAATAATTTACGTTTTTTTAAAGAATGATTCTCTAAATACAAATGATAATTAGAACCTTAATAATTTCTCAAATTGTGGTAATTATTAATTATCTTAATTACTTATGCAAATTGAAAATTTTAATTTTGCGCGCGCTAAGTGTTGTTGAATTATAAAAAAAGAGGCTATTAAGGAACTAAATATATTATAGATTTTACAGTCGGAAGACCACTGCCGGCGCTACTACCCAGATAGTGACTCCGTTGCGGGAGAAAAATCGCATTCAAAGCTAGCTAGCTACGGTGGTAGGCGTCTTCGAACCGAAGGTTGAAAGTTCTCTCATTCTCAATTCTGAGTTTTTAGCAACGTTTGGTTCGCTCCACTCCGGTGTTATTGGCCCACATTCTTCTTGGTTTTTTATTGTATCCCTTCAAAAAAAAATCTCTTCAGGCGACTCTCAAAATACCGGCTGAATATTTTTATTTCATGTCTGCTAGAGTTCTTCACAAAAAGCATCTAATTCTTGCTCTAAAATCAAAAATTTATTAGAGGCTTCTTTCTCGGTCTTCTCAAATGTAATTTGACCTACACCTAATTTATTTTTAAAATGTCAAGTTCAGAATTAGCGTAAATGCGTATATAAAAATTTTATATTTCACATGCGCACAATATTTAAAATCCTTATTTACTCCATTCTTGATAATGAACGTAAAATGTAATTCCAAATATCTATAGAAGATCTGACTAGATGCAGAAAGTCGTCAATACATACTGAAAGATGCACATCTTATAAAATTCAAAAGACCAATTGTAGATAGAATACTACTGGATATTTCTGGAAGAGAGCGGTTGTCCGCAAAGTGTTTCATTGGTCAGCACAGGGTAATTAGCTCGTCACTTCCTGCCTCTTGCATTTCGAACGCTAAACGCAAGACCCAGTACTTGGCTGTAACCATCTCTTATTCTTTTTTTACTGGGAGTTGATAGATCTTGAGTCGTTTATAAAGACAAGAGTCTTTTGGGGAGGAGGGGGAAAGCTCTCTACTGTTTTCAGAGTTTGAGGATATAAATTTGCAGTAAAGCTTCAATGCCTTGACGAGATCCTCGTTTATTACAACGAAGAAAATCATCGACCAATATTCATTCTGCCATCTTCCTGTAAAAGTGTATCTTCAGTAGAGTGTTGCCAATGGTGAGGCCTCTTCAACAAGGTGTTCGCACTCAGGAAAGATGAACCATTTTGCGGCCGAATTTATTTTGAGATTTCTTAAAGAAGCATTGGTCTTGAGTATGATTTGTCTTTTTACATATGGTACACCATTTTTTATTTAGTCTACAATGTTTTGCTAAGTGCCCGCTCTTTTTGCAGTTAAAGCACTGCTTTACTTTAGTAGCACTCATGGCTATTCCCTCATCAGGCTTTACCTTTTGTTTAGTTTCTTCAAGTGATAGTCTTGATATTAAATTTGTTAACGTTTTCTCACTTTTTGGTGTCGAGTCCCATGCTGTGCTGAAGTAATTAAAGTAGTCTGGCAAAATGCTCAATATTTTAGAAATTACAAAGCTCTCCTCAATTTCTTGTTTTACATTATTTATTTGGAATACTAAATTTTGCACTCTACTTATATTTGTTGCCATATCTGTATTTTTATTAAATTTGAAACCATTAAATTCTTGTAGTATTTCGCATTTTAATTGCTCATCTTCTCTTTAATAAATGGCTACTAGTTTTTCATACATTTCTTTTGAAGTTTATCAATTTAGAATATGTGTTAAAGCATTCTCTTTTCAATGGTTAACATAATGTATTTTTGTGCTTTGGCGTCTTTTAGGCTCCATTTATCTTTTCCAGTTTCATATTTCAAGTCTTCAAACAACGATTTTCCATTTACAATATCTAGAAGGCCATTTACTTATAAAATAATTGTTATCTGAAAATTCCATAAATAAAAATTTTCAGGACTTTTAAATCTCACAATATTTACGATATCTTCGCTAACAGCCATTTTTGTTTTATTTATATTTTATCTTATATTTTATATATATTTTACCGCGATTCAAAAACCACGGACCTCTGCTACCATGTTGGGAATGTTTTGAGGTTCAGATGATGAAACAACAAATAACAAGTTTACTTACAGCTGAAATGGTTTTAAAGAAGTAGGCAATTTTACCTTTTAAGAAAGTATTTTAAATTTATTATTTTCAAAGAGAGAGAGAAAAGAACATTTAACAATTTACATTACAATTACTAATTTTGTAAACAAAACACTTCTTTGTTCTCGGTTTTATATTACAGTGTTGTCAGTCTAAAAGTATTTTAAGATCAATGATTTATTATTCTTCCTTTTTTCCTAAAGATATTTTGATATCCAATATATGCCTTTTTAATAATAATAATAATTATATATATATGTCATAATATATACTCTTCCTGGAATAATAAAACGGACCTCCAGTCGACCCAGAGAGGGATGGGCAGCTGAAGGGTGTCACTTTAGACATCAGGACATTCCAAGGGGCTCCTGGGGGCCGTCACTTGGCACCTCGGGACCTTGGAGACAGTTGGGTGATTGTGTTCGACGCGAGCGGACGCCCGGCGGTTGCCGGGCCCGTCTATCTCTCTCTGGTTGGCTTCCAAATTCCTCTACCAAATCGTGGTGTGATTATTTCTCTTTCCCCACATTATTATTATATTGTCACATTGAAAGTCGACAGGATCTTATAACAGAAGAGTCGACAGGATATTATCACATATATATATTGTTCTGAAAATAGAGAAATCAATACTTAAATCATTAGATAGTAGAAGGGCATATATTGGATTGAATAAAATATTTATTTGCCAATATTTCGGTTAGCTGAACGCCAACATTTATCAAGGCATTACAGGTTTGTATACACAAACTCAGCGCCGCATAGTGTTATAATATCACAGTTGAAATAATTTAAAATACAAAATAGGTGAGGGAAATTTATGCACTAAAATTTTATTTGAAAAATAATCAGAATAAGTTAAATATCTTAAAATATTACACAACAAACAACACAACAATAGCCTTTATTGGGCACACGTGCCATACAGGATTCTCCCGTTAGGAAAAAATAAATAAATAAAAAATTAGCATCATAGTTATATACAAATATTGGGCATTGACCTCGACCAATTATCGAGTTGGATCCGGTATCTGTGCTAAATATATTGATTGTGCTGATTTCCAGTATTTATAAAAAGCGAATGCAAAGGGTCTGTATCTTAAAATATTAAAGGGAAAAATAATGAGGACTATCCTATATTTTAAAATATTTGTATTAAGTACATAAAATAAAATTCATCAATAATTCATTAAGAGATAAGTGTAAAAATATATGTATTTATAAAACATTTGAAAATAAATTTAAAATGATTTAAACGAAATACTGTAAGAACTTTTTTCAAAAGTTTAACAATAAAATGTGAGTATTTTTTAAAAATCATTCTAAATTTTTAAGGAGATAGATTTATCTATAAGTAAAACAAAATATTTTATAAAAATTCATTAAAATGGAAGTTAAAACAATTTAAGGTGAATATATAGAAAAATAGAATAAAAAGTAGAAACTTAAAATGTTTAATGTATTGCCTGTTATATCTATATATATAAAAATGAATGTTTGTATGTTTGTTTGTATGTGTGTTTGTATGACTCCTATACAAATTCGCAGTAGTTCACTAATTCAAACCAAAATTTCCATACATAGGTAAAAAATAACGAGGATGACGATAGGCTATTTTAAAATATATATAAATCATTTATTAAAACTATATATTCAAATTATTCAACTTAGCTCACGAGCAGCGCCCTCTAGAACACTCAGGCGGGCGATGGCGGCGCGCGACGATTGGCTGCCGGCGCAGCACGCGACTTCCCTGCCCCCCCCCCGCCGAGTAAATGAGATCTCCCGGCTGACGGCCGGTTGGGCTCACGAGCAGCGCCCTCTAGAACGCGTGACGATTTTGACGGCGCGGGGCGCTCCCAGTTGGACAGTTGCGCGGGGGCAGAGTGACCTCGCGGGTGCCCTCCGGGAACTACGTCCATCTTCCATATGTAATATACATTTAATCGTGTAAACCCGGGCGTTGCCCGGGTCATTCGTCTACAAATTCGCAGTAGTTCACTAATTCAAACCAAAATTTCCATACATAGGTAAAAGAATACTGGGAAGACGATAGGCTATTTTAAAGATTTTGCTGTATCATGTTTGATTATCAGATACAAAATTATATCGGGAAAAATTCCAAAAATCAGAGACCACGGGCGAAACAGGGTACATTTAATAGGGTAAAACCCGGGCGTTGCCCGGGTCATTCGGCTAGTGTTATATAAAATGAAATGATTTAGAAGCACGAATGTTTCTTTTATATACAATACAAACTTCTACTCCCCTTACTGCGATGAAAAAATATATTGGGAGGGCTTGGCTCATCAGTGGTGAACGCTCCCAGCGGTTTCGCCAATTTAATCCACCAGACCGCTTCTCAGAGCTCTAATACTGTATTGGACGATTCTGCTTATATACGCAGCACTGAAGGATGGAATCTCAGAAATGGTTTTCAAGAAAACTATGGACATAAGCTTATATGGCAGTAGAATTATATTCAAATATTTGCATCGAGCAATGCTCTTCCGCAAACAATGAATACAAGGCCAGTTAGGCATAAATTAACACAAAGCAACAACGCGCCATCTATACATATAAAATGAAAGGATTTAAAAGCACGAATGTTTCTTTTATACATAATACAAACTTCTACTTCCCTTACTGCGATGAAAAAATATATTGGGAGGGCTTGGCTCATCAATGGTGAACCCTCCCAGCGGTTTCGCCAATTTAATCCACCAGACCGCTTCTCAGAGCTCTAATACTGTATTGGACGATTCTGCTTATATACGCAGCACTGAAGGATGGAATCTCAGAAATGGTTTTCAAGAAAACTATGGACATAAGCTTATATGGCAGTAGAATTATATTCAAATATTTGCATCGAGCAATGCTCTTCCGCAAACAATAAATACAAGGCCAGTTAGGCATAAATTAACACAAAGCAACAACGCGCCATCTATACATATAAAATGAAAGGATTTAAAAGCACGAATGTTTCTTTTATACATAATACAAACTTCTACTTCCCTTACTGCGATGAAAAAATATATTGGGAGGGCTTGGCTCATCAGTGGTGAACCCTCCCGGCGGTTTCGCCAATTTAATCCACCAGACCGCTTCTCAGAGCTCTAATCAGAGCTCTAGGTGGATTAAATTGGCGAAACCGCTGGGAAGGTTCACCACTGATGAGCCAAGCCCTCCCAATATATTTTTTCATCGCAGTAAGGGAAGTAGAAGTTTGTATTATGTATAAAAGAAACATTCGTCTTTTTAAATAATTTCAATTTATATGTATAGATGGCGCGTTGTTGCTTTGTGTTAATATGTTATATGTTTAATGCACTTTTGCGTTTAGAAGCGATAAAATGTAAAAATAATTAAACACGCGGTGTGTAAAATTTACAGATTATTACTAAAGTGCGAAAATAGAATTTAAGAAATCGCCGGTATTACAACAATATTTAAAAAATCATTACACCTATTACAAAATACCTTGCCAAGCCAATTATATAGATGAAACCAGCAAACACTCAAAGATCGTATGAAGCAATACAAATTAAGAAATCATAACCCACTGTCTCTACTTGTAGCTCATGCACTGAACAACAACCACACTCCGGATTTTGAAAATACAACTATTATACAGGGTGATTCAAAAGTCTTGCACAACTTTGAAAATTAATAACTCCTCGAATATTTGCGCTCTGCAATGCGGTAAACAC
The DNA here is from genome assembly GCA_030710605.1 of Cordylochernes scorpioides. Classification (NCBI taxonomy): domain Eukaryota; kingdom Metazoa; phylum Arthropoda; class Arachnida; order Pseudoscorpiones; family Chernetidae; genus Cordylochernes; species Cordylochernes scorpioides. Next base: position 42,489,015 of record CP092870.1, on the reverse strand, counting down.
CATTGTGTTAAGGATGCAATGAGATTTTCTATGGCAAATAGTGAAAAATTCGAAATTTATTTTAGTTACAATTTTATTCGCTAGATGGAGCTCTACCAGAATCATGGATTAAGCAGGAACATTGTTTGATAAATTAAAAAATATAACTGATCGACACGTTTTTTTTTTTAAATACCAGGAAAGAACCCTATTAATATCAAATGATAAAATAATAAAACATCATTACGCCCAAAAAATAAGAATTGGATGACGATTTTTAAATGTAATCCGAGATATGTAAAATAGGTAAATGCAAATTAAAACATGTAGCAAAAATATATATACGAGGGCCATCCAATAAATAAGTTTCCCTATTTTTTAACAAATAAACGACATTATTTACAATTATGCAGTTATTTTATTTTCATTATACAACTCATAGACTACCTTTCTAAATAATCACCATTTATGTCCAAACATTTTTGGTACAGTTGTAGCAATTTTTAGATACCACTGTTGTACCAAGCCGTGTCCTGTCTTCGTAGCCAGTGGTTCGCCTCCGCCTGCACTTCGTCATCATTCGCAAAGTGCTTGCCTCCAAGGTGCCACTTGAGTGCTGGATAAAGATGGAAGTCGCTTGGGGCAAGTTCCGGAGAATAAGGTGGATGTGTGAAAATTTCCCATTTGAAGTTTTCCATAGCCATAACTTTGCCTGCAGAGATTGTGACCTTCGCCTTTTTTGGTGCACTTTCCTCAGGCTTCTTCCACACCATGCTTTGTCGTTTTGTTTCTGGAGTTGAATGATGCACCCAGCTTTCATCTCCAGTGACAATACTGGAAAACAGTTGATCTCCATCTCTTTGATGCATTTCCAGGAAAGCTCGGGCTGCCTCCATCCGTTGGACCCATCTTGTGCAGACTTTGAGAAAATTCAAAACATCTGACATGATTGTTCCAATCGAAGAGCGTCTAATTTCGATTCCAGGAGGCAGTCGAATCATTATTTCGTCAATGGTGACTCGGCGATCTGCTTCCATCACATTCCGAACAGCAGCAACGGCTGCATTGTCCGTGGCAGTAACGGGGCTGCCGCTTCGCTCGTCATCATGCACGTTTTGCCGTCCTTCTAAGAACCATGAACGCCATCGGCGAACCATTTGGATGCACATACATTCTTCACCATACACTGACACTGAATTGCGATGAATATTGACCGCAGTTTAATTTTTCGCCGTGAAAAAACGAATTACAGAACGGAGTTCGCAAGTGGACACGTTCACCAGTGGTATCTCCATGGAAACTGAAGCGCTACGGACTTGCGCGTACGAGTAGCGTGATTTTGAAGGTCACCAGCTTCCAACGCATCCTAGTGACCATTTCTTCTATACTAAATAATTTTTACAACGTTTCGTTCGCAGAAAAAAAATAGGGAAACTTACTTATTGGATGGCCCTCGTATTTTAGATGCAGTTTGCTGGAAATCTCTCAGCGATTTAAATTTCGAAGATAATAAATTTCTAATTTTTTAATTCAACTCTTTTTGAGTATCGAATAAATTTATTTTAATTAATTTAAAAAATATCTATCTCTGATAATTTATTTTACTCTGGAATGCAGTCACTACAGGATAAAGCACTCTTGGTGAATTTTTAAAATTGTAATTCAGAATCTGCCATTGGAGCTTTACGAGCGTTTCGTACCTTTAAAGGTATTCGAAGCGGTAAAGGACCCGTGAGTTGCTACTCTCTAATGCGAATGATAAAAATATTTGAGAAAACTGAATCTCTGGAAGCAAATCCTCGGAGTGGAAGACCATCGACATGCAAATCAGTAGCTTTCGCAGAATGCTGAAGCTATTGAAACGTTATCCACGTATGGAGAAGTAAGTGCTCGATGAGTTTCTCGACAAAGTGGATTTCGTATGGAACAGTTTGGAGAGCACTAAGAAATTTTCTTAAAAAATACCCGTACAAAATTCAAATATTTCACGGGCTAAAAGTCGGCGATTTTGAGAAGGGTCAAGATTTTACCGCATGGGTTTTCCGGCAAATTAAAATTTAAAGTAAATTGGCTTTCGAATGTTCTGTAGAAAAAGAAGCTCACTTTTCTCTAAACAGAGAATTTAAAACTCGATACAGCCGCATTTGGGCAACAGAAAACCCTTGGAATTTTACAGAACTTCATCAGCCCAGAGTTACAGTTTGGTGTGGTTTCACTTCTTTTATTATTGGGCCATTTTTCCTTTAAGAAATCAATGGAATAACCTTTAAAATGTTTATGTGACTGGTGAACGTTATGTTAAACTTTTGAGAGAAAAGGTTATTCTCATATTGCAGGACAAACAAAAACTAAGCGAAATAACATTCATGTAAAATGGAGGACCTCCTCATATATCCCGCGGTGCCAAACAATTGCTGAAGGATACGTTCGGTGAAGATCGTGTGATAAGTCGCCACTTTATACACCAGTGGCCTCCGAATCACTAGACTTGACGCCTTGCAATTTTTGCCTATGGGAGTATATTAGTCTGGTGTTTATCGATGCCGGCCTATCACATTGGTCATGATCAGTGCCATCAGATGGCATGTTTCATCAATTTCAACAAATACGTTATTTAATGCTGCCCAATCTGTCATCTATCGTCTGCAGGCGGTGTTTGAGAATGAAGGGCGAAAATATACCAAGGAAGGTGACCTAATGCAAGAGAGAAGGCAGTTACCCCATGTGTTATATAAGCTGTCATGTATTATATTATCTACCAATATTTTGCAGCTCTTTGTGTTGGGTTACGGTGATAATAAAGGCTGTCCTCACATCTTGACTTTTTTTTTGTGAACAGTGATTCTTTTTCTTTTTTTCGTGAAGATAGAGGCTGCCTGGCCGGCATTCATATTTCTTGAAAAAAGATACTTCGGCCAGTAGTGATTCTTTTGTTTGTCATTTGCTAACATCTAATATTATATCGTGCAGACCAAAGTGTTATAACTTCTCGAATAACACTGGTACACACAATTTTACCCCTTATGTTTAGTTTATCGCTTTTCGCTCATTAGAAGAAATAGCATAAAGAATATTATCTGTACACTCCTAACTTTATAAAATTTGCGCAAAAAAATCATAATACAAAATGATTTTACTACCACGTTATTCAACACAAAAGGTCGATATATAAATGAGTTTTATTCGAGGGGACACATTTTAAAAATTTTGTACAGCATAATAAGCAATGATAACATTTGACAAGCCCATAGGATATTTAGAGTAAAGTACGACAAATAGATTTTGTCAACCCCTCTTTATTTCATTTGTTGGATCATGACAAATTTCTAGGTTTAATAGTCAAGTGTCGCCAATTTGTCAAGAAACTATACATTTCTTATAGCAAGAAATCCTATTAGGAGTGCCATCATAATTTATGGTATCATATTAACATTTAAAAAAATCGTGTAATGATATCAGCAGTGTTTTTCAAACATTGAATCTATTTCTCAAAACCGCATATAAAATATATATATATTTTGCTACATGTTTTAATTTGCATTTACCTATTTTACATATCTCGGATTGCATTTAAAAATCCTCATCCAATTCTTCTTTTTTAGCGAAATGGTGTTTTATTAATTTATCATTTGATATTATCAGGGTTCTTTCCTGGTATTCAAAAAGGAAAAATACGTGTCGATCAGTTATATTTTCAATTTATCAAACAAGTTGGTCGCTTAATCTCTGATTCTGGTAGAGCGCCATCTTGCGAATAAAATAGAACTAAAATCAATTTCGAATTTTTCACTATTATCTATAATAAATCCCATTGAATCCTGAACACAATGGTGTTTACCGCATTGCTCTAGCGCAAATATTCGCGGAGTTATTAATTTTTAAAGTTGTGCAAGAATTTTGGATCACCCTGTATACCAGAACATTAAGGAAAATCTCTGCCGATTGTTCTTAGAAAGCTGAGCCTCTGCAGAAGACAACGAATATATAAATAGGAAAATTGATTTTCCAGACATTTACACACCATTTAGATTTTCTTATATTTTTGTCTAATTATTTTAATTTCAATTAGTTAATTTTTGTTTTTAATTTGACCTATTATATACTTTTTTAAAGGGAGAAGTGCCGTTTTTTAATTTACATGACATTCCTTCATTTAATTTTTTTGCTTCAATAAATATTGTTGTAATACCGGCGATTTTTTAAATTCTATTTTCGCACTTCAGTAATAATCTGTAAATTTTACACACCACTTGTTTAATTATTTTTACATTTATCGCTTCTAAACGCAAAAGTGCATTAAACATATAACATATTACAGGCAATACATTAAACTAAGAAAAAGGCATCTCCTTATCATGCAACTGAAAGTGTCTGATGGCTTGCGCCATCTATCGGAATAAATATCAACTATTCTCGTTGATTTTTAATTATTCCAGAATTGGCCAAATACCCATTCTTGATTAATCAAGAAAATCAATACATTAAACATTTTTAGTTTCCACTTTTTATTTATTTTTTCATATATACACCCTAAATTGTTTTAAACTTCCATTTTAATGCATTTTTATAAAATATTTTTTTTACTTATAGATAAATCGATATCCATAAAAATTTAAAATTATCATTTTTTTAAATACACACATTTTATTGTTAAACTATTTTAAAAAGTTCTTACAGTTTTTGTTTAAATCATTTTAAATTTATTTTCAAATGTTTTAATAGATACATATATTTTTACATTCATCTCTTAATGAATTATTGATGAATTATATTTTATGTACTTAATACATATATAAAATATAGGATAGACCTCATTATTATTATTTTTAATATTTTAAGATATTTAACTTATTGTCATTGTAATTTTTAATTAATATTTCATGCATAAATTCCCCCACCTACCTTGTATTTTAAATTATTTCAACCGTGATATTATAACACTATGCGACGCTGAGTTTGTGTATACAAAAATGTAATGCCTTGATAAAGTTTGGCGTTCAGCCAACCGAAATATTGGCAAATAAATATTTTATTTAATTCAATATATGCCTTTTTACTATCTAATATATGAGAGAAAGAGAGAATGACAATGAGAAAGGTTTATTGACTTCTAGTCAACAGTTAAAAAAAAATATAAACAAAATATAACAAAAAATTCTGAATTTCTAATTGTTTGTATCAGACGAATACCACTGGGATTCGTCTCATTCAATGTCGCATTCTGTCCTGAAGTCGGACAGCATCTTACCTAGGTCGGAGTGCTTATGCCCGACATGGGCAATTGCCATGTCAAGGAATTTCTTTAGAGCAGCGCTCTGGTCGGGCGAGATAAAGGTGAGGACGTCCTCCCTCCTAGTTAGGCATACAACAGCCAACTCTATTTCCCCTCTGTAATAATCCCTATATAGGAGTACCAGGAACAGATCCTCATCCTTCTGTAAAGTGGGCTGAGGAGGCTGTATGTTTTGTGGTTTGGGGATTGAATATTCCGCTGTTATTGCGGCCTTGGCTTGATCTTTGGCAGGGACGGCTGTTGGTGAAGTAGTGGTCAAGGAAGACGCTAGTAGAGATGACAACGCGCTGGTGCTCGGCGCCGGAGCAGAAGGCTTGGTGGCTGGAGTGTTCTGGGAAAGGAGAGAGAGAGGATGCTGTCATGTCTAGAATTCCTCAAAGAACATTGGAACACTGTAGCCCATCGCACATCTGACGAATAAATTCAAGGCTACACATTGTAATAAATTTCGCCTCAGTTTTGCCACGTCACACGTGTAAATTTACACCCACCTCTGCACTATTCTTAACTTTTAATTTAAAAACATACTATGTGGATTGTGAAATTTAAGTTTGGTAGCAGCTATGAGTGGTAACTTATATTGGCATAAAATGACACCATTATATTAACTTGTGCTTTTTATAAAACAACAATTCCAGACAACTATATTTTACATATTTTAATTCGTTCTGAATAAATAAGACACCCAAGATATATTTACCAACGTAATATAAAATTAACTATAAATAATCAATTATATTGATTTTTTAAATTATTATCCATAGTACACGTGGTACGGGCCATGATAATCATAGGAGTTAGTTGACTGCTTTAACTTTAAGCCCAAGACATGTGAAAAGCGCAATTCGATTTTTGCACTTAAAAGTGTGACAGAGCCCCATTTTGTTTCTGGTATTCAGTGGTGGAGTTGGACTTTTGCAAGAATCAATGACCTTCGGAGAAGTTTTCATTTTTAAAAAAGTACCCAATGCGGGATTCGATCCCTGGTCTTCGGTTTGTACTTCTCGTCCATCGATCTCCTAAAGTGTTAATTTTTTAATTTAAATGCTTTTAAACTAGGACAATAATTTTTGTATGAACAGGCTAGAAAAAATCCAAAGTTTTAATCTTATATTAAAGTTTTACCTCAATAAAAATCAAATATGTGTGAAACTATATGTTTCACTAATAGATGTTTAACACCCCCCCCCCCCCTGATGTAATTAAATGGGAAAACTGATTATCAAGATACAGTGTTTCAAATACATAGTTTTTAAATCTATTCTATCAACTTATATGATGACATCAGTCACTCTACACCCTCATTTTTATTTAATTCATTAAAAATCAAAAAAGAAAAAAAAGGCATCTCCTTATCGGGTAACTGAACGTTGCTGATGGCTTGCGCCATCTGTCGGAATAAATATCAAATATTCGTTGATTTTTAATTATTCCAAAATTGGCCAAATACCCATTCTTGATTAATCAAGAAAAGCTAACCAAGTACATAGATGCCGCCAGCGATCGGCAACTTTCAGTTGCACGATAAGGAGATGACTTTTCATCACCTTCCCTTTGGAAATCCATCGCACGTTATTGTGAAGAAGGAGGTCGGAATACTGAGTCTCCATTTCGTTTAAGAATTATTTAAATTGACGATGGTAGAGTGCTTTTGACAAGATACTAGCAACAATCTTGATTACCCAATTCATGACCTCAACTATTTCGGCGAGAAATGTTTGGGAACAAAGCGTTTTTCAGTGTATTGTGCAGTGAAACATAAGAATTTCGTAGTTTATTTTGCTCTCTCTGAAGAATCGCTATTGCCCCATTATTTTTTCCTGTCATACTTTTGGTTCCATCAGTTGCTATTGAAACGATTTTTTCAAATCGAGCTTATTGTCCTCAAGGCATTCGCTATATCTTCCCCTCTAGTTTATCTCGAGAGCGGTAGCAATCGTAGAAGTTCTTCCTTTGGACCTTGGGAAGACATATACCTAACAAAAAGGGTAACTTGTGCCGTGTCTTTATGTCGCAAGACTCGCCTATAGCAAGTGATAAGGCAGAAGCAAGTTGAATATCTTCCACCTGCAAATATGTTACATTTGAAGACATTTTAGATATTCAATCTTGTACTGTTTTAGCGAATAGTGGCAAATCTTCGTTTTTTTCTAGACTTCTGTTTTGTTTTGAAATCATGAAACAGTTCATCAGATGCACGTATGAAGCAATCTTTGACGTACTCGCCATCTGTGAATGGTTAGCCTTTTTTTTTTTTCAATTTCTGGTGATACCGCAAAACTTTCCAGATTATAATTACTTGTAGATTGGTTCCAGCTTTGAATATTGAACTTGATTGCTGTTTTTATTTTTGGAGCTCGTCGACAGTTTTTTTTTTTCGTTTTCGCCGGCTGGATATTTACTAGTAAACTGAGCGTGCTTTTTAGTGAAGTGTCTCTCTAAATTTGATTTCTTATTGTGTGCGGGTTTTTGCGTGGCAAATAAGACAAGTCGGAAGGCCATCTAAGTTTCATATGAAAGCGAACGACTCCGTCTAAGCCCGATTGAATTCTCGATGCTCTTCTTCAGTTTTTCTCTCTTTTTTATATGCCGTGCTTGCGGTGAATCTCTGATAAATAATTTTTTAAATTATTATTTAGGTATCCAAAACAGCAGATGACAAGTTTTGCAATTATTTACTAGGTCATCGTATACCTAATTGAATACATACAAGAAGCTGGGGATAATGAAATATAATTTATCAAAAAACCTTTCACAACGATATTTCCAATTAAAAATACTTACCTGAACAAAATAGATAATTATCTTATAATTTAATATTATTAAAATGAATAATTATGCACTGTTTGTCTCACTCTCCCACTTACTGATTGACGTACTTAGTTTCGTCGCATATGTGGTCGCCTCCCGTATGCGATGATCGCCGACTGACACGAACGGACTTGTCAGAACGTGTTTATCACGGTGAAGTCTGAACATTTTAGTTTTTTTTTAAATCTACTTATATATTTGCCTTATTCTGTCTGTTTGTCTGTTTGAAGCTCACGGATGGGATTTTTCATAACCATCGGTGGTTCAGTGGTAGAATGCTCGCCTGCCACGCGGGCGGCCCGGGTTCGATTCCCGGCCGATGCATTTTTTTTTTTTACAATTTTTAAAACTCATTTATATATTATACAAGAATGACATCCACGGCGCCAATTTATAATTGTAACGAATAGTATTTGAATAAAAGCATTTAATCGGGTAAAACCCGGGCGTTGCCCGGGTCATTCGTATATAATAATTGTATAAACGAATGCAAGACAAAATCACCGCGAATGTTTCTTTTTTTTAAGGCAATTTCTTTTTAAGGCAATTGTCGTTATTTATCGTTAATTTTTGTTTCGATTTTATTGAAAAAAAAAAAAAACGATATGGTGCCTTTAAAAAATGATCTTTATTACTATGCAGTTTTCTATTTAGTCAATATACCTAAGTTCATGTTGCAAATGTAATTATCTCTATCGATTTAGTAGGTGAAATGCAAAAAGAAAATCGACATGATGAAATATTTATGAAAATTCACATTTTTATTTTTATATTTTCAAGACACACACAGTTTGGGGCGGGACGTTTCACAAGAGAGACATCCACGGCGCCAATTTATAATTGTAACGAATAGTATTTTAATTAAAACATTTTAAAAACACACAGTTTGGAACGGGACGTTTCACAAGAGTGACATCCATGGCGCCAATTTATAATTGTAACGAATAATATTTGAATTAAAACGTTTTTAAAATATATGCGCACTCGGGTAAAACCCGGGCGTTGCCCGGGCCATTCGTCTAGTATTATATATTTAGTTTGCGAGTTAAGGTGTTATGCCCATCAATGCCGAAATCAATGAAAATTGCGAAACAAATATACAATCTAAAACTGCAAATACCTACCTACTTTGATTCTCAAAGTTCGAAAATAGGTCGAAGAGAAAAAAAGTACATATATACGCTTATTGGTATAATTCATTAGCGCGCCATTTGTTATGAAAAATTTGAACGATTTTTGATGCGTTTGATTCTTTTAAAAATAAATCATACGTGTCAAAAAAAAAAGTAGTTCAAATTTTTCATTTAAACTTATAATAATATTTTAACGCTAATTTTCATAAAAATAAAAGCTATAAAATATAGATAAATAATAAAAATGGGTGATATATAAAAAAAAAAACTTTATTTATCGTCCTGGCTTAGGTGTAGTTTATGTGGTCGTTTTATATTACTGTAACTAAAGCTCTAAGCGTGCCAAAATATGGAGATTAATCCAATGCGTAATCACTACCCACTAATGCTACCTATCTCTCCATTTTTCTATTACAGAGGCGAGATGGACCCATTAAAATTAATTAAACAGGCGCAGTAATGCCAACACTATTGAGTCATAGTGTTTTAAGATGATACTGAGCTCCTCCAAAAGTTTAGAGACTGAGGTTCTCCTCCGAAAATTGCAACTGTCTTAACTTCTCTTTTTAGAATCTATTGGATAAAGTCATGGTTATTTCTTAACGACTTACACGAGATCCACCCATCACTTAATTGCAAGTAGTATTTGACATATATAGCAATGACCATCCCGTTTTATAACATAGTTAAAAGTAATTATTTCGGAGGTTTGTGTTCTGTTCTAGCTCCATCGACAGCTAGGTTTGTGTGTTTTTACAAAAACAGTCACTATTCTTAACTCATCGTATAGGAATGTTCTTATGTAAAATCCCAGTCAATTGGGGAAAGTTTCAGAACAAAACTGTCAAGAAAACATCTTAAATGTATGTTTTTAAACTTACACTCAAGACACAAACTCTCAAAGGTGAGTTTACACCATATTGTGAGCAAGGGATATTTTATTCACACACTCCTACCTTGCACAATTTATCAAATATATATTGTTGCGTAGAATAAAAAACACATTCCAGAATAGAATGTTTCAGAACGTTCAAGAATAATGTAGAAAAATAGGAGAACAACTGATTGGTCAATCTAAAGCGATTGCGCAAGGCTTAGTGCTAGCGGCTTTCTGGTTGGCTGGCCAACCTTGACCGTTCTGAAAAGATCTACTCCGAGATATATAAGGATGAGGAGCTCATGCCAAAGGGAAGAAAGAGAAGAAAAGTGAAAGAAGAACGAAGCTACGTGGTGTGCTCCAAGCAAGCTGCTGTCTCAAGAGGTCGGGCTGCTGCTTACCGCCGAAGCCGGTTTACTTCGTGGAAGACTCTAGAAGGTTCTACCAACTTCTGCACCCTGTTCTGCCCCTACGGCCTTTCACTGTGCTGGAGTTGATGAGTTTGTAACTGCTGTTTTCTTTTGTTTTTGTTTTATTTCGCATTCTTCTGTAATTCCTTTATTGATTAGGCTTAAATAAAGTCCTAAAGATCCTTTGTATCCACGGAAGTTATTCTTTGTCAACCAACAACGCAACATTCGCGGTAATATTCAATAAAGTAGTTTGGTATCTTATTTGGAAAAAATATGTATAATATGTGTATTTTAAAAATGAAGGCTTTTTATGTTACCAACTTTACCTTGGTTTTTTATTTATTATTATATATATGAACATACATAACTTTGGGAAGATAATTCACTTCTAACTCTTTTACATGAAACAACAAATTCTACGCCACAGCCAAAGCACTGGTGAAGACGCCAAATGTCTTGCGTCGAAAGCGAATTAAGACCTACATACAACTTGTAGAAACATCCGAGATCATTCGAGAGCTTCTGAAAGACTGACGACGCGTGTTACGCGGGGAGGGGTGCGGTGAAAAGCGAGTACAAATGGCTGAGAAATATAATCGGTGCCTAGTTCTCGTTAATCGATTTAGAACGATTTTTAGTTTTTTTTTATTAAATAAATAATATTTGCGTATGGAACTAAAGAGCCGCAGCTTCACATCCAAAGAACGACATGGTGTCTCGTGAACCGCAGGGCGCCGACTTCTGTGTTAAGACAAAGTTAGGTTTGATTTTACAAAAGTGGTTGCACATCCGTTGGGCGCACAGGAGAAGGCGCTAGAATGATAACCTTCGATTTTATAGCCATCAAGATACGTAGATGCTTTATTATGTTATTTATACAAAATCTTTTTGTAATTGCTAAATATATTTGAATATAAAATTTTGTTTAACAGAGAGAAAATTAGAAGTCTAAAAGGCTGTTTATAGGCCTTGAAAAATAATTCGCTCTAGAAAAATAAGCCTATGCGCCTATATTGTTTATTGATTCAAGATATACGTATTGAATTAATTAGTTCGCGTTATTGTTTATTTATATTAGTATATACGTATACTAGCCGAGTGACCCAAAGGGTCGGCCCGCAGAGTCATTAAGAGTATAGATAGTAAATTAAATTTAATTGCCATCTATCATTAAAATTTTACACATATAAATTTACTGGCAATGCGCTTCTTTTAAATATATTAGTAGATAGGGGCTTAAAAATTTCAATGGGCTAAATCTGATTTTCTAGAAGTAGCATTTCAAGTATAAGGGTGTGTAAAAATACTCCCGAAGTAAAGTATATACATTCGGGGCAGATATTAGATATTTTATATGAAAATGGAATCATATCACCCGAACAAACCTTAGCTTTAATATTTTAGACAGCACATTGCAAAAATATTTAAATAAATAAATAAATAGATCAGTATTCAAATAAGTAAATAAAGAGAAGACCAAAATCAAAATAATTGATTAAAATTTCCTTCGAGATGATAACCAATAGACATTGGTTAAAGATTTGAATAAATATATTTAGAGGGGGAAAAATTTAAAAATCAGAAAAAAAAATTACAAACAACACAACTATAATGCAGATAAGACAACATATAAAAGAATAAATTTATATATGAAGGAACTCATTAAAAACGATATTTCTAATGTTATATATACAGTATAACCTCTTTAATTCGATCCAGTTTTGATGTCCCGACCTACGGCCTATCATATAAAAAAACTGTAATTGAAATTTGAAATATAATTCAAATTTTCCGATAATTCGAACATTTTAAAACTCAAGTTTCGAGAGTTGATTGTTGCTTAAATATAACGTTACCGCTGAAAAGGTATTACAGAGGCGAGCGGCGGCCACTGAAAATGTACAAGTTTAAAGTATAGAGCAGTGCGAAGAATAAGTAAAAAAAGAGAAGACCAAAAATCAAAATAATAGATAATAGTCTATTAGCAAACAAATAAATCAAAAAAATCCTTTTATGTGAGAAACTATAGGCATGGGTGAAAATTTAAAAAAAATATTTAAAATGAAAAAAAAAAAAAGATAAGAAATTAAATCAGAAAATAAAGTTGCAAACTATATTGCAGAGGTGACGACTTATTAAAGAAATTCATTTAAAGGACCTCATTAAAGACTATATTAATAGTTTTCTAAATATGTGGGTTCAACTTTACATGTATGCTATCCAAAGTTCGCACACGTGAAAAAGCCAATAGAGCTGTCCATGCGTAAACACAGGCTCTTGTAGCAAGATAACCATCTAGCAAAGGTTTGGCCTTAGCCTCATTTATAGTCATAAGAAAAACCAAACTCACTGAAAACTGACGCCTCATCAAAATGAAAGGAAGGTTGATATCTGTAGGTGCCAAATATAATTTTGACACCAATACAGTGTGTCCAACTTTGGTCCCTGTCAGTAGTTATGCTTCAAGGATATGAGAGCACATGCGCTGGATCACCATACGTGTGTCATTGCAAAGTCCCTGCATAGGATTCAAATTTCTCAGAAGTATAACAATAGCACCAACCTTAAGGTTTAACCGGTGTGGAGGCATTCCTCTGGAAGTAAGGCTATTGAGAAATTCAGTAGGGTAGTTATTTTTCTCCTCCACATTCTCATACTTCACACTGTCAACACTGAGGAAACACTTAATTATTTTTGGTAAGCAATTCCAGGGGAAGAAACTATAGTCATTGGTGAAAGTGGAAATATTTTTTAACTAATCATAAAATAAAATTGCAATTCGAATTTCATATATATATGGGTTCAATTTTACACGTATGCTATCCAAAATTCGCACTTGGTGAAAAGCCACATGGAGCTGTCCATGTGTATAAACACAGGCTCTTGTAAAGTTTTGACCTTGAGCCTTATTTATAGTCATAGCAAAAGCCAACCTTAGTGGAAATTGAAACTTCTTCAGAATGAAGCGAAGGTTGGTATCTGAAGGAGCCAACGATATTTTTGGCACCAATACAATGTGTTCAATTTTGGGCACTGTCAATATTTGTGCTTCAAGGACTCCTGTTTGGTAACCAATTCAGTACTTTTTCATTAATCTCAAATGAGCTACCAACAGTTTACACAGGGAAATGCAGGGCTGAGCAGTTAAGGCAGACTATATCCAGGCCCCCAATAATATTGTAACAAAGTATTTATTAATTTTATTATTTTTATTAACAGAGTGGTTATTTTTATGTTTATATTTTGCTACTCTGTAAAATTCCCTCGTGGCTTATTTTTTGTTTACCATTCATAGTTGGTCCTTGCCTGAAATGAATTGTTGTCTCATCCCGAAGTTGGTCTTCCCTAATTTTCAACGCGGCAATATATTCAGTAGGAACAAAAAAAGCATTTGCCAAAGACATGAGCAAAGGGGAAAAATAATAGAATACATAAAAATGGAGATTAAAACAATATAAAATGAAACAACTATAGCTGTGTAAAAAATCTACATAAAAAACTGTAACAAAGCTATACTTACAATTATAATAAAGTACTGACATATATACAACACTCAACCACTCTAGCTGTTAGCTAAAAACAATCTAAATGAAAAATTGTAACAAAACTATGTAAAAGTAATTAACAATTGATTCAGAAATATGAAATATTAAAATAGACAAGTATCAGAGTCATCAAGCAACAATTCTTAATCAATTCTGTCACTGTTTGCTTTTGTGAATGGAAAAAATACCCAAATATGGCCATTTCTTATAAACATCGGTAGTTCAATGGCGAGAATGCTCGCCTGCCACGCGGGCGGCCCGGGTTCGATTCCCGGCCGATGCATTTTTTTTTTACAATTTTAAAAACTCATTTATATATTATACAAGAATGACATCCACGGCGCCAATTTATAATTGTAACGAATAGTATTTGAATAAAAGCTTTTAATCGGGTAAAACCCGGGTGTTGCCCGAGCCATTCGGCTAGTATATTATATATATAAGCTATACTTACAATTATAATAAAGTACTGATATATATACAACACTCAACCACTCTAGCTGTTATCTAAAAACAAAAAAAAAAATCTAAATGAAAAATTGTAGAAAATTATGTAAAAGTAATTATCAATTAAATCTGAAATACGAAATATATATATTATATATATTAGAAATTAATTAAAAGCAATAATACAAAAGAATGTGTTTCAAAATAAACAATATGATGATGATAAATAACAATTAAAGTGACATTTGGAGGCAAAAAATCTACGATTGTAAAATTAAATAAATTAAAATAAATATATCTATTAATATTTGCAAAATAAAATAAAACCTTAATGTGAAGAAAAAAATAACGAAAACTTTGGTATATAGATCGCTATGTATGGTTAATGTATGGAAGAGATATCTTCAGTGCTGTAGTCGTAAAATTAGCATAGGGTATACGCTTGAGAATATAAATTTTTGGTAAAAATAAACAAGGTTATTTTTAATTATATTTTTATTTGAAAAAAAGACGTAAAATATTACATACAACTTTTACATAAAAATGTCCCATAATAACTGCCGAGATGCATCTGTATTTTTTCTGGCACAAACTCTTGATCTAGTGTCAGTAGATGATCTATGATGTAAAAGCCATGATTGAACGTATTTTTTCGGCTGAAACATTTCGATTGGTGGTCCATTTGAATTTATGAACATTAAGTTCGAAACATTTGATATTAGCAAAGAAGTCCGCAAGTTTGTTATTATATCATTCATCAGGCTGAAACCTCGCTCACATTCAGCTGTTGAACAGGGCAATGTTGAAATTGCCCTGAAAAATGGTTGAAGTGTTTCGGGAACATTGTTTTTATCATCAACAAAATCTCTCAAGCCATTAATACATTTCATTTCA
The DNA here is from genome assembly GCA_030710605.1 of Cordylochernes scorpioides. Classification (NCBI taxonomy): domain Eukaryota; kingdom Metazoa; phylum Arthropoda; class Arachnida; order Pseudoscorpiones; family Chernetidae; genus Cordylochernes; species Cordylochernes scorpioides. Next base: position 42,473,623 of record CP092870.1, on the reverse strand, counting down.
TCTAAGTTAAACCTTCGACAAATACGTCTCATTTCGACCTCTCCATATCGAACATTTTCTGCGTCAAAATTGTTTGGTTCTAGAGCTGAAATATCCTTAATTAATTGCTCATTATCTTCATTTGATTCTGTACACAACCTTGATTTTAACTTTTCTATTATACTTAGAAGAATTTTTTTTCTATCAATCGGAATAATTTTGGCTTTGGGAACTAATGTTACGCTCCTAAAAACTAAGTTTTCTGCCGCTTCAAGAGCTAGCAAGCTTTTTTCTCCTGGTGATGTTTTGAAGCTTTCTATGACTCTAATTGTTCTCTTTATTATATGTTCCGCCTTTTGTAAAGTAGTTGTTCTAGACTGCAGCTCTAAAGACAACATTGACATTTCCTGAAGCGTGTGTCGTACATTAAACCTAAATCTAATATAAATTCTGGACTCTCCAATCTTCTTAATAACCCTTGATATGTGGAATCGAGATATGTTGATGATTTGAAATGATGGTGCAATAACTCGTATGACTCCCAGACGGTTTTTATTGTTCTAAAACTAATTGAAATCCATCGTACTCCTAAAATTCGACCCACTTTAGCAAATCTTTTTCCTAATTCATGGCAAGCTTCCTCCAGAGCACGACAATTTTTGGGAGATTGGCTATATAATGAATACAGTTTGTCCATAAAAGCTTTAAAATGGTTGATTACGCGGACTTCTTTGATAGTATCGCCAACAGAAAGCTCTAATCTATGGTTGAGGCAGTGCCATGCAAAAGGTTTTGGAAACTTTTGCTTAAGTCGAGTTACGACTCCCGAATGTCTTCCTACCATGACACTTGCCCCATCAGTCGCAATTGCTATCCAATTTTCTTTTAAATATTCTTCGTTCAACCCATGTTTATACAAAGTATTCAAAAGCTCTTTTTCAATATTTTCTGAGTCTTGGCATTGTAATTCACACAAATCAAAGAAAATATAATCAATACTTTCTCATCCTAAATATGCTTTCAAGAAAATGACCAAAGTTGATTTATTACTTAAGGTTGTTGATTCATCAATTAGTATAGTAATTTTTTGAATTTGTTGACAAAATCTTCGCAACAAGCATTTTCCGCATTTCGCAGGCTATATGGTTTATTATTTGTGTAGCAGAATATCTGGAGTGAAGAGTCGATCCTAATTTAATGCCATTTAATGTTTGTAACGTGATATGATTTTCATAATCAGAATATGGTCTATTTGTTTTAGCGATATTATAAGCAGTTCTAAAAAGCTTAATATTTTCATTTTCTACTTCAATGTTCATATTGTTTGCATATTCTTCTAATTTATTTTTTTTCTGTCTTTCTTAATATTCTCAGCTATTTTATGAGCTTCAGACTCACAATGCTTTTTAATTTTCATTCGAATGTTTGATAATTTGCTTGCCCGATCTTTTCCTGCTGCTTCTATTAGGTAGTTACTTCATTCTGGTGAAATATGAATTATTTCACTTTTTGCAGCCCCTAAAGTTTTAACACTTGCGCAAATGTTACATCCGAGTCTACCTTTGGAAATTGAAAGCCATGGATACTTTTCCTTAAATTGAATATATTGGGAATCATTCCAAACTTCAAATTTGGAATCCTGGTCATTCATTTTCTCTGGTGAACTATTGATCAATATATCAGCTCTTTTTGAGATAGTACTTGCATTTGATGTACCAACAGTGTTTTTATTTCTTTTAACAGCTTCTTCTAGTTCATTCTTTTCTGCATCTTCTTCTACCTCCAAACTTCTTTTAGTACATAAATTTCCTGTCTTCAACCAGCGGTCCATAATTAAACAGAAGAGTTATTTTCGAAAGCTAGTATAAGTACAGAAAATTTAAATTTCACTTATTTTAACATTAACAAAATTTAGATACTTACTTAATCGATTTGTTTTGAATAAAATCTTTATTTTATTTATTTAAAAAAAAAAACAAACACCAACTTTTCATCAACAATTAAAAACAATTTAAATAAGCTTTTAAGCCAGTATCAATAAACTTACTTAAAGAAGTTTTCAAAATTATATATTTTTTGAAAATCAATGTTATTTTGTCAACAGCTTTTGCTAACTTCAAATAAACTAAAGAATATGCAAAATTAACGTCCACAATAACGTAGTTTAGCATGGTTACCATATCAACTTTAGTTAAAGAAGAGTATTTGATAAAATTCAAATATATTTTCAATTGTATAGAATTAGAAGAAAATCGTTTTAAATCGAAAACCAAATTGTTTATGTATTAGTTTACATCACTGCTGGATAAATACAGCATTGGTAATAAGAGAACATCTATCTTGAAGAAGTCGTTTTTACTTTTTTTTGTAAATGATTTTAACATCAGAAAATATAACTTTATTTTTATTTAAACTTCAATTTTTTAACATATTTTCTATTAAGCAAACATAATAACTTTTAAATATTAGGAAAGTTTTTAAAGTTTTCATTTCATTGTGGTTTTTTAAACAAAATTACCATTTTCAAAAATTAAAGGTTCGGTTATATTTGTTTTCCGTTTTTCGTTAAAGGAGGCTTGTTTGATTATTAATTTGAATATAGTTGATATATTTTTCCCAAGAAATTTTTACTAAATGAATGAAATATTTTGTGTGAATTGTTAATTTGAAATTTTTTTGCAATTTTTCAGTACAATTTTTATCATCATTTTTTTTTACTATTACAAAGAAAGAAAATAATAAATTTTTAATAAAAAATTTGAACAAAATCATAGGGTATACGCTATTTTTAAGTAAAACCACTAGGTATACGCTATCTAAATTTTAAAAGCATAGGGTATACGGCGTATACCCCCGTATACCCTCCACTACAGCACTGGATATCTTCAAACTTTACAACTGTAAACTCTGTTAGCGTATTATCTATATAGATAGTACGTTATATTAGTAGGTAACTTTTTGCAATTGATAATCATTTTTAATAACATTTAAAATAAGATATAAGGAAAAAAATACAACTCTTGAATTAATTTGTTTACCATAATCTCTTTACACCCACAAACAACACAGTCACATTTAATATTTTATAATCTTCAAGAGAACTTTAAAACTTCTTCTTTTCAAGCAAGATATTCATTCAAAAGTCTGGCGAATGTAAAAATTTTCAAAGTTAAAACAACGCCCTTCTGTATTATGGGTAATGAAAATTAAGTATTTTTTTAGGTGACTGCAAGACAATGCACGCACACAATTTCTAGATAATAAAAATTATTATCAAAAAATCCAAACTTTCATAATTACCTTTTAAAAACTTCAAAATTAAGACAATATGCCTCTTTTTCGTAATTTTTTAAAGTAGAAGTTGAGCTTTTTTTTAAAAATTAGCCTCTTTCTCGTTACAACAAGTTTTAATTTAAATATTCATAAAATTTTTGTTAATTACTTCAGAAACTAATGATATACTTCACCAACTTAATGTACGTTTTTCTTTTATCTCTCTCTCTTATATATATACTACTCGCGGAGACAAATTAGGGACAAATTAAACTTGAATCGATTTTTTTGTGAGAAATAATTTTTTTCCTAATTTCCTTTTATGTATTAAACATTTAAATAAATATTAATGAAACATATTTTTAAAAATAATTTTTCATTTAGTAGCACAGAATATTTTAAAAATTCAGGCGATATTGATCCAATCCTGGAAATTTTAATGGTCGTCTGCCGATCTAAGCACATCCGACTTTAAATAATTAATTTCAGAGGGGGAAAGCGGGAATCAAATATATGTATACAGATATTAAGAAGAACGGTCAAAATTTTACATTTTGCTATTTATTTCGTTTTGTTCTCTATGAATATTGAATTTCAGTTGGCGTCAAGTTACATTTTTATTTCGATATTGTAACAGATTTTCAAAATTAATTTGTACCTAAAATTAACTTTGCTGCAATAAAAACATTTTCAAAGAAGATTAAATGAAATGATTCAAATAGAAAATTGTTACTTTCTTCATCAGAATATTTTATATTAAAAATAAAAGAAAAAACAAATTAAAGAAAACTCTTATATTTTACCACAGTCAATTTTCAATAGATTTAAAAAAAAAATTGAAAAATAAATCCTCCGAAATTTGAATTTAATTAAAAAGCTGACGTGATATATTGGAAAATACAACATTTAAACAAAATATAATGGAGTAGTAGTGGTAACCATATTGTAGTTACATTTTAAAAACAGGCGATTTATTTAGACTTCTTTCCTTAAACATATAGACTTGCGAGGCTAAAAAATATAAGAAATCATAATTTTCACAGCTGAGTTGAGATCCTATTATCCGTTTGTGTGTGTATGTGGGTCAAGAATTACTATATTCAGGCTAAAAATGTTGTACAGGTTTAAAACGATTCAAAATATGAATTTTCATGTTTAGAATCATAAAGTTTAAAATGAGGCGGACGAATTTAATAAATAAATAAAATAGATAGCATATACAATAAGTTGAAGTCAATATATCCTGAAATAAATATTTGAAATCAATTTAAATAGGTCGAAATAAAAGTATTGAATGAACGAGCGCTTGCCTAGGACTACCTGATTTGAAATTGAAAATATGCCGCATATCGCGAGGTCCACAGTCGCGGTCATGACATCCTTGGAGTTCGGTAGAGGACAACTGGTCAATCACGGCGAATTATATTTTTTTACTTTCTTCACCACCACTCTCCAATCTGTGAGGGAAGCCTCTTTTTTCCTTAATCTTGTCTGTCCATAAATGGCAACAGACGTAGAGAGCATTGATACTTCACCCTACATTCCAATCAAAGATGATTTCGACCGCTTGAATGAAATAAATAAAGCAATAAAATAATTTGCGCTTTTTTTCATCAGTCAGGTGTGGAGAGCTTTCCAAAACCTTTCTGCACCTTAGAAGACTTTTCACGGTTTTCATAGAGTACATGCAGTCTTGGTCGAGAAAGAATGGAAGACTTGGGATGGTCCACACAAGAAACGAAGGACACAGTTGTACCGAGAAAAGTTCCGTGAACAGAAAGATTTGAGCTAAGCAGAAAGATTGAGATAAGTGGAGCATAGCGCTTACTTGTCTATGGTGGCAGGGTTAACTTCGGCGAATCGACTGACAAAGGTTCACGCGGACTTTGAAATGGCGATGCATTTTCGGCTCTTTAGGGGTTTATATAGTCTCAAAGACGGAAGTACGGGGCCTTCTTCTGATGCAATACTGGCGTCCCAAGAAAAAAAAGGTCATCGTACCCTCTTCATAACCTTCTGGCATCTTTAAGCCTCGTTACTACACATTGTTGGACTTCTATATCTCCGTTATTTCCGTTGTAGCATATTTAAAACGCCCGGCCTTCGGGGCTTCGGGTCGCGCCGTGGGCTAGACGGATCGCATGGCGGTTTTACATTCTCACCAGAGACCATGTGTTACTCTGGGTCTGATATTGTGAGAGGGCCCCAAGAACCTACCACAGGCTAGTCTTTGATCCCCCCCCTCCCCCGAGTATTTCATTTCCCCGGTACCACCCATTTCTAGAAGGCATTCCCCTATCCGCCACTTGGGGAGGCGCCCGATGGTGGGAACTATTTAACTCAACTCTTCTTCTATTTCCCAGATTTATTATGTATATTTTGTACAGAGTACATTACATATTGTGATGCATTGGTTCATGTACAACTTGCGTATAATTATTTACAGGTGTTTCTATTATACACACAACTCGTTTTTTTTATCATATCATCTTGTTATAGTACACCAATAAGGGGTTGTTGGTACAAATTATCATAGAAGGGCCCGGGAGTGAAAGGTTTTATCCGGAGATTAAACGAATAAAGCCTCTAACAAAGGTAAGTAATTAAACTTTCTTTTAATTAATTTAAACTGTGAAGGTCAAACAGGGCTATAACAAGGTGATAATTTGTTTGCACATATCTGAAAATAATGGAAAAAAAAACTCATGTTTAAGTAAAAAATAATAATATTGATTAATAAATAGAAATTTATATAAAACTTTTGTTTAATAAAAAAAAACAAATTATGAACATATATTACAAATGTGATTTTGTGTGCACTGGGATAAGGTGCATAAATTAAGAAAAAAAATCCTTATCATGGAACTGAGTGTTGCTTATGGCTTGCGCCATCTATCGCAATAAATATACACTAATCGTTTATTTTTAATTATTCCAGAATTGACCAAATACCGTTTCTTGACAATTGACAATTAAAATAATTTTATTGACATCTTGTCAATACCTGCAAAGTGCACAGTCTGCACTATTAAAAAAAATATATATATAATATGTACAATGAATATGGCGCCTCTGCCAGCGCTGATTTGATTAATCGCGTTTCTTGATTAATCAGCGTGGTGCAAGCTGAACCTCAACGACCAAAAAGGCTGGTCTTTGGGGAATCCTGAAAAACCATGAAACAGGTATTTTGGCCGGAAGGGCGTGAGAACGCCAATGACAATGAAAAATTTAAAGTGTCGATGAAGATTATATTATTATAATATTTTTTTTCTTAAAAAATAATTAAATATATGCTATGTACAATGACTATATACATGGCGCCTCTGCCACCGCTGTAGAGTTTGATGGAAGACTGCCAGTGTGTCTCCGCCGACACCACGCATTTCGCGATCTACGGAAAAACGTAGATCGCATACTTCGCCGCTGAGGAGATGATAATAGTTTGGTCCTCGAGGCCCACCCCGTAGATCTGCAGGCCGGCGGCCGCCCGATGATGGAGAACACCTCTCGGATAAGAGGGCGGACGGCGCTGCAAAACCAGTAGTGATGGGCCATGCAGTCGGAGTGGCTCGACGCTGGTGCCCTGGATGAGGCAGGGAGTGCAGGGCCAGCCTAATAGCGATGTCCGCTGCCTTGCCCCCGATGGAGCAGCGATGGAGGGGTGAAAACGCCAGGCTGGTAAGGGTCACGTCGAAGACTGGTACCCAGCGCCGAAGATACCGTGAGATGGGAATGGCGGTCAAGCTTGGGCGCTCCAACATGCGACGCTCAGTGCGTGTGCTAATGCGCAAGAACGGCGTGGCCGACCGCCGACCCCTGACACACGCCGGAAATCATTAAAGATGGACTTGGATTCCTCAAACTGCCAATCTCCTCAGATCAGTAGGAGGATATCACCGGCGTAGGCCAGGACGTTTTCTCTTCCTAGAACGCTCTCAAGATGGCGCAGGAGTGGACCTGTGAAGATGGAGAAGAGGGCAGCGCTGGTGACATAGCCCTGCCGAAGCTCTCTGTGCAGTTTAAACGGGCGGGTGTAGTTACCATCGATTCCAACTGCCGCATCAGCCCCTTCATTGAGTAGTTTTAAACACTTCACGAAGGCGGAAAAGAGAGAAAGAGAATTAGACCGAACCCGGGTTCTTAGAGCCAACTACCCGGGTAAGATACCGAAAGCTTGATTACGAGAATGTTGGCCGAAGACTTCAATGTGAACCATTCGCTCATCGTTCTTCGACCCAAAAAACTCGAAAGAGGTAATTGAAGTTTTTGATACATATGCGCCGGAATAGTCATTTAAATATATTATCCTGAAAAAAAAAAAAAAACGCACTAATTAACCACCGATCCATATTTATTAATATGTCCACACATATTTTATACCCTTTTCAATTTCAAACTGTAAAATATACACTTGTGTGAAGTTACAAATAAAAAAATCCAAGTCAAACCGACACACAGAAACATATCTAAAGGTTCTTCATTAATTTATTAGTCTTCGATCCGAAAAATATCAGTGAAAGAAGTCCTAGGCATCAGAGGAGGCCTTTCATCCCAGTAATGACAAGATAGCTGAGAAGCAAGTTAAAAAGATCCTTCATCTCGCTAATAAAAAGAAAGGTGAAAGCAGCCGTATCAGGGGAGACCGAACTACTTTTTTTAGTGATTAAAGAGGTTTTTAGTATGGCTCCGCCGTGGGACTCGGGCCTGATTGATTTCCCACGCCTGCCGGACCCTGCCTTGTGTCCCTTGATAATATTTCACACTTTTTTTGCTCCTACTTGGGCTTTCTGGTGTCAAAACTTTGATAAACTTTTCCCTGGCGACTTTAAATTTGAGGCTTTTTCATCTTGATGATTTACTTAGATGATATTTTTACAGCAGGCCATTGTGGTGGAAGTGAATGAGAGTTAACACAATGGTTGCCACTTTTATTTGAATATGTTCCAGATTTCCATTCAAAATTTCCATTTTTATCTTTAAAAGTTTTAAAATAGTTTAAAATTAAAAACAGATTTTTTTAGAGTTCTCAAGTTAGTTTCTCTTCTTACACACTGAGAAATGGAGATTGGGGAGTGCTGTTGCAGATCCACTATTTAGGGTAGTGTGTCTCGAAGTGCCTTCTTCAAATAATTAGAATTTTGAAAATGTTCAACACTACTTCCTTTATATTATTTGAAACTTGCGGATGTACCCGGCTTCGCCCGGGTTTTACCCGAGTAAAGGTTTGTCTAACGAACATTTGTTAAAACAATCCTATATAAACTTATTTTAAAAAATGATAGATAATTTGAAACTCGTAAATTTGAATCTCTCGATAAAGTGAACATTTTTTCCCGGTCTCTGTGTGCCGTGTCATCCTGAATTTTGTCTTTCCTAATTTTCTACATTACAAAATCATCGTTTTATCTAGTGAACATTTTTCCCGGTCCCTTGAAAAATACTCGATAGGTTGAATAAAATCAATATTAATTGGTTCCCTCGGTAATTGGAAGTTAAAGGAATAGTATATTTGCCTTGGAATTGTATCATTATTCTTGTCTCAAATAAATTGCCGTGTCATCCTGAATTTTGTCTTTCCTAATTTTCTACATTACAAAATCATCGTTTTATCTAGTGAACATTTTTTCCCGGTCCCTTGAAAAATACTCGATAAGTTTAATAAAATCAATATTAATTGGTTCCCTCGGTAATTGGAAGTTAAAGGAATAGTATCTTTGCCTTGGAATTGTATCATTAAATTTATTATTAAATTACCGTGTCATCCTGAAAAAATCTTACTTTTGATAAATATTCTTTAAGATAATAAACGTAGTGATAATAAAACTTATAGATAAAAAAACTTGTTATCATCGTCGCAATGGTGGCTCTGCTTGCGAGTTAAATCTACAAATCTGCAAATAACTCTAAGGATATTCAAGTTATTCAAGAAATTATTTTTCAGAAACCTTCCCAGTACTATACTAAATAACTTCCCAAAGTTTCATGGCGTTCCAATGAGTGGGTTGGTCAGGCATAAAGGACAGACACACGCACACATACACACATACATTCATTTTTATATATATATTCCCCGGTCCCTGTGTGCCGTGTCATCCTGAATTTTGTCTTTCATAATTTTCTACATTACAAAATCATCGTTTTATCTACATATTTTCCCGGTCCCTTCAAAAATACTCGATAAGTTGAATAAAATCATGGTCGTTTATGGAAGATGGACGTAGTTCCCGGAGGTCACCCGCCCCCCGCTTGCGAGTTAAAGCTACAAATCTGCAAATAACTCTAAGGATATTTAAGATATTCAAGAAATTATTTTTCGTAAACCTTTCCGGGGATATGCCTAATAATATCCCAAATTTTCACGGCGATTGGATGTATGGTTTTTGAATCCATAGAGGACACACACACAGACACACAGACATTCAATTTTATATATATAGACTAGCGGATGTACCCGGCTTCGCCCGAGGTTTTACCCGAGTAAAGGTTTGTCTAGCGAACATTTGTTAAAACAATTCTCTAAAAACTTATAAAAATATATATATATTTTGATAATTTGAAACTCGTAAATTTGAATCTCTCGATAAAGTGAACATTTTTTCCCCGGTCCCTGTGTGCCGTGTCATCCTGAATTTTGTCTTTCCTAATTTTCTACATTAGAAAATCTTAGTTTTATCTAGTGAACATTTTTTCCCGGTCCCTTAAAAAATACTCGATAAGTTGAATAAAATCAATATTAATTGGTTCCCTCGGTAATTGGAAGTTAAAGGAATAGTATCTTTGCCTTGGAATTGTATCATTATTCTTGTCTCAAATAAATTGCCGTGTCATCCTGAATTTTGTCTTTCCTAATTTTCTACATTAGAAAATCTTAGTTTTATCTAGTGAACATTTTTTCCCGGTCCCTTAAAAAATACTCGATAAGTTGAATAAAATCAATATTAATTGGTTCCGTCCGTAATTGGAAGTTAAAGGAATAGTATCTTGCCTTGGAATTTTATCATTATTCTTGTCTCAAATAAATTGCCGTGTCATCCTGAATTTTGTCTTTCCTAATTTCTACATTACAAAATCATCATTTTATCTATTCTCCCAATATATATATTGTAGATAAATGATAAAACTAACTTTTACTTGTGCGCAATTAATAGGTAGAAAATCTTACTTTTGATAAATAATCTTTAAGATAATAAACTTAGTGATAATAAAACTTATAGATAATAAAACTTATAGATAAAAAAACTTATCATCGTCGCAATGGGGGCGCTGCTTTCGAGTTAAATCTACAAATCTGCAAATAACTCTAAGGATATTCAAGATATTATTTTTCAAAAACCTTCCCGGGGATATACCTAATAATATCCCAAAATTTCACGGCGATTGGATGTATGGGTTTTGAATCTATAGAGTACAGACAGACAGACATTCAATTTTATATATATATATATACTAGCGGATGTGTACCCGGCTTCGCCCGGGTTTTATCCGAGTGAAAGTTTGCCTAACAAATATTATATATTATGAAGTATAATAAACCATGCTAAAGATTAGTTTTAATTATTAATCAAGATTGTGTGTGAATATGTGAGAAAGATGTAATATCGTTGTTGTTTTCTTGGCCGACTGTTTTACATATGGTGTTATCTTAAAATTGCTTGTTTTGAATATTTTTTTAGATTGAGTTGAATGAATTGCTGATTTTTTTTTGTATTTATATATAAATAAAATTACTCTGTTGAATTTTTTTTTGTATTTTATCGATAACAGCAAAGTTATGTATTTTAAAGTTAGGAAAAATATTTTGATGTTAAGCAAAACCTGCTCCATCTCGTTTTACATAAATGTTGAAAATTTGGTCGAAATTGATGCATTGTAACGAAAGTTTTTAGCGAACACCACTTATGAAATTTCCATTTATATAGAAGATATAATATAAATGAGTTTTAAAAATTGTTAAAAAAAATGCATTGGCCGGGAATCGAACCCTGGCCGCCCGCGTGGCAGGCGAGCATTCTACCACTGAACCACCGATGCTTTAAAAAAATCAAATTCATTTATCGTCGCGACCAGTGCTGCGCCCTAGCGGTAAAAGACTGGAACTAACGCTTTTTGGTTTTTTATTTTTTAAAAAAAGCACATTAACTTTTTTAGTTTTTTTGAATAGCCTATATGTTAAACGAAATCTTCAGCTACCTACATGCGAAATTCCATAATGATTGAGTCAGTAGATTTTGCGTGATGCGATAACAAACATCGATTTCGCATTTCATTTATATATATATATATATATATATATATATATATATATATATATATATATAGTGTAAAAACTATATAATAAAAATATAACAGTGATACTACATTTAAAACTTAAGGAGCAATCTGATCAGAATGATAAATCATATCAAGTAGATTTGGTTAGATTAGCAAGCTAAATCTAAATTAATTATAAAAATAAATAGTTGTATAGTTTTATAGTTAAGTATTCTATTAAAATTATCTTCATTAGTTTGATTATTTAAATTCAAATTATAAATTTGTTAATTGTTATTATTTAGTATAGATAGAGAAAAAAAAAAAAAATTCTTTACTTCTAAAACATCCTCTAGTTAATTATATAATTATAATTAATAACAATAAAAAATTAACAAAGTAACGTCTATTACATCGGCTTTTACACGTCATTCAGACATACTCTAATCCTATATATAGAATAATCGAAGAGATAATATATATAATAGTTAGAAAAAAGATAGAAAGACAGAACCATGTACTTTTAATCAAACTAATAGAAAGAAAACAAAAAGTTTTGTAAATAAGGTAGATAAGATTGTTAGTATATATATATATTTTTTTATAATTTTATATTTTATTCGTTTTTTTTTTTTAAAGATTTTTTAAATTTTTTTATTTTAAAATATGAATATAAAAAGTTGTATTTAGTAAAATATCTATAATATGAATTAACTTTTATTATAAGTTTGGTTATTATGTTTTGAAACCCTAATGGTAGACCAGACATATACAAAAAACTTAAATTGGAGTAATTATTGAAAAAAGAGGTCTGCTGAACCGGGACTTCTCAAATAGAAATTCAGCTTTTCAACATTTCATCCCTTCTCTATTATGTCTAGACCTCCTTTCAACCGTATTTTATGTGTTAATATAAAGTTACTACAGTGAAACATTTATATGAACAGATATAATGTGTACCTACCTTGTCCGCGAACGCCTTCAACTGTAAACAACTATTTCTGGATAACACATGTTGTGGGGGGGTGGGGACAAATTTAGACCGAATTGTGGGAGAACAAGACATTCAAAGAATAAAGATAAGATAGTTAAGGGAAGAAATCCAAATTTTATAATCTTTACAGTCAGTTAAAAATTAAAATAATTGATTCAAAACTTATTCATCTTTCAATATTCCTTTAAAAAGGCAAATTATTAGAGTTTAATAAAGCTATTAATTGTGAAAATTCACTTTTATTTAATTTCCATTTTCCTCCCCAGAAATTGGAGATTAAACAAAATGAATTATATACAATATTACTTTAAAAATCTTGTGAAAAAATCTTCAAATCAGCTATTTAATTTAAGTTTAACTAATTGTTGAAGATTATAAATTTGTAGTATTGATTATTGAAAGAAATTATAGAAAGTTGATTTAATAAATGGATACTTCCATTTATTTTTTTTTAAGTATTTTATAATTGATATACTGTTGAAATATTTTACTTGTCTGATACTAAATTTGTTTTTAATAAATTCCATGTTTAAATTATTAACATCTTCTATGAAATTTTCTAATATATTATTTATTCTATAAAATCTTAGAAACTGACCAAAATATATACCTTTACAGCAATTTAATGAAATATTAGAATTCATATTACAGTATTTTATAATATTGAAATTATAATTACTTTTTTTATTATAAATTTTAATAGCATTATTTGTAAGGTCTATATTTAGGTCTAAAAAGTTAACTTTTTTGTTTCTATAAATTTTTTCATTGTTTTTAAGTTTCAAGTATTTAGGATAAATTTTAGGTATTAAATTTTTGAACTGTGGATTATTAAATATTATAATGTCATCTACATAACGGAACATTTGCCAGTTAACATTATTTTGTAGAAAGTATTCTCTTTCGTACCAGAATAATATTAAGTTTGCTAATAACGGACTAGAAGACGTTCCCATGGGAACTCCTTCTGATTGAATATATATTTTATTTTTAAATTCTATATAGTTAAAATTTAAAAATGTTTCCAGTAGAGTTTTTGCTGTTTTAAGATCTAATTTAATTGTTTTATATCTGTTATGAATAATTTTAATGTGGAAAGTTTTGTCATTAATGATTTCGTTAAATAAATTGGTTATTTTATTATTTAGATCTCTTAAATTTATTTTAGAATATAGGTCCTCAAAGTCAAATGTGTGTACTGTTTCCATGTTTGTCCAATTGTTCATTAAATAGTTAATGATTTTTTTATTTGAGTCGATAAATTTATAATTATATTTATTAGTTAATTTATTTATAATAAATTGTAGTGTTGAAGCTAATTGTATATCAATGTTTTTTATAACTGAATTTATACCAGATGTGATTGTTCTGAAAGAAATAGGTTTTTTGTGTAGTTTAGGAATTATATAGAACTTTGGTATGTTTGGATTTTTGTAGTGATTATAAATTTTTAGTGAATTTTCAACATTTTTGATGTCTTTTTTGATTTTTGTGGCTGTAGTTCTAGCAAAAGTGTATTTATGATTATTATCAATTTCCTTTTTTAGTATATCGTGGTATAGATTTTTACAAATTATAGATAAGTTATTGGAACATTTATCTATAGGAGTGATAATAAAGTCCTTCTGTAAATTAATTATATTTTCTTTAAAAGAAGGAATATCTGAATTAGGTTTTGTGTATTTAAGTGTATTATTATAATAATTTATAACCTCCTTTTTAATATTATGTTTCCATTCCAGAAAAGTAAATTCTGGAATACTGTATTTTATACTAGTTTTATTTATGAAAATATCTATATCTTTTAATATAGATTTAATTGTATTATTATAATTGTGTTTAATTTGAGGTATATATTTATACCCTTTATTTAAAATATCCTGATATTCTGGATTTAAAAAAGAAAAATTGCTAGTTAATATATGACCTGAAAACTTATATTTATCAATATAGTTGTTGCAATTACATTTAATTTTTTTATAATTTGCCAAATTATTAATAAATTGGTTATAATTGCAAACTAAATTACCTATATTTTTGTTGTATCTCCAGATTGTTTTGAAATTTAAATTTTTTATAGGGAAAAGATTATTAATGTTTTGGTTATTAAAAATATCATTAAACTTAATATGATTAAATAAATTGTTATTAAATTTAATGATAATATTAATGTTATTAGTAGATTGTTTAATTTTTCTGTATTTAAAGATGTCGTGTGTGATATCTATTAATCTGTTAGTTAGATTATGAATTTTAATATATTCTATAAGTTTGATAAATTTATTATTATTTAGTTTAAATAATGTTTTAATAAATTTATCGACGAAGTTGTTAGTGTACATTTGTTTTGGGTCCAGTAATTCTTCAAATTCAATGTAACCTAATTTATTGGTAGTTTTACCTCTAGTTTTATTAGGTTTAGTTTTGAATTCATTTTTTTTGTATTTGCAGCTGATTTCATAAGTTGAAATTTCTTCTGTTTGTGGTTTGTATGTGTAGTTTAATTCGTCATTAAGTCCATAAGGGAATAATGTGTTGTGTTTATAAATGTAGTTGTTTTCTAATAATAGTCGTTGTTTTTTGTTTTGACATATGTCTAGTATTTCTATCTTAAAGTTGTTAAAAGTATGTAATTTATTGTGTTCTTTCATATATATATTACCAATTGATTTTTTAGCGTGGTTTCTATGTAGGTTTATTCGTATATTTAATGGATTACATGTTTGTCCTATATATGATAATTGACAAATTTGGCATGTTAATTTATAAATAGTATTTACTAATTTACAACTAGTCGTTTGAAATGTATCATGGTTCTTAAGAGAGGGACAAGTTTGACAATTCTTTCTTAGGCAATTCTTAGCGAGTTTGAATTAACATAAAAGAGGTGCTAACCCTAATATGCTGGTAGTTTTTTTTAGTTTTTTAGTTTGTTATTCTATTGAGAAAAATTTTTTTTTTTTTATTAATATATTTATCTTAATTGTTTTTGTGGTAATTAAATTTGTAATAAAATGAATAATTAATCTATAAAAATATAGATATTACTGTTTGTTATCTGTTATATTTTTTAAGAATAACTAATAAAAAACATCTTTAAACTATCTAAACAATGAAAAAAACAAAAGTTCTGAAGTTATTTTTTAAAATTATTTTTATAATTTACTTTTTCATAATCAAACAATAAAAGATAATTATAATCTGTATGGAGTTTTATTTATATTAGAATATCTAATATATATTTAAATTTGTATATTATATTATATATAAAAATATATCATAGAGCAAGCTCATATGAATTAATATAGTGTAAAAACTATATAATAAAAATATAACAGTGATACTACATTTAAAACTTAAGGAGCAATCTGATCAGAATGATAAATCATATCAAGTAGATTTGGTTAGATTAGCAAGCTAAATCTAAATTAATTATAAAAATAAATAGTTGTATAGTTTTATAGTTAAGTATTCTATTAAAATTATCTTCATTAGTTTGATTATTTAAATTCAAATTATAAATTTGTTAATTGTTATTATTTAGTATAGATAGAGAAAAAAAAAAAATTCTTTACTTCTAAAACATCCTCTAGTTAATTATATAATTATAATTAATAACAATAAAAAATTAACAAAGTAACGTCTATTACATCGGCTTTTACACGTCATTCAGACATACTCTAATCCTATATATAGAATAATCGAAGAGATAATATATATAATAGTTAGAAAAAAGATAGAAAGACAGAACCATGTACTTTTAATCAAACTAATAGAAAGAAAACAAAAAGTTTTGTAAATAAGGTAGATAAGATTGTTAGTATATATATATATTTTTTTATAATTTTATATTTTATTCGTTTTTTTTTTTTTAAAGATTTTTTAAATTTTTTTATTTTAAAATATGAATATAAAAAGTTGTATTTAGTAAAATATCTATAATATGAATTAACTTTTATTATAAGTTTGGTTATTATGTTTTGAAACCCTAATGGTAGACCAGACATATACAAAAAACTTAAATTGGAGTAATTATTGAAAAAAGAGGTCTGCTGAACCGGGACTTCTCAAATAGAAATTCAGCTTTTCAACATTTCATCCCTTCTCTATTATGTCTAGACCTCCTTTCAACCGTATTTTATGTGTTAATATAAAGTTACTACAGTGAAACATTTATATGAACAGATATAATGTGTACCTACCTTGTCCGCGAACGCCTTCAACTGTAAACAACTATTTCTGGATAACACATGTTGTGGGGGGGTGGGGACAAATTTAGACCGAATTGTGGGAGAACAAGACATTCAAAGAATAAAGATAAGATAGTTAAGGGAAGAAATCCAAATTTTATAATCTTTACAGTCAGTTAAAAATTAAAATAATTGATTCAAAACTTATTCATCTTTCAATATTCCTTTAAAAAGGCAAATTATTAGAGTTTAATAAAGCTATTAATTGTGAAAATTCACTTTTATTTAATTTCCATTTTCCTCCCCAGAAATTGGAGATTAAACAAAATGAATTATATACAATATTACTTTAAAAATCTTGTGAAAAAATCTTCAAATCAGCTATTTAATTTAAGTTTAACTAATTGTTGAAGATTATAAATTTGTAGTATTGATTATTGAAAGAAATTATAGAAAGTTGATTTAATAAATGGATACTTCCATTTATTTTTTTTTAAGTATTTTATAATTGATATACTGTTGAAATATTTTACTTGTCTGATACTAAATTTGTTTTTAATAAATTCCATGTTTAAATTATTAACATCTTCTATGAAATTTTCTAATATATTATTTATTCTATAAAATCTTAGAAACTGACCAAAATATATACCTTTACAGCAATTTAATGAAATATTAGAATTCATATTACAGTATTTTATAATATTGAAATTATAATTACTTTTTTTATTATAAATTTTAATAGCATTATTTGTAAGGTCTATATTTAGGTCTAAAAAGTTAACTTTTTTGTTTCTATAAATTTTTTCATTGTTTTTAAGTTTCAAGTATTTAGGATAAATTTTAGGTATTAAATTTTTGAACTGTGGATTATTAAATATTATAATGTCATCTACATAACGGAACATTTGCCAGTTAACATTATTTTGTAGAAAGTATTCTCTTTCGTACCAGAATAATATTAAGTTTGCTAATAACGGACTAGAAGACGTTCCCATGGGAACTCCTTCTGATTGAATATATATTTTATTTTTAAATTCTATATAGTTAAAATTTAAAAATGTTTCCAGTAGAGTTTTTGCTGTTTTAAGATCTAATTTAATTGTTTTATATCTGTTATGAATAATTTTAATGTGGAAAGTTTTGTCATTAATGATTTCGTTAAATAAATTGGTTATTTTATTATTTAGATCTCTTAAATTTATTTTAGAATATAGGTCCTCAAAGTCAAATGTGTGTACTGTTTCCATGTTTGTCCAATTGTTCATTAAATAGTTAATGATTTTTTTATTTGAGTCGATAAATTTATAATTATATTTATTAGTTAATTTATTTATAATAAATTGTAGTGTTGAAGCTAATTGTATATCAATGTTTTTTATAACTGAATTTATACCAGATGTGATTGTTCTGAAAGAAATAGGTTTTTTGTGTAGTTTAGGAATTATATAGAACTTTGGTATGTTTGGATTTTTGTAGTGATTATAAATTTTTAGTGAATTTTCAACATTTTTGATGTCTTTTTTGATTTTTGTGGCTGTAGTTCTAGCAAAAGTGTATTTATGATTATTATCAATTTCCTTTTTTAGTATATCGTGGTATAGATTTTTACAAATTATAGATAAGTTATTGGAACATTTATCTATAGGAGTGATAATAAAGTCCTTCTGTAAATTAATTATATTTTCTTTAAAAGAAGGAATATCTGAATTAGGTTTTGTGTATTTAAGTGTATTATTATAATAATTTATAACCTCCTTTTTAATATTATGTTTCCATTCCAGAAAAGTAAATTCTGGAATACTGTATTTTATACTAGTTTTATTTATGAAAATATCTATATCTTTTAATATAGATTTAATTGTATTATTATAATTGTGTTTAATTTGAGGTATATATTTATACCCTTTATTTAAAATATCCTGATATTCTGGATTTAAAAAAGAAAAATTGCTAGTTAATATATGACCTGAAAACTTATATTTATCAATATAGTTGTTGCAATTACATTTAATTTTTTTATAATTTGCCAAATTATTAATAAATTGGTTATAATTGCAAACTAAATTACCTATATTTTTGTTGTATCTCCAGATTGTTTTGAAATTTAAATTTTTTATAGGGAAAAGATTATTAATGTTTTGGTTATTAAAAATATCATTAAACTTAATATGATTAAATAAATTGTTATTAAATTTAATGATAATATTAATGTTATTAGTAGATTGTTTAATTTTTCTGTATTTAAAGATGTCGTGTGTGATATCTATTAATCTGTTAGTTAGATTATGAATTTTAATATATTCTATAAGTTTGATAAATTTATTATTATTTAGTTTAAATAATGTTTTAATAAATTTATCGACGAAGTTGTTAGTGTACATTTGTTTTGGGTCCAGTAATTCTTCAAATTCAATGTAACCTAATTTATTGGTAGTTTTACCTCTAGTTTTATTAGGTTTAGTTTTGAATTCATTTTTTTTGTATTTGCAGCTGATTTCATAAGTTGAAATTTCTTCTGTTTGTGGTTTGTATGTGTAGTTTAATTCGTCATTAAGTCCATAAGGGAATAATGTGTTGTGTTTATAAATGTAGTTGTTTTCTAATAATAGTCGTTGTTTTTTGTTTTGACATATGTCTAGTATTTCTATCTTAAAGTTGTTAAAAGTATGTAATTTATTGTGTTCTTTCATATATATATTACCAATTGATTTTTTAGCGTGGTTTCTATGTAGGTTTATTCGTATATTTAATGGATTACATGTTTGTCCTATATATGATAATTGACAAATTTGGCATGTTAATTTATAAATAGTATTTACTAATTTACAACTAGTCGTTTGAAATGTATCATGGTTCTTAAGAGAGGGACAAGTTTGACAATTCTTTCTTAGGCAATTCTTAGCGAGTTTGAATTAACATAAAAGAGGTGCTAACCCTAATATGCTGGTAGTTTTTTTTAGTTTTTTAGTTTGTTATTCTATTGAGAAAAATTTTTTTTTTTTTATTAATATATTTATCTTAATTGTTTTTGTGGTAATTAAATTTGTAATAAAATGAATAATTAATCTATAAAAATATAGATATTACTGTTTGTTATCTGTTATATTTTTTAAGAATAACTAATAAAAAACATCTTTAAACTATCTAAACAATGAAAAAAACAAAAGTTCTGAAGTTATTTTTTAAAATTATTTTTATAATTTACTTTTTCATAATCAAACAATAAAAGATAATTATAATCTGTATGGAGTTTTATTTATATTAGAATATCTAATATATATTTAAATTTGTATATTATATTATATATAAAAATATATCATAGAGCAAGCTCATATGAATTAATATAGTGTAAAAACTATATAATAAAAATATAACAGTGATACTACATTTAAAACTTAAGGAGCAATCTGATCAGAATGATAAATCATATCAAGTAGATTTGGTTAGATTAGCAAGCTAAATCTAAATTAATTATAAAAATAAATAGTTGTATAGTTTTATAGTTAAGTATTCTATTAAAATTATCTTCATTAGTTTGATTATTTAAATTCAAATTATAAATTTGTTAATTGTTATTATTTAGTATAGATAGAGAAAAAAAAAAAATTCTTTACTTCTAAAACATCCTCTAGTTAATTATATAATTATAATTAATAACAATAAAAAATTAACAAAGTAACGTCTATTACATCGGCTTTTACACGTCATTCAGACATACTCTAATCCTATATATAGAATAATCGAAGAGATAATATATATAATAGTTAGAAAAAAGATAGAAAGACAGAACCATGTACTTTTAATCAAACTAATAGAAAGAAAACAAAAAGTTTTGTAAATAAGGTAGATAAGATTGTTAGTATATATATATATTTTTTTATAATTTTATATTTTATTCGTTTTTTTTTTTTTAAAGATTTTTTAAATTTTTTTATTTTAAAATATGAATATAAAAAGTTGTATTTAGTAAAATATCTATAATATGAATTAACTTTTATTATAAGTTTGGTTATTATGTTTTGAAACCCTAATGGTAGACCAGACATATACAAAAAACTTAAATTGGAGTAATTATTGAAAAAAGAGGTCTGCTGAACCGGGACTTCTCAAATAGAAATTCAGCTTTTCAACATTTCATCCCTTCTCTATTATGTCTAGACCTCCTTTCAACCGTATTTTATGTGTTAATATAAAGTTACTACAGTGAAACATTTATATGAACAGATATAATGTGTACCTACCTTGTCCGCGAACGCCTTCAACTGTAAACAACTATTTCTGGATAACACATGTTGTGGGGGGGTGGGGACAAATTTAGACCGAATTGTGGGAGAACAAGACATTCAAAGAATAAAGATAAGATAGTTAAGGGAAGAAATCCAAATTTTATAATCTTTACAGTCAGTTAAAAATTAAAATAATTGATTCAAAACTTATTCATCTTTCAATATTCCTTTAAAAAGGCAAATTATTAGAGTTTAATAAAGCTATTAATTGTGAAAATTCACTTTTATTTAATTTCCATTTTCCTCCCCAGAAATTGGAGATTAAACAAAATGAATTATATACAATATTACTTTAAAAATCTTGTGAAAAAATCTTCAAATCAGCTATTTAATTTAAGTTTAACTAATTGTTGAAGATTATAAATTTGTAGTATTGATTATTGAAAGAAATTATAGAAAGTTGATTTAATAAATGGATACTTCCATTTATTTTTTTTTAAGTATTTTATAATTGATATACTGTTGAAATATTTTACTTGTCTGATACTAAATTTGTTTTTAATAAATTCCATGTTTAAATTATTAACATCTTCTATGAAATTTTCTAATATATTATTTATTCTATAAAATCTTAGAAACTGACCAAAATATATACCTTTACAGCAATTTAATGAAATATTAGAATTCATATTACAGTATTTTATAATATTGAAATTATAATTACTTTTTTTATTATAAATTTTAATAGCATTATTTGTAAGGTCTATATTTAGGTCTAAAAAGTTAACTTTTTTGTTTCTATAAATTTTTTCATTGTTTTTAAGTTTCAAGTATTTAGGATAAATTTTAGGTATTAAATTTTTGAACTGTGGATTATTAAATATTATAATGTCATCTACATAACGGAACATTTGCCAGTTAACATTATTTTGTAGAAAGTATTCTCTTTCGTACCAGAATAATATTAAGTTTGCTAATAACGGACTAGAAGACGTTCCCATGGGAACTCCTTCTGATTGAATATATATTTTATTTTTAAATTCTATATAGTTAAAATTTAAAAATGTTTCCAGTAGAGTTTTTGCTGTTTTAAGATCTAATTTAATTGTTTTATATCTGTTATGAATAATTTTAATGTGGAAAGTTTTGTCATTAATGATTTCGTTAAATAAATTGGTTATTTTATTATTTAGATCTCTTAAATTTATTTTAGAATATAGGTCCTCAAAGTCAAATGTGTGTACTGTTTCCATGTTTGTCCAATTGTTCATTAAATAGTTAATGATTTTTTTATTTGAGTCGATAAATTTATAATTATATTTATTAGTTAATTTATTTATAATAAATTGTAGTGTTGAAGCTAATTGTATATCAATGTTTTTTATAACTGAATTTATACCAGATGTGATTGTTCTGAAAGAAATAGGTTTTTTGTGTAGTTTAGGAATTATATAGAACTTTGGTATGTTTGGATTTTTGTAGTGATTATAAATTTTTAGTGAATTTTCAACATTTTTGATGTCTTTTTTGATTTTTGTGGCTGTAGTTCTAGCAAAAGTGTATTTATGATTATTATCAATTTCCTTTTTTAGTATATCGTGGTATAGATTTTTACAAATTATAGATAAGTTATTGGAACATTTATCTATAGGAGTGATAATAAAGTCCTTCTGTAAATTAATTATATTTTCTTTAAAAGAAGGAATATCTGAATTAGGTTTTGTGTATTTAAGTGTATTATTATAATAATTTATAACCTCCTTTTTAATATTATGTTTCCATTCCAGAAAAGTAAATTCTGGAATACTGTATTTTATACTAGTTTTATTTATGAAAATATCTATATCTTTTAATATAGATTTAATTGTATTATTATAATTGTGTTTAATTTGAGGTATATATTTATACCCTTTATTTAAAATATCCTGATATTCTGGATTTAAAAAAGAAAAATTGCTAGTTAATATATGACCTGAAAACTTATATTTATCAATATAGTTGTTGCAATTACATTTAATTTTTTTATAATTTGCCAAATTATTAATAAATTGGTTATAATTGCAAACTAAATTACCTATATTTTTGTTGTATCTCCAGATTGTTTTGAAATTTAAATTTTTTATAGGGAAAAGATTATTAATGTTTTGGTTATTAAAAATATCATTAAACTTAATATGATTAAATAAATTGTTATTAAATTTAATGATAATATTAATGTTATTAGTAGATTGTTTAATTTTTCTGTATTTAAAGATGTCGTGTGTGATATCTATTAATCTGTTAGTTAGATTATGAATTTTAATATATTCTATAAGTTTGATAAATTTATTATTATTTAGTTTAAATAATGTTTTAATAAATTTATCGACGAAGTTGTTAGTGTACATTTGTTTTGGGTCCAGTAATTCTTCAAATTCAATGTAACCTAATTTATTGGTAGTTTTACCTCTAGTTTTATTAGGTTTAGTTTTGAATTCATTTTTTTTGTATTTGCAGCTGATTTCATAAGTTGAAATTTCTTCTGTTTGTGGTTTGTATGTGTAGTTTAATTCGTCATTAAGTCCATAAGGGAATAATGTGTTGTGTTTATAAATGTAGTTGTTTTCTAATAATAGTCGTTGTTTTTTGTTTTGACATATGTCTAGTATTTCTATCTTAAAGTTGTTAAAAGTATGTAATTTATTGTGTTCTTTCATATATATATTACCAATTGATTTTTTAGCGTGGTTTCTATGTAGGTTTATTCGTATATTTAATGGATTACATGTTTGTCCTATATATGATAATTGACAAATTTGGCATGTTAATTTATAAATAGTATTTACTAATTTACAACTAGTCGTTTGAAATGTATCATGGTTCTTAAGAGAGGGACAAGTTTGACAATTCTTTCTTAGGCAATTCTTAGCGAGTTTGAATTAACATAAAAGAGGTGCTAACCCTAATATGCTGGTAGTTTTTTTTAGTTTTTTAGTTTGTTATTCTATTGAGAAAAATTTTTTTTTTTTTATTAATATATTTATCTTAATTGTTTTTGTGGTAATTAAATTTGTAATAAAATGAATAATTAATCTATAAAAATATAGATATTACTGTTTGTTATCTGTTATATTTTTTAAGAATAACTAATAAAAAACATCTTTAAACTATCTAAACAATGAAAAAAACAAAAGTTCTGAAGTTATTTTTTAAAATTATTTTTATAATTTACTTTTTCATAATCAAACAATAAAAGATAATTATAATCTGTATGGAGTTTTATTTATATTAGAATATCTAATATATATTTAAATTTGTATATTATATTATATATAAAAATATATCATAGAGCAAGCTCATATGAATTAATATAGTGTAAAAACTATATAATAAAAATATAACAGTGATACTACATTTAAAACTTAAGGAGCAATCTGATCAGAATGATAAATCATATCAAGTAGATTTGGTTAGATTAGCAAGCTAAATCTAAATTAATTATAAAAATAAATAGTTGTATAGTTTTATAGTTAAGTATTCTATTAAAATTATCTTCATTAGTTTGATTATTTAAATTCAAATTATAAATTTGTTAATTGTTATTATTTAGTATAGATAGAGAAAAAAAAAAAATTCTTTACTTCTAAAACATCCTCTAGTTAATTATATAATTATAATTAATAACAATAAAAAATTAACAAAGTAACGTCTATTACATCGGCTTTTACACGTCATTCAGACATACTCTAATCCTATATATAGAATAATCGAAGAGATAATATATATAATAGTTAGAAAAAAGATAGAAAGACAGAACCATGTACTTTTAATCAAACTAATAGAAAGAAAACAAAAAGTTTTGTAAATAAGGTAGATAAGATTGTTAGTATATATATATATTTTTTTATAATTTTATATTTTATTCGTTTTTTTTTTTTAAAGATTTTTTAAATTTTTTTATTTTAAAATATGAATATAAAAAGTTGTATTTAGTAAAATATCTATAATATGAATTAACTTTTATTATAAGTTTGGTTATTATGTTTTGAAACCCTAATGGTAGACCAGACATATACAAAAAACTTAAATTGGAGTAATTATTGAAAAAAGAGGTCTGCTGAACCGGGACTTCTCAAATAGAAATTCAGCTTTTCAACATTTCATCCCTTCTCTATTATGTCTAGACCTCCTTTCAACCGTATTTTATGTGTTAATATAAAGTTACTACAGTGAAACATTTATATGAACAGATATAATGTGTACCTACCTTGTCCGCGAACGCCTTCAACTGTAAACAACTATTTCTGGATAACACATGTTGTGGGGGGGTGGGGACAAATTTAGACCGAATTGTGGGAGAACAAGACATTCAAAGAATAAAGATAAGATAGTTAAGGGAAGAAATCCAAATTTTATAATCTTTACAGTCAGTTAAAAATTAAAATAATTGATTCAAAACTTATTCATCTTTCAATATTCCTTTAAAAAGGCAAATTATTAGAGTTTAATAAAGCTATTAATTGTGAAAATTCACTTTTATTTAATTTCCATTTTCCTCCCCAGAAATTGGAGATTAAACAAAATGAATTATATACAATATTACTTTAAAAATCTTGTGAAAAAATCTTCAAATCAGCTATTTAATTTAAGTTTAACTAATTGTTGAAGATTATAAATTTGTAGTATTGATTATTGAAAGAAATTATAGAAAGTTGATTTAATAAATGGATACTTCCATTTATTTTTTTTTAAGTATTTTATAATTGATATACTGTTGAAATATTTTACTTGTCTGATACTAAATTTGTTTTTAATAAATTCCATGTTTAAATTATTAACATCTTCTATGAAATTTTCTAATATATTATTTATTCTATAAAATCTTAGAAACTGACCAAAATATATACCTTTACAGCAATTTAATGAAATATTAGAATTCATATTACAGTATTTTATAATATTGAAATTATAATTACTTTTTTTATTATAAATTTTAATAGCATTATTTGTAAGGTCTATATTTAGGTCTAAAAAGTTAACTTTTTTGTTTCTATAAATTTTTTCATTGTTTTTAAGTTTCAAGTATTTAGGATAAATTTTAGGTATTAAATTTTTGAACTGTGGATTATTAAATATTATAATGTCATCTACATAACGGAACATTTGCCAGTTAACATTATTTTGTAGAAAGTATTCTCTTTCGTACCAGAATAATATTAAGTTTGCTAATAACGGACTAGAAGACGTTCCCATGGGAACTCCTTCTGATTGAATATATATTTTATTTTTAAATTCTATATAGTTAAAATTTAAAAATGTTTCCAGTAGAGTTTTTGCTGTTTTAAGATCTAATTTAATTGTTTTATATCTGTTATGAATAATTTTAATGTGGAAAGTTTTGTCATTAATGATTTCGTTAAATAAATTGGTTATTTTATTATTTAGATCTCTTAAATTTATTTTAGAATATAGGTCCTCAAAGTCAAATGTGTGTACTGTTTCCATGTTTGTCCAATTGTTCATTAAATAGTTAATGATTTTTTTATTTGAGTCGATAAATTTATAATTATATTTATTAGTTAATTTATTTATAATAAATTGTAGTGTTGAAGCTAATTGTATATCAATGTTTTTTATAACTGAATTTATACCAGATGTGATTGTTCTGAAAGAAATAGGTTTTTTGTGTAGTTTAGGAATTATATAGAACTTTGGTATGTTTGGATTTTTGTAGTGATTATAAATTTTTAGTGAATTTTCAACATTTTTGATGTCTTTTTTGATTTTTGTGGCTGTAGTTCTAGCAAAAGTGTATTTATGATTATTATCAATTTCCTTTTTTAGTATATCGTGGTATAGATTTTTACAAATTATAGATAAGTTATTGGAACATTTATCTATAGGAGTGATAATAAAGTCCTTCTGTAAATTAATTATATTTTCTTTAAAAGAAGGAATATCTGAATTAGGTTTTGTGTATTTAAGTGTATTATTATAATAATTTATAACCTCCTTTTTAATATTATGTTTCCATTCCAGAAAAGTAAATTCTGGAATACTGTATTTTATACTAGTTTTATTTATGAAAATATCTATATCTTTTAATATAGATTTAATTGTATTATTATAATTGTGTTTAATTTGAGGTATATATTTATACCCTTTATTTAAAATATCCTGATATTCTGGATTTAAAAAAGAAAAATTGCTAGTTAATATATGACCTGAAAACTTATATTTATCAATATAGTTGTTGCAATTACATTTAATTTTTTTATAATTTGCCAAATTATTAATAAATTGGTTATAATTGCAAACTAAATTACCTATATTTTTGTTGTATCTCCAGATTGTTTTGAAATTTAAATTTTTTATAGGGAAAAGATTATTAATGTTTTGGTTATTAAAAATATCATTAAACTTAATATGATTAAATAAATTGTTATTAAATTTAATGATAATATTAATGTTATTAGTAGATTGTTTAATTTTTCTGTATTTAAAGATGTCGTGTGTGATATCTATTAATCTGTTAGTTAGATTATGAATTTTAATATATTCTATAAGTTTGATAAATTTATTATTATTTAGTTTAAATAATGTTTTAATAAATTTATCGACGAAGTTGTTAGTGTACATTTGTTTTGGGTCCAGTAATTCTTCAAATTCAATGTAACCTAATTTATTGGTAGTTTTACCTCTAGTTTTATTAGGTTTAGTTTTGAATTCATTTTTTTTGTATTTGCAGCTGATTTCATAAGTTGAAATTTCTTCTGTTTGTGGTTTGTATGTGTAGTTTAATTCGTCATTAAGTCCATAAGGGAATAATGTGTTGTGTTTATAAATGTAGTTGTTTTCTAATAATAGTCGTTGTTTTTTGTTTTGACATATGTCTAGTATTTCTATCTTAAAGTTGTTAAAAGTATGTAATTTATTGTGTTCTTTCATATATATATTACCAATTGATTTTTTAGCGTGGTTTCTATGTAGGTTTATTCGTATATTTAATGGATTACATGTTTGTCCTATATATGATAATTGACAAATTTGGCATGTTAATTTATAAATAGTATTTACTAATTTACAACTAGTCGTTTGAAATGTATCATGGTTCTTAAGAGAGGGACAAGTTTGACAATTCTTTCTTAGGCAATTCTTAGCGAGTTTGAATTAACATAAAAGAGGTGCTAACCCTAATATGCTGGTAGTTTTTTTTAGTTTTTTAGTTTGTTATTCTATTGAGAAAAATTTTTTTTTTTTTATTAATATATTTATCTTAATTGTTTTTGTGGTAATTAAATTTGTAATAAAATGAATAATTAATCTATAAAAATATAGATATTACTGTTTGTTATCTGTTATATTTTTTAAGAATAACTAATAAAAAACATCTTTAAACTATCTAAACAATGAAAAAAACAAAAGTTCTGAAGTTATTTTTTAAAATTATTTTTATAATTTACTTTTTCATAATCAAACAATAAAAGATAATTATAATCTGTATGGAGTTTTATTTATATTAGAATATCTAATATATATTTAAATTTGTATATTATATTATATATAAAAATATATCATAGAGCAAGCTCATATGAATTAATATAGTGTAAAAACTATATAATAAAAATATAACAGTGATACTACATTTAAAACTTAAGGAGCAATCTGATCAGAATGATAAATCATATCAAGTAGATTTGGTTAGATTAGCAAGCTAAATCTAAATTAATTATAAAAATAAATAGTTGTATAGTTTTATAGTTAAGTATTCTATTAAAATTATCTTCATTAGTTTGATTATTTAAATTCAAATTATAAATTTGTTAATTGTTATTATTTAGTATAGATAGAGAAAAAAAAAAAAATTCTTTACTTCTAAAACATCCTCTAGTTAATTATATAATTATAATTAATAACAATAAAAAATTAACAAAGTAACGTCTATTACATCGGCTTTTACACGTCATTCAGACATACTCTAATCCTATATATAGAATAATCGAAGAGATAATATATATAATAGTTAGAAAAAAGATAGAAAGACAGAACCATGTACTTTTAATCAAACTAATAGAAAGAAAACAAAAAGTTTTGTAAATAAGGTAGATAAGATTGTTAGTATATATATATATATTTTTATAATTTTATATTTTATTCGTTTTTTTTTTTTTAAAGATTTTTTAAATTTTTTTATTTTAAAATATGAATATAAAAAGTTGTATTTAGTAAAATATCTATAATATGAATTAACTTTTATTATAAGTTTGGTTATTATGTTTTGAAACCCTAATGGTAGACCAGACATATACAAAAAACTTAAATTGGAGTAATTATTGAAAAAAGAGGTCTGCTGAACCGGGACTTCTCAAATAGAAATTCAGCTTTTCAACATTTCATCCCTTCTCTATTATGTCTAGACCTCCTTTCAACCGTATTTTATGTGTTAATATAAAGTTACTACAGTGAAACATTTATATGAACAGATATAATGTGTACCTACCTTGTCCGCGAACGCCTTCAACTGTAAACAACTATTTCTGGATAACACATGTTGTGGGGGGGTGGGGACAAATTTAGACCGAATTGTGGGAGAACAAGACATTCAAAGAATAAAGATAAGATAGTTAAGGGAAGAAATCCAAATTTTATAATCTTTACAGTCAGTTAAAAATTAAAATAATTGATTCAAAACTTATTCATCTTTCAATATTCCTTTAAAAAGGCAAATTATTAGAGTTTAATAAAGCTATTAATTGTGAAAATTCACTTTTATTTAATTTCCATTTTCCTCCCCAGAAATTGGAGATTAAACAAAATGAATTATATACAATATTACTTTAAAAATCTTGTGAAAAAATCTTCAAATCAGCTATTTAATTTAAGTTTAACTAATTGTTGAAGATTATAAATTTGTAGTATTGATTATTGAAAGAAATTATAGAAAGTTGATTTAATAAATGGATACTTCCATTTATTTTTTTTTAAGTATTTTATAATTGATATACTGTTGAAATATTTTACTTGTCTGATACTAAATTTGTTTTTAATAAATTCCATGTTTAAATTATTAACATCTTCTATGAAATTTTCTAATATATTATTTATTCTATAAAATCTTAGAAACTGACCAAAATATATACCTTTACAGCAATTTAATGAAATATTAGAATTCATATTACAGTATTTTATAATATTGAAATTATAATTACTTTTTTTATTATAAATTTTAATAGCATTATTTGTAAGGTCTATATTTAGGTCTAAAAAGTTAACTTTTTTGTTTCTATAAATTTTTTCATTGTTTTTAAGTTTCAAGTATTTAGGATAAATTTTAGGTATTAAATTTTTGAACTGTGGATTATTAAATATTATAATGTCATCTACATAACGGAACATTTGCCAGTTAACATTATTTTGTAGAAAGTATTCTCTTTCGTACCAGAATAATATTAAGTTTGCTAATAACGGACTAGAAGACGTTCCCATGGGAACTCCTTCTGATTGAATATATATTTTATTTTTAAATTCTATATAGTTAAAATTTAAAAATGTTTCCAGTAGAGTTTTTGCTGTTTTAAGATCTAATTTAATTGTTTTATATCTGTTATGAATAATTTTAATGTGGAAAGTTTTGTCATTAATGATTTCGTTAAATAAATTGGTTATTTTATTATTTAGATCTCTTAAATTTATTTTAGAATATAGGTCCTCAAAGTCAAATGTGTGTACTGTTTCCATGTTTGTCCAATTGTTCATTAAATAGTTAATGATTTTTTTATTTGAGTCGATAAATTTATAATTATATTTATTAGTTAATTTATTTATAATAAATTGTAGTGTTGAAGCTAATTGTATATCAATGTTTTTTATAACTGAATTTATACCAGATGTGATTGTTCTGAAAGAAATAGGTTTTTTGTGTAGTTTAGGAATTATATAGAACTTTGGTATGTTTGGATTTTTGTAGTGATTATAAATTTTTAGTGAATTTTCAACATTTTTGATGTCTTTTTTGATTTTTGTGGCTGTAGTTCTAGCAAAAGTGTATTTATGATTATTATCAATTTCCTTTTTTAGTATATCGTGGTATAGATTTTTACAAATTATAGATAAGTTATTGGAACATTTATCTATAGGAGTGATAATAAAGTCCTTCTGTAAATTAATTATATTTTCTTTAAAAGAAGGAATATCTGAATTAGGTTTTGTGTATTTAAGTGTATTATTATAATAATTTATAACCTCCTTTTTAATATTATGTTTCCATTCCAGAAAAGTAAATTCTGGAATACTGTATTTTATACTAGTTTTATTTATGAAAATATCTATATCTTTTAATATAGATTTAATTGTATTATTATAATTGTGTTTAATTTGAGGTATATATTTATACCCTTTATTTAAAATATCCTGATATTCTGGATTTAAAAAAGAAAAATTGCTAGTTAATATATGACCTGAAAACTTATATTTATCAATATAGTTGTTGCAATTACATTTAATTTTTTTATAATTTGCCAAATTATTAATAAATTGGTTATAATTGCAAACTAAATTACCTATATTTTTGTTGTATCTCCAGATTGTTTTGAAATTTAAATTTTTTATAGGGAAAAGATTATTAATGTTTTGGTTATTAAAAATATCATTAAACTTAATATGATTAAATAAATTGTTATTAAATTTAATGATAATATTAATGTTATTAGTAGATTGTTTAATTTTTCTGTATTTAAAGATGTCGTGTGTGATATCTATTAATCTGTTAGTTAGATTATGAATTTTAATATATTCTATAAGTTTGATAAATTTATTATTATTTAGTTTAAATAATGTTTTAATAAATTTATCGACGAAGTTGTTAGTGTACATTTGTTTTGGGTCCAGTAATTCTTCAAATTCAATGTAACCTAATTTATTGGTAGTTTTACCTCTAGTTTTATTAGGTTTAGTTTTGAATTCATTTTTTTTGTATTTGCAGCTGATTTCATAAGTTGAAATTTCTTCTGTTTGTGGTTTGTATGTGTAGTTTAATTCGTCATTAAGTCCATAAGGGAATAATGTGTTGTGTTTATAAATGTAGTTGTTTTCTAATAATAGTCGTTGTTTTTTGTTTTGACATATGTCTAGTATTTCTATCTTAAAGTTGTTAAAAGTATGTAATTTATTGTGTTCTTTCATATATATATTACCAATTGATTTTTTAGCGTGGTTTCTATGTAGGTTTATTCGTATATTTAATGGATTACATGTTTGTCCTATATATGATAATTGACAAATTTGGCATGTTAATTTATAAATAGTATTTACTAATTTACAACTAGTCGTTTGAAATGTATCATGGTTCTTAAGAGAGGGACAAGTTTGACAATTCTTTCTTAGGCAATTCTTAGCGAGTTTGAATTAACATAAAAGAGGTGCTAACCCTAATATGCTGGTAGTTTTTTTTAGTTTTTTAGTTTGTTATTCTATTGAGAAAAATTTTTTTTTTTTTATTAATATATTTATCTTAATTGTTTTTGTGGTAATTAAATTTGTAATAAAATGAATAATTAATCTATAAAAATATAGATATTACTGTTTGTTATCTGTTATATTTTTTAAGAATAACTAATAAAAAACATCTTTAAACTATCTAAACAATGAAAAAAACAAAAGTTCTGAAGTTATTTTTTAAAATTATTTTTATAATTTACTTTTTCATAATCAAACAATAAAAGATAATTATAATCTGTATGGAGTTTTATTTATATTAGAATATCTAATATATATTTAAATTTGTATATTATATTATATATAAAAATATATCATAGAGCAAGCTCATATGAATTAATATAGTGTAAAAACTATATAATAAAAATATAACAGTGATACTACATTTAAAACTTAAGGAGCAATCTGATCAGAATGATAAATCATATCAAGTAGATTTGGTTAGATTAGCAAGCTAAATCTAAATTAATTATAAAAATAAATAGTTGTATAGTTTTATAGTTAAGTATTCTATTAAAATTATCTTCATTAGTTTGATTATTTAAATTCAAATTATAAATTTGTTAATTGTTATTATTTAGTATAGATAGAGAAAAAAAAAAAAATTCTTTACTTCTAAAACATCCTCTAGTTAATTATATAATTATAATTAATAACAATAAAAAATTAACAAAGTAACGTCTATTACATCGGCTTTTACACGTCATTCAGACATACTCTAATCCTATATATAGAATAATCGAAGAGATAATATATATAATAGTTAGAAAAAAGATAGAAAGACAGAACCATGTACTTTTAATCAAACTAATAGAAAGAAAACAAAAAGTTTTGTAAATAAGGTAGATAAGATTGTTAGTATATATATATATATTTTTATAATTTTATATTTTATTCGTTTTTTTTTTTTTAAAGATTTTTTAAATTTTTTTATTTTAAAATATGAATATAAAAAGTTGTATTTAGTAAAATATCTATAATATGAATTAACTTTTATTATAAGTTTGGTTATTATGTTTTGAAACCCTAATGGTAGACCAGACATATACAAAAAACTTAAATTGGAGTAATTATTGAAAAAAGAGGTCTGCTGAACCGGGACTTCTCAAATAGAAATTCAGCTTTTCAACATTTCATCCCTTCTCTATTATGTCTAGACCTCCTTTCAACCGTATTTTATGTGTTAATATAAAGTTACTACAGTGAAACATTTATATGAACAGATATAATGTGTACCTACCTTGTCCGCGAACGCCTTCAACTGTAAACAACTATTTCTGGATAACACATGTTGTGGGGGGGTGGGGACAAATTTAGACCGAATTGTGGGAGAACAAGACATTCAAAGAATAAAGATAAGATAGTTAAGGGAAGAAATCCAAATTTTATAATCTTTACAGTCAGTTAAAAATTAAAATAATTGATTCAAAACTTATTCATCTTTCAATATTCCTTTAAAAAGGCAAATTATTAGAGTTTAATAAAGCTATTAATTGTGAAAATTCACTTTTATTTAATTTCCATTTTCCTCCCCAGAAATTGGAGATTAAACAAAATGAATTATATACAATATTACTTTAAAAATCTTGTGAAAAAATCTTCAAATCAGCTATTTAATTTAAGTTTAACTAATTGTTGAAGATTATAAATTTGTAGTATTGATTATTGAAAGAAATTATAGAAAGTTGATTTAATAAATGGATACTTCCATTTATTTTTTTTTAAGTATTTTATAATTGATATACTGTTGAAATATTTTACTTGTCTGATACTAAATTTGTTTTTAATAAATTCCATGTTTAAATTATTAACATCTTCTATGAAATTTTCTAATATATTATTTATTCTATAAAATCTTAGAAACTGACCAAAATATATACCTTTACAGCAATTTAATGAAATATTAGAATTCATATTACAGTATTTTATAATATTGAAATTATAATTACTTTTTTTATTATAAATTTTAATAGCATTATTTGTAAGGTCTATATTTAGGTCTAAAAAGTTAACTTTTTTGTTTCTATAAATTTTTTCATTGTTTTTAAGTTTCAAGTATTTAGGATAAATTTTAGGTATTAAATTTTTGAACTGTGGATTATTAAATATTATAATGTCATCTACATAACGGAACATTTGCCAGTTAACATTATTTTGTAGAAAGTATTCTCTTTCGTACCAGAATAATATTAAGTTTGCTAATAACGGACTAGAAGACGTTCCCATGGGAACTCCTTCTGATTGAATATATATTTTATTTTTAAATTCTATATAGTTAAAATTTAAAAATGTTTCCAGTAGAGTTTTTGCTGTTTTAAGATCTAATTTAATTGTTTTATATCTGTTATGAATAATTTTAATGTGGAAAGTTTTGTCATTAATGATTTCGTTAAATAAATTGGTTATTTTATTATTTAGATCTCTTAAATTTATTTTAGAATATAGGTCCTCAAAGTCAAATGTGTGTACTGTTTCCATGTTTGTCCAATTGTTCATTAAATAGTTAATGATTTTTTTATTTGAGTCGATAAATTTATAATTATATTTATTAGTTAATTTATTTATAATAAATTGTAGTGTTGAAGCTAATTGTATATCAATGTTTTTTATAACTGAATTTATACCAGATGTGATTGTTCTGAAAGAAATAGGTTTTTTGTGTAGTTTAGGAATTATATAGAACTTTGGTATGTTTGGATTTTTGTAGTGATTATAAATTTTTAGTGAATTTTCAACATTTTTGATGTCTTTTTTGATTTTTGTGGCTGTAGTTCTAGCAAAAGTGTATTTATGATTATTATCAATTTCCTTTTTTAGTATATCGTGGTATAGATTTTTACAAATTATAGATAAGTTATTGGAACATTTATCTATAGGAGTGATAATAAAGTCCTTCTGTAAATTAATTATATTTTCTTTAAAAGAAGGAATATCTGAATTAGGTTTTGTGTATTTAAGTGTATTATTATAATAATTTATAACCTCCTTTTTAATATTATGTTTCCATTCCAGAAAAGTAAATTCTGGAATACTGTATTTTATACTAGTTTTATTTATGAAAATATCTATATCTTTTAATATAGATTTAATTGTATTATTATAATTGTGTTTAATTTGAGGTATATATTTATACCC
The DNA here is from genome assembly GCA_030710605.1 of Cordylochernes scorpioides. NCBI lineage: Eukaryota > Metazoa > Arthropoda > Arachnida > Pseudoscorpiones > Chernetidae > Cordylochernes > Cordylochernes scorpioides. The sequence goes on along the minus strand of CP092870.1, from coordinate 42,438,098 downwards.
TTTATTTAAAATATCCTGATATTCTGGATTTAAAAAAGAAAAATTGCTAGTTAATATATGACCTGAAAACTTATATTTATCAATATAGTTGTTGCAATTACATTTAATTTTTTTATAATTTGCCAAATTATTAATAAATTGGTTATAATTGCAAACTAAATTACCTATATTTTTGTTGTATCTCCAGATTGTTTTGAAATTTAAATTTTTTATAGGGAAAAGATTATTAATGTTTTGGTTATTAAAAATATCATTAAACTTAATATGATTAAATAAATTGTTATTAAATTTAATGATAATATTAATGTTATTAGTAGATTGTTTAATTTTTCTGTATTTAAAGATGTCGTGTGTGATATCTATTAATCTGTTAGTTAGATTATGAATTTTAATATATTCTATAAGTTTGATAAATTTATTATTATTTAGTTTAAATAATGTTTTAATAAATTTATCGACGAAGTTGTTAGTGTACATTTGTTTTGGGTCCAGTAATTCTTCAAATTCAATGTAACCTAATTTATTGGTAGTTTTACCTCTAGTTTTATTAGGTTTAGTTTTGAATTCATTTTTTTTGTATTTGCAGCTGATTTCATAAGTTGAAATTTCTTCTGTTTGTGGTTTGTATGTGTAGTTTAATTCGTCATTAAGTCCATAAGGGAATAATGTGTTGTGTTTATAAATGTAGTTGTTTTCTAATAATAGTCGTTGTTTTTTGTTTTGACATATGTCTAGTATTTCTATCTTAAAGTTGTTAAAAGTATGTAATTTATTGTGTTCTTTCATATATATATTACCAATTGATTTTTTAGCGTGGTTTCTATGTAGGTTTATTCGTATATTTAATGGATTACATGTTTGTCCTATATATGATAATTGACAAATTTGGCATGTTAATTTATAAATAGTATTTACTAATTTACAACTAGTCGTTTGAAATGTATCATGGTTCTTAAGAGAGGGACAAGTTTGACAATTCTTTCTTAGGCAATTCTTAGCGAGTTTGAATTAACATAAAAGAGGTGCTAACCCTAATATGCTGGTAGTTTTTTTTAGTTTTTTAGTTTGTTATTCTATTGAGAAAAATTTTTTTTTTTTTTATTAATATATTTATCTTAATTGTTTTTGTGGTAATTAAATTTGTAATAAAATGAATAATTAATCTATAAAAATATAGATATTACTGTTTGTTATCTGTTATATTTTTTAAGAATAACTAATAAAAAACATCTTTAAACTATCTAAACAATGAAAAAAACAAAAGTTCTGAAGTTATTTTTTAAAATTATTTTTATAATTTACTTTTTCATAATCAAACAATAAAAGATAATTATAATCTGTATGGAGTTTTATTTATATTAGAATATCTAATATATATTTAAATTTGTATATTATATTATATATAAAAATATATCATAGAGCAAGCTCATATGAATTAATATAGTGTAAAAACTATATAATAAAAATATAACAGTGATACTACATTTAAAACTTAAGGAGCAATCTGATCAGAATGATAAATCATATCAAGTAGATTTGGTTAGATTAGCAAGCTAAATCTAAATTAATTATAAAAATAAATAGTTGTATAGTTTTATAGTTAAGTATTCTATTAAAATTATCTTCATTAGTTTGATTATTTAAATTCAAATTATAAATTTGTTAATTGTTATTATTTAGTATAGATAGAGAAAAAAAAAAAAAATTCTTTACTTCTAAAACATCCTCTAGTTAATTATATAATTATAATTAATAACAATAAAAAATTAACAAAGTAACGTCTATTACATCGGCTTTTACACGTCATTCAGACATACTCTAATCCTATATATAGAATAATCGAAGAGATAATATATATAATAGTTAGAAAAAAGATAGAAAGACAGAACCATGTACTTTTAATCAAACTAATAGAAAGAAAACAAAAAGTTTTGTAAATAAGGTAGATAAGATTGTTAGTATATATATATATATTTTTATAATTTTATATTTTATTCGTTTTTTTTTTTTTAAAGATTTTTTAAATTTTTTTATTTTAAAATATGAATATAAAAAGTTGTATTTAGTAAAATATCTATAATATGAATTAACTTTTATTATAAGTTTGGTTATTATGTTTTGAAACCCTAATGGTAGACCAGACATATACAAAAAACTTAAATTGGAGTAATTATTGAAAAAGGATACATTAAGGATTACATTGTATGTGATGATGATAACAAAAATGAATTTTTAAATTAATATACATAATTCATTGAGAAAAAAAAAGAAATAATCTATATATATATATAATTGAATGTCTGTCTGTCTATCTGTGTGTACTCTATAGATTCAAAAACCATACATCCAATCGCCGTGAAAAATTGGGATATTATTAGGTATATCCCCGGGAAGGGTAATATCGTGTAGTTTATCTCTAGATATTTTTATTTATATACTAGACGGGTGACCCGGGCTTCGCCCCGGGATTGACCCGTGTGCATATCTACCCGAGTGATATATATTTAGATAAGATTTTTTTAATAATTGTTTGTCATTAGCATTATCTATTTGTTTGCATCAGCATAATTTAATCTAATCTTTGATAGAGGGCGCTGTTCGTGAGCTAAGTAGAATAATTTGAATATATAGTTTTAATAATTTATTTATATATTTTTTAAAATAGCCTATCGTCTTCCCCGTAATTTTTTACCTATGTATGGAAATTTTGGTTTGGATTAGTGAACTACTGCGAATTTGTATACCGGACATTCAAACAAACAAACATGCAAACATTCATTTTTATATATATAGATATATTTTTAAAAATCTATTCAGTAGAGGGAGTGGATATGTTTGCTCGAAAAATATATTTTATATCCTTTTTCTTTATACAGGGTGTACCAGGTAAATTGGGAATTTCAACAATGGTATTTTAACTGAAATTTTTTGCAAGTAAAAATTAAAATATCCGAATGAAATTTGACACAGTAGTAGATAAAAGGATATAGTTTTTATTTATTCAATGTAGTTTCCATTATTAGCTACAACAGTCTCGAGGCGAGTGCGGAATGAAGCACAGGCCTTGGCGACGATGACCTTGTCCATTTGGGTCATCACCGTGTGAACTGCTTTCTTGACAGACTGGATGGTGGTATGAGGAGCTTTGTTGACATCTCTCTCAACAACGCCCCATACATAGTAGTCGAGGGGATTGCAATCTGGAGAATTAGGTGGCCAAATATCAGGACCCCAGTGACTAGGGACGTTAAGTGTCAGCCACGATTGTGTCTTTTTTGCCTTATGGGCTGGAGCTGAGTCCTGTTGGAAGACATACTTCCTTCCTGCGGCCACCATGTCCATCCAAGGCTTCACAACGGTCTCCAGAACATTGATGTAGGTGTCAGCGTTCATCCTAAGGCCTTCTCAAAGAAATGGGGAGGCATGACATCACCTTCACTGCTGATAACGCCAAGGACCATTACGGAGGCAGGAAATTTCGTGTGCATCACGACAGGTATCTCTGAGGGGTCTTTACAGATCCAGCGATCATTCCTGGGATTTACCTTTTGGTCCACGTCAAAGTTCTTTTCGTCAGAGAAGAACCTTAGCATGCCAAAAGAGTCGTGTTTCAGGTTGTTGAGGAGGGCAGCAGCCTTTCCTTTTCTGTTATTCTTCATATTCTCAGTCAGCAACTGACCTTTCCGAAGGGCATAAGACTTGAGACCAAGGTCCTCATGGATAGTTCTGGCAATTGTCATAGAGCCAACGTCCATTTCCTTGGCTATGGCCCTCATGCTCTTCCCAGGGTTTCCATCAATCTTCTCCTTGACATTTTTGACAAATTCTTCGCCTCTTACCCTGTCCGATCGACGCGAGTGCTTTTTCCTTGTAGCTATCCCCTCTTTGTTACTGTCGGCCTCATCAAACTGCTTCTTGACACGATAAATAGTGGTTTTGGGCAACTTAAGAAAATCCACTATCTCTTTGGGGCTCCTTCCGGCGCGCAGAGCAACGATGATGGCAGCTCGATTTTCAAATTCTCGGTTACTCTTCATCACTACACTGCGCATACATGTACTGTTGCATTTTACATGAATATGGCTACGTAATGAAAAAAAAACAAGTTTTTAAAATTAAGTAGTTTTTGTTTTATGGACTGTCAAAGTTAGTCCCAATTTACCTGGTACACCCTGTATATATATAAAAATGAAATCAAAAATCGATGTTTGTTATCGCGTTGCGCAAAATCTACAGAATCAATAATTATGAAATATTGCTTGTTGGTAGCTGAAGATTTCGTTTAACATATAGGCAATTCAAAAACCTAAAAAAGTTAAGGTCTTTTTTTTTGAAAAATGTAAAACCAAAAAGCGTTAGTTCCAGCCTTTTACCGCTTGGCGACAGCACTGGTCGCGACAATAAATTAATTTTATTGGTTAATAATTTTACATGTAGTTTGTTTACAGGATGAATGTTTTTAAAAGGTAAGATTATCCAATCGCCGTGAAACTTTAGGAAGTTATTTACTATACTAATGGGAAGGTTTCCGTTTTATTTTGATTTTAAATAAATATTCGTTGCAATTTTATTTGTAAATTTTCTTCTTTCACTCGCAAGCAGCGCCTCTCGCGGAATCTGTTGAAATTACATTTATAAATTGTAAAAATATTAAAATGTGTTCATAGTATACTAAATTTAATTTGAGAATTTAGTAATATTATATTCCAATGGCGTTTTAAAAATAAATTGGCATTTAAATATTAATATATATCTGAAGAAAATATTGTAATGTTTTGTGTTAAATGTTAAAATATTGTAATGGAAAATATAATTTTACATTGTGTGTGTTAATTTAATTTGTTGTTGTTTTATCTTCTTCTATATATATATAAATGAATGTGTGTGTGTGTGTGTGTCCTTTATGCCTGACCAAACCATTCATTAGAACGCCATGAAACTTTGGGAAGTTATTTAGTATAGTAATGGGAAGGTTTCTAGCAAATAAATTTTTTGAAATACCTTTTCGCCTAAAAACAATCAAGATAAATATTCTAATTTATCTGTTATAATTCAACAATCTGCTCTAAATATTATCATGATGATACAATGATTTTATAATGTAGAAAATTAGGAAAGACATAATTCAGGATGACACGGCAATTTATTTGAGACAAGACAATTCCAAGGCAAGATACTATTCCTTTAACTTCAATTACCGAGGGAACCAATTAATATTTATTTTATTATACTTATCGAGTATTTTTGAAGGGACCGGGAAAAAATGTTCACTTTATCGACAGATTCGTTAGACAAACCTTTACTCGGGTAAAACCGGGCGAAGCCGGGTACATCCATACAAGCATAATGATACAATTCCAAGGCAAGATACTATTCCTTCAACTTCCAATTACCGAGGGAACCAATTAATATTGATTTTATTCAACTTATCGAGTATTTTTCAAGGGACCGGGAAAAAAGTTCACTTTATCGAAAGATTCGTTAGTCAAACCTTTACTCTTATTATGTTTCAAAAATATATGTAATATATCCAAAGTTATTACACTGCAATATTTGATGAATTACACTGTTGTAGAATCCTGTCGACTCTGTGTAATATAATCCAAAGTTATTACACTGCAATATTTGATGTATTACACTGTTGTAGAATCCTGTCGACTTATCCGTTCTGTGACAATATCGTTGCGGAATTTCTTGTTGTTCGATTTGAATGGTGAGGATTGGTTGAAACGCAGTCGTTGAGTGGCAAGTGAAGCACACAGTTAGGAATAATCAGGACACGTGATGGGGTTTGAAAATAAAAGGCAACTGGGTTGGAGGAAAGAAAGCTTGAGAAGAGCGGAGCGATTTGGATTGTTAATTATCTGATCACATGGCGGTGATTGAACTTAGCTGTGGGATGAGCAGAGGGAGAGAGGCCTCGAGAGTAGATGTCACCTTGTTGGAAACGGAATCACCACTAACTATTCTTGCTTTTCGATTTAACACCACGAGTTGTCTTCCTTCCCATTGGTCGAAGGATGGAACGTGCCCGTTTTCCTATTGGTTGACCTGTTTAGGGAATACTTTCTGATTGGTTCTGCGGCGTTCTTTGGTGAAAGATACCGCCGATCTTGTCAGGAAGTGTCGGGTGTTATTTCGACTCTATTTACTTCCGCGTTATCAAATACGTCCGGTCTTGGGTCGGAAGTATGGGGTGTCTCTCTACTTTTATAACTTCTGGTCACCAGATACGTCCTGCTTTGCCAGGAAGTATTGAGTGCTTCTCGACTAATATAACTTCTGCAGTCACCAAATACGTCCGGCCTTCTGTCAGGAAGTATGGACTGTACAAGTTATTTATAATTGTGCCCGCTTTAAACCTATTTCCTATGTTTTGTTGCTACTTTCTTTCCTCCAGTTACCTTATATTTATTAAATCTTTGAAAATCATACATTGTACATGCATAGTGGGTCGGAGGTGCATACAATTATATACAAATTATGACAGATGCGCCCCCTACATGTGAAGAATTCAAGAAGGGGTTAGCCTGAGAGAATTCTGTAAGGTGAAAAATAATTTTGTGGGAAAATTAGTTGTGGGTATTGAGTCTATATACAAGCATTGGTGGCGATATAAGAAGTAAAATAGAATGGTGTTGATGATATAGGTTGAGTATAATTAATAGAAATCAAAAAAATTTTTAATTGTAAGAAATCAAAATGAATGCTATGGTACATAGTGGATTAAAAAGAAAGGAAAATGCGCCTAACTAATTTCTACTCGAAATTGGAGATAATAACGAGGGAGTTCTATTAGGGCTTTTGAGAAATCAAAAATAAAAATGAAAAGTTGGAAGAAATCAAAGTAAATGCTTGGTTGCATGTTGGAGAGAAAAAAAAATGCTTCGTTGCATGGTGAAAAAAAAAAAGAAAAATGCCTAACTAATTTTTGCTCGAATTTTGAGAAAAGAAATCGAGGAAATTTCATAAGGTCTTTTGAGAAATCAAAGTAAAATAAAAAGTTGGAAGAAATCAAAGTGAATGCTTGGTGCATGGTGAGAAAAAAAAAGGAAAAATGCCTAACCATATTCTAGCTCGAAATTGGGAATGGAAATCGAGGGAATTTTATTAGGGCTTTTGAGAAATCAAAAATAAAAATAAAAAGTTGGAAGAAATCAAAGTGAATGCTTGGTGCATGGTGAAAAAAAAAAAAGGAAAAATGCCTAACCATATTCTAGCTCGAAATTGGGAATGGAAACCGAGGGAATTTTATTAGGGCTTTTGAGAAATCAAAATAAAAATAAAAATAAAATTTCATAAGGTATTTTGAAATCAAATAAAAATAAAAAGTGGTTGAGCGAAATCAAAGTTGAGTGCTTGGAAAAAAAAAAAGAAAAATGAAAAATAAAAAGGTTTCAACAACAAAGGATGATTTAATGTTTTTAGTTTAACCGAAAATCAATGAGTTTTCGTTGATAATTGAGTTATGGCAATATAAGCTAAGTGGTAAATAGAATGATAATTGATAAATAAAAATGATAATATAAACTAATTGGAAAAAAATGATAATTAATGATTAAAAGTGATAAGAAGTTGAATAAATTGATAAATTGATTATATATTTAAATTTTAATTGAGAGAAAATAATGAAAATGATTAATATGAAAAATAAGGTGTATTGTTTTGAACCCTTTTGTGTATCTACATGCCCTATAAATGTTTTAATTGCTCAATTATGCCCTATATTTTTTTATCTTTGTGTGTGTTGTGAAAAATGTTAGAAGTCTGTAAAGTAATTGATTGTTTATAATAGGGATGGGAACTCATTTAGATGTGTGTCGTCTTGTGGGTGTGGAATTGGGTTGTAAAAAATCGATATGTAGTTCGAATTGGGATCCAAGACTGGCGATATAGAGAGAGGAATCTGTGCGGGGAGCGGTGACCTAATTTTACGTGTTGGCAGAAGAGGGGTCCGAAGTAATTGGAGATCGGAAACGAGGCGCTCCCTTTGGTTTGCATAGGCCGAATTTATCGCCGCGGACTACACTTCCTGTCGCGGTGTCTCAAAATTCACTCTTCCTTCCGCTTATTTATTTTTTGGTGCGGCTCAGATCTTGTTTTTGGAGTGTGACTTCTCCGACATTGGTTGGTTATCTTTCAGTTACTTCTATCTCTTCGGAGTTTATTTAGATTTTCTGCGAAGATGGTTCCTAAAATTATGAGAAGTTTTATAAATGTTTGTCCACAATGAAAAATTGCTTGTCCACAATGAAAAATTGCTTGTCCAAAATTAAAAACTGCCTCTTGTAGTTCGAAAATTTTATGAGCGGACATGGTATAGATAAATAAATAATTAAGGAATAAAATTGGGATACATTTGTATGGTAGAACTAACAAACAAAGGATGAAAATCAGATGAAAAATAGGGTATTGCCCCATGTTCCTCCAGATTTTTGTAAATGGGGACTCTGAAATATTTGCCTGAACCTTATTAATTGTAGAATTTAAATGATTGGTAGGTTCGCAGTTCTCTTGTTTGATCGTTAATGGTTTTATTAGCGATATGTCGGTGGTAATTGATTTAGGTTGAGATGTGTGGTCGTTTCTCTGACGTGGGTGGTGTACTTTTGGCATTGTTTGTGTTGTGTGTACGCTGTGCTTTATGTACGAATTTTGTTTTGCTTTGGGGCCTGTGTCGGTATTTTTACGTGAAGGTTGGTTGTATTCATCGATTCTTCTAGCGAATCGGCAGGTGGGGCAGGTTTTTACCTGTTTTGCGATGTCTTGTGTCATGTTCTGCCAATAATATTGTGAAGAGATGAGTCTCGTCATCTTGGAGATGTTTGGGTGGTGGTGTTGTGTGTGTACGGACTTAAGAAGTCTGGTTGTAAGTGAACTTGGGACTATAGTTTTAAGTACTCCTTTTCGGGAGACGGTGCGCAGTTTATTGTGATCCATAGTCACGCAAGATTTTCCCGGTGGAGAAGACTGTTGGCTCTTTATGAGTGGCGCATCTAGAAAGCCACAAAATGGGATACGAGTTACAACGCCCGTTTCATATTGTTGTACTCCATTTATGCTACGGACCTCATATTCGTATCTTGACAGTCTTAAACTCCATCGAAACAATCTGCCTGACGGGGCTTTGATCTCTTTCAACCACTGCAATGCAGGATGGTCAGAAAGTATTGTAAACTTTCTGCCCATTAGACAGGTGCGGAAGTTATCCACACTTTCCACAATGGCTAGGCATTGTAGTTCCAAGTCTGAATAATTTCGCTCGTGACCACGCAGAGAGCGGCTGAAATGTTGAACTGGGTATGTCTTCCCATCAGGGTAGACTTGTTTAAGAATGCCTGCAATGCCGAATGTTGAGGTGTTACAGTACACCTGGCATGGCAGACCTTCTTGGTAAAGGTATAATGTGGGGTGTGTGGTAAGGCTTTCTTTCAGGTTAGTGAACGCTTTCTGGCATTCGTCACTCCAGACCCACATGACATCCTTTTTTAGAAGGTTGACAAGTGGCGTCCGCAAGCGGGCGTGGTCCGGAATGAACTTTTTATAGGCGTTCACAGCTTTTAGGAAAGATCGCAATGTTTTTCGATTGTGTGGTTGTTTGATGGCGTGAATTTTTTCTATGTTTTGTGTAGACGGGATGATTGTATTATTCTTAACGGTTGTGCATGCGCTTGTTTGTCGTTGTCGTCTGTTGGCGCGCGTGTTGCGTTTGTTGGTTGTTGTCGTCTTTTGGCGTGCGTGTATGTTGTGAGGTACATTTGCGTGATTTTGGCGTGGCGACGTGTGGTCATGTGTGGATTTTGTGTGGTAAGTGGGTGAGCTGTGTCGGTGTACGGACACTTTTTTGGGCATTATTGGAATTGTAGGTTGGAGTCGTGGTGGCTTTATATGTTGTGGGCATGAAAAGTTGCGTGGTGTGAGATTAGAATGGTGGCATGTAAATATTTGAGGTTTGGGCAATGAATGCAGGCAAGGGTTTCCATGTGTGAAAGCTTTGTGTGCTGTACAAGTCCTTTGGGACAGGTTTTGGTCTAGCCCGTGCTTGCATTCATTTGGTACATGTTTAAATACATGGTTAAAGGGGTAGGTAGGGTTAGATAAGAGTTCAAAGTCAATTCTTGACGCCATAGGGGGGGTGCCTACCTTAGTTTCGAAAGGGCTGCTCGGCTGGGACGTCTTGGCTTGAGTTGGTTGGCTTGGGGCTCGGGACTGCTCGATGTCGGCATTCGCTGTGCCAGTGCCTCGCGCCGCAGAACTTGCAGTTGGACGGCGGAAGAGGTGCATTCCATGCACCTGGGCGTCGGGGTGTGTTGTGATACGGACCCGACATTGTGGGTGGTTGATCTTCTCTGAGTCGCGTTGTCGGTACACTGGGCCCGTGGATCCGCTGTACCAGTCGGAACCACTCTCCTAGGTTCTCGGGAGGCACTACGCGGACTAGGCGCTGGTCGTTGAATGGCAGTCCTTCTGTCAGCGTCTCGAGAATCACCTCCTGCGGAAGTCCTAGTTGCAATCCCATGGCGGTTTTCTCCCGGTAGTAGGTCTCTAAGTTGGCTTGTCCAGTGAGCTTCATGGCGAAATATTTCGCAAAGGATGCTTCGCTTGATTCAGGGTAGAGATCTAGGAGGGTTTGTCTCACCTGGAAATAGCTCCGGTCGGCCATCCGAAGTTTCCTGAAGAGCTCCAGGGGTTGTCGCGCCAGATAGTTTGGCAGGCGGAGTAATTTTTCTTGTTCTCCCATGGATGCGTCTTCCATTTTTCGGTCGAATGCTTGGAAAAACTGTGTCGCGTTGTATGTGCCATCGAAAGGCGGGATTGTCGACTCCGCTCCATCAGAAATTTTTACTCGGGTCAGGAGCGCCGATAGCTGGTTGACGGCGTCCGCTAGGGGCGCAGTTGTCTCTCGGCCGGTCACTTCCTGCCTTTCTCCTGCCTGTTCGTTCTCTCTTACTTCTTGCCTTCTTTCCGTTGTTTCCGTCGGGCCGTCCGACTTTACGCCTATGGGATCCTGATTAAATTCCATCTCTTTATCCTGTCGACTTATTGTAATATATCCAAAGTTATTACACTGCAATATTTGATGTATTACACTGTTGTAGAATCCTGTCGACTCTGTGTAATATAATCCAAAGTTATTACACTGCAATATTTGATGTATTACACTGTTGTAGAATCCTGTCGACTTATCCGTTCTGTGACAATATCGTTGCGGAATTTCTTGTTGTTCGATTTGAATGGTGAGGATTGGTTGAAACGCAGTCGTTGAGTGGCAAGTGAAGCACACAGTTAGGAATAATCAGGACACGTGATGGGGTTTGAAAATAAAAGGCAACTGGGTTGGAGGAAAGAAAGCTTGAGAAGAGCGGAGCGATTTGGATTGTTAATTATCTGATCACATGGCGGTGATTGAACTTAGCTGTGGGATGAGCAGAGGGAGAGAGGCCTCGAGAGTAGATGTCACCTTGTTGGAAACGGAATCACCACTAACTATTCTTGCTTTTCGATTTAACACCACGAGTTGTCTTCCTTCCCATTGGTCGAAGGATGGAACGTGCCCGTTTTCCTATTGGTTGACCTGTTTAGGGAATACTTTCTGATTGGTTCTGCGGCGTTCTTTGGTGAAAGATACCGCCGATCTTGTCAGGAAGTGTCGGGTGGTATTTCGACTCTATTTACTTCCGCGTTATCAAATACGTCCGGTCTTGGGTCGGAAGTATGGGGTGTCTCTCTACTTTTATAACTTCTGGTCACCAGATACGTCCTGCTTTGCCAGGAAGTATTGAGTGCTTCTCGACTAATATAACTTCTGCAGTCACCAAATACGTCCGGCCTTCTGTCAGGAAGTATGGACTGTACAAGTTATTTATAATTGTGCCCGCTTTAAACCTATTTCCTATGTTTTGTTGCTACTTTCTTTCCTCCAGTTACCTTATATTTATTAAATCTTTGAAAATCATACATTGTACATGCATAGTGGGTCGGAGGTGCATACAATTATATACAAATTATGACATATATTTAAACGCATATAACAATATTTATATTTATACACGTTTATAAATCTATATATAGGTGGATTAAATGTTTTCTAGAATCGTTTTAACAAATGTTCGTCAGGCAAACTTTTACTCGGGTAAAAATCGGGCGAAGCCGGGTACATTCGCTAAATTCAGTTATTTACAAATGTTCGTTTGTGGCAAGATACTATTCCTTCAACTTCAAATTACCGAGTTGACCAATTAATATTGATTTTATTAAACTTATCGAATATTTTTAAAGGGACCGGGAAAAATTTCAAATTATTGAGAGTATAGACAAGTGTAGATTCAGTAGGGATTGGATGTTTACCAGAATCGTTTTAACAAATGTTCGTTAGGCAAACTTTTACTCGGGTAAAAACCGGGCGAAGCCGGGAACATATATATATATATATGTTTGTCGGCTATGCACGCCCTCTATATGTAACTAATCTCGCTGAAATTTGAACAGGACAGAGAGTAAATCTGGAAGAGTTTTATTGTCGCGCTTCAACCAAGAAAAAATTTAATTACCCAGGTAATGAGCAACAATATTTTTTTTAGTCATAAATGATGATAATAATATTTCTGTATCATGCTTGATTGCATAAACAAAATTCTTTAGGGGAATATTCACTAAAGAAGACCTCGGGCGAACCAGATAATAATTTTTAGTAGGCAGGAACAAAATTCTAATAGCGAAACATTCAATCGAGCATAAAACACACGAAGCCAGGTCATCTCTATATATAAAATATCGTTTCTCGGCCTTTTGGATAAGATCATGTAGTATATCTCTAGATATTTTTATTTATATATATCCTTTTAAAAATCTATTCAGTAGAGAGAGTGGATATGTTTGTTCGAAAAATATATTTTATACATTATATAAATATATAATGTAACGAATATTATTATCATTTATATCATAATATTCTGTGTGTGTGTGTGTTCCGGAATATTATTATCAATAATATTGGTTAGGCAATCTTTCACTCGGATAAAACCCGGGCGAAGCCGGGTACACATCCGCTAGTATTATATATATATATATATTGTAACATAGTATTTATTACTTTTATTTATGTAACATAGTATTTATTAATATTATTATTTTTAATTAACAGAGTGGTCATTTTTTTTATGTTTATATCTTGCGACTCTGTAAATTTCCCTCGTGGCTTATCTTTTGTTTACCTTTCATAGTTTGTCCTTTCCCTGAAATAAATTGTTACCTCATCACGAAGTTGGTCTTCCCTAATTTTCCACGTGGCAATATGTATATTTATCAATTATTTTTATCAATTTATATATATTTATTCATATTTTATCATTATATACTAATATTTATTCTGTATTTAACCTTATAGAAAATAGAGGTAACCCGGGCTCCTTGAGCGTCTTAACCTTATATAATCTTATATGTACTTTTAAATAAAGTACTTTCAATCTCAATCTCTCTCTCTTTCTCGAATTAAAATGTTGGCTGTATCCTGAATGAATATTGGAAAACACTAGCTTATTGCACTATCAACGGAATTTGGGGAATATCCAAACAGGAATACCAACTTGTGTGATGTTCTCATTCAATTAAAATCTATAAAAGAACATTTAAAAGGCGCTTATTAACATAATACATGATATTTAAAATTCCGTGAGTTATAATTCTTTTATAAAAGAATTGGCGCGCACACACGGAATTTTTATTTCTCTTATTTGAAAAACTATTTTAAAAACAGTTTTATGAAAACGAATGAAGTTTAAGCTGAGAAAAAATTTGTAGCGGGAATTTCACTTTTTCTTATTTTAAAATATAAAATTAAAATGCTTTATTAAAGTGTAAAAGTTATTATAAAATCCCATTATAAATGTTATCGTCACAGTGTAACAACACAGTGTTGCTTTTACAAGGCAAAATCAGAGTTAAAATGCTGTTTTAAAGATGCATTAAAAGTGCAAAACCTTTATATAAAATATGTTGTGCAAAGCCTATTACATAAACCATATTACGCAAAACGTATTTAAATTTTTAAAGGAAAGAAAATAAATATATAAAAAAATGTGTGAATTTTTCAGAAATGAATAATATATCTAAAAGGGGCATTTAAAAAAATCTATAAATTATATTTATTGTTTAGTTGTTATTGTAGCGTAGAAATCAAGCCTTGAAATATCCTAAGATGTAAAAGTATTTATTGATGACGTCACCGCGACGAGTCGACAATTATTAACAAGTCAGCAAAACTATCTACAGCCAGGGAACCTTGAACAAGCAAGCAAATAAATATTTTAAATGTGATTTTACAAATACAGAGTAAAATAGATTTTTATAATCTGTTGAATATTTTCATTGAATAATATTAAATTAAATTAAATAATAGAATAGAATATTTCTTCGCCACATAGCCTCCTCCTATAAAGACCATCTACCCGATGCTCAGAAGGAGCCTTACATCCTCAGTCTCAAGGCTCGAGAACGGGTGATAGGGCCTGAGATTTCTTCGCGGGTCTGTGGTTGTTGTGTTCGTTCAGTGGGAATGTCATCTTCCTGGAAGTTTGGCGAGTCATATTCTGGGTCCTCTTCTACGTGGTCCTCCTGGTCCTCTGGGTTTAAATGAGGTTTCATCCTACAAATGTGAGCTGACTCTTTTGTTTTACGACGACCTTGCTGGTTTCCGAATGTTTCAACTTCATAGGTCACATCGGATATATTTCGGGTTACTTTGTATGGGCCGAAGTAACGTCTCATTAGTTTTTTCGAATATCCCACTTTACCCACAGGGATAAAGAACTATATGAGATCTCCAGGCTGGTAAATTATATTTCTGTGATGGGCGTCATAGCGATGTTTATTGCTATCTTGAGATCTCATGGAGTGGATACGTGATATCGATTTTTACAAAGTAATTATTAGGAGTACTTTGTAATTGGTAAGCGATTATTCTAAGGGCTTGATCATTCATCTGCTCTTCGCAAAAGTTCTTCAAAGTCACTATTTATGAAATATCTTCCTCTATATCTTCACTGTAATCTAATGGACTTCTTGATAAGCAGTCTGTGTCCTGATGTTTCCTTCCGCTCTTATACACGACAGTGACGTCAAACTCTTGCAGCCGAAGTGCCCATCTTGCTAACCTCCCACATGGGTCTTTGAGGTTGGTCAGCTAGCACAAAGAGTGGTGGTCTGTAACAAAAGTGAACGGCTGTCCAAAGACATATGGTCGGAATTTATTGATAGCCCAAATGATGACAAGGCATTCCCTTTCGGTGGTTAAATACATTTTTCTGCCTTATTTAAGGTTCTGGATGCATAAGCAATGGCTCTTTTCTTTCCATTTTATATCTGCACTAATACTGCTCCTATTCCGTAGTTGCTTGCGTCAGTGTGCATTTCGGTTGGGGATGAGTAATCAAAATGTCCAAGAGCGGGTTCGGAAATTAACGCTGACTTGAGAGCTTCAAATGCATTTTGCTCTTCCTGGTTCCAATTAAATGCTGAGTCTTTCTTTAAAAGGTTATTTAAGGGTTGGCTAGGTGGGCATAATTGGGTATGAAACGGCGGTAGTAGGATGAAAAGCCAAGAAAACTTCTAACTTCCTTCAATGACCTTGGCGTAGCGAAGTCGCGGACTGCTCGAATCTTTTCTTGGCCGGGAAGAATTCCATTTACACTCACCTCATGTCCAATAACCGTGATAGTTTTTGCACCAAACTTGCATTTCTTGGAATTGAGACATAATCCGGTTTTCTTAAGGCAATTTAATACAAGTTGAAGGCGTCTTAGATGTTCTTCAAAGTCATCTGAAAAAACGATGATGTCGTCGAGGTAACACAAGCAAATGGTCCACTTAAGACCCTTCAGAAGATTATATATCATTCGTTCGAAGGTATCTGGAGTATTACATAACCCAAATGGCATTACTTTGAACTCGTACAGTCCATCTGGAGTTATAAACGCTGTTTTCTCACGGTCAGATTCTGCTACGTCGATCTGAGAAGCGGTCTGGTGGATTAAATTGGCGAAACCGCTTGGAAGTTTCACCACTGATGAGCCAAGCCCTCCCAATATATTTTTTCATCGCAGTACGGGCAGTAGAAGTTTGTATTATGTATAAAAGAAACATTCGTGCTTTTAAATCCTTTCATTTTTTATGTATAGATGGCGCGTTATTACATTGTGTTAATATATGCCAAACTGGCCTTGTCTTTATTGTTTGCGGAAGAGCATTGCTCGATGCGAATATTTGAATGTAATTCTATTGTCCTATAAGCTTATGTCTATAGTTTTCTTGAAAACCATTTCTGAGATTCCATCCTTCAGTGCTGCGTATATAAGCAGAATCGTCCAATACAGTATTAGAGCTCAGAGAAGCGGTCCGATGGATTAAATTGGCGAAACCGCTGGGAGGGTTCACCACTGATGAGCCAAGCCCTCCCAATATATTTTTTCATCGCAGTAAGGGCAGTAGAAGTTTGTATTATGTATAAAAGAAACATTCGTGCTTTTAAATCTTATTATTTTTTTTTAGTTTGAGTCTGAACCTCTCAGAAATGACAGAATATGAGGCTCCTGAGTCGACGAGGGCACGCGTCATTTTTCCTTCAATTTTAATGTCTATGTAATTTTCTTTTAATTCTAATATAGTCGACAAGGGAGGATTTATAAATTTTGCGCACTTTGGACGCATCTTCTAGTTTTCCTGACAGGAACAGCGAGGCGACTGGCTGGATCTTCTATCAGGAGACGAATGTTGTTCTTTTCGGCCAGTGTAAGGAGAGGGGCTTCGGTAACGGCGTATATTTTCTCTTGATAGGTCGTCTTTGGGCTCTTGGCTACTCCGAGAATTATAGTATGTTCTAGGCTCTTGCCTTTCTCTCTGTTTGTAATTTCAATTTTATCTTTCTTCATACTCTCTCCTCCTGTCACGGCAGTAGTGCACGGCGTGGCCAAGGCGTCCGCAGTGGGAACAGATTGGCTTTCCTTCAGTGGTTCGCCATTCGTATGTGTCGCGTCTTCCTCCTTGTTTCGGGTACTGAAGTTCAGGGTGCGGTCGTATCGTTTGGGCCTTGTATCCTGTATTAAAAAATTGTCGGGGTCTTTCCTTCTGAGGGGGACTTCTCCTAGACTTTGAGATTGGGGCCAGGGTTCTTCCAATCTCCTCCTGTATCATTTCTTCGATGGTAGCAATATTTGGTTCCTCTAGAGGAGAGCCTAATGCTTGCTGTAACTCCTCATGAACAATTTGCCTAATCATAGATGACAGATCTGCCCTGTCATCATGATCACTGAGAGACGCTACATTTGTTAGTCGCTCGTAATTGGTTGGGGTCACTCGCTTACAATGTAGCGCTTCAATGCGGCGACACTCGGTAACGAATTATTCACTCGTATGTGCATCTCTTGGGAGAAGTGCCTGGTAGAGCTCCTCGGCTATCCCTTTCATCAAATGGGATATTTTATCTTCCTCATTCATATGAGGATCTATCACTTTGCAGAGGCGCAGGGCGTCTCGAATGTAAAATTCGGTGTTTTCACCTTTTAATTATGCGCGAGAATTTAGGGTTTTCTCTGCTCGTAACCTCAAGTTTTCGTTTTTTCCGAAAACTGATTTTAACTGGGATATGGACAGAGTTCATGTCAGGATGCTCTCCTTATTGTTCTCAAACCATTTGAGAGCAGTGCCGGTCAAATAAAAGTAAACGTTGGCGAGACAAAGGGTTTCATCCCATTAGTTGTACTTCGCCACACGTTCGTACCTTTTCAACCAGTTATGGGGATCTTCAACACCCTCACCAGAGAACATCGAGGGGTTTCTAGGTAGATGTTGTACAAAATATGAACCTACCTCAGTTGTTGCTTCTTTCTTGATGTTCATGGTTGTTTCTTCTTGCTCTACCGAATCAATTTTCCGTTTTTTTCTGAATGGGTATCGATCCAGCTTCTTCACCAGTTGTAGCGTAGAAATCAAGCCTTGAAATATCCTAAGATATAAAAGTATTTATTGATGACGTCACCGCGACGAGTCGACAATTATTAACAAATCAGCCAAACTATCTATAGCTAGGAAATCTTAAGCAAGCAAGCAAAGAAATATTTTAAAGACGATTTTACAAATACAGAGTAATATATATTTTTATATTCTGTAGGATATTTTCATTGAATAATATTATATTAAATAATAGAATATTTCTTCGCCCCAATATTAAAAAGTTATTGATATTTTAATTTTCGAAAATATTTTTTTATTGAATCTATAAATAAATGGAAATTTGAAATTTGAAATTTACGAAAATTGCTTTTTAAACTTTAACCTTTATCAAAGTTTCCGAACCAATCTTAATAATGTTTGTTTTGGTCCTTTAAAAGTTTCTAGACAATGATGGATGGAAATTATTAAAATAAACAAATATAACGGAAGGATATTACCATAAAATAATTTTAAAGCAAACGAAAAAAATAGCTTAGTATAGAATTGTGGAGGAAATAAATTAGTCTTAAAATACTGATACTTAATTTAGAATTAATCCTAGAAATCCCTTGTTTTGGGGTGTAATTTAAAGGATAAATGACAAATCAGTGTAATTAAGTTCATATATAGGTTTTTAACTTTTAATTATACAATTTTAATTTATATTTAGACATTTTTCATTTTAATTTAGACACTTCTATTTTTATTTAGACATATTCAATTTTAATTTAGGCATTTTTCATTTTAATTTAGACATTTTTCATTTTAATTTAGACACATGGACTTTTCTATAAAAAGTATGAAAAACTCTAAATTAAAATTAAAAATGTCTAAATTAAAATGAAAATGTCTAAATTAAAATGAAAAATGTCTAAATATAAATTAAAATTGTCTAATTAAAAGTTAAAAGCCCATATCCTTATATATATATATATATTATATATGTTGGAAAAGAAGACGTCCGAAGCAGCCAATGGGAAGCCGGCGGAAGCGGCCACGGGGATGCAGCGGTAAAATGAGAAAACAATAACTGTAGAACTTGTAAACAACTTTTTCGAACACTAGAATTTGCCCTGATCTACGATTCTCTTTTTATAAATATCTTTTAGTGTAAATATTTAAATAATACTTTACTTATTTTCTTAAATTGTAATAAATATAATTTTCCCTCCTGTTTTCGTCGTATATGTTTAAAAGTGTTATAAACAACGACGCCTTAACTTTGAACCTTCAACCCCGCCGACCAAGAATAGAGGTGAGTGACTACCTCTATAGAATTTAGATCGTCGTCACAACACAGAGTGGCGGTGAAATCGCAATATTTTTGGCATCCCAGCCGGGACTGTTGAAGGTAAATTCCTGAAAAAAGAATCATTTTAAGCTGACCATTTTGGAACTCGCTTGCTAACCCTACTTGCCGCTTTGTTTACAAGATGGCGGAAGAAATAATTCTACGTTTAAAAAAGAAGCGTGCTGTTAACAGATCATATTTAACGAAAACATGCAATAAGATTGAAAGTGGACTTGACACGCTAATGAGAATTGAACTTGAAGAATTATTAGAACAATTGAATGAATCATTTAACGAACTTAAATTAGTGGATCACGAAATAGAAACGCTTCTTGAAACTGACGATTTAGAGAAGGAATTACAGGGCGTAGAGGAATATCGAGAGAAATATATTACTTGGAGATTTAGGGCAAATAAAAAGATTCGCCAATCAGATTTTCATGGCGAAAATATACCGAATTCGAACTCACGAATAGATGAAAACGAAATGAGACATTATGTACCTTCCTGCACGACTGTGAAACTTCCGAAATTGATGATATCGAAATTTTATGGAAACTTTAGTGAATGGCTGACGTTCTGGAATTCTTTTGATGCAGCTATACACCAGAACAACTCACTGAACCCGATCGATAAATTTAACTATCTGAAGTCACATCTCGGCGGAACTGCACTAAACACAGTCGAAGGTTTCGCTTTATCTGCGGACAATTATGAGAAAGCTATAAAATTGCTTAAAGACAGATTTGGGCGAGAAGACATTTTGATTAGCCGACATATGAACAATTTGTTGTCAATGAGACCACTCAAAACATCAAGCGATGTAAGAACCTTCCGCGAACTTTTTGACAACCTTTCTGTTCATATAAGAAGTCTCGAGTCACTAAACGTGTCCATTGATGTTTACGGACAACTGTTGTGCCCGATAATAATAAAGCTTCTACCTGCAGACCTTAATTTGGAATTGAACAAAGAACTCCCGACAGGTTATGTAATTAATGACTTGATTACCTTTCTGGAAAGACAATTAACTGCACGGGAGAAGAGTTTTAGAAACGAAATCGGTACCGGGAATGAATCAACTTCTAAACCTAATTTGGTAAACAAACATCCAAAGACAAGATTCTACAATGAAAAACCAATTGCGACAGCTTCAGAACTTTTGAATTCAGTTCACAAATCGAATGAATGTGTATTTTGTGGTAAAGACAACCATGGAAGCCCTAAGTGTGACTTTGCAGCTAATATTAGTTTAAACGAAAAGAGATCACTCATGAAGAAAAAAGGCGTTTGTTATAAATGTCTTCGGCCTTCTCATTTAAGTAAATTTTGCAGAAATGTAGTCCGTTGTTCGATCTGCAACATGTCTTCCCACCTGGATGTCATGTGCACAAAACTGATTTTAGATAGAGGTGGATCTTCCAAGTCTCCAACGGTGCAAGATGAAACTCTCGCCAACTTATCAACCTCCCCAGACGTCTTGTTACCTACTTTGAGAGTGACCCTCAAAGGGAACAGAACGGAGAAGACGGCACGGGCTATAATAGACACCGGATCCCAAAGATCGTATATTTTACATAGTACAGCAATGG
The DNA here is from genome assembly GCA_030710605.1 of Cordylochernes scorpioides. NCBI lineage: Eukaryota > Metazoa > Arthropoda > Arachnida > Pseudoscorpiones > Chernetidae > Cordylochernes > Cordylochernes scorpioides. Next base: position 42,417,230 of record CP092870.1, on the reverse strand, counting down.
AAATGGAGTACGAACAATCTAGGAGAGAGTTCTTCCGGCATTCCTTGTTTGGAGGATCGAGTACCGACGTAGTTGAACATGAGGTCTATACCATTCATTTATCTGACATCAATAATTCCTATCGCTGTGAGTTTGAAGCACTAGGTCAACCCCTTATCTGTGGAAGCATACCTCCGGTGTGTCCCAGATCATTTTTAGAAGGGAGTGAAGAACTCGACGTGTCTGATTTGATGAGAGACCGTATAGAAGTCCTTATAGGCGCTGACATCGCCGGGAGATTGCTAACTGATGATCAGAGAAGGATCTCAACTGGACTGGTGGCAATCCGTACCAAACTAGGATGGACTGTGATGGGAAAGATTCCTCCAACGGAGGTGAGAGATGACATCAGCTCCCTTTGCGTGACCACACTTCTATCTTTGGATCTAGAAAACTTGTGGAAATTAGATGCAATTGGAGTCTCTGATGCGGAGGTTGAGAAGAAGACTCAGTCATTACAAGCTGAAATGGAGGAACATTTCGCCCACACCACGACGCGAGATATCGAGGGGCGCTATGAGGTAGCTCTACCCTGGGTGCAAGACAAGGAAAGGATTCCTTCGAATAAAGATCTAGCCGAAAACCAACTAAGGTCTGTAAGAAGAAAACTTGAAGAAGTTGGAGACATGAAAGAGTATGGACAAATCTTTGAAGAATGGATGAAACAGGGGATAATCGAGTATGCCAGAGAGGATAAACTAGATGGTGTACACTACCTGCCACATCGACCAGTGTATAAAAGGAACAGTCAAACTTCTAGAATACGGCCAGTATTCAATGCGTCGGCCCGGAAGAGAGGTAAACTTTCCCTGAATGACTGTCTGGATAAGGGACCCAATTTGATAGAAATTATACCAAGACTTTTAAATAAATTCCGGAAATATGAAGTGGGTGTCTCTTCCGATATTGAGAAAGCATTTTTACAAATTGGAATAAAAGAAGAAGACCGAGATTATTTACGATTCCTGTGGCACACAGAAGACGGAAGATTGATCACGTATCGACATAAAAGGGTTGTTTTTGGAATTACCACTAGTCCGTATCTTTTAAAGGCTACCTTATCTCTCCACTTAGATAAGACTCCTGAACATTTAAAAATCACAGCTGAACAGTTGAAATCATCCTTTTATGTTGACAATTGTTTATCCAGTTTTCAGAATGTTGAAGAAACGGAGAAATTCGTGAAAGAATCTACTGAACTGCTCTCTACAGCTTGTTTCAATCTCCGAGATTGGGTGAGTAACGTTACAGACTTTTCTCTTATGAACCAACTGAATAAGGAAGTGAACATTTTAGGAATAACATGGAATACTGATAGAGACACACTGACAATTGGTTTGGAAGATTTTGAATTAATTGGACCAACCACCAAGAGAAAAGTACTTTCAATAGCGAGCAAGATATTTGATCCATTAGGAGTTGCTTGTCCTGTGACTTTAATTCCCAAGCTGATATTACAGGAAACTTGGATACAGAAGTTGACATGGGACGAAGTCCTACCGGGATGTTTAGTACAAAGATTTTGGAAGTGGTTTAGCAAACTGAAACACTTGCCTAACATAGAAATTCCTAGATGGCTTTGTTTTAAGGACTCCTATGTAGAGAAAACCACTCTCCACATCTTTTGCGACGCCAGTCAGTTTGCCTATGCAACCTGTATTTTCCTCCGCATTGAAAAGGAAGATAGAGTGGACATCCAATTGATACAGGCTCGAACACGAGTAGCTCCACTGAAGAAACTCACCATCCCAAGATTGGAGCTTTTGGCTTGTCTGATTGGAGCTCGTTTGGCAGCTAACGTCATACAAGATCTGGAATTTGAGGAAATTCCAAGATTTTATTGGACCGATTCGACCAATGCTCTCTGTTGGATCCAAAGGGAAGACAACTGGGCAGCCTTTGTGATGAACCGTGTTAAGGAAATTCATAATCTTAGCTCCCCCGAATCTTGGCGCCACATACCAGGCCGATTAAACCCGGCAGACCTCCCATCTCGGGGATGTTCAGCAGAATCACTTAAGGAGACAAGATGGTGGGAGGGACCTGCATGGTTAAAGGTATCCCAAGAAGAGTGGCCCAAATCAACCATTATCCCTGATTTGGAGATTGTTTATTCTGAAAGGCGCAAGACCATCCTGAACACCTTGTGTACGACAAGAGAAAATGAAAATTTATTTGGACGTTATTCCCATTTTTTGAGAATAGTACGAATCACCGCCTGGATATACAGATTCTTCAACAACGCCAAGATTGATAGAAGAAAGATAATTTCAGATCTCAGTACAGAGGAAATCACTAAGTCAGAAATAATACTGATAAGACTTATCCAGAGAGAATCGTTTTCAGGGCATGAAGATAAGAAACTACAAGGCTTTAAGTTGCTAGTAGACTCTTCAGGGATTTTGAGAATAAAAACTAAAATTTGCAGAAGAGAAGATTTTGCTAATTTTAGAATGCCCATTTTATTGCCCTCAGATCACTTTTTGGTTTCTTTGCTCATCAGGTGGAACCATGAAACCCACGGGCACGCCGGTCTACAAACTCTCCTCGGTATTCTGAGAGAAAACTATTGGATACTAAGATCCAGGAAAACCGTCAAGAAGATCATCAATCAATGCATTCGCTGTAAACGATTCACCGTGACACCAGCTACCGTCGAGTCAACATCATTACCAGAAGACAGAGTACGAGATGCTGCAGTTTTCGAAATAGTAGGAGTTGATCTAACTGGACATCTTATCTTAAAGAATAAGAAGAAAGCATGGATTGTCATCTTCACATGTGCAGTGTATAGAGGAGTTCATCTGGAACTTGTGACATCTTTGTCTATGGAAGCCTTCCTCCAAGCTTTCCGCCGATTTATTGCTCGAAGAGGCCGACCATTGATTGTGTATTCGGATAATGGGACTAATTTCAAAGGTATGGCTAATGCTTTAAAGAAGATTGATTTTTCGAGATTAAAATGTGATCCCACATTGAAAAACATCACTTGGAAATTCATAACGCCTGGTGCTCCTTGGTGGGGTGGATGGTGGGAGCGTTTGATTGGAATGATGAAACAATTGCTCTTTAGGATTCTCGGTCAAACCTCCTTGGGATATGAAGAACTTTCCACGGTGATGTGTGACGTCGAAAGCTTGATGAACACACGCCCACTGACCTACCTAACTGAAGAAAGTGAGGATCTCGCTCCATTGACACCTTCGTTGTTCTTACATGAGGTCAGAGAGGTTGGCGTTCCAGACCTGGACTTGATTGATAACCAGACCCTCTCCCGCAAATATCAATATATCAAACGTGTACGAGAAGATCTTAGAGAACGATTTCGTATCGAATATTTTGGATTCCTGAGACAAGAAACGAGACGCCTGAAGACTACCATACCATTCAAGGTGGGAGACATGGTACTCATTGGACAAGAGAGTTTAAAGAGACTACACTGGCCGTTAGCCAGAATAATCCAACTCTATCCAGGAAAAGACGGACTTGTGAGGGTTGCGAAAGTGAAAACTTCATCAGGTGATAAAATACGACCTATTCAAAAACTCTACAATTTAGAGATAACGCCCGAGATAAGATGTCGAGACCCTCTAACGGAGCGATCTCCCACACAAGAAGTTCGATTGACAACTGAAGAGGACCCTTTGACTTCACAACAAGAGCAACATCACATTGATACCCCGAATGTTGTGTCAAGTTACGGACGGCCCATCAAGAGACCCAACCGATTGGATCTACTGAACTTTTCCTTTCCATGTTTGAGTCGTCGAGACGCCAACTCAAAGGTGGGAGAAATGTTGGAAAAGAAGACGTCCGAAGCAGCCAATGGGAAGCCGGCGGAAGCGGCCACGGGGATGCAGCGGTAAAATGAGAAAACAATAACTGTAGAACTTGTAAACAACTTTTTCGAACACTAGAATTTGCCCTGATCTACGATTCTCTTTTTATAAATATCTTTTAGTGTAAATATTTAAATAATACTTTACTTATTTTCTTAAATTGTAATAAATATAATTTTCCCTCCTGTTTTCGTCGTATATGTTTAAAAGTGTTATAAACAACGACGCCTTAACTTTGAACCTTCAACCCCCGCCGACCAAGAATAGAGGTGAGTGACTACCTCTATAGAATTTAGATCGTCGTCACAACACAGAGTGGCGGTGAAATCGCAATAATATATATAAAAATGAAATGCGAAATCGATGTTTGTTATCGCATCACGCAAAATCTACTGACTCAATCATTATGGAATTTCGCATGTAGGTAGCTGAAGATTTCGTTTAACATATAGGCTATTCAAAAAACTAAAAAAGTTAATGTGCTTTTTTTAAAAAATAAAAAACCAAAAAGCGTTAGTTCCAGTCTTTTACCGCTAGGGCAATGCACTGGTCGCGACGATAAATGAATTTGATTTTTTTAAAGCATCGGTGGTTCAGTGGTAGAATGCTCGCCTGCCACGCGGGCGGCCAGGGTTCGATTCCCGGCCGATGCATTTTTTTTAAACAATTTTTAAAACTCATTTATATTATATCTATATTAATAAAATGGAAATCTTCTATATAAATGGAAATTTCATAAGTGGTGTTCGCTAAAAACTTTCGTTACAATGCATCAATTTCGACCAAATTTTCAACATTTATGTAAAACGAGATGGAGCAGGTTTTGCTTAACATCAAAATATTTTTCCTAACTTTAAAATACATAACTTTGCTGTTATCGATAAAATACAAAAAAAATTCAACAGAGTTAATTTTATTTATATATAAATACAAAAAAAAAAATTCAGCAATTCATTCAACTCAATCTAAAAAAATATTCAAAACAAGCAATTTTAAGATAACACCATATGTAAAACAGTCGGCCAAGAAAACAACAACGATATTACATCTTTCTCACATATTCACACACAATCTTGATTAATAATTAAAACTAATCTTTAGCATTGTTTATTATACTTCATAATATATAATATTCGTTAGGCAAACTTTCACTCGGATAAAACCCGGGCGAAGCCGGGTACACATCCGCTAGTATAATATAATTATAATTAGAAATGGCAATTATTTTGTTGATATAAAGTAAAATAGTAAATATTCAATAGTACTATATTTGAAACAACATTTATCGTGTTAATAAATACATCTTATAAATGGCAGCTTTGGTTTACCTCTTATCTCTAATTATTATAAAAATAAAAATTTATCTGTCTGTTTATCGATAAATTCCTGAAATTTTCCATGTATCATCTTTTGACCATGGAGATGGTTTAAAGCTATTTTTAATAAAAATATATATATATTTTTCAATTATATTTCGGAAAAATCAAGTAAAAATTTTATTAGCAAGGTAATTTTAATTTCTAAAATCTATGTATTATCTTTCATATCTTTATCTTTATTTATATAGCCATTTGTGTTGTGTGTATGTAATGTGACCATTATGAACACTGGGGAAAGTTTCAGGGCTTTTTTTTTTGTAAGCTTATTTTTTCGCAACAATTTTATTTACAAATATTTGAAAAAAAAAAACCTTTTAAAATTAACATAAGTTTCATCTTTAATCATGATAGCTATATATTTATATTATTAATAAAAATATTTGAAAAAAAAAAAAGCAAAGTGTCAAAGACTATCTGATTTCTTTATATTAACACTCTTTTTGGAGCGTACAAATGTCGCCAGCAACCGGAAAACACGGTATACCTCTAAGTTTACACATATTAAATGAAATTTGTATGTATATCGATGGACTTGTAAATTAATTGTGCGATTCTCTGCTATTTTACAATGTAACATCTTGTGATATTCGGAATGGTTTTAATTTAATTTTTAGAAATTATTTTTGGTTGTAATTATTTTTCCAAAAATCAAGAGTTAAAAGTTATGAATTAAGAAATTTTAAAATGTATACCATCATATTATTTTCAACTTTATCTATTTCTATAGACACTTTGCATGTGATATTTTGACACCTTGGAGAAAGTTTTAGGGATTTTAAAAAAAATTCTATTACAATTTACTTCAAAAATCAAAGTAAAATGATTTTACAAACTATTATTATTTCAAAGACATTTTCTATCTCTCTCTCTCTCTCTCTCTCTCTCTCTCTCTCTCTCTCTCTCTCTCTCTCTCACAACATTATTTTTATTTTAGTAAATTTAAAAAAATAAAAAATAATATCGATCAAAATATTTGAAAATATTACACAGGGTCAAAGATGTTATATATAATGGGATTGCGTTTTTTTATAATGTCATAGAAGGTGGATTACAGTAACAAAAGGCAAATATTAAAAAGTATCCAATGAATTGTAATAGAATGTTTTTGCCAATAAAAACATTACGCAAATAGAGACAGAATGGATAAAAATTTACAATGGTTAAAAGGACATGTCTTGGGCTGAACAGTGAGGGAAAAGTAGATACTACAGTAGAGGTCTTCTTACGACACTGCCTAAACACATTTCTAAACCGGTCTCTTCCAGAGGTGGTTTCTTATCAGATTCTTCCACTTCAGGAAGAATCTCTGATGAGAAACCTCTACCAGGAGAGGCCGGTTTAGCTATTTTTATGCAGTCTCTCAAGGGAGCCGCTTTTCATATATTAGTATCTCTTGTTATGTCCCGATTTCCTTTAACTATGAAAGAAACGACAGTGATGGCGGCGAAAAATATTGTAACATCATATTTTGGGCCGTCATCACTGTAATTGAGGTTTCCTTCTTCATTTGAAGAAATCAATGACATGACAAGAAATTTAAATGCCCTCAAAGATTAACAGCTGGGCTATATTTATATGATTTATTGGCCTCTCTATCTCTATTATTAAAAATATAAACTATTGTTTATATGACAGTGTCCTAACCTCTATCAGAAAAACATAGCGAGAACTGAGGAACAAAAATCGTGCTACACAGTGTTATTTTAGAAAATTTATATTTATACATTTTCTAATTTTGTTATCAAATCCTAAGTTGTATTACTATATTTTAGAATGCTCGATATTATTTTTATGTTGTATTATATACCATGAAGTGTTTTATTTTCATGCATTAGTCGTAGGGTAAACATTCACTTGGAGAGATCCTGGGTGAATTTGTCAAGCCGTGCAAGCCATCAGTAACTTTTAAATGCACGATCAAGAGATCCCTTTTTAAAATTTATTCATCTGATCTCTGTACAACTCCACTTTTGTACTATTTTTCATATAGTTGCGTTCTCACGCCCTTCCGGCCTAAATACCTGTTTCGTGATGCCTCAAAAACCAGCTCTTTTGGTCGTTGAGGTATAGCTTGCACCTCTCTGATGAGGGTCAACAGCCATAAACGCGTAAATGCATAGATATTTTAATCAAAGTGTATTTAATCAATTCTGGAATATTTAAAAAAGCTACAATTAGTTGATATTTTTTCCGACAGATTGCGCAGGCCATCAGCAACTTTTAGTTGCACGATCAGAAAATGGCTTTGTTTTAATATTTTTATTCACCTGATTCAGTGTAATTTCACTTTATTGCTATTTTTTACTCAATAAAAAGTTGCATTTGAAGTTTGGGTATTTATGTCTCGAAGACCTGGAAAGAAAAAGGTTGTAATTCTACAAGGTCTGGGGCCGAATGATGAGAATACCATTGAATCACAGACTAAGCAATGAAGATGCCCTAATATAATTGAAGTATGATATAACCTCCTTGAGAGGATTAAGAGGAGAAGCACTGGCATGTATGAAAATAATTTCTATCACTGGGAGTGAATAAAGGTATTGTGCTGGATAAATGTATCGAAGGAAAACCAGCAAGAGAAAAGCCGAGAATGGAACCCTACGAAACTATCAAAAGACTAGCCGTAGAAAGGAAGCTTAAAGAAAACGGGATTACTACCCTCCAAACTATGAAAACTTATATTATTGCGGAAAAAATATCATTTCTCTCTTCAAATAGACGCTTGTCTCTTCAAACAAACAGAAAAACCCACAACCCCAATTTGGCAAATTCATAACGCTCATCTGAAGACCACGGTTTTGAGCTAATAAATCTCGTCAGTCCAGGACAGGCTCGATATTATGAAATCCATACGAGAATCATGAGGTCTTCTTAATTAACTAAAGATATTTTTATCTGAAAAGGTGGCTAGGCTAATTCAATGGTCGAAATAATTCCATCAATATATAGATGTGTACGATCAATGGGTCTAAAGTTACCGGTGGAGAACTAGGGTGCCGTGAACTACCGCAATTAGGAGTCTAACTGATACGACGGCGCATGTGAAATTCACACGCATTGCATGATAGACATGCATACGAACGGTGATTGATAACCTGGCCTTAAAATAGCAGCACGTCTATTAGTGGTCACTTTACTCCTAAGTATTTAGCTCAGTGGAAGAGGGGTACACACCGTCGACTACTACAAGTCGGGATCGATTCCCGCATTAGGCACTTTTTCTGCTTCAATGACCTCCGATTCTTGAACATGTCCAACCCCACCAGTGAGTGCAAATAACTAAACGGAGTTCTGGCATATTGTAAGTGATATAGAACGCAGTTCGAAAATTAACCACAAAAACTGAGTTATTTATGAGTTAAATTACTTATATTTTAGTCATAAAATGATGGTGATAATATTGTTACAACATTTTTGTTGGCAGAATCAATATTCATTTGGCAAACAATTACTCAGGCAGAACACAGCGGGGGCTACTTTTGCATTTTTACATTAAAAATACTAATAAAATTAATAAATTAAACAAGTAGGTTTATAGATGAAGATGAAGTTTGAAATATACTATATTTAAAATCCTATTCAAATTAAACCACTATTTTACACTATCATTTAATAATCCACCCCCAAGAAATATCTATTCAGTGTTGCAGAGTTAAACTCAGATCTCCCTGCTTCTCTCATAGATAATTGTATGTGGCGTGCTCTAGGGTGGATTCTACTGAAGAATTTATTTTTTTCTGCACCAGTAGAAGAAACTCCAATTTAATCATGCCGATAAGTTCTTAAGTAATATATCAATTATTAAGAGAATCGCATTCCATTTTGGACTAAAGATGAAGCTTTAAAATATTTTAAGGCTGTGATGGATCTTGATTGTGTAAATACCGAACTTTGGGTGAAGTGAGAGGTAAATAAAATAAAACTGCTTCTTAGGTCTTCATTCAATAAAATATTGACTTCTGTATATAGAATATCGCGTTTGGTCTTGGGTGATTTGGAGTCACAGTTTTTTTTTAAAGAACAAATGAAATTAGAAGTTCAAAAATGATAATCAATATTGCTTTATATCATCAGAAACATCTTATATATATAAAATTCAATGTTTGCATGTTTGTTTGTTTGTATGTTTGTTTGTTTTTGTATGTCCGGTATACAAATTCGCAGTAGTTCACTAATTCAAACCAAAATTTCCATACATAGGTAAAGAAATACAGGGAAGACGATAGGCTATTTTAAAAAATATATAAATCAATTATTAAAACTATATATTCAAATTATTCTAATTAGCTCAAGAACAGCGCCCTCTATCAAAGATTAGATTAAATTATGCTGATGCAAACAAATAGATAATGCTAATAACAAACAATTATTTAAAAAAAAATCTTATCTAAATATATATCACTCGGGTAGATATGCACACGGGTCAATCCTGGGGCGAAGCCCGGGTCACCTGTCTAGTTCTAAATATGAATATCATTAAAATTAGCATATTTTGGAAGCCGAAAATTATTTTGATTATATATTGAGATAATATATCAATTTATTTTCCTATGATTATAATAACTATTATTAATGATAATTCACTAAGCAAATGATTAACGTTTGTTCAAACAATAACCGGCATATCCAGGGTGGGTTTTACATTTATTCGAAGCGATGATGATGTTTCATGTTTTATATTAAATATCATCATCATTATATTTCTACCCCCGGGAAATATAAATTTCGTCTTTTCGCGCAATAAAATTTCAAACTAGTAAATCTACACTTTTCGAGTTAAATTGATGTTTGTTACCCTTCATCAAAACTAATAAATAACCCATTAGAAAAATTCAAATATGGTAGCTTACATATATATCTATAGAAGCAATGGGCGCTTCTCCCGTCAAAATAAACGTCAGAATCTGACGCCATTTATTGACCGTCGCCGCAACTAGCGGCATCGGGTCGGTGACAAAGCCACAACACCAACTTCGGCAAACTGATAAGCGTCCACCTAGAGACCATGGTTTCGGGCTAATGGCCCTCGTCAGTCTAGGGCGGATTTATTCCATGAGATCCACACGGGATCTAATGGAATCCTCACAATCTACCAAAGAGGTGTTTTGCTGGCAATGTGGCTGGGCCAAATCTATGGCTAGAACATAGATAGAAAATTTGCCGGGAGGAAATTAATCCATAGAAGCAATGGGCGCTTCTCCCGTCAAAATAAACGTCAGAATCTAGATGGCGTCAGATTCTTTCTGAAATTTCAACAGTAACTGTAGTTACATCTGGAAGAGTTTTTTGTCAAGAAAAATTAAAATTAACTAAGTACTGGACTTTTATGTACACAGTATATTATTTATACTAGGCTATTGCTTTTTAGTCAAACATGAAAAAATAATTTTATGCAAAATTTTTTTATGAACAGAAACAAAATTCTTTCTGCAAAACATTCACTATTTATATATGAATAAGGAAAGCTCAAAGGGCATCTTCACTCTTTTCCACATTGAAGCTTCAAATAAAAATTCAAAATTTCCCGTGTTGGCGTATAGCTGAAGTTTAATTTTGAAGTATAGGCTATTCAAAGCTTATTGAATATAAACCAATAAAAAAATTGCATATTTTTTATATAAAAATTATTGCTAAATCTGAAAGGAAATGGACCCCAGAATTTGAATATAGCCAAATATCGGACTAACTTGCTTATTTTGAGAAAGGGAATTGTTACACCGATATTGCTGCATTATGTTTGTTAATAATGCATTCTTATAATAATCTATACAGATAATACATTAACAAAGGTCCCACACATATTTTTATTCTCCACAAATATATTAGTAGTTATATTTAATTTTTTATATTTTCAATTTTCTAATTGTAGATTTTTTGTCTTCAAATTTCACTTAATTTCCTTATTTTTACCAAATTTCTTTGTTTTTTTTTATTTTTGTACACGCAAGAAGCTGCCAAAAGTAAATTAATATTTTATCTGCTATATTTCAGTGATATGATTTAAATATTATTAATAGCAATCTATATACTCGAATTTATTTTTATTCTCCAAATATTAATTATATTTATTTTAAATTTAATAAATTTTCCAATCGTATAGATGTTTTGCTTCAAATTTTACTTTATATGTTTATCATAACCAAATTGCTTTGTTTTAAACAAGTGCGTTTGGATTATTGAATTTTATTAATTTCTAATGGTAGATATTTTGAGTTTCTAATTAAATTGTTAATTACTTTTTGCTTATAATAAGAATTTCTACTCTGAGGATTTTCCTTGGGGATCTACTCTGGATGCCCGGAATTTATCCCTGGTCGTATCTGCCCGAATTTATTTTTTATGTATATTATACTTTACTTAGAAAGTATTTCATATCATTTAACCTTGCTTGATATGCTTCATCTACGAAATCAGAATATACCAATTGAAAATTTTTATCCACCATCTCTACTCTTTATGTGTTCATAGGCTCATCGGGTAAACCCGGGGCGCGCCCTGGTCACTCGGCTAGTATTAGAACATTAGCCCCTTCTACGAAACAGGTCTAGAAAGACTATCTAAGCCAGTGATTCTCAACCTTTTTTTTTTTGTTGCGGCATTATTTTAAAGATTTGAAAATTTGGCGGCACAATTTTAGAATTTCGCGGCACACTTTTGCTAACTTGAATGCAAGAAAATTCAAATTATGTATCAATATTTCTATGCAAAATATAAGTAATATACATCTCTAACATTCAATTTGCTAATTTCGTTATTTTAAAAAGTAAAAAAATGAAAAAGAAAAAAAGAAAAACCAATACAAACGTGAACATAATCATATGACTAAAATTCGGCGGCACATTTTTAGAATTTCGCGGAACACAAAATTACCGCGGCACATTGGTTGAGAATCACTGATCTAAGCCTTTTAAAAGAATATTAAAATTTTAAAATATGAGGTATATATGTGTGCGAGGCTATATTTTCAATAATAGATTTCAAACTCTACTTATATATGGTAAATTAATGTGGTTATCATGCGATTATTTGTTGAAATCTACCACCCTATTCCTCATTTTTTTTAAATAATTAAAATGCTTATAATGCCTTTTATATAAATTTGACATTTTCAGACCTCTTTTCAACTTATTCACTCGCCATGGCGATATAAATATTTATAACTTTTTAATAAGTTATAATCATAATAGATATTATTTGTTAAACTATTATTCATAGGGCAAGTAAACACGAGGAGATTCCGGGCGAAGCCGAGTCATAATATATAATTGTAATGAATAGTGTTTAATAGAAAAAACAGCATTCTATTTTATACATACCCACTGTGGAAAAATGCACTCGGGTAACACTCGTGCCTTGCTAGAGTCATTCTGCTAGTAAATAATATTTGTTAAAGCACTATTCGCTTGAACTAACATTCACTCGGAGAGAACCTGGGCGAAGCCAAGTCATATTTTATAATTGTAGCGAATGTATGAGAAGTTTAACCATAAAGCACGAGTGTTCTTTTAAAAACAAGATAAATTTTCTACTGTCCTTAATGCGATGAAAAATAGTGGGAGGGTTGGCTCATCGGTAGTGAAGCTTACCAGCGGTTTCACTAATTTAATTCACCAGACCGCGCCTTTTAGAGCTCTAATATTTTATTGAACGATTCTGATTATATATGCGACAATGTAGTACGGAATCCTAGTTATGATATTTTATAAAACTATGGATATATGTTTCTAGAACAGCAGAATTACATAAATATATCTGAATTCCGCAAACAATGAAGACAAAACTAGTTATGCATAATCTATATATATAAAAATGGATGTTTGTTGGTCCGTTGGTCCGTCCGTCCGTCCGTCCGTTCGTGATAATCTTCTACATCGCTCAACCAATCGTGATGAAACTTTGGGAAGATGTTTAGTATACTACCGGGATGGTTTCTGGCTAATTACTCTTTCGAAATAACCTTTCGTTGCATTTTTATTTACAATAAAACGTAAATTCACTCGCAATCAGCGCCCCCTCGCGGCAGACGTATGGCCTTAAATAGCCTCGCATGAGCTTATTTGTAACGTCAAGCTTTGCCTATAGGTTAGGTACACAGCTTCGTACCCCCGCAACCTAGGTTCGAGGCTCAGCGTGGGTACTTTTTTTTTTTCATTTCTTTTATATTATTGTAGCAAATTATTAAAAATATTATTTTATTTAAAATGTAGGCCTTTTAAAATAAAAATTAACATAAACAATTTTTTAATAATATTTGTAACAAACTTAGGTTCGAGGCTCAGAGTGGGTGTCTTTTTTTATTTTCGTTTCTTTTATATTAATGTAGCAAGGTCTGTTTTTACAGCATTATTATATTTTGATTGGTTTATTTTAAATATGTTTGTTATGAAGGCTCTATGTAATACTATTTAGAGCACAATTTACATTTAAAACACCTAAGCCCCCCTCTATTTAATATTGTAGCAAAGTATTAAAAGTATTATTTTATTTTAGATGTTTGCCATGACACTTTGGGAAGTTGTTTAGTATACTATCAGGACGTTTTTTGGCGAATTATTTTAGAATAATATTTATAACAATTATTATAGCGAAATTAAGACAAAGTGATTATATTCTGTGTTTGTGCATATATAAATATTTTACAGAAAATGTGAGAACGTTCTATTAGAATATCTCGAAAACAAAAAACAATACATATAAACGAGTTCACTGACATTTATTAATGCAGTGATTATAATCAATGCTTACAATGAAGGGCTATATTATCTATATATATAAAAATCACTTTCAAATTTTAACGTGACGTTCCATTCTCAATCCCGTAGGGCTTTAGATCGGCTAAAACATTTTTATCTTTATAAGTAAATATTAACTTTACTGTACTGAATAGTTTAGTATAAGGTTAATTTAACATATTACAATTTAGCCACAGCAACGCGTGGCCGGGTTCGCTAGTTTAATTATAAAGCAATAGCGCGCAATCTATATACAAAAAATAGAACCATAAAAATGTCGTCGGATAAAACCCGGACATTGCTTGGATCATTTGGCTGGTATCTAATTTAAAATATGCCTCGTATTTACAAATGTATAAGTGTAGTCTGCCCACAGTACAAACAGTAGCAGTCAATCATAATACTTGCTCTGTAATATATGTAAATTCTGGAATAAATATTAATTCTAATCTAAAATTTAATAAATTCTATAAAATGTGAGAGTTGGAAGAAACTAAGGGTATATCTCTTCCTCTAGAGAAGAACAAGTACTGAGCTCGATGTGTGTTAAAGGTTTGTCTGCAGCGCCCACCAGATTATAATACCGTTCGATGGTCTGAAGTGTTTATTACGCAGCAGCCAATGATGGTATATATGGTTAATCAAGTGTAGGGGACGGTCACGTAAGTGTCATCAGCGTTAATTTTCATGCCGATCGCCGACCTATTATTATGGAAATTTACCTTTTGGTGATTATATTTCTCACAGCCCAGATAACAGCGCGGGGTTTATGCTGTAAATATAACTGGAAAAAAGTCTGATTTAAAAAAAATATTGGCGCTAGAGGGTGGACGTAAAAGCGTGATTGTTTGGCGGTTGACAGGTTTTTAAATTTGATTCTTCATTGTTTTTATTAGAAGCCATTATTTGAGAGTAAAATTCATGCATATAAATTGTAAATTTTTATAGTCTATATGTATATGTATGAGAAAACAATAGAAAAAAAAAATCACGTGTGCTTTTGGTCAGGATATGCCTTTATTTTTTAAAAAATATATATATACTAGCGGATGTACCCGGCTTCGCCCGGGTTTTACCCGAGTAAAGGTTTGTCTAACGAATCTCTCGATAAAGTGAACATTTTTTTCCCGGTCCCTTGAAAAATACTCGATAAGTTGAATAAAATCAATATTAATTGGTTCTCTCGGTAATTGGAAGTTAAAGGAATAGTATCTTGCCTTGGAATTGTATCATTATTCTTGTATGGATGTGCCCGGCTTCGCCCGGGTTTTACCCGAGTAAAGTTTGTCTAACGAATCTCTCGATAAAGTGAACATTTTTTCCGGGTCCCTTGAAAAATACTCGATAAGTTGAATAAAATCAATATTAATTGGTTTCCTCGGTAATTGGAAGTTAAAGGAATAGTATCTTGCCTTGGAATTGTATGAATATTCTTGTCTCAAGTAAATTGCCGTGTCATCCTGAATTTTGTCTTTCCTAATTTTCTACATTACAAAATCATCGTATCATCATGATAATATTTAGAGCAGATTGTTGAATTATAACAGATAAATTAGAATATTTATCTTGATTATTTTTAGGCGAAAAGTTATTTCAAAAATTTTATTTGCTAAAAACCTTCCCAGTACTATACTAAATAACTTCCCAAAGTTTCATGGCGTTCCAATGAGTGGTTTGGTCAGGCATAAAGGACAGACACACACACCCACATACATTCATTTATATATATATGTCATAATTTGTATATAATTAAATGCAACCCCGGCCCACTATGTATGTATCATGTATGATTTTCAAAGACTTAATAAAGAACAAGGTAACTGGAGGAAAGAAAGTAACAAAAGATATAGGAAGTAAGACTAAAGCTGGCACGACTATTTTGGCACCCCTGTGTCAACATTGCAGGGGCAGAGACCGGTCGTCTCTAGTGACCACAGAAGTTATATTAGACAAGAAGCACTCGACACTTCCTGGAAAAACAGGATGTATTCGGTGACCAGAAGTTATAAATATTAAGCTAACG
Source organism: Cordylochernes scorpioides (assembly GCA_030710605.1). Lineage (NCBI taxonomy): Eukaryota > Metazoa > Arthropoda > Arachnida > Pseudoscorpiones > Chernetidae > Cordylochernes > Cordylochernes scorpioides. The sequence continues at coordinate 42,401,218 of CP092870.1, read as the reverse complement.
CCCAACATTTCCGGCAAAGATAGGACGTATTTGATAACACGGAAGTAAATAAAGTCAAAATGGCACTCGACACTTCCTATCAAAGCAGATCATATCTTTCACCAAAGGAAACCGCCGGCCTATCAGAAGATAGCACCTTAAGTAGGTCAACCAATAGGGAAAGATCATGTGAGATCTCTCAACCAATCAGAGAGAAACTGACTCGTGGTGTTAAATCGAAAGACAAGAATGGTTAGTTACGCTTGGGCTCCCAAGGAGGTGACATCGGCTCTAGATCTCTCCCCTTCTGCTCATCCCACAGCTAAGTACCATCACCGCCATGTGATCAGCTAATTAATAAGTCAAATCGCTCAGCTCTTATCAAACTTTCTTTCCTCCAACCCGTTGCCTTTATTTTCAAAACAATCATGTGTCCTGATTATTCCTAACTGTGTGCTTCACTTACCACTCAACGACTGCGCTTCAATCAAATCTCACCATTCGCATCCAACAACAAGAAACCCCGCAACGATATTGCCACAGAACGGTTAAGTCGACAGATTCTACAACAGTGTAATACAACAAATATTACAGTGATATAACAACTATTGCATCATACTACATTACAGTAAGTCGACAGGATAAAGATTATAGAACTTAATCAGGATAAAGATGGAAATTAACCCAGGCGCCAGCACAACAAAAGGCAATGACAACCCAAGAGAGAAGGAACTGGCAACGAACGGAAAGAAGCTGACAACGAACGAGGCGACAAGACACACCCTGGCGACGGTAATTTTAGAACTGACCGCCGCGCTACAAGGGGCGAGATCCCCGCAGCTGGAAGCGGTCTTCCGGAGCGCCACCCTCGGGACAACCGCCGCCCGCACCGCCGGTACGTGTCCGAACAACCTGACGCCCACCGAGTTATCGCCACCCGCCATACCGTACCAGTACACACGGAAGCAACCCACGCGACACGGACCCAGTGTACCGACAACGCGATCCACTCGAATGGAAGCAGTACAAATGACTAGATTTCCCTTTCAATCGCGCGGACAGTGCAAAAGGTCCCGATCCGGTTCAACAGATATTCCAAGCCAACCACACCAAGCCGAAGACGCCACAATGGAGACTTTTCGAGACTAAGGTAGGCAATCCACCCAATGACATCATCAAATTGACTTTGGACTTGTATCTGACCCAGGACCTACCATGTACCTTTCTCATTGAACCAGACGCAGGTTCGAACATATTGCCGTATCATTTATACAATAGATTAAAAGCACAACTTCCCAATTTAAGTATTAAAAAACCTTCCCTTGATCTATCCCCCCTAAATAGTTTTACGAAAATAATAGGACATTTAACTTTCCCTCTGACAATAGGCCAAATAACCCGTAGAGAGAACTTCCACGTGATAAATGCATCCTTGCCATTTGGAATTCTTACCTTAGAAACCCTTTATCAATATAAATTAAAACTAAATTATAATCGCGGCACTATTTTCCAACTTGGCGTCCCACTGTCTAATACTATCTACCACTTTAAACATGTGTCAAATGAATGCAAGCACGGGCTAGACCAAAACCTGTCCCAAAGGACTCGCACAGCACCCAAAGCTTTCACACATGGAAACCCTTGCCTGCATTCATTACCCAAACCCCAAATATTTACATGCCACCATTCTAATCTCACACCACACAACTTTTCGCTCAACCCAATTGCCAATACTTTATGCCCACCACATATAAAGCCACCACGACTTCAATCTACAACTCCATTAATGCCCAAACAAGTGTCCGTACACCGACACAGCTCACCCACTTACCACACAAAATTCACACATGACCACACTTCAACACACTATAATTACGCAAATGTACCTCACAACATACACGCACCCATACGTCACCACGCGACAAACACGCACAACCCGCACAACAAACGCAACACGCACGCCAAAAGACAACAACAACAAACAAGCGCATGCACAACCGTTAAGAATAATACAATCATCCCGTCTACACAAAACATAGAAAAAATTCACACCACCAAACAACCACACAATCGAAAAACCTTGCGATCTTTCCTAAAAGCTGTGAACGCCTATAAAGAGTTCATTCCGGACCACGCCCGCTTGCGGACGCCACTTATCAACCTTCTAAAAAAGGATATCATGTGGGTCTGGGATGACGAATGCCAGAAAGCGTTCACTAACCTGAAAGAAAACCTTACCACACACCCCACATTACACCTTTACCAGGAAGGTCTACCATGCCAGGTGTACTGTAACACCTCAACATTCAGCATTACAGGCGTTCTTAAACAAATCTACCCTGATGGGAAGACATACACCGTTCAACATTTCAGCCGATCTCTGCGTAATCACGAGCGAAACTATTCAGACTTGGAACTACAATGCCTAGCCATTGTGGAAAGTGTGGATAATTTCCGCACCTGTCTAATGGACAGAAAGTTTACAATATTTTCTGACCATCCCGCATTGCAGTGGTTGAAAGAGATCAAAGCTCCGTCAGGCAGATTGTTTCGATGGAGGTTAAGATTGTCAAGATACGAATATGAGGTCCGTAGCATAAATGGAGTACAACAATATGAAACGGGCGTTGTAACTCGTATCCCATTTTGTGGCTTTCTAGATGCGCCACTCATAAAGAGCCAACAGTCTTCTCCACCGGGAAAATCCCGCGTGACTATGGATCCCTATAAACTGCGCACCGTCTCCCGAAAAGGAGTACTTAAAACTATAGTCCCAAATTCATTTACAACCAGACTTCTTAAGTCCGTACACACACAACACCACCACCCAAACATCTCCAAGATGACGAGACTCATCTCAGCACAATATTATTGGCAGAACATGACACAAGACATCGCAAAACAGGTAAAAACCTGCCCCACCTGCCGATTCGCTAGAGGAATCGATGAATACAAACAACCTGCACGTAAAAATACCGACACAGGTACCCAAACAAAACAAAATTCGTACATAAAGCACAGCGTACACACAACACAAACAATGCCAAAATTACCACATCCACGTCAGAGAAAAGATCACACATTTCAACCTAAACCAATTACCGCCGACATATCTCTAATAAAACCATTGACGATCAAACAGGAGAACTGTAAACCTGACAACCAATCCAATCATATCACACCACTCCCTAAAGATATCAAACAGGAGAACTGCGAACCTACCAATCATTCAAATTCTACAATTCATAAGGTTCAAGCCAATATTTCAGAGTCCCCAGTTACAAAAATGTGGACGAACATGGGACAATATCCTATCTTTCATCTGATTTTTATCCTTTGTTTATTAGTTCTACCGTACAACTGTATTCCAATTTTATTCATTAAGTACTTGTTTATCTATGCTATGCCCGATCAGAAAATCTTCGAACTACAAGAGGTAGTTTTTAATTTTGGACAAACAGTTTTTCATTGTGGACAAGCAATTCTTCATTGTGGACAAGTATTTATAAAACTTCTCATAATGTTAGGAACCATCTTCGCAGAAAATCTAAATAAACTCCGAAGAGTTAGCAGCAACTGAAAGATGACCAAACAATGTCGGAGAAATCACGCTCCAAAAACAAGGTCTGAGCCGCACAAAAATAAATAGACGGCAGGAAACGAGAATTTGAGACACCACGACGGAAGTGTAGTTCGCAGCGATAAATTCGGCCTCTGTAAACAAAACGGAGCGCCCTCGTCCGACCTCCAATTTCATTCCCTCTCTTTTGCCCGACACACCCCACTTCCGTATCTCTAATTACAATGAGAAGATCCCCTATTGAGGTCAACTGGGAACCTCGCTATACCACCAATTTTGATTCCAGTTCGAGTCTACATATCGATTTTTTACCAACCAATTACACATCCACGAGACAACACATAGAATTCACTCACACATTTCTTACACAACCGACTTCTAACATTTTTTCACAACACACACACAAAGACAAAAAATTACACATAAAGGTTATATAGATTTCCATGTCTCCTGTACCCACAGCATAAACACACTTGAGGGCTAGAATCACGTTTTTCACCTAAGTGTCGCTACAGATGAGACAAAAAATTTATAGGGCATAATTGAGCAAGTAAAACCTTTATAGGGCAAAATGGAACAATCAATACATTTAGATCAGGGCATGTAGATACCAAAGGGTTCCAACCAATACATCTTATTTTTCATATCAATCATTTTCATTATTTTCTCGCAATTAAAAATGTAAATATTTAATCAATTTATCAATTTATCCAACTTATTAGCAATTTTAAATCATCAATTATCACCTTTTTCAATTAGTTTATATTATCATTTTTATTTATCAATTATCATTCTACTTACCACTTGACTTATATTGCCACAACCCAATTATCAACGAAAACTCACTGGCTTTCGATTAAACTAAAAACATTAAATCACCCTTTGTTGTTGAAACCTTTTTATTTTTCTTTTTTTTTTTTTCTCAAGCACTCAACTTTGATTTCGCTCACCCACTTTTATTTTATTTTATTTTGATTTCAAAAGACCCTATGAAATTCCCTCGTTTTCCATTCCCAATTACGAGCTAGAATACGATTAGGCATTTTTCCTTTTTTTTTTCACCATTCAACCAAGCACTCAACTTTGATTTCGCTCAAAAAAAACTTTTAGTTTATTTTTATTTTTGATTTCTCAAAAGACCTAATAGAATTCCTTCGATTTCATTCCCAATTTCGAGCTAGAATATGGTTAGGCATTTTTCTTTTTTCTCTCACCATTCAACCAAACACATTCAATTTTGATTTCATTCAACTTCTTATTTCATTTTGTTTTGATTTCAAAGCACCTTATGAAATTTCCTCGATTCCTTTTTCTCAGAATTCGAGCAAAAAAGTAACTAAGCAGTTGTCTTTGTCACCATGCAACAAAATATTTTTCTTTTTCAACCAAACACATTCAATTTTGATTTCATTCAACTATTTTTATATTATTTTTATTTGATTTCAAAAGCCTTAATAGAACTCCCTCGAATTCATTTCTTAACTCGAGAAGAATTCGTTTAGGCGCATTTTCCTTTTTTTTTGCCCACTATGTACCATAACATTCATTGATTTCTTACAATTAAAAAATTTTTGATTTCAATTAATTATACTCAACCTATATCATCAACACCGTTCTATTTTACTTTTATATTACCAGCAATGTTTGTATATAGCCCCTCCATACCCACAACTAATTTTCCCACAAAATTATTTTTCACTTTACAGAATTCTCTCAGGCTAACCCCTTCTTGAATTCTTCACATGTAGGGGGCGCATCTGTCATAATTTGTATATAATTAAATGCAACCCCGGCCCACTATGTATGTATCATGTATGATTTTCAAAGACTTAATAAAGAACAAGGTAACTGGAGGAAAGAAAGTAACAAAAGATATAGGAAGTAAGACTAAAGCTGGCACGACTATTTTGGCACCCCTGTGTCAACATTGCAGGGGCAGAGACCGGTCGTCTCTAGTGACCACAGAAGTTATATTAGACAAGAAGCACTCGACACTTCCTGGAAAAACAGGATGTATTCGGTGACCAGAAGTTATAAATATTAAGCTAACGCCCAACATTTCCGGCAAAGATAGGACGTATTTGATAACACGGAAGTAAATAAAGTCAAAATGGCACTCGACACTTCCTATCAAAGCAGATCATATCTTTCACCAAAGGAAACCGCCGGCCTATCAGAAGATAGCACCTTAAGTAGGTCAACCAATAGGGAAAGATCATGTGAGATCTCTCAACCAATCAGAGAGAAACTGACTCGTGGTGTTAAATCGAAAGACAAGAATGGTTAGTTACGCTTGGGCTCCCAAGGAGGTGACATCGGCTCTAGATCTCTCCCCTTCTGCTCATCCCACAGCTAAGTACCATCACCGCCATGTGATCAGCTAATTAATAAGTCAAATCGCTCAGCTCTTATCAAACTTTCTTTCCTCCAACCCGTTGCCTTTATTTTCAAAACAATCATGTGTCCTGATTATTCCTAACTGTGTGCTTCACTTACCACTCAACGACTGCGCTTCAATCAAATCTCACCATTCGCATCCAACAACAAGAAACCCCGCAACGATATTGCCACAGAACGGTTAAGTCGACAGATTCTACAACAGTGTAATACAACAAATATTACAGTGATATAACAACTATTGCATCATACTACATTACATATATATAGATTAGATAGTAAAAAGGCCTATATTGGATTGAATAAAATATTTTATTGCCAATATTTCGGTTGGCTGAACGCCAACCTTTATCGAGGCATTACATTTTTGTATACACAAACTCAGCGCCGCATAGTGCTATAATATCACAGTTGAAATTATTTAAAATACAAAGTAGGTAGGGGAAATTTGTGCATGGAAAATTATTATAAAATTAAAATCAGAATAAGTTAATTATATATCTTAAGATATTAAAGGGAAAAAAATAATGAGGTCTATTCTATATTTTAAAATATTTACATTAAGTACATAAATTATAATTCATCAATAATTCATTAAAAGATAAATATAAAATATATGTATCTATTAAAAAATTTTAAAATAAATTTAAAATGATTTAAACAAAAAACTTTAAGAACTTTTCAAAAGTTTAACAATAAAATGTGTGTAATTTAAAAAAAATCATTTCAAATTTTTATGAAGATCGATTTATCTATAAGTAAAATAATTATTTTATAAAAATGCATTAAAATGGAAGTTAAAACAATTTTGGATGGATATATGAAAAAATAAATAAAAAGTAGAAACTAAAAATGTTTAATGAATTTCATGAAATATGTTATATGCTTTTAACATACTTTTGCGTTTTGAAGCGATAAATGTAAAAATAATTAAACTACTGGTGTGTATAATTTACAGGGTATTACTAATGTGTGAAAATAGAATTTAAGAAATCGCGGGAATTACAACAGAATTTAAAAATTCATTGAAGCAAAAAAAAATAAATAAAGCAATGTCATGTAAATTAAAAACGGCACTTGCGGCGTTGCCAGTGTACAATGACACTTCTTCCTATCCACGCCCTTGTTGCATCCGCTCAAACCCAATACTTCCTTTCGGCAAAGATCTATAAGCCTCCAACAGGGCCAGAAATAAATAGTCACTTCACCATCAGCGGGAGCCCTCGTCGGTTGTGTCCAAGATCCACCTCATCGACCATGTAGAACAGTAAGAACTCTTCTATCTCCATCTTTCGCTCCTAGCTCGACTTTTATCTGTTCACGGAACTTTCCTAGTTAAATTTGTTCCTTTGTTTTTTTTTTTTTTGTGTGAAATTTCCAAGTCTTACACTCTGCCTCGACCACGACTACGTATACTCTGTGAGAACTATTAAAGGTCTTCCAAGGCGCAGAAAGGTACTGGAAAACTCTCCACATCCTGACTGTTCCTCTCGGTTAACACATTTTAGCGAGAGTCGACAGGATCTCACACCATAGATTAAGTCGACCGGATACCTCACCATAGCTTAAGTTGACAGGATTCGACATATATATATATATATATATATATAGACTTTTCTAATCCAAGCACACTACAAAATATCTATCTAAATAAAATATTGAACTAAAATTGGAATATTGGAATATAAAATAGTTAAGATATTTTGAAAAATTCATGGGGTTGGAAAATGTAAAAACAAATCGGAAATATAATCTTTAATATTCGGGATATCGATGTTACCATGAATATAGAATTTCTATATTGCTTGAATGGTCCGTCCAGTTGGGGTACCCTAATTATTAAAGACCACGAAGGGAAGCCTATATGTGTATGTGATAAGATCCTGTCGACTTTTTAATGTGATAATATAATAATAATGTGGGGAAAGAGAAATAATCACACCACGATTTGGTAGAGGAATTTGGAAGCCAACCAGAGAGAGATAGACGGGCCCGGCAACCGCCGGGCGTCCGCTCGCGTCGAACACAATCACGCACTGTCTAATTAGTCCTAAGGTTCTACAAAATGGGCCCCTTGGAATGTGCTGCTGTCTCAAGTGACCGGACTTTACATCCTCCTCTCTACGTCTCTCTCTGGCTGACTGTAGATTTTCTTTATTATTCCTGGAAGAGCATATATTATGACATGTGTATAAGCTGTGTGTATGTGATCAGCTAGTGCGAGTCAATACATTTATTTTCAATGCTCCATTTGTTAGATTGACTGTTATAAGCTCTTGCAACAAGATTCAGTAAAATCTTACTAAAATCAAACGGGGATATAGCGAACATTTCTTTATAATTAACATAAAATGATATCTGGTATGTATTATTTATTATAATATAACCATATGGTTATAGTGAACCAAATATTCAGTCTGCTATAGCGAATATTTTAGGATAGGCATTCTCTCTTTCTAAACAAAATATTCGTTACAGATTTCAAAAGGAAACTCTTGTGATTAATGTGAGAATAATGCTTTTATACCACACATTGAAGGAAAACCATAGAAGGAAGGTTACGTTAAACTTACTTTCTTATCTATATGCTGTCACCTAGATTACAATCCCTTAGCACACATGAACTTTAGGGAACCAAACATCACCAAGTTCATTTGAGTAAAATAATTGTGATTAATAATACTTGAAATTGTTTGGTCTTACACTGTCTCTCCCCTCCACACACACACAGGATGAGCGGGAAACAGTTGTTACCATTCCATTTTAATTTGAAATAAATTCAAGGTATTCTAATTGACGTTCATCTGCAAATGCTGTATGTGTGTGTGGTGTGATCACCCTTTTCTATAAGATATTCATGAACCGTTTTAGGAATCGTTATGGGAGTCTCTAGGTTGTGAGAAATTGGTTGCCTAGAAGAGGTGAAAAATCAGGATTAAAGTTAGTTTCTTTTGTTATTAAGGTCTGTCATGGTCACAATCGTCACGGTAATTTTTCGGTTTTCGCCAAAATATTGGTATTTCGAAGGACATTTATTTCTTAAAATTGAGTTGATTTTCAAAATTGAAGGTTATATTAATGATATACGGGTTAGAATTTACTAGAAGCAACTATCAAATATTGAAGGGGATGAGGAAATGTGTGTACTATTGTTATTTATTCTACTTTTATATATGAATATTTTATCAGTTGGGAGTTTGGAAAAATAATACAGGAACACATCAACCTTTCTTGAATTGATTTTCCCGACATTTTGGCGAACTCACTGTCATTTTGTTAAGGGGAATGTGTTCTTGAATTATATCTTCTATTTATATACACACGATTTTATATTTTTTTTTCACAAACATACAGCTTTATTAAGACCACTGGTTTTATACAGATTCACCACAGGAAGGAAGCATAGATGGATTTCCTATACTCCAGTTAGAGCAGAGCCTAACAGCCTCCAGGTCCGACGCATGTCCAGTGGCAACAGAATCCACCGTGCAAGTGTGGAATCAGCTGGTTTTTTAAATAATATATGTAAAGTGTCAAATATTTGTATATATTGAATAAAATAAGATATTAAAATTCATTAGAGCATATATAAATAACCTATCTAAAACAATGTGTCACCCCACAAAGAAAATATGTCGATTATAAACCAATATATTACGCTCTTTATTTATTTTAGAAAATCGTGTCTCTCTATAAGTGAGGAGTTAGACTCCTAGAGCTCATTCCCCCGAGGAAGGTGTCACCGTAACGTCTGTATTAATTGTTATATCGACATCACGGTTCTACAAAAAATAGTTTTACTTTTCCTCAAAAGAAACAATATATTTTTTGTGCTGATTCCAAATATACCATTGGGTTTTTTCGATCACGCAAGGTTTCAGCGTGAAAAACGTATTGTCCTAAGCACGCAGTAATAAATGCAACCAATGTTACTTAACCTTTTGCTTAAACCTCTTCAAATTAGCAAGCGGTGATAGATTTTCTGCGGGTTTATTCTTGCTTGTATAAGTTGATACGTAAGCCAACTAAATGTTTGGTAGCATTGAAGTGGAAATGGAAGATTTAATAAATGAAAAATACTGTTTATATTTATTATTTACTAGCCGAATGACCCGGGCAACGCCCGGGTTTTACCCGATTAAATGTTTTTATTCAAATACTATTCGTTACAATTATAAATTGGCACCGTGGATGTCACTTTTGTGAAATGTCCCGCTCCAAACTTTGTGTGTTTTTAAAATATAAAAATAAATATGTAAATTTTCACAACGATATTTGAAAATTATATTATTTTGATTTTCAAATACTATTCGTTACAATTATAAATTGGCGCCGTGGATGTCACTCTTGTGAAACGTCCCGCTCCAAACTTTGTGACTGAGAAGCGATATTTTCATAGAAAGATGATCTGGCTTTTGTTTTCTGCTCGAATGAATGTTTTTCTGTTAGAATTTTGTTTCTGCGAACAAAATAATGAACTGGTTTCACCCGTGGTCTCTGCTTTTTGGAATTTTTCCCGATATAATTTTGTATCTGATAAACATGATACAGCAATATCGTCATTATCATTTTCTGACTAAAAATATATAGTTTTAATAATTGATTTATATAATTTTTAAAATAGCCTATCGTCTTTCCCGTATTCTCTCACCTATGTATGGAAATTTTGGTTTGAATTAGTGAACTACTGTGAATTTGTATACCGGACATACAAACAAACATACAAACATTCATTTATATATATATATATAGATAGAAGATATTTTAACACTGAATAGTTTTATTTTATCTTTTCGTATTCTATAGATTGTTTTTATAGATCGTGTACACAAAACTGTGCCAATATGCCAGGTTTTGCGTTAATAATCCAGATACTTTCTGTTGCATCTATGGAGAATTAACTACCAAAGCTCGAAGATAGACGAAAAGTGCACTGCTCTTCGAATTGTGCTTTCAACTTTACTCTGGGTGTAAAATGGGTGACCAATTTAAGACATGGGCCTCTCATCATTATCGCCCAGCTTGTGCTCGGCTTCTTACAGGATAGATTAAAGGTAAAGGCCATATGCCTTTTACGGTTCCAATGGTTGGAAGGGAACCAAAAGAGCATTATTCAGACTGTTATTTCTGCTTGACAAAAGCTACAGACATTATATATAAATCGAAAGATGCCATTGAATATCCAGATTTTCCATCTTAAGAGAGGTGTAATCAAGATATATTAAGCATCGAGAAGCGGTGCCAAGGTAAATGCTGTCCCAGTATGCTTGATGACTATTGATGAACACTCAAGAGGGATATACCACGAGCAAAGTATAGAAGAAATTACACTGTCACTACTTTTCAATAAAAGAAATATAATTCGTTTTTTTTTTCATATAGGGCTTTATATTATATTCTCAAATTTCAACTAGGTCTCTCTCAGAAATATTGCGCGATATATAAAAAATATTGTTATATTTGGAATCGTACAAAAGTTACCTTAAAATAAAATGCTGTTTCTTTTGGGACAAGAAAAAAACAATTTGTTTGGTTATCTAGTGTAATGTAATACGATTTATGCAAAATTCCGTACATAACAGTGTTCGAATTTATTATTCTGTTTATCCCAATACTAAAGAAAGGTTATCACGCAAAAACCAAGGTGCATGGAAAAATTGCTGCTTCTAATAAACCTAGTTTAAAGCTATAGCAAAACCTTCTTAAAACGAACTGGGGATAATAGGGATAAAACCGAGCCTTCGATTATATAGCGAACTAGCAGAGAGACCCGGGGTACGCCCGGGATTTACCCGAGTGCTTATCTGCCCTAGTGAATATATATTTGGTTAGAGCATTCCTAGCTAAGTAGAATAATTTGAATATATAGTTTTAATATTTAATTTATATATAATTTAAAATAGCCTATCGTTTTCCTCGTTTTTTTTTTACCTATGCATGGAAATTTTGGTACTGTAAAAAAAAACTTTGCTTCAATAATATATAAAAAAAAAACACCCAGGCTAAGTTTCGAACCAAGGTTGTGGAAATACGAAGCCGTACACCTAACCATTAAGCTACGCTTGGCATTATAAATATTCGCATGTAAAGCTATTTAAGGCCTTACATATTTCTAACGACCTTTTTGAAATAGGTTTTTGAAACATGGAAATTATAATACTTCAAATAAATAGAAATAGAGTGAACACAAATAAAACATACCAAATATTTCGAATTAGAGCAGTTATTTTAAACGGCGAATTAGATCAGTTATATCTAAAAATGAAAATATATAAATATTCAAATCGAGCGAGCGTCTATAAATATTTCGATTTAGATCAAGTATTCTAAACGTATGTGTTATTAAGAGAACTATTATTAATAAAATATTGAGAAGATTTAGATTTTAAACGTATTTATAACCTTTTAGTACTTGATAGAGGGCGCTGTTCGTGAGCTAAGTAGAATAATTTGAATATATAGTTTTAATAATTGATTTATATATTTTTAAAATAGCCTATCGTTCTTCTCGTTTTTTTTTACCTATGTATGGGAATTTTGGTTTGAATTAGTGAACTACTGCGAATTTGTATACCGGACATACAAACAAACAAACATACAAACATTGATTTTTATATATATAGATATAAAAATCCATCTTATAAATATAATAGAGGAAACCATGGCTATAATTAGCCTTGACTATAATGAACCAAATGTTCAGGTCTTTTGGGTTCGTTATAACAAGATTTTTCTGTAATTCGAATATTATTCTGAAGTTCACCATCACAACAACGTTCTTCTGATATCTAGCTAATAAGTCTCCCAGAATTCAGCATTTATGAGCTCCAGAAAGTTGGTGAGGAGACAGAAAAGTTTATCTTACAAGGCAAATTACTATCTCTGAAACAGAACCAGAAGAGAAAGAGATAACTAGGTATCATATAGAATTGGAAATATGTGGTAAAATAAATATGTATTTAGTACATTTTTATCCAGCGTTTATAAAGAGATATTTTTCAAAATATGAAATCATATTTCGTGAAGCACAATATTTCTGAGCTTTTTTCAGATATTTTGATCATTTGAAAATGGTATTTCTAATAGAAAGTTAATAATGTTTCTGAAAGCTTGTGTGTGTGTGTGTTTTTTTTTATGATAAAAACGCCACATAGATATTATATATAATTCTTTTACCACTTATGTAATTGAATGTTTATTTGACATTTATGAACAATCAAGGTTATATTTTGTAGGAATTATTAATTTCAAGGAAAAATATGTTATTGATAAACATTTTTGAATTACAGTTAAACCTCATTAAAACGCACCGTGGATATAACGAACCTTTTCTTATAACTAACCTAAATTGATGACAATTTTAAATTTTTTAGTACCATGAAGTTAACCATGGTTGTTGAGGAGAAAATATTCAATCCCTTTAAGGTTCGCTATATATAGCAAGGTTTTACTGCATTTACATTCAAATATTAAATACATTACACATATCCTTCGACTTTAAAATAACCAAGGAATTTTAGAATATCAAGTTTAGTAAAACACCAGTGAAACCCACTTAGACAGAATAGAATGGAAACACATAATTATATCTAGAAAAAAACATAAATTATTGCAATCTTTATTTTTTTTGTCATTTGCTGATTCACTACAAATTGTGCAACTAAATAATGCTGATGAGATTTTCTCTTTGCAGACTCTCCTTGGTGAATCCATACATAAAACTATATGCTTTGATGAAGGCTTTTGTACCTGTTATTTCAAGAAAGGTATTCAACTAAAATTCCAGAAATGATATATCAATGATTAGCTGATATTTATTCCAACAGATGGCTCAAGCCTTCAGCACCTTTCACGATCAGATTTGCATTTCCTATTAACACTAATGTACGATAGAGACTCAAAATGTGAAACTCGTCCTTCTCAAATGAAGATATATATCCCTATATATATAAAAGGCAGTGTATGTATGTATGTATGTATGTGAGTATGTTTGTCGGCTATACACGTCCACAATTTATAACTAATCTTACTGAAATTTCAACAGTATATAGAGTAGAATCTGTAAAAACATATAATCAATTTTCAGGTCTCTATACCGAATATTCTTCGAGTTATTTGAAAATTTGCGTTGAATATAGTTGTTTTTTTTTTAATCCGAAAATGATGATGACAATATTGTTGTATCATGTTTGTATCCCGATACAAAATTAAATCGGGAAAAATTCCAAAAAGCAGAGAGAGAATACGGGTAAAAATCTAGTCGACAAATATATGAACTACACTCTGTATACCGACATTTAAAAAAATATATTTTTTATTAGTTTATTTCAAAATTCAGTAACTCGAATTATATTATGTTAAAATCCTTTCCAAAAAGCTTTAATAAAAATATGAAAAAAAATATATATATATACACACACTTAGCACTTGCACAGCCTAAAGAAACAAACATCATAACGAGTCAGTCTCGTTTTTTTTTTTACATTAAATATACCCGGTTGCTCCAAAATATTTTAGGAATAAATTGTGAGATTCGCGCGAAGAAAAGTCCAATAAAGTTTGGTCCCAGGTTTGCATTTGATTATCCTGCCAAATCGGCGCTGTTGGCCTCTCGCGTGCCACCAGACGCTGGTACTGTATTAATCAATGGAGTTCTTATCGACATTGCTTCAATTAAAGGAAACAAAAATTGTTTCCCCTTTTGTTATTTCCATGTGAAAAATAAAATATTTTAAAGAAATTTGTTCACGAAAAAAAAAAGTAAAACGATATTTCAAATATTCGCCTTGCATTGTTACAGGCAATGTTATTCATTGTTTAAGAATTGGGCCAATATAAAAGGTGTGTGTGTCGCAGGAAGGTTTAAGATGGTTCACCACTGATGAACTTGGCCCTTCCCATATTTTATTATTGAAGGAAGGGAAGCAGAAAATTGTTAATTTTGAAATATTCCGTAAGTATATGAAGTTTCGACCCTCGATAAGTTCCAACTAAATATATACAGAATCACATGGTGTATTTTGTCAGTCCAACCAACCAATCACAGACACTTGTCCACTGAGATATTCTCATGGTTTAGTGTTTCGAGTTTTTAAATGGCTATCCATGAAATAATCAGACAAAATATATTATATTTTACAAATATTTTCTGAAATTAATATTTATTTACGGATTAAAAAAACAAATCGAGAGCTTAGGTTATCAGTCCTTAGCCCTCTCAGCGGTTTGGCATAAAGGGCGAAATTAATATTTGGCGAAACTGTTGAGATAGTTCACCAGTGATCAGCCAAGCCCTCTCATATAATTCTCTTTCATCGCCGTAAGGTTTTCTAAAGTTGGTTTCGATGATTTATTCGCACAGGGTGATCCAAAAGTCTTGCACAATTTTAAACATTAATAACTTGCGAATATTTGCGCTAGAGCAATGCGGCAAACACCATTGTGTTCATGATGCAATGGAAATATTAAGGGCAAATAATGAAAAATTCGAAATTGATTTTTGTTGCAATTTTATTCGCTAGATGGCGCTCTACTAGAATCAGAGATTCAGCGGCCAAATTGTTCGAGAAATTGAAAAATATAACTAATCGCCACATATTTCTTTTTTGAATACCAGGAAAGAACCCTAATAATATCAAATAATAAATTAATAAAACACCATTTCGCCAAAAGTTGAAGAATTGGATGATGATTTTTAAATGCAATATGTATATATATAAAATAGATAAATGCAAATTAAAATATGTAGCAAAAATATATATATATATTTTAGATGCGGTTTGCTGGAATCCTCTCAGCGATTTAAATTTCGAAGATAATACATTTCTAATTTTTTAATTCAACTCTCTCACAGTATCGATTATATTTATTTTAATTATTTTGAAAAATATTTATCTATCTCTGATAACGCTGGTCAACAACATTTTTGCCCAAGAGAACCTGATGGTTTTTCTAGTGTAACTTTTCATGCTGAACTCAAGAATCTAATTAGAAATTTTCCATCACCCATGGTTTTGCGTGACAGCCTTTTTTTAAATATTGGGATAAATACAGCAAAAAATATATTACGTAAGCATTTTTGCATAAACCTTTACACTGGTTTATTAAAAATTATTTTTCTTTGTCCCAAAAGAAACAGCATCTTATCTAAATTTAACTCTTTGTGCTGATTCCAAATATACCATTAGTTTTTTTTCTATCACGCAAGAATTTTTAGATACACCTACTTGAAATTTGGAAATGTTTTAATATATAGGCTATATGAACAGAATATATTTATTTTATTGGAAAGTAGTGACAGTGGATTTTCTTCTATACTTTGCTTGTGGTAAATCCCTCTTGAGTGTCCAACAGTAGTCAGCAAGCATACCGGGACTCCATTTACCTTGGTACCGCTTCTTCATGCTTGATATATCTTGATCAAACCTCTCACCATTGCTCATCGCTAACTGCACCGCCTGAACAAAATAACAAAAAAAAAAAAGATGTCTACCCTCTCCCAAGGATCGACGACATGTTAGACTGCTTACGGGGAGCTAAATTTTATTCTTCCATGGACCTCCAATCAGGGTACTGGCAGATCGACGTAGAAAAATCGGACAGTGAGAAAACAGCGTTTATAACTCCAGATGGACTGTATGAGTTCAAAGTAATGCCATTTGGGTTATGTCATGCTCGAGCTACCTTCGAACGAATGATATAATCTTCTGAAGGGTCTTAAGTGGACCATTTGCTTGTGTTACCTCGACGACATCATCGTTTTTTTCAGATGATTCTGAATAACATCTAAGACGCCTTCAACTTGTATTAAATTGCCTTAAGAAAGCCGGATTATGTCTCAATTCCAAGAAATGCAAGTTTGGTGCAAAAACTATCACGGTTCTTGGACATGAGGTGAGTGAAAATTGAATTCGTCCCGACCAAGAAAAGATTCGAGCAGTCCGCGACTTCGCTACGCCAAGGTCAATGAAAGAAGTTAGAAGTTTTCTTGGCCTTTCATCCTACTACCGCCGCTCCATACCCAATTATGTCCACGTAGCCCAACCCTTGAATGACCTTTTGAAGAAAGACTCAGCATTTAATTGGAACCAGGAAGAGCAGAATGCATTTTAAGCTCTCAAGTCAGCGTTAATTTCCGAACCCGCTCTTGGAAATTTTGATTACTCATCCTCAACCGAAATACACACTGACGCAAGCAACTACGGAATAGGAGTAGTGTTAGTGCAGATACTGGTGGCCCCTCGCCACCTCAGACCTGAAATACTGAGAAATTTCCATGATTCGCCCACTGCTGGACATCTTGGGTTCACCAAAACCTATGATCGAATTAGAAAAAGATTCTATTGGCCTGTGTGGAATGTATAGGAATGTTAGAAGGTATGTGGCTCACTGTTAAGACTGTCAGCGACGCAAACGACAGCGACAACTCCCTGCAGGACACTTACAGCCTATACCGGTGCCCAGAGCTGCCATTGAAAAGATTAGAATGTACCTCTTAGGCAGGTTCCCAACAGCCACATGTGGAAAACGCTGGATTATTGTCTGCACATAATATCTGACAAAGTATGCAATCACCAAAGCGCTGCCAACTAGTGAATCAATGGAAGTTGCCAAATTCTTTGTCGAGGATGTAATTCTGAAACACGGTGCTCCGAGGGAACTAATCGCCGACAGAGGAAGGAATTCCACCTCATCATTGATTCGTGATCTGAACAATCACTGCAGAATAATTCACAGGAAGACGACCGCCTATCACCCTCAGACGAATGAAAGACGACAAGATATGGAAGGGTGGTCAAGAAACCTCAAAGATTCTTGTAAAAGTAAGAGAGGAGATGCGCAGAGTATTAGGCTCAGAGATTGGGAGCTCTGAGAAGAAAAGGAATAAGACTCTGCTGTTATTATTCTATTCCATATATTTAGATAGTTATTAAAATAATTTGTTTAGCCAAACTGGTATTTTGTCCTGACTGACAACACATCAAATTCCAATTTAAAAACTTTCAAAATATTTAGCAAACATGAGATAAAGAGTAAGTTAGTAAATTCCTGACAATTTAGCAAACACAAAAAATTGTTATCTTTTGTAATAATACAAATGTATTTCGAATATTGAGATATTTCAAGAACAATTATGCCATGGATAAAAAATATTTTTGAGCGAAACATATATATATATATATATATATATATATATCATTTGAATAAATAATGAATAAAAAGATAGAATTAGGGCGGAGAAAAAATATATCAAACATGAAGAAGCGTGGGTGTTTGACGAGATTCTATATAAGAAATATCAACTACATGCCAAAAAACCATATAAAATATGATGAAAATATAACAAATCCTTAAGAACCTAATCAAATCGAATCCCGTCCTAAACTGAGCAGGGTCACTTCCCGAAACAATCGTCTCCAAATGGACGTTATGAATTTACCAAAAGTGATGTTGTGGCTTTGTCAAAGACCCGAATCTGCTTGTTTTTCAAGAGATGAGGCATAGATCTTTTCTGCCTGGGGAGGTATACATGTATTTTAATATAGATATAAAATTTTCATAACAGATGGTGCGCTAATGCATTATCATATAAAATTCTGTGCACATCAGTGATTTAGACCCATATTTATACAATAGGAATTTTTAAACAGTGAGTCCATGCACAGTTAGCTCAATTCGATTAAATGCCATAAAATTATTCAACTATTCACTGCGACTATTTTGTAGTTAATTATTTGCTCATAATTTAGGTGTTGGCTCCCTAGAGATGGAACTCCACAGTAATTCCTTCAATTTTATCACTTTCAGAGCAAACCCGTTTAATTTTATTTTCAAACTTAAAAGTCAATAATGTGATATGTTGAATCAACATCCTTAATATCGCTAATTAATTGAAAAATCAAAATTATAAAAATAAATCATCATAATTATTATCGGCATTAACTATTGTATTTTAAAGGTCAAAAAAAGAAAACGCTTAACTTTTTTTTTATCGGCGCTTATTGCTGAATATTAAAAGACACTTTTCTACCACCTCTAAACGGAAGACCAATGACCTAAATGGCGCTCGACGCTGTTTGGGAACCCGTGAACTATCTTTTCCCAACCACTGTTGGCTAGTCAGTATCCAACATAGATAGCATTGGTTCGATTAAACATAAAACCATGAGACGGGAAGTAATTATTATTAGATTTATACGTGTAATACGCTTCTAATAAATTCACCTAATAGTGGGGTTTTACTATTAACCTCTCCCATTTGTGAATTAATTCCTTTGACTAATTAAAATATTGCATTAAATGCCAATTTAACAAGGTTTATAATCCAATAAATATTTTAAAGAGGATTAGTGGTTTGGAAAAAAAATTTTGATTGCAAATTTGAAAAAATATGATCGTAAATCGGTTATTTTTTGATCCGTGATTCTGTGGTCGTGGAGTGCTTTAGAAAGAATTCCTAACAAACGCAATCTATATTTCAGGGGCAAAAAATATATATATCGTAATTTAAACAATGTGATATGTAAGTAATAAAGTATGACGTCTTTTCTAGTCGTCTCAAAGTGACACCAGTTTGCCTCTGGACCCCAGGGGAGGGGAGGATGACCCACATAAGGCTGACCAATGAGAATCAACACCCGGGAGATCCAGAGAGGGATAAAAAAGGGGCGTTGATCCGGATGTTGACAGTTAGATTACAGTGGATTTTTCGGACAGGCCCGCTCGGTACTAGGTCCGTTGTCATCTCATGGCGACCCTCGAGGCCGCCGTTTTGGCTCCTCTCTGCCTCCGCGGCTTCATGCAGGACGCCGAGCTTTCCTCAGTTAATCCTCAACTTTCCCCTGGTCCTGGTGCCATGTGAGACGTACTAGGAGAGCGTCTTTTGATTCCAAACTTTGTCCTTACTGTCCCGTGCGGACTTCCCACTCTGCACGCCTTGCCACTCAACTCCGACTGCTCCCAACTCACTTGTTGTCTTACCCGGGTTTACGACATATATATATATCTATATTAATAAAATGCAAATTTCATAAGAGGACATCACTAAAAACTTTCGTTACAATGCATCAATTTCGACCAAATTTTCAACATTTATGTAAAACGAGATGGAGCAGGTTTTGCTTAACGTCAAAATATTTTTCCCTAACATTAACATGCGTAACTTCGCTGTTATCGATTAAATACAAAAAAATCAACAGAGTTAATTTTATTTATATATAAATACAAAATTAAATTTCAACAGAGTTAATATTTTTACATACTAGCTAATAATCTCAATCTAAAAATATAATATAAAAAGCCAACAATGAAGAGTGGATGTAAGATAAAAAGCCAACAATGAAGAGTAAATGTAATATAAAAAGCCAACAATGAAGAATGAATGTAAGATAAAAAGCCAACAATGAAGAGTGAATGTAATATAAAAAGCCAACAATGAAGAATGAATGTAAGATAAAAAGCCAACAATGAAGAGTGAATGTAAGATAAAAAGCCAACAATGAATAGTAAATGTAATATAAAAAGCCAACAATGAAGAATGAATGTAAGATAAAAAGCCAACAAAGAAGAGTAAATCTACTTATATAATTGCCTTATTCTGTCTGTGTGAAGTTCACTGTGTGAAGTTCACAGATTTTGGTCAGAATATAATATAAAAAGCCAACAATGAAGAGTAAATATGATATAAAAAGCCAACAATGAAGAATGAATGTAAGATAAAAAGCCAACAATAAAGAGTAAATGTAATATAAAAAGCCAACAATGAAGAATAAATTTAAGATATAAAGCCAACAATGAAGAGTAAATATAATATAAAAAGCCAACAATGAAGAATAAAGGCAATGTGACACGGCAATGTGACACGGGAAAAAATGTTCACTAGATAAAACTATGATTTTCTAATGTAGAAAATTAGGAAAGACAAAATTCAGGATGACACGGCACACAGGGACCGGGAAAAAATGTTCACTTTATCGAGAGATTCAAATTTACGAGTTTCAAATTATCAAAATATATCTTTTTTTTAAATAAGTTTTTAGAGAATTGTTTTAACAAATGTTCGCTAGACAAACCTTTACTCGGGTAAAACCCCGGGCGAAGCCGAGTACGTTTTATAAGTTTATAGAGAATTGTTTTAACAAATGTTCGTTAGACAAACATTCACTCGGGTAAAACCCGGGCGAAGCCGGGCACATCCGCTAGTATATATATATATATATATATATATATGTGTGATAATCTGTATATAGCCATATGTAACCCCACCACAATCTATGCAATGTATCGTCAAAAGATTTAATAAAAGTTAGGCTTCGCGAAAAGGGAAAGAACAATTAACAGGATTGCGTCAAACGCGTTCGTGGATGGCTTTTCTTGATTTATCAAGAAAATGGGTTGGCCAAATATCAGGGAACAGATTAAATCAATGTTTAGTTGATTTTGTTCCACCAGATGACGCTCTGCCATCTAAAAGGCACATGTTCTCCTGGTCAGGATATGCTTACTTTGATTTAATATCAACACCTGACCTTTTTATTTTTAATTTTTTCAATTGTTTTTTCAGAAGATAAAATATTTTATTTTTTCTCTCTAGTTCATTTAAATAAAAGCTTTTTTAAATGTATTTTTATTATTATTATTTTTGCATCTTTTGTTTAGGAGCGGAAAAAATTAGGGTATTGTATTTGAAGTGAAATAAATAGAGCGAAAATATAATCGAACGTAATATTATATGCCAAGGAGGAACTATACTATCTATTCTTGCTTCACCTCCGATGGTTTAGGAAAAATAGAAACGGTTGTTGATTTGGGTGCGCGAGTAGAATACTTCGCAAAACTATAGAGTTGATGAGCCAGGTCTTCCAATATCCTTCCGTTTAGTGGTTTCATAAACTTGTCTTTTAGAATGTAGAATTAACTATAAACCTGAAAAACCAAGTACTTCCAATATTATTCCGTTCAGTGGTTGCAGAAACCTTTCTTTTAACAATAGAAAACGAAACTATAAAACGGATGAGCCAAGCCCTTTCAATATCATTCGGTTTAGTAATCGAAAAAATAGTTTTTCACAATCGCGAACAAAACTAAAGAGTTGATGAGCCAGGCCCTTCCAATATTCTTCCGTTCAGTGGTTGCAGAAACTGTTTTTCAATAATCTATATATATATAAAATTGAATGTCTGTCTGTCTGTACTCTATAGATTCAAAAACCATACATCCAATCGCCGTGAAATTTGGGGATATTATTAGGTATATCCCCGGGAAGATTTTTGAAAAATAATTTCTTGAATATCTTGAATATATAATAGAGTTATTTGCAGATTTGTAGATTTAACTAAATGATGATGATTATTTATCAAAAGTAAGATTTTCTACCTATTAATTGCGCACAAGTCAAAGTTAGTTTTATAATTTATCAACAACATATATATTGGGAGAATAGATAAAATGATGATTTTGTAATGTAGAAAATTAGGAAAGACAAAATTCAGGATGACACGGCAATTTATTTGAGACAAGAATAATGATACAATTCCAAGGCAAGATGCTATTCCTTTAACTTCCAATTACCGAGGGAACCAATTAATATTGATTTTATTCAACTTATCGAATATTTTTCAAGGGACCGGCAAAAAATGTTGACTAGATAAAATTATGATTTTGTAATGTAGAAAATTAGGAAAGACAAAATTCAGGATGACACGGCAATTTATTTGAGACAAGAATAATTATACAATCCCAAGGCAAGATACTATTCCTTTAACTTCCCATTACCGAGGGAACCAATTAATATTGATTTTATTCAACTTATCGAGTATTTTTCAAGGGACCAGGAAAAAATGTTCACTAGATAAAATGATGATTTTGTAATGTAGAAAATTAGGAAGGACAAAATTCAGGATGACACGGTAATTTATTTGAGACAAGAATAATTATACAATACCAAGGCAAGATACTATTCTTTTAACTTCCAATTACCGAGGGAACCAATTAATATTGATGTTATTCAACTTATCGAGTATTTTTCAAGGGACCGGGAAAAAATGTTCACTTTATCGAGAGATTCAAATTATCAAAATATATATATTATTTTTTTTTATAAGTTTATAGAGAATTGTTTTAAAAAATGTTCGTGAGACAAACCTTTACTCGGGTAAAACCCGGGCGAAGCCGGTTACCACCGCTAGTAGAAAATAAAACTATAGAGCTGAGATGGGCCAAGTCCTTCCGTTATCCTTCATTTTAGTGGTTGCAGAAACATATCTTTTATAACAATAAGGAACAATACTATAAACTGCGATGAGCCATATATTTCTCCGTATAGTAGAGAGATGCAGAAATCTGTCTTTTTTAACAATAGAGAAGAAACTATAAAACTGATGAGCTAAGTCTTTTCAATATCCCTTCATTTAATGTTTGTAGAAACTTGTCTTTTAATAATATACATGTTTCGACAATATAAAAGTTGGACACCTATCATTTCCATTATGATAAATATTAATTGCAATGATCGCGTACGTGATCGGAAAATTACCGATTATGTGAGTATTTTTTCTCAGTATAATTTAAAGTTAGTATTTTACAATGACTTTCATACTGAATTTATACCTACAATATGCAAATAATCTTCTTTACAATTAAATTAGGCAAAAATTGATATTGGTTTATATAGTTTACAAATATTTCTCAACTCTATGACTCCATATATTAAAAACCTTTGGCAATATTTTATGAACCTATCCCCAGACACTTATCTTTTTATATCTAAAAAAATCATTTATTTTCCAAATATGTTATTTATCATAACATACTCGTGTAAAAAGAAAGTATTACCAATATCTTCCGCGAAATAAACTCAATAAAACTTTGTATGTGGACATGTCGATGAATAAAATAAATGAGCCAAACAAGAGAGAGAAATTAAGAAAAAGGCATATCGTGCAACTGAAAATTGCTGATGGCTTGCGCCATCTGTCGGAATAAACATTAACTATTCTGTTGATTTTTTAATTATTCCAGAATTGGCCAAATACATATTCTTGATTAATCAAGAAAAGCTAATGACGGTCGGTCCTCGTCAGCGTGGTGCAAGATGTACCTCAACGACTGAAAAACTGGTCATTCAGACATGCTGAAAAATCATGAAACGGGTAGTTAAGGCCAGAAGTGCGTGAGAACAAGAAAAACAAGTGAAATAAATAATAAAAATGGAAAATTGTATTGAGATAAGGTGGATAAATTAAGAAAAGGGCATCTCCTTATCGAGCAACTGAAAGTTGCTGAGTAAGTTTTAAGCGTCTTTCGTGGGTAAATACTACTATAATTCAGTAAAATAGCTCAAAAATGATTTTAAGATTGATTATTAAGGCTCATTTTTATCATACGAAATTATTATAATATAGACAGAATCTCTATTTCATAAATATCATCTTAACAGCATTGATATTAGTTTATTCTAAATTATCAATCAACATATTAACAATTTTCTTCCAATTGATATAACAAATTCAGTTAACACATATTTACACAATAATTTTCAATTCCCCAATTAAAGGGAAAAAGAGCCTCGAACAGTTCACTTAGAGACGTGACAAACACCTAAAATTCAGAATGCTTTTAGAAGGAAAATATGAAAATACAATTAAAGAAGGATTTTCACTCTCTCTTCAAGAAAGAATTTAAAATGTTTCCCTCTGCAAACTAGAATTTTCCATTTCGACTAATTAAGATCTATGTTCTCTGTCTTTTTATATTTTCTTTAAATAAAAATACGTCTCCCACTACAACAAGTGTTAGTTATTGTTTTAATTTTAGATTTATTCTTGTTAGTAAATGACGACTTCGAAAAACTTTTTATTCTCAAATATTACATCCTCAATTATTCTTTATTATTCACGACCAACAAGGCAAGAAATAGTTAAGAAGTATCTTATAAATATTCATTATATTTGAGAGGACAAGAATTATACAAAAAATTATTATCTCTCTCAATTTATTTAAGGTTTATGGTTGATAGAACACATAATTTCTCTTCAAATAGGCTTGTTAGAATATACATAGAATAAATAGGCAAAATAAGTTATTGAAAATGAGTAAAATTGACGATATTGACTTTAAACTATTTTCTTGTTTCAAAGACAACACTATTTGAGAGTGAGTAAACAAAAGAGATTAGCATAATATTTACTTTTAAAAAGAAAACCGAAGACCTTTTTGTATTCTTGTAACGAAACGACAGCAAAGGCAAGCGACAAGAATACAGAAATGGCTACAATTATCAAATATTTGAAAGAAATTTTTGTGAATTCTATTTCACACACATTAAAACTTTCATACAACTAATAGAAAATAACTATACCTGTAAAAATAATGTTAAACAAGTTAACTTTAATTCATTTTGTAGAATATTTTATATATATGAAACAACACATTATTTAAATATAATTTACAAATATTGAAAATAAAAGTAAAACATGTAGAACCACGCTAGAACGACCCCGAAGGGATTGAACATTAGTTTCACAATATTTTAGTGATTCATGTTTTCAATATGTATATAATAAAAACGTTGATTATATTTTATGTTTATCTATCTATATATATATAAAAATGAATGTATGTGTGTGTGTCCTTTATGCCTGACCAAACCACTCATTGGAACGCCATGAAACTTTGGGAAGTTATTTAGTATAGTACTGGGAAGGTTTCTAGCAAATAAAATTTTTTAAATAACTTTTCGCCTAAAAATAATCAAGATAAATATTCTAATTTATCTGTTATATTTCAACAATCTGCACTAAATATTATCATGATGATACGATGATTTTGTAATGTAGAAAATTAGGAAAGACAAAATTCAGGATGACACGGCAATTTATTTGAGACAAGAATAATGATACAATTCCAAGGCAAGATACTATTCCTTTAACTTCCAATTATCGAGGAAACCAATTAATATTGATTTTATTCAACTTATCGAGTATTTTTCAAGGGACCGGGAAAAAATGTTCACTTTATCGAGAGATTCGTTAGACAAACCTTTACTAGGGTAAAACCCGGGCGAAGCCGGGTACATCCGCTAGTATATAATAAAAAGGAAACACCCTGCAATTCGTCCTTTTATTTTACATTTTTTATAAATTACTTTGTTGACACTTTCCTTTCGTATATGGCGTGGTTAATAGTGGCATTAAAAGGTTATCTAAAGAGTGCAATAGCTAATGATAACTTACAGAACTTGACTTGAGGTAGTCACGACAAGATAATAAACAAAGCTTAACACATAAAAATATGTTGTGGATGCTTATAAGGGTATTCTGTAGAGAATAAGAGAAAGAAAAGCCTTACAAAATTTCTAAAATTGATAAATTTTTAAAGAGAAAGTCATATTTTGATCGTGCACCTAAACGTTTCTGATGGCTTGCGCCATCTGCCGAAAAAAATTAATTAATCGTTGATTTTTGATTATTACACAATTAATTTTTCAGAATAATTAAGAAATTCAGCGTTTGAATTGAAGATCAAAATTTAGGAAATGGCTCTTTTAGAAATATGTCCAACTTTTTTACTTGTTACAAAAATATTCCCATAAATATTGCTAGTAACTTATTTTTACCAGAATGCAAAAAAAAAAAAAAAACTGAGAAATTGGCAACGCTTGGTTATCGTAGAAATTAGGAAGGTAGGAGAAAGAGACAACGTTTGGTTATATCAGAGAATAAGAATGTAGGAGAAAATGGTGAGGTTTAGTTATCTCATAGAGTTGGGATTCAATAATCCAATTAGTGGGGTGGACTCTTGAGTCGGATTTCCAATCAGGAACTGAGAGGAGAACATTATCATATGCATTTATATAATATGTAGTTCATATTATAAATAAATATTTCTATCTCCTATACATATTTTATTATTTTAAATCTATTTTCTAAAAACCTTTCTTTGTATTTTCTACATTTTTCATTATTTACTCATTGTTTATTAGCCGCTATCTCTCTGAAACTTTACTAGACCATGGAAGGAGTCCTATGATCAAATCACACCCGGGACTAAATAATTTCCTACATCTCAACTTGGGACCAATTACGTTCGTTCATCCCAGTTCTTATTACACATATGGTAGGGCCTAGGACATTTTAAAACCGAGAGCATTGAGGGTCATCATTTAAACTTGTTTTCTTTACACATAAATATTATAATTCGTCCCCTGCACCTTTTTCCTAAGACGTTTCACCGAAAATAAACAAGGTTTTTTCAGAAATGAAAAGTTATTCTTTTATCCCGTATAATAGAGAGAACAGTTAGTACTTATTAATAATTTATTTTAAGATAGTTAAGTATTTATATTTTGTTATATTTGCGCGTGGTTGTTTTATTGCATATTATTCCATCCATTTTTTTACAATATAAATGCATTATATTCAAAATCGTAGAGAGATTTAAAAACTTATATTAACTATTTAAGAAAATATATGCAATAAATCTCATGGCAACTAAAATAGAAAATGCTAATTTCATTTTAACCTTAGTGATCTTCAAATAGTCGGCAACAACTAATATTCCAGCTCCAGAGGATTCCCCTTTAAGCTTTGCGCCGGGAGATCGAAAAAAAAGTCCCCAACAACAATCCAATCATCAATCGGTCAGTAATTTGTGCCGCTGTCCGGTATCTTAGACCGGCTTAGCTCTCGTTGCCTGGGGAACAAATTGGTGGCAGACGTCCTACCATATTCTAATTGATAGCTTCCATTAAGGTCCCGGACCTGTAATTAACGTTATCGGGATCCTGCCGGATTAGAGGAGTTGAGAAAAACGTGTTATCTCTCGGACTTAATTGGAAGACTTCCGTTTAAATATTTGCTGCCGATATGTTCTGTAGGATTGAACAAAGGAGAAAATGTATCGACATTGGGAGTCTTGAGTCCAAAGGCTTTAAGAGATAATAGAAGTTTGCGAGGAGATTTTCTTCCATTGTAATGTGAGAAAGTTATTTGGTAACCTCCACTCTCTCCACAATTACTTTTTTCATGTTTATTTGGCTCTAATGTTGCTTGATTTGATAATCCTCAGGTGTTAGGATCAACTGACACACACAGGTCTATCCTCTGGGGGCAATTAAAATCATTTAGCGTCCACCTGATCGGCAGGGTTGGCTCTTCGGGTCAGGGCTGAATGACTGCGCTCTCGCCTCCTTGCATCGACCAATGCATACATCTATAGGTTCTTTTTGAGTCTAGACACTTCGTCGTTGGAGAGCTTCATTTCAACAAAATATGTAGTTGTAATAACTCCGTTCATGTATTTTTCTGTTTTTATTTACTATTTCTCTTACTTGATCTTTTGGGTTCCCAAATGCTTAGCCGGTACTTTAACCAGCTTTATTTTCTCCTTTATTTTATTTCGATATCATCGATGGATGTCAATAAACTTGCTTCAAATCTCCACCAATGACACTTCGGTTGGGGTAAATTTGTGAGAATTTTAAATATACAGCGTTCGGCAGCTATTTGGGAACAAAATTATACCCATAGAAAAAAATTAATAGACAAAGGAAAAAGGAAATATATTGAATATTAAAATTCTATATAGATTTACGCTTACACCTAAAAGATGACCATTGCATCTACTATAGAAGCTCTGAGAGCTGCAACAGTGTTGTGGGAATGCCTATTGGAGTCCCTCTAAACTACATTCCACACGTTATAGTCCAGCGGGTTGACATCTGGTGAGCTGGGAACCAAATATTAAGTGTGACAGGGTCGTGAAGATTATCGGCTATCCATTCTTCGGTTGTTCTGGCTGTATGAGATGATGCTGAGTCTTGTTTAAAATAATACGGCCTACCACGTGCTAAAGTAAGGGACCAAGGCTTGAAAACTGTGACTAACACCTCAGTGTAAGCAACGGCATTGACTCTGGCACCCGGAGTGAAAAATAAATGTCGAGGTATCACATCACCTTCACTACTAACAACATCAAGAACCATCAATGATGCTGGAAAGTTGGGATCCACACGGGATCTAATGGAACTCTCACAATCTACCAAAGAGGATTTTAGCTGGCAAAGTGGCTGGGCCAAATTTCCATCAATTATTTTGGTCATAGATTTGGCCCAGCTACTTTGCAGCTAAACACCCCTTTGGCAGATTGTGAAGGTTTCATTAGATCCCGTGTAGTTCTCATGGAATGAAGTCCGCTCTAGGCTGACGAGGGCCATTAGTTCGAAATCATGGTCTCTAAGTGGGCGCTTCTCAGTTTGCCAAAGCTGATGTTGTGGCTTTGTCACCTACCCGAGGCGGCTATTCGCGGCGACGGTCAATATATGGCGTCTGGTTTTGACGTTTATTTTAACAGGAGAGGCGTCCTATGCTTATATATATATATATATATGATAATCTGTATATAGCAATATGTAACCCCCCCACAATCTATGCAATGTATCGTCAAAAGATTTAATAAAAGTTAGGCTTCGCGAAAAGGGAATAACAATTAACAGGATTGAATCATCCAGGAAGTAAAGGTCACTGCCCAGGACCCATAAAACTAAAGTTCAAAGACCTTCTTCTTCCTGGAAGATTGCAATCATGGCGACAATGGAGGTACTAAGCCAATCACAGTTAAGCATGACAAATCAACAACCAATCACCTTCAAGCATGACCAACTAATAGCGAATCAGAAGAAAACACGTGGAGGGAGCTCCACCAAGCCTACTCCACGCTGACGAGCGCCAACAGCGAGAAACGCGTTCGTGGATGGCTTTTCTTGATTTATCAAGAAATTGGGTTGGCCAAATATCAGGGAACAGGTTAAATCAATGAATAGTTGATTTCTGTTCCACCAGATGGCGCTCTGCCTTCTCAAAAGCACATGTTCTCCTGGTCAGGATATGCCTTTTTTATTTTTAATATCAACACCTGACCCACTTATTATTTATTTTTTCTATTGTTTTTCATATATGTATATGATAATTTAAACCAATAACCCTATATTATGTAATTTATAACAAGATTGTCATGTTGTATATAGAACTAATTATAAACTAACTAATTATACGCATAATTGACATGTCTCCTTGCACCACCATATGTAATGTACTGAGGATGAATAAATAAAATATAATAGATTAAAAGCCAAGTTAAAGGCAAGATTGAGAGATCCCAAAGTAACTTCTAAAGATAGATTGTTAGCCGACAGGTAGGCGCCAGACTCGAATATCATCGACACGTGCATGACCCAATTCTCTTAGTCAGAGCGGTCGTATAAAAAGGCCGCGTAGCAACAGCCAGTTCAGTTCAGTTCCCCATCAGCGTCACCCCTTGCCGGTTGTCTACAGGGACCAACTCATCGACCATGTAAAACAGTAAGAAAACTTCTCGATCTCCATCTTAGCTTTTGGCTCGACTTTTTATCTATTCAAGGAACCTTTCTTTCAACTGTGTCTCTTCGTTTTTTGTGTGTGGACATTCCCCAGCTTCTCCACTCTGCCTCGACCACGACTGCCTGTACTTTGTGAGAACTGTTAAAGGTCCTACAAGGTGCAGCGAGGTACTGGAAAACTCTCCACCCCTGACTGTCCCTCGCGGTTACTACAGGTTTGACCCTCGGTTGCCACAACTTATAGCGAGAGTCGACGAGGTTCTACAAGAGTCAACCAGAACTCCAACGCATTATAACAGAGAGTCGACAGAGCCTCAACACAATATTACAGTTAGTCGACAGGATCCCTAATCACAGATAAGGATCCCAACAATATATCACAGATAGTCGACAGGATCCCTAATCACAGATAAGGATCTCAACACAATATCACAGATAGTCGACAGGATTACCACAACGAAGGAGACCACAACGAAGAAGGTAAAGACTGTCCAGATAGATAGAAGAGCCAAGAAGCAAGATGGAGGAACAAGCACGCCATTCCAACAAAACGACCAAGCAATCTTCCCCCCAACGACACAGCCAAACATCCCGCAAAATAAACCGGTGAGAAGTTACCCACCTTCGACCTTACAACGCTACCATCCAGACGACATGCCACCATCGCCAAACAGAAGTCACAAGCTTCTACAAGCTCTACAAGACGCCTTCCACGTCATCAGGACAACAACCAAAGACCAAGTCTCCTGACTGAACAAACATAAAAACTGTGAGTTTTTAAAAAATCTACTTAACTCTTTCTACATGCTAACAACTTGATTTTCCATAAATATAATGTTTATTTTTACTGTAATTATTTTTAAATCAAATTTTACCATTTTTATAGCATTTCAATTCAAATTTTAAATATTGTACACCATCATTTATCAATTTTTACTTTATTTCAAGCAACTTATAAATTTTAATTCATTACTTGCAATCTTACAGTTTTAAAAAAAAATCATATTATATTTAAATTACTCGAATCATAATTCTAAACTTATTTGTGTGTTTCTCTTAATACCTTATTTTTATACCAAAAAAAAAAACACCAATGTCTTAATTAAATACACAAAACTTTGCAAAAAATCATTGTTATGTTCACTATTTTATGTACACGCCCCATTCAAATGATAAGTCACTATCATGCCATTGCCCTTTTACAAGTATAATTTTCGCACTAACATAAGCAACGATTTAAAAAATATATTCAAATTTTAATAAACATAGGTGGAACGCATTTTTTAAAAAATACAAAAATCGAAAGATACACTATCTTCAAAAGCACAACTAGAAATGTAACTGTCCTTCCCCAAAACAAGTTAAAAAATTCCAACATAGCTACACTCCTTCGTCCTTTTCTTTTTACATGCATAATTATTAATAATTCACACATCCCTCGGAACGAACTTCAACACATTCCCACCTTACTTTCTCCAATTGGCCACATCTATTAACGCGCGATTTAACACGTCCAATTTCGAGCCACACGAGCTCCATATCGTCGCGAACACAAAGATTTCGCAATAAACATACCACCTCTATAACAATCTGAAAATTCTCGATGTGTTTCGTACAACAACCACCCATGACTAAAAAATTTGTTATTTATTCGGAAACTAGTTAGATGCTGTACCAAAAACGAAGATTTCACGTGACACCTTTCCATACAATTCACACACTAGTGTCACAGCGCACCACAACAATTTTCTCACTTAACAGGCCCAAGACGCCTTCATGCCTGTGACACCTCACCAAAGCGTGTCTACGTTAAAGTCGCACTTTTACGCACATCTAACCTGACATCATTGAATAACATTTTTATTAAGTCCGCAACATCGTCGAGACACAACGCTTGCGAACACCGAGAAGACTATATTTTCAAATAGACAAGTACCACTGTGCTGAGAGATTTTTTTCCAGCCAGCAGGGTGACTCACGTCCGCCAACATCAATAAACAGTTGCAGCGGCGTCAGGTTAACATTAACACCTCCAATTTATTAGGCCGTACCTTGGCACAGCAGAATGCTAGATTGTCGTGTCCACCAAATAACCTGTCAATTATCAACTGATTGACTTACCAATCATTACCCAATTTACTTATTAATTTGAACTTTAATATTGAATTATCATAAAACTTTATATCTTCAATTTTCATTGTGTGTTTTACAACTTTTACATTATTTTCACGCCCAGTATGGAATATTTTTTCTAAACTAGAACGCCATCTTTTATAATGTTAACCCTTTATTGTTATATATTACAATCATCTTCGTCAATACCATCCAATTTTAAGAATCAAGATCGCTCCCCGTATGGTCTCACATAATATAATTGGGAAGATCTGGCAAAGACCAACTTCTCAGACCGGACCAAAGCGACATAGGGCCACATTGCCTCCCCATAGGTCAAACTAAAGACACCAATAATCTTGGACCTACACCTAGACATTGTGTGAATATGTTCCTTTCTTTTTTTTTCAGGAACGAATATTTTTTGTTTTCTTTTAACTTTTCTTCAAAAGAGACATTTTTTGCTCCATTTGTTTAACTAATCATTAATAACCTTTAATTATATTATATATTTTTTTGTATAAAATCTTGAATAATTATTTTTTTTATTTTTTTTTACTTTTCAATTATAATCAAATTTTTATTCCAACATTATTTTAACAACTTTATTTTAACAATGGCAAAACAGTTAATTCTTTCAATAATCATTTTTAATTCATTATTATATCTTTTATATATTACTAATTCTCATTATTATATCTTTTATATTTTGCTAATTCATTATTATGTCTTTTATATATTACATGTTGATCTTATCCCCTTATACTGTTGTTATCCGCAATCATATTTCTATTTTTTTTATTCACTATATTTTTGTTTAAATAACTTTATTATATGACAATGTTTATCATCAACTATCGGGCATCTACAACAATCGTTTTCAACAATCATATTCTTTAACTACTTCCCTATACTTTTTTTTTTCACTACCTATTTCAGCCATTGCTTCGAACCATAGTAGAAACGACAGCACTGCTTGACAATTTTTCTTTTGATTTCGTAATTCAACAAACTCTTTGTAAACACCGTTCCCCAGAAGTACAAGTCTCGACTTTTTGGTCTGAACACGTTTCAAAAGTTTATTTCAATCATCCGCAGAGCACATCACCAACGCATGCACAAAGCGTTCACATTTTTCAATTTTCAATTTTTTTTCAGCTCTAGCGGACCACAATCAACCTTTGATTTCAAGTCAAGTCAGACAACTTACTGTCGCTACAACAATTCTACTTATCGCATGGCTCTACCACCCCTTTCAAGCATATTAATTATTTTTTTCAACAACTTTTCAACCCAATAACCCTACAATTGTGACAAAGCACTGTAACCTTATACAGGATCGCAGGTGAAACATTGCCTAGGAAGACGCACAAGTCTATATCCTCGCTTTGCACCTGGATCTCAGTATTTGATTGTCTGTGCAACACTTACAATTGCATATTCTTCAACCCCTAACCCTTTCCAACGCCCGCCAACAATCTCTTAGAACATCATCATTATTTTTTTTAGCAAACAAAGGTTTTATCTACAGTTCTCTTTTATAATGAATATCATAACTTTTAAATTAAACATAAGTTTTATTTTTATAATTTTCAGATATAGCCAAATAAACATCTTGTATAGCCCTTTACCCTCACAGTTTCAATTAATTAAAAGAAATTTTAATTACTTACCTGTGTTAGAGAGGCTTTACCCGCTTAAACCCGGATAAACCCTTTCACTCACGGGGCCAATCTATGATAATTTAAACCAATAACCCTATATTATGTAATTTATAACAAGATTGTCATGTTGTATATAGAACTAATTATAAACTAACTAATTATACGCATAATTGACATGTCTCCTTGCACCACCATATGTAATGTACTGAGGATGAATAAATAAAATATAATAGATTAAAAGCCAAGTTAAAGGCAAGATTGAGAGATCCCAAAGTAACTTCTAAAGATAGATTGTTAGCCGACAGGTAGGCGCCAGACTCGAATATCATCGACACGTGCATGACCCAATTCTCTTAGTCAGAGCGGTCGTATAAAAAGGCCGCGTAGCAACAGCCAGTTCAGTTCAGTTCCCCATCAGCGTCACCCCTTGCCGGTTGTCTACAGGGACCAACTCATCGACCATGTAAAACAGTAAGAAAACTTCTCGATCTCCATCTTAGCTTTTGGCTCGACTTTTTATCTATTCAAGGAACCTTTCTTTCAACTGTGTCTCTTCGTTTTTTGTGTGTGGACATTCCCCAGCTTCTCCACTCTGCCTCGACCACGACTGCCTGTACTTTGTGAGAACTGTTAAAGGTCCTACAAGGTGCAGCGAGGTACTGGAAAACTCTCCACCCCTGACTGTCCCTCGCGGTTACTACAGGTTTGACCCTCGGTTGCCACAACTTATAGCGAGAGTCGACGAGGTTCTACAAGAGTCAACCAGAACTCCAACGCATTATAACAGAGAGTCGACAGAGCCTCAACACAATATTACAGTTAGTCGACAGGATCCCTAATCACAGATAAGGATCCCAACAATATATCACAGATAGTCGACAGGATCCCTAATCACAGATAAGGATCTCAACACAATATCACATGTATATATATAGTAGAATTAAATATAATTTATATGAAAGATAGTTGTAAATTAATGATGATTAAAAACAAATTATAAAATATTATTATTTGGGTATCAAAAGGGTTTTAATTATTTATGTAACAATATAGGGTTATAGCAAGTTCACGCTTTTGCCTCGGCCGTTACGCGTCATTTAAGCAGAACATAGAAAAAAGGAAGAATTGAAGATAATAAGGTAGGAAAAAGAGCAAAGACAGAACCATGTAATCATTTTATCAAACAATTTAAAGTTATTAAGAAAGATAATTTAAAAAATATTTTTTTAAATAATATATTTTTTATAATATCATATATATATTTTTTTTTGTGTTGAAAACACTTTTAATAATATAAAAATTTTAGTGTAAGATGGAGTCAAATTTTTTGTCTTGTTTTAATGAAAACCATAATGGTTCGACCAGGATGGAAAGAGATTGGTACAGGGCCGGGAATTGTCAAAACTAAACCCGGTTGGAGTTTCATCCCTGCTACCTTACTCCCCTACCAATCTCTTCGACCAATGAATAATTGGATTAAAATAAAGGAAAGAGCGGAAAAAATATTTTAAAATTTATAAAATTTTGCCTCTGTTGTGGGTGGTTGGAATTATGACACTGTGTGTGTATGTTAGTTTTTATATGTGTGTGTTGTATGTGTTTTTGTGTGTGTGTTTATGTGTATTTTCTAGAGAGTATGTGTGTATACATTCTTGTGTGTGTGACCTTTCCTCATTGTAATCACAATAAAGGGCTTTTCTCAAAAGGAGCAACCATGTGTAAATACTTCATGTGTACTCTTAATCATTAGTATATATGCCCAATGACAAGTTTCAAGCAGTTCGAATTACAATCAACAAATATTAACAAGGTGTATATTGATAAAAAAAACCTATCAATATGACTCTTTTTTTTAAAATTAAATTATGAGTACATTAACAAGTCTATTATAAAATTACAACATTGGCCGATCGAACAAAACCAGCAATAACATTGTTATCCAAATTTAAACTTTCATCAATTACCTTTAAATCTATTTATAAATAATTGTAACATTGGTCTGATTGATTAAAGAATTCTATTTCTTTCATATAATAGTCATGTCTTTTAGGACCAAATAATTTAAATTAAAGAAAACCAAGAAAGTTCACATTTTTTCGTTAGTAAAATAGAGAAAAAAAGGGGGGGGGGGGGGGTTATTTCAAACTGAAGCACTGAACAAAGAAAATATATCAATTGGATTATAGACCTGATTTATAAGGTAGTATGAATAAATCCAATTAAAATATTTGTGTGTGACTCTTTGGCGTTAGTGCCGATAGACTAAGGCGAAAGATCGAAATATTTTAGTTGGTTGATAAAAGATGGTAATTAAATTGTCAGAACATTCATATCAACATACCTATCTCTAGGGTTAAGTATGAAATGATTTAAAACTAAAAGTGAGATTGGGAGAAAGAATAAAGAAAATTTTAAATTGTTTGTTGTTGTTGTTGTTGTTATGGGAGGAGGCATGTGGGACATAGAGTGTGTGTATGTCCTTAAGCGCATGTGCGTGTATTGTCCATTACAATCTTTTAATCAATATTATATTATTGAAAATAAGAGAGAATTCTAAAAAAAAAGAAAAAAGGTTGTTTTTTCCCCACTTGTTATTAAATCATAAGAATTTACCAAATATGTCACTGAACTATGAAAAGCTCCAGTTGGAGTATAGACAAGGATCATATGGTAATAAGGTTGAATTTAACTAAATAAATTTCTTTTTGTGACTCTTCAGTAAACAAGGTGTCTGAACCAATAGACGAGTGACCTATGTACTTTAGGTTTTTGATTAATGATGATGATGTCAATTCACAAATTTTACATCTCTATATATATTCATTTTTTTCTTAACTAGTTGAAATAGTAAGTTAATTAGTTAGAGAAGGTATTAACATTAAACAACCATCGTTCCTCTTAGTGTTAAATTATTCAAATTATCGAAAATCAAGAAATAAAAAAATAAAAAATTCTTAGTAACGAAAATTGATTTTTTTTCTGATTTGCAATACTGATTAAAGTAAAGGCATTATTTAGATTATAGATTAGCTCTATAATGCAGTATGAATAAATCTAAACAAATTAAATGTGTGTGATTGTTTGACAATAGTACCGATAGTGACAAACAGGTGTAATATCGAAATACTTTAGTCGGTTTAATGCCGAAGTTAAGTCCAATTTCATAATTTTTTTTTATTAATCTATTCGATTTTTTATTTAGTAAGAAAAAAATAAACAATAAAATTAATTAATTATAATACTGAAAAGAGCCTTGGTTATCTACACATCTTTTTTCCAGCGTGGAAAAATCTGTTGAAATGCTAGTTCAAAGTCAATTTTTCTAAGCTTGTTTAGCTCCAGCGTCGCATTTTCAATTACTTCTGATAACGATTAAAAGCGCCTCTCTTTATCGTTATTTGAGGTTTTGGAAAGAAGAAGAAATCACATGGCTCGATATCAGGAGGGTAAGGAGGATGCGGCAAGACAGATACAGAGTGTTTGGCTAAATAATCTTGAACAATAATGGCTCTATGAGCAGGGGCATTAACATGTAACACTTTCCATTGTTATGATTTAAAAAGTTGGTTTCTTTTTCTTCTTATCGCATCACGAAGGCGCACAAGTAGTTCTTTGTATGCCTGTTTATTAATAGTAACCCCCTCTTCAATAAATTCATAATAGACATGTCCTTGATAATCGAAAAACACTACAAGCATTACTTTTCCTTTGGACTTGTCAAAACTAACTTTCTTCTTCCTAGGATAACTTGGTGTCTGCCATTCGAGTGATTGTTTTTTGGTTTGTGGATCAAAAAGAAAGCACTATGTTTCATTACCAGTTATTATTGTTTTTTAAAAAAATCATAATCATTATTTTAAGTTTCAATTAAATCTTTTCAAATTGAAAATCTGGTTTCTCTTTGTTGATCTGTTAAATTTCGTGGGACAAAATAACCACAAAGTTTTTTTCATGTTTAAATGTTCACCAATAATTTTTTGGCAACTACCAATATGAAATTCCAACTATTTCTGATATATTAACAATTTTTACTGATGGGGTTTCTTAGTCTTTGGCAAAAGTTTTCGGGGGTTATTAATATATACTGACATGCCATGCCTTTTGAGAGTTTTAGCCATTATAATGTTAATAGAGGAGTATGGGATTGAGAGGATAGACCTGTATATATTGGGGCGGTGGGAAATATTCGGATTGTAGATGTGCCTATGGATGAAATGCTTAGGATAACACATTGCCATTAAATTGTCATTTATATACCCTTTTTCAATTGATTTGAAAGTGGTGAGAGAACAATGTGTGGATAGGCGTTTAGTCAGTGTTTTGACTGTATTTAATTTGTGACTGATAGGAAAATTGGAGTGAAATCGGTGTATGCCGGGGCAGAATCCCTTATCAGCAGATATCATCCATAGAACCCTCTTTCAACTTCTTGAAGCACGTATAATAGGCTGACATTCCACGATTACCCTCCAATCCTACCCAAGACGGTCTAATAGCCCTCACGTAATCCTATGTCTTCTTTTTAGAGCTCACCGATATTTTAATTGTTGGGGAAATATATATATATATTGGGGTAAGAAGAGCGCTGATAATTACAAAGATCCTTTATTACTTAGAATGTATTTTATAAACAATATGAAGGACAAGAGATTAAAGAAATTAAACTAGATAAAATTATATACACACTAGCAGCTCAGGCCTATCAGCGGCCTGCCCTATCCAAGAACCGCTAGCCAATTAACCAGCTGTGATATCTAACAAAGATGTATATTACCACAGACAACATTAGAACAAAAGGCAAATTATAACAAGAGTATTACATTTTAGAAATATCCTAGAATTGCCTCTTTCAACAATAATCTTAGTCTCTAGAGAAATCAACTTTTGAAACACTGTAATGCAAAATAGACTCAACCCTAAATTTCCTCGCTGGGCGCGGAAATACAAATTTTCAAATTTACTTCCAACCAAGAACTGTTCAGCTATTTTGAACCTTTCCAACACTATTCTCGCACATGCTGAATCAGAATTCCTATCCAAAGTTCGAAATAAAGAATAACAGAAAATTCTGATCCATTTAGAACAGTTGCCAGTATTGAATCAGTCACTTACAACTTTTGTCCATAATGAAGAATAATCCTCCATCCGAAACACCATATCTTCCACTCTACAAATATCCGTTTCTCAACAAGCGAACCCAAGATAACTAAGAATAATAAACCAATTGAAAATAAAATAATATCTGGTGATTTGTCGTTAGGACTACAGGTGTCTCAAACTGTGCTTCCGAACCGCGCAGATTACCAGGCTAAGAAGATCCATGACATCCTGAATGATACCTCTACTTTCCCCCATCACAATATACGATAAAAGCCGAATTCATGTTAAATTCAAGCTTTCTGTTATCTCCCTTAAAAGAAACAAACGCATAACCCCGGAAGAATTCAAACAGTTAATCACAAACATGTCTGTGTGAAAAAATAATTTAAAATAAAATAATAAAAATGCAGGTGTTTGTTATTAAAATCAAAAAAGCATATCTTAACCACGTTCGCATGAACTTTAGGTTAATGCATTTTTAGATTTTTTGGGAAGCCTCTGGGACCAAAATATTTTTGGTCGTAGAGGTACAGTCTGCACCACGCTGACAAGGGCCAACAGCCCGAAACGCGTTCGTGGTTGAATTTTCTCGATTTATCAAGAAAATGGGTTTGCCAAATATCAGGGAACAGGTTAAATCAACGTTTAGTTGATTTCTGTTCCACTAGATGGAGTTCTGCCATCTAAAAGTTCATGTGACCGTGGTCAGGATATGCCTTTTTCGATTTTAAAACATGTCTATGTTTCCATTTATATACGGCCTTCCAAAGATCCACAAACCTTTGGTCCCGCTTAGACCCATTATCACCTCAATCCCAATTATCATCTTGACCCCAGCTTACCCACTTGCCAAATTCCTCACATATCATCTCACTTCTTTAATTCAAGAATAATAACTATTACTAAGAAGATTTACTCCATATCAAGCATATACCTTTCTTTTTCTAATAGAACTTTCTAACCTCACTCCTTCTGACAACTCAGTTATGTATTACTTTGATGCCACCTTCTTTACCTCAGTCTCCCCATTCCCATTAAACAATTTAAACGGCTTCTTATCGAATATAAAACTCTTCCCCGTTGTTTTCAAACCGAATCATAAAACTTTGCGAATTATGCCTCTGAATGAACAACTCCTTTGGCAACGAATGTTTCTAACAAGTAAAGGAATACTCTATGGGTTTCCTTTATCCACTGTGCTGTCTGAGGTTGTTCTTGCGGGTTTGGATGGATAGATCAACCAGTGACAAAAAGAGAATATTGTCGTATGGATAAGATCTATAGATGACGTATTTTGAATGTTTCAAAAACACCTAGAGAAACCTACATATTATACTTATTACAGAATTATCACCCGAGACATTTCACCGCAGAACCTGAAAAGCTCAAAACTATTCCATTTCTGAACATACTCATTGTCAGATATATGTCATATATCCAGATACCACTACCGAGTTTATTATAAAATACACACCGCCCCGGCATACATCTATTTCACTTCAAGTTTTCCTATCAGCCACAAGATAAATACAGTGTAACACTGACAAAACGCTTATCAACACATTGTTCTCTCCCCATTTTTAAACCTATTGAAAAAAACAATATATATAACTATATAATGGTCAATGAGTTATCCTAAGCACTTCATCAATAGACACACAACCCGAATATTCTTCGCCACCTTCATATATACAGGTGTATTTGCTCAATTCCATACTCCTCTATCACACACACAACTTCATTAAAACCATCGGTCTGATACAGATTTACCGCAAAAAGCAAGCACAGATAGAGCCAGGCAGCAGAGAATTCAGCAACAGCCTCCTGGTCCGACGCATATTCAGTGGTCACACAGATTCCATCGTCCATATGTTAAGGTTAGAGTTTCATTGAAACATATGAACGATGGAATCTGTGTGGCCCCTGGGTATGCGAT
Source organism: Cordylochernes scorpioides (assembly GCA_030710605.1). NCBI lineage: Eukaryota > Metazoa > Arthropoda > Arachnida > Pseudoscorpiones > Chernetidae > Cordylochernes > Cordylochernes scorpioides. Next base: position 42,360,077 of record CP092870.1, on the reverse strand, counting down.
GGGGAACAAGTGGGGAATCAGCCGCTTTACTTTTCTAATCCAAATAAACCATGGTATTCGGCGAATCCATTATTCTCCTCCGAAGGTGCTGACTGCGGCCTTGTAGAATTTATATAAACCAAAGAAGATATACTGATCAAACATTAATGTATTCATTCAAGTTACATATTTGTTGAATATCGGGTTGAGACAAGGATAAGTCACTAACGAGTTTTTTTTTGTTTGTTTCTCCAAGCAAAGACAACTAAATATTATATGTATTATTTCATCTTGTATTTCTCTTTTACAAGTATTTTAAAGTTAAAATTAGACTTCCGGCGCTTTTTACGATTTTCTGGGAAAAAATATACATAGGAGCCTCGATTGCACAAAAATTACTTTAATTACCAGAGGAACCTTACTTTTCAATCAACATTATAAAATGTAAATATGTAAATATCATTATATTTTAATAACACCTCAAACATTGTTCACATACTTAGAAATCCCATCAGTAAAAATTGCTCTCCCGATCCACTCTTCAAACTGGCTTCATATTCTCAGTAAAATGCAATAACTGTAACGCCGCATATGTTGGCGAAACTCTGGCCGCTCCATATTCCACCTGGTAACAGAATATCAAAGATGTATCGACAATAAAGACAGCAGATACCAATATCACCAGCATATCTCTAGTACAGACTACACATTCAACTTACACCAAGCCGTAGCACATTATACTAAAATAAAAAACAAAAAACAGCGTTCGTTCCCTAAAAGCCTTCACCTCAATCCAATTCATTAGTATCAACCGCAAAATTGACCTCCCTTCACAAAACGTGCACATTTTAATAAGAACAATACCCAATCTGTTTCACAACCCATAAGCCTCCCAATTCCCAAAACATCCCTCTTCCTTTTGCGTGTTTATGAAAACTGTCATATAATTATCTGTCTTTATCTAGATCCCTAATATTTATCCTTCTTTTCTTTTTTCAATGAATCTGTATGCACATTTTTTCCCACTAATATTAAAGTAAAAATCAATAATCTTGTAACATATTTCTACTTATGTAAATTGCTACATGTATATATGACTAGCGGATGTGTACCCGGCTTCGCCCGGGTTTTATCCGAGTGAAAGTCTGCCTAACGAATACTATTGATAATAATATTCCGGAACACACAGAATATTATGATAATAATGATAATAATATTCGTTACATTAAATATTTATATAATATATAAAATATATTTTTCGATCAAACATATCCACTCTCTTTTAAAAAGATATATATAAATAAAAATATCCAGAGATATACTACATGATCTTACCCAAAGACCGAGAAACGATATTTTGTATATAGAGGTGACCTGGCTTCGTGTGTCTTCTGCTCGAGTGAATGTTTCGCAGGTAAAATTTTGTTCCTGCCTACTAAAAATTATAATCTGGCTTTTCGCCCGTTGTCTGCTTTAGTGAATATTCTCCTAAAGAATTTTGTTTATGTCAATCAAGCATGATACAGCAATATTGTCATCATCATTTCTGACTTAAAGAATATTGTTGCTCAGTACTTGGTTAATTATAAATTTTATTCGTTAAAAGTGCGACAAAAAACTTTTCCAGATTTAACTCTCTGTCCTGTTCGAATTTCAGCGAGATTAGTTACATATTGAGGGCGTGTATAACCGGCTATATATTTTTTTCCCGGCTTCGCCCGGTTTTTACTAGAGTAAAATTTGTCTAACGAACATTTTTTAAAACGATTCTAGCAAACATCCAATCCCTACTGAATTTATACGTTTCTATACTCTCGATAATTTGAAAATTTTCCCGGTACCTTGAAAAATGCTCGATAAGTTGAATAAAATCAATATTAATTGGTCCACTCGGAAATTTGAAATTGAAGGAATAGCATCTTGCCACAAACGAACATTTGTGAATAACTGTATTTAGCGAATGTACCCGGCTTCGCCCGGTTTTTACCTGATTAAAAGTTTGCCTAACGAACATTTGTTAAAACGATTCTAGAAAACATCCAATCCACCTATATATAGATTTATAAACGCATATAAAAATTGTTATATGCGTTTAAATATATTTTTGAAACACATAGTTCTTTTGAAAATAATTATTAAATTTTAAATAAGATATATTTTTAAATATATATTAATATTGAAATGTTTTTTTTTTAAAACGTCATTGGAATATTATATTACTAAATCCTCTAATTAAATATTAAATTTATCAAACCTCGAACACATTTTAGTATTTTTACAATTAATAAATGTAATTTCACCAGATACCGCGAGAGGCGCTGCTTGTGAGTGAAAGTAGAAAATTTTCAAATAAAATTGCAACGAATAATTATTTCAAATCAAATTCAAACCAGAAACCTTCCCAGTAGTATAGTAAATAACTTCCTAAAGTTTCAAGGTGATTGGATAATCTTACCTTTTAAAAACATTCATCGTGTAAACAAACTAACATTCATCGTGTAAACAAACTACGTGTAAAAATATTAATCAATCAAATTAATTTATCGTCGCGACCAGTGCTGCGCCAGGCGGTAAAAGGCTGGAACTAACGCCTTTTGGTTTTACATTTTAAAAGAAGCACATTAACCTTTTTAGTTTTTTTTTAATAGCCTATATGTTAAACGAAATCTTCAGCTACCTACATGCGGAATTTCATAATGATTTATTCTGTAGATTTTGCGCAATGCGATAACAAACATCGATTTTGGATTTCATTTTTATTGATATAAAGGATTTCCTTCTCTTCTAATATTTCTTGTATTCGTGTTACAGCCTGTTGAAGAACGTTATTATCCGAAAGCTCGCAACTCTTCAATAAATAAACTCTCGTCGCTTTTATCTCTGGTTTCTCCTCAACAGTGTAAATTGTGAAGATTGTCTCTCGCCTGAGACCCTTCCGGGAATTTATTCTCAATTTCTCACCTGAGAAGCTTAGAGGATTGATATGTGTGTTTGTTCTTTTTTTTTTTTTGTAAAAGTCTTCGCCGTTATCCTTGTGATGTATATAGTAAAGATAAAGAGTTTATGTCAAAAAATTAGAAAAATAAACATATTTTTATCGTATAATAGAAGATGCTGATGTTTTGTGCCATCTGATTGAAATTTATTCCGATTAATTGCACAAACTATTAGAAACGTTGAAGTGAACAATATGATGATGTTTTATGATAATTTGATGCCTACGGGCGGCTACACTTATGCATAAAAATTTCTATAATTCTAGTGAAGACATTAGACTTTACATGTAGATAAAGCCAAGCCCCTATTATGGAGGTGGACACCTCATTACGCCACTGAAACTGCCAAAAGGCAAACAAACCCAGAATCTTTTCTTTATTAACCGCGTTGAATAATTCAAAATAAAATACAACCTCCATCTCATTGTCTCATAACTTTAAAGCAATTACATAAATTTAATTATTCGTGCTCTTTCTCTTATATTCAACACTTTAACATTTAAAAGCCCATCAAGATATAATTGAAGACACTCATTCAGTCAATTGTCAATAAAAAGGTAAAAACGCTATAAAATAAAGGCAGTAAAATATTCGGCGAAAAGATGTCCGAGACAAGAGCCTCTAAATAGGTCACGCTTTCAATTTGGAGGCAGCATATGCCTGGAGGAACGGAGGCGATTAAGATTGTTTTTCCGTCTGAGCGGAGCCTCTATTTGGGCGATAAAAGAACTGTCGACTTTTATTGGACATTAAAGTACCTTAGAGGGGGGGAGAAATTGCAGGCAGGCGCATTAAAATTCTAAAGATGTTGGTGGTAACGATAAGGCCGAGTGAGAACTGTCTTTAAATAGAGCTTTTATTGTGGTCTCACCGCCGCTCAATCGATGAGGACCTTAAAAGTCACCTGAGCATCGATCTAGGTGAGCAATGCTCCTTTCCATCTGGACTCCCAGATGAGCCTATTATGGAAATCTTGGAATTTTTATTTGAGGTCGAAACAGGTTTGAGCTCAAAGGGGAAACCTCAAGGAAAGTTCTTCCTTTCCTAGAAGTGATTTTTATTAATAGCCCGGAGATAGACTTGGTAGAAAGAAGGAGGATAAGTAGTGTGAATTCATTGTTGGTACTATCAACGAGAAGTGTGAATTTATTGCTGACGCTTCTTCAAGTTCGTCTAAACATTTAAGGTGAATAGATATATGTGATGATTGAGGAATTTTTTTTCCATTATGGAATAATTGAACTATTGATTGTTTATGAAAAAGTAATCGTGGTAAAATGTGTTATTAAAAAAGCATTCAATATGAAAAGCGTTTTATGTAAAAAAAATATTTTATACAAGTTCTGTTTATTAGGTAGGGAAACAAGGTTGTATTTTTTTTTCAATTATGAAAATAATACAATATAAAAGTTTTAATACTAATATTTTCAATTTAAGCTTTAAAATAAAATATATTATTTGACTATGGCCCGAGCCCACTTGATTCGAATTTATTTTATAAAGAAAGTTCTTCGAAAAATTTCTTCAAAAAATGAATAGTTTCATAGAGCAACGAATCGCTATTATATTATTTGTTTGAAACTCTATAGAATATATTAAGAAACGAATGCTTTAATTAAAGAGGCGTATAGAAATTAATCTTATAGCAGAGCAAAATATTTCAATTGGTAGGCCAACTTGAAAAATGGAAGAACAAACTATTTCGACCAAGTTCGACCTGGTCGAACGTGTATTATCAGATATCAAGTAAATATCGAGCAAATCAAAAATATTTTACGAGAAAACATCCGAATGACAGAGAGGTGAGCAGAAAATTAGATACATCGTACGGGTTTGTGTAATCAATAATAAGCTTTGTCCCTAATAGTTCAAAATGGAACACAATAAAAGTCTAGATTTTATTTTGCGAAAACCTTCTGGAATGCTACCAGAACAACACAGAAATGCTGAATCGAATAATCACAGGTAAAGAGACATGGGTTTACGCGTTTGGTCCGGAGATAAAACTCCAGTCAAGTAAATAAATTGAACAAGGATAATCAAGACCCAAAAAATCAAGAAAAAGAAAATCAAACTTGTTAATATATATATATACATATATATTTATTCAAAGTTCTTGTTCACTTTGAGATTCTTGAAGAAGGTTCAACAATAATACAATACGTATATTAGAAAATTCTTTATCGTTTTCCCGAAGAGATTAGACTCGAAAGACCTGATTTATAAGAGGAAAAAAAAGATACGATTATACGATAAATGCTCGACCTCACATTGCTCTTTCAGTTGCTCAATATTTGCCAAGAACGCAACCCCGAACTTCCTAACCATCCCTATTCCCCTGAACTCTCCCTGAACTCTTCCCTAAGATTACATCTTTCTTAAAAGGTAAACATTTTGATTATGTAAGTGCATTTATAAAAAAATCGGAAAGGGCTCCTGAGGCTACCAACGCGCCTCAACATCAACCACAAAGGCGAGATCCTGCGGGCCTTCCTGGTGTACGGAGTCAAGTGCTCGCGGTGACAGAGGCAGGGGCACCGTAGGGCCAACTGCCTCTTAACTCCCAAAAGGCCAACAGATGCGCCCGAACAGTCAAGCCCAGCCCTGCGCCCACTACACCACTCGCTGCAGGATCAGAGGGATTCCATCAACCTCACACTCTTTGGAAAGTCAACCAAGACAAAAAGTGAAGTGAAAGCACTTCTTAAGCAGGTGTCGGGGTCTATCTTCGCAGAGATAGAGAAGTTGGGGCTCAAGAGGGAACCAGTCATCGAGGCCCTCCAATCAGTCCTTTAACTCAAAAACCTCTTCCCTCCATGTCAGACACCCAAAGGACTACGCTCAACAAGCTGGCCAGGAACCTCGTGGTGCGGATTCCCGGATCCAACACGCCCCTCTACAAACGTCTTTCCGACGTTAGAAAGCAGACTGGGAGCCCACAATGAACCTCCGCGTCATGACACTCAACGCGCGAGGGCTCGCCGCTCGTGACAGAAGCTTAAAGGTCTGCCATTTTCTGGCCCAAAACCATGTGGACATCGCCTTCATCCGGGAAACCAACAAAGAGTCCCTAACTACGCCCAAGATCTTTGTCTCGGCTACAGCGCCATCGTCGCCCCGCCTGCCGCCTCCAGGGACTCCGGCCTCGCCTGCCTCTTCGTGCCGGGCGTCTCTCTATTGCGACATCGCGTCCTGTGGCCTGGATGCATCGACCTAGTCCACCTCGATGTCCACGGCCAGAAGATGGCCGTCATCAATTGTCACCTGTCACACGCTCCTCACGAACGTTCGAGCAACTGGGAATCATTGCAAGAACAGCAGTCCGGGACAATGCATGGGTCGTGGGCGACCTCAACATCGACGGGGGTCCTGCCGGAGCAACAGATTCGGCTCTGTAGAAGCCCTATCCAATTTATTGGAGCAAGCCGCGCTGGAAGATGTTCCCACCTTCTTCAACCTGGCCCACCTTCCAAACAGAGTGGCCGACTTCGGGGTTCAGATTCACAGCAACCGGCTTGATAGAATACTCCTCCCTGCCGCGCTAGTGGATAGGGCATAGAGCTACAGTATCCGATTCTACCGTCTCTCAGACGACCGCGCCGTCCTCTTCCAGCTAGGCTCTCCCCCTGCTGCGGGATCATCCGGTGTGGCTGTTGTGCTGAGGTCAGCGGCTGCCATTGAACATCTGTTATTTTACATCAAGGACGTCGGGTGGGCCGCCGAGGACCTCGATGACGGAGAGATCTGGTCGGGATGGAACCGCATAAAGGCTGAAGTCTAAGCGGAAATCAGGTCACTCCACACAACTCGCCCTGAGCCGAAGGACGACTAAGTTACCCGAGCCAACCGTTACATCATGGCCAGGCTTGAGGCCTCGTCGACGGAGGCCGACTATCCATCGCTGCCAGACCTCGAACGTGCCCTCCGCCTCCGCCGCTGTGTAGCTTCCATCGTCAGGGATGAATAGGGTGAGATTATGGGTGACCGCGAGATACGCTCTAGGGTGCTCTCCTTCTTCAGGCACCGCTTCGCTCAGAACCCAGCCGACCCTGCCGAGGTAGACAACTTCTTCGCGGGAACCACCATCCCCATCATCCTTGAAGAAGACGATACTCTACACCTGTCTGAAATTTCCAGGGAGGAAATCGCTGCAGCCGTCCGCACGCTTCCCACTGGAACTCCTCTCTGCCTATGAAGATTTCTTCTCGGCTCTTCTGTGAAGGGTGTTCGGAGCTTCCTTGGTGCGCGGCGCCCTGCCATCATCTACACGCCGCGGCTCCATTTGCCTGGTCCCCAAAGCCCACAGTGGTCCTGGTTAACTGGCTTCCACCTCATCACCCTGCCCTCTACAGACTACAGGGTTCTCGCTGCCATCCTTCTACGGCGTCTCAGGCCCCACCTCCCTACGCTGGCGTTTGACTGCCAGACCTACGCTATCCCGGGGAGGTCTCCTTCCTGGAACATTGCTCGGGTCACTGACGAGGTCGAGATTGCAACTGCGGGGAGGTTGCCGCTGGCGGTCGTATCTGTGGACCTGATGTCGCTCCTGGTTTCCTTGGGCCTGCTGCCAGCCTTCATCAGGTTGATTCAGCTCCTTTACGCCGGAGTGAACGCGGCCGTCAGGATTGGAGAGCCCCACACTGCCGCCTTCCCACTTCTAAACGGCGTGAGACAGGGCTTCGCCGTAAGCGCCGCGCTGTTCTGCCTCGCTACCACTCCGCTCCTGCGTCGCCTCCAGAGTGCCCTTGGCGAGGGCAACGTAATCGCTTACGCCGACGACATCGTGCTGATGTTCCGCCAGGAGGAACACTTTAGTGAGGTGGCCTCCATCTTCCAGGGCTTCCAGCGCGCCTCCGGGATCCGGGTGAACTTCAGGAAGAGCGTGGGCCTCTGATGCGGCGCCTGGCGTGCCCGCGTCGACACTCCCCTAGAAATTCCCTGGACTGACACCAGTTTGAGGATACTGGGCTGTGACATCCGGCCCAGAGCGCCAGCCGCCACGCAGGAAAGGACATCTCCTGGTTCTAGTGGACGCGGCCATCCGAAGATGGGCTCCCTTCACCCGCGGGGCCTCCCTCGTCGGTCGGGCCAGAGCCGCCAACTGCTTAGTGCTCTCCTCCTTCATGCACCACCTCCATGGATATATTTCAGCCGACACCTCCATCTCCAAGCTGCAGGCCCGTCTGGAGCGGTTTGTCTGGGGTTCCGATCGCACCGCTTGGTTGCCGGCTAGCCTCCTATCTAGACCCATCTCCCTGGGTGGCTTTGGCCTTCTTGACCTCGGCACGCAGATACGGTTGGCGTACATCAAGGGGGTGAAGACTGCTTCGTGCGGAGACCTAAGCGCCTACTCTTGGCTCTCCGAAAGTGGTTCCTGGCTGACTCCTTTTCCACCCTGGACCTGGCTACCAGCTCGACGTTGAGTCTGGGAGTCCGCCTCGGAGATCCTGGCCATGAACCACAGGGTGCTGCCGCAGAATCAGCTTTTAGGTCTCACCATCATCGGAGGCTGCAGGTTTCTCCGTCCCTCCGATCTCCTCGCCGCCTCGCAGTGGGTGGGAGCGCGGGTTGGAGACCTAATCGGCCATGGGGTCCCCCATCTTCGCGTCACCCGCGCTACCCTCGCGGACGAAGCTGCTCTATCGCAATACATCAGCCGACTCCTGGAAGAAAAATGCCGCGGTTCCTACTGGTTCAACCGTATAGGCGAGGCTATCGTGCTTCGCGGAACGGCTACGCCCTTCCAGTGACTGACAACCCGCACCGCACACCGCATGTAAGAGCGCCCACGCCTGGCTGCACTGCCCATCACCCAGCTGCTGGGACGGTGGCTCCACCACGTCAGCATTCCCATCTCCATCAGCTGGTCTTCTCTCCGGCGATGATGGGCCTTCTCGGGGCACAAATGAGAATTATATAAACAGAATTGGTATTGCTAAAAAATGTAAATAAAAGGAGACATTTTGAGCACCTAACAATAAAAATAAAATTAATAAAATTATATTATCAAAGGGTTTGCGTTATGATTATTTATTGAATGTCAGCATTGCCCATATATTTAAACGTATGAATGGCATCACTGATATTTCATACCAAAAAAAAAAAAAGAAAAAATGCTTACATATTTGAGGCATATACAAATTCTGTTAATCGAGCTTCACAAAACAAAGATGATTAATAGTTATTATAATGAAATTGAATACATTGCCGTAAAATTCTCAAATAAATGCATATTTTTATATATATTTATGTATTCTTTCAAAGCCATTATCCGATTAGAGCCTTTCCATGTCTGTATTTCTGGTGATCCAGGGTGATCCAAAAGTCTTGCACAACTTTAAAAATTAATAACTCCGCGAATATTTGCGCTAAAGCAATGCGGTAAACACCATTGTGTTCAGGATGCAATGGGATATTTTAGGGCAAATAATTAAAAATTCGAAATTGATTTTAGTTATAATTTTATTCGCTAAATGGCGCTTTACCAGAATCAGAGATTCAGCGGCCAAATTGTTTGATAAATTGAAAAATAGAACTGACCGACAAGTATTTTCTCATTTTGAATACCAGGAAAGAACCCTAATAATATCAAATGATAAATTAATAAAACACCATTTCGCCAAAAGTAGAAAAAATTGGTTGACGATTTTTAAATGCAATCCGAGATATGTAAAATGGGTAAATGCAAATTAAAACATGTAGCAAAACAAAATTGATTGCGACTCTCTAAGGCGAATGATAAAATATTTTGAGAATACTGGATCTCTGGAAGCAAAACCTCGGAGTAAAAGACCATCGACATGCGATGAAACAGTTTGGAGAGCACTAAGAATTTTTCTTTAAAAAATACCCGTACAAAATTCAATGATTTAACGAGCTAAAAGTCGGCGATTTTGAGAAGTGTCAAGAATTCGCTACATGGGGTTTCCGACAAATTGATATTAATGAAAACTGGTTGTCAAATGTTCTGTGGACAGATGATGCTCACTTTTCTTTAAACTGAGAAGTTAAAACTCAAAACAGCCGCATTTGGGCAACAGAAAACCCTAGGAACTTTATTGAAATGCCGCTTCATCAACCCAGAGATACAGTGTTTGGTGTGAGTTCACTTCTTCTTTTATTATTGGGGCATTTTTCTTTGAAAAAATCAATGGAAGAACTTTTAAAACTGTTTTTGTAACTGGTGAGCGTTATGTTTAACTTTTGAGAGAAAGGGTTATTCCCATAATGCAGGAAAGACAAGCACTAAACGAAATAACATTCAGGCAAGTTGGAGGACTTTTTCATATCTTTCGCGGTGCCAAACAATTTCTGAAGGATTCGTTCGGGGAATAAGGTGTGATAAATCGCCACTTTATAAACCAGTGGCCTCCAAGATAACCAGACTTGACGCCATGCGATTTTTGGCTATGGGGATACATTGAGTCGCGTGTTTATCGATGCCGGCCTGCCACATTTGTCATGTTGAAGGCTTCTATAAGACTGTACGTTTCATCAATATCAACAGATATGTTATTTAATGCTGTCCAATCTATCATCTATCGTCTGCAGGGGGTGTTTGAGAATGAAGGGCGCCACATTGAGCAAGAATTGTGATTTAATACAAGAGAGAAGGCAGTTACCTCATGTGTTATATAAGCTCTCATGCATTATCTTATCTACCAATATTTTTTGCTCTTTGTGTTGGGTTATGGGGATAATAAATGCTGTCCTCACATATTGACTATTTTTTTTTTGTGAACAGTAATTTTTTTTGTTTGTCAATTCCTCGCATCTTATATATTGTCGTGCAGACCAAAATTTTATAACTTTTCGAATAACACTGGTACACACAATTTTACCCATTATGTTTAGTTTAACGCTTTTCGCTCATTAGAAGGAATATTATAAGGAATATTCTCTTTACACCCCTAACTTTAGAAAATTTGCGCCAAAAATATAATACAAAATGATTTTTTACCACGTTATTCAACGCAAAAGGTCAATTAAAAAATGATTTTTTCAAGGGCCATATTTTTAAAATTTTGTACAGTATAATAAGCAATGATAACATTTGCCAAGCCTATTGATATTTGGAATAAAGTACGACAAATAAATTTTGTCACCCCCCTCTTTATTTCATTTGTTAGATAATAAAAAAGTTCCGGTTAAATAGTCAAGTGTCGCCAATTTGTCAAGAAACTAGACATTTCTTATATCAATAAATCCTATTAGTAGTGCCATAATAATTTTTGGTACTATATTAACATTTAAAAAAATCGTGTATTGATATCAGAAGTGTTTTTCAAACATTCAATCTATTTCTCAAAACTGCATCTGAAATATAATTTTTTTTGCTACATATTTCAATTTGCATTTACCTATTTTACATATCTCGGATTGAATTTAAAAACGTCAACCTATTCTTCTACTTTTTGGCGAAATTGTGTTTTATTGATTTATCATTTGATATTATTAGGGTTCTTTCCTGGTATTCAAAAAGAAAAAATACGTGTCGATCAGTTATATATTTCAAATTATCAAACAATTGCTGAATCTCTGATTCTGGTAGAGCGCCATCTAGCGAATAAAATTGTAACTGAAATCAATTTCGATTTTTTTTTATTATTTTCCCTAAATAATCCTATTGCATTCTGAACACAATGGAGTTTACCGCATTGCTCTAGCGCAAATATTCGCGGAGTTATTAATTCTTGAAGTTGTGCAAAACTTTTGGATCACCCTGTATATTTGGATAAAATTTGTTAAAATAATTTACTAATAAATATTTTTACAGAAATGATAAAAACGAGGTAATATACTCAATAAAAGGGTAAATAAAACAAAAGTGAAGAAATATTTAGAAGTGAAAAAAAATAGAAGCAACATAAAACAAATCCTAATAAGCAAAATCCTGGAACTAATTCAAATGAGATGGGTTTCTTTCAGGCGGTGACTTTTAAACGATCTTTTGAAATCCGATTCTCTCATATTAAATGTTTTATCTTGATGAAATATATTCTATTATCAATATATAATTTATTATAAAACACCTCTATATTCTATATGCACTCGGGGAGAACCCGGGCGTTCTCTGGGTAATTCGTTCACAGTATATATATATATATATATAAATTTTCCATCTATATATATATATATACACTGCGTGACATTGAAAATGGAACACCAAGAAATAGTGGCCAGAAAATTATGCAAATTTCAGGGTAGACGCGCCTAACCGAGTTATGCAAATGATGTAAAATGCGCAGCTCTCGTGCGCACATGGAGTAAGATATAAGGGAAGGAACTTGCAGAAAGGACAGTATTCGTGTCGTTATTTCTTCAAGGAAAATCATTGTAGAAATTTTGTTCTTGTGTCAAAAGACACGTGTAATAACAGAGAATGCCAGGTCATCGTAAACGGAGGCAGTTCAAGCAGACAGACGCTTTTACGAGGGGCATGGTGATCGGACTGAAAAGGGCAGGTTGGTCCATACGTCAAATCGCAGCTGATACACACCTTGGTGCGTCCACGGTGCACCGACTGTGGAGAAGATGGTTGGAACAAGGAAATGTGGCAATTTATAGGAATGTCGGTGCAACCAGAGTGACGTCAGCACGTGTGGATCGGCGTATCCTTCGACAAGCAGTGGCGGCCCCACAAGCCACTTGTACCGCCATCCTGCAACATGTGCAAGACACCCTAGATCATTCCATCTCGACCAGAAACATTTCCCGTCGATTGGTTGCTAATGGTTGCACTCATGCCGTCCGCTAAGAAGACTGCCATTGACCCCACCGAATAGGCGCCAACGTTTGGAATGGTGCCGGGCTAGATCGACGTGGATGACGGAATAGCACAGGGTCGTGTTCTCAGATGAGTCGCGTTTCTGCTTGTCCAGTGATAGTCGCCGTGTACGCGTGTGGCGTCGACGTGGAGAAAGGTCCAATCCGGCAGCAATTGTGGAACGCCCCACCGTGCGACAACGTGGAATCATGGTTTGGGGCGCAATCGTGTATGATTCCAGGTCACCTTTACTTCGTATTCAGGGCACTATGACGGCCCAACGATACGTTGATGATGTGCGACCGGTGACACTCCCCTACCTTCAGGGGGTACCCAATGCCCTTTATCAGCAGGATAACGCCCGACCGCACACTGCTCGCATTAGCCAACAAGCTCTGCAAGATGTACAGATGCTTCCCTGGCCACCGTACTCTCCTGATCTCTTACCAATCGAGCACGTCTGGGACATCATTGGACGCCGTTTGCATGCCTTGCCGCAGCCGCGTTCAGAAGACGATCTGTGGCAAATGGTTGAGAGGGAATGGAGAGCCATCCCTCAGGACGCCATCAGAGAAGGAGGCCATGACACAAACTTGGATGCTATCACCGAGACATGGAGAGAGAGACTGTGTGAGAGACAGAAGCCGCCTGCCGATGGCCACATCCTAGAACATCTGTTGACCCTCTGCCAAAAACCTGTCCTGTTTACAGGGGTCGTCTATAAAATGTCCCTGGGGGCCCCACATGGGCTGGGCGTTGCCTTTTTCCTCCCCTCTGTCCCTGCCACCAGCTGACCGCTCTCTCTTTGGATCTTTATTTTGACGTCAACATTTTTTAGTTTAAATACAAATAGGGGGTTAAAATACAAATATTTATATACAAAATATGGGGTGGTAGTAAATAGAAAGAGTGTACATTTTAATAGAAGGTAGGATATTTTAAGGTATCGGCTCTAACTAATTGGGATATATGTGACATATACTAAAAGTGTCATTATTATACAGGTTTGAAATATACGATATATATATATATATATGTCATAATATATGCTCTTCCAGGATTAATAAAACAAACCTAGAATCAGCCAGAGAGAGATGGGTAGCTAAAGGGCGTCACTTTAGAGATCACGACATTCCAAAGGGTCGGCAAAAGGGGCCCGCCCGTCAACACCTGGGGACTATTTTGGTAGTCGGGGGGTGACCACACAAGACAGTCGTTCAGCGGACAGCCCTCTCCCTTCCTCTCTCTCTCGGATGGCTTCCAGATTCCTCTTCCAACTCGTCGTGTGATTATTTCTCTCCTCACCACATTATTACCACTATATTGTCACATATATATATATATATATATATATATATATATATATATATATATATATATATATATATATATATAAAACGCAAAAACGGTCTTTATTCAGTTGAAAAAAAAGGAGGCAATTACAATCGGCAGTTTTTACAATGAGAAAGCATCAAGATGTCGTCAATCTGTTTGTCGTAGTCTCTCCGTCCATCTCCTTGTCCTTCCACAGCGGAGGGGTTGTCTTCGCTCCCGGGGGGGTTGACACCGTTTTTCTATCTTGTTTTTTGTTTTCTCGTTGTTTGACGTTGTCTTCCCGATACCACCCGATCGGTCTCTTAAACATCGCAGGTACTTCATTTTCGCTTGCAGAGTCTTCTCTAAGTATAGCTAGTATTAATCTCATTCTTCCCACTTTGTCATTTATGGCTTTTCTCTGGTCAAAGTCAAGGTCATCAAATGTTTTGAACTTGATGCCTTCCCATTTCTTGAGGTGGCGGGAGATCTTGGTTTCCAGGTCGGGATATATTTCGAGCTGTTGTAGGACTTTGGTCTGTCTGGAGAGATCAGCTCTCCTGTAAATTGTTGCTATGATCTTATCTACTTCGGGATTGTCACCTTTTTCACATTCTTTCAACTCATTCTGGAGCTGGGAGGAGTCCATCGACCATTCTTCGCACCTGAGAGATGTTTCTTCTCTAAGAGAAAATGTCCCTGTGGAGATATCCGACTCAGAACACGAGTGGGTGGCTTTTCCTCCGCCTGGGGGGGTTGGTCTTGATTTTCTGTCAGGGCTTGTCGCGGGATGTGTCTTTTTCAAGGAGGTTTCATTTTCCTTTGCGGCGGGGATATTCTTCTCCGTTGGTGGTTGCTTTGGAGTTTTTGGCTGTGAAACTGGATTTAGGGCGTCAGCGAACGATCTTTTCACTGTTTCCCTGATCTGGGGGTCAAAAGGGCATTTGGTGTTCGTGTGCCCATGCCTTTTACATGCGGTGCACACCACATCCTCACCGATGAAGACCTTAAAGGATTGCTCCATATGGGTGATAGAAATCACGGCCGGCATCGGCGTTTTTTCTTTATTTCTAAAAACAATTTCTCTTCTAAGCGAAGAGAGGTGTTTCAGCAAGGGATTGTCGGTTGGGAATGGGAGCGGGCGGATGCTCAGAACTTCGCCATAAGGTGTCAGAGTCTCCTTTATTTCCTGGTCCTGGATGAAGGCAAGGACGCCCGACAGGATGTATTTGCGGGATGGTCGAAAAAGTGGTGATGGGTAAACAATTCTGTCTCTGACTTTAAATCCATTGTTCAGGAGAGCTTCGGCCTGTTTCTGGTCTGCTACAGAGACAATGGCCTGACCATTAATTTTCCCCACAGAGTGGATGTTTTCAAATCCAATAATTTGACCGATACCGATCAGATGTTCTTCGGCAGATGCTTCTGCATGGACTTCAAACTGGATCGTCGCTTTTATTTCCTTACTTCTCTTTTCGTAAGTAGATTTTCTATTTTCGTCAAATTTCTTTTTTTCCTCAGATGAGAATTGTGGTTTTTGCCTTTGCAAATTTTCCAGTTGGTTTTCAGTTATCAGTGGAGATGCAAATTTTTGCTTTGCGATATGCGAAAGTGATGATGTCACAGATGGATTATGAGCGACCAATGAGGCGATAGATGATGACGCAACAGCCGGCCCGGCCGTTGCCATGACGATGATGCAAAGTTACAATTTGTAACTTTGCTAAGTTATGAAAAATAGGGAAAATATAAAGATCGATGAAATTTTACAAGAGATGGCTTGAAATGATGCTTGAATAAAGGCGAATAAGATTATATAATTTAAATTTAAGTAAAGTTGATTTAAAGGGATGAAAGAAGCGAAAGATGCGGAGCTCGCGCGACGCGTGGCCGCACGGCTATATATATATATATATATATATATATATATATATATATATATATATATATATATATATATATATATATAGCAACACCGCGAAGTCATATTTAAATCTAGAATAAACGGAGACTTTTTAATATCCTCATGTACCAAGAAGGGCGACTTGAAAAATGTTGTTTGTCATGAAAGTGGGGCGGCATCACGAGTTGAATGCATCAAGACCCATGATTACAGCGATAATGGGGAAAAGATCTGTCCAATAGCATTACGTATTTACTGGCCAATCGGAGGTCTCCCTCGTCCAAGCACTAATCCTGTCTGATTGGGACTTTCAGCCATCTACTCTTTGGCGCTTAATCCCTTTTTTTTAAAATTTAACCCGTAATTTAGATTGAGTCGGAAACGCTAGTTGATTGGGCTGTTTAACGAAACGCTTTTAAGTGTTTTGTCTTAATCAGAAAAATAAACAAAGATACACCACAAGTAAACGCGACATTTTTAAAAATTAAAATAATTCCAAAAGCTTTTGCGTGAGCTTACGAATGGCTTGTTCGACAGCATCTGTAATTTACTAAATGTAGCCGCTCTATATTATAGCCTTTTGTTAGTGTGTCAACCAGCAATTCCTATGATCACGGAAATTTGTGAAGTTATTTCTTTACATAAAGATAATGGAAGCTATCCAAGCTCTCTCCTGTTCTTTGCATTTATCGGGTATGTTTATAATTCTTTCATATAAATGTTTCATTTTCCCTATTCTAAATACACAAGGTACAGCTAATGATGATCATGGTCTTTTATTAAAAGTACTCCACATATCAGCACATAAATGAAAAATTTTAATTTGTGGTTTGAGATATCAGAGGTACGTTTAGTGATTTTTATTCACTGAGATTTCCCATCATGAACTTGTGAAAGAATTGGAGCTATTGAAATTATTAGTTTCAGTCCCTGGTTGGCGAAGTGAGAAGCAACGCTATTTTATATATTTTTCTATTATATTTTATTCCTATATATATATAAAAGTCAGTTAATGTATATATATGTTGTAATATATTTTAATATATATTTGATATCCCTATGTAATATAGTTATATTGTAACAGCCTAAATTGTATGCACAATCTAACTCGCCAGTTTGGCCATCATGTAACACAAAATGGAATTATAAAGTTTGATTGAGAGACAGCTGGCGCCTAGACAGGAGAAAGGTCTCCGATTACACAGTCAGTCCGTAAACAATAGTCGGATTACCAACAGTTCTTTGATTCTTAAATAGATCAGTCCCTCCTACACCGGCGCCGGCCTCTCGTTCCCTCTCTGAGGTGACATCCAACATGCCTCGTCTTTTTGTGCTACCCCATTCACGCCTGAAACCACTCTGACCACTGTGGCCACCACGACTGCATCTAACCAACCATACCACGCTACATATATATTGTAATATATTACAATATATACCTATATCCCCATGTGTTATATAGTTATAGTGTAATTACCAAAACGACAAAAATAAAATTCGATTGAGTGACAGCCGGCGCCAGGAGAGGAAAAGATCCGAAAACATGTCGGGGTACCAGGTGTGCCCCCTTTTAGCTCAAACAGTTCAGTCCGCTTTGAGACACGATGATTGACTGACCCCTCTCTACAGACCTGCCTTGATCGGCGTCGCCTTCACTTACTTTCTCGTCATCTCTGTGGTGACATCCAACATGCCTTACCATTTTGTGCAATCCTAATCACGCCTGAAACCACTCCGAACATTGTGGCCACCACGACTGCAACCAACATGCCACACTACATTTATCCAACAGGATAGCAAAACACATTACAACAGAGATTCGACAGGATGACCATGGACAAGAACCAGTCCCCATCGGAGGTAGATCAGAACGACGAGAGAGTGGAGCTTTCCTCCGCCCCAATCACTCTGGAGAACCTGGTAACCCGGCTCTCAATTGCCTTACAAAACCTCCGCCCAAAGGCCCATCAAGACCTAGAGATGCCCAAGTATGACGGTACGTATCCAGCACAAAGCTTCTTTGAGATCTACGACAACCAAGCGGACCGAGCTGGATTCTCCGTGTCCGAGAAACTAGACAGATTGCCGTTGTTCCTGGTCCAACAGCCCGTGCAATACTTCCGCCAGCTCCAACTGGACTCCTTACACTACATCCAGGCGAGGCAGACCTTGCTGGATCTCTACCCCTCGACCAGCGAAGCCACCTATTCGAAATACTTCGCCCTGCGCCTACATGGTCAGTCCCTGGAAGAATATTACCGCACAAAGACCGCCATGGGACTACAACTAGGCCTGCCCCAGTAAGCTATCTTGGAAACCTTGACAGAAGGACTACCCTTCGGTGACCAACGGTTGTTAAGGATCATACCGCCAACCTCCCTAACCGAGTGGTATGAAAGAGTAGCAAGGATTCGGGAATATATCCAGCCCACCACACGCCAAGCGAGCAGTGGTCCACCGGTCACCGTCCACGGTGCAACCAGCCTGCCATCTTCACTATGTCGGCACTGTGGCCAGAACCATTGCAACAACCAATGTCGTAAACAATCATTCGCCGCCGACAATACTCTCCTCCACCAGGTGCAGACCCCTGAGCAGAGGTTTTCTCTCCGGGTTGCGCAAATCCGTTTCATCGCGCAAGCTATCACAAAATGTCGCACCATCCCAAGTCTTAATTGAACAGACTTTCCAAGTCCCAATTGAGCAGACTTCCCAAGTCCCAATTGAGCAGACTTCCCAAGTCCCAATTGAACAGACTTTGCAAGTCCCAATTGCACATACTTCCCAAGATCACACTACCCCTGATCCACATGAGCTGAATGTGAAAAATGAGATATCCAAGAACCCTCAACGTTACCACCGCCTACTGTTAGAGGACACAGACGTCGCCCTCAGTGATTATAGCACGCCGGACAAGCGAGACAGCTCGAGCCCCAATCTCAGTGAGGATAAGTGCTACGAGAGCGTTGATGAATACGAGCTAAACCATTCCGACAGTATTAGAGTAATGCAAAACCCCACTGGAACAATTTCTTCCAACAACGTCGTCCCCTGCCAGTCTACGCCACCATGAGTGGATCAAGCCGCCTACGTCCCGCGGACTCGTCTACACGCCATGTACGGCAACCAAATTCCGCCTCGGGACTTTCCAACATGAACCAAGGTTCAATCTGCGACCCCCTCCAAGTCTTTAACACAACTCAAGGTCCCAACTTCGAAACCCGACAGAAGCCCATCAACAGTGAGTTTTAAACTTTATTTTGATTTCGTCCGTTTACATTTTTGTTTGTTTATATATCACATCCATGTTAGCCCACTTTTAGCATAGTTTATGCTCTAAATAACTTATCTAATATCAATTTCAAATCACCGAACCATAATACATCCATTATATAATCAAATTCCGCAAAATCATTTTTTAATCCATTTACACCATTACCTGTAAACCTCTAAAAAAAGTTTTGATATCTTTCCATTTTCTTATTCCATTGATGATCTTCGTCACCTTATCAACAATCATTTTTTTAAAACAATTTTCAAATATAAATTAACAAAATTTCAAGATAATTACTAGTTAATCATCTATCCTTCTCCAATAAAAGTTAAATATAACGCGGGGCCGTCCAATTCACCCAAAGGTTAGGTCACTGCCTGCCAACGTCTACACATCCCTTCTACCAATTTATTTCAGGCGTAAAAAATCTACACTCGCTTCCCACTTGGCGATATGTTTTTTTCTCGCTCACAAGTAAACACCAACGCATTTATTCCAATAAAACGCAATCATTTCACACAAACAAAGCCAATCTCGAGCCACACAAACTCCAGTATATAATATATCACTCATTAAACGCACCACATCACCAACATTCACAGAATATCGTTGTAGGTTCGTACAACCACCGCCTATGACTTCAGTAAACTTGTGGTTCATGATGAATTAGGTTATATTTTACACCAACACAAAGACTTCATGTGACACCTTTCCATTTACAATTTTTTTCGCACGTGTCACAGCGACTCGACAAAACATTTTTTTTCACTTTTACCAGGCTACATTATGCCTTAATTTTTCCTGTGACATATTTTTTTTTCCTTACTCGAAAGCGTGTCCACGTCACCTAACACATCGTGAACAATACTTTTACTAAGTCAAGAATAATGTCAAAGTACACACTGACCTACGAACACCAGATAACTACTTTTCCCATGCCATAATCATATAGCACACCACACACATCACTCCTACGATGGCACACTTATCTATTCCACTGTCTATAGTTGCTATGCCGTCGTATTACTTTACCTACTTCCTTTTTTTCCAACCACCACACGAGCACATTCACTTTCACCTGGCCCATCATTACCATGGCAGTTACATGCCTCACATCAACGAGCGAAAAATGAAACCGGAGCTATAGTACCACTGTTCAACCATTCCTCAGCACTATTACATAAGAACACACACACATGACAAGCATCCACGCTGAAACTGTAACAGTTAATTTATATATAGTCTTCTGACAATATACACTGCGTGACATTGAGAATGGAACACCAAGAAATAGTGGCCAGAAAGTGATGAAACTCGGCAGACAGAGAGAGACAGGGACGAACAATAAGTGATCTTTATTTCAAAATGATAGTCATAATACAGAGCGAGAACGGCGTCGGCCTAGTAGCAAGTAGGACCACCGCGGACGACGATGCACGCAGCAACACGTCTAGGTAGAGAGTCAATCAGAGTACGGATGGCGTCCTGAGGGATGGCTCTCCATTCCCTCTCAACCATTTGCCACAGTTCGTCTTCTGAACGCGGCTGTGGCAAGGCATGCAAACGGCGTCCAATGATGTCCCAGACGTGCTAGATTGGTGAGAGATCAGGAGAGTACGGTGGCCAGAGAAGCATTGTTGGCTAATGCGAGCAGTGTGCGGTCGGGCGTTATCCTGCTGATAAAGGGCATTGGGTACCCCCTGAAGGTAGGGGAGTGTCACCGGTCGCAGCACATCATCAACGTATCGTTGAGCCGTCATAGTGCCATGAATACGAAGTAAAGGTGACCTGGAATCATACGCGATTGCGCCCCAAACCATGATTCCACGTTGTCACACGGTGGGGCGTTCCACAATTGCTGCCGGATTGGACCTTTCTCCACGTCGACGCCACACGCGTACACGGCGACTATCACTGGACAAGCAGAAACGCGACTCATCTGAGAACACGACCCTGTGCCATTCCGTCATTCACGTCGATCTAGCCCGGCACCATTCCTAACGTTGGCGCCTATACGGTGGGGTCAATGGCAGTCTTCTTAGCGGACGGCATGAGTGCAAGCCATTAGCAACCAATCGACGGGAAATTGTTCTGGTCGAGATGGAATGATCTAGGGTGTCTTGCACATGTTGCAGGATGGCGGTACAAGTGGCTTGTGGGGCCGCCACTGCTTGTCGAAGGATACGCCGATCCACGCGTGCTGACGTCACTCTGGTTGCACCGACATTCCTATAAATTGCCACATTTCCTTGTTCCAACCATCTTCTCCACAGTCGGTGCACCGTGGACGCACCAAGGTGTGTATCAGCTGCGATTTGACGTATGGACCAACCTGCCCTTTTCAGTCCGATCACCATGCCCCTCGTAAAAGCGTCTGTCTGCTTGAACTGCCTCCGTTTACGATGACCTGGCATTCTCTGTTATTACACGTGTCTTTTGACACAAGAACAAAATTTCTACAATGATTTTCCTTGAAGAAATAACGACACGAATACTGTCCTTTCTGCAAGTTCCTTCCCTTATATCTTACTCCATGTGCGCACGAGGGCTGCGCATTTTACATCATTTGCATAACTCGGTTAGGCGCGTCTACCCTGAAATTTGCATAATTTTCTGGCCACTATTTCTTGGTGTTCCATTTTCAATGTCACGCAGTGTATATATGTAATATTGTTGCAAATGATCCTACCGACGTATGGATAAACTGGCAGTCGTTTACGTGAGGCGAGTGTTGATGTTCTTCCCACACGCGGACAACAAGAAGCAGAGGCAGGGCTAGATGTTAGCACCGAGAGTGATCGGGGACAGCCCACGGGACAGAGGTAGAGGCCATGATACAAACTTGGATGCCTATCACCTAGACATAGAGAGAGACCGATAGAGACAGGAGCGGTCTGCCGATGGCCACACCTTAGAACCTACTGCCGATCCCCTGCCAAAACTTGTCCTGTTTACTGGGGTCGTCTATCAAAGGTCCCTGGAGAGGGCCCCATCTGGGGCTATTTCCTCCCTCTCTCTCTGCCCCCAGCTGACTGACCACTCTTTGGCTTTTTATTTTGACGTCACCATTTTTATTTTAAATACAAATATGGGGGTGTACATGTTATATTAATAAAGATATAGCATATATACAAAATATGGGGGTGGTAGCAAATAGAAACTGTACATTTTAATAGAAGGGTAGGATCTTATAAGGTATCGGCTCTAACTATTTGGAAGATATGTGACATATACTAAAAGTTTCATTATTATGCAGTTTAAAATATACGATATATATATATGGTAATATGAAGCGGGGAGAGAAATAAGGACATCACAAGTTAGTAGAGGAACCCAGCCACTAGAGAGAGACGGGACTGACACAGCCGGGTGACTGTTCGTGTCGCACCACAATTCCTAACTGTCTTAATAGTCCCGAGGTGTTAACTAACGGGTCCCAGTTGTCGCTCCATGGAATGTCGCTGGTGTCTCAAGTGACCGGACTCTTCCGTCCGGTCTCTATCTGGATTGCCTGTAGGTTGGCTTTATTTGTTGAATACAATGTACATGTAAAAGGGGAGGTTTTTATACTACAGCATCCTGCCTGTTTGAAAAAATTGACATATGGCTGACATGGAGGCAAGAGGGAAAATTTTCATAAAATGGGTAATATGTAAACAATGAAAAATATTTAAAATAGAATTGTAATTAAGATATCATATATAAAAGTAATTGTCGCTGAAAACATGTGCTGAATGTAGAATGTATGAGAGAGTTGGAAGGAAAAATAAACCATTATAAGATATAACTGAGAGAAATAATGTAAGATAGGATGAGCAAAGGATAAATGAGCCTACATAGTCATAGTTTAAAAACGAAGAAAATGTGCACATCATAATGTGGGTCGGACAAGATTAGCTTACGAGCATCTACAGACATGATCATGAGAGAAACAACCACGGGCGTTGATGCATGCTGAGAGACAAATAGGTTTGATTTAGATACGACCCTTCAAAGGTGCCTGGACCATGATTATATGGGAACATATCAAATAACAAATGGGACGCGGTTTGAATTGATGGGTTGGATAGCAGAAGGAACTTTAAACGATGGACACGTGTGAAAGAATTGTCACGCGTGGGTCAGAAGCTCTCTGAAAGAATCATCTAAAAATATATAACCAATTAAAAGGTTCAGGGTGTTTCGTGTAAAAATGAGCAAAGTATGAAAATCTGGTAAAATGGAAAAGTTCTCAAAATAAGGTAAATGTTAAAATATAAAAATTTAGAAATGTAAACAATTTGACAAACGGTCGTATTTACAAAGTTATAAAGAGAGAAAGCATATATAAATGAGATACCTATTGATAGCATTACAAATATTGGATATATACAAATAAGCAAGCATAATTGTATAGGGTAGGTATATTTCAAAATAAACTGTAAAAGAACATAACATTTCAAAATATAAAAAATTGAGTAAAAGAAAAAAAAAAAGGATAAAATCTTGCAGGCTAAGATATTATATAGAATATCATTTAAAATAAAGATACAATTTTTGCGATTACATAAGTAGCTGTGAAATAACTTACAGTACAAGTATCTGTGTGCCATGAAGTAATAAGTCTGGTTGTATCGATGTTGATTCAGGGGGCACCACTTTATCGGTAAGCGAGGTTTGTAGAGAACATGTCGTCCTAAAAACGGCCGATGTGGACTGGCAGAGGTGCAGGTACTGTTCCTTGTGGCTGTGGTACCTTGTACTTTAGTGGCAGTATTGCTGCTTCTGGGAGAGTTTAATTGTCCGTTTTGTCTCTTACTTCGATTAATACAAAACCTTTTCAAAGGTTGTTCTTGAGCAATCTCATTTTTCACAGATACTGACGACATTTGAACGCAGGCAGAGTTTACAGTGGTTATAGCAGTCCTCTGTACATCCAGTGGGCCTAAAGATCTAAGCCTGCGCTTCGAACGTGGTCTATTGTTTGTGACAGGAATAGAGGCGTGAATATCCAAAGGAATTGAGTTCAAAGCAATATTCATGTCAATATTCTGTCAGGTCTGGTGGAGTCAGGTCTTGATGCTCGAATGTTGGAGGAGGTGGACTGTTGGCGGTGCAGGTACTGTGGACTTGTAATGTGGGATTAGGCAAGTGCGCGGGAGAATGTAAAGGCTATGACGTCTTAGGAGGGCAAGCGGTTTGACTATGACGAGTGTCTCGTTCCGCTCTTTGCACCGCGGGTATACGCTGGCACTGGCAGTTCCAATTTCGTCCACCACAAAACCTCCAGAGTGAAGGAGGTAGAACAGCGGCTTGTCGCGAGGTCTGCTGGGAATCGCGCTGGAGAAAGGCTGCTGAGTGCAAGGAAGGATAGTGTCGTATCCTGGCCGCATTGTTTTCAGGCCATCTAATTTGGCGGGTCATTTCCAGTCATTCTGGAGCGTTCACGGGCCTGAATACCTTCATCAAGTTGCGTTATTGCCGCGGTAGGCCGTCAGTGAGACCGTCTATGACGGTAGAGGTGGGAAGACCTAGCTCGGCTCCCAGCGCTATCTTCTTCCTGTAGTAGGATTCACAAATTGTTAGAGGAACCCAGGCAACCAGAGAGAGACGGGACTGGCACAGCCGGGCGGCCGTTCGTGTCGCACCACAATCCCCAACTGTCTCAATTATCCCGAGGTGTTAAATAACGGACCCCAGTGGTCGCCCCTTGAAATGTCGCTGGTGTCTCAAGTGACCGGACTTTACCCGCCCGTCTCTGTGTGGGCTGTCTGTAGTTTGGCTTTATTGGTTGAATACAATGTACATGTAGAAGGGGAGGTTTTTATACTACATACATATATATTTTTTTGAAAATAGAGCAATCCATAGATAAAACTTTGATTAAAAAGGCATATATTGGATAAAAAAATTATTTATTTTACCAATATTTCAGCTGGCTGAACGCCAACCTTTATCAAGGTGTTATAACATTTTAAAGTGTGTCAACAACAAACTCAGCGCCACATAACGTCAACAGCATTAAGTTTTTAAAATATTTTGTTATATTCAATGGGGAGAAAAATTTGAAAAATAAATTTATATTATGAATAAAATATTTTTTGTAAAATATGGGTGTGAATATTTTGAAAATTAACAATAACGCCTATTTTATATTTTAAAATTATTTGTACTATGTGTAAAAATATTTTTCGTATAAAAATAAATAAAAATAACAATATATATATAAAAGAAAGTCAAAATGGGATATCATTTTTAAAAAATATTTTCCCATTTTCACTTTCTTTTATATATATTTTGTTATTTTTATTTATTTTTATACGAAAAATATTTTTACACATAGTACAAATAATTTTAAAATATAAAATAGGCGTTATTGTTAATTTTCAAAATATTCACACCCATATTTTACAAAAAATATTTTATTCATAATATAAATTTATTTTTCAAATTTTTCTCCCCATTGAATATAACAAAATATTTTAAAAACTTAATGCTGTTGACGTTATGTGGCGCTGAGTTTGTTGTTGACACACTTTAAAATGTTATAACACCTTGATAAAGGTTGGCGTTCAGCCAGCTGAAATATTGGTAAAATAAATAATTTTTTGATCCAATATATGCCTTTTTAATTATACATATATATATTGTAACGTTTTTGTGTTAAATGTTGTAATGTTAAAATATATTTTTACATTGTTTATTTAATTTGTTGTTGTTTTATAATCATGAAGATGCAAATTACATTGTTGTTGTTATTTATTATAGTTTTTTTATATAAAACTAGCGGACGTACCCGGCTTCGCCCGGGTTTTACCCGAGTAAAAGTTTGTCTAACGAATCTCTCGATAAAGTGAACATTTTTTCCCGGTCCCTTGAAAAATACTCGATAAGTTGAATAAAATCAATATTAATTGGTTCCCTCGGTAATTGGAAGTTAAAGGAATAGTATCTTGCCTTTGAATTGTATCATTATTCTTGTCTCAAATAAATTGCCGTGCCATCCTGAATTTTGTCTTTCCTAATTATCTACATTACAAAATCATCGTATCATCATGATAATATTTAGAGCAGATTGTTGAATTATAACAGATAAATTAGAATATTTATCTTGATTATTTCTAGGCGAAAAGTTATTTCAAAAATTTTATTTGCTAGAAACCTTCCCAGTACTATACTAAATAACTTCCCAAAGTTTCATGGCGATCCAATGAGTGGTTTGGTCAGGCATAAAGGACAAACAAACAAACAGACACACATACATTCATTTTTATATATATAGATTACATTACATGTGATGATGATAACATAAATGACTTTTTAAATTAATATACAAAATTCTTAGAAAAAAAAAGAAATATTTAATTATAAAATTCACAAACGTGACATATCCCTCGGCTTGAAGGATTTATTTTCGTAAAATAAATGGCTTTAGTTGTGAAACGTGAACTTTAACTAAGGAGGAATTTTCTCTTGACAATTCGCATGTAAAACTTCATATCATTCTTGATATTCGAAATGGACCTTCATACTTTGGTGATGTTTTGACCATGCTTGGTTCATTAAAACAATTTTACGAAGGACCAAATCTCCAACTTTGAATGTTGATGCTGGATGTCTTGCATCATGACTTGCTTTCCACTTTTCCCTATGCTTTCTGCTATTTTCAATTGTCATCTTTCTTGCTTCTTTCACTGTGCAATGTGGCAGTGTTGGGCAAATATTAATTAAAATGATTTATTAAAGATTAACAATTGATTAATTGTTAATTGTAATTTTCACAATTAACAATTAATCAATTGTTAATTGTATTTTTACAATTAACAATTAATTAATCTAACAAATAAAAAAATTACTGGTGCATAATAAACTGGTATATAATATACTGTACAGGCCTGCGTGTGGGACGTGGACGCAGGTACAATATAACTATTGAACTATTTAAATACACATGTTAGCAACAAATAAAAGACTGATGCAAATGATCATCAATAACTTTAATTAAGCATGATTAGATAGACAATGATAATTTATAATTTCTTGTAATAATTTAAATTACATTTCAGTACCACTCTCTTCTCGAACATGCTGTCCGACAATTTGTGACTCTTTGGCAGATTTGTCATTGTCGCAAAAGAAAAAAAGGCGTTCAACTGCAGCTGACGATGGTAAAGGTGTGTTGTATTTAATAAAAACACTTTTTATCTCAGGATATCTATTGAGTAGTTGCAAATCTTGGCTTTCCTCTGCAAAAAAATGCAGCATCAAAAGTTCTGCTTTATTCATTTATTCATTGGTGCATCGGAGGAGCATCCGTTTTTTTCTGAGATTGAACTATCGGAGTCAGAGTCAAAATTGAAAAAAAGGTTTTCTTTGGTAATTTTTGTTGTTGCCACTGTTGCTACTATATTTCCACTAATTTTTTCGGAAATGCAGGTCTTGAAAACTTTTAGAATCTTGGTACGATCCACGGGCTCAAAACAAGTCAACCATTTATTTTTGAATCTTGGGTAGGATAATGCCGCAATAGCCGCTATTTCAGCTTCAGGAGTGGTGACGTCAAGCAATTTTTCAAATCTCTTCTCTACACTCTCTCTGTATGCCTTGACCAACGGATTGCAAAAGGAAAAGTTGTTTTTCTTTTCAATTTTTAGCAATTTTTTTCTCAGCGCAAGAAGGCACGGCAGAACTATCCCATAATATGCGTTAGTCTCACTCTGCATTATGTCGAGGGCTTCTGCCACTGGCGAAGTGCACGTCAAATACTCTTGTATGTATTCGAATTCGTTGTCTTTGATAGCATTTTTTATGTTTAATAATCTATGTAAGAGTAAGCTTTTTTCTTTAATATCGAAAATTTGCTGGAGGGCATCAAAAAGCTATTCCATCTGGTCTCACCAGGTCGACTTAACGTGTGTCCTAACACATTCTGCATTATTTCAGCACTCTTTGGTCGTCCTGCAGCCTTCCACAAAGCATTACATTTCTTCATGATTGCAGCATGCATTTGCGACAGAGGGGTGTCTTGCTCGCTTTAAAGTTTGTTCGCGTCCGTAGTTGCGCAAAGGCTTAACGTATGCGCACAGCATCGTAAATGGGCAGGAAGTAAATGCTCAGGATCTTCTAAATTTGATGATTCGTCGTCTTCAACATCTGATTCAGAAAAGGCTTCTGTTGGCTGAGAGTCTGGCATAACTTCATCAACAATATTTATATTGGTCAATTTGACATCGAACATTTTGAAAGCTTTTACGAAATTGCTGCCATTATTCGTCACCGATGCAACAATTTTATTCGTATTGAGGTCGAAATGATCGTTAATTTCTTGAATTATATCGGATAGTCGATTGTAGCTGTGGACGCCTTTGAATCGTTGACAAGCTAACGCCACTGTAACTCTGCGTAGATCATTTGTGATCCAGTGCGCTGTAACTCCTATAAAACTTCTCTTTTTACTGGACCAAATATCTATTTCTGTGCACACATAGGAAGCTTCTTTTAGTTTCGACTTTATCTTAGCTACTTGCGTTTCATAGTGGTTTTCTATACGACGTCCTAGTGAACGTCGACTCATTAGTTAGCCCCATTTCAGATATTTCCAAGTCCGTGAATATTTTTGAAAAATATGGATCTTCCACTGCACGTAATGGGATCATGGAATGTATAAAATATTTCATAATATTTTCATCGAATTGTTCTTGTGTAATTTTATTCTCATTTGACTTCTCAGTTTTTACCTCGGATTTCTTTTTTTTTTACATATCTTTTGTACTCTACAATGCATTCTTGCCCGTGTTTTCGCTTCAGGTGACTCAAAAAGTTTGACGTACAATTATGATATCCTTTAATTTTAGTTAATACATCTCTTGGACATTTCATACAAAGCGCTGTGATTTTATTACCAGTGGACTTTTCAAGCAAGGATTTGAAATATGTTCCATCTAGCAAGTAAAGCCGCGCTTGCGAAGACGAACACTCGGCGGTGTCAGTTGGTGGCACAGGCGAAGATGTTTCTAATGACTCATTAATGTCCGAAACCGAAAAAGTCACTGGAATGTTACTGTCTTCTACCATTTCGTTTATCGACGCCATTTTATTTCACTAGTCTAGAACAATGTATTCTTAACCAAAACAAACATTCACGTATGTAAAAGGCTTAACTTGACAAGAATAGTTCATCAATGAGAAGGATTGATTTTTTTTATGCAGTGTAATTTTTTAAACCTTTCACATTGAATCTGTTATTTTTATTTATTCTGTATTAATACATATTTAATTGTTAGTTTTAATTGTTTCATGAAACAATTTTAAAAATTAATTGCAATTAATTTAATTGCAATTGATTTAATTGCAATTGATTTAATTGAAAAATTAATTGCAATTGATTTAATTGCAATTAATTTATTAGAAATTAATTTCTTAGTCAATTAACAATTTAATTGAAAAATTAATTGCAATTGATTTAATTGCAATTAATTTATTAGAAATTAATTTCTTAGTCAATTAACAATTTAATTGAAAAATAATTTTTTGATGCCAAACACTGCAATGTGGTAAATCAGAAAATTCTGGGATTGAAAAGTCACCAAAAAGTAGAAAGTTTGGTTAAAATCCAGTGACATCATGGGGTGGCTATTGTAGTCTCTCATATTTTTGCCAGTAATGAAAAACATTTTAGTCTTGGATTCTCCTGAAGTTTGTTCTCAGTTTTTCGAGAATAGTGTCATTTACTTTTTCACATAATCCATTACTTTGTGGATTATATGGTGTCGAATAGGTGTGTTGAACCTGATGCTCATTTAAAAACTTGTTATATTCTTTTGATGTAAAATTCTTTCCATTGTCAATTAAAATACACTTGATTTGTGGTACAGTTTTGATGATTTTGTCTAAACAATGAATTACCTTTTGAGAAGTATTTGTAACTGTAGGGAAAGCCCAAACAAATCTTGTGAGGTGATCAACTACTACTTGAATATATTTGTGCTTTGTTTCATTTGCAGCTGAACCTAGAACAATAGTATATAAATTGATATAAATATAAATTCCTAGTGGTTTCAGATCAGAGTTTGGGGTAACACATATTCTCCAATGAATGGTTTTTTGGCACTTAGTTATTGACATATTTTACATGAGCGAACATACTCTTTGATGCATTTGATAGCATTCGGCCACCAATAAAATGATGTTATCAATCTTACTGTCTCGTTAATTGAAGGATGAGAATAATTATCATGACATTCCTCGAGAATTTCTTCTTGAAATGATTCCGGAACAACTGCTTTTAGAACTCCACTATGATTCACCATAATGAGATCTTGATGAATATGAGAATTCTTTACAAAGCTGAGATCCGCATTTTGTTGGTGTAATCTAAGATTGGGGATTGATATGTGAAATGAGACTGGTGATCTTGAAAATGCATCGACATGCGTTTGTTTTGATCCTGATCTGTGAACTATTTTCATTGACCTAGTCGACAATTCAAAAATCCATCTTAGAAATTTCACTTTTGGTTTCTTTATCTTGAAGAGCCATTCTAGAGCTGGATGATCTGTAATAACATCAAATGTGTTGTTCTCAAGATAAACTTCAAAGTATTCAACAGATTGAACTACAGCAAAATATTCCAACTCAAAAGCAGAATAGTTCTATTGTTGCGGTAGAACTTTTCTTGAATAATAGGAATTTACATGTTCTTGGTTATCACTTCCAATATGAGCTAAAATAGCACCAATTCCAAGTTTAGATGCATCTGTGTAAAGCTTACATGGCAATGAAGGATCATATGTAGTAAGAACTGGGTTTGTAGATAAATGGAACTTTAGTTTCTGAAATGATTTGTCAACTTCACTTGTCCATTTGAATAACTTATTTTTTCATGTCAGGCTTGTTAAAGGATCTGCAATTTCACTAAACTTAGGAATAAATTTCCTGTAGTAACTTGCTAAAGCCAAATATTGCCATACTCTTTCCACTGTATTAGGCTGAGGAAACTCATTTATTGCCTTTGTTTTTCAAGGTCAGGTTTAATCTTGTTGTGTTCTATGATAAGTCCTAAATATCTTATTTCTTGTTTTTCAAATGAACATTTCTTCAACTTGAGTTTTTTTTTGTTCAGAAGGGCGATGAGTTTTAGCAGATATAGAAAAACATTTATTTTCTTTAAAATACACAGCTTTATCTTTTTTTCAATTATTAATTCAATTTTTCCCCTGCTATCTCAAGTCCAATAAGCAATGGATAGCTAAGGTTTTCCACTACCTGAAGTTTACACTTGATTAGTTTAGAATGGATTTTCAAAGTTACCTCCACTGAACCTAATGTAAAAGTTTAACCGTTCACCAGTTTAATTTTAATTATATCATTTTTGTTCAATTTCAAATTAAGTTGTTTTGAAAGTGACCAACTTATCAATGAAATAGTGGAGCCAGTATCAATAAAAGGTGAAATGAGCATATCATTAAGTGAAACTTTAACATTAACAAATTTATATGGATTGATAATATTTGATATGCAAAATTATTCAGCAGTTGGTTGTTCAGTATCTGTGGTAGTTGGTTGATGTCTCTGCTGGTTAACTTTATAATTTGGATCAGAATACTTATAGACATTTACAAGGTAGGTCCAATAAATAATGAGACCGGTCAAAAACAAAGAAAAAATGAAATGATATATATATATTTTTAAAGTCTATTAAATAAATAGAAAGCTTCAGCTACACTGCGGTATATCACATCACGTGATTGCGCGCGCAGTCGATAAATTGTAAGCTTGTAAAAAGAACGCCTTGCATAACAACTTCTTTTTTTCGCGCTTTTAAATCCTTTTATTTTAAGTAAAACTTACTTGTGATAATAATTATAACATACATATATTGAATATTGAATGCATATAAGTGAATGATCTACATTAATATTAACAGCGATACTGACTTCAACTGGAAAAAGCAATGTAAATACTAGTTTTCCTTGATGGCAATGACGCAATTAACATAAGTCACATTATTTATTTATCTGGATTCACTAATACTAACTTAACTTCCTTTAATATAGATAATAAATATTTAATTATAGGTAAATATTTTGAAATCTCATAACATTCATAAGGAATAATATCACATTAATTAGGTTTATTTATCTGCTATTATAAATATATCCAAAGGAATTTTTCCCCTCTTCTTTTTTTTCTTATAATTGTGTTAAAACAAATAATAACTAATCTTTTAAAACAAAATTCTATCTACACTAATAGAAACTAATAAATTCAATATTCTGAGACACCAATACCATAGCTTTATTTATGCATTTTCCCTAATTTTGCATTCTTTGATCCTTTAAATTGGTACGATAATTTTAGTTTAGATTTTTTTTTATTTCTCCTCATAGCATATCAATTATCTGTGCTTGATTAATCTTTATAAAGAGAGGTATAGAGAATTAACAATCAATCTAAATGATATGAAGCACCAAAACTTAAATTCCTATACTTCCTTATTTATCAGAAATAACAGGTATTGACCCGCATATATAATACTCATATTGAAAAAGTACAAATAGGGTTATATATAGAACTAGACGAATGACCCCGGCAACGCCCGGGTTTACACGATTAAATGTTTTATTCAAACACATAAAACATAGCAAAATAAAACATAGCAAATATTGCAAGAGCAGTTATTTTAAACGGCGAATTAGATCAGTTATAGCAAAAAATGAAAACATATATGTAAATATGTGAAATAGTTATAAATTAGAAAATCTGTAAATATAGTTAAGGACTTGCATTGTAATTAAGAAAAAGCTTCTCTCGCTGGCGGGCGGTCGCCGACAGCCATGCCCGCGCACAGGGAAGTCACGTGCTCGCCGGCAGCCAACGGGTGCGCGCCGCCGGCAGATCGCCCGCGTTCTAGAGGGCGCTGCTCGTGAGCTAAGTTGAATAATTTGAATATATAGTTTTAATAATTGATTTATATATTTTTTAAAATAGCCTATCGTCATCCCCGTTATTTTTTACCTATGTATGGAAATTTTGGTTTGAATTAGTGAACTACTGCGAAATTGTATACAGGTCATACAAACCAACAAACAAACAGACAAACATACAAACATTCATTTTTATATATATAGATATACGGGACCGTTAGGACTGATCCATGTAGATGGTGATGTGAGTTATTACAGTACAGCATTTTTACCATCTTCAGACAAGGGATTTAGTTCTTTAGCTGATGAGGCTGACTTTTCTGTTTTTGGGTTGACGCACACTGTTGACTTTTTTAAATTTAGACATATATTATTGTAGTTCTAATATTTTACTATTCTCTTGTACTTCTAATATCTTATTTTTCTCCTGCAGTCCTATTAATTAGAGTGAATAAACACAATTTGGATTATATTTTGAACCTACCAACATCAGGCAAAGGATCTACTTCTTTGTCTTTTGACGTCAGCTTTCCTGTTCCCAAGTTGACGCACATTGTTAATTGGTTTGGATAGGGATGTATTTTCTTGTAATTGTATTAATTTATTAACTATACTTCTAATATTTTATTATTTTCTTACAGTCCTAATATTTAAAAAGAATAAACACAATTTGAATTATAGTCTGCCCCTACAGGACCGTTAGGACTGATCCATGTAGATTGGTGGTGTGATTTATTACGGTACAGTATTGTTGGCCAGCTTCAAACAAGGGATTTAGTTCTTTGACTGATGAGACTGACTTATTCTGTTACATTGTTGACGCACACTGTTTACTTATTTGGATTGATTCGTATATTCTTGTAGTTCTAATAACGTACAATTCTCTTGTACTTCTAATTTCTTATTATTTTCCTGCAGTCCTAATATTTAGAGTGAAATAACACAATTTGGATTATATTCTGAACCTACCAAAATCAGACAAGGATCTATTTCTCTGTCCTTTGATGTTAGATTTCCTGTTCCTTTGTCGACGCACATTGTTAATTTCTTTGGATAGGGTCATATATTCTTGTATTTGTAATAATCTATTAACTGTATATTTCTAACACCTTAATATTATCTTAGTCCTAATATCTAAAAATAATAAACACAATTTGAATTATAGCTTGACACTAAGGGAAAAATATGTCTTAATCTGATTAGGTTTGGGGATTTGAATACAATGTAGTTTCCATTATCAGACAAAGGATCCAGCCCCAGGCCTATTGAATAATACTTTTCTTCTTCTTTTTTATCACACACTGTTGATCTATTTGGAATAAGTCATATTATCTAATAGTTATAATAATTTATTATCACTCTCTGGCATCTTTTTTTTCCTCACCTGTTCTAATATGTAGAGTGAATAAGCACATTATAGATTATAAATAGTAATTACGGTAAAGGTAGATTTGATCCTATATGTTTTGCCTCTGTTTGTTTCGAATTTACTGAAGTTGCCATAATTAGACAAACGATTCAATCCTTGGTCTGTCGACGCTAACTTCTTTGTTTCATTTTTGACGCATACATCTGATTTGAGTTGATCGAGACATATTAACATATAGTTCTAATATTTTATTATTTTTTCATAGTTTAAAAAATCTTGGAGAGGAAAGGTACATCTTGGATTATAGTTTTGAACTACGTGAATGTAAGTTTAGATACGATTAGGTTGATAGTTTTTGTTATTTCAAAGACAGATTGATTAACTTCATCAGACAAAGGATTTAGTCCTTTGTTCTAATAACTTTAGCTTTCCTGTTTCCATGTTGACACACACAATTTTTTATTTGATTGTTTTAAAAAATATATATCCTTTTCTTAAAGTTCTAATATCTTATTTTCTTCCAGTTTTAAGTTATAAAATGAAAAAATCACATTTTAAATTTAGTTTGAAACTACGGAAAATGATACTTGATCCGTTTCATTAGTTGTTTTTGTTGTATCTGCAGCATAGCTGTTACCCCATTTCCATTCCAATCAATTTTTTTTCTAATTGGTCGAAGAGGTATGGTTTAGCAGTAATGAAGAAGCGGCCGAAACTGCTGCTCAGGTCTTCATCTGAAAAGGCCCACCTGAGTACCATCCTCTATCCATTTGGTCTAACCTTTATGGTTTCAATTTGGTCTAACCTTTAAGGTTTTTATTCCTCCTAATTGGTTCTTTAAATTAATATATTATCTTATATCGTGTCCTCCATATTTACACTAGATTGTTTTTAAAATCTATATATATAAAAATGAATGTATGTGTGTGTGTGTGTCTGTCTGTCCTTTATGCCTGACCAAACCACTCATTGGAACGCCATGAAACTTTGGGAAGTTATTTAGTATAGTACTGGGAAGGTTTCTAGCAAATAAAATTTTTGAAATAACATTTCGCTTTAAAATAATCAAGATAAATATTCTAATTTATCTGTTATAATTCAACAATCTGCTCTAAATATTATCATGATGATACGATGATTTTGTAATGTAGATAATTAGGAAAGACAAAATTCAGGATGACACGGCAATTTATTTGATACAAGAATAATGATACAATTCCAAGGCAAGATACTATTCCTTTAACTTCCAATTACCGAGGGAACCAATTAATATTGATTTTATTCAACTTATCGAGTATTTTTCAAGGGACCGGGAAAAAATGTTCACTTTATTGAGAGATTCGTTAGACAAACCTTTACTCGGGTAAAACCCGGGCGAAGCCGGGTACGTCCATACAAGAATAATGATACAATTCCAAGGCAAGATACTATTCCTTTAACTTCCAATTACCGATAATTCTCTTTCTCTAAATATGTAGTTTAATTTTATATTTGGAAAATTATTATCATTGTTCTGTTTTTGCTCTTTTCTATAAAACTTTATCTTCGCTTATTCCTTTTTCTACCCAGCCTATGACGTTTAACTGATGATGTTTTGCCAGTGTTAATTTTTTCTTTATACTACTATATGCTAATACTTATTTATTACATAAATAAAAACAAACCTCACATGTTATTTATTACATAAATAAAAACAAACCTCACATGTTCAAACTAAATATTAATTTTATTAATTTTGAAATTCTCATAACGGTATTATATATATATATGTACATTTTAAAACATTTTATATTTAATTTTATCTATATTCCATTTCATGATAATTCCTATTTATTTTTGTATATAACCCTATATGGACGTTGTAATAAATTTTATCATTCTCAATCTCTCTCTTCCCTCTCTCTAATAGTTTCACAAATTCTCAATAAAAGTATGTAAAATTCAGAATTTTTAAGTTTTCACGAGAAAACTCTACACTATGAATGCCGGCCAGGCAATATCGATTTTTTTATATTTTATTGTAAAATTTCTTCTTTTTTTTTGAATGAGTTAAATGAAGATTCCGAGCAAGTTGGCACTTCATCTTCATCAAGCTAAAATTTATTCTTCGCAACATGCAGTTTTAGTATAATACATTATGGTTAGCTCTGAAAAAGTAAAATATTTTAGAAGATTTGCCTTTCCTTTAATCTATAAAGCCTAGTACATATCCTGCAAAAAATTAACCACACGCACACAAAGAGATATCTAATATATTCATTTAGATATATAATTTAATGATTGGCCGATGTAACAAGGTTTTTGTCACCGACCTGATTTTGCTAGTTTACAGAGACGGTCGATAGATGGCGTATACCTTTGGCGTTTATTTTGACGGGAGAGGTGACCTTTATTTCTATATATCTATATCCTCTCGGAAAAAGTTTCCACCACAATTTCGTCCATAGAATTGGCCTAGCCACACTTTGGCAAATGCTGAAGATTTCATGAATCCCTCGCGGATTTCGTGAATTCAAAGACCGTCTTGGACTAATAATAACCCGAAACCCCATGGTCAAGAGGTGGACGTTCAGTATTTCCCAAGACTGATGTTGTGGATCCGTAGTAGATACTATTATATCCGATAAATAAAACATAGCTTTTACGACTAGCTTTACGGGAGAGGTGGCTTTCTTTTTATAAATCCATATCTTCCGGGAATATTTCCCCTCAATCACATTTCTTTATTTAAAATGAGAAATTTTAAAAACATTTTTCAGGTACTTTGCAATAAGACAATAAAAAAGAGTAAATTTTAACGCCGCAACAATTTTATTAAAAGAAACAACAAAGGTTTTCTAGCTGGTCCCTTTTATCAGCTAATAGGTTTATTTGGGACTTTATTATTCAGCTGAGGAATGACACCCGAGAAGTCCTATGTAATTCCTTTCAATACCCAGCTCAAGAATTACTTATTACTCTCTCTCTCTTTATTAAAAAAATAATAATAAAATTGCTAAAAAATTTGACCAATAGTACAACTTGGACTAATTAATGGTTATTTTAATATTTAATTGAAACTTGAAAATAACTATTCTGATTTATTTTAAACAATAATAACTGGTGTTGAAACATGGTGCTTTCTTTTGATCACAAACCAAAAAACAATCACTCAAATGGCACACCAAACTCTCCTAGGAAAAAGAAAGTTCGTCTTGACAAGTCTAAAGGAAAAGTAATGCTTGTAGGGTTTTCGATTACCAAGGACTTGTCTATTATGAATTTATTAAAGAGTGGTTTACTATTAATAAACAGGCATACAAAGAAATACTTGTGCGCCTAGGTGATGCGATAAGAATGAAAAGAAACCAACTCTTTAAATCAATACAGTGGAAATTGCTACATGATAATGCCCATGCTCATAGAGCCATTATTGTTCAAGACTATTTAGCCAAACACTCTGTATCTATCTTGCCGCATCCTCCTTACTCTTCTGATATCGCTTCATGTGATTTCTTCTTCTTTCCAAAACTTAAAATGACGTTAAAAGGGAGGCGCTTTTCAACGTCATCAGAAGTAATTGAAAATGCGACGGTGGAGCTGAACAACTTAGAAAATTTGACTTTGAACTAGCATTTCAACAGCTTTTTTCACGCTAGAAAAAAAATGTGTAGATAACCAAGGCTCCTATTTTGAAAAAAATGATGTTAAAATTACTATACTATGAATAAATAATTAGTTTTAAAAATGTTCGGAAATTTTTTGATCCTACCTTGTATTTTAGAAATGAATCAAAAGCAATAATTAAAAAACGTGTTTTAAAACAAATCATTTTTTTGATGATAAATACGGTATCATTTGGAGGCAAAAAAATCCAATATTGCCAAATAAATTAAAAATAAATATATCTATTAATATTTGTAAAATAAAAATACAACGTACATGTGAAGCAATAATAACGAAAATGTTAGTATATAGATCGCTATGTATAGTTAATTATCTTTGGAGGAGTTAGCTTTAAACTTTACAAATGAAAACTCTGTTAGCGTATTATAATACGTATTGTTGTATACGCTAATGGAATAGATGCATATTTATTTCTATTATGAAGTAAAACACATTTGAGGCTACGCACGGAACCATCGATAAATAGACGCCAATCTTCAGAACGGTATTCGTCTATTTTTAAAAGGTGTAGTAAGCCTTTTACATTAGTTCAGTAAACCAGATTTGCATCCTGCTGATAGAAAGGAAGGAACGAACTTTCTCTTGTCCGATAAAATGTTACCATGACATCGTCTTCAAGTTGGCTCATTTTTTTAAATCTTTATGCAATCGGTTCCGCATCTTGCTTTGAAGTCTTAGGTCACCTATTAAATCATTCAGGTTTGGTTGTGAAAAACGTTTTGGACATTTTTGTTCTCCATAGTTCTCACTATCTGAATCATCCAGTTCGATATCTTTTTGTGTGGTGTCTTCTGATTCATTATAAAGAGGATTATTAGCACTGGATAAAAACACTGGGAGGGGACTATTTGAGCTGTGTGGTATTGGAAGTCTAGCTGAATATAGGTCTTTGTATATAAGCTTTTTCTAACCATTCCTCTTAAAGTGTTTCAAGTCTTGTACGCAAAAGTAACGATCATTGTCATGATTTTTTGGCTGTCGCCAAACCATAGGGATTCCAAATATCAGTTGCCTTCCACCTTTTGTCCACAGGCCAGACCTCTGCCCTAGCCGAAAATATAGTCACTTCCTCATCAGCGTGAGCCCTCGTCGGTTGTATCCAGGTCCACCTCATCGACCATGTAGAACAGTAAGAACTCTTCTATCTCCATCTTGCTCTTAGCTCGACTCCTATCTGTTCACGGAAATTTCCTACTACTACTGTGTTTCTTCGTTTGTTGTGTGTGGACATTCCCAAACTTTCCACTCTTCCTCGACCACGACTGCCTGTACTCTGTGAGAACTGTTAAAGGCCCTTCAAGATGCAGAGAGGTACTGGAAAACTCTCCACGCCCTGACTGTCCCTCTCGGTTACTACAGGAGAAACCCTCGGTTATCATATATATGACAACAATTAAAAAAAAAAGCCATGCCACTAACGTGGAGGTACACAAACAACGATTTGCCTTTTACAATTGCTTTCCCACTTTGAAACTGAACTAAATCAGATAAAGAGAGAGGAACTTTAAATCAGAGTATTATCTCAGGATAAAGTATATAACGATATCTAAATATTTGCTACCCACTCGTACGGCGCCTTAAGAAGTATCCAACCGTACAAATCCAAATAGTCTTTGCTCGGTTATTATTTGAGAATCAAATTTTTAGGTGAAAAGTCGCGGCTTTCTTAGGTTGGGGTTGTTTTTCTTTTGACCAAAGCGAAATGCAATGTTGCATTTAAATGCATTCTATCGTATATGAATAGATGTTGATGGGAATATATTGGGCGGCTTGTTTCTTAGCGTTACATCGACGCCGGCCATTCACATGCGCAAAATCACTTCATTCTTTTTTTTTTGTCAATTCATACGTATGGTGCAGCAGATACAAAAACTTCAGCCGCCTTTGGCAGCTTTTTGATGTTTAAAAAGTTGAGTAGATATTTATTGCATGATTTTAAATATGGATTTTGGGTAACGAGGGGTTCTTTAACGAGCTAATATTTTTATTGAACATCGACGAATCACTCACCTTCAGAAGAAATGATATGCGATGGCAACGAGAAGAAGCAGAAAGTGGGTCCAGGGCGCTGGCGCCCCGCTGCTCCGAGTTAGATCTGGCAACACAAGACTGATTTTAAGTCATCAAATTAACAATTTTAAAATATATTTAAAAAATGAAATATAGGTATTTTTATGTGCTATATTTCAAATAAAATTGAGATAAACTTGCTTGATAGGTGATAATAGGGAACTGATAAAAGGTAAATAAAATGTTAGGCCTTTAAAAATTGAGGTTATACATTTCTATAGACGTTCATTCGTGGTTCCAAGATATTCTAAGGGTAATATATATTAATATATATTTTTAAAAGATTCATATATTGGATTTATAATGATATTATTGTACCAATATTTCATGGGGAAATTCGCCTCTCTTTATCGAGGATGTTTGTGTTTTTCACTAAAACATGCGCGCACGCGTAAACCACTCTCGTTCTACAAGGCCAATGAAAGAATTGTATCTTTGATTTAAATATTACATTCAGTATATATACAGCTAACAATTATATATAATATTACAGATCAACACCATTATTATTATTTTGTCTACACATTGTGCTTGAAATAGAGAGATTTATATACAACAGTGTAACCGTAAATAATTGTGTACATACATATTAATTCTAAATTAATGATAAAATTTTGAAAGAAAAATGAATGAGTAAATTAAAATTTTATACATAGTTATTTATAACCAATCGCACACGAGCCATGGTAGGGATTGATCTGACGGGCCCGCTCTTTCTGAAAGATCGGATCAAGACTTGGGCTGTTCTCTTCACCTGTGATGTGTACCGCTGTGTATATTTGGAAATGGTGACATCTCTCAACACAGAAGATTTACTAATGTCCCTTGAGAGATTCATCAAGAGACGAGGACGTCCATCCAACATCTTCAGCGACAACGGATTGAATTTTGTATGAGCCAATAACTTCTTTAAACAAATTGACTGGGAACGCGTTTCTAACGACGGGAAAGTGAAGCGTATTGAATGT
Source organism: Cordylochernes scorpioides (assembly GCA_030710605.1). Classification (NCBI taxonomy): domain Eukaryota; kingdom Metazoa; phylum Arthropoda; class Arachnida; order Pseudoscorpiones; family Chernetidae; genus Cordylochernes; species Cordylochernes scorpioides. The sequence goes on along the minus strand of CP092870.1, from coordinate 42,318,868 downwards.
AAAGTCATCCCACCCACTGCTGCCTGGTGGGGTAGGTGATGGGAGAGATTGATTCGTTCCCTCAAAGATATATTAAAAATAATGCTCGGAACATCAACATTGACATATCAACAATTGATGACCCTGCTGTGTCATGCACAGGCAGTGATGAATGAAAGACCCATTACCTATGTCAGCGACGATCCGAATGATCTTGTGAAAATATCACATTCCATGTTTCTACAAGAACAGACCGATGTCGAGTTTCCCGAGTGCCAGAATATGGGACCCAATCCAACGACACAGAAACTGCGCTATTTGAACAGGCTGAGGGAGGAGTTAAAATCACAATTTAGGAAGGAATATTTGCCCCTCCAGGTCCAGAGAAACAGACACAGACACATTCACAATCCAAACCTCCAGGCTGGGGATGTTTTTCTTGTTGATATGGACAATAAAAAGCGTAACTTCTGGCCATTAGCAGTTATCAAGGAGGTATTATTTAGAAATATGAATAGATTAGTGAAGGTGAGACCCTCAGTAGGAACCATCCTAAGATCTATTCATAAAAAATATCCCTTTTAAATATCATCAATAGCAGCTTCTTCGCGTTTGCTGAATGAAAAAAGGAAAACTGCAAATATTCAGAATAGATCGGGAAGAACAAGTTTTTACACCCAACCGATAAGAATGAATAAATTAAATAAAAACAAATTACAAATTGAAAGAACCCTTTTCGAACATGAATGATAGTGTATTGCAGAAGTTGGATTTAAAAAAAAAGAATCTCTAAACAGGTCTAAAAAAACATAAATGTTTAAAATAAGAATAGGGCAAATTGGAAGACAATTTTTTTAACACGGATATCTCCCTTCGCAGAAGTTGGATTAAAAATAAGCACACTGTCGTGGCTAAGCTGGCTTCTATCAACCCACCGAATCTACGTGACTAGCAAAAGCCACCAATCGATTGTGTTCTTGTTCCATTCCTACTAAGCCATATATCCACCACACAAAGGTCGAAATTAGAGTCAGACACACACAGGCAGGTAAATTATAATTTTTAATCAACAGCAAAGTTGATTAAAAGTTGACAAATAAGTTGCCACTCTTTACTACAACACATGGAGCTGTTCATATCATATTTTCCTTATTTTTTACTCCTTTACTATATCTGTTGACATATTGCTAGTTTTCCTAATTCAATATTCCTAGGAATCAGAGAGATAAATCCTGTCTTGATTGTTCTCTTACCAATTTAGCAGTTGATGAACTAATTAAAATGTGACAAATGGGAATACATTTTTTCTCCTTGTGAAATTGAAACTTCATACATTTTAAGGCTGTCTTTCGAATTTTAGCTGAATACATGTTCTTGGCTTGACTAACTGGCACAAACTACATATCGGTGTCACGAATGAAAAATAAGTTTACCAAGAATATCTGTTAGGTTTTTTTATTATTATAATTGTATTTTATTAATTATTTATAATTCATATTCATAGAATTTTATTGTTACTTATCATCATTCTTTTTTTTTCTTCTGTTTTTTTTTTTTTTGTGTTAATATATCCCTTTTTTTCTTTTGTGTTAAAAAATACAAATAAATCGCATTAAATCTTAGTGTAATTCTTTTTTTGTTGTTTGAAATAAATCGAATTGAATCGAAGTGAGTCAGCTCGTTCTTTCTAGAAGAAAGTTCAAAGAAAACGTGCTAACATTTTTGGTGCCGAAACCCGGGAAAGAAGTAGAAGAAATAGAAAGTTCTTAGAAGCCATAGAAATAAAGAAAGGTAAGGTTTTGAATACTAATCTTTAAAATATGGAAACAGAAATCTTAATTTTTGAATGCTGATAAAAAGTTTAGAATTGATAAAAGCAGATATAGAATATAATTTAGAAGGCAATGATGAATACTCACTTATGCAAAATAGACTTGTTAAATTTAAAAGCTAGCTTTGATAATCAATATGTGAAATTAGTAAAATATAAAGGCATTAATGCTGAATAAAATTTTGAGGTATCCTTTGAGGCAAAGTCTAAAATCAATTCCTTTTTTTTTTAAATATAAATAGATCGCTGGGATATTTATATAAAATACATTTTCTGGTGAAACACATTTAGAACTTCCCAAATTTCAATTGCCCACCTTTAGTGGTGATATTTCAGATTGGCTGAGTTTTTAGGAAATTTTTATTAATCTATTGATCAAAATCCAACTTTGGGAAATTTTCAAAAACTTCAATATTTAAATTCTGCACTAAGAGGAAATGCCGCTAGACTTATTAGGGCGTTCAATATTTCTAATGAAAATTATCCTATTGCCTGGCAAACCTTGGTCAATAGACTCGACAAAAAAAAAGTGAATTGGCTTTTAAACAAATTCAAAATTTGTATGATATAAAAAATGTAAAACAAGAATCGACTAGAGATTTAATTGATCTCCTGGACACTTGTAACGAAAGCATTTAGAATCTCTCTATCCTTGGTTTGGAACGTAATAATTTCGGATATGATTTTAATTCATATAATTCAATCAAAACTTGATCGTTCAATAAGAAAGGAATGGGAGATGAGTTTGCTTGAGAAAGAATATCCATCGTATGAAAAGATGATTTCTTTCCTGGAAAGATTTATTGGAAGTCTCGGGAGTTTTCAGAATAAAGAAAATTCAAAACAATTCTACAAAATGAATAAATCCACTCATTCTCATTCAGCAACATTTGCCTCTGACTCTAGTATAGATAGCAGAGTCAAGTCATGCGTCTTATGTAAAAGTGAACTTTTTTGTTAAATGTCCTAAGTTTAATGGTATGATGTTACCTGAAAGATGGACATTTGTAAAAGATAATCGTCTATGTTACAACTGTCTAAGATCTAACCATAGAGTATCGTCATGCGTCTTCACGCAAAATTGCAAATCATGTAATAGAGACATCATACTCTTTTGCATCAGTTCAAATCGGAAATGTTAAGTCCTGTAACGGACATATCTCCATTGACCCATGCCAGTGTCTCATGTTTTGCAGACAACAAAAGTCATGATCGGATATTACTCTCTACGGCTTTAATAAAGGTCAGATCGGAAAACGGGGTTCTTCAAACATGTAGAGCTTTCATAGATACAGGCTCTCAAAGGTGTCTCTCTTATAACAAATAGTTGTCGAAAGAAATTAAATCTTCCTCCTTCTGAATGTAAAACTATAGTTTTTGGTTTGGGAAACAAACTTGTAGAACAATCATTGGGTGTGGTCTCTCTCCAATTTAGCCCACATTTCTCAAACCTAATATTCAACGCCAATCCTATAGTCATTCATAAGATCACATCAGAATTGCCCAATTTCTTTATAGAAAAGGATAATTGGCCTTATTTGAAAAATCTTCTGTTGGTTGACCCCAATTTTGACAAATCTAGCCAGATTGATTTAGTGATAGGAGCAGAGCTTGCTCCATGCTTATTCAACGAGAAGGTTAGATTCTAAAATTCATCTGGACCCACTGCGTGCGGATCCAAATTGGGATGATTACTTACAGGTAAAATATAAGTCAGGTGAAAATTCCAATCAAGATATAACTATTTCGCCTCGGAGGAACAAGATGATTTTCTCAAATAATTCTGGGAGCTGGAGTTAGTAGCCTCTGCCAAATCTTTAACCAGAAAAGAAGTTTCGTGTGAAGAGATATATATTAATAACCACGAAATTCTGGAAGATGGAAGGTACTCTGTTGGGCTGCCATTTAGAACATTGCCAACTCTTGGCGAATCTAGGATCAATGCTCTGAAACGATTTCTATCATTTGAAAGAAAATTACAAAAATCTCCAAGTATCCTAAAACAATATTGTGATTTCATGGACGAATATCTTTTAATCAATCATATGGAGCTTATTCCCAGTGATGAGCTGGATACACCTTCAGGACAATGTTATTATGTACCTCATCATTGTGTTTTTAAGGAGCAAAGCACTACCACTAAATTGATAGTTGTTTTTGATGCATCTTGCAAAACTTGCAATGGCAAATCTCTAAATGGCTTTATTCGTGTAGGACCAAAACTACAACAGGATATCTTCAACATTCTGAGAAGATTTCGAACACGCTCAATAGCTTTTTCAGGAGATATAGAGAATATGTATAGCCAAGTAAGAATCGATTCTAGGGATTGTGATTTCCAGAGAATTTTATGGAGGAAAAACCCATCAGAACCTTTATTGGATTATAGACTACTGACTGTGACATATGGATTTTCTTGTGCACCATATCTCGCCATGCGTACCCTACATCAACTTGCAAGGGACAAGGTGTCAACTTTCCCAGTGGCCTCAAAAATAGTACAAACCGATTTTTATGTTGATGACTTGCTTTCTGGTGCAGACACAATTGAAGAAGCTACATGTCATATTCGTGAAATCAATAATCTTCTTTCTTCAGCGGGATTTTCTCTTAGGAAATGGAGATCAAATGTCCCGGAGGTCCGTTCTGGATTTTCAGAACAGGTTGAAGATAGGCAAAATCTTCGGGATTTTGAGAGTGATTTATGTGTCAAAATACTTGGTATTTGTTGGAATCCTTCCTTGGACATTTTTCAGATTCTTGTTAATGACATTCCAGAACAAACGAATTCTAAAATTCATTTGTTGTCCCACATATCCAGAATCTTTGATCCTATAGGCTGGCTGTCCCCGGTTATTATTCGTCTTAAAATTTTGCTTCAATCACTTTGGAAACAGAAGTTGAATTGGGATGATCCCTTGCCTGATACTTTGTGCTCTCAATGGAAGAAAATCAAAAAAGAATTTTCCGTATTAAATAAAATTCCTAGATACTTCTCGTGCAGGGGAGCTTTACTTTCTGTTGAACTTCATGGTTTTTGTGACTCCTCAGAAGTTGCATATGCGGCAGTATTTTATATAAGATCACATTTCAAATCGGGCCAAGTGAAAGTTTCTCTGATTGCTTCCAAGACGAGAGTAGCACCTCTGAAAATGATTTCCATACCACGGCTGGAGCTGTGCGCTGCTCTTCTTCTCGCAACTTTAAATGATACTATTCGCAATTCTTTATGCTTACAAATTGATAGAGTATTTTTTTGGACTGATTCCAAAATTGTTCTCAGCTGGATTAAATCTGAATCTAGACATTGGAACCATTTGTCGGAAATAGGATTGCTGAAGTTCCAAGATTGACTTTACATTCTTCCTGGCATTATGTCATTTCGAAAAATAATCCTGCAGACTGCGCTTCCAGAGGTATAACTCCTTCAGAGCTAGTGGATCACTCTCTTCGGTGGCGAGGACCAACTTGGCTCTCGGAAGTGAACTTTGAAGATCCAATTCAAACTCAATATGATTTTCCGAAAGAAATTTCAGGTGAAAGACGAAAAACTTTCTCTGTTTTTCATTCCACTAATCTTCTTTTCCCAGACTTCATTTTCAAATACTCAAATATCAACGAACTTGTTAGAATTACAGCATGGATTTATAGATTTGTTTTCAATGTTCAATGTTCTTTCAATGAAAGAAAGAAAGGACATCTATCTTCAAGCGAATTGACAAGTTCAATTCACAATATCATTCGTTTCATTCAAAGTTCTGAATTTCAATCAGAAATAACCTGTTGCAAACAAAATAAATCTTTACCAACTAACTCAAGGATTTTATCTTTGAATCCTTTCATTGATGAATCTGGACTATTACGGGTTGGAGGAAGATTACGTCATTCAAATCTGCAATTTGATGAAAAGCATCCAATAATATTACCAAGAGATCATTTTATCACAGAATTAATAGTGCGACATTGTCATCTGGATCATTTACATTCTGGTCTTCAACTGACCATGTCAGCACTACGATTACGATATTGGATTCTTGCAGGCAGAAATTTGGCCAAGAAAATAATCCACCAATGCATGGTGTGTTTCAGGGCTAAACGCCAAGTTACCAAGCAAATCATGGGAGATCTGCCTATGCACCGAATTGTGAAATGAAATCCGTTCACTAAAATTGGAATCGATTTTGCAGGACCGTTTTTGATGAAACCAAACATAAAAAAATATCCAAAGTAAAATTAAAATCAAATGTTGCTTCATTTGTATGTTTATGCACAAAAGCAGTTTATATAGAAATTGTATCAGACCTATCTTCAGTGGCTTTCCTCGCAGCTCTCAAGCGGTTTATTTCTCGTCGAGGAAAACCTTCTGATATATTTAGTGATAACAAGACCAACTTTAGGGGAGCAAACAACATTCTCCGAGAGCAGTTTGGTATATTGATAGCTTCAACAATTCAAAAATTCATATCTAATGAACGAATAAACTGGCATTTTATACCTCCTTTCGCCCCAAATTTCGGAGGTATCTGGGAGGCTGGAATAAAATCCTTCAAATTTCATCTTCTCAGATGCTTAAAGTCTCAGATACTCACATTTGAAGAGCTGAGTACTCTGACAACTCTAATAGAAGCTTGTTTAAATTCGCGACCTATTTGTCCTCTAAGTTCAGATTCAGACGATTTTAATCCTCTTACACCAGGACACTTCTTAATCGGGAGACCCTCAACTGCCCCTCCAGAATCTAATGATGATGATGTTCCTATAAACTACCTCAACCGCTGGAGCCTAAATAAAAAAATTAAAAATGTATTTTAGAAACGTTGGAATCGAAAATACCTCAACAATTTGCAACAACACCTAAAATTGCAAAAATTCTCACCCAACATTAAGGAAGGTGACCTCATCTTGCTCAAGGATACCATATCACCACCAGCAATGTATTGGAGCCTTGGTCGCATCACCGGGAGCGGACGGAAAAGTTCGAGTCGTCGAGGTGAAGACCAAGCACAAAGAACGCCTTACTAGAACTGTCTCTGAAATAGTACCATTACCTTTTGCTGAGGACTGAGTTAGTCCATCGGGGTGGAGTATGTTAGGTTTTTTTTATTATTATTATTGTATTTTATTAATTAATTATAATTCATATTCATAGAATTTTATTGTTAATTATCATCATTATTTTTTGTTGTTTTTTTTTCTTCTTCTGTTTTTTTTTTTGTGTTAATATAGTCTCTTTTTTCTTTTGTGTTAAAAAATACAACTAAATCGCATCAAATCTTAGTGTAATTCTTTTTTGTTGTTTGAAATAAATCGAATTGAATCGAAGTGAGTCAGCTCGTTCTTTCTAGAAGAAAGTTCAAAGAAAACGTGCTAACAATATCAAAACAAATATTTTGACCCTTAATAATACGCGTCGACTGTTGCGCCAGGACAGCTATATATATACAACATATATGTATATATATATATATGTAATATTGTTGCGAATGATCGTGTCGACGTATGGATAAACTGGCAGTCGTGCACGTGAGGCGAGTGTTGGATGTTCTTCCCACACGTGGACAACAAGAAGCAGAGGAAGGGCTAGATGTTAGCACCGAGAGTGATCGGGGACAGCCCACGGGACAGAGGTAAGGCCATTATACAAACTTGGATGCCTATCATCTAGACATGGAGAGAGAGACCGAGAGAGACAGAAGCGGTCTACCGATGGACGCACTCTGGAACATACTGCCGCTGACCCTCTGGTAAAAACCTGTCCTGTTTGCAGGGGTCGTCTATTAAAAGCTCTCGAGGGCGGACCACATCTGGACGTCGTCTATTTCCTCCCCTCTGGCCCGCGGCTGTCCCCAGCTGACCGCTCCGTTTGGCTTTTTAGTCTGACGTCACCATTTTTAGTTCAAATACAAATAAGGATGTACAGGTTATATTAATAAAGAAATAGCATATATTCAAAATATAGGGGTGGTAGCAAATAGGAACAGTGTACATTTAATAGAAGGGCATGATTGGAAGTATCGGCTCTAACTAATTGGAAGATATGTGACATACACTAAAAGTGCCATTATTATACAGTTTAAAATATACTATACTAGACGAATGACCCGGGCAACACCCGGGTTTACCCGATTAAATGTTTTATTCAAACACTATTCGTTACAATTATAAATTTAGCGCCGTTGATGTAACTCTTGTGAAACGTCCCGCTCCAAACTTTACAGTCAGATTAGTTACGATATACACATGTGTAAATCTTCAAATCGAGCGAGCGTCTATAAATATCTCGATTTATATCAAGTATTCTAATTATTAAGCGAACACACACACACACACACACACTATTATTAATAAAATTTTGAGAAGATATCGATTTTAAACGTATTTATAACCTTGATAGAGGGCGCTGTTCGTGAGCTAAGTAGAATAATTTGAATAAATATTTTTAATATTTAATTTATATATAATTTAAAATAGCCTATCGTTTTCCTTGTACTTTTTTTACCTATGTATGGAAATCTTGGTACTGTAAAAAAAAAAACTTTGCTTCAATAATATTTAAAAAAAAAACACCCAAGCTAAGTTTCGTACCAAGGTTGTGGAAATACGAAGCCGCACACCTAACCATTAAGCTACGCTTGGCATCATAAATATTCGCATGCAAATCTATTTCAGGCATTACATATTTCTAACGACCTTTTTGAAATAGGTTTTTGAAACATGGAAATTATAATACTTCAAATAAATAGAAATAGAGTGAACACAAATAAAACATACCAAATATTTCGAATTAGAGCAGTTATTTTAAACGGCGAATTAGATCAGTTATATCAAAAAATGAAAATATATAAATAAATAAAACATACCAAATATTTCAAGAGCAGTTTATTTAAACGGCGAATTAGATCAGTTATATATAAAAATGAAAATATATAAATAAATAAAACCTACCAAATATTTCAAATTAGAGCAGTTATTATACAGGGTCCATTATGAAAGTAATGAGCATAATGTTATTGTGACGCGACGACAGATGGCAACACGGTAAAACCGGGGGAAATGTGGTGGAGGGATATGCCTTTTCAATCCATCCGGTCGTCAGTTGAGTTCGAGCAGTGTGAGGGGAGATACATGCCTCCGCTTGAAGTGTGTTTTCAACTTTTGTAACATAGCGCGATGGAGCGTTCGCTTGAACAACGATACGCCATAAATTTTTGCGTGAGGCTTGGAAAAAATGCAACCGAAACATTCCAGATGCTGCAAATGCCTTCAAGGACGATTGCATTTCAAGATCACAGTCTGGGAAGTGGCACAAGGCGTTCAAGGAGGGCCGGGAGGAGGTCGCCGACGAACCCCGTTCAGGACGCCCAACAACGGCCAGAACTGACGAGAACGTAGATCGTGTGCTCGAAGTTTTGCGTACCGACCGTCGATTAAGCATCCAGAAAATTGCTGACACATTACACATGTCCACATTTGTGGCACATGGGATAGTGACCGAGGATCTGCAAATGCGTAAGGTCTGTGCGAAGCTTGTGCCGAAAGTGTTGTCACAAGACCAGAAAGAACTTAGAATTTTGCGCTGTCAAGAATTGTTGGATTTGATTCAAAATGAACCGGACTTTCTGAACTCTGTAGTAACCGGAGACGAATCCTGGATGTTTGAATACGACCCAGAGTCGAAAAGGCAGAGCTGTGCATGGCACACAAAATCATCCCCACGCCCCAAGAAAGCGCGAATGAGCAAGTCGCGCATCAAAACGGTGATCATTGTCTTCTTTGACATCCGAGGAATAGAACATTGTGAGTTTGTACCGCAGGGACAAACTGTACACTCAGCCTTTTACCTGGAGGTGCTCAGGAGATTGAAACGCCGGATCGCACGCGTGAGGACTGACATCAAAGACACGGTCAAGCTCCACCATGACAATGCCACCAGCCACACAGCCTTCATCATTACCAACTTCCTGGCCCGGAGCAACACCCCTGTGATCCCTTACCCCTCTTACAGTCCCGACTTAGCTCCATGTGACTTCTTTTTGCTTCCACGACTCAAGAGAGAGATGAAAGGAAAACATTGGGAAACCGTGGAAAACACCCAACACCATGTTACAACGTTCCTGAGAAGCATTCCTGTCGAGGAGTTTCAGGGTGCCTTTCAGGCGTGGCAAACGCGTCTCCGCAAGTGTATTGATGCAGGAGGAATGTATTTTGAAGAATATTGAACATTTGCACAAATTACGATCAATAAATGTATTTTGCCAGTAAATGCTCATTACTTTCATAATGGACCCTGTATAAATATTTATATTATATGTGTTATTAAGCGAACTATTATTAGTTATTTTAAACGGCGAATTAGATCAGTTATATCTAAAAATGAAAATATATGAATAAATAAAACCTACCAAATATTTCAAATTAGTGCAGTTATTATATAAATATTTATATTATATGTGTTATAAAGCGAACTATTATTAATAAAATATTGAGAAGATTTATTTATTTATTTCGTTTCAATTTACAGGTGTTACATTCGAGCACAGCTCGCGAGTCACCTTGTCCTTGTTATTTACACATGGCGAGTTGGTAGAGTAGAAGTAGTCCCCCTAGGCCTTGCAGGAGGGCAGCTGTTGGGCGATGAGCTCTTGACTAAGTGTCAGGGCCGGGTCGTCGGAATCGGGGATTGATATCTCCTTTATTTTGTAGAATATCTTGTATGGTTGGATTATTTGAATTTTGCATTTGAAGGTATAATTTCTTAAAACGGAAGTTTGGTACATATCTTCTAGATCGGGTTGGTTCAAGTCCTCCTTCACTATCTTGTTTGATAGGTTGAATGGAGCTCCTATACTTGTCCGAAGGCAGATTCTCATAAATGCGTTTATCCTGTTTTTGTTTGTGGTTGTAATATATTTACACCAAATTGGGAGTGCGAATGTTACTATCGGGAGGATACAACTTCTGTATAGAGTAAACTTTTGTTTTGTAGTCAATTTGCTTCTATAGTTGAACAGGCTTGATAATGTTATTGTTGCGATTTTTGCTTTCTTTATGACATTTTTGACATGCATGTTGAATTTCAACTTGGAGTCTTAAGGTAACTCCAAGATATTTAAAGCTGTCAGTCCAGTTAATAGGGCTCTGGTTTACCTTTAGGATGGATTGTTGCTTTAATTTTTTATTGTCAAGTGGAGGAAAAATTATTGCCTGAGACTTTTTTGGGTAGATGTCTAATTTCCAATCATTGCACCATTTGGTTATACTGTTTATGTAATTTTGGAGTAGTGTAGTTATTATTCCTATTGATTTGGAGTTATTGAGATGATTTAGATTTTAAACGTATTTATAACCTTTTAGTACTTGATAGAGGGTGCTGTTCATGAGCTAAGTAGAATAATTTGAAAATATATAGTTTTAATAATTGATTTATATATTTTTTAAAATAGCCTATCGTCTTTTCCGTTTTTTTTTACCTATGTATGGAAATTTTGGTTTGAATTGGTGAACTACTGCGAATTTGTATACCGGACAGACATACAAACATTCATTTATATATATATAGATGTGTTATTAAGCGAACTATTTTTAGTTATTTTAAACGGCGAATTAGATCAGTTATATCTAAAAATGAAAATATATAAATAAATAAAACCTACCAAATATTTCAAATTAGAGCAGTTATTATATAAATATTTATATTATATGTGTTATTAAGCGAACTATTATTAATAAAATATTGAGAAGATTTAGATTTTAAACGTATTTATAACCTTTTAGTACTTGATAGAGGGCGCTGTTCGTGAGCTAAGTAGAATAATTTGAATATATAGTTTTAATAATTGATTTATATATTTTTTAAAATAGCCTATCGTCTTTTCCGTTATTTTTTACCTATGTATGGAAATTTTGGTTTGAATTAGTGAACTACTGCGAATTTGTATACCGGACATACATACAAACATTCATTTTATAAATATAGATGTATTTCTTTAATAACCCATATCTTAGCTACAGATCTGTGTTTCTATCTTGTGTTTCAGACCAATACTTACATATGGAGCCGAAATTTGGTTCAAATCCTTTATATCTATAAAAATGAAATGCGAAATCGATGTTTGTTATCGCATCACGCAAAATCTACTGACTCAATCATTATGGAATTTCGCATGTAGGTAGCTGAAGATTTCGTTTAACATATAGGCTATTCAAAAAACGAAAAGGTTTAATGTGCTATTTTTAAAAAATGTTAAACCAAAATTCCTTAGTTCAAGCCTTTTACCGCTTGGCGGCGCACTGGTCGCGACGATAAATGAATTTGATTGGTTAATACTTTTACACGTTGTTGTTTTGTAATTTTACCCGATTAATGTGTCTTTAAAAGGTAAGATTATTTTTATATATCTATTATTTTTATATATATATCTTTGAAAATAATTTTAATCGATCATTATCAAATAAATACGCCCCCGGAACCTGGGTTAATTAAAACTGTATTGTGAAATTTCGCACGTAGGGAGTTGAGGTTTTGGTTTAACATTTAGGCTAAAAGCACAAAAATTGCATTTCGAAAAACTTTCTTTTCCTTTTTAGAAGGTAGATTTTATTTAATCATTTAGTAATATTTTTTCAATTTAAATTAATTGGATTTATTATTTATTTCGCAGCTTATTCATCTATTTTGCTTCGTTTAATTTTAATTAGTGTAAATATAACGATCTACATTTTTAAAGATAAGTGTAGTATTTTATCTCATAAGGTATATTATTTTTGGAACAGTATTCTATTTTTTTTCTTTCTTATATTTAGAGTGCGTATACATTTTATTAAAGTTGTAAAAAGTATATTTATTGAAAAAAGTATAAACATTTTTTTTCTGTCATTGGTTATATTATATACCATATATATTTATATGGTACAACCATATTTTTATATGTATATGTATATATTTGTTTCTAGACTAAATTTATTCAAATCAAGATAGCTTTTTTTATGCTTTTAAAAGTACGTATAATATATTTAACGTTTCATAATACTTTTCAACTTAAAGTCTTTGGAAACAATATTGCTTTTTTCCTATCCTGCAGGTCAACAGTACACTGCAACATGCTATCATAACTGGCTTTTGGCATTGATATTTATTTATTGTGCAAATTACTGTTTGCTACCTTAACCTCTGGAGAAATTATAATGTAGATCCATCCTGTGGAAATCACACCATAGTAAAAAAAGAACGCATGTAGCTGGTAGCAAATTTTGTGCCCTGTGTGAAGCTAGCGTTCAAATTTAATTTTTTTGAAAGATATTTCTATTGTTGGCCTTATTTTCACTTGTCCTGACCCATATAGGGTTAATTAATAGCTCATTTGACATTTTACCTTTATTTATGGTCTTGGCAATATATATGTAAAGCTTTTTAGGTAAAAAAGAATTGAGGTATATTTTGAAATATAGATAAAAATCACAAGGAAGCAAGACCAGATCCAAATAAATAAATTATGTGTGGTTTCAGAAACAGCATTGTTACCATCTTCAGACAAAAGTACTGAATACATTCAGTAATTTTGTCTTTATAAGGTAACAATGCTGTTATTGAAACATCACACATAATTCGTTTATTTTTTATTTGGTCTTGCTTTTTTGGTATTTTTAACATTGCCCTTGACTATTAGAAAATGATGCAAATTTCCTAATTATTTTATGCCATTTTAAAAAGTACATTCTTTTGTAATAATATCTAATTTCCCACATTTTTCTAAAGCTGCCAACAATGACCTAATACAAAAAATAATCCAAGTCTGGGTATTTCAGTATTGCAGATATATTACATTTTTAAAAGTTGTTTAACTATAGATGTACATGCCGGATTAGGTGCCCTTAAAAATGTTTAATCTGGCTGTTTCTTCTTGAACTGCCGAGCGTGAAGTGGAGAAAGTAAAATTTTCAGGTTGCGAGGCCCATTTCCCTTAATTCACACTAATCATTTGATTTTTTTTTTCATTTTTTAGATACCAAAGCCCAGTTTGGTTACTTGCACTCACTAGAGGGGTTTGCCTTTTTCACGACTCAGGGGCCATTGGGGCAATTTTTTTTTTTCAGAACATTTTACCTTTATTTATGGTCTTGGCAATATATATGTAAAGCTTTTTAGGTAAAAAAGAATTGAGGTATATTTTGAAATATAGATAAAAATCACAAGGAAGCAAGACCAGATCCAAATAAATAAATTATGTGTGGTTTCAGAAACAGCATTTTTACCATCTTCAGACAAAAGTACTGAATACATTCAGTAATTTTGTCTTTATAAGGTAACAATGCTGTTATTGAAACATCACACATAATTCGTTTATTTTTTATTTGGTCTTGCTTTTTTGGTATTTTTAACATTGCCCTTGACTATTAGAAAATGATGCAAATTTCCTAATTATTTTATGCCATTTTAAAAAGTACATTCTTTTGTAATAATATCTAATTTCCCACATTTTTCTAAAGCTGCCAACAATGACCTAATACAAAAAATAATCCAAGTCTGGGTATTTCAGTATTGCAGATATATTACATTTTTAAAAGTTGTTTAACTATAGATGTACATGCCGGATTAGGTGCCCTTAAAAATGTTTAATCTGGCTGTTTCTTCTTGAACTGCCGAGCGTGAAGTGGAGAAAGTAAAATTTTCAGGTTGCGCGGCCCATTTCCCTTAATTCACACTAATCATTTGATTTTTTTTTTCATTTTTTAGATACCAAAGCCCAGTTTGGTTACTTGCACTCACTAGAGGGGTTTGCCTTTTTCAAGACTCAGGGGCCATTGGGGCAATTTTTTTTTTCAGAACAGAGTGTCTAAATCTGCATTCAATGATCCCGGGTCGTGGTTTTTAAAAATCAACAGTTTAGACCACTCCTCCAAAAATGCACTCTATTCATTAGATGTGTTTGTGAAATTGATCTTATATTTCAGATTATTTTTACCAGAATTTTTAATTTTGATATTTGCAGTTTATCTCCATTGTGCTGAAAGAAAATTCTTTACTTTAAGTTTTAAAAACAGTTGGGGGCTCTATTCATTCAAGAGTAAACCCCACTCGAACAATACCCGGGCGAAGCCGGGTCCATATATCTATATAGGCTCAATTTATTGGGCAGTTTTTTCAACCAAATTAGACTTTTTTTTAGGCCTTCTTCCATTGTCTTTTTTTTTTTTTTTTGTTTTTGCTGTCATTTGTTTAGGTAGTATTTAGATCAGTGATTCTCAACCTTTTTTTTGTTGCGGCATTATTTTAAAGATTTGAAAATTGGCGGCACAATTTTAGAATTTCACGGCTCACTTTTGCTAGCTTTAATGCAAGAAAATTCAAATTATGTATCAATATTTCTATGCAAAATATAAGTAATATACATCTCTAACATTCAATTTGCTAATTTCGTTATTTTAAAAAGTAAAAAAATGAAAAAGCATAAAAGAAAAACCAATACAAACGTTAACATAATCATATTACTAAAATTCGGCGGCACATTTTTAGAATTTCGCGGCACACAAAATTACCGCGGCACATTGGTTGAGAATCACTGATTTAGATTTATCTGCTTCATAATATGTAGCTGCTCATATATATCTATGTATGTTCTACTCATTTTTATTGTACCTATTTTTTCAGCTAATTATACTTTTTTTTTTACGTCTTCTTCCATTTGATTTTTTTTAATCAGTTGTTTTACGTTTTCACTGAGTTTTATGCATTTTTCCCCTCCTTTCAGATTATTTCTATGCTTTTTTTTCTTCAATCTCAGTCCTTTATGTTTTACATTTTTCAGTTATCCTTATTTTTATTTTTACTAATGCTTTGTGTTTGTAGGTATGCCAAGCCATAGGAGAAGCAATCTCTCTCAGCGTTCCAATAGCTCTAGGGTTCAGCATGCTTCAGGGTCAAACATTGCAAGTAGTTGGTGTGCATCTTGAGTCTCCCTGTTTCTCGCATGGGCAACTCTATGTAGCATGCTCCCGTGTTTCCAGCCCTAAAAATTTGTTTGTCTTTAGTTCTACTTTTAGCAAGACACGCAATATTGTTTATCAGGGGGCTTTGATATAGATTTTGACAATTTTGAAAGAGATTTCTTCGAATAATGATTTTGGGAAGCTTGACTTTTGTAACTACATAATTTGTGAATAATTTGTTATCATTATTGCTCTACTGTAGTTTCATCAATAAAGCTTTTTTTACTTTATTTTATTTTAATTTTTTCACATTTAATTCATTTACATAACTCTATTCTTGAAAATTGTTTTTTATTTTTTTTATGGTATCAACATTTCTGGTTCAATTAAGGTTTTTGTTAGCCTGCAACACACCTTATCATAGCTCATTGCATTTATCAGGATAACTTTGCTGTTTTGATTTTTACACCATTGGTATTTTCATGCCTCTATAATATTATATTTGTTTGCAGAATTTTATAGACAATTTGGTTTGGGTTATATACATTAAGAATTTGTAAAAATATAAAGGTCAAAGTTTTACAACAAAAAAAAAATTTTGGAACACCATTTCTCTCCCATTTAATTTAATGATGCTTCATTTATGATTTTAAGAATTGCATTATTTTTATGCATATTATTTTTAAAATTTGTGTTAGCAAGACATGGAATATTGTTAAGTTAATGTATTATTAACATAAACTTTACCAACCCGTGAAGCGTCAGCTCCAGTCTTTTACCGCTGGGGGCAGCACTGTTAGAGCTAATAAATGCTTTCGATTGGTGCTTAATTTTACATGCTGTTTGTTTTTAGACTAAATTAATACACATCAAGTTAGCATTTTTTCATTCTTCAAAAGTTAAGATTATATTGTTAACGTTTCATAATACTTTTAAAATTAAAGCCGGAAATAATATTGCTTTTTCCCATCCTGCAGGTCTACATTACACTGCAACAGCTATCATAACTCTGGCTTTTGGCATTGATATTTATATAATGTGAAAGTACTGTTTGCTACCTTAAGCTCTGGAGAGATTATAATGTGTCTACAGATCCATCATGTGGAAATCACACCATAGTGAAAATGCATTTAGCTGGTAGCAATGTATCACATTTGTAGACATGTGGTGCGCTTACAGTAAAAGCAGTCGCTACCTACCCACCATGGTTATCATGGCCTGTACCACGCGTACTAGGGATAATTAAAAAAAAAAAGGAAGCAAGACCGAATACAAATAATTACATTATGTGTGGTTTCAGTTACATTTTGGCTATCTTCAGACAAAGGTACTGAATACATTCAGTAATTTTGTCTTTATATGGCAACAATGCTGTTACTGAAACATCACACATATATATATATTTTTTTATTTGGTCTTGCTTTTTTGGTATTTTTAAAATTGCCCTTGACTATTAGAGAATTATGCAAATTAACTATTTAGATATGTAAATGCCGGATTAGGTGCCCTTTAAAATGTTTGCTCTGGCTGTTTCTTCTTGGACAGCCGAGAGTGAAGTGGACAAAGTGAAATTTTCAGGTTGTGCCGACCATTTTCCTTTATTCAAACTAATCATTAGATTTTTTTTTAAATTTTTAAGAATAAAAGCCCAGTTTGGTTACTTGCACTCACTGGAGGGGTTGGACTTTTTCAAGAATCAGGAGCCATTGGGGCAATTTTTTTTTTCAGAACAAAGTGTCTAAATCTGCATTCAATGATCCCGGGTCATGGTTTTTAAAAATTAACAGTTTAGACCACTCCTCCAAACAGCACTCTATTCATTAGATGTGTTTGTGAAATGGATCCTATATTTCAGATTTTTTCACAAGCATTTTCGATATTGCTGTTTGCAATTTATCTCCATTTTGCTGAAAGAAAATTCATTACATTGAGTTTACAAACAGTTGGGGCCTCTATTCATTCATGAGTAAACCTCGCTCGAACACTACACAGGCGAAGCCGGGTCCAGTCGGGTAAAACCCGGGCGTTGCCCGGGCCACTCGGCTAGTATTTAAATAAAAAGTGTTTACAAAAATTAAATTCAACCCAATATCAAATACTAACATGGTGTATACAAGCCTATAAATCCACATCATATAGCTGTGTTCATAGTTTGGCCAACATTCCTCTGATCTCAGACTTTATCGAATCCAGAATCATGATATCTGTGTGTGTGTTTGATCTGAGAAACTTATTCACAGATGATCAACAAAATTATGACCCATTTATTCCAGGAATTATAGATACCTTTCTCAAATCAAGAATGAATGTTCTGAAAAACGAAGCAAATAATACTTTCTTAAGCTTTTTTCCCCAAGAAATCCCTAAATACTTTCGTCCAAATTTTTATAATACTCAATTTGTTACAAACCACGGTAATTTCAAAGGTTTTCTAAATAGAATAAAGGCAGTGGAGGATTCAAGTTGCTTTTGTGGTATGGAGGAACAAACCTCAAGACATCTACTAATCGATTGCCCAGCATTTCAAGACTATAGAATGAAGAATGAACTAGTTGTTTGTGAACTTAACGATTTGATTTCCGATAAAAAATCATATTTAAAGTTCAATTATTTTTGTAAATATATTCTAAAATTTCTACAAAATCTGGATCTTTAATGTTTTCATGCGTTGAATAATGTAAATAACTTATGTAAATAAACCTTTCTCCTTGTTTGGCGCAAGTATCCCTTGCGGGATACAGCGCTTTGGAAATAAAATAATTGTAATTGTAATCTTCATTTTATCTTATGGCTTAAAATTTTTAATGCCATAGTTAACAAATAATTTTCTTTTTTTTTTATATGTCCAACCACATACATACAGAAACGTCCTATAAGTAGCATTTTCTTCTCAAAGACAATGTAATTTTCACCTTTTGGTTGGGGACAAAATGATGACAAAATTGAAAAATTTCCTTTTATAAATCCTCTTTATATCAAATCCTATCTAATCCTCTTTTTATCTTTATTTCTCTTAATTTTTGTTTAGATTCTTGATGTTTTAGAATCGTCATCAAAGGCAAAGGATTATTAAAAATAAATAATTCAGTGATAAATTAATTAAATGTCACATTGCTCCTTCCCTAGAGAGAGCTGTGACGTCACAGCTAGATTGGCAATACCTGAGTATTGATTCGATGACGCCTATGTCTTGGTCCTCTTGTCCAGATGGGCCGTGGAACGGTTTCATCCTCAAGAGGTGCGCAATGTCGTTGATTTTCCGGCGTCTGCCTTTTTCTCCCAATGGTTCAACTTCATAAGTCACGCCGATAATTTCCTTGTAACTTGGTAGGGGCCGAAGTACCGCTTCACAAGTTTTTAGCTCAAACCGAAACGTCGTACTGGAGTGTAGATCCATACCAAGTCACCAGAACGGTAGGCTGTCTCTTTGTGTCTGGAATCATATTTAATTTTATTTATGTCTTTTATTTCAGGATATGATATCGTGCAATCTGTCTCGCCTCTTCTGCTCTTGTGTTTCTATCTCTTGTATAAACTCGTCGCCATCTGTGGTTTCTGGATAGGGAAATAAGATGTCAAGGGGGGTTTAGCGTCCTTCCATGGACCAAAAAGAATGGTGTTAAACCAGTTGATTCCTGTTTTGCAGTATTATTTGCGAAAGTGATGAAGGGCAAGATTTCATCCCAATTATTTTGTTCGAGGTCTATATGCATCGACACTATGGTTCTGTTCAGTCATTCTGTTAGTCCATTGGTTTGGAGATGATACGCAGTAGTGGTTCTCTTAATAATTCCGCAACAGCGGGTCAATTCCTGGATGAGTTTCGATTGGAAGTTGCGGCCTCGGTCCGTCACAATCTCTCTAGGTGCTCCGTGGACCAGAATCACTTTTTAAACTAGAAATTTCGCGACTTTCTGAACTTCTCCATATACCAAGCTCTCTGTGATCGCATACCTGGACAAATAGTCGGTGCACACTATGATCCATCTCTTCTTGTAATGGGATATTGGGAAGCGTCCAAGTAGATCTACACTTACCTTCTGGAATGGTCTATTTCGAGGTGATATAGGCATCAGGTGTCCAGGCGGTAGTTGAGGCGTCTTCTTTTCTGTTAACAGTTCTGACAGTGACTGATGTATTTGTGGGGACCAGGGATGCAGCACCCCGCCGATGCCGCCCGCCAAGATAAATAAACAGGCGGCCGCCATAAATCACCGGCACAGCGGAGGAATCCGGAGAGAGCACCAGACGTGCATTCCGGGCTGTCTCCTCTTTGTCTTCCCATATAAATGTAGCCAACAAGAAACTCCAATAAACACTAACTTTGAGAAACTTTCTGAGCCATCGCTGGACCAGTAAATCGACACACCACATTGGTGAGCCGGACGTGATTGAAAAGAAAAAGCATACGAAGATCTCAAGAGATAAAGAAATGCAAAAAGTGATTCAAGTTTGAAAAGAAGCATCATCCAGGATATCGGGATATCATCTCAAGACTAAGATAAGTTTTTATATTATCTTCCTTGTTATTTTATCTCAATATTTTAATTTTTAACTTTATCTCTAAGCTGTTGTGTCGAATTTAAATTTACGTAAAATGGAAACAGAAAATAAGCCTAGCGATACCTCAGAAATATGCAAAGTTAGTGTTAAAATACCGCCTTTTTGGGTTGAAAAACCTGAAATATGGTTCTTCCAGGTAGAAGCACAGTTCAAAATAGGTGGAATTATTCAGGAAGACACTAAATTTAATTATTTGATCTCCCAATTAGAACCTAAATATATAGAAAACATTTGGGACATAATTAATAGCAAAAGCGACAACAAGTACTCAGAATGTAAATCACGACTACTTGAATTGTTCAGAGAAAGTGAAGGGTTGAGAATTAAAAAGTTAATTTCAGGTATTGAGCTCGGAGACATGAAGCCGAGCCAATTATTACAAAAACTCAGATCCCTCGCTACCCCAGATATCTCTGACAATTTAATAAAAACTTTATGGCTTGATAAACTGCCCACATCCATAAAGAATATACTTATTGTAAGCGAAGAGGACATTAGCAAATTGGCCATAATGGCCGATAAAATAAATGAAATAAACTCTTCCAAAGAAATAAATGATACGGAAGTGCCTTCTTCATCAACAGATTGCTTGATCGCCAAATTGGAAGATCTTGAACGGCAGGTGTCCGAATTGAGACTGGATAGATCTAGATCTCGATCCAAAAATAGGACTCAGTCAAGACCGAGAAGTAATTCTCAAAGATCTTTCGATCCAAAAGGGAAATACTGCTATTACCATTTTAGATTTGGTCCTAATTGCTTGCAAAATAAATGCAGGCCTCCGTGCAGTTGGAAAGAGTCGGAAAACTCCAACCGGCGGACAGAGTAGCGACAAGCTCTTCTGCCGGCATTCAGGATTGTCGCAATCTCCGATTATTTGTGACGGACAAAAACACGGGATTGCGCTTTTTGGTGGACAGTGGTGCTGATATATCTATAATACCTCCAAAGGATAAAAATAGGATGCCTAGCTCTGATTATAAATTATATGCAGCCAATGGTACAGAAATTGTTACCTATGGAACAAAGGTTAGAAATTTGGATATCGGACTTCGACGTCAATTCCAATGGCCTTTTGTAATCGCCAATACCAACAGAGCAATAATAGGAGCAGACTTTCTGAACAACTTTGGATTGATTATTGATATAAAAAATAAACGCCTAATTGATGGAATAACTAATCTTTCCATAAGAGGCGTCATTCAGTCAATCTCAGACATGGGAAATATTAGCACTCTAAATTCATCATCCAAGGTCAGCGCTATCCTAACCAAATATCCTAACCTATGTAGGCCACCATCAGATTTTGTAGAAGCAAAACATAGCGTTAAGCATTATATTCCTACAAGAGGTCAGCCAATTCACTCAAAAGCCCGTCGTCTAGATTCACAGAGATTAACTCTTGCTAAGGCAGAATTTCAATATATGTTGAATAATGGAATAATTAGACCCTCAATTCTCCTTGGGCGAGTCCACTACATTTAGTTTCAAAAAAGGACGAGTCACTAAGACCTTGTGGTGATTATAGAAGACTCAATGCAGTCACACTTCCAGATCGTTATCCAATCCCTAGACTGGACGATTTCCACCACATCTTAAAAGGTACTCGTGTGTACTCAAAAATAGACCTATGCAAAGCATTCTATCAGATTCCAATTGCTGAAGAGGATAAACCAAAGACTGCCATCATTACTCCTTTTGGGCTATTCGAATTTAATGTAATGAGTTTCGGTCTTAGAAATGCTACTGCTACCTTTCAGAGATTCATGCATGAAGTCTTAAGAAACTTGGACTTTGCATTTGTCTACTTAGATGATATTCTGGTAGCCTCTAAAACGGAAGAAGAGCATTATAGCCACCTTGAAACCTTATTCAGCAGACTAAATTCCTATGGATTAAGAATCAATCTTTCTAAATCTAAATTCCTAGTACAGGAAATTGATTTTCTAGGATATCTAATTACCTCTCACGGTGTGAAACCACTCCCAACAAAGGTTAAAGCTATTCTAGAATATAAGAAACCAAAAACAGTTCATGAATTACGCATATTTTTGGGTATGCTAAACTTTTATCGTACCTTTTTAAACAATGCCGCAGAGACTCAGGCAATCCTTCATGACTACTTGAGGGGAGCCAAGAAAAAGGATAGAAGCGAAATAAAATGGACTGAAGAAGCTGAAGTTCAGTTTGAAAAATGCAAACAAGCCCTAGCTAATACAGCACTGTTAGCCTACCCCGATACTGAACTGCCTATCTCACTCTGTACAGATGCTTCAGATCGGGCAGTTGGATCAGTTCTCCAACAGCTTGACAATAATAATTGGAAACCAATAGCATTTTTCTCTAAAAAATTAAATCCTGCTCAATGTAATTAAAGTACATATGATAGAGAGCTTCTCGCAATATATTTGTCTATCAAATTCTTCAAGGACCTGCTTGAGGCACGTGAATTTACAATTTTAACTGATCACAAACCTTTAATTTACGCATTCAAACAAAAAAATGAGAAAGCTTCTCCTAAACAATTAAGACATCTACAATACATTTCCCAATTCACTACTGATATCAAGTACATAAAAGGTACTGACAACATAGTCGCCGATGCTCTTTCCAGAGTTGATGCTATCACAACTATCGACTATGAAGAGATCGCCAAAGAACAAACTGGTGATTCAGAACTACAAAACCTGATTTCAAAGAATACTTCTCTAAAATTTATGCAATGCCCACTACAATCAGGCAATTTGTTATGGTGTGACGTGTCTACTAATAATATTAGACCATTCATTCCAATTAAATTCCGAATGATGGTTTTTAGGAACTTCCACGAACTCTCACACCCAGGCATCAAAGCCACTACTAAACAATTAACATCAAGATTTATATGGCCCAATATGAATAAAGACATTAGGAAATGGGCTCAAGCTTGTGTCAACTGCCAAAAGTGCAAGGTGTCGATACACACGAAATCAGAAATAGGCAAATATCAAGAAGTAGATGAAAGATTTAGTGTTGTCCACATAGATCTAATTGGTGCTTTACCTCCATCGAATGGTAACATCTACTGTCTGACCTGCATCGACAGGTACACCAGCTGGATGGAAGTTGTTCCGCTACCAGATATGAAGTCTGAAACGGTAGCGAGAGCATTCTACGAAAACTGGATTGTTAGATTTGGAGCACCGCATACAGTGATATCAGATCAAGGAAAGCAGTTTACTTCTCAGCTTTTCAAAGATTTAACAACGCTGTGTGGTATCAAACTTCGTCATTCCACGGCGTACCACCCTCAGTGTAACGGGAAGATTGAAAGGCTTCATAGAACCATTAAAACTGCCATTCGTGCCCACAATAGTATTAAGTGGACAGAAACGCTGCCAACAGTTCTCCTAGGCTTGCGTGCTGTGTGTGCTATCAACAAAGATACCAACCATTCTTTGTCTCAGATGGTGTATGGCAAAACCATCAGACTGCCTGGCGAATTCTTTGATGATTCTAAACATCACCTGCATGCTGAAGAATTTGTTCAACAGCTTCAAAAGCAAATGGAATTGCTCAAACCCTTAAATGAAAAACATCATTCGAAGACTAAAGTATTTGTTCATAAAGATCTGAAAACATGTTCACATGTATTTATCAGGACAGATCGAGTGAAGAAACCTCTGGAACCACCATATGAGGGACCCTTCCCAGTCCTTGAAAGAACAGACAAGTATTTCACACTCAAAGTGAAAGGAAAAAACGTTACCACATCGATTGACCGATTGCGACCTGCTTATTTGCTGGCAGATTCGGACAATATAACTGCAGAACATCCTACTGCAGCAAGACCCATCGTGTCGGGAGCGCTGCCTTCTACATCGTGCCAACAGAATCCTGACCCACCAGATGTGGAGAAGTACACAGAATTCCAAGGAACAGGATCAGCACCAGACCTGCCTAGGACAAGATCGGGGAGAATAATCAAGAAACCCGTGAGATTTAAGGAGCAATAGACTATATTTCTCCTTATTTTATTTTCTTGCCTATATGATGTATATATATTGTACTTAACCACTTTGTGCACAAATCGTGACTACGCCACTGGAGGGGGAGTACTGTGGGGACCAGGGATGCAGCACCCCGCCGATGCCGCCCGCCAAGATAAATAAACAGGCGGCCGCCATAAATCACCGGCACAGCGGAGGAATCCGGAGAGAGCACCAGACGTGCATTCCGGGCTGTCTCCTCTTTGTCTTCCCATATAAATGTAGCCAACAAGAAACTCCAATAAACACTAACTTTGAGAAACTTTCTGAGCCATCGCTGGACCAGTAAATCGACACACCACATATTTTCTAACACTCCGATAGAGCCCTGGCCAAAAACACCTCTGTCTGACTCTATGGTAAGTCTTAACAAAGCCCAGATGGCCTGCCAAGGGTGCATCGTGCAGTTCGTTCAATATCTCAGCCCTCAGTTGCTTAGGAATGATCAGCAGTTGTTGAAGACCAATTGGATCAAAATTATTCTTATAAAGAATACCATTAACAATCTTGATGCGGTTTTCCTTGGACGAAGGTTCTGCCATCTCATCAAGAATTTTCAAAATATAATGGTCCTCCTTTTGTTCATCCATGATGTTTCCCGGGAAATCATCTTCAGTTTCTTCAGCTTTGCTTCTTAGAGGATTCCTCAATAGACATTCCGCGTCCTTTTGCGTCTTTCCAGTCTTATATGTAATTAAAATATCGTATTCCTGTAGGCGGAGAGCCCATCAGGCCAATCTGTCCGAAGGGTCCTTCAGGTTTGTCAGCCAGCACAGTGAATGATGATCAGTCACAACCTTAAAAGGGGGGCGTCCAGATAAATAAGGTCGGAACTTGCAATTGCCCATACGACCGCCAACCATAGTTCTGATCGGCTTTTAGTAAGGTGCGAGACGCGTAAGCGATGATCCTTTTTTAACATTTTTAATCAGAACTAAAATGGCTCCTATTACAGCGTCACTGTGAATTTTTGTTGGCGCGTTCTCATCAAAATGTCCGAGTATAGGTTTGGACGTAAGAGCTAGCTTCAGACTTTCAAACGATGTTTCTTTTTTTTCGCTCCCCATTTAAATGTAAATTTCTTTGACAGAAGTTCATTAAGTGGCCGTGAAATATCGGCATAGTTTTTGATGAATCGTCGGTAGTATGATGATAATCCCAAGAAACTTCTAACTTGTTGAATGTTCTTCGGCGTAGGAAATTCAGTTATTGCTTTTATTTTTTGATAATCAGGTTTAATTCCGTCTTGATCCACTTGATGCCCCAGGATATTTATTTGGTCTGACCCAAAGCAGCACTTTTTGGAGTTAAGTCGCAATCCTGTTTTTTTTTAACATATCAGTACTGTGCCTAAACGTGAGAGGTTCTCTGTGAAGGAATGAGAATATACAACGACATCGTCTAGGTAGCACAAACATGTTGTCCATCTGAGTTCTTTCAACAGACTATCCATCATTCATTCGAATGTTCTCGGTGCGTTTACAAAGCCCGAACGGCATTACCTTGAACTTAAATTAGCCATCTGGTGTTATAAAAAATAATAATAATGTCTTCTCTCCTGTTTTCCTCGTCAATCTCGATCTGCCAGTAGCCCGATTTCAAGTCCATCGTCGTGTATAGATTTCACAGTCTAAAGCATCGTCAATTCTAGGTAAGGGGTACACATCTTTCTTGGTCATTTTGTTCAGGCCTCTGTAATCGACGCAAAATCTCCAGGAGCCGTATTTTTTCTTTACTAAGACGACTGGTGAGGCCCACGGACTTTCTGATGGCTCAATAAAATCTGTATCTCTAAGATCTTGTCGACTTCATTTTGAAACATATTACGGCACCTATAATACGCTTGCGTGGGTCCTGAAAGATCCAACATATTTTATTTTTCTCAGGTACACTCTGCAATTCCATTTTAACTTTATTTGAAAATATTAGGACAAAAATACGTTGATATTTATTGTTGTAAATATCGTGGTTTTGGCATTTTATTTGCTTATTTATTCATTGGATGAGGTGATGTTAAAAAAGAATGTCGGAACTTGTGACTGTTTATATGGTAGTGGCACTGGCTAATAACACACGCTTATTGCGTCTGGCATCGAAAGGGATATGCATAATATTCTTTTACAGAAATAAAATGAATGAATTACCTGTAGAAATATCCTCAATATACTCTGGACTCAAACATTTAAGTAGGAGCCAAATGATATAGAAATTATGCATTATCGCTACGGCAGTATTTTAAATTTCAATACAGTGAACTTCGTTAAAACGAAAACCGCGAATATAAAATATTTCCTATTTCTGGGTTATAGGAAGCCAAAAGTCCCGTTGAGATTCGTTAGAGTTGTGTTTAGAGGTGTTTTACTGAATATATATGTCACAATTTATAAACGTTATCTCAGGGATCACTTAGCTCTAACCTGCAAAAAATTCCCATCTCAACCACCTTTTTGCTGTTTGTAAATAATTTAAAGGTATCCCTACCTTATAAAAACCCTTCCAAGCCTCCAATACTTAGTAAATAATGTAACCTTCTTAATCTGTAACAAATGAATGGGAAAAGGTTACAAAAAATTCAGCGCTCTGAAAAAGACGGGAAGCAAATTGGCTAAATAACCTGGGTCAGAAAAATGGAGGCGTGCACAGATAAAATTAGATGCTTCTTCCCCATTTAAACGTGTCAGCCATTTTGCTATAATGTATCACTATCTAATATGTACCCCAAAATCAGGTGACCCTCGGGTCCAGGCTAGATGGTGAGAATGGGGAAGCAGAAAGTTCAGTCAGATTTTAAACTGTCAGCGCTGACAGAAAATCGAGCATCTGAAGATGACCAGGACACACAGCCCAGTCCCGACTTCAGGCTAGTGAATCTTCCATCTCCTTCAGGACATTTCGCCAACTTCCCCTCAAGCCTCGTGCACACCTCAAATCACCTATGGTTTAAGAAACACCTTATTTTCATCGTTTTTGTTTGGGAGCTTCTTGTTTCTGAGATCCATCGTATGTCTGTGGAAGGTCCCGATTGACTGTCTAGTTGGGAAGGATATATTTCTCGCCTATTGAAGTGGACTTTCGCGATATTTATAAATATATATCTTGAGTTATATAATTTTGATATGGAAATTATTTACTGATTTAAATACATGGATATTTTGCTAATGTAAGGCGGTCGTTAGTCTTTTTGAAAAAAAAAAAAAACCAATACAATCAATTTTTAGATCACTAATTGGTTTAATTGCGATTATATATGGAAATATATAAACTAATCCATCAATAATAAAAATGTGAAAAATCTAAACAATAGATCACCCTTCAAGTTATTTAAGACATACAATATTTTGATATATAAAGAAATACCTTAGGCATGAAGAAGAAATAAAATAAAAAAATGATTACGTATTTACTTTTTTACAAAAGGTTTTGTTTCAACCAAAAGAATGCTCGATTTATATAATACAAAGCTGCGCTATCTGGAGGTCGAGACTTCACAGAATTTTTTTTTTTATTCTAGAAAATATAATTTAAAATAAATATAATTTTATATTATATATATGATGCATCACTAATTCGGCTATAGTTATTAATACACTATAATTTTACAGTTATAACATCCCACATAGAATGATAATGTGATTATACTTTATTATGAGAAAATTTCAAAAATAAATATAGGGGTAAAATGAAATGTAAAGCTATTGTTAAAGTTGTTTTAAAATGGAGAAAACCTTCAATAGCTTCTTGAGAAATATATATATTTTTTCTTCCTTAAAATAAAATATTTCTGGAATATTTCTAGAAGGAATCACGTTTATAGCAAGGAGCTTTGCCATACAAAAAAACTTCATTTCTACCAAAACAAGGATCGAGTTTTAATAGCGCACCGAAGAATTTTTTTGTAAAAAAAAAAGCGTCCCAACTTTCAGAGCGGGAAAAATAATGAGGCGGGATAGATTCTATAAGATTTATATGGCGTTTTTATTTAGAGATTTTATATATATATATAGAGGAGGGGCTACTGTTTTTCTACTCTCCCTTGGGGTTTGTCCGGCCGAAAAACTTTTTTCTCTCTTTCACATATATATATCTGAAAGAGAAAGAAAAGTTTCTCGGAGAAGACGCTCATATTAGTGGTCAGGATATGCCTAATGTAGTTTAAATATATATATATGTGAGTAATAGTTACATAGATATTATTCGAAAAAGAAAGAATAAACAATATTAAGGTAAAGTGTTTCTTTTAATTTTGATGTTCGCAAGTTTTCGAGCAAATTTCTGTTCTTCAACGGGCATATACTTCTATATAAAATATCAAGATGAACTTTGTACAGTAATAATTGAAAATGTGTTATTGGCATGTGCTCTCGTGGGCGTGCATTGAAGAGCAGAAATTTTGCTCGAAAGCTTGCGAAAATCAAAATTAAAAGAAACCCTTTACCTTAATATTTTTTTTCTTTTTTTTTTCGAATATATATGTTGTAATATATTCCAATATATATCAATGTCTCCATGTGTTGTATAAATGTATATGTAATTGCGAAAGTGCCAAATAAAATCGAGTGAGTTACAGTCGGCGCCGGAAAGCCGAGAAAGGGTCCGAAAAACAAGTCGGGTATATCCCCTTCTTACGCAAACAGATTAGTCCGCTTCGAGACCTACGATTGACAGACCCCTCTAGACCGTTCTCCCCTAACCGAGGTCGGCTACGCTCACTCTCTCGCCATCTACGTGGTGACATCTACCATGTCTCGTTCTTTGGTGCAATACATTCACGCCTGAACCCACTCTAACATTGAGGCCACAACGACTGCATTTAACCAACACACTACAGTCATCCTACAGGATCGACTACCTTACTACATATATATATAAAGAGACAAAAGTCGCCTCTCCCGTCAAAATAGACGTCAAAAATAGACGCCATCTATTGACCGTCACCGCAAACTAGCGGTCTCGGGTCAGGCAGCTTTGGCAAACTAGAAAGCGTCCACCTAGAGACCATGGTTTCGGGCTAATGGCTCTCGTCAGCCTAGGGCGGACTTTATTCCATGAGATCCACACGGGATCTAATGGAATCTTGACAATTTGCCAAAGAGGTGTTTAGCTGGAAAGTGGCTGGGCCAAATCTATGGATAAAATATAGAATGCATTTTTGCCGGGAGGTTATTGATCTAAAGAGACAAAGGACGCCTCTCCCTTTTGACATCTATTTTGACGGGAGAGGCGACCTTTGTCTCTTTAGATCAATAACCTCCCGGCAAAATTTCCATATATATGTGGGATGGTTGCGTGATGTGTTGGTGTGGCTTGTGGAAAGGTCGCTGATAAAATTTAATTAAAATTAATTTATTTAAAGCCAGAAATATATAAAGAGTATAGAAGTAACCTTTGAAGTAACGGCCGTTGGGAGCAGGCCTTTTTGTTTACCGCGCCAGTAGCTAGAAAGTTCCGGATGACGCCCGCGCATGTGTAGTGACGTGTTCTCCCAGAACGCCCTTGCCGAGGCATTTCCCGTAGTATGTGTATTGAAACTTTGTCCCAGTTCGCGCCTGCTGAAGCAAAGTGTGGTCGCCACACTACTTCCCCTTCAGAAGGATCCTTAAAGATCATATCTAGTCGTAGAGGGAACTCTTGGTAAGGTGCCTTGTCCGGTTGGGATCTGGTTTTGGGAGCTTAAGGGAGACACCTGTCCTTTTTAAATGTTGGCTTGATATAATGGGTGGCTACCATCTTGTTAGCTTGCAGGGACACGATGAGTTGCTCAGCGATAGGTATAGTCGCCGTGAGTACCGGAGGAACTTTTTTTTTTCAGTTGACAATTAAACAACTTTATTGACATTTCGTCATCCTTTACACTCAAAGGGAGTTATAAGGTAATAATAATGGTAGGAATGAAGATAGATATATACAATCGACGTAGCTCCGGATTAGGATCTTAAAGCCGCCTTGAATCTAGACAGATCCCTGTCATTTGGGGAGTTCATGTTCGGAACATGTTTGATGATAATGTCGAAGAATTTGTCGAGAAGAATCTTGTCTTCAGGCGTGAGTAGCCCGAGGAGGTGCTCCATTTCTTCTTCGTAATAGACCGCGAGTATGATATCCATCCTGATCACATTATTCTTGTTATATATGGAGTGCAGGAATTCTCGATCCTTCAATCGGATAAGTAACTTTTCTATGTCCACATCGCCCTCAGGAGTGAGAGCTATAGGGGGTACAGGAGCGGTTAGGAGCTCATGGGTCATCGGGGTAGGTATTAGTAGCGGTGGGGCTACTGCGGCTGGTGCTGACTTCATCACATGGGGAGTAGGCGGCGCCGGCCCAGCAGACTGAGGCTCAGTGAACCGACGGGGCGAAGTGTGGGCCGCGGGACCAACACTTGGCACCTCTGAAGATGGAGCAGGGGGTGCTGGTTGCCCTGGCTGCTGAGGTGCGACGGGTGACTCGGCACCTGTGGAAGAGGAGGGCGACGCCCTCCTAACGAGAATTGGGCAGCATGCCCTGCGGTGACCCTGCCTATGACACTTTGAGCATTTTATGCCAAAGGTCAGGAAGGCCGGCAGGGTGTCCCCCCTTTGTCGGCGTAGGTGTATTCGCCTAGCTTAAACTGCATGGGGGCGATGGATGTTACCCTGCCATATGGCTCCTGCGCCTGGACGATGCTGTTGTCCTCGACAAAGAAGGGGAGGTTGCCAAAGACAATCCTCTTAGCTCTCTTGCGGAAGGGGAATGTCCTGAGGAGCGTGCCCTCGATTTCAATGTTGTTCTCCAAGAGGCGCTCTGCAAGGGCCCTACTTGGCAATCCCACGAGGACGTGGCCATTCATTCTGGTGATTTGCAGGATGTTCCTCGGCCCGCCGACCACCGCATCAACCGCCCGGAGGTACTGGTAGGGCGAGAAGTCCGAGCATTGCTCAATATATACGCAGTATTCCTGCGTGGAGGAGGCCTGTCGGGCCTTGGCGTCCACAATGTGAGCTCGCGTGGTCTTAATCTCCTGGACCTGCGGTGACCGCATCCTAGGTGTGTTTCCTCGCGGAGCAGTAAGCAGAAGCAGAAGCCTTGAGCAATGAACTTCGTTCAAATTTCATCCCAGGGTCTTAGTTAATATGTCTTGCTAGGTTTCTTCCATTTGGATCATTGTGTTTTAGTAAAGATTCTAACTCCTCTTCGATTTTTTCAAGCCATCGCTAAGCCTCAGGTCCTCGGGTAAATTTTTTAATACGAAGCAGGATCCCCTCTATTTACCTAAGGTAAGGTAAGGAGTTCAGGTAAGCTCTGAATATTTCTATGGCTTCTAAAAGTCATAGGATGCGACCGGGTTAAAGGAGGTTTCTTACGAACTCTACTTTCCTGATTTTCAGTATTACTAATGGTTTCCTCAATATATTTGTCTTCTTCTATTGATCTCACATTTTCGATCCAATGAAGTTTCGGGATAATGTTCAGTTTCTCGCTGAGTCCCATATCTGTATTGCTCAAATGATGGTTGCAGAACTCGACTGTAGTCTACCCTAGATAGACTGTCCTATTTAAAAACACAGTCCCGAGATTCCATTACCTCTCTTAACTCGGGTATTCAGAGTCTATACCCACGTCTCCTGAATGCATAACCAACAAGGTTATCTATGAATACTCTTCCATCTAATTTGGATTTTTTACTTGTTTTTGATTGTGTAGATACACATTACAGCCAATAGTCTTTATATATTTTACGCTAGGCCATTTCCCAGTCCATATGGCGTATGGCTGTTGAATACTCTATTCCGTACGTAGGTAACGGTGTAGGTCAATTCTGTCAATGATGCTTTTGGCAGACCACTTCCGTATACGAGCTCCTGACTAGATCCAAGAGGGCTCTATTCATCCTTTTGGCAAACCATTCTTTGGGGTGTGTAGGTCATTGTAAGTTCGTGAACAATTCCAAATACGTTGCAGAAAGCATCCTATTTTTTGAGCAAAATTCCAAACCATTATCAGCACGCATTCTATTAAGGTTTCTACTGGTTTGACTTTCGGATTCCTGAGTCCGTCAAGTCAATAATTGTCAAAGTAGCTTACCACATAAAAAAAATCACATGACTTGATCATTCTTCTTGTGCAAGTTTTCTGAGGGAACGGTAGGCGGCAGGATTTTCCGATCAGACAATCATCGCACTTTTCTGGCCTTACCAAGTTCAAATCACACTTTGATTCTTGACCACTTCAACAATCGTATTCATTTTTACATGCATAAATCTTTAGTACCATAGGGTCAGTGGAAGAACTTTCTTATATTTTTGTGCAGGAAAAGCATGATCACTTTGATCTGGCGCTGAAGATGGAGTAGTTTGTATGCAATAAAGCCTACCCACCTTCTTTCCTTCTATCATAGGTTTGCCACTCTTATCCATAATGTGGCAACCTCTCTTATCGAATACAATTTTTGTCGTTTTCCGCCATATGGAGTATCGAAAGGACGCTGTCTCGAATTTCTTGGAACATATATCGTGTTCCGAGCATCAATATTATTAACATCTCCTTGATGTCCTACAACGTTGGCATTGACTGTGCCAATTCCACAAGCTTTTTTCGAAGAACTGTTTGAAACAGTGACAGTACTGTAGGCGCCGCCCGACCGTGACGGAGACCTGAATGGCGCTCTACGATTGGCTCGCGAGGATGACGCAAACACTACGCGGCAGACTTTGTTTTTTGTTGTTCCCTTACACTCTCTTTTGTTTTTCTAACTATTGTGTTGGAGCGGGTCGCTCCTTAAATAAATGCATGTGGTGAAGAGTTGCTGTCGACTTATCTGTGATGAGATCCTGTCGACTTAGATGTGATAAAGTGAGTGGTCTGGTAAGCCTTGTAGAATCCTGTCGACTCTCGCTATATGCTGTGGTAACCGGTGGTCAAACCTGTAGTAGCCGAGAGGGACAGTCAGGGCGTGGAGAGTTTTCCAGTACCTCTCTGCACTTTGGAAGACCTTTAACAGTTTTCACAGAGTACAGACAGTCGTGGTCGAGGCAGAGCGGAAAGCTTGGGAAAGTCCACACACACAAAACGAAGAGACACAGCTGTAGTAGGAAAGTTCCATGAACAGATAGGAGCTGAGTTAAGAGCAAGATGGAGTTAGCGGAGATCTTACTGTTTCACATGAAGATGAGGTGGTTCTGGGTACAACCGACGAGGACCGCGCCGACGGTGAAAGGGGTGACTGCTGACTAACACGTACTAACTGCGGACTAACTGCGGTCGGCTAAAACCGAGGTGTTTATATACCATTCCCGAGGAGGGGGGGGGGGGCGAGTTGGACTTTAAACGTCTGCGGCATTCCGCACCCTTTGGACCAGATGGCAACGGGCTGCCGAATTCCTTTTCAGGGTTGTTGGATTTCTCTCTCGATTTTAGACGTTTTTGAGCTTATCAATCTTGCTTTAACTCAGCTCTTAATCTATTACATAGTTTTATTTATTTGTCTTCAATTTGTACAAAGTACATTACATATGGCGATGCAATGACACAGATTAATCATGCGCATAATTATTTATAGATGTGTTTCTATATACAACATGACAATCTTGTTATAAGTAATTATACAATATAGGGTTGTTGGTTTAAATTACCATATGCATATATTAATTAATAACTAAATGGAATCCTCTCTTTCTTTTTCCCAGTAAGAGACGCCTACGGAAGCCAACAGAATTTCAGAAGCGGGATAATCCTGAAGAAAGAAGAATTGCTGGAGTGTTCAAGCAGCAACAAAGGACGCGCGACGCCATGTTGGATTAACCTAAAGAAGAAGCTGCAGCACGAATGGTATGTACGTAACCTTACTACCATTTATTTGAAAGCATTTTAAAGTATTACCATTTATTTGAAAGTATTTTAAATAAATTGAAGAAACAAATAGAAGTATTATCGCAAAGTATCGCGGTATAAGTGTTGTCCCAAAAGTACTAAAGAAAAGTTGATTCCGTTTAGAGAAATAATCAAAACAGTACGTATCCGGTTTAGTTAGTTTTATTTAATTATTTTTGTTTTGTTATACTCTATCTTTTTTGAAAAATATGACTTATTTAGCCAGAGTAAAGAAATGCGATTTGAGCAAGTTAGCGTATGAACTCGGCGAGGTAGTACCGCCAGAGAGCAGGATCGTCGACTTAAAACGCCTTATCCTGAATAGTCAATATTACGAAGAAGAATTCGCAAAGCAACTGTTGGAGACTCTGATCGAGGAACGGGAACAAACAGAACGAGCAGAACGGGAGCGAATGGAACAAACAGCACAAACAGAGCAAGCAGAACGGGAACGAAAATAACAAATGGAATTCGAGCTCGAGAAGCTGCACATCCAGACTGTGCATGGAAACAACGATCCGTCTCGCGGTACCAGTAATAACGCACATTGCGAGATACGTAAACTGATGCCCAAGTACGAATCGAAGGACAGTGATTTGAGTTTCTATCTAATTCTTTTCGAACGACAGGCAAAGCGACTAGGGTTGGATGAAGACCAATGGGCATTCAGTCTAGGATTACTACCTTACGAAATGACGCAATTAATCGCTCGGGAGACAGAAGGGCAAAGCGGCGATTATAGATTCGTGAAAAGGTTGCTCCTAAACGGTACAAATTGAGCCCCGAACAGTTCAGACAAAAATTCGAGAAGCACTATAAATCTCAAGAGGGTTCCTGGAGAGGCTTCGCTTTCGAATTGCGAGGGTTTTTCAACGAATGGATCGAAGGAATGAACGTGGAAGATTTCGTCGCTCTAAAGGATTTGTCCGCCACTAACCAGCTACAGAAAAAGGTTCCAAATGTGCTGCGTAATAATCTCATTGACGATTGGACCAAGATAAACAACCCAGATGTGTTGGCGGATAAACTGGACGAGTACGAAAATGTTCGCGCCGAGATGGGACCTCCGCATTGGAATTCGAAACACACCATACCACCGTCGTTTCAGCAGAAATCTGCGAGATTTCCCAACCGGAGCGAAGTTAAAGAGACTGAACAAGGAACGAATGTTTCGAGTAGAGAGGCTGCAAGGAACGAAATCAGTGAAAAGTATCCTAACACCTCGAGGAGAATGGTCAACCGTGCAATCAGAAACGACAAGGGAGAACCGAAGTGTTTCAACTGCAATCAGTTTGGACACATTGCCAGAGACTGCCCAGTACCCAAGGCTACGTTGACATGCCGAGGATGCGGTCAAACGGGGCACAAGGAAAAAAAATTGCACAAGACCCAAAGAAGGACTAAAAGTAGCCAACCTGGAAGTCGAAGGACTGAAGACTGTCCCGCCAGATGTATATTTGAAGGACGCCAAGATCGACAACAAGGAGACCGTGAAAGCAATGATAGACACCGGGAGCAGCAGTTGCCTATTAAGAGAATCGGTCGCAAGGAGGATCAACGTCGACATCGAACCAGACTCGACTAGTTTGTACGGCATCGGTAACCAGACCGCACCAGCTGCCAGGACCGTTGGAAAGACGACAGTTGACCTGGAGATTGATGGCGTCGTCGGTAAAGAAATCGCTGTATTCATTGTTAACGATGATGCCCAACCTTATGACCTACTAATTGGAAGAACATGGACAGATATTCCCTACGTATCCTTCGCCAGAATCAGTAAGGAACTGCATATTGGCTATTCAACCGAATTTCCGTTTGCTAATCTGCAAGAAGAAATCAATTGCGTCGCGTTGAACTGAGGGCAACCGAGACTATTCAGTTGGGGAGCGACTGCATTAACTTTGCAAGTGCAATCACAGACGAGGTAAGGGACGGCTACGTATTGTTCACAGGAGTAGACGACTGTGTCAATTCTCTATTTGGAAGTGGTCGATGGAAAGACGACCGTACCCATCATCTCAGTTGGCAAGGGCAACTTGAGAGTAAAGAAAAACCAATGTATAGGTCGAGTTGAACTGCTGAGCCCTGATGACATTGTTGTTAACCTGGACGTTTCAGAGGATTCGTTTCAGACTAAAAGTGAAGAGAAGAGGGAAGGACAGGACCAAATGAAACGTAAGCGCCACATACTGCCTGAGGACATCAACGTCAATCATTCTCTGACTTCGAAAGAGAGACAAGAAATCCTAGATGTAGTAAACGAGTATAGAGACTGTTTCGCTCTTGGCATGGAGGAATTAGGGTGCACCGATGTCACCAAGATGGACATTAAGGAGGTTGATGGAAGCAAGCCAGTCTTTCTGAGACCGTACAAGACGACTGCAAGTGAACGCGAAGCAATCAGGGAGATTGTCAGAGAGTGGAAGGACAATGGAATAGTCACGGAAACTAGATCACCCTACGCTAGTCCCGTCCTACTTGTGAGAAAGAAAACTGGAGATCATCGTTGGTGGTGGATTATAGGAGACTCAACATTCAAACAGTTAAGGACAAGTTCCTTTTACCGAGGATAGACGACCTTCTGGAAGGCCTACGGAATGCGAAATTCTTCACCACTCTGGATCTGGCGCATGGATATCTGCAGATACCACTGACTGATAAGGCAAAACTAAAGACAGCATTCATCACCCCAGATGATACAGGTCAATTCGAAAGAATGATTTTTGGACTCGCCAACACACCAGCAGAATTCCAAAGACTGATGCACACTGTTCTAGGTCCGCTGCTGAACAAGAAGGCATTCTGCTATCTCGACGACGTGATTATCCCGGCAAAGGATTGGCGGGAGATGATCGAAAGGTTGAGGGAAGTACTTGAAAGAATAAGATCAGCGAAGTTGACGCTGAAACCTTCTAAATGTGAGTTCGGAAGGAGGGAAGTTGAGTTCCTAGGGTATGTCATCAGTACAGGCGGACTTAAGCCAGGCCCAAGAAAGATCAAGGCGATAGAAGAATTTCCAGAACCCAAGAATGTCCACGACATACGACGCTTTCTGGGACTGACGAACTTCTTCAGACGATTTGTAAAGGACTTCGCGAGGAAAGCAGAACCGCTAAGCAGACTTACAAAGAAAGGTACACAATTTGAATGGAAGGAAGAACAGCGAAGGTCATTTAGAGGACTTCGAAATGATCTGGTCGAATATCCGGTACTAGCTCATTACAACCCTGAACTTAAGACAGAAGTACATTGCGATGCGAGTGCTGAGGGACTAGCAGGAATGTTGCTACAGGAGGACGAAGACTGCAAATGGCGCTTGGTCTACTGTGTGAGCAAGAAGACAACAGAGGCTGAGAAGATGTACCATTCAAGCAAATTGGAGCTGATGGCGATAGTGTGGACCTTGGATCGACTACGTCAGTTCCTCGTTGAAAACAAGTTTACAGTGGTTACAGATTGCCAAGCGCTGGTCTACATGAACGCGAAGAAGACTACAAATCCTCAGATAGCGCGATGGTACAATCTGATTCAGGAATACGATTTCGACATTCGGCATAAACCAGGAGAGAAGATGGCCCACGTAGACGGAATGAGCAGAGCTCCAGTCGACGACCCTAGAGACACGATGGAGGAAATCGTGGAGAAAAACCTCGAAGTATGCTTCACAATCACACTGGAAGAACAAATCATGATGATTCAGCATTCCGATCCTGAATTGAGAGACCTAATCCAGATCTTTCGAAAGGACCCGTGTGATAGAACAGTAGGAGAACAAAATAGAATTAACGACTACAGCTACAAAGGAGGCAGACTTTTCCGCATGGTGAAAAATGGAGAAGAAGAACGAGCCCTGTATGTTATACCCAAAAGTATGAGGAAAAGTTTAGTTGTTAAATTCCATGATCTAATGGGACATTTTGCAGTTGATAGGACTGTCAACAAAATTAAGGAATTGTACTGCTTTCCTTCAATGAAGAGGTACGTTCGACGCCATGTTGCTAGGTGTGTCGAGTGTTTATTTAACAAAGTTCCCGGTGGAAAACAACACGGCTTCTTACACTCCATTAAGCCAGGCAAGAGACCGTTTTCCATCGTACATATGGACCACGTAGGCCCTTTCGTGAGAAGTACAAGAGGTAACCAGGAACATTTAGTGATTTTCGATAATCTGACAAGATTTGTCCAATTAAGCCCTTTAAGGAATACATCGACGCAGAACGTCCTGAAGGTAATGAAAAGTTTTGTGAATGATTTCGGACTACCCGACAAGATCATCAGCGACAGAGGGTCATGTTTTACCTCAAGGCAATTTGAAGAATTCTGTCGAGGAAATGGAATACATCATACACTGAACTCTACGAAACATCCGCAAGGGAACGGGATGGTCGAAAGAGTGAACCGAACAGTATTGTCCACCATAGCAATCGGTATCGAGGATCCGCGACGGAAGGATTGGGACCTGAAGCTCAAGGAGGTAGAGCGAGACCTGAATAATGCGATGAACAAGACGACAAATAAAACACCGTTCGAAACACTCCACGGCTATTCCCCTCGATTCTACGACGGGATACTTAGAAGATTAGCCGACGAAGATATGGATCCGTGGACCGAGCCGGAGAGAATTCAAGAGAGTGTGAGAACCCAAATTGAGAATAAACAAGAAATCATGAAGACGTACTACGATAAGAAGAAATGCCGTACACTCCAATTCGAAGTAGGAGAAATTGTAGTGATGAGGCATGTACCCAAAATGACTGGTGAACCAACCAAGGCGCAACCCAAGTATCGAAGACCTTTGATAATCACCGAGGTTCTGCCAAGCGACACGTACAGAGTGACTCAGTTAAGCGAAAGAACCGGTGGACGGTTCTTCACGACAACGGCCCATATCAGTTAACTGAAGTCTTGGCACAGTGAAGAAGATGATTCAACTACAGAAGAAAGTCCGGACGAGGAGTCAGAAGAAGAAGACACCCTCCGACGCAACCCACGACGTTCCTGCAACGCAAAGTTCAATCGAGGACGATTTGAATCCAGGAATGGCCGAATGTAGGCGCCGCCCGACCTTGACGGAGACCTGAATGGCGCTCTCCGATTGGCTCGCGAGGATGGCGCCATCACTACGCGGCAGACTTTGTTTTTTGTTGTTCCCTTACACTCGCTTTTGTTTTTCTAACTATTGTGTTGGAGCGGGTCGCTCCTTAAATAAATGCATATATTAATTAATAACTAAATGGAATCCTCTCTTTCTTTTTCCTAGTAAGAGACGCCTACGGAAGCCAACAGTACTTTTACATTGTTTTAGACTAATGAAATTATCTCTGTTAGGAGTCATATGGTGTGTTGCACCGGAATCTACAGGGTGATCCAAAAGTCTTGCACAACTT
Source organism: Cordylochernes scorpioides (assembly GCA_030710605.1). Classification (NCBI taxonomy): domain Eukaryota; kingdom Metazoa; phylum Arthropoda; class Arachnida; order Pseudoscorpiones; family Chernetidae; genus Cordylochernes; species Cordylochernes scorpioides. The sequence continues at coordinate 42,279,308 of CP092870.1, read as the reverse complement.
TAAAAATTAATAATTCCGCGAATATTTGCGCTAGAACAATGCGGTGAATACATTATGTTCAGGATGCAATGGGATTATTTTAGGGCAAAAAAATATAAAATTCTAAATTATAAATTTGTAACTAAAATCAATTTACGTTTATCTAGCGAAACAATTTGTAACTAATAGATGGGGCTCTAATAGAATCAGAGATTCAGCGGCCAAATTGTTTGATAAATTGAAAATTATAACTGATCGACACATATCTTTCCTTTTTGAATACCAGGATAGAACTCTAATAATATCCAATGATAAATTAATAAAACACCATTTCGCCAAAAGTAGCAGAATTGATGACGATTTTAAAGGCAATCCGAGATATGTAAAATAGATAAATGCAAATTAAAACATGTAGTAAAAAAAAAGATATTTTAGATGAAGTTTTATGGAATAGATTAAATGTTTGAAAAACACTGCTGAAATAATTACACGTGTTTTTTAAATGTTAATATAAGTTGCAGGAACACATAAAATGTTAATATAGTACCAAAAATTATGATGGCACAACTAATAGAATTTCTTACTATAAGAAATGTATAGTTTCTTGACAAATTGGCGATATTTGAATATTTAACTGGAAATTTGTCATGATCTAATAAATTTAAAAAAGAGGGGTGACAAAATCTATTTGCCGTACCTTATTTCAAATATCATTTGGGCTTGTCAAATGTTATCATTGCTTATTATACTGTGCAAAATTTTAAAATGTGTCCCCTCAAATATGAATCATATTTAGATCGACCTTTTGCGTTGAATAACATGGTAGTAAAATCATTTTGTATTACTTTTTTCGCGCAAAATTTCTAAAGTTAGGGGTGTACAGAGAATATTCCTTATGCTATTTCTTCTAATGAGCGAAAAGCGATAAAATAAACATAAGGGGTAAAATTGTATGTACCTGTGTTATTCGAGAAGTTATAACACTTTGGTCTGCACGACATAATATAAAATATGATCAAATGACAAAAATAAATACTGTTCAAAATATTTAAAAAAGAGTAAAGAAGTGAGGAAAGCATTTATAATTATCATAACCCAACACAAAGAGCTGAAAATATTGGCAGATAATATAATACAGGGCGTCCCAAAAGTGTTGCACAACTTTAAAAAAAAATAACTCCGCGAATATTTGCGCTAGAGCAATGCGGTAAACACCATTGTGTTCAAGATGCAATGGTATTTATTATGGCAAATAGTGAAAAAATTCTAAATTGATTATCGCTACAATTTTATTCGCTAGATGGCGCTCTACCAGAATCAAAGATTCGGCGAACAAATTGTTTGATAAATTAAAAAATATATCTGATCGACGCGTATTTTTCCTTTTTGAATACCAGGAAAGAACCCTAATAATATCAAATGATAAATTAATAAAACACAATTTCGCCAAAAAAAAAAAAAGAAAAAGGAATTGTATGTCGATTTTTAAACGCAATCCGAGATAGGTAAAATAGGTAAATGCAAATTAAAACAAGTAGCAAAAAATATTTATATTTTAGATAGGGTTTTGTGAAATAGATTGAAATTTGAAAAACACTGCTGATATTAATACACGATTTTTTAAAATGTTAATATGATACCAAAAATTATGATGGCACTACTAATATAATTCTCATAAATATCTTTAGGTATTAAAGTAACTGAACTTCCTGTATCTGTTGTAAAGCACAAAGAATAATCATCTACTGTTAAATTTATTGTTGCATCAGTTTCGCCCTGTACAGAATATATATAGTCCTCATGTACAAATTTACATCCCTACATTTTTTTTACTAGCTTTGCAGACCCTACTTAATGACCCAGTTTTTTACATTTAAAACAATTCTTTGTTCTATGAGGGCAACAGAGGCCACGTGTGAATGTTTTTCACCACATCTACTAGTATGTATAACATCATCTAGTATAACACCTTATTTCTCCTCTTTACCTGAAAGCCCTATGCTGCGCCGTACTATTATTGTACTCACCCTTTTTATCCTTTCCATTCACAGGGGATATCTTGGCCACTCTTTTATCTTGTAATTCTCTTGTATTTATCTCCGCCAGTTCGAACGAGATCGCCACTGTAAAAACTTTATCCAGGGTGACATCGTCGTCCTCTTGTAGTAACTTCTTTTGCAAGCTTTCCGACTTGATTCCATCCACAAAACGGTCTCGCAACATGGTTCCCAACATATCGCCGAAATTACAATTTATTGCTAAATGTTTCAATTCCCTAAGATATTCCGAAATTGATTCTCCTTCCTGTTGAATTCTCTTCAAAAATCTGCATCGCTGTGGTATCACTTTCTTCTTTGGATCTTGTTGAAATTTGAGATTGAATCAAGGAATAAAAGGATTATTTATTAAACAAAGTAACTTAAAACAAGATGTTAAAGTAGCAACATTTTAAAGGCAAGTCTACATAGGAAGGCGAGACAAAGACAATATATATTGACGTCGACCGCAGCGCCGCCGCGGCCGTTGATTGGTCGATCCTCCAATACTCCACGCCAATCTTTGGATCGCTATTCCAACACTCCCTCTCGATCCAAAATGTTCAGTAGACCTCTTAAGTAGTGGAATTGGTTACGTGGAAGAGGTTTAGTCATTATATCAGCTAGCTGTTCTGAGCTGCAAACATGATGCACTTTAAGTTCACCTTCTTCATGTTTGGATCTAATGAAGTGGTAGCGAACATCAATATGTTTCGTTCGTTTGTGGAATACTGGATTTTCAACAAGTTTTATTGCTGCTTGGTTGTCGATATAAAGTTCAGTTTCTTTAGTAATATCACAGCCGATGCCCTGTAGAAGTCTTCTGATCCAAATCAATTCCTTAGCAGCACTGCAGGCAGCGATGTATTCACTTTCGGTGGTTGAAAGTGCGATAATTGGTTGTCGTTGGCTTGCCCAAGAAACAGTTCCTCCGTTCATCATGAAGGCATAACCAGTCGTACTTTTTCTGGAGTCAACATCACGAGCAAAATCACTATCAGAGTAGCCAACAAGTTGGTCTTGTCCAGTGAAGAGAATTCCCATGTGTGGAGTGCCTTTCAGATAACGGAAAATATTCTTCACTGTTGTACAATGTGCAGGTCCTGGATATTCTAGGAATTTACTCACTTGTGAAACTGCATAAGTGATATCTGGACGTGAAACACATGATGCGAACATAAGGGATCCAACAGCTTCTCGAAAAGGGAATTTAGGCATCTTTTCCTTTTGTTCTGGAGTAGGACAGTCCTGTTTTGTTAAGATGACAGAAGGATCCATAGGCACCGAAGCAGGAATACAGTCAGCCATATTAAATTTACTCAAAATTTTGTCAATATATGATGACAGGTGAATGAAAATACTTGCCCTATCTTCTGACTGCTCTATTTGTAGCCCAACAAAAAAGTTAACACTTCCAGATGTAATTTCAAATGCGTGTTCTAACTCATCCATTATAATAGCTATTGCCTCTTTATCTTTAGATAGAATAATTCCATCATCAACATAGAGAGCTAAGATAACATTTGAATCATTGTGTGTTCCAATGAAAATGCACGGGTCGGCGTCTGATGTTTTGAAATTATGGCTATTCAAAAAATTGGTAAATTTCTTATTCCAATTTCTAGAAGATTGTTTAAGACCATACAGACTTTTATGTAATCTATAGCAGCTATTATCATCTCTCTTGTAGCCTTCTGGTTGTTCAAGATAAACAAGTTCCTCTAATTCGCCATTGAGAAAAGCTGTCTTTACATCGAATTGCTTAAGAAACATCCTTTCAGAAGCAGCGTGTGATAAAAGAATGCGTAAAGAATCATACCTGACTACTGGGCTAAACGTATCGAAATAGTCAACATTTTTTATTTGAGAATAGCCTTTTGCAACTAATCTGGCTTTGAACCGTTGAATTGTACCATCGGACTCCGTTTTAATTTTATAAACCCATTTACAACCGATAGGTTTATGACCATCTGCCAAACGTTCTAAAGTCCATGTTTTATTTTTATTTAATGCATCAATCTCTTCATCCATGGCTAATTTCCATCTTTCTGAATCTGAACTCGTTATTGCATCTATATAGTTACTGGGTTCATCAGCGAGCGCAAAGTTACATTGGCTATTCGAAACTTTAGAGCGTGTTATCATTGGATGCGAACTGATATCGGATACTGGCGGCATTTCCTGCACTGGAATGTTTGCTGTCGCAACTGGTGATTCATCCGGAGCGCTGTTAATCTGAAATATTATTTCTTTGGGTTTGGTAGATTCTCTATTGAATGTGTAGTAGCTTTCTCATCGAATGTGACATCTTTAGAAATTCTTATTTTTCTAGTTTTCCAATCCCATAATCTAAAATTTTTGCTTGTATTCTCATAACCTAAAAACATAAGTTTTATCGATTTATTATCCCACTTTTTACGGTTTTCTTTGGGAATATGCATATAAGCATTACAGCCAAATATTTTATAGTTAGCTACATTAGGCTTTGTGCCAAAGAAAAGTTCATAAGGTGTCGTTCCAGGGGTTTGCTTAGTCGCACTTCTATTTAGAATATGAGTTGCTGTGTTACATGCCTCAGCCCAAAAAAATCCTGGAAGATTTCGTGAATTTAGCATGGACCTGGCTGCTTCCACAATCGTACGATTGTCTCTTTCAATATGTCCTATCTGTTCGTGCACATAAGGTGCAGTGAACTCGTGAATTATCCCAAATCTTTTACATAAATCTGCAAAATTATCGCTTTTGAATTCTAGCGCATTATCAGTCCTAAGAACTTTTATCTTATTTCCAGTTTGAGTATAGATTAGAGTAGCATATTCTTTGAATATATCTAGCGCATCTGATTTGTTTTTAATAAAATAAATATGGCGATAACCACTAAAGTAATCTTTAAATAAGCAGAAATACAGATATTTACTTAATGATTGAGTCTGCATTGGGCCACAAATATCAGCATAAATAAACTCACCTAGCTGGTAGTTTTTGCCATCTGAGGGATAGCACGACTTTCTATGGGCTTTTCCAAGTTGGCATCCTTCACAGAAGAAAAATTCTCCCTCTAAATCTTGAGGCTGCAGACCATCCACCAATCCTTTGGTCGCCATCTCTCGAAGTGTAGCAACTGGAAGATGCGCAAGTCTCTCGTGCCACAACTGAAGCTTGTTCTCGCTGGTGATGTATCCTTGTGATGATGACGTAACCTTGAAGAGCATCCTGTAGAGGTCGTCATGACGCACTCCTACGGCTTTTTGGTCATTATCCATGAAGATCTGTAGCTTGTCATGTTTGATAATGACGTTGAATCCTCTTCTTGTGGACGTAGAAAGGCTATACAAATTTTTCTTTAGTTGCGGCGAGTAGAGCACATTTCTTATGTACGTATTGTACCATCCACCGTCGACGTAGGCTTGAATCTCGATGTCTCCCATGCCTTCTGCAAGTAGTGTCGAGTTGTCTCCCAAGTAGATTGGATGATCACTGGTGAACGGCGTGTAGGTCTTGAACCACTCTCTTCGAAATGTCATGCTGCAGCTTGCACCGCTGTCAGCATACCAAATATCATTGGGCTCTACTTGATTATCGCACAAAATAAGTCCATAATCACTTGAACTTCCTTTTGAATCATGAAGATTTTTGGATTTATTTTTCTCATTAGCTAATCTTTTTCTACATTCGCGGCTCCAATGTCCAATTTTGTGACAATAGTGGCATTTAGTGTTCTTCTTGGCATCTTGAAAAGAACGTTGTGTATCTTTAGGCTTCGTTCGTACTTGCCTGTGTAATAAGGCCTCATCTTGTTTAGAAGAACCGCTTTGTTGATTCCTGGTTTCTTCAATCAAAAGTCTTGCAGTTAAATTGTTAAGAGTTTGAGCTTTCGGATCTAACGATTCCCACGCTGCAACAAAGTAGCGCATACTCGAAGGCAAAGTATTTAAAATTTTTGCTACCTTTTGATCTTCCGTTATGGTTCCGCCCATTTGTGAAATTTGTGCAGAAATATTTTCAATTTTTGCTATGTAATCACTTATTGTTTCCGATGTCAATCGTGCATCGAAGAATTGTTGCCAAAGTAGGCCAATAGTAAATTCGGATTTTTGTTCATGAATAGCAAGTAATTTCTGCCACATTTGTGAAGCGGAAGTACAGTTCATCAGGGGCTGAAGAAACTTTAATTCGATTGCCTGTGATAATAACATCCTTGCCTTAACGTCCTTTGATTTCCAATTCTGTAGTGAACTTTCAGAGTTACTGTCGGAGGAAACAACATTCGGCTTTATTTCTAAGCCTTCCAATAATTCTAGTAATTTTTGTTGTTCCATAAGAAGCCTGAATTGGAATTTCCATAGTGAAAAGTTTTCACCATTAAAAACTTTAATCCTTGAAAGACAATCTTCGCTCATCTTCTTTGTCTTGGAATCGGCCAACGACAAAAAGAAACTAGGGTTATGGTTGGCGGTTGACGCCTAAACTTCGAGCAAAACAAGGGCTTACTCACTGCTGGCGGTTAATCCTTTTAGGCGCAGTGGAAGCATGCTGGGCCCATAACCTGTTGAAGTTTGAGATTGAATCAAGGAATAAAAGGATTATTTATTAAACAAAGTAACTTAAAACAAGATGTTAAAGTAGCAACATTTTAAAGGCAAGTCTACATAGGAAGGCGAGACAAAGACAATATATATTGACGTCGACCGCAGCGCCGCCGCGGCCGTTGATTGGTCGATCCTCCAATACTCCACGCCAATCTTTGGATCGCTATTCCAACAGATCTAAATGCAGCTTAATTATTTTAATTGTAGTATCATAAGGTTGTTCTTTCATTAGGCCCGGGAAGAACAGGTTGTTTCCCAGCTCAAAGTTTCAGAATCTAGGAGCGAGGTAAAAACCGGCACTTTCCTCTCCTCCGTCAGACCATTTGCCATAAAGGCAGACTCAATTTTTTGTACAAAAAGATCGAAGGTATCCTCCATGGGCTATAGCATCTAAAAGGTACAATTAACGTTGAACTTGTCATGCTGATTTTTTTCTACTCTTTTCTTCTTTTGATCCAGATAGTTTCAAAGATGTAGTAGCTATATTTGCGTAGACGCTGTTTTCATCAGCTTTTTACCTGATCTGTAGATCTTGCATCCTCGTCGTCACTTTTGTTGTTTGTAGATAGGTATCCCCTTCCATCGATCGATGAGATCTTTTCAAAATTATCTACAAGCACCGTATTTTCGACTCTATACCTATCACAAGCTTACTTACAAGTAATGTTAGCGGAAGAAGCTAAAGCTGTTGTTAATATAAACACAACAAAGAGGTTGTTTTCTTATGAAAGACTACCATATGGCGTAGCGATAGCACCAAATAAATTTCAGAGGATTATGGAAGGTCTATTTGCTGATTTGCCAGGTGTGGCTTGCTACATAGATGATATTTTGGTTGCGTGAAAAGACTTTGAAAATCATGAACAAAAGTTGGATCTAGTGTTTAGAAGATTGCTAGAAAAAGGTTTAAAGTTAAATAATGATAAATGTAAATTTTAAAAGGATTCGGTGGAATATTTAGGGTTTAAAATTGATAAATATGGACTGCATCCCTTAGAAAATAAAATTAAAGCAGTGATAGAGGCGCCTGAACCTAAAAATGTTTCGCAATTGAGATCTTTTTCATTGGACTCTTAATGTATTATTTTAGATTTATAAAGAATATAGCAAACATTTTAGCGACATTCTGTCAACTTTTGAAAAAAAAAAGGAGATGGAATTGGACGAAAGAACATCAATGTTATTTAAAAATTGTAAATAATTATTAACTGATAAGTCTGTTTTGGCACATTACGATGCAAACAAAGAATTGGTTCTGGCTTGTGACGCATCGAGGTATGGACTAGGCGTAAATCTGAGTCATAAAAATGATTGAAAGGATGAATGCCCAATAGCTTTTGCTTCTAGAGCATTAACTGAAGCGTAAAAACGGTACTCTCAACTAGAAAAGGAAGCGTTAAGCATAATTTATGTCGTTGAGAAATTCAGACAATACTTGCTGGGACGAAAATTTGTATTGATCACAGACAACCGACCCTTAATGCATATATTTTCACCTCAGAATTCAACTCCCAAATGTGCAGCATCCAGAATTAAAAGATGATCCTTAAAATTAGCTGCATTTAATTATACTGTGGAAATTCGGAAAACTAGTGATAATCCCAATGTTGACGCATTGTCACGTCTTCCTTTAGAATCGAGTGTCAGGGAGTCTCTTGATGAAGACCAGGTACTTCTTCTCAGGAAGTTGAATGAGGTACCGTTCTCTTTTAGGGAGGTGGCATATGAGACGTTTCGAGATAAAATACTGCCTATAGTATTAAGGAATGTTAGAGAAGGCAACTGTGTGTGGAAATTCACAAGGGTACTGAGGGAAATTCCACTAGCTCCTCATTATAAGATCAAAGAGGAATTAAGATTGGAGTTTGGTTGTCTTTAATGGCGTGAAAGAGTGATATTTCCCCAAAAATTAAGACCTTTAATTTTAAATAACTTGCATGAAATGAACATGGGGATTGTTAAAATGAAGATGATTGCCAGACGGTAATTTTGGTGGCTAGGCATAGACAGTAACATGGAGGAGTTGGCTAGAGAATGTAGATTATGCCAAGAATCGGCAAGCTTGCCCCCGGGTATCATCTCGGAATAGACTCGGCCCAAAAAACCGTGGCATCAACTTCATCTTGATCTAGCGGGTCCGTTCATGGGAAGAATGTTTTAGTTCTCGTGGACGCATACTCAAAGTGGATAGAAATTTTTATCCCTGAAGATATTACCCGCAAAACGATTATAAGTCATCTTAGAGATATTTTCGCCAGATTTGGATTGCCCGAAATTTTGGTTACAGATAACGGAAGACAGTTTGTCTCCGGTGAATTCGAGCAAATTACCAAAATGAATGGTATACGGCACACTAAGACCAGTCCGTATAATCCTAGTACAAATGGTTTAGCTGAGAGATATGAAAGAGAGTTTAAAAACTCTTTGAGAAAGAATAATCGGAAGGATGATTTAGAGACGAATCTACAAAGATTCTTATCTTCTCATAGAGCATTCCCCCAAACTATAATAAAGGAATCGCCCGCGGAACTTCTAATGAAGAGAAGTTTGAGATCAAGATTCGCGATAGGTATTTCATGAGGCCGTAAGAAGACAGGAGCAGTTTACTACAGGTTGCGAGGTTCATTTTCGCAACTATGCAACTGGACCTAAATGGAAAAAAGGTACCATTTCAAAATTATTGAGCTGCACTCACTACTTTATAGGTTGCGAGGGCCTCGTGTATAAGAGGTATATCAATCAATTGCGACCTGTGAGAAAGAAACAAGTCGAGAAAATAAATTTCATACTTCCTCGAACATAAGGAGAGAAGCCTGTAGGTGGAAGTAAGAAAGAAAGTGAAGAAGAGAGAGAGGTTCTAGAGGTTACATCCGGAAACGAAGAGGAGCCTGTTTCTGTGCACGTGCCCTCTTGCACTCCTGGACCGGGGACTGCTGCTTTGCAAGTGCCCTCCTGCAGTCCTAAACCGGAGAATGCCGCTGTGCAAGTGCCCGTCGGCAGTCCTAGACCTCAGAGAGCCAAGAAACCCCAAGACCGAGTGTTGGCGAGTCGGAAGAATAAGAGCTAAATAAAAAGCCATGGTCAAGTTTGAGTTCCTGTACGTCTAATTTCGACACAGCACATACGAAATCCCCTTTGTCGAGAAACTTATCGAGCACTTCTCAATACTTGGATAACGTTTCAATAGCTTCAACATTTTGTGAAACCGTAACAGCCACTGATTTGCATATCGATGGTCTTCCACTCCGAGGATTTGCTTCCAGAGATCCAGTCTTCTCAAAATTTTTTATCATTCGCCTTAGAGAGTAGGAACTCACGGGTCCTTTACCGCTTCGAATACCTTAAAGGTACGAAACGCTCGTAAAGCTCCAGTAACAGATTCTGTATTACAATTTTAAAAATTCACCAAGAGTGCTTTATCCTGTAGTGACTGCATTCCAGAGTAAAATGAATTATCAGAGATGGATAAATATTTTTAAAATGAATTAAAATAAATATAATCGATACTCAGAGAGAGTTGAATTAAAAAATTAGAAATTTATTATCTTCGAAATTTAAATCGCTGAGAGATTCTAGAAAACCGCATCTAAAATATATTTTTTTGCTACATGTTTTAATTTGTATTTACTTATTTTACATATCTCGGATTGCATTTAAAATTCGTCATCCAATTCTTCTAATTTTGGCGAAATGGCGTTTCATTAATTTATCATTTGATATTATTAGGGTTCTTTCCTGGTATTCAAAGAGGAAAAATACGTGTCGATCAGTTATAATTTTTAAATTACCAAACAATTTGGCCGCTTAATCCATGATTCTGGTAGAACGCCTTTTAGCGAATAAAATTGTAACTAAAATAAATTTCGAATTTTTCACTATTTACCATAAAAGAAAACTCCCATTTCATCCTGAACACAATGGTGTTTACCGCATTTCTCTAGCGCAAATATTCGCGGAGTTATTAATTTTTAAAGTTGTGCAAGACTTTTGGATCACCCAGTATAATCTAAGTCTCCGAAATGGCTCCAAGCAACGTTCGACAGGTTTCTGACAAATATATGTGATATCTTGGGACCTCTGGGACCAGTGTTACCTGATGCTAGACGAACCTCGATGTCAACTCTACCGTGCAGTCGTGGTGGAAGGCGACACAGCTGGGCCAAAGGTGAAATAAACAAACAGAGATTCCACTAAGAAGCGTCTGACGTCAAGAAGGAATGGGGATGAGCGGAGAGAGAGATCTTTAGAGCAAGTGTTACCTTGTTGAGAGCCAAGCGTAGACTGCCTATTCTAGGTTCTCGATTTAACACCAAGACCTTTCTTCTTTCTAATTGGTTGACCTATTTAGGTGATTCTTTCCCAATTGGCGGGACCATGCCACGTGGCCGCTGGCTATTGGTTGACCTACTTAGGTCTTGTCTCCTAATTGGTAGGAATATGTCTTTTGTCGGAAGATATATCCGGTCTTGGCCAGGAAGTACTGGGCGTTAAACTTAGCTTTTATGGTTTCCGGGGTCAGAAGGTTAACTGTGACTTTATTAATAGTCGGGCTCTCTTCTAGGCCTACTTCTTAGGTTTGACTTCTACTCTCACCTAAGCCTGATTAGTTTTAACCTTAATTTTCTCCTGTTAGTCTCCATTCCTTCTATCTGTACAGTTGCGATACTTTATTAGATTCTTACGCGGTACAGATTGATGTTAGTTGAGGTTTTCTATGTGCAGTACATAAGAAGTTATATACAGTCATGGGGTGGAACATGTGGTAGTAGACATCTAGACTATTTACAACAATTCCATGGTCTTAAATCATCACAGATGGCCCCGGATGTGAGAGGGTTCATATGGAGGGATTTAAGAGAGCGGAATAGGAAGACTGTGATTAAGGAAGTAATTTTTTTTAGAAATTAATTAAAGTGAGTTGGTATATAACATGGGGTTGATTTCGGTATATCCATAAGAGATAATAAAGCATGAACAACTAATACTAAACATACAAGTAAAAATTAAAATATGATTAAAAATTTTTAATATAGAGAACATATAGGTGAAAATAAAAACGATTGGATGGGAAAATCATGATTTCTTCGTGATGGGCGTTAGAAAGGGTTGAGGGGTTAGTTATTACTTGGTTGAAGCAATGTCACTTTGACTCAAGTCCCAAACCATTTAATGTGCACGGCGCGGAGAACCTAGGCCATGTTTCACATGTAAATTTAAGGACCTAATAAAGTTACAGTACCACAATCGAATAGTAAGGTAAGGGTGATTGTTATGGGTTTTAGTAATTAGTCGTTAAGACGTACGCATGCAGGATAAATGAGGGCGAAGATCAGTGACCAGAAATCAAAGTTTTAATTAGAGTCGTCAGGGGCTTAGCGAGAAAAAGAGTAATATAAAAAAAAAGATGTGCCAGAGTGTGGCATGAGAGTGCCCTGGAATATATAAAAAAAAATACAATTTGCACGTATCCAAGCCAGAAGTAGGGATAGGTAAATCCGGAGGACGGTGTGTCAAGATTGTTAATTACGAAATCAAAGTAGGTCAAGTCTAGCCTGCGAAGGAGTTAAAAGTTCCTGCGGAAAAGGGTTAGTATTTATTAAGAAGTAACCTTTAAAGTGGTTGTTTAAGAGGTTATTGAAGATTGCCCTGTTTTTAGATCATGATTTTTAGTTCGATTATAAAAGAATATATCATTGAGATGTGAAATTGCGAAATTAAGGCTTTGCATATAGCGTTAAAGGATTTAAAAAATCGAAAATAGAATTGCGAAGTTAAATGCAAAGTAATCTTTAAAAAAAAAGTGAAAATAGTGATGATATGATACAAAGATTAACACACTACAGCAGTATATAAGGGGTAATAGAAAGTGAAAATATTAAATGAAAATTAATAATGAGCAATAATATACTCGATAGCATTGACATGGTAGTGGAAGATGAAACAATGTAAATAACATCTAATTTATAAAGTGAGAGAAAATATAAAATGACAAATGAAAATTAGTGATATAAACATGAAATATAAACTTGAGATTATTAGATATGAAAGATAAAATATAAAGTTGATTATAGAATAGAGTCATAAAGCAAAAGTAAATAAGTTTTGGTAAAGAAAAATAAAATAAAATGACAATAATCTAAACTGATTGGTTGACGTTAAAAAAAAACAATTATAAGAGCTATATAATGATTATATACAAGATTATTAAAATGAAAAATTTTAAAAAATGTTCATCGAGAAAGAAGAGTAAGTAAGATTATACATAGAAATTATATATCGTGAAAGAATGGAAAGTTGTAGGCCAAACGTAATGTTCCTGTTTTTTAGGATGGGTGGAGAGAGCTTCAAATTGTCCTCGATCGCGATATCTTTGGTCTTGTTGGCCTAAGTTGTTCTAACTTATCAAATTTGTTTTAAGTTTGATGCGACTCGTGGATCACATTGTTTCCAGCTGTGAAACTTACTGAGTCCTAATGTTGTCGATTTTTTGTTCCCTGCGCCACGTTTAGGTGAAAACGTGATTCTTCCTAAAGCGGCATTTATTCTGTGTGTGCAGGAGAAACACGGCGATCTATTCTAACCGATAAAGGGTTGTTGTTGTTGTTGTTGTTGTTGTTTTTTTTTTTTTTAAATGTGTGGGTGTGTGTGATTTTTAGGTAAAATGTTGTCCTTGGTTCTAAGTGTCGATGTTAAGTGGACAAGTTAATCGAGGGCGAGAGAATCTAGACCTGGTGACGGGCCGTAACAAGATGTCGGCTGTTTGTTTGCTCGTGTACAGCGGAAGAGGGGGGAGCGAAGCTATTTTTAATGCGATTCCGGCGGTGGCGGGCATATTTATTTGGGTCAGAGGCCCTTTGTGGGGCAGCTTGCTTTCTTTCAACTTATTGGAAGATCTCTGCATTAAGGTGCAGAAAAGGCGCTGAGCAAGTCGGGGGTGTAAGACGGGATTTCTGCGCGTCAAATATTGTGGGACATAAATGGCCGAATTCTATCAAGTGGACATCAGGTGTTACGCGAGGTGTTGGAATTAGAGGCTGGGGCGCGAGGAATAAGATATCTTCTGTATAGTATTTAAGTTTGTTCACATGAACTGTATCATCTTCTTTATTTAGGGGTCGATTGGGTCTGTTAATTCGGACTACGTTTGGGGATATTATTTCTATAATTGTAAACGGACCTGTGAAGTATGGTGCCAATTTTCCCGTATCGGGATGTTTATAATTTTTTACGAGGACTAGGTCACCAATCTCGAAATGCGGGGCTTGATGACCCTTATCATATCTTTGTTTGTCCCTTTCATGCTTAAGCTGTGTTCTGCTGGAGGCAAGTTGCCTAGCCTTCTGTACGTCGGGGAACGGGTTGTAATGATTTTTTAGTTCTGGTGGGATGCTATTAAACATCAAGAAGATCGGTGGGAAACCTGTGACGGTGTGCGGGGATTGGTTATAGATTTGGACAACTTGTTTAATTAGTTTGGTCCAAGATGTCTTCGGGTTTTCGAGATAAAGTAACCTTAGTTTTCCAGTGATGGTGGCGTTCAATCGTTCTATCAATCCGTTAGCTTGCGGATTGTTACTGGTGGTAAGCAATGGTTGTAAACCGCGAGATAGCAGAAATTTGCGGAATTTTTCGGAGGTGAATGCGGGCGCTCTATCCGAAAGTAGACGTTTTGGAGACCCTTGTTGTAGTACCTTTTTTAGGGTTTGGATGTACGTTAAGGTACTTGTAGATTTCGATGGGAATGCCCAAGCGTATCTGGTCAAGTGATCCACTATAACATGGAGATACGTCTTGGAGTGTCCGTATTTCGAAAATCCGGCTATTGTATCTATTGATATTAAATCGAACGGCTGTTGTGGTGGGGGAATTTGTCCTAAGGTGCCATAAGGCTTACCTTTGGGTCTTTTGATGATTTGGCAGGTATGACAGGAATTTACAAATTTTTGTATGGATTTGGCCATACCTTTCCAGTAATACTGAGTAGAGATTAGGCGAGCCATTTGGGAGATACCGGGATAGTTGTATTCGCTGTGAACCTGGTTCATAAGCGAGTGTTGAAGAGCTTCGGGTATTATTATTCGATTTACACCTTTACGTCGTATGGTGTGTAGACCGTTGACGTCTACAGCGACACTGGTATCTGTGATATTCGGTTGGTGTTTCTTAATAGTACGGGCACTGATAAATCCACAAAATGGATTGCGAGAAAGCAAATCGGCCTCGTGTTGCTGGGTTCCCTTGAGGTACTGTATTTCATAGTCGTAAGTGGATAGTCTTAAACTCCACCTAAAAAGTCGTCCTGACGGGTTTTTAATAGTTTTAAGCCATTGTAGGGCTTGGTGGTCGGAGTAGACAGTGAATTTGGTACCGGATAGATAGATGCGGAATTTTTCGATGCTTTCTACGATCGCTAAGCATTCTAACTCTGAAATGGTATAGTTGCGTTCGTGAGGGCGTAGTGCTCTACTGTAATACTGTGTGGGATGAATTTTTCCATCCGGATGTACTTGTTTGAGAATTCCTGCGATTCCCTGGGTGGAGGCGTCACAGTACAAGCGGCAGGGTAAGCCATCCTGATACAGATGTAATACGGGCTTACGTGTTAAGCTCTCCTTGAGAGCCGTGAATGCCTGTTGACATTTGTCGTCCCATTGCCATTTAGTGTCTTTTTTAAGTAAATTGTTGAGTGGTGCTCTGAGACGGGCATAATCTGGTATAAACTTGTTATACACGTTGACGGCTCCTAAAAAGGACTGTAGCGTTTTTTGGTTGAAGGGAGGTTTGATAGCGTTAATAATATCGAGGTTACGGGTCTGCGGTGTGTAAGTTCCGTTCTTAACAGTGTATCCTAGAAATTCTATTGATGTCTTCAAAAATTCACATTTTTTATAGTTGAGTTTAATATTTTCCTGTTGGCAGATCTCCAGGAATTTTTCTACGTGTTGAATATGCTCTTCTAAGGTATCCGAAAAGATAATAAAATCATCGAAATAGTGGGCTATGAAGTTTAACTTATATTTTTGGAATATTTGGTTTATTGCACGTTCAAAAATCTGTGGTGAGTTGCGCATCCCAAAAGGAAGCCAACAAAATTCGTATTGCCCGTCTAATGTCACGAAAGCTAAAAGGTGACGGGAACTGGGATCTATTTCGACCTGCCAGTAGGCAGAAGATATGTCGGCTGAGGAGAAATATTTGGCGCGTGAGAGTTTGTCGAGTATATTCTCTATCAATGGGAGAGGATGGACGTCTGGTGCAATGATTTCATTAATCCTACGATAGTCAACACAAAAGCGTTTTGATTTGTCACGCTTGGTGACAAGCGTAATAGGACTGGCATAGGGAGATATAGAGGTTGTAATTATACCGTGTTCAAGCATGTATTCGATTTGTGTTTGTATTTCAAGTTGGTCATTTAGGGGTACGCGATAAGGACGTAAGGCAATTACCTTGTCCGAAGTAGTATTGATTTTTACGGGAGGTATTTTAAGCCTAGGGACGTCGTATTTATTGGCGGCGAAAACGGGTGTAAATTGATGCAGTACCTTTTGTAAATTATAGGGACAGTGACCTAGGTTACTTGTGTCCAAAGATATGCAAGAGGAGGACATAGAGGCGTTGAAAATAGGATCAGGAACATTACATTGAGGCCAAATAAGAGTGTTGGAGTTCACCACGTGTGAGCAACCCGTTCCAGGAGGGGAAGATTTAGTAAATGGGACAGTTGTATTAACCTGTCCATGGGACACGCGTTGCTTGCACGAGGTGAATTTGTATAAGGTAGTTGGTAGAGGTACATTATCTTGATACAGGAGTAGCTGAGGACAGTTTATAATTAGTAGAAATCTTTTTATGGAGTTAAGGGATAATATGCCAAAAGGCAAGGGGGTATCTATAATATGGAATTTTAGGTTCTGCGTTATGTTACCTATTTTTACGTTTAAAAAGATATAACCTATGGTGAAAATATTGTTAGCTATAGCATTAATAGTTAAATGGGTGAACAGGTATTTTCTTTTGCAATTTGGTTTCTATTATTTTAAAAGTATTCCGACTAATTATATCGATAGATGCTCCTGTATCAACTAGTAGATGTAGGTTTACATTATTGGGCAGTTCAGCTCGAACGAGCAATTGTTCAACGAAAGTTATGTGAGGAGGAACCTACTGTTGTGCTGTCTTGGGCGTCGGAACAGGCCTGTTTTGGTGCCGTGGTCGAAGTACCTATGGGACAGCTAGGGTTCACTGCTTGCGCTGGGCTCGTGGTGTAGAGAGGATCAGGGGAGCGGGTAACATGCACTCGCGTGTTGTTAACTTGGAAGGGTGCGGGAGAGGACAACACAGTTCTGTCGTGCTGCGGATAAGTTGTGGCTCGGTACACAGGTCTTGGACGGCTCTGTGCAGGCCGTTTGGGGCACTGGGCGTGCCAGTGCATGGCGCCACAATACCTGCAGGATGAAGGGGGTGGATTGGCAGAGTAGTTGGGTCGCGCTGACCATGGTCGCGGAGCACTGTACCTCGGTGACGGTGCGAAGGAAGGGTTGGGCGTTGTTCTGGTCGTCTGTTGGCACATTTGCGACGCACTGTGGGTTCCTCTTACGCGCGATACTACACTATACCACGCTTGGAGGGTGTTCGGTTGCACGGCAGCGACAATGCGCTGATCAGCGACGGGTAACCCATCAGTCAGGGATTCTAAAAGGATTTTGTGGGGAAGGTTCAGCTGTAGGCCACACACCGTCTTTTTTTGATAATATTCCTCTAACGAGGAGCGATCTGTCAACTTAATGGCCAAGAATTGGGCAAATGACGCGTGTCTGGTTTCAGGAAAGAGGTCTATCAGGGCCTGCCTTGCGTCAACGTAATATAATTTGTCTAATTTTAGGCTGCGGAAGTAGTGCAGGGCCTTACCTTGTAGGAGGTTGGGAAGCCTTCTCAGTCTTTCGGTGTAGTGTAGTTGGGCCAGATCAGCTTGGGCGTCGTAGTTGTCGAAGAAGCTCTGCGCCTCGTACGAACCATCGTAACGCGATAGCTCCACATCTCGCGAAAGTCCTGTCGCCGAGGAGAGCTGATATATCGTCCTGGCTAAACTCCCCAGGACATCTGACACCGGCGGTGGGGGCGTTGCGTCCTCGTGGCTGGGGGGAACTTCCTGCGTCCTACCGAGGGTGGTTTCTTTCTTCGGAATAGTGGTGTTTTCGCCACTTTCGGAGTCGGGATCGGACTCCATTGGTTCCTTTGGGTCCTCCTCTCTTCCCTGTTCCATCTTTCTGTACAGACAGTGGTCTACTTGCTTACTTGTACCTTGGCGTCCACTATCCTGTCGACTCTTCGGGCGGGGGAGTCTGTGATATCTTGGGACCTCTGGGACCAGTGTTACCTGATGCTAGACGAACCTCGATGTCAACTCTACCGTGCAGTCGTGGTGGAAGGCGACACAGCTGGGCCAAAGGTGAAATAAACAAACAGAGATTCCACTAAGAAGCGTCTGACGTCAAGAAGGAATGGGGATGAGCGGAGAGAGAGATCTTTAGAGCAAGTGTTACCTTGTTGAGAGCCAAGCGTAGACTGCCTATTCTAGGTTCTCGATTTAACACCAAGACCTTTCTTCTTTCTAATTGGTTGACCTATTTAGGTGATTCTTTCCCAATTGGCGGGACCATGCCACGTGGCCGCTGGCTATTGGTTGACCTACTTAGGTCTTGTCTCCTAATTGGTAGGAATATGTCTTTTGTCGGAAGATATATCCGGTCTTGGCCAGGAAGTACTGGGCGTTAAACTTAGCTTTTATGGTTTCCGGGGTCAGAAGGTTAACTGTGACTTTATTAATAGTCGGGCTCTCTTCTAGGCCTACTTCTTAGGTTTGACT
Organism: Cordylochernes scorpioides; assembly: GCA_030710605.1. Classification (NCBI taxonomy): domain Eukaryota; kingdom Metazoa; phylum Arthropoda; class Arachnida; order Pseudoscorpiones; family Chernetidae; genus Cordylochernes; species Cordylochernes scorpioides. The sequence goes on along the minus strand of CP092870.1, from coordinate 42,260,835 downwards.
TCTACTCTCACCTAAGCCTGATTAGTTTTAACCTTAATTTTCTCCTGTTAGTCTCCATTCCTTCTATCTGTACAGTTGCGATACTTTATTAGATTCTTACGCGGTACAGATTGATGTTAGTTGAGGTTTTCTATGTGCAGTACATAAGAAGTTATATACAGTCATGGGGTGGAACATGTGGTAGTAGACATCTAGACTATTTACAACAATTCCATGGTCTTAAATCATCACATATATATACTTTTTTGTTTATTTTTCCAATTATTTTTACGTTCATTTGCATAATGGCCTTTGTGTCCACATTTAAAATAAACAATATATTTACTTTGCATATCTTACTATTTTCACAGGACTTCAATGGTTTTTTAGCCAACATCGCATCCATATCTTCAAACAAATTAGAAGAATATTTTCGGCTTCTTTTAACAGACGTCTTTTAACTGTAGCGGTTGTGAAGTCCGACTCTGGAAAGTTACAAATTGTTGAGATAAAGGCATCCCAATCCTTGATAATTATCAAGGATATATATGTGGATTATAATCCACATAAAGGAATCATTGCCTGATCGTCGTATTATATCTTATTACCATTTGAGGCCTTTACTATATAATTAATTATCCCCATATATCTATTCATATTATTATGCTTGGAGACAGGTTTTCACAAATACAATGCCCCTTTCGGGGCGTATAGCTTTTTTAGCGCAAGCCAAATATTTTTGGGATTATTTAAATGTTGAATATGCATCTGTTATTCCTCACTAATTGCGATACATATTTTTGCATAAGCCTTACTCTTTCGCATTAAGAATATTTTTTATTCCTATACGTTACTTGTTTCGGGCTCAGCCTCCACAGGGTAAATAAAACTCCATATATCAGTTTCCATCAATATAAGTTTCATTTGGAAACTACAGCTTGTATAATTCATACCGTTAAGCTTAGTATTAAAACATATTCTCCATTTTATAGAGAGCAAAAGTGAGAAAAAAAGAATTTGTTTACGTACCTTTTATAATTCTTCAGATTCGAATAAAAATAATAAAGCTTCATATTCTGTTCGTAGGATATATTTTTTTTTCTCTTGATAAAACGACCGCTTAGAAACTTAGATTAAGGATACCTTTATTTAATATAAATATAAGGAATTTTAAAAAGAATAAATAAATACAAAGAAGCGTGCGCGAGACTTGAATCGACTCCGCCACTGAAGCAACAACATTCTATTATACAGCCGCGCGCGCATGTGCCCGTTCCTGGCCATCTCCAGGCCAGCAATTTGATTACAGTATGTATTGGAACGGTGCAGAAAATAAGATGAAGAGAAGAAGTGGGCAAAGCCGGTAAAGGCACGCAGGAGCCCCCCTCCACAAGGAAGTGTTCTTTGCAGATTCCAGAGGAGGGGGCGGCAGACAGGCAGTCCAGCTGGTGCAGTCGTGAAGGAAAGAGCCGAGATAGCGGTCGGCTTGTAGGGGGTTTGTGCGCCGAGAGAACATGGCAGTCTGGGGGAGAATTTAGTCTGGTGACATTGAGATCTGCGGCAAAGAAAAGAGGGCGGCGAGTTACCTCCGGGGCGTGTGATGATCCTGCAAGGCGGTGCCAGAAGAGACTGACATCGGAGCGACCTACAAGGCAGTGCAGTCCAGTCTGCATTTGTATAGTGTGGAGCGGAACGCTTCACAAGAGGACATCCACGACGCCAAAAATTCTTCTGACGGGGAGGTTGAAGGCAATTCCCACTGTTGTATTCCTTCTGTTAAGTGAGATAACTTTAGCTGCAATCCCTTCGAAATCACGTGTGTATCTTTGTGGTATCCTGAGTAGACAAAGTACCCGAATAGCGTCTGGGTACGACGTAACAGTATAACTGATCAAGTCAGAAATGGTGGTCGATTAGCACAAAATGGCAAATGGCTTTGAGGTGAGCGGCAGATGACTGTTACTACGAAATATCAATACTTAGGAAACCCGCTTACAACTGCAAACTCACTAAACAAAAATATCGGTATATTATAAGGGCAAGCCCTGGCTGCAATTTGTGCCGTATGGGAGGTCTTGACAAAACCCAAGATGAAGTCTTTAAATGCGGCAATGAAATTACTTGAAAATTTTGCTTCACATGCTATAAGCCGCACCCTTTTGCGCAATTGACAAAATAAAAGTAGTTGTCAAAGTTTCTAATATATTCCTAAGACGCTGAGACTGGAGTGTGGACGAGTATCACTGGAAGTTGTCATCAATAAACAGGATTTTAGATTTTGGGAGAGGATAATGAAAGTGGAAGAGTGCAGGTTGCCTCGCGTATGTTTGGCACACCTCTGGTCATTGTACAGCCATCAAAGAGCAGGCTGAAATTTTGTTAAAAACTGTCAACTATTTTAGACTCAAAGGACTTCTCGTTCTTGAAGGGTTGTACAGACTATACTGTTATACAGACCGAAATATCCGCTATTATTCGAATAGCAACTGAACAAATAATTCATAGCGACAATAAGCAAACCTTAAATACCTCTCATTACAGTCACTTCAAAAACTTTAAAAATCAATAACAGCAGAAATATATCTACTCACAAATACTCCTCTGGTAAATATACTTCTTGCGCAACTGAGACCCCTATGGGTGTTCTTTCCAGAAAGACGTCCAAAGCGCTGGAAGACTGATTGTCTTTAACTTGTGATCTAGGTAATAGCAGAATACAAGATGAAATAATAAATATAATATTTGGTTTCTTTTGCTTGGAGAAACAGAGAAAAGGACTCTTGGGCGACTTATCATTGTCTCAATCTGATAGTCATCAAATATATAACAGGATAAATAAAATGATGTTTAATGAAGGTCTTCTCTTTGGTTTATTTAAATTCTACAAGGCTGCAGTCACCATTTAGAGGAGACTAATAGATTCGCCGAATGTCTGGTCCATTTGGATGAGGAAAGCGAAGCCTAGAACGCGGCTTATTCCACACTCGCCTTTTCGGTGATACGCAAAACTTGACGTATGCACGGTGGAAATTAAGGCCACTGGACATGTGCCGGACCTGGAGGCTGCTGTTGGGTTCCCTGATGCCTGGAGTATAGGAGCTCCATCTATGCGTCCCTTCTGTGGTGAATCTGTATAAGACCGGAAGTCTTAATGTTTGCCTAATAAATAATGTTTTAACAAATGTTATTCGTTATCATTATATAGCTTATTATTATAATAATATTATTCCAAAGTTAAATAATTTGAAAATTAAAAATAAAATGAACACAGAATTATTATGGTAGTAATATTGATATATTATTATAATTGGAATTCGCGCGCGCATGACTATTAATTAGGGTTATAAAGGTATATTCATAAGGAATAACATTTGTTAAAACTATGTTTATTTGGCGAACATTCACCGGAAAAGGAGCTGGGTGAAGCCCTGGGTCAGTATATAATGATACTTTTTATTTTATATAACTCTCTAATATTCAAAGAGGGTTGTTATTCGCCTTATTTTAGTCTTTGAATAGTTTATATTTTAATACATATGTATACAGCTATGTTAAAAAAATGCAAATATTTTATTCAGTAGCTTCGCTAGAGAAAGGTAATATATATCAATTTATCTTGATCGATTAAGTATAGAGTAGATATTTGTTCCGAAAATATATTTTCAACAAATGTTGCCTAAGCAAACTTTTATTTGGGTATTAACCAGTCGAAACCTGTACATTCGCTGGTTTCATATATATATATATGCGCGTACTACAATTCGTTGATAAAGAAATATGTAAATATCTTAAAGCTATCTATATAAATTCCAGCAAAAAAGCTGGAGAGACAGTTTACCAAGGATATACAGACTTTCTCTCTCTGTACGATATTGGAAAAAATATCATCCCCGTTCCTATGTGATATCGCATCATCAAAATATATTTTTTGCAGCGGTTGTTGATGCATGCTCTTCAAACGATCGAGCATTAACTATACACACTGTGTATATAACCACTTGTGCTATTCGCAATCAACAACACTGAATAGATATTATTTTGAAATAAATTTGGTTATATAGAGACGACATATTTGAGAAAATTCCGAGTGATTTTTGCTTTACTTTTGAAAGCATCGCTATTTGATGTTAAGAAAGTGGAAGAAACTAATGAGTATTCCTTCAGAAATAAGAACGTCAGGGAAAGTAGCTGCTCTTTCACCAAACTGGGAATTGTGGGCGCAGAAATATTTGGGTGTAGGCAAATCGATTGGCAGCGGGTCGGGATGAAAGATGAGGACAGATATTCTTCTACTAAAATAAATAGGTCCAGTGATCCAACTGAACGTTAATCTGCACGCTGAACAAGGTTCGATAAGCAGGCCAGGCTGAGCTGGGAGCCCCTAAGGGAAAGGAAAAAACGGGGCAGGGTATCGAACCGGGAACCCTATAATCAATAGTCGTGTGGCAAGCAATTACTCGCCATCTATTGTGCAGACAAACAAATAGCAATGTTTTCTTAGGCAGCAGTGGTGGGTACACATTTTTGAAGAGAATGCAGTGTTATAGGAAATATGCACCCAGTAGTGAGTGATGCAAAGACATGTACTAGGTGGAAGCAGTGTCACAGGACCACCGAATTAATGAAGGCAGCGGACTTAATTGTTATCCAATAAGTGTTGCATTGATTCTCGGAAACTGCTTACACGCGCTTCAGCGCCGCATACTTTCTGGTAAAATGTACTTCTCTAGAATAAGGTACATATTACGAAATACCTAGATATTGGTGTGCCGTACTTTCACAGCACACCACTACTCTCTTCTCACACATACAACTTTCTAAACTATATTTTGCGTGCCTTCAAGCATCATTCCTTTATTAAACCCAATGACACTGTACCGTGCCAGCAATGCGACCTGCTGCGTGCTTCATAACAAAAACCCTCGTAAAAGATGGACGATTGGTCCATCGAAATATCGGATTAACCCTTTAAGCTCTATAGCCCGAATGCTAACTATCACTATCAGGACCACACTAATTAAGCCTAAACTGATGATCAAGTAGTTGTTAATTGCGAGTAGAAGGTAAGGACAGGGTGAATATTCCCGTCTTGAAAGGTTCTTGGAACCCGTAAGCGGTCGCAATGGGTAAATATTAACCAGTGGGAACTTTAAAAGGTAATTTCTATATTAAAAAATTAATATTTTCAAAATATCTTCTCAGTACCTTTCTAAATATATATAAATATTATTATAGTAAGACTTTAACTTTAATTTTACGAAATATTTTCGATTTATCAGTATGTCTGGGTCAAATTTACCCAGTGCGACCTTTTGAGGTCTCGTCATTGGGTAATTTTTACCCAGCGCGACCTTTTATCGCTTTTGGTTTTGGTTTGCGTAATTATGTTTCGGGTTACACTCCGGCTTGTTATTGTTTGGTTTTGCTGCCAAGAGTGTAATAAAAAATCTATTCTGCCAACAATCAAGTAGGATTTAAATTTGTATTTCCTTTTTTATTTTATTTCATATTTAAATGTTTTCAAACGCTGATTTTTTTCATGATGATAATATATCAAATCCCGATGATGAGGAATCAGAAACTGATGATCAAATAGAAGGGAGGAGTACAGACACTGAACATTATCAGAATAATAATATAATTAATATCCAAGCCTCAATTACTATATAGGAAATGACCAAAATACTAAATGGAAGAAAGCTCTTCCTCTAAAAAATGTTCGAACTCGCAGTGAAAATTTTATCACACATCTGCTAGGCGTAAAGGGTGAAGAATAAAATGCCAAATCGATATTAGGTTGTTGGTGTTATATAATGTGTTCTATGAATAAATATTGAGATCATCATCAATTGGTATGTGATTGGTGCTTTGTTGTAAAAAGGAAACAATGTGATGTGCCCTGTAAGTTATGTAATAAAAATAACTAAAAATATATTGGGCTCATTTATTAATAAATGATTAATAATTAAAAGGAAGACCAAAAATAATACATGGTGGCAGCGGTTACAACGAAAAAAAAAATACTGCAACAGCAAAAAGAACGGTAAGCCTATTAACAAATGTTTATATTTAGGCTAAATTAATTCAAAGGAATTATAAAATGAACATAATTTTGAAATGTTTAATAACATTGCGCCGCAGGAAAAAATTCAATTTTAAAAGTCCAGAAGAATGGATTTTGTGGACAAGACGTTTTGAACGTTATAGGATCGCAACAGGCTTAAATGCCAAAGATGAAAGCGAGCAGGTAAATGTGCTTATATATCAATTGGGCGATGAAGCCGATGACATTTACCTGTCTTTTAGGCTCTCAACTGCTGATTCAGCAAAATATAATGTGGTTTTAGACAAATTTTGTCAGTATTTTAATGGAAGAAGAAACATTATCTTTGATAGAGCCCAATTCAATAAACGTTCCCAAAGTGAGGGAGAATCTCTGCAGGATTACATAAGAGATTTGCTTGTTCTTGCAGAAAGGTGTAGTTATGGGGAGTTAAAAGAAGAGTTAATCAGAGATAGACTGGTAGTTGGCTTAAGAAATTTGGCCTTATCTGAAAAATTACAGTTAATACCTGATTTAACCATGGATAAAGCAATTGAAATTGCCAAACAAACAGAGGCAGTTAGAATGCAACATAAATCACTGAGAGATTATTGCTTGGCAGAAACAAATGTTAATTTTGTGAAAAAGCAAATTAAAGGCAATTTCAGTAAAATAAAAGGATCTAACCTTAAGCATGATGAAAGTAGCATACCAGTCAACAGTAAAGCAGGAGGGGCTAAAGCATGCACCAGATGTGGCTCACCAAAATTTCATAAATTTTAGCATTGTCCAGCATTTAATGCTACATGTAGAAGATGTTCAAAAAAGGGACATTTCATGAAACAATGCAAAACAAAATTGGTTTCACAAGTTACCACAAAAGATGATAATGAGAAATATTTTGGAAATTTTGGCATAGATCAAATTTCTTCAGATTAAAGATGGAATTGTAAAGTGGCTGTAAACAAAAGAATAATGCCATTTAAGATTGATACTGGCGCTGATGTTTCTGTGATGCCAGAAAATTGCTTAAAGCAGAATTTTTCGCATTAACATGGGAAAACACAGAAGAGGCTTTATGCTGCAGGAATGGCAATGCCAGTTTTAGGAAATTTTCAGTCTACTCTTGAAGCTAATGGGAAAGTTTCTCATGAAGAAATTTATGTAGTCAAAAATTTGCATGTGTCACTGTTGAGTGCAAAAGCTTGTGAAGAGTTGGGATTCATCCAAAGATGATTACATGTCAATTCTAATACATTAATGGATCCTTTGAAGAATTATCCTGAATTGTTTTCTGGACTTGAAAAACTAAATAAGCCACATAAAATTGAATTGAATGATCAGGCACAACCATATGCAATTCATACTCCTAGGCGAATTCCATTCCCATTAATAAATAAAGGAGCAGCAAGGAGTAATTGAGAAAGTTGATCATGCAACGGATTGGTGCTCACCAATGGTGATTGTGCCTAAAAAGAATAACGAAATTCGAATATGCGTTGACCTCACCAAATTGAATGAGAAAATAAAAAGAGAACCATATCACATGCCTATCCTAGAAGAAACTTTGAGCCAGTTAAGCAATGGTAAAGTGTTCTCAAAATTGGATGCTAATTCAGGATTTTGGCAAATACCTTTGGAAATACCATTCATGACACCTTTTGGACGGTATAGATTTTGTCGACTTCCATTTGGAATTACTAGCGCACCAGAACATTTCGAAAAATAGAATGAGTGAGGTTTTAGGAGATATCGAAGGCTCAATGTGTCATCTAGATGATATCATAGTTTGGGGATCCAATCAGCAGGAACATGATGGAAGACTGAAACAAGTACATAGCAAACTGAAGGAAACAGGATTGACACTTAAAAAAGAGAAATGTGTATTCTCTTCTTTTAAATTCAAATTTTTGGGACACCAAATTGGACCTGATGGACTAAAGCCAGATGAAAAAAAAAGATAAGGGCAATTATTGAAATGCCATCTCCTCAAAATGTTACTGAACTGAAAATATTCCTAGAAATGATAAATTATCTCTCTAGATTTATTCCATCTTTGGCAGAAAGAGCTCATCCCTTATATTCATTGCTGAGCGAAAAAAATGATTGGTTCTGGGGAGACAATCAAGTGAAAGTTTCTGAAACCTTGAAAATTCCCATTCCCTACTCTGGCTATGTACAATCCCAGCTACAAAACATTCATTACGGCTGATGCGTCTTCCTTTGGTTTAGGAGCATATCTCATTCAAATAAATGGAAAGAATCAAAGGCAGATTATTGCATATGCATCTAGATCATTGTCGGAAACAGAGCGTAAATATGCTCAAATTGAAAAAGAGGCCTTAGCTCTTACTTGGGCTATGGATAAATTTAAATATTATATCATAGGCCTAGAAGTTGAGCTAGAAACAGATCATAAGCCATTTATTTCTATATTTTCATCCAAAGCAGTGGAATATTTGTCTCCAAGAATACAAAGAATGAAGTTACGCATGATGCGGTACTCCTTCAAAATCAAATATATTCCTGGAAAGGAGAACATTCTGGCAGATGTTCTTTCCCGTGCCCCTATGAGTAAGATTGGCAAGGAAGAACTACAGGAAGAAATCTTGGCCTTCATCAATAATATGGAACTTCATCAGATGTTTCTGATAAGTGGATTAAAGAAATTTCTGTTCATCAGAGTAAAAATTCTACAATCCAAAGAGTGAAAAGTTATGTTCAAGATCACTGGCCGGATAAAAATAAACTTTCCCAAAAGGAAGTGGAATTTTGGCATGTACGGAATGACCTAATAATTATAAATAACCTTCTGATGAAAGGAAGCAGATATGTGGTCCCAGGATCTTTAAGATCCGAGATACCTAGCCGCATACATGAGGGTCATCAAGGAGTTACTAAATGCAAAAGAAGAATGCGAGAAAGTGTTTATTGGACAAAGTCCTACAAAGACGTTGAACAGATTGTTCTAAACTCTAATGAATGCATCAAAGAAAGCAGTTCAAGGAAAGAACCAATTATCATGACTGACTTCCCAGATAGACCATGGAAGGAGGTTGCGATGGATCTTTGTCAATTTGAGGGAAAACACCTTTTGGTAATAACTGATTACTATTCTCGCGTTACCCAGAATTTAGTAGATAAGATAATTTATCAGCAGAAACTGTGATCTTGTATACCAAGTCTATTTTCGCACGGCATGGAATACCAGAACTTGTAAGGACGGATAATGGTCCACAATTTAAAAACTATTTGTTCCAGAATTTTAAAAAAAGGTACGGATTTAGACACATCACGAGCAGCCCTAAATACCCCCAAAGTAATGGAAGTCAGAAAGTGCTATGAAGATGATCAAAGCAAGATTGAAGAAATCACAGGATCCTTATCTAGGTCTTCTAGCTTACAGAACTACTCCATTGGAAAATGGATTCAGTCCATCTGAATTGCTGATGGGAATAAAATTAAGAACTGATCTTCATACTCATCCTGACCTTCTTAAGCCTACTCTGGTCAACTAAGGACTTCTTAACCAAAAGGAACATAAATACAGAGAGAGGGAAAGAAGAAGTTACAACAATCATTGGAAAGTTCGAAGTCAGAAAGAGTTTGATGTCGGAGATCAAGTGTGGGTCAGAGATCTAAAAGTTCCTGGAACTATCATAGGCAGAGCAGACCAGCCGAGATCCTACTTAGTAAAGTCTCCAAAAGGACAATTGAGAAGAAACAAAATTCATTTGGCTCCGAATTATAAACATAAGGTTTCCAGAGAATGTGAAGAAAATATCTCGGAGGTAACCCAAGTGGATTTACCTGAGTCTTCAGAACAAGACCCTTCTTCATGTGAGGTGGAACTCCAACAAGATTCTCAAGGACTGCAGGGGGAAGGTGGAACTTCAAGGCCCTACATTACAAGTTCAGGCAGAGTGGTGAAACCGCCCGTGAGCCTAACCCTTTAGCTTAAGGGGGAGATGTTATGTAATAAAAAATAACTAAAAATTATATTGGCCTCATTTATTAATAAATGATTAATAATTAAAAGGAAGAGAGCAAAAATAATACAGTTGGAATATATTTGTTGATGGCAGCAAAGTTGAATACATAGTAACTGACATTTACTTTGGGAATATTCAGCAAACTATAGCAGAGAAAGAGATGCTAATTTGAAAAGCTTGACGGATTAAAAGGAAAATTTAATTTTAGGCAGTATATTCAGAGTGAGCACAATGAATATGGAATTGAAATATTTGATCTTGTGGAATAAAAAATGTTTATAACTTGGAGGTTTATTCATGAAAAAAATCCCTGATGGTCCTTACAATGTCAGTAACAGTCCAAGTAATTTGGGGAACGATTGTGTGAGCCAATCACCAGTCGCAAGGTTACAAATGGTTCACCAGTCAGTTATCTCTTAGCATTAAAACTTTCAAATCATTTTATGCTAACAAATTTGTCACTATAAAACGAAATAGAAAGGATTTTGTCATCAGAAGAGGTAGAAATGTGCACACTAATATTTTTGGCTTTCTCTTAGTAGAATGAAATCTCTTTCAAACAAAGAGCCTAAAGATAATAAAGTTATTTTGATGCTTTCAACTATGCACTAAGGTGTAAATATAGATGATTCAACAGAATTATAGTAAAAACCAAAAATGACCGTTTTACAATATGACAAAGGGTGGTGTAGATGTGATTGACGAAATGACAGCGACATATAACTGTGTTAGAAACCCAAGATGGTCCATGGCTTATTCCCTTCTAAATATTGAAACAAAAAATGCCCAGATTATTCACTTTGCTAAAGGCAATGCGCCAGAAGTTAAATCAAGATGTAATTTTCTGAAAGAGGTCCTTAGAGAGAGACACAATTGTCAGGTGGACAAAATCCTCACAATAAGTGGAGGAATACAGCTGGAATTAATAGAAAACACATAAGCTATTTCAAATTTGAAGAATCTGGTCCATTAAATAAAAAAAAAATTAAAATACATTGATTCAAAAAATGCCAGAAAGAAAAGACAGACAGAAAACTTTTCAATATTGCGGGTATTAGTTTTCACTTTTGTGTAATGAACACTCCGTAATAATTTTTCAAAAATGCTATAAAGCGAAACAATCTCTAATATCCAATTAGAAAAAGTAATAAACTTTATTTGAATTTATATTTTATAACATTTCATCAACATATAATTGTATTATTTATAAAATATGCTAAGAGGTGAAATTTTGATATATTTTAATATCAATTTAATAAAATGAATAAAACATCGTTTTTGAAACTCAGGATCATAGGAATATTTGATAAAAGTCCAAAATATTATGCACTCATAGAATAACAATAAAATATTGAAGAATAGTTGATTTATTTAGGTTTTTAAAGAAGGGTAAATTTAACCCACCGCGACCTTTCAAGGTATGGAAAAGGGCGCGACCGCTGCCGGGTTAAGTACAGGGTGTACCAGGTAAATTGGGAATTTCAACAATAGTATTTTAACTGAAATTTTTTGCAAGTAAAAATTAAAATATCCGAATGAAATTTGACACAGTAGTAGATAAAAGGATATAGTTTTTATTTATTCAATGAAGTTTCCATTATTAGCTACAACAGTCTCGAGGCGAGTGCGGAATGAAGCACAGGCCTTGGCGACGATGACCTTGTCCATTTGGGTCATCACCGTGTGAACTGCTTTCTTGACAGACTGGATGGTGGTATGAGGAGCTTTGTTGACATCTCTCTCAACAACGCCCCATACATAGTAGTCGAGGGGATTGCAATCTGGAGAATTAGGGGGCCAAATATCAGGACCTCAGTGACTAGGGACGTTAAGTGTCAGCCACGATTGTGTCTTTTTTGCCTTATGGGCTGGAGCTGAGTCCTGTTGGAAGACATACTTCCTTCCTGCGGCCACCATGTCCATCCAAGGCTTCACAACGGTCTCCAGAACATTGATGTAGGTGTCAGCGTTCATCCTAAGGCCCTTCTCAAAGAAATGGGGAGGCATGACATCACCTTCACTGCTGATAACGCCAAGGACCATTACGGAGGCAGGAAATTTCGTGTGCATCACGACAGGTATCTCTGAGGGGTCTTTACAGATCCAGCGATCATTCCTGGGATTTACCTTTTGGTCCACGTCAAAGTTCCTTTCGTCAGAGAAGAACCTTAGCATGCCAAAAGAGTCGTGTTTCAGGTTGTTGAGGAGGGCAGCAGCCTTTCCTTTTCTGTTATTCTTCATATTCTCAGTCAGCAACTGACCTTTCCGAAGGGCATAAGACTTGAGACCAAGGTCCTCATGGATAGTTCTGACAATTGTCATAGAGCCAACGTCCATTTCCTTGGCTATGGCCCTCATGCTCTTCCCAGGGTTTCCATCAATCTTCTCCTTGGCATTTTTGACAAATTCTTCGCCTCTTACCCTGTCCGATCGACGCGAGTGCTTTTTCCTTGTAGCTATCCCCTCTTTGTTACTGTCGGCCTCATCAAACTGCTTCTTGACACGATAAATAGTGGTTTTGGGCAACTTAAGAAAATCCACTATCTCTTTGGGGCTCCTTCCGGCGCGCAGAGCAACGATGATGGCAGCTCGATTTTCAAATTCTCGGTTACTGTTCATCACTACACTGCGCACACATGTACTGTTGCATTTTACATGAATATGGCTACGTAATGAAAAAAAAAACAAGTTTTTAATCTCAAGTAGTTTTTGTTTTATGGACTGTCAAAGTTAGTCCCAATTTACCTGGTACACCCTGTAGATTCGTCAGTGTAGAGGAGAGAACCTTCCCGTCAGCATTTCATGTAGAAGTTTTCCAAGGCTTTTGCGCAGTTTTTTGGAATTAGAGGATTAGCAGAGAGTGAGGGGTGGCTCTCAAATTTCAAAATCGAAACGACATATCATTTTTAAAAATCTGCGGAGGGTGTGTCAGCGTCTTTCATGGTATTCAAAAAGGAAAATTACATGTCAATCAGTTATATTTTTCAATTTATTAAACAATTTGGCCGCTGAATCTCTGATTCTGGTAGAGCGACATCTAGCGAATAAAATTGTAACTAAAATCAATTTCGAAATTTTCATTAATTGCCCTAAAAATTCCCATTGCATCCTGAACACAAAGATGTTTACCGCATTGCTCTAGCGCAAATATTCGCGGAGTTATTAATTTTTAAAATTGTGCAAGACTTTTGGATCACTCTGTATATATAATCTCTTAATTTCTACACAATCTCTCCCATGTGAATCTTAAGTAAAAATAAAATATCATAATAAAAGTATACGTGTGTTGTGTATATACATATATTTAGCTCTATATTTAAAATACCTTAAAATTTCATGAATAATTTATTGTTATTTTATTTTTATTCAAAACGCGCAATATCCCTACTGGCGGGATGTTTGTTTCTATATACACTTATATATACAATTAAATGATTGACAAATAAGTAAAAATTAAGGATTAACGTTTAAAGGTTTCATGAATTCTGTAATTATTCACCACAGTAACAACTTGAATCTTTCACTGCTTCAATAAAATGAAAAATATTTCTTGAAATATCCCTGGCCCGCTATAAATTGAAAATTGTAGATATTAAAGCGAGAATAAAATGGGATGCTACAAGGTGGAAGTTTTGAAAATTCTTATTTGTGTCAGCAAATATGAGATCCATTTTTAAGTTATAAAATGATTAAGTCATACTAGGGAGGAGAATATGCATCCTTATTTATTTTAAATATGAAACGTAGAATAAGGTACTTACCTGAGGCCAATCCTGCAGTCCCTACAACAAACATCGAGGTGAGAACATCCCAGAATTGCCTTAGACATTTTGATAACACAATGGCATTATAATTATAATTCAGTTATAAATGTAGATTTTCATAGAAATTTTTAAAGAAATTTCCTAGAAAATATTTTTAAAAATATTTTTGTAATTTTACAATTTATTTTAACAAGCATATGATTTGAATTTTGTTAAATGAGCTAACATCTTAAAATATTGACAATATAAACGGAATAAAATATCTTATTTAAAATGAAAATTATCCATATTTATAGATATTCAACTATAACAAAGCGCATTGTCACGATATGGACACTGACGCCAAACGAAAAGGAAAGAAAACTATATATTATTTTTGAAAATAGAGCAAACCATAAATGAATATTTAATTAAAATGAATATTTAATTGGATCTATATATCATTTATTTTATCAATATTTCATGTTTTAACACCTTGATAAAAGTTGGCGTTTAGCCAACTGAAATGTTGGTAAATTAAATGATAATTTGATCCAATATATCCATTTTTAATATATATATATGAAAAAAACAATAGAAAAAAATAAAAGATAAGTGGGTCAGGTGTTGATATTAAAAATAAAGAAGGCATCTCCTGACCACGAGCACATGTGCTTTTTAGATGGCAGAGCGCCATCTAGTGGAGCAAAAATAAACTAAACGTTTATTTACCTTGCTTTGAGATATTTGGCCAACCCAATTTCTTGATAAATCAAGAAAAGCCATCCACGAACGCGTTTCGCGCTGTTGGCGCTCGTCAGCGTGGAGAAGGCTGTAACCACTTCGACCAAAAGGATTTTTGGTCTCAATGGCTTCCCGAAAAATCAAGAAATGGGTATTTAACGCCAAATTGCGTAAAGACGCTTAACACATGAAAAAACAATAGAAAAAATAAAAGATAAGTGGGTCAGGTGTTGATATTAAGAATAAAGAAGGCATCTCCTGACCACGAGCACATGTGCTTTCTAGATGGCAGAGCGCCATCTAGTGGAGCAAAAATAAACTAAACGTTTATTTACCTTGCTTTGAGATATTTGGCCAACCCAATTTCTTGATAAATCAAGAAAAGCCATCCACGAACGCGTTTCGCGCTGTTGGCGCTCGTCAGCGTGGAGAAGGCTGTAACCACTTCGACCAAAAGGATTTTTGGTCCCAATGGCTTCCCGAAAAATCAAGAAATGGGTATTTAAGGCCAAATTTGCGTAAAGACGCTTAACACATGAAAAAACAATAGAAAAAAATAAAAGATAAGTGGGTCAGGTGTTCATATTAAAAATAAAGAAGGCATCTCCTGACCACGAGCACATGTGCTTTTTAGATGGCAGAGCGCCATTTAGTGGAGTAAAAATAAACAAAATGCTTATTTAACTTTCTCCGTGATATTTGGCCAACCAAAATACTTGGTAAATCAAGAAAAGCCATCCACGAACGCGTTTCGCGCTGTTGGCGCTCGTCAGCGTGGAGTAGGCTGTACCACTGTGACCAAAAAGATTTGGTCACAGAGGCTTCTTGAGAAACCGAGAAATGGGTATTTGAGGCCAAATTTGCGTAAATACGCTTAACACGTGAAAAAACAATAGAAAAAATATATATATATATTATAATCTAAAAACTCAAATTTTCTATGTTTTAAAAAATACATATTTCATTTTTATTTATTGATATTTCTACTTTTTTAATTTATTACCAGTTAATTCAGTAACATATCTATCATTTTGAATCACTGATATAGGATTAACTTTATAAATTCTATATTATGTGAAAATAACTAATGTGTAACATTTCCTCAAGTAGTTGAAAATAAAATCTATTTATTTATTTATTACCAGTTGCAAACAAGACACACTATATCCTATCTGTATAATTGCGCGTGAAATATTTACAATAATTGATATTGTAGTAGAATAGGTAACAGAATTATCAAAATAAAATAAACAATTAAGAAAAAGAGTATTAAATAAATATATACATTAAACAAATAAGCGACATCATAAACAGATAGAAGAAATCGCAAGGTAGTTATTTACAGTATGTTAAGCAATGATGGAAGTTGATTTAATGAAGTTATCTGTGATAATTAGTATCGTGGAGAGAGAAAGTTGATCAAGTTGAGTTATTTACAATGAGTTATATTCTAAAGTAACTTATTAATTATATACATTGATGTAAAACAAGTCGCATAGTAGTGTAGTTCCTCAAGCTGCATGAAGCTGTCTATTTATAATAAAAAGTCTGTAGAACCTATTAAATTTCGTATATCTTTCCCTATTATAAACTACTAGCCGAATGACCCGGGCTACGCCCGTATTTTACCCGATTGAATGTTTTTATTCAAATACTATTTGTTGCAATTATAAATTGGCGCCTTATATAGATGCATATATTAGTTAATAACTATAGCCTATGTGATTTATCTGTCTATGTTCTGTTGGCTTCCGTAGGCGTCTCTTACTGGGAAAAAGAAAGAGAGGATTCCATTTAGTTATTAACTAATATATGCATTTATTTAAGGTGCGACCCGCTCCAACACAATAGTTACAAAAACCAAAAAACGAGTGGGGGGGGGGGGCAAAGGTGGCGTGATCGTAGCCAACCAATAAAAGAGCGCCATTCCAAAAAAAAAAGCAAACGGTGACAGAGATGAAAACTGATAGGTTCCTTCCACCTTTCTCTGTTGTCTTAGGTTTGACACAAGTGGGCATGAGTTCAGAATGTGTTCGGGGGTTTCTTCTTCCGCTCCACATCTGGGCGAATCTATTTTTCTAATTCTGAACAGATATGATTTGAAGTTACCATGACCCGTAAAGAATTGAACATTGTAGAAGTTTGGTTTGACAAATTTTGGTATTTTTGAGGATGTGAAAAACCTTTGGTATTATTGTTGAATTCTTCATTTTCTCTCATTATAGTTAGCAATTTCTTTTATACTTGATGAATTAAATCTATATTGTAGCCTATTTCATTTTTCAATATGTTGGATTCTATGTAATCTGTGAGTGTTGGTATTTTTGATAGTATACTACTCTGATCAAAACGTTTCGACACTTTGCTCATAAGTTAAAAAAAACTTTATTATTCTACCAAATTCAAATTGTCCCCTTCAAAGTAGTCCCCGTTGACCGCGATGCACTTCAGCCACCTTTTTTTCCAGTCGGCAAAACACCTCTGGTAGTCAGTTTTTGGAATCGCCTTCATGGCCTTCTTCGATTCCACTTTGATCTCTTCTATACTCTGAAATTTCCGACCCATTAAATT
This sequence comes from Cordylochernes scorpioides, assembly GCA_030710605.1. Classification (NCBI taxonomy): domain Eukaryota; kingdom Metazoa; phylum Arthropoda; class Arachnida; order Pseudoscorpiones; family Chernetidae; genus Cordylochernes; species Cordylochernes scorpioides. The sequence goes on along the minus strand of CP092870.1, from coordinate 42,243,763 downwards.
TTTTTTGTGTTTTCCAAAGAGGAAGAAGTCGCAGGGGGTCAAATCGGGACTGTAAGGGGGTTGGGGAAACGCAGAGGTTGAGTGGTCCTGCAGGAACTTCGGGATTTTGAGGGCTGTGTGCGCCGGCGCGTTATCGTGGTGGAGGATTCACGACTTGCTCCTCTACAGCTCCGGGCGTTTCTGCCGGATCGCTTCCTTCATTCGCCTCAAAACTCCCAGGTAGGAGTCAGCAGTTATTATAAAGCCTTGTTGTTGAAATTCATGATGAACGATGCCCTGGTAGTCGAAGAACACCGTCAACATGACCTTGACTTTGCTGGGAGCCTTACTCGCTTCCTTTGGTCTCGGCTCATTTTTGAACCGCCACTCCGATGCCTATTGGGTAGTTTCCGAATCAAAGCCGTAAATCCATGTTTCGTCTCCAGTAATGACCCTTTTCAGCAATTCGGGGTCGTCGGTTGTCGCTTCGAGATTGAGACTGGCCGTTTCTTTCCGGGCGTTCTTTTGATCAAAAGTCAAATCTTTGGGAGCGAGAACGGCGTTGAGTCTTCTCACTCCCAAAATGTCCTTCATTATCGATTGAGTCGACCCGAATGATATCCCTGCTTCTCCGGCGACCTCCCTGACAGTTATTCGTCGGTCTTCACGCACCAGTTCCAACACCTTGTCCACTTTTTCAGGCGTGGTTGATGTGGACGGTCTCCCGGAACGCTCGTTGTCGGCGGACTCTTCCCGACCCTCCTTGAAGCGCTTGTACCACTCGAAAACTCGCCTTCGGCTCATGACGGCATCCCCGTAGGCTGTTTGCAACATCCAAAAAATCTCGGCACCCTTGAATCCGTTTTTCACACAGAACTTGATGCAAATTCGTTGATCCTCCATTTCGGTGACTAACGAAATCGTAGAACGGGCAAAATGGCTTCACTTCGAACATCCGTTGCTCGCGCTGTTGTGGTGCGTGATTTTTGAAAATTGGCAGGGCTCCAAGCCAAGGGCGACGTTTGCGTTTGCCACAAACCGAGAGAAAATATATTGAGTTTTCAGGATTTTATGAGCCAAGTGTCGAAGCTTTTTGATCAGAGTAGTATGTGTACAGTTTGACGATGTTGTGGTATAGGCCTGTATGCAGTGTTTTAGAATATTATACTGCAGGGGATTTAATTTGTCTTTGGCTTTCTTGCTTATAAATTGAAACCATATTGTTTGACCATATGTTATTGTACTTCGGAGTATTGTCTTGTATAAAGTTAATTTTTATCTGCATTCTAGACCCCATGCTTTCTTTGTTAAACTGAGTAGGTAACCGCTAGCTCTAGTAGTTTTGTCAACGATTTCATTAATGTGTGGCATGAAGTCCAGCTTCTTTTTGCTTCGATGATTTTTCAAGGTCAATCCCAAGATCTTAAGGGTTTCGACAGGTCTAGCTATATTGTTATTAAATGATTTTGTATCGTTTTTGCAATTATATAAATATAATATTTTCGTTTTGTCCTTTGATATCTGTAATTTACTGTTTTCGCACCAGGTATTAATTTTACTAAGAACATTGTTAATTGTTGTCTTTAGTTTGTCATGGCTTTTGTTCCAGCATATTATAGTGCTATTAATAGCTATATTGTTATTAAATGATTTTGTATCGTTTTTGCAATTATATAAATATAATATTTTCGTTTTGTCCTTTGATATCTGTAATTTACTGTTTTCGCACCAGGTATTAATTTTACTAAGAACATTGTTAATTGTTGTCTTTAGTTTGTCATGGCTTTTGTTCCAGCATATTATAGTTATGTCGTCAGCATAGCCAACTGTTTCACTGTTATCATCTAGATTGGTGTTTAACAATTCTTCAATCAGTATGTTCCATAATGTGGGAGATAGTGGTCCTCCTTGTGGACATCCTTTAGTTAGTTTTTTAGTAATATTTATTGAGGAAGAATATCTGAAATTCACTGTTCTGTTGTTAAAGAATGATTGCATTAGTTTAATATTCGAAGCATGGACATTGTCGTCATCCAGTCTTTTTATCACTTTTGGCCACCAGGCATTGTCAAAAGCTCCGCTTATATCAACTGTAATTATGGCTGTGTATTTTTTAATTTTATGTTCGAGAGCTATTTTCACTATTTCAGTTAATGCCGTGGTAGTTGATCGTGATTTTGTGAATCCATGTTGATGGTTACTGAGTAGATTATAATTTTCATAAAACTCAATGATTTTGTTATTTCGAATATTTTAGAAATGTTAGAGTTTAAACATAATGGTCTATAGCTCTTAAAGTTGTTCATATCAGATTTACCTGGTTTTGGAATAATTAGTGCCTCTACACTTTTCCATTCATCAGGAAACTATCCTATATTTAAGCACTTTTGGAATAACTTTGCCAAAATTGGAACGATAAATTGCTTAGATTGTTTTATCATATTGTTCGAAACATTATCTTTTCCTGGAGATTTTTTAGGATTTAAATTATTGATTATATTATTTATTTCACTGATGGCGAATGTTATACCTGTGTTATTTAGAAGTCTTAAGCTGTAATTTCTTATATTTTAATGAGTATTTGTATCTTCTTCATTTTTGTCATCTGGAAATAAGTTGCCCAAAAGATCCTCAGCTCTTTTCAATAAATCTATGTTTTTGTTAGTATCTAAAATTTCCAAATGTGTCCCTTCCTATTCTGGTTACATTTCAGATTTTGTATATTCGGTAAAGGTTTCCATATGGGTTTTTGGAGTTGTTTTCTTCTGAGTATAACCTCCAGGATTTTCTTTTGGCTTTGTTAATCTCATGATTATATTTGTTTCTAATAATTTTGAAGATTTGCTTGATATAATTGAGAGGATATTTTGTTCTAAAATATAAATTTCTTAGATATTGAACACAATTTTTCATGAGCTCCAGCTCCGCATTCCACCACCAAAGTGGTGGAACTTTGGTTGGTTCTCCTTTGATTTTAGTGTACAATAAGCTGATTTAATTATTATGTTGGAGAGTTCTTTTACAGTCTGATCGATCGTTGCCTTTGAAGTTGTAGCTTCTAAGTAGGTTTAAATATTTTTCTTTTCAGCTTTATTCACACTTTGAGTGAAACGTTCCCAATCTGCTAGTTTCTCAGTAAATTTCCATTTTGAGTGATGAGCTATTGTAGAAAATTGGTCACTTGTATAAATATCGAATATTATTGCTCTATGATCTGAGATATGTGATAATTGATTTGTTCGCCATCCTCTGATCGCTGTGATTGCTTGACTGTTAGTTAGTGTAAGATCGATTATACTGGCATTGCGGCAGGTGGGAGTTTTATTGTTATGTATTGTCAGGTTCATGTCATCAATAATAGGTATAAGTCGATGGCCGTTGTAATTTTTCCTAGAGTCGTACCATAGCGGTGCTCTAGCATTAAAATCGCCACATAATATCAATGGCGTATTTGTGTACGCGTTCACTGATTTTTTTATAAATGATCCATTTTCACTGTTCATTGAATTTGGGTGAAAGTAAATATTTGATACTACAAATATCTTAGTTGTTGTGTATACAAGGATTGTTGTTGCAAATGAATTAGTGAATTCTGCGATCAAATTAGTCTGTAGACTATTGTTATTAACGAATGTAGCCGTATATATATTTCGGCTATTGGCCATTTGATATTTTGTGGCAGTCCCTAGATATTGTTACGTAAAAAGAAAAATGGCGCATTCCAGAAGAGAATGTTTTAGAACGTTCTAGAAAAATGTAGAAAAATCGGAGAACGACGGATTGGCCAATCAGTAGCGATTGCGCAATGCTCAAGCCTGCCGACTTTGTGATTGGCTAACCAACCATGACCGTTCTGGAAAGATCTACTCCGGTATATATAGGGATGAGGAACTCATGCCAGGAGGTCGAAGAACGAAGCTACCTCGTGTACTCCAAGCAAGCTGCTGTCTCAAGAGGTCGGACTGCTGCTTACCGCCGACGCTGGTGTACCTCTTGGAAGACTCTAGAAGGTTCTACGAACTTCTGTCTCCTGTTCTGCTCCTGCTTTCCCTCACCGTGCTGCAGTTGGTGAGTTTGTAACTCCTGTTTTCTTTATTGTTGTTTTATTTTTGCGCTCTTCTGTAAATATTTTATTGATTAGGCTTAAATAAAGTCCTAAAGATCCTTTGTACTCACGGAAGTTATTCTTTGCTAACCAACAACGCAACAATTAGGTGACAGAATTTGGGTCTTTAGGTGAAGCCTGAATAATTTATGATACTTACCAGAAAAATGGAAGAAATATTGAAAGCAATTCAAGCTCAAACCCAGGCTTTGCAAGTTCAAAATCAAGAAACTCGTGAAGCTCTTCAAGCTCAAACCCAGGCTTTGCAAGCTCAAAATCAAGAAACTCGTGAAGCTCTTCAAGCTCAAACCCAGGCTATGCAAGCTCAAACCCAGGCTTTGCAAGCTCAAAATCAAGAAACTCGTGAAGCTCTCAACCAGGCATTTCAAGCTCAAAATCAAGAAACTCGCGAGGCTTTTCAAGCTCAACATCAAGAGCTAAAAGAAAGCTTGGGGCTTAAATTCAAATGGCTTAGGAGATGAAATCTCTTCTGTAAAAGAAGAAATGAAAGATGAAATTTCCTCTGTAAAAGAAGAAATGAAAGATAAAATATCTGTTTTAGAAGAGAGACTTGCTGTTGTAGAAACGGGCCATCCAAGAACTCCGGTTTTCCAGCAAGAAAACAACAATTCGGGTAGGCCTCTTGTCAAAGTTCCTACCTTTGATGGACAATCATCATGGTCCTCCTTCAAAACCCAGTTCGATGTGGTTTCTCAAGCGAACGGATGGAACGCTAGAGATAAGGCAAGCTTTTTGGCTGCTGCACTTCGTGGACCTGCAGTGGATGTACTCCAGATGATTCCGGAACAACTTCGCCTAGACTTCAACGCCCTGATTGATGCGTTGGAGTCCCGATATGGAGAAGAACATTACCAACAACTTCATGTGGTGAAGTTCAAGAATAGACTACAAGAAAATAAAGAAAGTTTGCAGGATTTGGCCAACGACATCCGACGCCTGGCAACATTAGCCTTTCCAACGTGCCCGTCTGAAACACAAGACTTTATGGCCCAACAACAGTTCATTGATGCCATCGTAGACCCTGAGACCCAAAGGTTTGCCAGACTTTCAAGTGCGACTACTTTACAAGAAACCCTTGTCCAAGCCATGAAGCATGAAGCTGCCCAACAAGCCTCAAGGGGAAGTTATCGCGTGGCTAGACAAGTTAAATTGGATAATCCATAAAGAGAAAAGGGTCGCTGCTGGACTTGTGGAGCTAATGACCACCTGTCTCCAACTTGCCCCCGAAAAGTAAACCAGCGCAGTGATACAGGTTGCTGGAAATGTGGAAAAGACGGCCACATTAGCAAAAACTGTCCAGATAACTCTAAAACCCCCTCAGCCCCTAGGAAGAACCAGGAAAACTACGAATAGTCAGCTTTTCGGGGCGAAAGCTGGCTGGGTCATTTGGGTTTCCCCTGATGGTACCATTCAAGTCTCCAGTCTTCGAATTACAGAAAATTGATTATTGCTACGGGGCTTCATAAATGAAAGAAGCTGCGACATGGTAATTGACACTGGAGCCAATGTCACCCTTGTGCGAACTAATGTCTTCCAGAATCTGTATCCAAAGCCTGCTGAGGTTCGAATGAAGCCAATTTCACTGCAAACTGCAACAGGGGAGCGGGCTAAAGTGCACCATTGTGTCTTGCTAAGCATACAAATCGGAAGCAAGATTTTTCAGCATAAAGGCTACGTTGCAGATATCATGGACGAGTGCATCATTGGTCTGGATGTCCTGAGACAATTTGGACTTTCGATAGATATCAGGCGGAACTTGCTGCGGACCAGCGATGAAGATATCCCTCTCCTGACATCTCAGCAACTTCACAATTTTCAAGCCTGCCGAGTGTTAGCTCTAGAAGATACACAAGTGCCCCCACGCAGTGAATGTGTCATCAAAGGACAGTTGGAGACTACAAAGGTCATTCCAAAATTTGCCATCCTGGATGGAGACTCCGAGGCAACTTCAAGGGGGATTCTCGTAGCAAAGGAACTTATTGACACTGGACGAGACGTAATACCAGTAAGGGTGGTGAATCTCTGGGACTCTGCACGTGCCATCAAGAAAGGCTCATGCCTTGGAAATGCAGAACCTACTGTTTTGATTAAGAGAAACCATCCAGTGATGCAGAAGTCTAAAAGGGCAGACAATGTTCCAGATCATCTTCAACAAGTCTGGGAGGAAACAAAGAAAGAACTTCAACCTGGACAGCAGAGAGAACTGGCAACACTCCTTGCTACGTACAACAATATTTTTGCCAAGTCATCAGAAGACTATGGAAGAACAGATTTGACAAAACATAGAATCAACACTGGTGAATCAAACCCAATTAAACAAGCACCCCATCGGATACCCCTTGCTCGACGTCAAGAAGCAGAAACCTTGGTAAAAGAGATGCTTGATCAAAACATTATTGAACCATCTTCAAGTCCCTGGGTTTCTCCAGTTGTCTTGGTGAAAAAGAAAGATGGATCTACAAGATTTTGTGTCGACTATAGGAAGTTGAATGATATCACCAAGAAGGACTCTTATCCTTTTCCTCGCATTGATGCAACTCTAGATACATTGGCTGGATCCCAATGGTTTTCAACACTGGATTTGAAAAGTGGATACTGGCAAGTAGAAATGCATCCTGATGACAAAGAAAAGACTGCATTTACAACTGGAACCGGATTGTGGCAGTTCAATGTAATGCCTTTCGGACTCTTCAATGCGCCAGCAACCTTTGAACGTCCAATGGAAGCTGTTCTTCAAGGACTGGCTACCGAAACATGTATGGTTTATTTGGATGACATCATTGTACTTGGAAAGAACTTTGAAGAGCATCTCTTGAACATTGAGAAGGTGTTTAAACGTTTAGAAGCTGCCAATTTAAAATTAAGTCCAAAGAAGTACAAACTCTTTAAAAAGGAAGTAGCCTACCTGTGGGGCATATAATTTCTGCTGAAGGTGTTCAAACTGATCCAGAAAAGACAGAAACTGTAAGGATGTGGCCTACTCCTAAATATTTGACACAACTGCGAAGCTTTCTGGGATTATGCACTTACTACCGAAGGTTCATCCCGGGGTTCTCCATTATTGCAAGACCTCTACATCGTTTGACTGAAAGTGGAAGGCCGTTTGTTCGGACTCCCGATTGCCAGCGAGCCATGGAAAAACTGAAAGAGATGCTGGTGGCTGCTCCTATTCTGGCCTACCCTAGACCCAGAGACTCTTTCATCCTGGACACAGACGCAAGTAATACAGGAATTGGTGGCGTCCTCTCACAAGTGCAGGAAGGCTCCGAAAGAGTAATTGCGTATTTTAGCAAGACTCTATCTAAGCCCGAACGAAACTACTGTGTTACTAGAAAAGAGTTGCTGGCTATCGTGAAGTCTATTGAACATTTCCATCACTACCTATATGGACAGGAATTTATTCTCAGGAGTGATCACGCTTCCTTGCAATGGCTTTTAAATTTCAAGAATCCAGAAGGACAGCTGGCCAGATGGACTCAAAGACTTCAGGAATACCAAGTTAAAATTCAACATCGTCCTGGAAAACGCCACCAGAATGCTGATGCGCTTTCAAGAAGGCCATGTGTTCCTCAATGTGGACATTGTGCTCGTGCTGAAGACAAATATGGCGTAAGGCAAGTCACAGTGCAAGAAAGCGATGAAGTAGAAGAACAACATTGGACTGGACAAGCTTTAAGAAAAGCTCAACGTGAAGACCGAGATCTCTTTCCAATGATAAATTGGAAGGAATCAGATGAAAGACCATCCTGGGAAAATGTGGCCCCATACAATCCTAAAACCAAAAGTCTCTGGTCCCTCTGGAATTCTTTGACCCTGCGAGATGGAGTTTTATACAGGAAATGGGAGAGCGAGGATGGAAAGCATGAATCCTGGAAGTTGGTGTTGCCCAGATCTCATGTACCTTTGGCTCTCCAGGAGATGCATAACAGTTCCACGGGAGGTCACTACGGCATCAGAAAAACATTGGCCAAAGCTAGAGAAATATTTTTTTGGCCAGAAAGTCGAGCTGATGTTGAAAAATGGTGCAGAAACTGTACGCAATGTTCAGCGAGAAAGGGACCGACAACAAGATCCAGAGGAAAGTTGAAGATCTACAATGTAGGTGCCCCATTTGAACGGATTGCAATTGATGTTGTGGGACCCTTTCCAAAAAGCGACCTAGGAAATAAGTACATCTTGGTAATAATGGATTACTTCACTAAATGGCCCTGTCGCAGTCCCTATTCCAGACCAAGAGGCTTCAACTGTATCCGAGGCGCTACTGCAAGATTGGGTCTGCATTTTTGGTGTGCCAAGAATTCTGCATTCCGACCAAGGAAGAAATTTCGAATCAAATATTTTCCAAGAACTGTTTAGACGACTGGGCATTGAGAAAACAAAAACTAAACCTTTGCATCCTCAATCTGATGGAATGGTTGGACGTTTTAACAGGACTCTTACACAGCACCTGACCATGTTTGTTGACAAGAATCAAAGAGACTGGGATCAACATCTTCCCATGCTCCTGATGGCTTATCGATCAGCTGAGCATAAGTCGACTGGTTATAGTCCTGCTAGAATGCTATTTGGGCATGAACTCCGAATGTCTTGTGATGTGCTTCTTGGTCGTCCAGAAGAAACCTTCGAAGACACTAATGAGTACATCTCTCACCTGGAAGAAAGGATGCTGTCCATTCATCAGTGGGCAAGAGAGAAGATTCACTTTTCCAGCGAGAAAATGAAAGACAGCTACAACGTCAAGACTTCCCACAAGACTTTCAAAGAGGGTGAAATGGTTTGGCTCCATAATCCTCAACGGAAGAAAGGACTTTCTCCTAAACTTCAGTATCAGTGGGAAGGTCCCTACAAGATCATCAAGTGTCTCAATGATGTCATCTATCAAATTCAGAAGACCCGGACTTCTAAACTCAAAGTTGTGCACTACAACCGATTAGCACCTTTCAGAGGTTCTGTTCCAGAACAATGGACTGTTCGGGACGATCAGTCCTAAGGAGGGGGCAGTGTTACGTAAAAAGAAAAATGGCACATTTCAGAAGAGAATGTTTTAGAACGTTCTAGAAAAATGTAGAAAAATCGGAGAACGACGGATTGGCCAATCAGTAGCGATTGCGCAATGCTCAAGCCTGCCGGCTTTGTGATTGGCTAACCAACCATGACCGTTCTGGAAAGATCTACTCCGGTATATATAGGGATGAGGAACTCATGCCTGGAGGTCGAAGAACGAAGCTACCTGGTGCACTCCAAGCAAGCTGCTGTCTCAAGAGGTCGGACTGCTGCTTACCGCCGACGCTGGTGTACTTCTTGGAAGACTATAGAAGGTTCTACGAACTTCTGTCTCCTGTTCTGCTCCTGCTTTCCCTCACCGTGCTGCAGTTGGTGAGTTTGTAACTGCTGTTTTATTTATTGTTGTTTTATTTTTGCGCTCTTCTGTAATTATTTTATTGATAAGGCTTAAATAAAGTCCTAAAGATCCTTTGTACTCACGGAAGTTATTCTTTGCTAACCAACAACGCAACAATATATTGCCTCCTCGTATATTATATATGGTTCCTTTAATAGGACTATATCTGCTTCTTTGATTTCATTGGATGCGTAAAGTTCGCTAAAGCTTGTATTACTTTTCCGTATATTCTGTTTAAAATTTTTTATCCTTTCGATAGATTTCATCTGTGACGTCATCTGTTATAAATATATATTTAGGACTCATTAATATTCTGAAAATTTAGTTTACACTATCTTCGGAGCCTGTTGTATAATCTGTTCGCTGAATCATCAGGCTGATTTGTTTATTGTAAATTGGACAGTCCTTAGAATTTGGTTTGTGATCAAGATTGTTATTTTTAAAGTATGGGTGTTTTACGCAGTTGCAACATTTTATTATATTAGAGCACTGATGTTGACTCTCTATACCGCAGTTCACGCATTTTTCAAGTTTGGACAGTCGTTTTTCTTGTAGTTAGGGTTGAATATGAAACAGTACTGACATTGGTTAACCAGGACTTTGTCTCGAACTTCACATTTTTGTACATCAGCATACATTTTTTTGGCTTTCATTAATACTTGGTTGGCACGAGGGAAACCCTCAGCACCACGTCATGATCAGGTTTATTGAACTTAATTGGGAAAAGTACCTTTAGTTCGTTTTTAAAGTTAGTAAGTTCTGGGTTCATCTCACAAATTATGTTTGTAAGGTCAGATATGTCTGTTGATTTATTTACATTCTTTATAACAATAGTTGGATCTCTTTGTTTAGGCTTATAAAGTTTACATGTTTGGTTCAATTCGTCTATTTTCCTAAAACTCTCAAGCAGTTGATCTATGTCTTATTCGTTGAGGATTTTAATTTTGTACCCTTTCGAGTATTTATCAATTTTGGGATTTTGCCAGTATTTCCTTTTTGGCGAAATTGTTTTATTGTTTCATTCACCTTTTGGTGTACATGTGCTATATTTTGATCATCATTAGCAAATATAATCTGTGTTTTCTCATCATTAGTGTATCTATTTTTTTGTAATATTTTATCATTTCAATTTTTGACTATTTCTGCGTATGTGTGCGAATCCTTGATTTTATTTTGTTTAACTAGTTGTGATATATCATTTTTTAATATCTGTGAAATTACCGTGCAATTGTTCCTCAAATTCATTTATATTTTCGTCTAACTTTATAAGCTCAGTTACGCTATCTTTGACCTGTTTTTTGTACTTTTGAGAAAACTAAGATCTTGTTTACTTATTTACATACTTATATACTTGTTTACATCAGAATGTTCAGTTTTCTGGTAGCTCTATTTGAGATGCTAATTATGTGTTCTGTAAATCGTCATCTCTCGTCTGCAGGCGGTGTTTGAGAATGAAGGGCGCCACCCAAGGATTGTGACCTAATACAAGAGAAAAGGCAATTACCTCATGTGTTATATAAAATGCCATATATTATATTATCAACCAATATTTTCCAGCTCTTTGTGTTGGGTTATGGCGATAATAAATGCTGTCCTCACATCATGACTCTATCTTTTTGTGAATAGTAATTTCTTTTTGTTTGTCATTCGCTCACATCTTATATTATGTCATGCAGACCAAAGTGTTATAACTTCTCGAATAACACTGGTAGACACAATTTTACCTCTTTTGTTTAGTTTATCGCTTTTCGCTCATTAGAACGAATAGCATAAGGAATATTATCTGTCAGGATATGCCTTTTTTATTTTTAATATAATATTTTAATCTATATATATAATGGTAAATTTTCAGTAATGGTAAATTTTAGCGGCGTAAGAATAGTTCGATTTGGAACTATTCAAATTTTCCAATATTCTTGGAATGCCCCGTCGATAAAGTTTTAGTGTAGATAAGTAATTAAATATAATTGAAAAATACGTGGTTAATTTCAGTGTGATTATTTAATAATGAAAGGAAGTCTTGTCAAACATTTTGTCGATGTCTCGCCATATAGGGTATATCTGTAATGTCCCTACCCTATATTAAAAAAAATGCACCATCTTCATAAAATAAATTTCATTCTTGTAAGGCTCTAGAATATTTCATGAATTATGCAGAATTTTTCTATAATATTTTACGATGAGTCGGAAAGAACTCAGCCCCCCAAATGTGAATAGATTGATTGAGGAAATTGTTACAAACTGTCATGAGAGTTACCGAGCCGTACGGCCCCTGCTCCGGAAGGTATTCGCCTCCTGCGAAGTGCTCCTGGATCAGCAGACCTGGCTGTTCAGCGTCGGCCTCCATCCCGAGGCAATAAAGCTGACAAGTGTGGCGAAAGGTATCGTCTATAAGTATCATCTTGGTTTTCAGTTGGGTAATGTCAGCAATCACATAGTCCTGCCCACTTTGTGGGAAAGAACTCTGGTGGTCTATCGGTGGCGGAGTCTCTCCTGCGGTGGGCGAATGGATTTCTTTTGTCTTCTGGCTAGTGCGCTTCCACGTCAGGCCCATAACTGCATGTTGGATGAGGAGCTTGCGACATTGTCGGCTAATCTCAATTATAACATATATATATAAATAATCCTTATTTTCTATGGAAAATAGAGAAACGCCATGTCTATAAGGAACCAGAAGTCCAGTCTCGTTGGCTTACGATAAAGCAATTGTTTATTGTAATTTAGTTTCAGATATTAAATATATTTATTTAGAATACACATTCCGATGGAAATATCTTGTAAAGCGAGGCATATGCATAAGCGAAGCTATGTAACTTAGATATAATCCTTTGAAACATCAGACACGAGCTTAAATTTACATATATGTATTATATATAACAGCAATTTATGAAGAGATATATAATATATATGAGATATGTAAGCTCTCTATCCAGCCATCTATAATAACCTTACGTTTTAGCGTGTATATGCCTAATTTAACATCTATGGAGAAATAATTAATATTCTATAACAACCTTATGTAAATATCTTTTATCTACCTCTCATAGACATATATTTAGAACTAGACGAATGACCCGGGCAACGCCCGGGTTTACCCGATTAAATGTTTTATTCAAACACTATTCGTTACAATTATAAATTGGCGCCGTGGATGTCACTCTTGTGAAACGTCCCGCTCTAAACTTTACAGTCAGATTAGAAGATTATAAATCTTCAAATCGAGCGAGCGTCTATAAATATTTCGATTTAGATCAAGTATTCTAATTATTAAGCGAACTATTATTAATAAAATTTTGAGAAGATTTCGATTTTAAACGTATTTATAACCTTAATAGAGGGCGCTGTTCGTGAGCTAAGTAGAATAATTTGAATATATAGTTTTAATATTTAATTTATATATAATTTAAAATAGCCTATCGTTTTCCTCGTATTTTTTTTACCTATGTATGGAAATTTTGGTTTGAATTAGTGAACTACTGCGAATTTGTATACCGGACATACAAACCAACAAACAAACAAACAAACATACAAACATTATTTTTTATATATATAGAAGATATAATATAAATGAGTTTTAAAAATTGTTAAAAAAAAATGCATCGGCCGGGAATCGAACCAGGGCCGCCCGCGTGGCAGGCGAGCATTCTACCACTGAGCCACCGATGCGTATACAAAATGGCCATATTTGGGTATTCATTCCATTCCGGATTACTCCGCGTAAAAAAAAAGGTTCTTCAAATGAAAAAAAAAATAGCCAAAAATACTAAGCAAATTGTATCCAAAAATTTTCCTCAGGTTTATAAAAAGCGACATGCAAAATTTGGTACCAATAGGTTCAGTAGTTTTTGAGGTTATCTCGAAACAGACAGACAGACAGACAGAAATTGACTTCTATATATATAGAGATTAGTGTTTAGGTATTTGATTTAATTCATATAGTTGATATAATAGTATATATTTATATTATATTTTTTATAAATTAGTTTTAAAAATTGTAAAAAAAAAATGCATCGGCCGGGAATCGAACCCGGGCCGCCCGCGTGGCAGCCGAGCCTTCTACCACTGAGCCACCGATGCGTATACAAAATGGCCATATTTGGGTATTCATTCCATTCCGGATTTTACGCGGAGTACCGCGTAAAAAAATAGTTCTTCAAATTAAAAAAAGAAATAGCCAAAAATAATAAGCAAAATGTAGCCAAAAATTTTCCTCAGGTTTATAAAAAGCGACATGCAAAATTTGGAACCAATTGGTTCAGTAGTTTTTGAGTTTATCGCGAAACAGACAGACAGACAGGAATTGACTTTTATATATATAGAGATTATTTAAAATGTGTTTATTTGAATATAGAAAGTTGTATTGAGATCAAGACACTAAAAATATTAAACGAATGAAATGAAAAAAAAAAAATAGCCAAAAATACTAAGCAAATTGTATCCAAAAATTTTCCTCAGGTTTATAAAAAGCGACATGCAAAATTTGGTACCAATAGGTTCAGTAGTTTTTGAGGTTATCTCGAAACAGACAGACAGACAGACAGAAATTGACTTCTATATATATAGAGATTAGTGTTTAGGTATTTGATTTAATTCATATAGTTGATATAATAGTATATATTTATATTATATTTTTTATAAATTAGTTTTAAAAATTGTAAAAAAAAAATGCATCGGCCGGGAATCGAACCCGGGCCGCCCGCGTGGCAGCCGAGCCTTCTACCACTGAGCCACCGATGCGTATACAAAATGGCCATATTTGGGTATTCATTCCATTCCGGATTTTACGCGGAGTACCGCGTAAAAAAATAGTTCTTCAAATTAAAAAAAGAAATAGCCAAAAATAATAAGCAAAATGTAGCCAAAAATTTTCCTCAGGTTTATAAAAAGCGACATGCAAAATTTGGAACCAATTGGTTCAGTAGTTTTTGAGTTTATCGCGAAACAGACAGACAGACAGGAATTGACTTTTATATATAGAGAGATTATTTAAAATGTGTTTATTTGAATATAGAAAGTTGTATTGAGATCAAGACACTAAAAATATTAAACTATGTATGGATGTATCTGTATATATTTATGCAACTATTCGGGAAATCTAAGTTTCTCAATATTTTGTATTTATATTTATTTAAATGCAAATTTCCAAAGCGATAGTTGAGATATTTGTGGAGGTGGATGGTGGAGATAAATCCTTCTTACAAATTTATTTTTTAAAGAGGAATAAAGAGAATTTCAACAAGAGTGCTACTAGGTAATTATAGGATTCCACTCTCATAAAATATTGAGTTTTAACAAATATTAGGCTCACTAAGGTCGTGTTTCATTAAAGTCAGGATTATACAGTGTGATCCAAAAGTCTTGCACATCTTTAAAAATTAATAACTCCGGGAATATTTGCGCTAGAGCAATGGGGTAAACACCTTTGTGTTCAGGATGCAATGGGATCTTTATGGCAAATAATGAAAATTTCAAAATTGATTTTAGTTACAATTTTATTCGCTAGATGGCGCTCTACTGTAATCAGAGATTCAGCGGCAAAAGTGTTTGATAAATTCAAAATTATAACTGATCGACAATTATTTTTCCTTTTTGAATAACAAGAAAGAACCCTAATGATATCGAAAGATAATAAAACACCATTTCGCTAAAAGTAGAAGAATTGGATTACAATTTTGAAATGCAATCCGAGATATGTAAAATAGGTAAATATAAATTAAAACATGTATCAAAAATATTTATATTTTAGATTGGGTTTTGTGAAATAGGTTGATTGTTTGAAAAACACTGCTGATATCGATATGCAAACAAGAGAAAAATGTCTGAATTCTGCGAAAAAATGGATCCAAGAAAGGACAGTCAACGCTGGAATATAATTAGAGTGTTAGAAAGCAATCAAAACCAACACCAATCCTCCAATACTATAAACGATATGAATAGAACAGCGAGAACGAACAAACAGATGACTGACATAATTTCTGAATATCTTTCAAGCACTTCCAGACTCAGCTATACGAATGAAGACAGGACTCTAAAAATAATATAAACAAGTTAGTTAAACAAGCAAGAAACTACCATCAACAAGATATCTTTTCTAGAGACTTCACACTGAATGAGCTAAACTCATCAATAGAAAGGTTAGATCCAAGAGGTCACCAGGAGATGATCTAATCTTTGGTCAAATGATTAAATACTTTGGAGACAAAGCTAAAAATCAACTCCTACGAATACTGAACATTTCACGGCAAACTGATAAACTACCAAAGAATTGGAAGATATAAATATTAGTGCCAGTACTTAAACCAAACAAAGATCAAAGGAATGCAAAAACTATCGGCCAATTAGCCACCAGCATACTTTGTAAAATAACAGAACGAATTATCCACTATAGGCTCATAGTCTTGTTCACTAGCAATAATAAAATAAACTTCTACCAAAATCCCTATAGATCCCCCCTGTACAACTGATCAACTGTTCTACTTCCGTCAATCAATAATAGATTCTTTCCAGGAAAAACTGCCAAAGAAAGACAACTGCCGTATTCTTGGATATGTCCTTAGCTTTTGATCGTATGTGGAGGGAGAAATTACTTTAAAGGATGCACAACATCGGAGTAAGAGGAAAACCCTTAATCTGGATTGCAAACTTCTCAAGGGGAAGAAAGATAAAGGTTCGGGTCAATGGAGTATTTTACAAGGACTGAAGAACATTGACTGGTGTACCTCAGAGATCTGTGCTCAGTCCTTTACTCTTCCTGCTATATATTAACGACATCCATCCTTACCTCACAGAAGATATAAAAGTTGCCTGTTATGCAGATGATATAGCTATATGGCACACAAGTAGCAGTATAGAAAAATCCGAAAAATACTAAACACATCAATGGAGAAGTGGGCAATGGAACTTCAAATGACCATAAACCCAATAAAAACAAACCTATGCGTCTTCTCCACTGAGAGGAAAAACAGGCATAAATATAACCCCAAAATAAGCATAAATAACTGAATAATTGATAAAATTATAAATCAGAATACCTAGGTGTGATATTTTGATGAGGAATTGCGATTTACAGAACACATAATTAGCACCTCAAATAGAGCTACCAGAAACCTAAACATTCTAAGAAGGTTATGTGGAACAAATTGGGGAGCAAAACCTAAAACTCTCACAACAACATATACCACCTTAATAAGGCCAAAAATGGAATATGCGACACCTGTCTGGGTTCCCTCAACCTCATCACTAAAAGGAAGACTAGGCAGTGTTCAAGCAAAAGCGGCCAAAATAATCACTGGTGCTGTTTCAACCACCAACAATGAGAAAATTCAGAGAGAATGAAATCTAGACGTTCGAAAGCAGAAGACAATTAAAAACAATAAAATTCACCAATAGCTAAAAAAGTAAAGAAACCGAACACATATCCCATATAACCTATTTAAACTGGACACAAAAAGAAAGACTCAAAAGATCTTCAACACTTCAGTACGACAACAATATTAGAAAGGGCATAAATATGAAACACAATGACTTTAAAATTCAAGAAGAATCAATATTTCATACCCTATTGTCATCGAATGTAATAATCAATCTTAACCTGAATTGGCCCTACAATAAAAAAGAGAACAAAAACATACTTAAAAGAAAGAACTTGACACAATTGGTTTATACGACCAGAAAAATTATTTAACAGCATATACAGATGGATCATCAGACCTTACCCTAAGTAATTGAGGGTCCGGAATTAACATAATACTGCAAGATGGTAAACACATCAAAATCAAAGAAGGAGCAGGACAGATTTCGTCAAACTTCACTTGTGAACTGATAGCTATCTGGAAAGCCCTTGATGTATGCCTTAACCAACCATCCCTGCATCAAGCAGAAGGAATTTTAATATTCAGCGACTTTATATCCGCTCTAGAAGCAATTCAGAAGGGCAATACTAAAATCACACAGAAAATACACTCGTTACTTACCCAACTGGAACAATTGGAGAAGAACTGCATCCTACAATGGATTCCTGCTCATGTTGGGGTCGGGAGTAATGAAATGGCAATTGAATTGGCAAAGGAAGCCAGAGAGTTGAGCTAAAGGAAAGAATAAATGTCATTATTTGACGCTGATACTTTGGCAAAATAGAAGATAATTGAACAAAAATAAGAAAAGATCAAAATGCGAAAATACTCTGAGATAAAAGAGACAAAAACTATAACAAAACTTAGAACAAAACACTATAAAGGAACCCAATACATCCAGATGGCACAAAAACCTATAGGGCATGCAACAACTGTCCTGGTGTGGAACTAACACCTACCCACATATTCTCATGCAATGGCCGCAGCCTTGCAGAAAATTCACATAGACCCAGAGCAGCAGCTTTACACACCAAAGATAGTGGACATTGCTGCTGCTTTGATAGAGATGCATGGAGACATCTGAGGCTCTTTATTGGACACGACAACAACAACAACGGCATTCCATAGTAAAATAAATTATCAGAAATAGATACATATTTTTCAAATGAATTGAAATAAATATAATCGATACTGAGAGAGTTGAATTAAAAAAAAATAGAAATTTATTATCTTCGAAATTTAAATCGATAAGAGGATTCCAGCAAACCGCATCTAAATATCAATTTTTTTCTACATGTTTTAATTTGCATTTACCTATTCTACATATCTCTGATTGTATTCAAAAATCGTCAACCAATTCTTCTACTTTTGGTGAATTGGTGTTTTATTAATTTGTTATTTGATATTAGGATTCTTTCCTGGTATTCAAAAAGGAAAAATAGGTGTCGATCATTTATATATTTCAATTTATCAAACAATTTGGCCGCTGAATCTCTGATTCTGGTAGAGCGCCATCTGACGAATAAAATTGCAACTAAAATTAATTTTGAATTTTTCCTTATATGCCATCAAAATCCCATTGCATCCTGAACACATTAGTGTTTACCGCATTGCTCTAGCGCAAATATTTGCGGAGTTATTAATTTTTAAATTTGTGCAAGACTTTTGAGTCACCCTGTATAATATAAAGATATTGTTTTGAAAACGTTATAGGGAACGTTCGCTAAATATTCCAGGTTTGACTTAGTAGAATATTACCTAATTTTGAGAGGGAATACTCGCGATATTCCCATTTCATTTTGTAGAGGTTTTTAATTATAACTAGACGAATTACCCGGGCAACGCCCAAGTCTGCCCGATTAATCATTTTTATTCAAATTCTATTCGTTACAATTATAAATTGGCGCCGTGGATGTCACTCTTGTGAAACGTCACGCTCCAAACTTTGTGTGTTTTTAAAATATGAAAATAAAAATGTAAATTTTCACAACGATATTTGAAAATTGTACTATTTTGATTTTTCATACGAATATATTTTAAATTTGATGATACATGAAATGGGAGCAAGTAATTTCCTCCCCGTGGTGCTCCACGTGGTTGTTTACTTCTCGAAGTTAGCGCAGTTTGGCTCTGGTTTCGAGCGGAATAGAAGAAATCTGTTGATAATTTGTTAATAACCCCATGGATATTCGAGATAGAAGCCTGAAAATTTGCCTATACGTTTTTCTAGATTCAACTCTATATACTGTTAAAATTGCAGCCATATTAGTTACGTATTGTGGACGCGTATAGCCGACAAACATGCATGCATACATACATACATACACTGACTTTTATATATATAGGTATTTACCAAATATTAAGTCGAAAAATATATATAACATGGAAGAGTGGCTTAAAAAGAATCTATATTCTAAATCACACTATTAATATAGGTATATATGTTCAGTTTATAAAGGTTAATATGGGTGGCATGTGTGTATATCTCAACTAATTTAAGATATATCACATTTGGAAAAAAGGGCTACTAAATTATAGATGAATCTATTTGCTTCTGATAGGTAACTAAATATTTCTGCTAATGCTATTTAACCCTTAGTTACTCGCGCTCACTTTTGAGACGTAACTACTCGCGCAGGATGTAATACACCCGGTCTTTTAACCTGGTAAAATATCACCTAAAACAAAATATTTTTAACATTTTTGTATGATACCAATATTTTATTTAACAATAAATAAATAAATTTATTCGAAAATAGAGTAATAATTATATTTTAAAATATTTTTAAAACTAAAATCTTAATTTACGCACCAAATCATTTTTAAAATTTTGGATACAATTTTCGAAATATTTACATACAATGCTTACTCATTATAATAGAATGGCCTTCACAAACATTCTTTTGGCACTTCTGGCATAGTGTTTTGGTCTTACGATCTTTTTTATAAGAACAAAGAAGTAATCTTTTCTGGGCCTTTGAAAGAGTTTCTGGGATGTCTTCATCCTAAAATATAAAACGATTAGAGATAAAATTTTCAATTATATTTTGATATAAAACTTAACATAGTTTCTGGTGACTGACCAGCATGTTTCCGGACAATACTTCCAAGTGGTTTCGAATAGGATTTGGTAGTAGACCTGATGTGATCATACTCTGTTACCAATTCAAGTGATAGAGCTTTTAGGAAATCCTTCTTCTTTTGTAAAAGTGTTTAGGGGTTGATTCCCATTAAAAAGAAGTTGGAAATAAACTCCAGAAATATTTAAAAGTTCAAAAAAGATTCACAGGGGCCATTTTTTGGTACGTCGTCCCACGGAATAGAGTGACGTCTTTTGATCCAATAGGTCCACCCCTCCTTTTGTCATGTTGTAAATAGTAATAATTTCTGGCTTCTTCTTTTCATTTGTCTCTTTATCAATTGTTGCTTCTGAGTGCATTGTAGATAAAAAGAATGACACTTTTGCCCCTTTCAGGAGCATATGATACAAGGGAGACATTTTTTTGAAAACCAAAAATTGAGCTTAACACTTGCCGTGCGCGATTTGTCATAAATTCAGGTTGTATTTCTTTTTTGTTCTTTTTGAGTGTTCCTACTAAGGTCAATTTATACTCATTCAAAAGAACTACTGCAAGAAGATTGGAAGTACAAGTCCGTCAACTGCATTGTTGGGAGAGTTACTTATTTGATAAGGGCCCTCAGGTTGCTTGCCAACGTATATTTCAATATTCACCACATGGCTTGTGCGGGACCAACATAACACATACGTATTTATGCCATATTTTGCGGGTTTATTGGGAAGGAACTGCTTGAAACTACATCGGCCTTTGAATGGAATAATATTTTCGTCTACTGTCAAATATTCTCCGGGAATATACATAGTTTTGCAGTTTGTAACGAATTCTTCAAATATTTCTCTAATTGGTGATAGTTTGTCAATTTTCTTTCTTATTTCACGTGTGGGCAAATCATCGAAACGCAAACACCCGAGTAAAAAGAAAAATGCTCGCGATTCATTACGGACTGGAAAATTTCGAATAGAGTTCCATCATTTTCCCATGTTTCTTGAAAGGAAAGATGGCAGGCCTTTTTGTCCCAGAAAGTAACAAAAGTACAACAAAAGCCCAAATCTCTACATCATTAGTATCTTTTGCATCCCTTTCTCGAGAAAAATATCCTCGAATCCTTGAAATATATTGATTAGTGTTACATACTATTTTTCAACTATTTTGTTTGTGATAAATTTTCTGTAAGCTCCAACAGCTGTTGTGGTGTTCTTTCCATCTCTTTTCGGAACAGGAAGGTGAGAAAGTATGTTGTAAGAGTTAATTCTTACTTTGTACTTTGCCATTCACACTGGTCTTCCACCGCGTTGTCTTGTCTCTCCCCACATAGAAACTGGAAGTTGAAGATGAACCAAATTCTTCGTTTTCAGATTCCAAATCGGATTCAGAATCATGGTAGCTATATATTTCAGTATTTTCATCAGGAGATATATCCGATGTGCCACCAACAACTTCATTTTGGATTCAGAATTAGAAAGAGTTGATGTATCCATGAAATATTTTTAAAAATTAATAGCAAACGATAGTTTTTGGAGAGCTAGGAATAAAGAGCAAACAAAGAATATGTGAACAAAGCCAAAGTAAATACAGTGGTACCTCGACATACGAGTTTAATTCGTCCCGCAACCTTGCTCGTATCTTGAATTACTCGTATCTCGAAGCAAATTTCCCCATACAAAACAATTGAACTACCACTAATCCGTTCCAACCTCCAAAATGTCACCCCAGTTATTTTTGTAACGTGGTTTTAAATAATAAAAACGTATTTATAAATATCAAATATTTATTGCACAAAAACAAAAAAGAGAATGTAAATAAATAAATTAGATATCCTCACTGGTCTTTGCCTTTTTCGCTACATTTTTCTCGCTTTCACCTGTAGGCCGTTTAGAAAAAAACATGTCCAAGGAGGTTTGTTTCTTCCTCCCTCTCAGAATGTTCCGGAAATGAGTTAGGCAAGTGTCATTAAAAAGGTCAGATGCACGACCTGTTGCAACTTTTTCTGGGTGTTTTTTTTTCCACGAACTGTGAAACTCTCCCACATTCCTAAGATCTTCTTTATCTCACTTGTAGAAATAACCTCCTCCACTGATCGTGATGGCGCGACTGCGTGTTACTACCGAACCGAACTCGTATCTCGAATTTCGCTCGTAACTAAAAGCAAAAAAGCACTTGCTCGTCGGCTCGTATCTCGAAAAACTCGTATGTTGGGGCGCTCGTATGTCGAGGTACCACTGTACATCTATCTGAATCTGAAACCTAAAAAATATAGGCGAGCTGTCACTCACGGCTTGCCAAAAGTGTTACGTAAACACTCGCGCTGGGTGTAAACCACCCAGATAATCAGATTACCAAAAAGTTAAATGTATATTTTTGAAATTAATTAGGCCAATCTATGCTTCACCACAAATAATTAAGCTACCGAGACACTCAAGCTGCTATATTTATTATTTACAGTTTATTTTTAAAGTTTAGTATCTTACTGGGTGTAATACACCCAGCGCGGGTAATTAAGGGTTAAATCGTTGGGCACAAAGGATTCCAGAAGTATCTTCTTTAGTGTATCGTCTTAGTGTCACGTCTGACATTATAAATATGGCCGGTTTGTGAGGAATGCTGTTATATCAGTAAAAAATGGTATTTTTGTCCATAAATTTATTTTTGGTTATTTTGATTCTTAATCAGATTGATTGGCCGATTCCAAAAACTTATGTGGCTTCATAATTTTGAAACCTGCGTTGGTTATATTATATTATTTTATTTGTCAAATAAATATTGTTCGTGTTCGTTTGAAAAAATAAAATAAAAGGGTGATCGATTGAAAGGAAAAACAATGGGGGAAATAAATGCACAGAAACACAGTATAATAAAAGGATTTATTTTAAAAAATTAAAAACAAAAGGGATAAAAACTATTATACTATTATTATGGGTAAAAACAAGAAAAATGGTTAAGCTAAATTATACTTATATCTAAGGGATTATGTATAAAAAACAATAAACAAGGTTAAGCAAAAAAAGTAAAGTAAAATTAAAGTAGTCTTAGGGAAGGGAAGGGAGATAAAAATAAATGGCAGAGGGGGGTGTCGAGCGTTTGTTTACACAGTACCTCGTGGCAGCACCGTCGCAGGCTTGGCTTGGCTTGGCTTGTCTTGTGCGATGTCCAATTGTCGCGACTCGTTGGTTGTCTAAGTGTCTTTTCCGCTCTCAAGTTGCTGCTTGAGGGATACTCCAATGCGTTCTCTCCGTCCACAAGACGCTGCTTGCAGGATAGCTTGACGTCTTTCCTTCCACAAGACGCTGCTTGCAGGATAGCTTGACGTCTTTCCTTCCACAAGACACTGCTTGCAGGATAGCTTGACGTCTTTCCTTCCACAAGACGCTGCTTGCAGGATAGCTTTTAGACGTCTCTCCGTCTGGCAAGGGAACTCAACTTTCCCCTCCGCTTCTAACAAGGGAATCCTGCCAACTGACCAAAAAAAGAATGTAACATGACGCTCCGTCGTCTCCGCCCACGCCGACCTTTGCCCTCGGTCGGTCCAAGCTGGGGCTATCTATAGATATAGAGAGGTAGATGTCTTGCTCGTTGTCTCCCTTCACCTAAGACCTTCATTCTATGTACAAAAGGTAAAGGATCTGTAAAATAGTTTTAACATTCTCCCACAAAATTTTGCTCTGAAAGAAGCCAAAATTAAGTATAAGACAAAAGAGCATATATATACACAATACACATATTACACTCTTTTTTTTTTCTCTACAGGTACTTTCACTAGTCCTTCGAGTCATACCTTGCAGGCTTTCTGATTACCCTACCATATCTATTTCTAGAGTCCCTGGATTCAATATTGGGCCTATTTCCTAAAAATGCATCAGATTGGGGTTCGGTATTTGAATTGTCCTTTTGAATCGTCTTAACATTCGAGGATATTTCAAGAGGGTGTAAGCGTTGTAGAGCCCTGATCAAGGTTCCTGTGGATGTTTTAACATGGGCCACTCTCACTATTCCATCTTTTCCTGGTATGAGATTTACTATTCGCCCTTTAGGCCAAAACATTCTTTTAAGATTTTCTTGCCCGATCAGTACAACGTCTCCTACTTTCAACTGTCTTCTACCAATATTTTCGGATTTCTGAATCAGCGCGCCTAAATATTCCTTTAAGAATCTCTGCTTCAATTCTCTCTTCAGTTGACCTAACTCTCTGTATCTAGTGTGCAACATTTCTGGCTTTAAATTTTCAAATTCAGGAAAGCTAGCCTCTGGACCATTTTGTAAAAACTCATTAGGAGTTAACGGTTTTAGATCATTGTTTTTTTCAACCTTTTTTTCTTTTGGATTTATCGAGAACTCTGATTTGGGCCAGAATTCTATAGGTTTTTTCAACCATTCGGGGCCCTCCCACCATCTGCTTTGCACAAACTGGCTTGGAGGGCAACCTCGAGACAGAAGATCGGCCGGGTTCAACTTACTAGGAACGAACCTCCAATCGTTCAAATTGGTAGTGGCCTGTATTTCTCTGACTCGGTTTCTCACGAAAACTCTCCACTCAATTTCTTTCTTTATCCAACTTAGCGCGGTAGTAGAGTCAGACCAAAGAGTTGTTTCACATTTTCTCTTCAAGGCAGCTTGGATTGCATTGGCTAGTCTAGCTCCTAGTACCATGGCCATTAATTCCAAGCGAGGGATCGTAATACTCTTCATAGGAGCTAATCTGACTTTGCTCCAAATCAAAGTTAGAGTATTTTCTCGTCCCGTTTCGCTCCGTAAAAAGGCTACAGCTCCATAGCCTATTTGACTAGCGTCACAAAAGATATGAACTTCTGTAGGGAAAATGAGATCATTCCACATATATCTCGGTATCTTTATTAACTCTATTAATTTTATTTGATCTGTAAGAATAAAACAGAGGTTGGATCTCAGAAAGTATGTTTAATTATCAAATAGATTATATTTAGATGACAAACAATAGAGAGTTAACCCTTAAAGAAGGTAAGCCCAGTGAGTCAACAAGCAAAACTGAAACCTATATACAGTTACGTAATGTCTGGGGGAAGTGGCCGTTGCTAAGCGACAGCCGAGGTGCGAGTCACTTTTCAACACTCCCACCTGACGAGCACTCCGTTGTTTCAAACAGTCCAAGTTGGCTCCTTAGTCTTCTATACCTTTCTGGAGGTAGAGCTTTCGTAAATATGTCTGCAGCAAAATCAGCATCGGAAAAACCTATCAGGGTTGAAGTGCAGGAACTCCCACCAAAACAAATACCGATGTTTTTCGTAGCTTTTAAGTATCCAAATATTTTCTTTACTGCGGTCCAATGTGAAGGTCCTGGGTTGTTCATAAATTGGCTAACCCTGCTGACTGCGTAGGCAATATCAGGTCTAGTTCCAGTCATGAGGTACATTAAACTACCAATTGTCTGTCTGTATGGAATCTTGTTCATTTCTTCAATTTCCTGATCATCCTTTGGGCACATCTCTTTTGTTAGTTTTGAGTAAGGATCAGAAAGTACAGATTGTAACTTAATATCAAGAAGGTTGTAATGTTCAAGTGTTCTTTCAATGTATGAGGCTTGATGCAGAAATAACATTTTAGTTGTTCTATCTCGATATATTTGTAGGCCAAGGAAATAATCGGCAGTAAAAGTTTTTATTTCAAAATTGGAATTTAAGTACTGTACTATATCATCTAAATGTTGTTTATTTACACTGCAGATTAAGCAATCATCTACATATATTGCAAGTAATATGTAAGCCTGTTTACATTTCATTGTATAGACACATGAATCTGATATGCTAGGTTTGAGATCAAACTTAATTAAAAACTCATGAAATTTCTTGTTCCACATTCTGGGGGATTGCTTAAGACCATAGATGCTTTTCTGAAGAGAGCAAACATGATTTGGAAAATCTGGGTTTTCATAACCTTGGGGTTGTTCCATGTAAAGTTCTTCTTCCAAATCACCATTCAAGAAGGCAGATTTTACATCTAACTGAATCATTTCCATATCAAGTGATGCACAAAGTGATAAGATTGTTCTAATTGAATCAAATTTTACTACTGGAGAAAAAGTTTCACCATAATCAAGTCCTGGTTTTTGTGAATAACCTTTCGCAACTAGTCTAGCCTTAAACATTTTATTTGATCCATCTGCATTTTGCTTTATTTTGTATACCCACTTGCATGCAATAGCTTTTCTGTCTGATGGTAGTGTCACATACGTCCATGTTTGATTTTTCATCAAGGAATTGAATTCATCGTCCATAGCTAGTTTCCACTGTTTTGAGTTTTGTCCTACAATTGCATCTTCATAGTTCAATGGTTCTTGGTCATGGACATAACAAGCATATGAAATAGCTCTTGTACAGCTGGTTGATGTTTGTTCATTTTCTCTGATTCTATTCCTGAGAGGGTATCGACATGATTCTTCTGGTTTGGAACTGGTATTTGTGTTATCAACACTTTCTTCACTATATATAGTTACCTGCTCTTGTTGGTTATCCTGAATATTTTCTGATGTATTAGCTTCAGTAAATATTACATCTCTGCTTATGATAATTTTTCTAGCAATAGGATCCCACATTCTATAATTTTTGTTAGTTTCAGTATATCCAACAAAAAATGTACGGATACTCTTTTTGTCTAATTTCTTTCTGTTATCTTTTGGTATATGCACATAAGCGTTACATCCAAAAGTTTTCAAATGTAAGATGGAGGGTTTTCTCTTGTACCATATTTCATAAGGTGTAGAATTTCCCAATACTTTAGTAGTACATCTATTTAAGAGATAGACTGCTGTGTTTACGGCTTCAGCCCACAGTTCAAGCGGCATTTTTCTTCCATGTAACAAGCATCTAGCTGATTCAACTATTGTTCTGTTATCTCTTTCAGCAATTCCATTCTGTTCTGGGGTATATGGAGCAGTGAGTTCATGAACAATTCCTAGAGATTTTAGATAATCAGAAAAATTCTTATTTAAGAATTCTGTGCCATTATCTGTTCTGAATCTTTTTATTTTATTTCCAGTTTCAGTCCTAACCCTTTTTACAAATTCTTTAAATTTCTCAAGAACATCTGATTTATGCCTAATGAAGTAGGCCACTCTAAATCTTGAAAAATCATCCTTGAATGATACAAAATATAATGATCCACCTGGTGATCTTTTACTCATTGGTCCACAAACATCTGAATAGATCAGCTCTCCTGGATAGGTCGAATTTGGACTTGTTGACGCGTGAAAAACCTTTCTATTTTGTTTTCCATAGATGCATGCTTCACATAGTAAAGAATCAGGCTTTTCTCTAATTTTAATGTCGTCTTCAAAAACATTATTTTCAAACATTTGGGTTAATTTTATAGGATTTACATGACCCATTCTTTGATGCCATATATCTAGACTTAACTGAGCAACATGAGTTTGTGAAGATTGCTTTGCTTTAATAAAAATTCTATAAAGATTTGAATTGTCCTTTATTCCAGTAACTAGCACTTTCGAATTTTTAGTCAATTTTATCTGATTTCCTTTACAAATGAGCGTCAAACCATGTTTTGTTGCAGTAGATATTGAGAAAAGATTAGTCTCCAATTCAGGTACATAGAGAACATCCAAAAGAGTTGCATTAATTTTCTGACTATCAACATAAGAGAGAATATCAATATTTCCCTTACCTTTTGCATAGATCTTCTTTCCATCTCCAAGGCACACAGGATGAACACCTTCTGGTATTTCTTCGAACGTAGAGAACCATTCTCTTCTGAAAGTCATATGATCCGTTGCTCCAGAATCTGCAATCCAGGAATCCTTTGTTTCAGCGAGGAAGGCACTTGTCTCAGCTGAAAAAGCACAGCTATCATCTCTGGATGAAGAACTTGGCTGTTGTCCTTTTTGTTCTTCCTTTCTTTTATAGCATTCTTTCCACCAATGTCCTTTCTTCTTGCAATATCCACAGTGTGTGTTCTTCTTTTTATCTTTAATGGATTGTTGATGCTGCTGTTGTTTGTTGGAAGCTGTTGAATTTCTGTTGAACTTTGAAAAAGTCATCAAGGCATTATCTGGTTTAGAATTTCCTGAAGAATCCCAATGATCCTGTAAGCTTTCTTCTTTCAGTAATCTTGCCGTCAAGTTTTCTAGTGTCTTTTTTTCTGATGAAACTGAATCCCATGCTGTTATGAAATTCTTGTATTTATCAGGCAAGCTGCAAATTATCTTTGTAATTAGGGCAACATCAGAGATTGGCTCACCTAGATCTTTCATTTGTTGTGCCAGAGTTTCAACTTTGGAAATATGAGTAGCAATGTTATCATTTGGATTCATTTTATATTCTCGAAAAATCTTTGTTGCAGCAAATATTTGTTTGTTTCAGATTTCAGTTCATATATTGTTGATAATTTCTTCCACATTTCTGCTGAAGTCTGGCAATTAACAATCTGTTGAAGATATTTAAACTCTAGAGCAGTAGTGATCAGCATTTTGGATTTTGCATCTTTCTTTTTCCAGTTAGAGAATTTTGCAATATCCTCTATTTCAGGTTTTACCTCAGAGCCATCAGTTATACTGAGAAGATCTTTTGCTTCTAGAATAATCTTCATTTGAAATTTCCATAGATGAAAATTATCGCCGTTGAATTTTTGAATTTGTGGAAGTTCAGTTGTCATCTTGAGCAAGCAAACGAATTTCAGCTTAGATAAACAAAAATATTTGATACCAACCAAGCTCTGCTGCCATGTAAGAATAAAACAGAGGTTGGATCTCAGAAAGTATGTTTAATTATCAAATAGATTATATTTAGATGACAAACAATAGAGAGTTAACCCTTAAAGAAGGTAAGCCCAGTGAGTCAACAAGCAAAACTGAAACCTATATACAGTTACGTAATGTCTGGGGGAAGTGGCCGTTGCTAAGCGACAGCCGAGGTGCGAGTCACTTTTCAACATGATCCAACCAGGTTCGAAATTCCTGGGCCATACTTTCGGGTAGTGGTGTATCCCAACCTAGTTTCAGTCCCCATGATCGCTGCAGTAACAACTTTGGTGTCAAGAATACTGGAGCGCAAAATCCAAGTGGATCAAATATCCGCTGAACCATGGACAGTACCAACCTTTTCGTTAATTTAGGTTGAAGACTCAAATTGTCAGGGAGTTCGCATTTTAATGAATCTTCCATTTTATTCCAAACAACACCCAATATTTTTGTACAAGTCCCCTTTTCAGGGTTTTCCTCTAGAGAATATTCCCACTCTCGTAAGTCCATTTTAGCCCTGTCCATAATTTCAATTGCGGCCTTTTGAAATTCCTGCACTTCCTGCTTTGTTTCCAGCGAGGTAATACAATTGTCCATGTAGAAGGATTGAGCTAAAATCTTTGCCCATTGAACAAGTGGGCCTCTTATTGATTGAAGATGATATTCTATTACGGCGTTCAGCACAAAAGGACTACAGTTTAAGCCAAATACAAGTCTCTTATGCCTGTAAGCTATTAGTTCTCTATCGCTCTCCTTTTCCCACCAAAGGAATCTAAGGTAGTTCCGTTCAGATTCTTCAATCGCCACCATCTGGAATGCTTTTCTTATATCTGCCGTGACTCCAAATTTATTTTCCCGAAATCTTATCATCATTTCAGGGATTCTTTCCAATAAATTCGGTCCCTTTTCTAAACATTGATTCAAAGATAGTCCATTATGGCCTAGACAAGAAGCATCGAAAACCGGACGTATGGGCGTCGTTTTAGATTCCATCTTGTACACAGGGCGGTGAGGTAAATAATAGCCTCTTCTCTCGAGAGGATTTTCCTCGACTCTTTCAATGAGTCCCTCAGTCAGCCAGTCTCTAAAGATCTGACTATATTCGGTCAACTTATTCTGTGAGGTCATTTTCTTAGTGCTTATATCTAACCTTTTTATCGCTATGTCAAGATTGCTGGGGATTGACTCCTTTTCTACCTTCCAAGGTAGACCTACAGAATACCTCTGATCACTTTGTCTTTGAATTTTTGTTATAAACTTTTCTTTTATTTCCTGATATCTGGTCTCTTTGGAGCAAGTTTCAACAGGATCCCTAATGCCTAGTACTTCTAGATCCCACAAATCCTTTAAAACTCATCGCGTCGTTAACAGATTCAAAGTCTGCTGCACATTGTCATTGCTATCAATAATTGGCGAATTGCCCATTAGTGTCCAACCTAATTTCGTTTCCACCGCAGTTAAATCTGCTTCAACTTGAACTATTTTTCCTGTCAAAATCATACCTAGATAGTTAGCGCCAATCAATATGTCAATCTCTTGTCCTTTAAAATTGTCCTGAGGCAATATTATGCCCTTAATCTTCAATTTTTCTAACCAGTCCCCTTTTGGCAAAGGTGGTATGGCGTCGCAAATTTTACGTTGATCCAGCGCCTCAATATGGATCACATCTTTTTTATTACCTAAATTCTCTAATTCTAACATAAATTTACCGTGCTTTTCTTCACCAATCTTATTACCTCCAAAAAGACTTTTAGCTATGGTTATTTCGCCTTTTCTTTCTATTCCTATACTCCAGACTAACGACTGTTTGATATACGAAAACTGACTTCCACTGTCGAGGAGAATTCTAACCCTTCTAGAGGCATTTGGGACTCTTAACAGTGCTACCGTGGTCATCAGCAAGACCTGACCTGTGCAGGCTTGACTAGAAAGCGATGCAACGATTTCAGTTGCATTTTCCTTTGGATTTTCTCTTCCCGGTTTCGTTAACCGGTTAGAAGAATTTCCTTCACATAAAACTTCCAAGTGGTTTCTCCCACAGTTTTTGCACTCCAATTGTTCTCGGCACTGACTCTGTATGTGTCCCTTTCTTAAGCATTTGAAACATAGATGGGCACTACGTATTTTACCATTTCTCTCTCCCGGAGACATTTTCATTATGGAGCGGCATTGATGACTCGCATGATTTGTTCTTTCACAAAAGAAGCATTTTATATTAGTTCGCCCTCCGAACAGACTAGACACAGTGGCGGGTCTGAAATTGCTCCTTGTTCTGGTCCCATCATTGTAAGACCTTTTATAGGGTTCCTCCTGCTTAAAGCCTTTTTCCACAAATTTCAGCCGTTGAGCACTCCTTACTTCGGCTTTTAGAAAGTCCAATAATAACCTTAGCCTTTCTTGAGCTCCTCCAACCCCTTTATCTGACTCTTCCCGTTTTGCTAACTCCATACCATAACCCGAAGAAGGATGCCTATGCCATATTTTCAAAATATCCGAAGGTAATGAAGACTCGACAAGAGGGTATAAAAAAATACCCGACAACTGGGGATCAATGCCCAATGTCTCTAATGACCGGAGGTGACTGCTCAGTTCGTCGTACAGACTGCTTAAATTTCTATTTTCTATCTTTACATTAGATATAACCGAATTCAATAGACGTCTGACATACAGTTCTGTCAGTATATTCGGGTCACCGAATCGCTCCTGTAGGGCTTGTACTGCCAAAACATAGTTGGCGCCTGTAACGGGATAGCTTGCTACAACACGATAGGCTTCTGAATTTGGTACAATTGCTTGACGCAAATATAAAAACCGGTCGCTATCGGATAAATTCTTATTTTCGTGAATTTTCGAAAACTGCGCCCACCAGGGCAACCAACCTTCCAGAGAGCCGTCATAGCTTTTTAGGGCTAACTCTGGTAATTTCACATTTATTACAGTGTCCTCGCTAGCAATCGGGATTGTTTCTTCTTTATCGGGATTCCGTAATACACTGACTTTCTGTTGAATATCAAACTTTTCCTCTTCATATTTATCGCATTCTTGCCATTGCCTTGCCATCAATACTTTCCTCTGTAATCCCTTCTTTCACTACCAATAAAGCCTGATATTTTTCGTTTAGATCTACAAGTTTCGTGTAATAAGACTCTAGTCTATTAAACTTAGAATAAATATCGTTCTTATCAATTTGAGACTTTTCAAATTCCCCATTTATTTCATTAATAATTCTAGTGAAAGTACCTCTTATGGCTTTTCTGCGCTTTTTAATTGCATCCATTTCCTCCATATTTCCTTTAAATCGATCACGTCCGGCTCACCAAAATGTTCGTGTTCGTTTAAAAAAAAAAATAAAAGGGTGATCGATTGAAAGGAAAAACAATGGGGGAAATAAATGCACAGAAACACAGTATAATAAAAGGATTTATTTTAAAAAATTAAAAACAAAAGGGATAAAAACTATTATACTATTATTATGGGTAAAAACAAGAAAAATGGTTAAGCTAAATTATACTTATATCTAAGGGATTATGTATAAAAAACAATAAACAAGGTTAAGCAAAAAAAGTAAAGTAAAATTAAAGTAGTCTTAGGGAAGGGAAGGGAGATAAAAATAAATGGCAGAGGGGGGTGTCGAGCGTTTGTTTACACAGTACCTCGTGGCAGCACCGTCGCAGGCTTGGCTTGGCTTGGCTTGTCTTGTGCGATGTCCAATTGTCGCGACTCGTTGGTTGTCTAAGTGTCTTTTCCGCTCTCAAGTTGCTGCTTGAGGGATACTCCAATGCGTTCTCTCCGTCCACAAGACGCTGCTTGCAGGATAGCTTACGTCTTTCCTTCCACAAGACGCTGCTTGCAGGATAGCTTGACGTCTTTCCTTCCACAAGACACTGCTTGCAGGATAGCTTGACGTCTTTCCTTCCACAAGACGCTGCTTGCAGGATAGCTTTTAGACGTCTCTCCGTCTGGCAAGGGAACTCAACTTTCCCCTCCGCTTCTAACAAGGGAATCCTGCCAACTGACCAAAAAAAGAATGTAACATGACGCTCCGTCGTCTCCGCCCACGCCGACCTTTGCCCTCGGTCGGTCCAAGCTGGGGCTATCTATAGATATAGAGAGGTAGATGTCTTGCTCGTTGTCTCCCTTCACCTAAGACCTTCATTCTATGTACAAAAGGTAAAGGATCTGTAAAATAGTTTTAACAAATATGGTTATCTGATTTCTAAGGAGTTGGCCAAAATATTAGGTTTGACGAAATATGTTTCGATTCCTAGTTTTATAAGATATAGTAATTGTGAAATATTCTCGTTATTATTAGAATTGTGAATGAAGCACTTTGACACCTATGAACAATAGCTTTTCCTTTTCGGTGTAGGGGTCGAAATTTTTTTCTATTGATACATTTTAATTAGTAGAATTTTTGCCAATCTACTTATATATTTGCCTTATTCTGTCTGTTTGTCTGAAGCTCACGGATGGGATTTTTCATAACCATCGGTGGTTCAGTGGTAGAATGCTCGCCTGCCACGCGGGCGGCCCGGGTTCGATTCCCGGCCGATGCATTTTTTTTTTTTTTTTACAATTTTTAAAACTCATTTATATATTATACAAGAATGACATCCACGGCGCCAATTTATAATTGTAACGAATAGTATTTGAATAAAAGCATTTAATCGGGTAAAACCCGGGCGTTGCCCGGGTCATTCGTATCTACTTATATATTTGCCTTATTTTGTTTGTCTGTTTGTTTGTCTGAAGCTCACGGATGGGATTTTTCATAACCATCGGTGGTTCAGTGGTAGAATGTTCGCCTGCCACGCGGGCGGCCCGGGTTCGATTCCCGGCCGATGCATTTTTTTTTTTTTTTTACAATTTTTAAAACTCATTTATATATTATACAAGAATGACATCCACGGCGCCAATTTATAATTGTAACGAATAGTATTTGAATAAAAGCATTTAATCGGGTAAAACCCGGGCGTTGCCCGGGTCATTCGTATATAATAATTGTATAAACGAATGCAAGACAAAATCACCGCGAATGTTTCTTTTTTTTAAGGCAATTTCTTTTCAAGGCAATTATCGTTATTTATCGTTAATTTTTGTTTCGATTTTATTAAAAAAAAACGATATGGTGCCTTTAAAAATGATCTTTATTACTATGCAGTTTTATATTTAGTCAATATACCTAAGTTCATGTTGCAAATGTAATTATCTCTATCGATTTAGTAGGTGAAATGCAAAAAAAAAAAATCGACATGATGAAATCCTTATGAAAATTCACATTTTTATTTTTATATTTTCAAGACACACACAGTTTGGGGCGGGACGTTTCACAAGAGAGACATCCACGGCGCCAATTTATAATTGTAACGAATAGTATTTTAATTAAAACATTTTAAAAACACACAGTTTGGAACGGGACGTTTCACAAGAGTGACATCCATGGCGCCAATTTATAATTGTAACGAATAGTATTTGAATTAAAACGTTTTTAAAATATATACGCACTCGGGTAAAACCCGGGCGTTGCCCGGGCCATTCGTCTAGTTTTATAATAAATACCTTAAAATAATACTATTTAGTACGAAACATAATACCTTTGAAGATTTTCATTCCACAAAATATCAGAATACTAACTTACAACCTCAGATTACTTAGGAAACAAGGAACTAGAGATATTTCTCTCCTCAGGTTACTCGGGGTATCAGGTTCTAACGATGTATTATAACCTCAGGTTATTCAGGGAACATGGAACAAGCAATGGATTCCACAACCTGTTCACTAAGGTAACAAGTACTAGCGAGGTATTCCAAACCCAATTTACACAGGGAACATGGAACTAGCGGTGTATCCTAATCTCAGGTTACTCAAGGAACAAGGTACTAGAAAACTCAGGATACATGTAACTAGCAGTATATTTCAACCCCAGCTTACTCAAGGAACCAGATACTTGCGATGTATTCGAACTCCAGGTTATCAGGGAACATGGAACTAGCGATGTTTCCAACCCCAGGTTATTCAGGTAACACGAAACTAGCGGTGTATTCTAACCGCAGGTTACTCAGAAAACCATAAACTAGAGATGTATTCCACCCCCAGTTTTCTCATAAAAATAATGGTGTATCCAAATCCCGCGTTACTTAGGAAGCTAGAAACTAGAGATATTTTCTCACTTCAAATTAGTCTGGGAACAAGGTGATAGCGATGTATTCTAACCCCAGGTTACTCGGGGAATATGAAACTAGCAATGTATTCTAACATCAGCTTAACAAGGAAACAAGAAGCTAGCGATGTATTCCAACCTCAGGTTACTCAAGGAACATGTAACTAGCGATGTATTCTGAATCTAAGTTACTCAGGGGACAAGAAGCTAACGATATATTCTAACCCCAGGTTACTCGGGGAATATGGAACTAGCAATGTATTCTAACATCAGCTTAACAAGGAAACAAGAAGCTAGCGATGTATTCCAACCTCAGGTTACTCAAGGAACATGTAACTTGCGATGTATTCTGAATCTAAGTTACTCAGGGGACAAGAAGCTAACGATATATTCTAACCCCAGGGGTTACTCGGAAAACAAAACAAACAAAAAAAAAAACAGAGATGTATTCTAATCCCACCTTACTCAGAAAACTTTAAACTAGCGGTGTATTCAAACCCAAGTTACCAAGAAACAAAGAACTAGCAATGTATTTTAATCTCAGGTTACTCATGGAACAAGGTACTAGTGATGTATTCAAATATTCAAACTCTTTGTTCGGTTAAAAATTTCAATTCCCCAAGGGTAAAATTAATGAGCTTGATTAAAAACCTTTCTAATTTTTTAATGGGGGACCTTAGGGACAAGACGGGGCAATTACTTAGAGTAAGGGAAAAGATCTGTTTTTTCCTTTAGTGATCGGCGCACGTGTTTTTCCTTAATCTTTAGGTTGTAGAAATTGGTAGGGCGCTAGTTGAGATATTTATTTCAGGACAATATTCATATAAGAAATCTAATTACATAAATATATAATATGTTATATAATCACCACATTCATAATAAACTTTGAAATTATCAATTTTGGTCTACAAATATCCCTCATTTGTTATGCCTCTTTCATGATATATCATTTCAAGTAATAAAAAGTTTATATTGCTGCATTTCATGCCGAACTCTTTTTCAGATATCTGAACCGGTTATGTAATTATAAGGAACCGCATTTCAAAAATTACATTACATAAAATTATCATGTAGTGACGAATTCTTTTATTTTTACCAGTAATTCCCTTTATTAAATATCCTAAGATTTCACGACAGAGTAAAATTTTATAAGGGACTGACTCATTATTCAAAACCTTCTCTGCCAGCTGTTTCTACCAAACCTCTACATTTCTCTGGTTCAGTGTATAGTAACCACAGTGATTCCAACCCTTATTTATTTAAAAATTAAAAATCACCAGTTACATCAGTCTATACAAAATTTTAATAAAATATACACCATATATTAGTCTTTAAATATAAATGTGTCGTATCTGTCGTGGTCGAATGGAAGGGCGCAGCCGTTGTGCATGTAAGCTTCGAAAAAGAATTTGTTCCACACTCGTGAGCGTACGTACGAGGTGGCGTGCCGTAGCATTTGCCCGCGCGCGCTGGCTTCCACGTTTATTTTGTACAGATTTATAGATGGATGAATTTGTATTTACAATTTAACACACTAATTATGGCGAAAATAAATTATATGGATGTCAGAACAACTAATTTGCTCTCAACACGTCTGGTGACGGTAGTCAGGCCTGAGGTTTAGTGGACAAACTTGGAATTATTTCGAAGTTCACTATGGTAAATTTTTAATTGCGTTTCGTCAAGAAGGCCACAAAACGGATTTCTAGATAACAGGTCAGCCTATAGTTGTTTTGTACCTTTAATGAACTTCACCTGATAGTCATAGACTGACAATCTCAAACTCCATCGAAAGAGTCTTCCTGTCGGAATTTTGATGTTTTTCAGCCAATGTAAAGCACAATGATCGGTGAAAATGGTAAAACAATTTCCCGCCAAATAAACTTCGAAACGATCTACTGTTTCAATTATGGCCAGACACTAATTCGGTGATGCTATATGCGCTCGTATTTGCGCAGAATACAGCTATAATATTGTACTGGATATGATTTTCCATCTGGAGAGAGAGAGATGGAGCTGTTTCAGTACTCCTTCTATCCCTTGAAAGGATGCATCAGAGTACACTTGACAGGGCAAATCTGATTTTAAAATATGGAGAATGGTACCTGATGAAAGTAGTTGTTTGAGTTTGTCAAACGCCTTTTGACAGTCTGACGTCCACTCTCTTTTAACGTTCTTTTTCAAAAGTTATTTTAGAGGATTTCTAATGCGCGCATAATCTGGAATGAATTTTGTGTAAACATTAATAGCGCCTAGGAATGATTGCAAGGTATTTACCTTAGTAGGGAGTTTTATGGCATTAATTACATATATATTCCTAACATGTGGAGTGCAGGTACCTGAACTAATCTTATATCCCAGATAGTCAATAGATGTCCTGAAAAACTAGCATTTATCAAGATTTAATTTTATATTTTCTAATTTACAAAAATGAAAAAAATCCTGTAAGTTTCCTAAGTGTTCCTCTAAACTATTAGGATGGATTATGAAGTCATCAAAATAATGATTAGCAATTTTAATGTGTGTGTCTGTATCAATTGATTTAACTGTCTTTCGAATATTTGGGAACTTAATTTGAGTCAAAATGATAGTCTATTAAAATTATATTGCTCCAGGTAAGAGTAGGGGCCTAGATTCGGGATGGATCGAAATTTGCCAGAAGGCGGAGGTTATATCTATGGTGGAAAAGTATTTGGAATTAGTGAATTGATCTAGTACTGTTTGTATTAGTGGTATGGGATAATTATCAACAGACATTAATTCGTTAAGGTTTCTAAAATCTACACAAAAACGTTTCGAGCCATTCCTTTTATAGCAAGTGTTACGGAAGCGGCATATGGGCTCGAGAACGGGTGATAGGGCCTGAGATCACTTCGCGGGTCTGTGGTTGTTGTGTTCATTCAGTGGGGATGTCTTCTTCCTGGACTTCTCAACTTCATAGGTCACATCGGATATTTTTCGGGTTACTCTATATGGGCCGAAGTAACGTCTCATTAGTTTTCCGAATATCCCACTTTACGCACAGGGATAAAGATCCATATGAGATCTCCAGGCTGGTAAGTTATGTTTCTGTGGTGAGCGTCATAACGGAGTTTATTACTTTCCTGAGACCTCCTGCAGGGATCTGTGGCTGTCGTTTGCGTCGCTGACAGTCTTAACAGTGAGCCACATACCTTCTAACATTCCTATACATTCCACACAGGCCAATAAAATCTTTTTCTAATTCGATCATAGGTTTTGGTGAATCCAACATGTTCAGCAGTGGGCGAATCATATAAATTTCTCAGTATTTCAGGCCTGAGGTGGCCAGGGACCACCAGAAGCCATATTCTTCCCATTGGATCATAATTCATTTTGTGGAGAGTATTATCAATTTCCAGAAAGAACTTATTAGAGGTCTCTTGTTGTATATTGTCAGCGATCTTCATGAGATCTGGGTCCTTCATTTGTTCCTGTCCAAAATTCTGTGAGGCCATTAAACTAGGATTATCTTTCTCAATGTCCTCACTACAGCTTAAAGGACTTCTCGATAAACAGTCAGCGTCCTGATGTTTTCTTCCACTCTTGTACATAACTGTAACCTCAAATTCTTGCAAAGAAAGGGCCCATCTTGCTAATCTTCCACACGGATCATTGAGGTTGGTCAACCAACACAAAGAATGATTGTCTGTCACAATAGTAAATGGGCGTCCGAAAACATAAGGACGGAATTTGTTTATAGCCCAAATTATGTAAAGGCATTCTCTTTTAGTAGTGAAATAATTTTTATCTGCTTTATTAAGCGTTCTCTATGCATAGGCAATATCTCTTTCCTTTTCATTATGAATTTGTACCAAATCTGCCCCTATTCCATAGCTGCTTTTGCGTCCGTGTGTATCTCTGTTGGGGATGAATAATCAAAATGTCCCAAAGGAAGGTTCGGAAATTAGTGCTGACTTCAGAGCATCAAATGCATGTTTTTCTTCTAGGCTCCAAAAATAATTTGGAGTCTTTTTTCAAAAGTTCATTCAGAGGTTGGGCTAAATGTGAATAATTAGGTGTGAAGCGGCGGTAGTTGGAAGAGAGTCCTAAGAAACTTCTAACTTCTTTTGATATCTTGGGTGCGGGGAAGTCACGGACTGCTCAGATATTTTCAATGTCAGATCTTATTCCATTTCCACAAAAGGTTAGGCTAATTTCTTATACATAGTAATGAAGAGACTATAGAAAAGTGGATAAAATATCAAAGGGAATAATAATGGGGACATTTTTCCATCACTGAACCACAATTAGATAAAATTTAAAAATTCAAATATGACGGGAAATCTCTCACCTCATATCTAAAATTTGAAGGTAAAGAATCGGGCAATTACTCCGATTTCTCATTTAAACCAATTACCAGACTTTCCAATTAAATTTATTTCCAATACCTATACCCTAATTAACTTTATCCATTCTTTAATTCCGAACGTAAATTTTCTGGAGCGTGCGATTAAATCCTTTGATCGTCTGCAAAGAGAAATACTTAATTGACCCGAGGTATACAACAGCACGCTAATTTACAAAGAATTAAATGATATTATACCTTTGAAATTATTTTGATATATTTAAGATCGACAAATAAGTTTAATCTCTTAGCTTGTACGTTTTAAATGAGGACATTTGTAAAAACTTTTATTTTATTTGAATATTAATTAACATCTTTACGAACTTGTAAAGACTATAAACAAATAAATGATTGCAGAATTTTATATCTGAAAGAAAGTCTACATATAGGTTAATATGCACAATGCCTCAATCATAACCATTTGAGGAACAAAAGGGAGTGGGGAAAGAGACTTAGAGTAATTATGGAACATCTGTTGCATTCGACAACTTGGGGTTGAAGAGTGTTCTTACTGAATCAATTGAAAATTGTTATGTTGAAATTGCGCGAGCATATAACTTTTGTGAGTTCTTATTTTCACAAAGAGTCTGTAATTTAATTTTAAAGGAGAAAAATCAACACGTATTATTTTGATAAATTAATTTGAAACAAGAATATTTTGCCCTAAATATTTAAGAAGTCTCGAAATATATTGACTTTTGATCTGGTCCTGGCGCCACTTGAGACGTCCAGGAAGAGCGCCTTTTGATCTCAAACTTTGTCTTTACTGTCCCGTGCTGACTTCCCATTCTGCACGCCTTGCTACTCAACCCCGACTGCTTCAACTCACTTGTTGGCTTACCCGGGTTTATGACATATATATATGTGGTGAGGTCCTGTTGACTCTTGTAGAATCCTGTCGCCTAAATCTGTGATGAGGTATCCAGTCGACTTAAACTGTGGTGTGTGTCCCTGTCAACTCTCGCTATACTGTGTTAACCGAGAGGAACAGTCAGGATGTGGAGTTTTCCAGTACCTCTCTGCACCTTGGAAGACCTTTAAAAGTTCTCACAAAGTACAGGCAGTCGTGGTCGAGGCAGAGTGGAAAGCTTGGGAATGTCCATACACAAAAAAAACGAAGACACATTTGCACTAGGAAAATCCGTGAACAGATAAAAGTTGAGCTAGGAGCGAAAGATGGAGATAGAAGAGTTCTTACTGGTCTACATGGTGGATGAGGTGGACCTGGGGTACAACCGACGAGGGCTCGCGCTGATGGTGAAGTAACTGTCAAGTGACTGTATTTTTGGCTAGGACGGAGGCATTTTATATCTTTTCTGAGAAAGGGAGTATTGCATTTCAGCGGATGTGAAGAGCGTGGATCGTCTGGCGAAATTCTAAACTGGCGCCATCCTGACAGTTTCCAATCTATCTTTATATGTTGTTGAACTTCTAAATCTATCTCGATTTTAGACGTTTTTGACATTTTGCTTTAGCTCGACTCTTAATCTATTACAGAGTTTTATTTATTTATTCTCAGTTTGTACAAATTACATTACATATGATGATGTATTGACACATGTCAATAATGTGTATAATTATTTACAGACGTATTTCTATTATACAACATGAAAATCTTGTTATAAGTTATATACAATATGGGGTTGTTGCTTTAAATTACCATAGATGGGCCCCGGGAGTAAAAGGGTTTATCCTGGTTTAAGCGGGTAAAGCTTCTCTAACACAGGTAAGTAATTAAAATATAACCAAATAACCTACATGCCACATACGACAGGATAAACTCATCACTACAGACAGCCGACAGAATCATTTTCAATACAACAATAACGACGGGATTATTCGCAATACATCACCACATAGAAATATATACACCTTTATTGACATTGACTTATTCATGATCAATATTTTAAATTTGTATCGAATTATATGAAAAAGGAAATTAAAATTCAGGTGAAAGGTTTCTTTCAATTTTAGTTTTGAAAGCTTTCGAGCAAATGAACTGCTCTTAAATGGGCAAATACTTTATGTACAATCTCTAAATTATCTTTTTATAAAAATAATAGAAAAATTGTTATTGGCATGTGCTCTCGCAGGCGTGCATCAGACTGTTTACATCTAAAATAATAGATATTATAATGGGATTTAAATATATATACACAAACAATTATATATATGTGGTGATTTAAGAATCATAAATACCTGTGTAAATACTCACCACCACTTCTTACACCCCCTATTCTAATATGGACTTTCAATCATTGTACCCAATCCTCCTTTAATCAATTAACTTTGTATGTATCGTTTTTGTGTGTTCAAATAAATACAAAGGTACATCTAGAGAGAACGTAGAAACCAAAACTAAACTACCAAAACCAAAACCTGAGATCAATCGCCCAGACACCGCGGTGCCATACGTCCGATGACGTAACGCTTGAGCATATAAAAAGGGCTTGCCCCGCAGCCAATGGTTGAGAAAAAATAAGGATAACCCGGGCTCCTGGAGCGCCCCTGGGCCCGGGTTATCCTTATTTTCTCTCAGCCAATGGTTAGTCAGTTCGTTAGTCAGTTCAGTAGTCAGTTCAGTAGATGCCAGATAGCAGACAGCAGCAGCAGACAGATCGTTAGTAAGTGGCCCGCCGGCCGCAACGTGGTCGCTGCGTTCTCTTTCTCTGATGCCTCGGTTTCCCCTTTGAGTCGTCTCTGTGTGCTTTACCACTCCCCACCATCACGACTGCGCAATCATCATCTTTCCCCACGACTCAATACAACAGACCAGATCACCGAATTACCACAGCAAAGGAAGAAAGTCGACAGGATTCGACATAAAGTCGACAGGATTCGACATATATATATATATATCAAATATTAGAGTCACTAGGAAAGCGTATCCTTCGTAATCTCTCATGCCACCTACTCCAATGGAGATGTCAGATATTTGAAACTGAATCCAATATAGTGTATTTTTTCTTTCATTTAATTTACAGGATTTATTTTCGAACGTAAAGTCAACGTTGATAATTATTATATAAAACCTTTTTATCTAATCTTTAAATTAGTTCTTTAATAATCTACGAGGATTTTAATATTAGATGTAATGGGGCGGGAGGGCAATTAAATATTGAAATTATGGGTACGTTAATTGGGTTTCATTGATCCTCGATCAGGAGGGTAATCGTTGGTTGTTTACCTGGCCCGCGTTTCACATATTGGTTCTTCCGTTCTTGTGGGAGTTTGATTCTTCGTTGAAATATTGAATTTACTATATATGCTAAGAGTCTATTGTTCCACAACATCTGTCTCATTCCAGTCTCCTGGAATATTCTACCTTCGAATAAATCTTGGAATACCCCTCTGTACCAGTTGTTTATCATTTCACAGCATCTTCTCAACCATTCCAACTTTTTAGAAGATTCTACCATCGAATATACACTGCATCTTGAAATAAGCACATTTTCTTGATTTTTCCTATTACGATTTTTCCTTATCGTCTCTTTCATTTTCTTAAATGATTATACCATCGGAAACATGAAATCTTGATATACAGTACATTTTCTAGATTTTTCTTAATTCACAATATCTCCTCGCCCGTTCCGATTTCATAGAAGATTCTATAATTGAATACATTTTATCTTGAAATCAATAAGATTTTTTCTGAATTTTTATACAAAAATGATAACACTTAACAAACGGCTGTAAATTTAGCCCTCCTTCTAAACATATTACTCATCAAATATTTCATTTCATTTTCAATAAATATTAAAAATATTTAATAATAAACAAATGTTGAAATCACAAAATGTCTAAATATTCTACCCCAAATAGCAATTTCCTTTTATAAATATTAAAAAAACATATATTAATAACCTTAAATATTAGAGTATTCATTATTCAGATATATTTATATACAGTGGACTCTCGATAATTTGAAATTCGTTAATTTGAATCTCTCGGTAATTTAAAAGATTTTTTATAATCCCTAAAAAATACTCGATTTGTCAATAAGATCAAAGGTTATTGGTCCCCTTAGTAATTTGGAGCTGGAGAAATAGTATATTGCCCCAAATGAACAGTTGAGAACAACTGTACACATTTTAAAAATAATAAACCACGAACTCTAATCGAACTCAACATATTAATAAAATCAAGTAAACAAGTAAGATTCTATCTGAAAATTAAAATATGAGGGGAAATGTTGCCGGCGAATTTGTCAAGCCTACCAGCCTGCGAACTAAATAAAGTTAGAGCACAAATTTTCCACGTCAAGCGGGAGGAGTCAGCGGTTTCACATTTCAACTGGGCGACTAGCGTAGGCAGCCGTACTGAAAGGAATCAGTTTTTATAGCCCGTGGACTATAGTCGCTTCCCGCACCTACAGACAAAATCTTCGAAGCAACTATCATTGCGTTCCGCCCTCAAAGGGTAAAAGTGAGTCCTTTTAATGCTTAATTTTTGTTATTAAAATTACTTCAAGAAAGAACAAGTGTCTTTGCATAAGTGAAAAAAAGCTTGTGATTCAAACTGTGGAGGATGGACAATCAAAAAAGATGTCACTAAACAGTTTGGCATTTTACCATTGACATTGTCGATGATTCAAAAAAACATAGATAGCATCACCGGAAGAGTCTTAATTGTGAGTAGAAGGTAAGGACAGGGTGAATATTCCCGTCTTGAAAGGTTCTTGGTTAAAAGTAGATTCTACAGTATAGAGGACAATACGTTCCCGTCGG
Organism: Cordylochernes scorpioides; assembly: GCA_030710605.1. Taxonomy (NCBI): domain Eukaryota; kingdom Metazoa; phylum Arthropoda; class Arachnida; order Pseudoscorpiones; family Chernetidae; genus Cordylochernes; species Cordylochernes scorpioides. The sequence goes on along the minus strand of CP092870.1, from coordinate 42,199,853 downwards.
CGGTTTCATGTTGATGTTTTTCCAAGTCTTTTGCGCAGTTTCTTGGACTTATAGGATTTTCAGCAAGTGAGGGCTGGCTCTCAAATTTCAAAAATCGACACGTCATTACATTTTAAAAATCTACGGAGGGCGCGCCAGCGTGGAAATATCCATTTATTCTCAATGGATTGACAACTAAAACCAACTTTTGAATGGCTATGACCCTAGGAACATATTCAACCCAGACGAAACCGAGCCTTTTTATAAATGTCTTCCTGATCGCACTCTGACGTTCAAAGATGAACAATGTTATGAAGAGAAATTCAGCAAGGATAGATTTACTGTTCTTTTAGCGTTTAACATGCAACATTGAAAACACTTATAATAAAAGAAATCTGCGAAACCACGCTGTTTTAAAGGAATAAAATCGCTGCCCACAGTTTATAGGTCAAACAAAAAATCGTAGATGACGACAGAGTTGTTTAATGAATGGCTGAGCTCAGTTAACAGTGACATGAAAAAGCAAAAACGTAAAATCCTACTGATTTTGGATAACCTCAAGGTGCATAATAACCCACCACCATTAGACCACGTAAAATTGTTTTTTTTTTTTATACCAGCACGACATCAAGATTGTAGTCATTAGACCAATAATTCAAAATGTCAAAACTCTTTACTGTAGAGAAATTGTTAAAGGTAAACATAACAGTTTCGACCACTATAATCAGGATTAATAAAACATAGAATAATTCCAGTCCTACGACTATCTATAAATGCATTAGAAATTGTAGGCTTAAGCACACTGAAAGCGTAGAACAGTCATCGAAGCCGACAAAAATGATAAATTCTGTCAGGTTGGGAACGTCTACCCAACTATGCAGAATTAACATTTGAGAAATATTCTCATGTAAATATAACATCAGTGTCCACAGAGCCCTAACCGATGCCGAAATATTGAATTCAACCCATCTGGGTGAGGACGAGGAAGAAGACGTAAATGAGCAACAGCCAATTCCAGTCACATTGAGCGAGGCAAGGAGATCTCTTAACACCCTAAGCTTCTACGCCCTCAGAACCGACATAAGTGAATATTTCTTCGCAGCTACCACTGCTATCAAAGGTTTCACTGGAGGATTGTACTGAAGTCGCTCACTAAGCAAAAAATTATGGAATTCGTGACGTCATGACGATCCTTCCTGCCCTTATTGCGACGCTGACAGGAAAGAAACTGTCGCACATCGTGCTAGAGTGCAGTAGCTTTGATACCCTTAGATTTCGCCTCCTTTCAACCTGTGCAGTAGAATTGGTGTACACTCAACGGTCACTCAAGGACTTTAATTTCAACAGGAGCACTTGGCGAGCCTGCCTAGAGTTCCTAAAGGCCTGAGATAGACTTAAGCCACGCGTCCGCGTGGAGGATTCTGATCACCCGAGTGACTCGGACTCCTTATCTCATGGTTAACACAGGTCATTAGCGGCCGCTCGTAGAGATCGGTTTCTGCCCCTGGCACTGTCTCTGTAACCCCACGACAGAGGGCAAATTGTTTGGCGAATCGACGGCGAGGGCTGATCGGGAAATCGACTTATGCAGCGACCCATTTGAACGCGCTATGCAAACTCGGGTGTACCTTTATGGTTGATTGTCTTAGTACTGGTATCCTCACTATTAAACCTTGATACACACACACACACAAAAGCCTTTATCAGGGACTTGCCCCATACAGATTCTCTTAATTGGGTAAGGTAATAATTATCTTGTGTTATTTACATAAGTAGTGAAATAGAAATTGAATTGGCTTTACTCTTCATCTCAAAGTCATTCACTTGTTGACTGGGGTCCTTACATATTATTATCCAAAATAATTATGATAAGCTTTTGCATTAGATTTGTTTGCTGATATTTTTGAAAGCAATACGTAAGGTGAAATGTTGGTACATTTAATTTGTTGAAATAGGGCCTTCCTCTCTGCATCAAAGGCTGTACAATTAAGTAGGTAATGGGGGAGTTCTTCAGTAATTTCCTTCTGACACAGTGTACGCATTAATTTTTGGCCTCAAACGTCAGAACATGTTTTTTTTTTTTGAAGACTGTAAATAGTATTCACGATTGAGCTATACTATTGACGTATGGAAATTTTTATAATGTGGATACATTTTTGAATTTCTTTTTCTTGATTGGTCTACTTGTAATGATTGATCTGACATTGTCCTAATAATCAAATGAATATAACTTTGCAATATATTGTAATCCGAGCATCCAATAAGCCATTAGAAACCGGCGTTATTTAGTGTATTTGTTAAACTCTTTGTAAATCCAATATTTTGTCTTGTAGAGGTATAAACATCCCACAAGTGAGCCAAACAGATTGAAGGTAATCTCGTAGTGTCCATTTTTAAATTTCTTATCCAGAATTTTAACAATAATTTCTTTGTTATCACCGCGAGAGATGTTCTTCCTGTTTCCATCCTTAAAATATATCCTGGGGTATAATTTGGGAGATTTAGATATCGTCTCAGAAAGGTATCTCGGATTATATTCAATATTAACTCTTGTTCATCTGACCAGATTGGAGAAGCATATAGTAGAGTTGTTATAACTATGGTATCGAGCAGCTTCATTGTTGAGTGAAAAGAATTTAACTTGGATTTCATAAGAATCTCCCATACTGCTCCTATAGCTGCTATGGCCTTACCCTTAAAATGAAGAGCTGTTTGGGTAAATGAAATTGATGGGGTTATCGGATATCCCAGGTATAAAAATTTCTGTGTAGAGTTTATGATTTGTTGGCCCAAGTACCATTTTTTAGATCGTGCTGGTTTACCGCCTTTTCGAAAAATCATTATTTTTTACTTGCTTCCAATCAAAGATAAAAAAATAGTTTCTAAATATATTTTTAAAATATTAATTTTCATTCGAAGATTAATTCGAGATTCACCAATTAAAACTATATCGTCCGCATAAAGCAGTATATGTGTATTTCCAAAGTTAGGTAAATATATTCCTAGCAAATACGAGTCGTCAAATATTTTTTTGAGATCATTTATGAAAAGCAGGAATAAATATTGGGAAAGTGGTTATTAATCCTTGATATAAGACATCAGTTTCGATTTTTTATATATTTATAGCCAAAGGTTATTTTTACTAACACTTTTTTCCCTAAAACCTTTTTTTCTGAAATCATTTATGAAAAGCAGGAATAAATATTGGGAAAGTGGTTATTAATCCTTGATATAAGACATCAGTTTCAATTTTATTTTATATTTATAGCCAAAGGTTATTTTTAATAACACTTTTTTTTCCCTAAAACCTTTTTAATTTTTTTTTTACAAAAAGAAAATCTATCTTTTTTTCAGCACTTTTTGAATTATTCCCGCTTAATATTCCTATCTAATCAATACCTGCCTTTATTTTATCTTCCCTGTACTAGGGAATCTAACCTTTTTTGAACAACATTGGTGGTGTACAGCACCTTGGTACTTTGCTATAGTGCATTGCGGCTTGTCTGCTTGCTACATTCATTTTTGGGCTCGAAAATCATACACTTCCCTATTCCCCGTTAGCCGGCTCAAATCTTTTTTACATATTTAAATATGTAATATTTGATTTTTTTATTCGTACGCCTTAAGTCAGGTAGTACTTTCTTAAGTTCAATTAAAACTGATCTAAACTACTATAGAATCTAATCTCAAAAATAATTTATCATAATATATTTTTATTAAAATGTGTACTTAAATATATTTATAAACATAAAAATAAATGTGAAAACATAGTACAAATGAGATATTGTACTGGGATAAGTATAAAAATAAATAAATTTATACGCTTTATAACTCTTATGTCAGTGGTCAGGATATGCCTCATTTGTTTTTAATATATTTATTTATACACAAAGCAATAACGCGCCATATATATTGTTGCACCAGGCTGCGGCTTGGCAGACTCTTCAGCCTTGATTCTCTCCTGTGCTGGGTCTTGCATCTTACCAGAGCGTGTTTCAACCATCCTACAAATTTATATAAGGGAATAATGAAATAAGTCTACTTTAAGTAGCCTCCAGAATCCTTTATTTATTTTCTCACATCAAAGAGAGCAGTGAAGTCACACGTGTACCTAAATACAAATAATGACAATCTAAATAATCTGTGTTTTAAATAAATATCATAGAATATTTTATATAAAAATAAATAAATATATAAATTAAATTTCAAATATATTAAAAATAATATAAGAAATACGCCATTAATCATGATGTAACACCTCCCCCTCTCCAGAGGTCGTCACGTCCTCGTGAGTTACCTCATCAATTCTCTCAAAATAGGGTTTGAGTCTTGAGACATGGACAATCAATGGGTCTTGGCCAGGATTATCTTTTGGCTCAATTAAGTAATTTACGTTAGACAGCTTCTTTAATATTCTATATGGGCCAAAATATTTTCTCAGTAGTTTCTCACACTTTCCTATTTTCCTAATTGGTGTCCAAACTGCTACTAATTCTCCTGGTTCGTAGCTTCTTTCCATGTGTTTCTTGTCATAGTTCTTTTTCATTCTTTCTTGAGTCTTTATTGTGTTGTTAATAACTAATTTTCTTGTTCTGTTTATTTTGTCTAAGTGATGTTTTATGTATTCATCATAATCATCTTTGTCAATGTCCACCGAGATATTCCTGTCGTCCAAAAGAGACGTGGGTTCTCTTCCAAACATCAGGAAAAAGGGAGAATATCCTGTGGTTTCCTGAATTGTAGTATTGTAAGCGTGAGTGATGAATGGGAGTATCTCGTCCCAATTTTTCTGATCAGTGTTCACATACATACTGAGCATATTGATCAATGTTCTATTTAACCGCTCTGTCAATCCATTAGTCTGGGGATGATAGCTCGTTGTGAAGCAATGTTTAATCTTGCACGTTTTCATCACCTCTTTCATTAAATTACTGGTAAATTGAGAGCCTCTGTCACTAATAAGATATTGTGGGGCTCCGTGCCGAAGAAAAATATCCTCTACTAGAAATTTAGAAACTTCTTTCACTGCTGCTTCCGAGACTGCTCTTGTTTCTGCATATCTAGTGTAGTAGTCCGTCAGCACGATTATCCATTTTTTCCTGTTTTTAGTAGATGGTAGTGGACCAACAAAGTCAATTCCAATTCTTTCGAAAGGAAAGTTGGCTGGGGGGATGGGCTGTAGTAGTCCAGAAGGTAATTGGTTTGAGCCTTTCCTACTTTGGCAAAGGTGACACGTCTTAACGAATTCTGAGACATCCTTTAGCATGGATGGCCAAAAGTATTTACTCTTTATTCGGTACATGGTTCTGGCGACGCCCAGATGGCCATTCGACATATGATTGTGATATTCTTTCATAATTTCTCTCTTTTTATTCTCTGGAACCACAAGCAACCACGCCCTGCCTTCAGGGTTCGGGTTTTTCTTAAAGAGGCATCCATCTTCTTCTTTAAAGTTTTGCGCAATTGATCGCCTGCTTCCATTAAGGTTTTTCTTAACACTTTCGATAAATTTATCCTCTTCGCCTGTTATTTGATTTAAAAATAGCCTTTCAAAATCCTCATCCCAATCAGTTTCTGGTAAGGGCCCCCTAGATAAGCCATCGGCGTCCAGATGCTTCTTTCCCGATTTATGTATTATATCGAAGTCATATTCTTGAATTTTCAATGCCCATCTTGCCAATCGACCTGTTGGATCCTTCAAGTTTTTGAGCCAGCATAAGGCGTGATGGTCTGTTACTATTTTAAAGTGTCTTCCATAAAGGTAGGGTCGTAATTTTGACATTGACCAGACAACGGCCAGACATTCTTTTTCAGTGGTTGAATAATTTTGCTCCGCTTTACTTAGGGTACGACTCAAATATGAGATCACCTTCTCTTCACCACCGATGTCTTGGACAAGTGTTGCACCTATGCCGATGTTGGACGCATCAGTATGAACATAAGTAGGTGCATTTGGATTGAAGTGACCTAAAATTGGTGGACTTAATAGTGCTGTTTTTAGGGTTTGAAACGCTTCCTCTTGTCTTTCTGTCCAGGTAAATGATACACTTTTTTTTATAAGGTTGGTCAAAGGGTCAGCAATTTTTGAAAAGTCTTTGATAAATTTTCTATAATATGAACACATTCCCAAAAAGGATTGTACTTCTTTGACCTTTTTGGGCCGAGGAAAATTTCTGACAGCTTTGATGTTATGTTCCGCGGGTTTTATACCATGTTTGCTCGTTATATAGCCGAGAATCTCCAATTCTTCAAAAGCAAATCGGCATTTTTTGTCGTTTAACCTTAAATTAGATTCACGAAAACATCTAAAAACAGCTTCAAGTCTTTTGAGGTGCGTTGGAAAATCCGGGCTATATATGATAACATCATCCAGATAACACAAACAAATTTGCCATCTCAGATTTCCAAGCATATTCTCCATATTTCTCTCAAAGGTAGCAGGCGCGTTACAAAGTCCAAAAGGCATCACGTTGAATTCATATAATCCATGCGCTGTAGTGAAAGCTGTTTTCTCTTTGTCTCTTTCTTCGACTTCAACTTGCCAATATCCAGATCTGAGGTCTATTGCTGAGAAGTGTGTAGATCCTTGGAGAGTATCCATAACTTCGTCTATTCTAGGGATCGGATAGACATCTTTTACTGTGACATTATTCAGTTTTCTGTAGTCCACACAAAATCTGTATTTACCATCTCGCTTCTTGACCAATATTACTGGAAAAGACCAGGGGCTAGAAGATGGCCTAATTATGCCTTCTGTAAGCATCTCGTCAATTTGCTCTTTTATAATATCTCGTTCTTTAGCACTTACCCGGTAAGGCTTGTGTTTAATTGGCTTCGCGTCTTCTGTGTCTATCCGATGTTTTGCCAAATTGGTTCTCCCTAATCTCGATGAAAAAAGATCTCCATACCTATCTAAAACTTGTTTTAACTCCTTCTGTTCCTTTGGTGAAAGATTTTCGTTTATTTGGAATCTAGGTTCTTCGTTCTTTTCTACCTCTCTTTCTCGACTCACATTTATTTTCGCTGGACTACTTCCAAAAGCCAATGTTTGGTTTTTCATTATTTTTAACGGTCGAGGATACGGATTAGTTATCCAGATGTGTGTTTCCCTATTTATAACATTGATCAAGCTTCTTGCTAGACGAAGTCCATTTGTTTGAAACATTTTGCTGCTCTCTTCGATAATATATTCTCCATCCTCTGTTTCTACCAATGCCTTGATCAATTTCATGGAACATTCCGGTAAAATGGAATCCTTGGCACTCTTTATTTTCAACCTTTCAAAATTGATTTCGTCATGATTATTCGTCAAATCATATTTTATAGTTTCTTGCTTACAATCTATTTTTGCGTTCATCTTCTTAAGGAAATCTCTCCCAAGAATTAATGTCCGTAAATGCGTTTTCAATATCACAAAGTTGTGTGATAATGTTTCGTCATCAATTTTTATATTTAAAAATATACTTCCTACCATGTCCAATTTTTTTCCATCGGGTCCTGCACAAATTTTTGCGAGTTTACTTATACCATGGCCTGTATCGAGGGCCGTTCTGAGGTCGACCACTGAGAGGTCAGCACCTGTATCAACCAAAGCTTCAAAAGTCCCTATCTTGTCCACATTAATTTTTAATTTGTATTTAGGGTCCAACTTCTTGATTCCGTTTATGGTCGACTTGCTTTGATTGACAGATTCAGGCGCGACGCTTAGTTTAAATCTTCCAACACGGAATATCTATTCCGGGTAGGAATATTTGTCTGTGTGCTATGACATACATCAGCATAAAGCCGAGGTCCTGATTTCTCTGATATTTCATTCATTTGGCATTTTTCTTCGACCTTCTCTTGGGTATCTGCTGGATCCTCTTCTAGGATTCTTATAAACTTGACCCTACAATAACGGGCCACGTGCCCTGGCTTGTTACATTTAAAGCAGATTGGTCTTCCATCTTCCGTCCTATTTTTGCTCACTTCTTGGCTTTTATTGTAAGTGTTTCTCTGAAGGTTTGGTTTCGGCACAAAGTTAGGATTATAAGGACGTCTAGGGGTAGAGGGCTGGGGAAAGTTGTTTCGATACTGTCTGGGGGTAGGAGGGGAGTCGTTCTTGTAATTATTGGAAACAGGGGCTTGGGGCCTGGAAGTGGTCTGGTAGTTTCGTGCGGCAGTCGGCGGCACGTACCTCGATTGTTGTTGGGGTCTAGAATAGCGTGGACCGTTATATAGGTTTCTGGATTTCTCCACACGTTCCCGATACTTCTTTTCAAAAGAATCCATTTTCTTGCACACGACAAGAAGGTCATCGGTCGTTTTAGGAGGGTTCAGGTAGAGCGCGAATGAGTACTCTTTTTTCAGTCCTCCAATAACATGTTCAATTTTTGTTTCTTCTTCCATTGCGGGGTCAACCTTGTTGCACAACACTAGAATGTCTTCCGCGAACCTGATTGCTGGTTCATTCCAGTGTTGCATTCTGTTGAGCTTCATTCTAAGTTCTTCTTTATTCGCGTCCAAAGAAAAATCCTGAATGAGGCGGATTTTAATATTTTCCCAGCTCGTGAAACTAGCTTTGTGTAAATTCAACCAGGTTTTAGCGCTTCCCGTCATGTTCATGGCGGCATAACGAGAGATAATGTAGTCTGCCCAATGGTACAAGAAGCCAATTTCTTCAAGAGATTCAATCCATGGGCGAGGGTCTTCCGTTCCATCATACTTGGGGATGTCGATGTTGGGATTCAGGACAACTGGGTCGAAACTAGCATCTCTACCAATTGTTGCACCAGGCTGCGGCTTGGCAGACTCTTCAGCCTTGATTCTCTCCTGTGCTGGGTCTTGCATCTTACCAGAGCGTGTTTCAACCATCCTACAAATTTATATAAGGGAATAATGAAATAAGTCTACTTTAAGTAGCCTCCAGAATCCTTTATTTATTTTCTCACATCAAAGAGAGCAGTGAAGTCACACGTGTACCTAAATACAAATAATGACAATCTAAATAATCTGTGTTTTAAATAAATATCATAGAATATTTTATATAAAAATAAATAAATATATAAATTAAATTTCAAATATATTAAAAATAATATAAGAAATACGCCATTAATCATGATGTAACAATATATATGGGTGGAAGGGTGGAATCCCAGAAATGGTTTTCAAGAAAACTATGGGCATAAGCTTATAGGACAGTAGAATTACATTCAAATATTTATATGGCGCGTTATTGCTTTGTTTTAATTTATGCCTAACTGACATTGTCTTTATTGTTTGCGGAGGGGCATTGCTCGATGCAAATATTTGAATGTAATTCTACTGTCCTATAAGCTTATGCCCATAGTTTTCTTGAAACCCATTTCTGGGATTCCACCCTTCAGTGCTGCGTATATAAGCAGAGTCGTCCAATACGGTGTTAGAGCTCTGGGAAGCGGTCTGGTGGATTGAATTGGCGAGGCCGCTGGGGGGGTTCGCCGCTGATGAGCCGGGCCCTCCCGATATATTTTTTCATCGCGGTAAGGGCAGTGGAAGTTTGTATTGTGTATAAAAGAAACATTCGTGCTTTTAAATCCTTTCATTATATATATATATTTATTTATATTGTGATATTATATATAAAATCGTAAAGAGTATTTGTTAAAATACAAAATATTTAATTAATTGAAATTTCTTTTTGTATATATATATAAACTCATATAATTATAAAAAATATGACATGTTTTTTTGTTGAAAGATCCTAAATTTTAACAATATGTATTTTATATTTTCAAATGAAAAAATAAAAATTTCAAATTTGAAAAATAAAAACAACAGTTTGTTTGCCAATTTTGGTTCAATGAGGAAATGATCCAAAAAATCGTCTGGGGATATTTTTTTATTTTGTCTGCCAACAAGCAAGCTTTTACGAGGATCGTCTGGTAAAAATTTATAATCTTAAATTACCGGAAAAGGAAAGCAAAAGACAGATGGGCAGACAGTATTCGAAGATTTAGCCAACTTTTAAAACTGATGAAAAATTCAAAGTTTTGCCTGGCTAGCAGTTTATGGCAGGATTATTAGTTTAGAGGTAATAAAAATTTATGATCTCTTCGAAATGACTTTTTTCCTTTTCAAACGTGTTTTCCTCTTGTTGGATGATTGGGAAAAAAAAAAAGAAGAGAGAGAGAGAGTAAAAATATATATATATCTCAATTTGAAATCTACTTTTGTGTGCGTCAGTCTTAAGGGAAATACTTTATTTCTTTATAATTATTTTTGAATCGAATCTTTTATTTATAAAATTTGTATTAGAGAAAATAGTTTTTTTTAAAGTCGAAACGATTTTATTTGAAAACTATTTCACAACAATCTTAACTCTTTATTTTTATAGTTAGTGAGAGATGTACACTAGATAAATAAGGCTTGAAATATATATTATATAATCTAAATATAAAAATATTCTATAATTTAAAATATATATTTTATTTTCATTCACTGATAGTTCTACTTGTGTTTTGACCATAGTTTTAGAATAAGCCGACTTTTAATACTTGTTGTAAATATGTAGTTATCTAACCTATTTTTGAAATTCACTAATATAGAATTCATTTCATAAATTCTATATAACTGTGAAAAATGTCTTATTGTAATTTTCTTCAAGTAATTTAAAATAAAAACTACTTGATAGTAAATAGTTATTCTTCTGCTTTTCTTTCAAGATGACGACTGCAAAAGATACCATTAAGTACTCATGTACTCGAAAGAACCAGCAATTAATTACTATCCCAAAATAATATTTATTATAACATATATATTAAAAACGAAAGAAAAAATAAAAGATAAAAAGATCAGGTGTTGAAATCAATATTAAAAATGGCATATCCTGACCAGGAGCACATGTGCTTTACAAAAGGCAGAGCGCCATCTGGTGGAACAGAAATCCACTAAACATTGATTTAGCCTGTTCCCTGATATTTGGCCAACCCAATTTATTGATAAATCAAGAAAAGCCATCCACGAACGCGTTTCGCGCTTTTGGCGCTCGTCAGCGTGGAGTAGGCTGAACCACTGCGACCAAAAAATATGTTTTGGTCCCAGTGACTTCCTGAAAAACCAAGAAATGGGTATTTAAGGCCAAACTTGCGTAAATACGCTTAGCAGATTTAAAAACGAAAGAAAAAATAAAAGATAAAAAGATCAGGTGTTGAAATCAATATTAAAAATGGCATATCCTTAACAGGAGCACATATGCTTTACAGAAGGCAGAGCGCCATCTGGTGGAACAGAATTTTTCAGGAAGCCACTGGGACCAAAAAATATTTTTTGGTCGCAGTGGTTCAGCCTACTCCACGCTGACGAGCGCCAAAAGCGCGAAACGCGTTCGTGGATGGCTTTTCTTGATTTATCAAGAAATTGGGTTGGCCAAATATCAGGTAACAGGCTAAATCAATGTTTAATTGATTTCTGTTCCACCAGATGGCGCTCTGCCTTCTGTAAAGCACATGTGCTTCTGGTCAGGATATGCCATTTTTAATATTGATTTCAACACCTGATATTTTAATCTTTTTTTTTTTCGTTCGGTTTTTAATGTGCTAAGCGTATTTACGCAAGTTTGGCCTTAAATACCCATTTCTTGGTTTTTCAGGAAGCCACTGGGACCAAAAAAAATTTTTTTGGTCGCAGTGGTTCAGCCTACTCCACGCTGACGAGCGCCAAAAGCGCGAAACGCGTTCGTGGATGGCTTTTCTTGATTTACCAAGAAATTGGGTTGACCAAATATCAGGTAACAGGCTAAATCAATGTTTAGTTGATTTCTGTTCCACCAGATGGCGCTCTGCCTTCTGTAAAGCACATGTGCTCCTGGTCAGGATATGCCATTTTTAATATATATATATATATATATGATAATTTAAACCAATAACCCTATATTATGTAATACGTATAACAAGATTGTCATGTTGTATATAGAACTAATTATAAACTACAACTAATTATACGCATAATTGACGTGTGTCCTTGTATCCCCATATGTAATGTACTGAGGATGAATAAATAAAAATATATAATAGATTAAAAACTGAGTTAAGAGCCAGAGAGAGATTTACAAAGTAACTTCTAAAGTTAGATGGAAGCCCAGACAGGCGCCAGTGTGGACACGTGCAGAAAGGCAATACTTCCTGGTCCACTTCCTAGTCCCCTTCCTGGTTCAAAAAAGTTGTTTAAATAGGACCCCACGTAGCAACAGTCATTTTCAGTTCTAGTCAGTCCCGGTCAGCGTCACCCCTTGTCGCCGGTTGTCACCAACTCATCGACGATGTAAAACAGTAAGAAAACTTCTCGATCTCCATCTTTGCTCTTGGCTCGCTTTTTATCTATTCAAGAAACTTTCTTTCAACGTGTCGCTTCGTTTTTTGTGTGTGTGGACATCCCCAGTTTTCCACTCTGCCTCGACCACGACTGCCTGTACTTTGTGAGAACTGTTAAAGGTCCTACAAGGTGCAGCGAGGTATTGGAAAACTCTCCACCCCTGACTGTCCCTCGCGGTTACTACAGGTTTGACCCTCGGTTGCCACAACTTATAGCGAGAGTCGACGAGGTTCTACAACAGGCTTACCAAACCTCAACACAATATTACAGAGAGTCGACAGGATCCCTAATCACAGACAGGATCCCAACCCATTATTACAGTTAGTCGACAGGATTACCACAACGAAGGAGACCACAACGAAGAAGGTAAAGACTGTCCAGATAGATAGAAAAGAGCCAAGAAGCAAAGATGGAGGAACAAGCACGCCATTCCAACAAAACGACCAAGCAATCTTCCCCACAACGACACAGCCGACATTCCCGCAAAATAAGCCGGTGAGAAGTTACCCACCTTCGACCTTACAACGCAACCATCCAGACGACATGCCACCATCGCCAAACAGAAGTCACAAGCTTCTACAAGCTCTACATGGGACGCCTTCCACGTCATCAGGACAACAACCAAAGACCAAGACTCCTGACTGAACAATCATAAAAACTGTGAGTTTTTAAAAAATCTACTTAACTCTCTCTTCATGCTAACAACTTGATTTTCCATAAATATAATGTTTATTTTTACTGTAATCCTTTTAAATCAAATTTTACCATTTTTATAGCATTTCAATTCAAATTTTAAATCTTGTACACCATCATTTATCAATTTTTACTTTATTTCAAGCAACTTATAAATTTTAATTCATTACTTGCAATCTTACAGTTTTAAAAAAATCATATTATATTTAAATTACTCGAATCATAATTCTAAACTTATTTGTGTGTTTCTCTTAATACCTTATTTTTATACCAAAAACACCAATGTCTTAATTAAATATACAAAACTTTGCAAAAATCATTGTTATGTTCACTATTTTATGTACACGCCCCATTCAAATTATAAGTCACTATCATGCCATTGCCCTTTTACAAGTATAATTTTCACACTAACATAAGCAACGATTTAAAAAATATATTCAAATTTTAATAAACATAGGTGAAACGCATTTTTAAAAAAAATACAAAAATCGAAAGATACACTATCTTCAAAAGCACAACTAGAAATGTAACTGTCCTTCCCCAAAACAAGTTAAAAATTCCAACATAGCTACACTCCCTCGTCCTTTTCTTTTTACATGCATAATTATTAATAATTCACACATCCCTCGGAACGAACTTCAACACATTCCCACCTTACTTTCTCCAATTGGCCACATCTATTAACGCGCGATTTAACACGTCCAATTTCGAGCCACACGAGCTCCATATCGTCGCGAACACGAAGATTTCACGTGACACCTTTCCATACAATTCACACACTAGTGTCACAGCGCACCACAACAATTTTCTCACTTAACAGGCCCAAGACGCCTTCATGCCTGTGACACCTCACCAAAAGCGTGTCTACGTTGAAGTCGCACTTTTACGCACATCTAACCTGACATCATTGAATAACATTTTTTTTAATTAGTCCGCAACATCGTCGAAACACAACACTTACGAACACCAAGAAAACTATATTTTCAAACAGAAGAAAAATTTTATTTTCAAACAGGCAAGAGAAGATAACTTAACTCGGGACGTAGGCCAGACATGGGATCATGTGACAGTCGGTAACAAAGGGTCGGCAACAAAGGACCGCCTACGTAAATAAACAACCCAGCTATGTCGGTCGGCATCAAAGGGCATGACACATGTTGATATGGACACCAATTGCAGCCGCGATGTTAACATGACACCTCCAGTTCGCTAGGGTATGCTAGACTTTCGTGTCCACCAAATAACCTGTCAATTATCAACTGATTGGCTTACCAATCATTACCCAATTTACTTATTAATTTGAACTTTAATATTGAAATATTATAACACTTTATATCTTTAATTATCATTATGTGTTTTACAACTTTTACATTATTTTCACGCCCAGTATGGAATATTTTTTTCTAAACTAGAACGCCAGCTTTTATAATGTTAACCCTTTATTGTTATATATTACAATCATCTTCGTCAATACCATCCAATTTTAAGAATCAAGATCGCTCCCCGTCTGGTCTCACATAATATAATCGGGAAGATCTGACAAAGACCAACTTCTCAGACCGGACCAAAGCGACATAGGGCCACATTGCCTCCCCATAGGTCAAACTAAAGACACCAATAATCTTGGACCTACACCTAGACATTGTGTGAATATGTTCCTTTCTTTTTTTTTCAGGAACGAATATTTTTTGTTTTCTTTTAACTTTTCTTCAAAAGAGACATTTTTTGCTCCATTTGTTTATCTAATCATTAATAACCTTTAATTATATTATATATTTTTTTGTATAAAATCTTGAATAATTATTTTTTTATTTTTTTTTACTTTTCAATTATAATCAAATTTTTATTCCAACATTATTTTAACAACTTTATTTTAACAATGGCAAAACAGTTAATTCTTTCAATAATCATTTTTAATTCATTATTATATCTTTCATTTAGTACATGTTTGATCTTATCCACTTATACTTTTTATCCGCAATCATATTTCTATCTTTTTATTTACTATATTTTATATTTGTTTACATAACTTTATAATATGACAATGTTTGTTTATCATCAACTATCGGGCATATACAACAATCGTTTACAACAATCTATTTCACTAACCACTTCAGTGTACTTTACACTACTATCTTTCTCTCCGCCATTGCTTCACATCAACGTAGAGAAACGACAGTACTGCTTGACAATTTTTCTTTTGATTTCGTAATTCAACAAACTCTTTGAAAACACCGTTCCCCAGAAGTACAAGTCTCGACTTTTTGGTCTGAACACGTTTCAAAAGTTTATCTCAATCATCCGCAGAGCACATCACCAACGCATACACAAAGCGTTCACAATTTTCAATTTTTTTCAGCTCTAGCGGACCACAATCAACCTTTGATTTCAAGTCAAGTCAGACCCTACTGTCGCTACAACAATTCTACTTATCGCATGGCTCTACCACCCCTTTCAAGCATATTAATTCTTTTCTTCAACATCTTTTCAACCAATAACCCTACAATTGTGACAAAGCACTGTAACCTTATACAGGATCACAGGTGAAACATTGCCTAGGAAGACGCACAAGTCTATATCCTCGCTTTGCACCTGGACCTAAGTATTTGATTGGCTGTGCAACACTTACAATTGCATATTCTTCAACCCCTAACCCTTTCCAACGCCCGCCAACAATTTTTTAGAACATCATTTTTTATCATCATTATTTTTTAGCAAACAAAGGTTTTATCTACAGTTCTCTTTTATAATGAATATCATAACTTTTAAATTAAACATAAGTTTTATTTTGATAATTTTCAGATATATTCAAATAAACATCTTGTTATAGCCCTTTTTCCCTCACAGTTTCAATTAATTAAAAGAAATTTTAATTACTTACCTGTGTTAGAGAGGCTTTACCCGCTTAAACCCGGATAAACCCTTTCACTCACGGGGCCCATCTATGATAATTTAAACCAATAACCCTATATTATGTAATACGTATAACAAGATTGTCATGTTGTATATAGAACTAATTATAAACTACAACTAATTATACGCATAATTGACGTGTGTCCTTGTATCCCCATATGTAATGTACTGAGGATGAATAAATAAAAATATATAATAGATTAAAAACTGAGTTAAGAGCCAGAGAGAGATTTACAAAGTAACTTCTAAAGTTAGATGGAAGCCCAGACAGGCGCCAGTGTGGACACGTGCAGAAAGGCAATACTTCCTGGTCCACTTCCTAGTCCCCTTCCTGGTTCAAAAAAGTTGTTTAAATAGGACCCCACGTAGCAACAGTCATTTTCAGTTCTAGTCAGTCCCGGTCAGCGTCACCCCTTGTCGCCGGTTGTCACCAACTCATCGACGATGTAAAACAGTAAGAAAACTTCTCGATCTCCATCTTTGCTCTTGGCTCGCTTTTTATCTATTCAAGAAACTTTCTTTCAACGTGTCGCTTCGTTTTTTGTGTGTGTGGACATCCCCAGTTTTCCACTCTGCCTCGACCACGACTGCCTGTACTTTGTGAGAACTGTTAAAGGTCCTACAAGGTGCAGCGAGGTATTGGAAAACTCTCCACCCCTGACTGTCCCTCGCGGTTACTACAGGTTTGACCCTCGGTTGCCACAACTTATAGCGAGAGTCGACGAGGTTCTACAACAGGCTTACCAAACCTCAACACAATATTACAGAGAGTCGACAGGATCCCTAATCACAGACAGGATCCCAACCCATTATTACATATATATGATGAGGTATCCTGTCGACTCTCGCTATAGCTGTGACAACCGAGGGTCAAACCTGTATTAACCGAGAGGGACAGTCAGGGCGTGGAGAGTTTTCCAGTACCTCTCTGCACCATGGAGGACCTTTAACAGTTCTCACAGAGTAGAGGCAGTCGTAGTCGAGGCAGAGTGGAAAGCTTGGGAATGTCCACATACAAAAACCGAAGAGACACAGTTGTAGTAGGAAAGTTCCGTGAACAGATAGGAGTCGAGCTAAGAGCAAGATGGAGATAGAAGAATTCTTACTGTCCTACATGGTCGATGAGGTGGATCTGGGTACAACCGACGAGGGCTCACGCTGATGGTGAAGTGACTATATTTTTTCGGCTAGGGCATAGGCCTTATATATCTTTGCCGAGGGGGGAGAATGGACTTTGAGCGAGTTCAAAGGGCGTGGGGCGTCTGCGGTAATTCTACACCCTTTGACCTTGATGGAACGACCTGCCAAATTCCTCTTTAGGGTTGTTGGATTTCTCTAGATTTTAGACGTTTTTGAACTTCTTCTCAATCTTGCTTTAACTCAGCTCTTAATCTATTACATAGTTTTTTTTATTCATCCTCTGTTTGTACAAAGTACATTACATATGGTGATGCAATGACACATGTCAATCATGCGTATAATTATTTATAGATGTGTTTCTATATACAACATGACAATCTTGTTATAAGTATTATACAATATAGGGTTGTTGATTTAAATTACCATATATATATATATATATATATATTTATTTATATATATTAGATAGTGAAAAGCATATATTGGATTGAATAAAATATTTATTTGCCAATATTTCGGTTGGCTGAACGGCAACCTTTATTTGAGGCATTACATTTTTGTATACACAAACTCAGCGCCGCATAGAATTTTAATATCACAGCTGAAATAGTTAAAAATACAAATAAGGTGGGGGAAATTTGTGCATTAAAAATTATTATAAAAATTACAATCAGAATAAGTAAAATATCTTAAAATATCAAAGGTAAAAAATAATTAGGTCTATCCGAAATTTTGAAATATTTGTAATAAGTACACAAAAATATAAATAAAATATAATAAAATGTATATATATATATATATATCTAAAGAGACAAGGGTCGCGTTTAATTTATTTTTGTTCCACTAGATGGCGCTCGGCCATCTAGAAATGCTCATGAAAGCCTAGTCAGGATATGCCAATTTTAATTTTAATATCAACACCTGGCCTTTTAAAAAAATGATTTTTATTGCTTCTCTCACATACACATACATATATATACGTATATTTTATATTTATATATAGTTTTTAACTTCAAATTAAAGTTTTTTATATTTCAAATTAAATATTTTAATTTCAAATTAGAGTTCATAGTAATTATAGTTTTCTATCACCATATTCCCCCATGTTAAATCCTATAGGAAAAGTATTTTCAAAAATAAAATTGTCTGCACGAAATTTGCTGGCCGATCCACAAAATAATCAAAATTTGGTACAGATTATTGAAGATTAAAAAAATTAATTTAAAATTAAAAAACTTTAATTTGAAGTTAAAAACCTATATATATTTAGCCTATATATATATAATAAATAATTCAAAAAATGAAAATAAAAAGGTCAGGTTTTGATATTAAAAATAAAGAAGGTATATCCTGAACAGGAGCACATGCGCTTTTTACATAGCGGGGCGTCATCTAGTAGAGCAGAAATCTACTAAACGTTGATTTAAACTGTTCCCTGATATATGGCCAACCATTTTATTGATAAATCAAGAAAATCTATCAATAATGCGTTTCGGGCTGTTGGCCCCCTTCAGCGTGGAATAGGCTGCGAATACCACTGCGACCATAAATTATTCGGTCCCAGAAGCCTCTTGAGAAATCAAAAAATGGGTATTTGAGACCAAACTTGCGTAAATACGCTTAAAATGGGGGAAAATAATAGAAAAAATATAAAAGTTCAGGTGTTGATATTAAAAAAAGAGGAGGCATATCCTGATCGGGAGCACATGTGCATTTTAGATGGCAGAGCGCCATCTAGTGGAACAGAAATCAACTAAACGTTGATTTAGCCTGTTCCCTGATATTTGGCCAACCCATTTTCTTGATAATTTAAATTCTGGCCCGCTCTACTATTGTATTTGATAATTTTATTATATACCTAGCACACACATTTACTATGGAAGTTAAGTTTGAGGGTTTAGGACACATAGGCTTATAGGTCTGCAGAGGTGCATGCATATAAATACAAGAATAAGCATCGAGCAATGCCCTCTTTCGCAAATTATTTCACATAAAAATATATTATTAGCAAGTTACAATTAGAATTTTCATTTAAATCTATCGTAAAAATTGTAGGCAAAAACTTAGAGTGTTCATCACTGATGAGCGAGCCCTCTCATCTAATAATTTATATCATTGCAATAAAGTCTGTATTTATAGAAAGTGATATAAAATTGAATAAATATATATCATAAGAAAAAATTGCCAAAATATTAATATTTACTAGAATTTGTAACAATTCAATTTGATCCTCACCCGTGTGCAGAACGCAAAGTGTTGGTAAATTCAGATAAAATCTGATATATATGTCATAATACATGCTCTTCCAGGAATAATAAAGAAAACCTACAGTAAACCCAGAGAGAGAGGGGCGGGTAAGGATCGGTCACTTGAGACAGCAGCGACATTCCAAGAGGCGACCACAGGGACCGTTACTTGGAACCTCAGGACTAATTAAGACAGTTGGTGAGTGTGTGCGATACGAACGGCCGGCCGCTCAGCGGTGGCAGGCCCGGCGGGGACCCCCCCTCTCTCTCTCTCGCCTGGGTGCCTGGGTTCCCTTTCCAATTTGTGGTGTGATTATTTCTCTTTCCCCACATTATTATTATATTATACCATATATATATATATACCAGGGTCTTCGGCACAAATTTCATCACAATAAAGAAGACATCGATTTAATAACATCCTACGAATTAGGAATTCAGCGGAATTAGCCAAAAGGTTGTTAAAGCTGTGGCACATTCATTTAACGCCACCTTTCCGTTTTGCAAGAGGAGGAAATAAGAAGGTGCATTGTTTTGATTCATTTTTAAAGAGAGAGATGAGAAAGAGACCCTCTTATAAAACGAAAAATATTGTTTATTGTATTTTAAAATTATATCAAGATGTATTCAATCAAATTTGATATTTTTTGTCGTTACTAAAATATAAACCTTACTGTTATGTGTTTTAAAAATAAAATTAAACAAATTTAGTATTTTGGATCATATACTAGAAATTCCTTGTCTTATCAGATAAAATACCTGAGTATAATAAAATTTATTTACATTTTAAACATAAGAATATGGAGAATACCGTTGTTTACATGGTATAAAGAGGTTAAAATGCAAAGCATTAGATGTTCATCCCAAACTGCCCGCGGCTATCAATACAGATCACGAACAAAACTAATCTATATATCTAATCTAACAAGACATAACTATTGCAGAAAAAGGAGACGACATTAAACTGACTGAATGGCTGTATAAGCCATTTGTCAAGGGCCTACAAGAAGTTTGAATAATAGAACAAAGGTTAAAGAGCAATTTTAAACCGATAAATCATCAGATTTGGCAGACGGAATTTATTGGCGGCGGCACGTCCATTCATAGCATCGCCAATAATTATTTTCCTTCCCTGTCACGTGATAAATTTGTTCTAATTGTGAAGCTTTTTTTATTCCACTTTTTTCTTCTGCTTTTTATAAAAATGATTTACTTTAATGTTATAGTATTTTTTTTATTATTTCCGGCTCGATGCACATTTTTATTTAATTTAGGAAAATGGTTGGCCAATTGTTTTACTGTTTTTTATGCACGTTAGGCATTAAAAAAATAAAAATAAATATTTTTACTGTTATATTAATTTATGGATGCGTTTTAAAAATTTTGTTTAGCTTTGAGATAAATTGTTGTTTCAAACATCGATTTATAGAGAAATTTTCTCTCTTTTTTTTTGCCTTTTTAAAAAAAATACTTAGAGTCTTAGAACATCTTTGAGTCTTTTATTAAAAATAATAATATTGACTAGTTTTTATGAGTGAATTACATATAGGCTATATTATATGCCAAATATTAACATTTTATTACAATTTTTTATTACGATTTATTTCAGAAATACCTCTCCATTTGTGTTTACTATATATGTGTATTTATTAAACGATACCTTTATCGTTGCAGTCGCAGTCATTAGCAAACACATATGTTTGCCTAATTTTCATGTGCTATTTTATTTTTTACAGAAAAATAAATACATGACAGTATTTTGGAATAATTTTTTTATAAACCTATTTTTTCTTATTCTTACTGAGAAGATGGGCATCGCAGTCAAGATCCATCGCAGTCACTCACTCAACTCAGGCAATTTCAAGGGTTAATGCGCTGGGGCGGGTACCTCGGGGGTTGGGTGGAAAATTGCCATCTATTTAAACTATATTGATTTTGAAACAACTAAATAGATTGCAAAAATAATGAAATCAAATACCTAAACACTAATATGATACAATTTTTGTCATCACACACACTTTTTGCCTGTGGTTTATGTGTGACTTCTGTGTTGCTATTCTATGGCATTTCTACTATTTACTATTGATGTACTTTCTGTATGAATGAAATTGCATTCGAGGGAATTCTCGGGCGAAGCCGGGTCATTCGTTTAGTATACTATAATTAAGTTAGTTTTCTAACGGTAGGAGCTATTCATTTAGACGCCTAGCTACACCAATATTTGCAACAACACATGAAAACTCCGAGGATAAGTTTCTTTATTTCATAAATGATATCTCGAGCTTTCGGGTATCGTAAACCCTTCGACAGGAGTGTATAAGACGTAATGAATCATAATTTTTAGATATTATTTATATATGGTATGTTATTTACCTATTTTGAGATGTGCAAAATTTTTTAATTAACATGAATATTTTATGCCTGAATTAAATTTTATATATACAAAACAATCGATAAATATACTATTGCTTATCTATAATGTAGTTTTATGTATCAGGATTGTGTATTAAACTATTGTATACTTCTGGGATATCTATATTTCTATTGATGCTTTGGTGTTTCGTGGATACTATTGCTTCAAGGATTAGTCTTTTGTGTTTATTATTTATGTTGGTGTAGTGTGGGTTTTTGGTTCAGCTAAATTAAAAGTGTGGCCCGTTGCTTCAATGTGTTGAAAAATAAGTGATCTATTGTCTTTGTTTTTTATATTTCTATTGTGTTCGTTAATTCTGTCCTTGACTAATCTGCCTGTTTCTCCTACGTAAACACTATTGCAATGGTTACGTTTAACGGAATAGATGGCCTGTCTGTTGTATATTGGTAGGTTAGGGCTATTGTTTTTGGTGTTAGGGTTTCTAACTATAGAACCAATGTTTGGGGCATTTTTATAAAAATAACTCTGATTCCATGTTTTTTTAAGTTCTCGGGCTATTTTGATGTTATCGGGGGAATAGGGTATGATGCATGTTGATCTGTATGTCTAGTTATTGTTGATTGTCGAAGGGTTATAAAAATGTCTTAATATAAATTTTTGGGTATCCTGCTATGAGAAGGTTTTGCATTATATTTTGAGTTTCTATAGTTTTGAATGTTTGATTGGAACAATGGGTATGGATCCTTTTTGTGAGAGTTTTTATGGTGTTTATTTTATGGTTTAACGGGCAATATGAGGAGTAGAGTATGTAATTGGGCTGGAAAGTGGGTTTATAATATACTGTGGTGTTGAACTTCTGGTTTTGCCTGGTGATGAAAACATCCAAGAAAGGTAACGTGCTATTGGTTTCCTTTTCTAGGGTGAAGTCTATTTCTTTGTGAAAGTTATTTAATTTGGTCAAAATGCTTTCACAAAGTCAATAACTTTCTCAAAGAAATAGACTACACCCTAGAAAAGAAACCAATTGCACGTTACCTTTCTTGGATGTTTTCATCACCAGGCAAAACTACAGAAATTGTGCCCAAGCACGTACATTCTGAAGCAGTATTGTGCTAATCTTGGCTAGAAAGCAACACAATAAATATGTAAGTGTATATTCGAGCGAGGTGTCCAAACAAAGCGATGTCATCATGATTTGTCAGGAATCACTTTATCTTCTGCCGTGCGGTGAATGCGTAAGTCCAATCCTCACAGTCCGGCTGACTATTGCAGCAGTGGGTCTTCTATCACTATTGGTATGGTTAGGCTTGCTCTCCAAAGGAAATTCGGTATTCTCCTGCATCCTTTTTTTTTTTTAACATTTAAGGTGTAATTCCATTGTGATATGTGAATGAATTTGACTTAAATATTACTCTATAAAAATAAAGATCACCACTCTCCCGTCAAAATAGACGCAAAAATGTATGCGCCATCTTTTGATTTTATCTGTAAAAAATCAATATAAAGTCGGCGAAAAAGAATGCTAAATTCTGAAAATAAAATAAATTCCTTTTGGATCTAATGAAATCAAATCTCGCCCTAGACTAACGACGGATATTTAACCCGACATGTGCTCTCCAGGTAGGCGTACTGAATTTTCTAAAATTTTGACAATTTTACACCGATTAGAGTTTTCTAGTTTAGAGATATGGTCAATAGATGGTGGCATAGTTCCTACGTCCATTTTAACGAGAGAGGTGTACTTTTTCATGCGTAAATATTATATCGTCAAAATGTAATTGATTTGGGTTTCTACAAGTGCTTCCCCGTGGAAGTACAAATAGTACTTCTCCTCAACTAAGTTTTAAATACTTTATCACACCAATATATAAATTAATTCAGCAGAGAAGGTTGTTTTTCATGTGAAAAAAGTGATTGCCACATTTCTCTTCACTGCCTTGTACTTCCTCGTCTGACTCCAACTTCTGTCCCGCAAGGTGTTTTTTGAGGGGGGGGGGGGGCAAGTGGTAGTCGCTGGGGGCAATGTCCGGGCTGTAGGGAGGATGTTTGATTATTTCCCAGCTGAAAACATTGAGTAGGATGGTTATTTGATGTGACACATGTGGACATGTGGACGCATTGCCATGATGCAAACACACTCCATTGGTGAGCCTTCCTCTTCTTTTATTTTGGATGGCTCGCCAAAGTTTCTTGAGAGTCTCGCAGTACCTTTCTGAGTTTTTTTTTTGTTGTTGTTCCTTTCGGCATGATATTCACCAGAATTACCCCTCCCTTTCCCAGAAAACGGTTGCCATAGCCTTTCCCGTGACTTCTCCGTCTTGAACTTTTTCGGCTTTGGTGATGTCGAATGACGCCAGTGTTTCGACTGGTTCTTCGTTTCCGGGTTGTAATGATGTGCCTAAGCTTCGTCGCCAGTCAAAATCGAATCCAGAAATTCTTAGCACTCTTTCTCATAGAGGCAGAAAAATGTGTGGCACTTCCACGCACTTATCCTGTGTTCCTCGGTGAGCTTCTTAGGGACCCATTAGGCGGACACCTTTTTGTACCCTAGGACATCCAACACAATATTCTGGACGGAGAATTAGCTATATTCTTCATTAAGACCTCCCATTATCTCATAGAGGGTTATTCTCCGGTTATTGCGCACCATCTCGTCGATTCGAGCCACCGTTGATTCCGTCAAACTCGGCCGCCTTGACCGTTGCTTATCGTGAACGTTTTCCCCGCCCTCAGTAAACTACCACTTCCGCACGGTTTTCACGTCCATACACTTATTACTGTACACTTCCACTAACTGTCGATGAATTTCTATAGGAGGAACTTTTTTTTTTTTTTTTGCATTTAAAAATCGAATGACTGAGCGCAGTTCGCACCTGGCGGACGAACATAGCGGGAACTCCATCCTAAATGGATGCTATGCAGAGACTGAGTGTCCCAAATTCACGCGGATTATTCGAGACTGTGGCGTGGGAACCAAGTAATATAGTGCTCTTGTCAAATTTCGCCTACCAACTCGCGATCGGAAATGGTGTAGTTGGAGACCTTACTTTTAATATAATTCATGTAAGCCAATGAATTGTAAATGAGATAGATTCTGTGATTTTTCACTATCGAAATACATTTTTAAAAATTATGAAAATATTTAAAAGGTATTTTACAATACATATTGAATTTAATATTATATTACAATTTGCAATTATAATTTTCAAAAATTAAATTTCAAAGATATGTAAATTCATCTCTTTCTTGAATAAATTTTAAGCTCTTTGCAAACAACGCTTGCGTAAAAGGATGCTTAATACGAGTGAAATTTACATACTTCTAAACATAACCTAAGCCATACTCTGACAGCGCCTAGAGAGAAAAATTCCAATTATCAATACCTTAATTTGGTTTATGGTGAAATCTATTAACTATTTCAAAGAGCTGTTTCTGTTATAGATATACCTGAAACAGGAAAACATTGAAGAGGGACAAAATATCTAAGAAAATGACATTCTATTTCTTTAGGAATTTCGGCTGATCTTCAATAACCACGTCAAAAATGTGTTCAAGATGTCGGAGAATATCTTCTTAAACATTTAAAATAACTCGTGTTACATATCTTTTGAAATGTGAAGTCTTTAAGAATTTGGCGCAGATCGAAATTACAATTCTAACTTTGGGTTGCAGATGATATTTTTGGATTGAAAAGGAAATTTTAATAAGAAAGCATTTTTTTCTATTTTGTCGATATGAGCAGAAAAAGAACAAACATAAACCTTATTGGATAGAAAAGTGCACAGTATGAACTTCGAAACAGGGTTTGGTAGGTGTCTGTTTTATGTTTGTTTATCCCTAAATTGTCTTTAATTGGACTCCAGATTTGCCCAAGTTATAACATAAAAAATACTCCATATTTCAAAATCAAGACAATAGGTTTCGGGTATACGAAGTAAATATATTGTTTTTCAGGTTGAGAATTTATAAAACCTAATTTGATAACAACGCTACCTCTTGATCATGCAACTGACCATTGTAACGATACGTAACGTTGTCGAATGAAAATGGCGATAAGTTCTAGTTATCTTGTTAGATCATTTCTCCTCAATTATACTACCTTGTCTTTTTCTACAAATTTGATTTTTACATCTTTTTTTTTCAAGTATTCTCGCACAACATTCCGTTGATTTATTACGAATCCCATTTATCACTTAGAATAATTCGTACATATATGGTCGAAATCATTCTGAAAGGAGTCAATATTCAAAACTGTGTTTGTGGTTAAATTTTCATGTAATTGAAATTGACCGATATCTGTATACTTTTCGAAAAACGTAATTTTACCATATTTTTTATAAGATCTAATCCCTATTTTAAAAATATTTTTGACCGAGAGAGAAATTCTCTATTGTGAATATTTTAACCATTTTACTATTTATTTTATTGCCAATCTAACAAATATTATTTTGATAAGTATCCAAAAATATAAATATTCTCCTCATCAAGATAATTTTATCTTTAAAAAATATGTCAAGACATTTAGAAATTATGCTATATTATCTTTAAAGAAATTCTCCTTGGAAACTTAAATTTGAAATACAAATAAAATAAATATAATTCATTTGACCTTAAAAAGAGGGTAATACTTGAAGAGAATTGGGATATCAACTATCACAAGACGGCTATTCGCTGAAATTTGTCATTTAAAGAAACTTTATTGGGAATACTATATCCACCCACTAGATAAACAGGTATAGCAACAAAACAGACAAATGGTGAAATGAAGAAATGGTGAAATTAGCTTGTTGAAAGCTTTCGTACACCCCTTTTATTTCTGTTGCACTAATGGATCCTACTTAATGGAGTTTGTGCTCAACGTTTCTCACAGAGTAGGTCTGTTTCTAAATCTCCTAAAGTCGGCGATGTGGCCGAATAAAATTGTGCAGAAATGTTTTCCTACCGGTTAGTTAATGACCGCGGGACTTAATGGAGAGTTCGAGTCCACTCGGCCACTAGTACTACAGGCTATCTGTTGCCGAGCAGGACCTCTCATCTATCTTACTCACAGAAACAAGGGCCTCAGGGAATTAGGATTTTTTTGTTGTCTCAACTTAGATAATTTCCGAGAAATGGCTTTACCATAATCATTAACCGAGTTTGAATGTCTGTATCCAAAATGATCTAGAACAGTCTACAACAGACTAAATAAGAAAATGTTTCACTTTTTCAATATAACAATTTTTATTATTTAAAACTGACATCATGCTTATGCACAAATATACAGTTAAACGTCGCTAAGTCAAACCGGGATATAGCGAATCTTCTATAGCGAACCTAAAATAATATATATCCCTTGAAATAATTTTTTTTAAATACAAAGGGAGTGGGGGAAGGGGGAAATTTGGGCATGAAAAAGATATTTGAAAATTACAATCAGAATAAGTTTAATATCTTATAATATTAAAGGAGAAAAATAATAGTATCTATCCTCTATTTTAAAATATTTGTATTGAGTATACAATTATTAAGTATATAATTAAAAAATAACTCATTAAGAGATAAATGTGAAAATATATGTAAGTTATCTATTAAAAAATTTGAAAATATAAATAAAAATTGTTTAACAAAAGCTATTAGAATTTTTTTTATTTAAATATAAAATGTGTATTTTAAAAATTCATTTTACAATTTATGTGGAGATCGATTTGTCTATAAGTAAAAAAATTAATAAAAATGCACTAATTGGAATTAAAGCAATTTAGAATGAATTCCTGAAAAAAATTAAATAAAATGTGGAAAATAAAAATGTTTAATGTATTTAAGCGATAAATGTAAAAATAATTAAACAAGTGGTGCGTATAATTTACAAGTTTTTACTAATATGTGAAAATATAAAAAAATTAAGAAAATTGAAGTAATTACAACAATATTTGATAATTCATTGAGGTAAATAATATATATAAAACAATGTCATGTAATTTAAAAAAAAAACGGCACCTCTCCTTTTAAAATAGTACCAAAAAATTAAAATAATTAGGCAAAAATTTTGAAGAAGATCTAAATGATGTGTAAATCTCTGGTAAATCCATTTTCCTATTTATGCTTTCTTTTGCAGAGGCCCAACTTTCTAAAAACAATCGGAAATGTTTTTTCTTAATGTTCTGGTATAAAATGCATTTTCAAAGTCCGGAGTGTGTTTGTTTTTAGTGCATGATCTACAAGGAGAGACAATGAGTTATAAAATTAGTAATCCTAATTTTTGTTGATTAATACGATCTTTGATTGGTTTGCTGGTTTCACCTGTATAATTGGCTCGATAATTGTTACAAGAATAATTTGTGAATTACGTTGATTTTGTTTTCAGTTTTGTTAATTTGCTCAGTGTCTGTATGGAGTAAGGCCTTTTTATATATTTAAAGATGATTGATAAGTAGTTACGATGTTGTTTCTCTTTTAATCAATCAATATATGCATTTTTATTATATAAATATTTAAATATGGATTGCTCTATATTCAGGACGATTTTAACCATGTTTGTGACTAAATTTACCTATGGCTATAGTGAACAAAATTTTCAGTCCAATTGGGTTTGCTATAGCGAGGTTTTACTAGAGTTTAGTCTTCTATATTAAAAAAAAACATAATTTCAAAGTTTTTATTTATTGTTGCCTATATTTATCAGACCATAAATTAAATATATATATGAGTAAAAGGTGTCTATATCAAATGAGTGCTCGTACATCTATTTACATTGTACTTCTCTGACTCTGTGACTAAAGAAATAGTCACTGTTCATTTCATTCCACCTATTTTACGCCAAATTCTAACTATGTAGTCAGATTGCTTGAGAATATGCTTTATATTTCACTTGCAGTAATTCACACACGAGTTTTTTTTACTGTATTTTGAAACTAATCAACACAAAAAATATTTATAAAATAGAAGATAATTTACTATAGTAAAAAATATTCAGAGGAAAACAAACTTCAAGTAAATTGGAAAATATGCCTCTATCTGTTAGGTTCAACTTTCATAGTTAAAGAACTGTATGGAAAGAGATAATATATACTTAACATAATGAAACACAGGCAAGAAAAACTGACTTCTTTGATAACAGTGAATTATAGCAGGCACATTCGACAACGGATTGTGGCCAGCAATTATTAATAGACACGATTTCAATAACATTTCCATCAAATTAAGAAGAATTTAACTTTATTTAAGCAATTAAAGAAAGGCAAATTGCTAATATGAAGATTTTAATGTTTAAAAAAAACTGACAAAAGGATTCCTTCAAGGCGGTCCTTTATCCCCAATATTATTATATATACAGTTACGAGCGTCATTCCTCATCTCCTAATCAACTCTGCCACCGTTTGCTTTTTTTTTTTGGAATGGCGCCCTCCTATTGGTCGGCTACGATCACGCCACCTTTGCCCCCCCCCCCCCCCCCCCACCCCCCATCATGCCTCCCCCACTCGCTTTTTCGTTTTTATAACTATTGTGTTGGAGCGGGTCGCGCCTTAAATAAATGCATATATTAGTTAATAACTAAATGGAATCCTCTCTTCCTTTTTTCCAGTATGAGACGCCTACGGAAGCCAACAGTACATAGACAGATAAAGCACATAGGCTATAGTTATTAACTAATATATGCATTTATTTAAGGCGCCAATTTATAATTGTAACAAATAGTATTTGAATAAAAACATTCAATCTGGTAAAACACGGGCGTTGCTCGGGTCATTCGGCTAGTGGAATATATTGTTAAACGACTTGCTGAAGAGTTTAGAAAATCCAAAGGCAGAAATAATTTGCTTTGCAGACGATGTTTCTATAATTTTCTCGAACAAGTCTGTCGAGGATCTCAAAAGATTAAGCGAATATATTCTATGCTATGTTATTCAATGGTGTAATAGGAATAAATTATCTATAAGCCCAGAGAAAACGAATTTACTTTACTTACATAATAAATCTAAAGTTCCAATTGAAATACCGAATATTATTTTAAACCGAGCAGATCAAGTTAAAATATTAGGCCTAATTCTCAAATCATAGAATTAAAAAGAAGATCTATTTTACACAACATATCAACGACATTTTGTGCATACTAAAATTTAAAAAAGAATAATTCTGGATAAAACAATCAACAGGCCAGTTCTTACGTATGGTTCAGAAATTTGGTACACATTTATTAATAGTCAATGCAAATAAAAACAAAATTCTATTCAATATCAAATTTTTCTTTGGGCGATTAGAGCCTACAAAACTACTTTGTGCCTATATTTTAGCGAATATCCCCCTTCTCACAAATTATGTTGAATCTAAAATAATTAAATATGATTTGGCTCAACTTTCAACTTTCTATAAAGGATCAAAATGCCTTTACACCACATGTTTCAAGTATAATTAGTTTAAGTGTAAAATTGGATGATTTATTTGTAAAAACAAATCAAACACTCCATAGCTTTTTCAGGTTAAGAAATTCATCTTTTTTTCGTTCTAACTTTTATAATACCCAGTTTTCACCGAACCACGGAAGCTTTAAGGGATTTTTAGCAACAATTGGAGCGGTTGAGGACTATAGCTCTCACTGTGACAAGGAAACTCAGGACTCGAGACACCTACTGCTGGAATGCCCACTCTTCCTTAGCGCTAGACAAGAAGACGGTAAATAATATTGTAAATCTTTATGAATTTCTAAATACAATAAATATATATATTAAATAAGGGTTATTTTAGATCTAATACGTTTTATTTTAACAATTATGCAATGGACCAATCGTCCATTTTTTTACGAAGTTTTTGTTATAAATCACACAGCAGGTCGCGTGCTTCAGGTGAACCACGGACGCCTTACAAGATATATTATACATATAATGTAAGTATAAGAGTTCAAGGCATGCGAGGATGCGTTTCTTAAAGATTTTAATATGGGCGAGCTTTCGGGTTATCAACCCTTCTACAGGACAACATATCTGAGTAAAAGTGCATCTTATATACATATCCATATTGAGAAATTAGCATATATACAAGAAAACTATAACCATATTAACATAATTGGTGAAAAAGTAAAAAATAAGAGAAATCTGCGAGTTCTGAGTATGCAAAGAAGTAAAATCAAAAATAGTTGTACAAAAGGATACGGTTGAATTTAAGACTGCAATAGTAAAACGATCCAAAATAAAATAAACTAAAACGCTCTAGCAATGGTCACCTAAGGTACACTATGGCAATATTGCATTGTATATATCGGGGATGTCTATATGTCTGTTAATACTGTTATGTCTTAAAGAGAGCAACGCCTCGACGACCAACCTTCTGTATTTGTTCGTGATTCCTGAGTAATATGCCTGTGGTTGAGAAGTATCGAAAGAGTGTCCTGTCTGTCTAATGTGTTGTACTATAAGGGATCTAGGTTCACTATTTCTGATGTTTCTATGGTGTTCATCTATCCTATCTTTAATTCTACGGCCTGTTTCTCCTATATACAAACTATTGCAATCTGAGCATTTTAAGGAATATACGGAGTTTGTAAAGTATGGCAGGGTAATGGGAAAACTATTTCTGGTGATGGGGTTTCTAACTATTGTTTCTAATTTAGGATTGTTGGTATAGAAGGTACGTATTCCGTGTTTGTTTTTTAAGTATCTGGCTATGTTGACACTATGGGCAGAGTAAGGGATGATGCAAGTCGATCTATAAGTCTGACTGCTTAGCTGCTGTTGTGGATTGTAAAAGTGTCGGAGAATGAAGTTTCTGGGGTATCCTGAGTTCATTAGGTGATTAATCACGATCTGGGTTTCTGTATGTTTAAATTCAGATGTTGAACAGTGAGTAAAAATACGTTTTGAGAGGGTTTTGACCGTATTAATTTTATGACTAAGGGGGCAGTATGAGGTATAGTGTATATAGGAGGGATGGAAGGAGGGCTTATAGTATACGTTGGTAATATACCTATGATTTTGTCTTGTGATCATGATATCCAAGAATGCCAAGGAACCATTGTTTTCTTTTTCGAATGTAAATTGGATGTCCGGAAATAGTGAATTTAATTTAGTATAAATACTGTCCAAGGATTCTATATTGATTATACAGAAAATGTCGTCTATGTATCTGAACCAGGTATGAATATCTGCTGGGAAGTGACTTGTAATTAAACTGTCAATTTTTCGCATAACTATTTCGGAGAGTGGTGAGGACAAAGGGCTACCCATGGGAGTACTCTTTGTTTGCCTATAGTAACATTTATCAAAATTGAAAATACTATTGCTAAGACAGATCGAAATTAAGGTGGAAAACTTAGATATCAAATCTGCTGTATACCCATGCGTCCGGAGGAATTCCCTGGTGCATTCTAAGATGAGGGAGTGGGGGAGACTGGGGTATAGGTTGATGACATCAAAAGAGATCATAAGACTGTTGGGGACTACCTGCAATTGCTGTATATGGTCTAAAAATTTTGGTGTGGAAGAGATGGACGTCGGGGCGGCGCCCTCTTTAAGTTTGGGTATGATAATCTTAGCTAAGTACTGAGCTAGCGGGGCTGTGGGGGAGAGGTGAAAAGCTACTATTGGTCTGAGGGGGATATTTAACTTATGTACCTTAGGGAGGCCGTAGATGTAGGCCTGACCATGCAGATTCGAAAGGAAACCTTGGAGTTCATCAGTTGTTATGATCCTGTTCCTACATAGTGTCCTAAGTTCTTTTTTGTACTTGGAATACTACTACTATTTATACTAAATTAAATTCACTATTTCCGGACATCCAATTTACATTCGAAAAAGAAAACAATGGTTCCTTGGCATTCTTGGATATCATGATCACAAGACAAAATCATAGGTATATTACCAACGTATACTATAAGCCCTCCTTCCATCCCTCCTATATACACTATACCTCCTACTGCCCCCTTAGTCATAAAATTAATACGGTCAAAACCCTCTCAAAACGTATTTTTACTCACTGTTCAACATCTGAATTTAAACATACAGAAACCCAGATCGTGATTAATCACCTAATGAACTCAGGATACCCCAGAAACTTCATTCTCCGACACTTTTACAATCCACAACAGCAGCTAAGCAGTCAGACTTATAGATCGACTTGCATCATCCCTTACTCTGCCCATAGTGTCAACATAGCCAGATACTTAAAAAACAAACACGGAATACGTACCTTCTATACCAACAATCCTAAATTAGAAACAATAGTTAGAAACCCCATCATCAGAAATAGTTTTCCCATTACCCTGCCATACTTTACAAACTCCGTATATTCCTTAAAATGCTCAGATTGCAATAGTTTGTATATAGGAGAAACAGGCCGTAGAATTAAAGATAGGATAGATGAACACCATAGAAACATCAGAAATAGTGAACCTAGATCCCTTATAGTACAACACATTAGACAGACAGGACACTCTTTCGATACTTCTCAACCACAGGTATATTACTCAGGAATCACGAACAAATACAGAAGGTTGGTCGTCGAGGCGTTGCTCTCTTTAAGACATAACAGTATTAACAGACATATAGACATCCCCGATATATACAATGCAATATTGCCATAGTGTACCTTAGGTGACCATTGCTAGAGCGTTTTAGTTTATTTTATTTTGGATCGTTTTACTATTGCAGTCTTAAATTCAACTGTATCCTTTTGTACAACTATTTTTGATTTTACTTCTTTGCATACTCAGAACACGCAGATTTCTCTTATTTTTTACTTTTTCACCAATTATGTTGATATGGTTATAGTTTTCTTGTATATATGCTAATTTCTCAATATGGATATGTATATAAGATGCACTTTTACTCAGATATGTTGTCCTGTAGAAGGGTTGATAACCCGAAAGCTCGCCCATATTAAAATCTTTAAGAAACGCATCCTCGCATGCCTTGAACTCTTATACTTACATTATTCAGAGGATTTCATCTCTTTATACATATAATGTTGCAAATTATTTATTATATTTTATGCACATATTATAAATTTTTGATATTTATATTAATCATATTTTGCTCATGGAAACTTTCCTCATTGCTTAATTTGTATCTTAGGCTGGGTAAATTAGGGAAGACAAACTGAAGATCGCCGAAAAGACCTCTTGGTTTCTGTGATTTACATTTTCCAATACTGGCTCCAGGATTCCACTGTCGTGTCTAAGCAAAGGGTTCCCTAGAGGAAGACGATTTCCCTATTGATGATACGATGCCGAAGACGCTCTTCACGCCGCAGGAGAATAGATGCGAAGCTACTAAGGAGAAAATTCCAAGACTAAGGGAACCTTGGCAGAAGCATATTAGATCCATGTCAGTATCTACAATATTTGCAAACTGTGGGTCACAGCTCACATAGTGAAGGAGATATATAGCAAAGTATTTATTAAATTTTATGTACAGATTATCAATTTTTGATATTTATATTATGCTACTCTGGAAACTTACCTCATTACTTAATTTGTATCTTATAAATGTTGATTTGTGTTTTTTCCTAAATAAATTGTTTTGTCATCATGAGGTTTGTCTTTCTTGATTTTCTACGTTACAATTCTATATACAGTTACGAGCGTCATTCTTCATCTCTTAATCAGTTTTCACCTCTGTTACCGTTTGCTTTTTTTTTTTTGGAATGGCGCCCTCCTATTGGTTGGCTACGGTCACGCCACCTTTGCCCTCCCCCCATCATGCCACCCCCACTCGCTCTTTCGTTTTTGTAACTATTGTTTTGGATCGGGTCGCTCTTTAAATAAATGCATATATTAGTTAATAACTAAATAGAATCCTCTCTTTCCTTTCCCAGTATGAGACGCCAACAGTACATAGACAAATAAAGCACATAGGCTATAGATATTAACTAATATATGCATTTATATAAGGCGCCAATTTATAATTGTAACAAATAGTATTTGAATAAAAACATTCAATCGGGTAAAACACGGGCGTTTCCCGGGCCATTCGGCTAGTATATATATATATAGATAAACAAAATTGGCATTTCCTGACCGCTCACATGAGCATTTTAGATGGCAGAGCGCCATCTAATGGAACAAAAATCAACTAAACGTTGATTTATCTTGTTCCAAATATATTTGGCCAATCCAATCCAGAAGGTCAACCACGTACGCGTTTCGGGTTGTTGACTCTCTTAAGAGTGGTGCAAACTGTACTTCTACGACCAAACGTTTGGTCCTAGAGGCTTCCTGAGATAACAAGAAATGGGTATTTAAGGCTAAATTTGCGTTAAGACGCAATTTAACGCATATTTGGTCTTGAATACCCATTTCTTGTTATCTCAGGAAGCCTCTAGGACCAAACCTTTGGTCGTAGAGGTAGAGTTTGCACCACGCTTAAGAGAACCAACAGCTCGAAACGTGTACGTGGTTGACTATCTTGATTTATCAAGAAATTGGGTTGCCAAATATTTTTGGAACAAGCTAAATCAACGTTTAGTTGATTTTTGTTCCACTAGATGGCGCTCTGCCATCTAAAATGCTCATGTGAAGGTCAGAAATGCTAATTTTGTTTTTAATATCAACACCTGAACATATTTCTATTTTTTCTTGATTTTTAACATGTTATAGCCCTAACATGTTACACAAATTTTTATATCCGAGGCCAAAGACTAAAGGAACTGAGCATGGCAGAAGAATTGAAAACGAATAGTAAAATATTTACCCCGTTACCTAGAGACCCATGGATTGTTAGAAATAGTAAATTAACGGAAGTGTAACTGATTTAAAATGTACAATCATTCCTTAGTTAAGTGGACTATATAATGAAATCCGAGTACTGTTTCCCATGAAATCCAACACCTCTCACCACAGTGTGGTGCTGAGAGTGTCCCTACGAGTATATCAAACCTTAATGTTATTTATACCGACTGTGAGAGATGTCATGTGCACGACAGAGTATTAGTTAGGCAGTTCCAGAAATATTCTGAATATAACCCAAGACATGAAATCAGTGAATTCTCCCATGAGAGGATCTGTCTAATATGCGGCGCGGCGGGAAATCACGACTGTTCGCGTAAACAAAAATGTTTTAACTGCGCTAAGCACCCCTTGTATAATTATCTAAGGTCTCCTTTTCACAAGACGAACTCCAGCGAATGTCCCCTGTAAAAAAACATATGGAAGTAATACAAAGAACTCAATACCATTCAGATGAATGATAACAATATCAGATTATACAATTTAATGCAAGGAAAAGTATGATGGCAACTAGTGAACTGAGTATGTCAACTGCTGACGATCCATCTGATGTCATATTTCTACAATAACCATACTTGTGCAAATTTGTCAAAAATTCACGATTATTATATTCTAGCACAGATAGGAAATTTTATACTGCTACTATTATTTTGAACCGCAACAAAATATATGACAGAATTAGTAGGTTTACAAATTCCTTCTGTACAACGATTATTCTCTATTTCAATGGGAAAATAATAGTTATTGCCAATATTTATTATACACCCAAACTCTATGGCTGCATTTCATCTTCAATTCATCTCAGAACTACTTGAGGCCTTTGGTCAATTTCCAATTATCCTTTGTGGAGATTTCAGTTCAATACATCCACTCTGGTTCGATTTTCAATAATAACAGATATATTCAAAGTCTATTATTGAGGAGTAGAATCTATATGTCCATAATCTTAAAATCCCAACTTGCAGAAATGCTAGCATAATCGACCTGACAATTTCTAATAAGCACTCAATTATTCTAATACATAACTGGAGAACCTCAGCACTTTCTGTTACCTCAGACCATTTGGCAAAACCTTTTTATATTTTCAATATGTTGAACTTGGTTAATAATATTAGGCAGACATCATATGGAATTTCAGAGAAAAATCGGCGAATTGGACTAACTTTGCTGAGGATATTTCGCCTTCGGATTTATTGGATTTGAATTCAGCTTCTAAACACGTCAATTGTGAAGATTTTAATAATGCGTTAAAAAATTGACAAATTTGGTTATTGAAGCTGCATACTCTTCTCTCGGCCTCAAGCACGAAACCTCTATGTAAAAACGACAACTTTCGAAAATTGGTGAAATAAAGAGGAACAATTGAAGGAACATTTTCATTATCTCAGAAATTTGTATTATAGAAGGGATAACCTGAATCCGATTATTTCCAGAGTGGCAAGAAATAAATACTTAAAACCCATTAATAGAGCAAAAAAGACATCGTGGAGAATACTTATTGAAGAAAATGAGTCTACGAACTCTTTTGGTAGTGCATACAGGGTTTTTAAACAGTTAATATCAGCCGCGTGATATTCAAGTGTGTATACCATTACTGAATAAAACCGCAGAGTTCATGAGAGAGCAAAAGATGAAGGATATGCTAAATTCATTTTTTTCTGATGATAATATGCGGTTAGACAACGAAAAACAAACTTTAATTAGAAATCATATCCCATTTTTTATCAACAAGGAAATCATTTTTATGACCGAAAATGAAATACAGGATTTGTGCTCGATTCTTAATATCAGAAAGGCTCCTGGTCCAGATAATGTATGATAATAATTTGATTAAGCACCCATTATTATCAATCCTAACCAGTTTAGCCAAACTCTTTAATAGATGTTTAGCGCCAAGTTACTATCCTGGAATATGGAAACATTCAGTATTAAAAATTATTGCGAAACGGCTAAAAGCTGACTATAAAGCAATTAATAGCTACCGCCCAATTTCACTAACAAAAAAGAAAAAAAACTCTAAAAAATATTGGAAACGTTTATTAAATATAAATTATTAAATTATTATAATCATGATAACTTACTGAGCCTTAGAGAGAGACAACATGGATTTTTAAGAAAATAAAATCTACAATAACGGCAATGGACAAAATACCCGAGACCATACTGAAACACAAACAAAACCAATTGGTTACATTGATTACTATTGATATAGGTGGTGCGTTTGATAATGCGTGGTGGCCTGCTATAATAAAAAATATTGGACGAAGACCACACGTCCCGGCAGTTCCTTAAAAATCATCCCTTCATTTTTAAACATCCCTTCATTACTAAATTTTCAAAATATTCATCAAATGGATGTCTTCAAGGCGGTCAATTATTACCTTTATTGTGGAATATAATGTTGAATTATTTGTTGATCAACTTCGTGTCCCCTAATTCTGAAATAATCTGTTTTGCGGATGATGTTTCCATTATTTGATGGCACAAGACCATAGAAGGGTTAAAAATGTAACAATATACTCTAAATTGTGTAATCCAATGGTGTACAAGAAACAAACTGAAGAAGCTAAGCCCGGAAAAAAACAACTTACTACATTTACATGGTAAACCAAAGGTCCCAATATGAACTTCAAATTTCATAATAAAACCGGTAGAAGAAGTAAATTTTTAGGTGCAAAATTTTCTAGTCACAGAATCAAGGCAAAAATTAATTTTACACCCCACATTAATGATATGTTATGTAAAACCAATAGTATAAAAAAATTGTTATTTTCACTTTGTGGGAAAATGTGGGGATTGAATGCTAAAATATATTTATTTTATAACTCTTTTCAGACCAATACTAACCTATGGGTCTGATATATGGTATAAATTTATTAATAAAAGAAGCAAGCAAAGATTAAACTCTCAGCAATATCAGATTCTTCTTTGGGTGGTGAGAGCTTATAAAACGACCTCATCATCAAATTGCATTCATAGTTTGGCAAAAATACCTATTCTCACAGATCACATAGAATCGTTGATAGTCAAATACGATTTGGCTAATCTATCAAATAAAGACATTAATTTATTTAGATCGCATGCTCCGACTATAATTCACTATTTCATTGAATCAAGAATGGCTGAAACAATAGCTAACACTAATGAAACTTTTCGGATATTTTTCCTTAATATTTTAGTCCTAATTTTTGCAACACACAATTCATCACAAATCATGGTAATTTTGGATAATTTCGGGCGAAATTCGGGGCAACGGATGATCCTAGCTACTTCTGTGGAAAAGAAAACCAATACTCAATGCATTTTTTGATAGAATGTCCAATCTTTCACAGATACAGATGTCAATCTTTCACAGATACAGAAGTCAATCTTTCACAGATACAGAAGTAAACATTTTTATCCCATTGAAGAAATGTGCGAATTTGTATATAACAAAGACACATTTAACTTGAGAAAACAAATCTTTTAGTTTAAATTTTGGTTTTAGTCTTGTTTATTGTATTGTATATAAGCTGCTAAAATGTGTTCAGGCCCAAGTATTCTAAGCTGAGATATCGTGTCCGATATGTAAATAAATAAATATATATATATTGATAAAAGATAGAACAATCTCTATATTGAACTTTGAACAAAAAGAGAGTAAGGCAAAATAGCTAAGTTGGAAAAGTGTTAGACTGGAGATATAAAGGTATCTGGGGTTTAAACCTGCATCTTTTTTAATTAAAATATTCTTAAGTTATATCGTCCCGAACAGACTGCATTTCCGCGTGACTGATCACCAAGGCAATCATATATAAGTTTATAATTTAATATCCAAAACAAATGTAAACAGTACTAAATCTGTAATGATTCTGATATCTGCAATCATTTCGAACTAAACGCTTTCAATTCTAAACGACTTGGCTAATTCTAACTCGCATATTTGGTCATTTTCATAGTACAATATAGGCGAATTTAGTTTCTGCTGAGATTCAATCATCATATTTATATTCGAATAATTGTATTGTTTAAAATATGGCACAGAAAGGTTAAGTCTATTTACAGTAGGTATTTTTCGTGTCCTGAGCATTTCAACGCTCTCTCTCTCTCTTTCGCTCACACTTCATAAAAGTACATCACATTACAATGCAGATATCATAACAAGGTATTCAGAGAGAACCACATAGTCATATTAAAACTCTTAGCATCTTAATGGAAAACCATTTAGAAATATAAATTGCTATCAACTAAAAGAAACCCCGATATGTCATTAATATTTATTTAATTTCGAAATGTCACAATGGTGTTAAAAGTAAAATATTAACATTATTAACTTAGTGCCGTCTATCGATATATTTAAAACTATTTCTACAGACCTTGTTATAGAAGAATTATAAATGGATGCGTTAGTAAATTATTACCTATTACCTCTGGGGGGTTAAAGGTGCTGTGGGAGCGATAGTATAGATTGAGATATTGTAGGATTGACAGAAACGTTATTTAACAGAACGCTGATTCCATATAATAGATATACACACAGATAATGTCAAAATATCATTTAAAAAGTAAATTTATTTAAATTATCAAAAATTTCTAAAGTCACGTTAGCTATAAAATCTTCTAATTTAACTTGGATTATTCAAAATCCTTTCAAAGCAGACTTTCTTCGTCTTTAGTCCTGCAGGATCTCTGATAAGGCGGGTATTTCAAGATGGAAATTTCCGACGTTCTCAAATAAGAAAACAATAGTGAATTAATCCATCGAATTAGTGTAGCACTAGAATATCAGCCTGCAGGAGTCAAGTCATCGGAAAATCTCTCCGAGTAACGAAGTTAATTGAAGAGGCCCTTCTCCTCCGAGTTGGAGAATCAATGGCTCTTCAGTCCTCCTCCCTACCTCCGAATGGATTATCTGCTACGATGTGTGTGGTCATGCTTCATTACTCCATTTCAAATAAAATGCAGGTCAATTGGAAGACGCGGAGTCGTCTGCATTGAGCGGATGTTGTTCTTTTTCAAGAGTTTGTATAAAACAACGTTCTCTCTCTCTCTCTCATTGTTAAGAATTCCTCTTTCTATATAAACCCAGTGATTTCTGTAGGAGAGGATGTAGTAGAGGAAATACTGGAGCCTCGTATCTGTGTATTCATAGATATAGGTATAGACATTGTGATGGAAATGCCTAAGCAAGGACAATACATTTCCGAAATATTTCTCTATTAAAATAATAAAACAGATATGTTGTTAATCATTATATAATTTATATCTAACAACTAGTCAATAAATAAAATTTGAAACAAATAAATTTACTGGGGCAATGCGTTTCTTTTCATCAAATATTATCTCTAAAGACCTTACTGCAATGATTTAAGTTTTTGAATGAGAAAGCTTGTTTCATCGGTAGTGAACTCTCTCAGCGGTTTCGCCAAATTCATCTCTAGACCGCTCTACTATTGTATTGGATTGGTTTGGAATATACCCTGATACATTCATTTTTGGCAAAAGCGCCTGGCTCTTTAATGCTAAGCCCTCCCAGCGTTTGTAGGATTCACTCATATAATGAGCAGGTCTCTCCCAATATTTCATTACCTATACAAAGTAGGAAGTTATATTTTATTTAAAAAGTAGCGTCCAATAATTTATTTATCGTGATGGAGTCGCCCGATATCCTGTTGCCAAATAATCTATTTTCATATAGCACTAATATTATTTTATATGCACTTAAAAAGAATGATTCAAATTCTTTAAGAAGATTGGATGTTGAGATGTAAATCTGTAACTTTAGGGTCGAGACCAAAAAGATCAATATATCTAATATTTTCATTTTAGCTCCTTCCAATGCCGAAAATTTCAACACAATATTAGAGCATTATGGTCATTAAACTGTCGAACCGCTGGGAGACTTCATTAATGATGAACCAGCACCACCCAATATATTTTACAATAACAGGAAAGACAACAAGAATTTTTAAAAAGTTCTTTAAAATAATACTGGTTTCTAACTTGGAAATTTTTCAAATATATTTTTGCAACACATTTATTATTTTTGAAAACGCGTTTATTGAATTTTAGTTAAATTATAAAATTTGTTGTCATATATAAATTATAATAATAAAAATTTCGTTTTACAACGACATTCAAAAATTGTTTTACTGAATCCTCACATACACAAAATTAATTTCTATCAAATATTAAATATATTATATTTGGAATATACATTTAGCATTTTTACAATCTAAAAATGTAATTCCATGACGTGCCTCGAAAGGCGCTGCTTGCGAGTGATATTGGGAAATTTAAAATAAAATTGCAACGAATATTTATTTGATATCAATATAAGCCTAGAAATCCTACCGGTAGTAAACTAAACAACTTTACAAAGTCTCATGACGATTAGATGAGTGGTTTGGTGAACTTAAAGGACAAACAAACATAGATTCTCTATTCATGATAAAATTGTGAAAAAGTTTTAAAATTATAAATATTCTCTCACAATGATTTTCTTTTAAAAAGAAACTCATTGTGAGAGAATATTTATAATTTTAAAACATAGATTCATTTTTATATACAAGGTATGATCAAAATGTTTTTGCACTGGTTTAATAAAAATAAATATTTTATTTTAAAAAAGATATATGTGAGGCAAAAAATAATACTTAGCCAATTAAATATAGGAAAGTATTTAACACCAGGTGTACATAAATGTTTGCGTGTTTGCCTCGCAGTCTTTTAAATAATCTTATTTTTAGAAGACATAGTGATAATAACGCGACTAAATTAAAATGAACGTTAAAATGAACTAACGTGTTTATTTGAAATTATGTTTCTGAATCGGTAAATTAGCCAGTGAAAGCTTTAATTTGTTGCAAAAATGATTCAGAGACGATACTCTTTTAAAATTAAAAACATTTGAGAGAGAAAGAGAGTGGTTCTCAAAGGGTTTAAAAATGGCCGAACTTCTATGAAAAACGACATAAGGTGTGGACGACCAAAAACGGTGAGAATTCCTAAACATTTAGAAATATTTGAAGCCCTGGTGTTTCAAAATCGGAGAATATTAATTAAAGAAGTGTCCGAATTAACCGGAGTGTCATTTAGAATATGCTATCCCATTATCCAAGATGATCTGGGCCTTAAAAGACAATATTTAAAGTTTTCCTTCGGATATTAACTCTGAAGAAAAAAGAGATAAATAAAGAGATCAGTAAAAACTTGCTTAAATTGGTCATATGAGGGAACATAATGTGAAAACAGGGAACGATACATTAATCTACGTCTAGGATCTCGAAACAAAACGCCAATTAAGTCAATGGTTGGCAGATGCCGAACTGAGACCCATAAGCCGGGATCGAAAAGTAAAAATGAAGGTTCTGCTGGTCACTTTCTTCGACAGCAAAGGACTTGTTATCATGATTTCATACCACTTGGGATGATAAATAACCAATCCTTTCCATTTTGAAAATGGTACGGGAGGCTGTGCGAAAGAAAGCCCAGAAAAAATGGCAGAATTAAAACTGGTGGCTTTATCGTGATAACGCATGGCCTAATATTGCTCATTCGGTGCCAGCTTATTTGACAAAAATAAAACTCCTGTGCTTTCACACAACTATTTTCAAAGTTGGAAGAAATTATTGCGAATTCATATTCGATAGGGTCTCATTTTGAAAAAAAAAGAATATATTTTTCTAATTTGAATAAATAAAGTTATAGCTTCATTGCGGGAATTATTTTAACATATCTTGTACAAAGAAAATAAAAAAGGAATTATAAGTTGAATTTAGCTCTATTCTCGGTTCGTTTTAATGAGGTTTGGCTGTATGTTTGAAAACAAATAAATCCATCGATTTATTAGAAAGGTTTCATTTTATATTAAATTGGCTTTATTTTTCCAATATTTCGTGTGGATATTCATCAATTTCTTCACAGGACAAAATTTGCATCGATAATTCAGTTGGGCGCTCACATATTTTTGTACATGTTCGTGCAGATGCTATTGAATTTACTAAATAAGTGCAATTTACATAATATATGCAATATATGTACACTTAACAATCTTTATTTTTATTCGTATACAATAACTAATATGAGAATTTAAAAACGTGGTGCGATTCATCTTGATATAAAAAAACGTGATTATGTATTTATATAAAGGCAATATCGATTACCAACACAAATGAAAAAAATGTTATTTTCTAAAAATTTACATATGCGTATCAATATAATAAAAAATAAAATAAATAACATTTAATGAGTGAAAATAATATAAAAACCACTCATGTTTGGGAAATCTGTCAATAGGTTTGTTGCCTAATCAGCAGTGAATTTTCAAGCTCATTCATTTTGTTGTTTATATATTCAGCTTATATTAATACAAGATCTATCGGTTTTCAGTCAGTCAGCCAATCAGCATGTTAGTCACCAGATCAATAATCGGTTTTAAGACGGTCGGTTATTTTGCTTGTAAAGCCCCAGTTTGATATCGTTCGGTATTCATTCAATCAGTCGTTCATATTTTTAGTTACCAGATCAATAAATCGGCTTCTAGTCGGTCATCCATTTTGCTTGTAAGTCAACAGATCAAATATATTCGGTATCCAGTTGGTCAGACATTCTGTTTGTCACTCACCAGATCAATCAACCAATCGGTTTTAGTCAGTCAATAAGATAACAGAAGAACCCTTTGAGTTTTAGAGTTTTTTTAGAGTTTAGAGTTTTCTGACTAATCCGTTGGTCAGTAACCCTAACAATCAATATTGTGGGTCAATCAATTGTTCATTCAGTCAATTTCTTATGTAATTGGTGTTCCAGTTTGCCAGTCAGTCATTCGATCAATCATTCTGTCTTCAGTTATACAGGCGGTTTGTCAAATAATCCATCAGCCAGTGTGTCCTCCATTCATTTTCTGAATTAATCAATTACAAACCTGTTTAATGGTTGATTATTCAGTAACTCATTGAGTGAGTTTCTTCGGTCACTCAGCAATCAGGCCAGTAATTTGAGTTGTTAGATAGCAAAGATTCCGTCAATCGTTCTTTCATTCACTCAATCGGAGCGTCAATTGTGATGATATTCAAGGGTGTATTGTCAAACGAGTTTAGATTGATTTCTTCTTGAGAAATAGAATTGATGTGGTACCGACCTGTCCTCAATATGTTCGAGCATAATTTTATCCTTTTAAACTCTTCATGTATAAAGACAGTTGAAATATTATGTGAAAATAACTATGAAAAAAGATTCATTTTGTGCGCGTTGTTGTTGTTGTCGTGTCCAAAGAAGAGTCTCAGATGTCTTCATGCATCTCCATCACAGCAGCAGCAATATCCACTATCTTGGGTGTGTAAAGCTGCTCTTCTGGGTCTAGGTCAATTTTCTGCAAGGCTGCGGCCATTGCTGGGCATGAGAATATGTGAGTAGATGTTAGTTCCACACCAGGACAGTTGTTGCATGCTCTATAGGTTCTTGTGCCATTTGGATATATT
Source organism: Cordylochernes scorpioides (assembly GCA_030710605.1). NCBI lineage: Eukaryota > Metazoa > Arthropoda > Arachnida > Pseudoscorpiones > Chernetidae > Cordylochernes > Cordylochernes scorpioides. The sequence goes on along the minus strand of CP092870.1, from coordinate 42,155,024 downwards.
GCCATTCCTTTAAAGTGTTTTGTTCTAAGACTTGTTGTAGTTTTTCTCAGATTTCTCTCAGAGTTTATTTCACATATTTTATATTCTCTTATTTTTTGTTTGATTTTCTTGTATTTTGCCAAAGCATCAGCGTCAAATACTGACATTTGTTCTTTCCTTTGGCTCAGCTTTCTGGCTTCCTTTAACAATTCATCTGCCATTTCATTACCCTCGATCCCAACATGGGCAAAAATCCATTGTAGAATGCAGTTCTTCTCCAATGTTTCCAGTTGGGTAAGTAATGAGTGTATTTTCTGCGTGATTCTAGTATTGCTCTTCTGAATTGCTTCTAGAGCGGATCTGGAATCGCTGTATATTATAATCCTTCTGCTTGATGCAGGGATGGTTGGTTCAGGCATACATCAAGAGCTTCCAGATAGCTGTCAGTTCACAAGTGAAGTTTGACGAAATCTTTCCTGATCCTTCTTTGATTTTGATGTAGGTTCCATCTTGGAGTATTATGTTATAATATTCCGGCCTCTCCATTACTCAGGGTAAGGTCTGATGATCCATCTTTGTATGCTAATAAATAATTTCTCTGATCATATAAATCAATTGTGTCAAGTCCTTTCTTTTAAGTACGTTTTTGTTCTCTTTTTTTATTGCAGAGTTCATTCAGGTTGAGATTGATGATTATATTTGTTGGTAATGGGGAAGAAAATATTGGTTCTTCTTGAATTTGAAAGTCATTGTGTTTCATGTTTATTCCCTTTTTAATATTGGTGTCGTACTGAAGTGTTGTAGATCTTTTAAGTCTTTCTTTTTGTGTCCAGTTTAAATAGGTTCTATGGGATATGTGTTCGTTTTTTTTGTTTACTTTTTAAGCTATTGGTGAATTTTATTGTTTTTAATTGTCTTCTGCTTTCGAGTAGGTCTAGCCCACATTCTCTCTGAATTTTCTCATTGTTGGTGGATGAAACAGCACCAGTGATTATTTTGGCCGCTTTTGCTTGAACACTGCCTAGTCTTCTTTTTAGTGATGAGGTTGAGGGAACCCAGACAGGTGTCGCATATTCCATTTTTGGCCTTATTAAGGTGGTATATGTTGTTCTGAGAGTTTTGGGGTTTGCTCCCCAATTTGTTCCACCGCTCTATTTGAGGTGCTAATTATGTGTTCTGTAAATCGCAATTCCTCATCAAGTATCACACCTAGGTATTTTGGATTTCTAATTTTATCAATTATTTAGTTGTATATGCTTATATGGGATTAAATTTATGCCTGCTCTACCTGTCAGTGGAGAAGACGCATAAGTTTGTTTTTATTGGGTTTATGGTCATTTTGAGTTACATTGCCCACTTCTCCAGTCCTCTCATTGATGTGTTCAGTATTTTTTCAGATTTTTCTATACTGCTACCTGTGTTCCATATGGCTATATCATCCGCATAACAGGCAACCTTTGTGTCTCCAGTGAGGTAAGGATGGATGTCGTTAATATATAGCAGGAAGAGTAGAGGACTAAGCACAGATCCCTGAGGTACACCAGCCCATGTTCTTTGGTCCTTGGAAAATGTTCCATTGACCCGAACCTTTATCCTTCTTCCCCTTAAGAAGTCTGCAATCAGATTAAGGTTTTTCCTCTTACTCCGATGTTGTGCAGCCTTTCAAGTAATTTCTCCCACCAAAATCGATCAAAAGCTGAGGTCATATCTAGGAATACGGCCGTTGTCTTCTTTGTTGGTTTTTCCTGGAAAGAATCTATTATTGATTGGCAGAAGAAGAAAGTTGATCAGTTGTACAGTGTCGGGATCTATAAGCAGTTTGGTAGAAGTTTATTTTATTATTGTTAGTGAGCCAGACTATGAGCCTAGAGTGGATAATTCGTTTTGTTATTTTTTGTGCGCGTGCTTTAGATAAAAGTTTATAAAAGTTAATGAAACATATTTTCACATATAATACATTAATATTTTCAATAAATAACAAAATAATTGATTATTAACTCAGATCACAATTAGAAAACTAAAATCATTTAGCAAATATTTTTATGAATGCAAAAATGTTTAGCGCGGAATAAATGAAGAAATTAGATAGTTGAATTCAGACAAGAAGAGAATAATCCATAGTTCACGGGAGGAGAGTGGAGGTGAACAAATAAAAATATTAGATTAAATAAATCGAACTTTGTTTACTTGTTTTGATTACAACGGGCGGAACTCTAGGAAGGCAACAAGGAATAAAAAAGGTACATCCATCAGATATTTCTTAGTAAACATATTTCCACTTTCTCTCTCTATTTTTCTTTTAAAGCAAATATTTTAACTCGGAGAGTTCCTAGATAATTTTTATTTTTAGATTTTATATCAAATAACATACACATTTAACTTCTCTGCTTATCAATTATTTAAAAAATAACCTCGAACCTGCCCCTTCAATATAATACGTTACGTTAGTAAAGAATATAACGCAAAGAGGGATAATTTAGGGTTTAAAAAAACTGAAAATATTTAATCTAAATTATTTTTAAAAGAACGTATAATTAAAGTTAATAAATAACGACACGCATGTTTTAATATTAAAGTAAGCTATTGATTTTTAAATTGCGTTTTTATTAATATGTTTGATATAGGTCCTCTCCATTTATCTAATTTTTATAGTGGAGAGTGAGAGAAATATATTCTAAGATAACTGACGCGCCTAGCAACAAATGTTGTTTAATAGAAAACAGATTTAAAGTTGGATTTAAATTGAACAAGGCACTGCAACCTTTTACCCTTTAATCCCACATATCGGCTGTTATCCCCAAAGAGATGCTAGCATGGTAGTATATCATAAAGTAAGACATCTGTAGCGAACTCTGTAAATATAAACTGTAAACTTATAAATAAGTAAATGCACGATTTTCTAATTTATTAAAACACTTTGTTTTAAATTAATATTTTAAGAATTTTATCCTGCACATATTATTACTGACTTCATCATTTATATATTTATGTTTATTAAGTACGTATATCTAAAGAGAGAGAGATGTATTTTATATTCTGCATTAATACAAATGATATGTTTTAAAAGAATAACTAAAAATATTTGAGTTGGTTATATGAATGCAAAATATATAAAATAAGTGAATTAACAGCTGTTAAATAGGTAAATATGTTTATTTGAAAATTCCTAAGTATTAATAAATATTTCTAATCATATGCACACATATATTTATATTAAAATATGCAAAATATTAATCATCATTATAAAAAAACTAAATCAACGTAATAAACGTGTTTTGATTCTTTAAATCTATAAATATATTTTAAAATTTTCATCAACGTTCAGTTGTATGATAAAGAGTTGTGTAGCGTCATAAATATTTTTATAAGTAAATTTGATTTTAAAAAATATTTTTTAATTCTGATTAAAATTACTTATAGAAAAATGTATATATGACGCTAGACACCTCTTTTTCGTACAACTGAATGTTGTGATAGCTCACTGCCTTTTATCAGACAAAAACATCAGTTGACTGTTGATATTTAATGGAAAATGGCTGATGCTCTTATTTGAATAATTAAGATAACGTACGATAACGATTCTAAAGAGGATATTTAAAGTGTTATACTTTCGGAGAACCGCAACACAGTATTTGCAAACAAAGTCTGGTGGAACCCTCCCAGTTTGTAGAAAGAATTGTGTAAAAATTCTTATATGAGGTAGCTTGTGACCTCTTTTATTGATAGGTAATTCTGTATTATGGCTTTTTGAAGCTATTTAATTGTTCAAAGGTCATTGGACTCTGTAATTAGATTTTTTCTCAAACTATTCATTAAGAGTGGTTTCCATCGAGGATATTGATGTAACTTATAAAACTATTTTAGAGGCGTAATATTCTTTTTAAAATAAAACAATTTCTACTGTCCTTACTGCGATGGAAAAATTAAAGGGAGGGCCTGGCTCATCAGTTCCAAAAAATGCAATATAACAGCGGTATGGTAGATTAAACTGGCGAAACCGCTGGGAGGGTTCACCACTGATGAGCCAGGCCCTCCCTTTAATTTTTCCATCGCAGTAAGGACAGTAGAAATTGTTTTATTTTAAAAAGAATATTACGCCTCTAAAATAGTTTTATAATTTGATAACAGATGGCGCTCTAGTACATCGTAACATTGATGTAACTGTTGAAGATTTATTCAATGAGAATATTTAAAAAATAAGAGAATTTGATGATATCCTTCTTGTTCCGATTGGGAGTCTATGTCCTTAGTAATTTAATTATAGTAGATCGTGATGGATTCTATTTTAATATGGAAATATTTCAAGGCTGCTTCTATTCAAATATTTTTAAAATTTTCTATCGTATTTATTGCTCTAAATGTATTTTGGATTTGAATAAAAGTGTTCAAGAATATGATACAAGAAACCTTCGTTATACTCTTTTCTGGCGATTTGGCTCAAAAGCGTACTATAAGCAGGAGAAAGCCTTATAAATAGGAAATTAAAATTGTTTTTAAAAGGAAAAATTGATATAAAAGTAACACTCATAAAGGATAAAAGAATCGTCGTAATAATATTAACAATATGAAACTGTGTTTTATTAACGAAACCTCTATTATATTTAACAAACGTGCTAGGAATATATATATAATATAGATAATAGACCTTAATAAAACACAGTTTTATATTGTTAATATTATTAGGACGATTCTTTTATCCTTTATGAGTGTTATTATATGTAAATATATATAGATTGTTTCAACCCTGCACTTGATTGGTATGATTGGCAAGTACAGGTTCGAAACAACCGCCTGGTGAACTTTTGATAAGACCCCGCCTAGTACCAATTTCTTTCCACCCTGGTTGAACCATTAAGGTTTAAATTCAAAATAATAATAAAAAAAATATTACAATTATGATATATCCAAATTGAACTAGTAATAAAAAATATTATTTTTTCATTTTTATTTTATTATTACAGAAGCACGAAGTCTATCAGACTATTGTGCTATATAAGAATTATTTACATAAATATATAATTCTAGTTATGTGGGAAAATAAGACGTGTAAATAATAAAGCTTTCAAAATATTTAGTGCCCCAAACCACAAATGAAACATCATCGGCAAAAGCTATGACTTTTGCGAAATTTTCACTAAAAGATAAAATGAAATCATTTAATAATATATTCCAAAGAATTAGAGAAATAATTCCACCTTGAGGGCATCCGTTATTTACCATTGTCCATTGTCAGTATATGTCCATATTGTTTCATATGTTTCTGGTATTTCTTTGCATCTGTTTATGCTTTTTTTGCCGTTTGGTTATCATAGATTCTATTAAAGGTCTTTGGTATTTACTATGGATATTGTCATAATACACTATGGGTTGAGATAAGTTAAATGTATGGCCTGTCTCCTTTATGTGTTGAACTATTAAATATCTTGGGTTACTATTGATAATTTACCTATTATGTTCAGCTATTCTATTATGGACCTTTCTCCCAGTCTCCCTACATATTTAGAACTACAGTTATATATTACATGATATGGAGTATATGGCTTCTTTTCTATTGAATGTATTATTGGATTGATTCTTTGTTAATTGGTTTCTAATCATATTGCCTAAATTTGGAGAATTATTGTACTTAGTTTTGATACCATATTTTCTAAGTGTTCTAGCTATAGATACTCATTGAAGGGAATATGGGATGATGCATAATCTATATATATAAAATTGAATGTCTCTGTGTGTGTGTGTCTGTCTGTGTGTCCTCTATGGATTCAAAAACCATACATCCAATCGCCGTGAAAATTTGGGATCTTATTAGGCGTATCCCCGGAAAGGTTTACGAAAAATAATTTCTTGAATATCTTGAATATCCTTAGAGTTATTTGCAGATTTGTAGCTTTAACTCGCAAGCAGCGCCATCTTGCAACGGAGATCTGCCCCTCCCCCCCCCTGCCCTCCCCTACCCCGTCCGGCCGCCGGCCAGTTGGTTGGACAGTCCAAGTTCACACCGACCAATCAGAGGGATCAAGAGCCCCCCCCCCCCCCCCCCGTCCGGCCGCCGGCCAATCAGAGTGATCAAGAGGTCCTGGCGCGCGGGGGGCGGGTGACCTCCGGGAACTACGTCCATCTTCCATAAACGACCATGATTTTATTAAACTTATCGAGTATTTTTCAAGGGACCGGGAAAATATGTCCACTAGATAAAACGCTGATTTTGTAATGTAGAAAATTAGGAAAGACAAAATTCAGGATGACACGGCACACAGGGACCGGGAAAAAATGTTCACTTTATCGAGAGATTCAAATATACGAGTTTCAAATTATCAAAATATATCTTTTTTTTTATAAGTTTATAGAGAATTGTTTTAACAAATGTTCGTTAGAAAAACCTTTACTCGGGTGAAACCTCGGGCGAAGCCGGGAACGTCCGCTAGTGTTCTATAAATTTCTGCTTTTTGAGTTATTGATTTGGTATTTTCAGCAGTCTGAAGAAAATGTCGTAGAATGAAGGATTTTGGGTAACCTTTGGGAAATATTATTAAAAACTTATCATCATTAGGTTACCCAAAATCCTTCATTCTATGACATTTTCATCAGACTGCTGAAAAGTCTTCGACTGAAGGGAATTTATCCTGATTCAGTATTGCTTGACAAAGAACCAATCATGATAAAGAATGTATCTGGAGAAACCTCATCCCAAGTACCTTCAACTTGTCTTTCCTTGCAACAGCCAAGATGTCCTACCACATTTGCTGGAGATGGAAGTCAAGACGCCCAAAAGTGGCTGAAGGAATATAAAAGAGTTGCCAAATTCAATAGATGGGATGACACTGTGTATCTGGCAAATGCTGTGTTTTTTTCTTGAGGGAAGAGCTCGAAAATGGCTTTAAAATAATGAAGAAACACTAATATCCTGGGATGAATTTCAGAGGGCTCTAGGTGAAGCATTTGGCCAACAAGAAGAGGTAATTAAAGAAGCTGAGTCTCTACTGAATAATAGAGCTCAGAAAGTGAAGGAATCTTTGGAGGCCTACATTCAGGACGTACTGTACCTATGTCAAGTAGCTAACCCTCGGATGGATGATGAATCCAAATTGGGACATCTGATGAAGGGAGTCGCAGAGGACATTTATCAGATATTGATTGCAAAAGATGTTGAAAATATGAATTAATTCCTAAAGGAATGTCGAAAAATAGAAATTATGATAAAGAGTCGAATATATTAAAGATTTGAACGACTTCAAAATGAACTCTCATGGCCTATGAGGAAGAATATCTTCCGCCTTTAATTAGAATAATTGTTAAAGAAGATATACAGAAAGAAATAGCCCAACCCAGGCCGACCACAGATTCGCTAGAAGACCTGATAAGAAAGAAAGTGAAAATAAATATTTCGCCAATATCTAAGAGACCGTCAATTCTAAAAAGGAACCAATCACGACCATTCAGGACGTATGAGCCACCCAAAAGAATTGAATATTCTTCTCCCCCTGTTCTGCCAAAATCTCAACAATGGAGGACTCCAGACGATCGCCCATTATGTTTCCATTGTGGAAGACCTGGTCACATCGACAGGTATTGTCGGGAGAGAAGGCAAGTTTTTGCTGATACCCGCGCCAGGAGGGAACCAAGGAGACCAACAACACTGGGTGACTATATGCCAAATATTGACGAAATTGAGCCTAGGATTCCTCCAGCTCGCCAACCTAGGAGTGTTTCACACTATCCGGAGAGAGGGACAAGTACAGGACGCGGGCCATCAAGAGCAGGCCACCTGCTAGGGTAAACAGCCGCTCATCCTCGAGAGAAAAAGAGGAAAAATAAAACTGGCGACTTGCTTAGGAGGTAAGGCCTTACGAATATTAAATCCTCCATCGACGATTGAACCGAATTGAAGAACAATTTTGTTAAGATCACTATAAAAAGGACTGAGGTACTGGCTTTGGTGGATTCAGGAGCAGATTATTCGGTTATCTCCGAAGATTTCCGTCGTCTCATAAAAGTTCCTATTGTATCTAGCAGAGGCCCGATTATAAGGGTAGCTAATTCCAAATGTGTTTTCCAAATTCCAAAGGGCCCTAGGAAGATGTGTCTTAAGGATAAACGTGAATGAACTTATTCAACCATTAGAGTTTATTGTATTGATGGAATGTAGTCATAATGTCATTCTTGGTTAAGATTTTCTGAAATCGAGCTAAAATTAATCGTGGGGAAAATGAGCTTTACTTAAAATAAGCTCCTGTGAAGAAAGAACTCTGCCCATTAGACACCTTTCGCACTTTAGAGGATAGCATTATTACACCCAACTCCATCAAGCAAATAACTGTTGTCTGTAGCGATATTACGGGAGTTCAAGAAGTTGCGATTTCTTGCTCTAAAGCTCTTACTTTGGATAAATAAATAATTATTCCGGCCTCCATTGTCAGTCTCAACCATAGAAGGAGCAAGGTTTGGATGGCAAATGGGAGTAACTTTCATCATGAAAGTTAAACATCGCATTAATACTGGAGATCATGCCCCTATTAAGCAACCTCCATATATAGTGACGCCAAAAGAAATAAGCATTATTCAGATAGAAGTGGAAAATATACTTAAACTGGGAATATTTCAACCATCAGATAGTCGCTGGTCTTCTCCTGTCGTCTTAATTAAGAATAAAGATGGAACCTGGAGATTCTGTGTGGACTACCGCCGATTAAACAAAATAAACAGGAAAGATGTATACCCGTTACCCAGAATTGATGACACTTTGGACTTGTTGAGAGGAGCTTCCATATTCTCTACAGTGGATTCGAAATCGGGATATTGGCAGATTGAGGTTGATGAGACCGACCGTTAGAAGACTGCTTTTATGACTCCTGATGGCCTCTTTGAGTTTAAAGTAAGGCCCTTTGGTTTATGTAACGCCCCCGCGAACTTTGAGCGAATTATGGATAATATTCTACGAGGATTCAAGGGCACCATCTGTCTCTGCTACTTAGATGATATCATAGTATTTTATAAAACTATAGGCGAACATCTACAACGTCTGGAAATGGTGTTAAGTTGTTTTGCAAAAGCGGGTCTCAAACTTAATTCGAAGAAATGTAATTTTGGTGCTAGGAAAATGAAAGTACTGGGACATTTAATTGATGGAGATGGCATTTATCCTGACCCGGACAAAGTAGAAGCTGTGATTAATTTTCCAAGACCAAAGAATGTTTTGGAAGTTAGAAGCTTTTTGGGTCTCTGATCCTATTACCGCCGACTCATTAAGAGCTTCGCTAACATAGCAGGGCCGCTATACGAACTACTAAGGAAGGGTGAAAGATTCACATTCATATAGACCGATAGTCGGGAAGCTTCGTTTAACCAGTTGGAGTCGGATTTGGCTTATGAACCTGTTTTAGGTCACTTTGATGAGACTGAACCAATCTACGCCCATGCCGATGCGAGTGGCTATGGTGTCGGCGCTGTTTTGGTAAAACTGGTGGAAAAAAACAATTGTCCTTGCATCCCGAAATCTATCTAAAACAGAGAGAAACTATACAACAACTAAAAAGGAACGTTTGCCCGTAATTTGGTCAATCAACAAATTTCGACCGTTCCTGTTTGGCCGCCCTTTTCCTATCGTGACTGACCATCATTCCTTGTGCTGGCTAGCAAATTTGAAAGACCCTTCTGGTCGTCTCGCAAGATGGGCTCTGCGACTTCAGGAGTATGAGGTCACCGTTTGCTATAAAAACGGTCACAAGCACAATGACGCTGACTACCTTTCCAAAAGCCCATTACCTGACACTTCGGAAGAAACAGAAAAAGATATACCTTCCCTGGCAATGTTGACTGATGTAGAAAAGGAACATAAACTAGATCCTTTATTTGCAAAGATATGAAAAACTGTGATGACCCGAATTTTAAGAGATTTGTCATTATGAACAGAATACTTTATAAGAAAAATTATAATCCCAGTGGTTCCAAAGTCCTTACGTTTGGAGGTGCGTAGATCATTTCATGACGCCCATACAGCCGGACATCTAGGGTTTGCCAAAACCTATAACAGGATACGTAAGACGATTTTATTGGCCAGGTCTCTTCAGAAGTGTTCGAAATTATATCGGACATTGCAAATAATGCCAACGACGCAAAAGCTCAACAACCACCTGGAAATCTTTAACCTATAATCCCTTCCACAACTCCCATCCAGAAAATAGGTATAGACTTGTTGGGTAGATTCCGTTTGTCTAGAGATGGCAACCGTTGGGTGATCGTTTGTACTGATTACCTTACCAAGTACGCTATAACGAAAGCACTACCGACCGGAGGAGCTGTTTAAATAGCAAAGTTTATATTGAACGACATTATTCTCAAGCACGGAGCTCCTAGAGAAATGATAACGAAACGAGGACACTCGTTTCAATCGAAGCTTGTAAACGAACTATCTAAAATGTGTGGAATGTCGCAGCACTTCACAACGACCTATCACCCACAGACCAACAGATTGACCGAGGGAATAAATAAGACTCTAGGAAACATGTTATCGATGTACGTTGACGTGGAGCAGAATAATTGGGACTCTATTTTACCGTTCGTTACTTTCGCATATAATACGGCTAAACAAGAAACTACTGGATTTTATATTTAGTTCATGGACGAGAGGCGGAAACAATGCTGGACACTCTATTACCCTACCAGCCAGATTATGAAAACGACGAATATCTGAGTCTGTTAATTATAGACTCCGAAGACGCCCGACAGCTAATCCGCTTACACACCCTTAGAAATCAAGGCATTGATAAGAGACGGTACGATTCCAGACATAGGCCTGTATATTACAACGTCAGCGACCTGGTCTGGATCTTCATACCCGTGCGTAAAGTCGGTTTGTCCGAGAAGCTTTTAAAAAAATATTTCGGTCCATACAATATAACTAAAAAGATTTCGGACGTTAACTACGAGGTAATGACAGTGGACCAATCTAGCAGGAGGAATAGGTCCAAAAATGTAGTTCATGTTTTGTGGATGAATCTCTACAAATATCCTGGACAATAGAACAATGTAGTTTGAATATGCGGACTTTCTCGGTATATTTTTAAAATAAAAACATCGGGACGCTGTTCTACTGGGGAAAGAAATCTGTCACGAAATTGGTTTATGTAAATCAAATGTAATCAAATGTGAATCAAATGTCTCTATTAGTAAATATGTAAATAATTTTACGTTTAATGTTATATAAGGAAGGTATGTAAATTCTGTAACTGATTTTTCATTTTCTTGTTTCTAGTTTTGTTGTGGGGAAAACATCACTCAAGAAGTTAATCAATTGATTAATAAAACTCTAATTTGAAATCGCCACAATATAATGGTTCAGTAATACTTCAAAGTTTGTATGTTTGAAATATCTGCTATCAACTTAGGAATTTAGAAAAAGTATTCATGTGAGCCCCAAGCCAATACTCCACATATGCTGAAGATACAAGTACAATAGAGAATAGAGGTACACACGTTCGAAGGACAGCATGAAAAGGAAAACCCTATGCGAGCCCAATAAAATAAAATATCTCAAAAATTCGCCCATTAAACATTAATAACTTCATATTGATGAACTTTTTCTTAAAGTGCGTGTTCATTCAATATTAATAAACGAGTGAGAAAGATCCTCTAAAACTTTGGGGGAACTATTTTATTATTTGGAAGATAAAATTTGTCGAACGTCCAACAGCTTCTTTTTTGTTTTAGATTGGAGACGACAACTCTTTCCCATCTGGAGAACCAACTTTCTTGGGTTTAATTCTTGGCAATAAACACGTTGGTTCTTGAGAATAATTTTAGGTTTGTCAGTTATATAGATTACTGAATTGGAGAAATGGATAGTTTTTTCGTATATATATATATATATATATATATATATTTGTGGTGTTGTGGCTTTGTCACCGACCCGAGGCCGCTAGTTTGCGGCGACGGTCAATAGATGGCGTCAGCTTTTGACGTCTATTTTGACGGGAGAGGCGACCTTTGTCTCTTTAGATCAATATCCTTCCGGCAAAAATTCCATCTATATATATATATATATGGTAGACTAATTTATTAATTGAATATATACATAATTGATAATAATTAATATGTTATATTCTGTTATAAGTAACTAGACGAATGGCCTGGGCAACGCCCGGGTTTTACCCGAGTGCGTATATATTTTAAAAACGTTTTAATTCAAATACTATTCGTTACAATTATAAATTGGTGCCATGGATGTCACTCTTGTGAAACGTACCGTTCCAAACTGTGTGTTTTTAAAATGTTTTAATTAAAATACTATTCGTTACAATTATAAATTGGCGCCGTGGATGTCTCTCTTGTGAAACGTCCCGCCCCAAACTGTGTGTGTCTTGAAAATATAAAAATAAAAATGTGAATTTTCATAAAGATTTCATCATGTCGATTTTTTTTTTTTTTTTTTGCATTTCACCTACCAAATCGATAGAGATAATTACATTTGCAACATGAACTTAGGTATATTGACTAAATATACCTTTAGTTACCTTTAGTACCTAAATTTTATTTTATTTTATTTAAAGAAACATATTTTCATTTAAGTATTGTTATTTATTTTAAAAGATTAAGTAATTGTGCAAAACGATAATTGCCTTAAAAAGAAATTGCCTTAAAAAAAAAGAAACATTCGCGGTGATTTTGTCTTGCATTCGTTTATTCAATTATTATATATACTAGCCGAGTGACCCGGGCAACGCCCCGGGTTTACCCGAAGGACCCGCAGGTGAGAAACTATAGAAGAAAAATTTTAACAAATCAGAAAATGAAATTGCAAACAACAGAACTACACTTATTTAAGGACATGAGAGCACATGCACTGTATCACCATACGTGTACCATTTTCAAAGACCCTGCTTAGGATTAAAACTTCTCAGAAGCATAACAATAGTACCAACCTAGAGGTTAACTGGTGTGGATGCATTCCTCTGGGAGTAAGACTATTGAGAAATTCAGTAGGGAGTTATTTTGCTTCTCCGCATTCTAACACTCCAACTGTTAACACTGTGGAAACACTGATTCATGTTTGGTAAGCAATTTCAGGGAAGAAACTATAGACATTGGATTAAATAAATTATTAATTAAATTGCATTAAATAAAAATTATTAGATTTAAATAAATATTATTAGAGTGAAAAAAAAAAGAAAAAATTAACAAATTAGAAAATAAAATTTCGAAAAATACAACTATATTGCAGATAAGATAAGAGGACCTTATTAAAAAATAAATAAACAAACTGTAATTCGACACTATCGATAATTCGACACTTTCGATAATTCGACACTTTCGATAATTCGACCATTTTAAAAATCAAATTTACAAGGTTGATTGTTGTTTAAATACAACTTTGATTTTGCATGCATAAACACAGGCTCTTGTAGCAAGAACCCAAATATTATTTATAGTCATAGCAAAAGCCAACTTTAGTGAAAACTGATGCCTCTTCAGAATGAATGGAAGACTGAAATCTGAAGGAGCAGAAGATATGGGTCATCTTTACATGTATGCTATCCAATGTTCGCACACTTGAAAAAGCCACATATAAAGTTGTCCGTGCGTAAACACAGGCTCTTGTAGCCAAGGTTTGGCCTTGAGCCTTATTTATAGTCATAGCAAAAGCCAACCTTAGTGAAAACTAACGCCTCTCTAGAATGAAGCGAAGGTTGGTATCCGAAGGGGCCAAAGATATTTCAGACACTATACAGTGTGTTCAACTTTGGGCACTGTCAGTATATGTGCTTCAAGGACATGAGAGCACATGCGCTGAAACACCATACGCGTTCCATCGCAAAGATCCTAAAGGCATTGGTGAAAGTATAAATGACCCATATCTTCTGCTCCTTCAGATTTCAGTCTTCCATTCATTCTGAAGAGGCATCAGTTTTCACTAAAGTTGGCTTTTGCTATGACTATAAATAATATTTGGGTTCTTGCTACAAGAGCCTGTGTTTATGCATGCAAAAGCAAAGTTGTATTTAAACAACAATCAACCTTGTAAATTTGATTTTTAAAATGGTCGAATTATCGAAAGTGTCGAATTATCGAAAGTGTCGAATTATCGAGTGTCGAATTACAGTTTGTTTATGTATTTTTTAATAAGGTCCTCTTATCTTATCTGCAATATAGTTGTATTTTTCGAAATTTTATTTTCTAATTTGTTAATTTCTTTCTTTTTTTTTCACTCTAATAATATTTATTTAAATCTAATAATTTTGATTTAATGCAATTTAATTAATAATTTATTTAATCCAATGTCTATAGTTTCTTCCCTGAAATTGCTTACCAAACATGAGTCAGTGTTTCCACAGTGTTAACAGTTGGAGTGTTAGAATGCGGAGAAGCAAAATAACTCCCTACTGAATTTCTCAATAGTCTTACTCCCAGAGGAATGCATCCACACCAGTTAACCTCTAGGTTGGTACTATTGTTATGCTTCTGAGAAGTTTTAATCCTAAGCAGGGTCTTTGAAAATGGTACACGTATGGTGATACAGTGCATGTGCTCTCATGTCCTTAAATAAGTGTAGTTCTGTTGTTTGCAATTTCATTTTCTGATTTGTTAAAATTTTTCTTCTATAGTTTCTCACCTGCGGGTCCTTCGGGTAAACCCAGGGCGTTGCCCAGGTCACTCGGCTAGTATGTATATAAAAAAGCAAAGCCCAATCCTAAACCCAAATATTTTTTTTATGAGAAGAACATCAACATATTGCATGATTACGGCAGTCCATAGCTTCCCTGACAAAAATTCACCAAGAAAGTTAAATATTCCAAAATTTTTCTGTGTGTAAATTGCTAAATATGTAAAAAACATGTATACAAAAAGCAAAGCCCAATTCCAAACCCAAATATTTTTTTTATGAGAAGAACATCAACATAATGCATGATTACGGCAGTCCATAGCTTCCCTGACTAAAATTCACCAAGAAAGTTAAATATTCCAAATTTTTTCTGTGTGTAAATTGCTAAATATGTAAAAAACATGTATACAAAAAGCAAAGCCCAATTCCAAACCCAAATATTTTTTTTATGAGAAGAACATCAACATAATGCATGATTACGGCAGTCCATAGCTTCCCTGACAAAAATTCACCAAAAAAGTTAAATATTCCAAAAATATTTCTGTGTATATATTTCTAAATGTGTAAATAACATGTATATAAAAAAGCAAAGCTTAATTTTAAATTTCATTATCCTTTTCACAGGAAAAGCATCAAAATACTGCATAAGTACGACACTTTTGCAGCCCCCCTGACAAAAATTCACTAAAAGAGGTAAGTATTCAAAAAAATATTTTGGTATATATATTGCTAAATGTGTAACAAACATGTATATAAAAAAGCAAAGCTTAATTCTAAGTTCTAATATTTTTTTTATAAGAAAAGCTACAAAAGAACATCAACATAATGCATGATTACGGCAGTCCATAGCTTCCCTGACAAAAATTCACCAAAAAAGTTAAATATTCCAAAAATATTTCTGTGTATATATTGCTAAATGTGTAAATAACATGTATATAAAAAAGCAAAGCTTAATTTTAAATTTCATTATCCTTTTCACAGGAAAAGCATCAAAATACTGCATAAGTACGGCACTTTTGCAGCCGCATGATTACGGCAGTCCATAGCTTCCCTGTCTAAAATTCACCAAGAAAGTTAAATATTCCAAAATTTTTCTGTGTGTAAATTGCTAAATATGTAAAAAACATGTATACAAAAAGCAAAGCCCAATTCCAAACCCAAATATTTTTTTTATGAGAAGAACATCAACATAATGCATGATTACGGCAGTCCATAGCTTCCCTGACAAAAATTCACCAAAAAAGTTAAATATTCCAAAAATATTTCTGTGTATATATTGCTAAATGTGTAAATAACATGTATATAAAAAAGCAAAGCTTAATTTTAAATTTCATTATCCTTTTCACAGGAAAAGCATCAAAATACTGCATAAGTACGGCACTTTTGCAGCCCCCCTGACAAAAATTCACTAAAAGAGGTAAGTATTCAAAAAAATATTTTGGTATATATATTGCTAAATGTGTAACAAACATGTATATAAAAAAGCAAAGCTTAATTCTAAGTTCTAATATTTTTTTATAAGAAAAGCTACAAAAGCAAATAGGGAGAAGTGAAGCCATTTAGCCTTTTTCAAAATCTGATTGTGAAAGAGTAAAAAAATGAGTAAATAAGAGCAAATATAAAGAAAAAGTATTGCTAAATGTGTAATAAACATGTATATAAAAAAGCAAAGCTTAATTCTAAGTTTTAATATAAAGAAGAAATAAGACACAAAAATGGAGCTAAATTCAAATGAAAAACTATAACAAATTAATAAAAAAAATAAGACCTAATCCAAATGCCACCATCATCAGACAAAAGAAAAAATGAGATTTTATTCTTTAGTTCATTTATTCTTCTGTCTGATGCTGTTGCTGAAACGTCACACACTATTGAATTATTTGGATTAGGTCTTATTAATGAGAAAAAAAAAAGATGCCAAAGAGAGATGAAAAGATGCCAAAAAAGATAACCAGATACAAAAATTGTGCTAAATTCAAATGAAAAACTATAACAAACACTTATAAAAGATAATTATTATAGAATAAAAGTAATAATTCAATCTACAATTCGAAAAATTTATATATTTAAATGAAAAACTATAACAAAGTACTTACATAATCAAATGAATCAGAAATATATATTATTTCAAAACACATTTTTACGCATTTCAAAACAAATGAATTGATGATGATAAATGCAAAAAATCTACGATTGTAAAATAGATTAAATTAAAAAATAAAAATAACTGTTAACATTAGGAAAATAAAAACAGGCCTATCATACGAAGAAAAAAATAACGAAAATTTTGGTATATAGATTGTTATGTGTAGTTCAGAATCTTCGGAGGAGATAGCTCAGGACTTTACAATGGAAAACTCTGTTACGGTATTATCTATATAGATTGACATCATATATTAACTTTATGAACGGAAAAATATGTCCAGGGTAGCCAAGTGGTCATGGCATCTGCCCGGTAAGCGGAAGGTCGTGGGTTCGATTCCCATCCCTTGACACTTTTTTTATTTTATCCATTCTGACCAAAATCTATCCGTGAACTTCACACAGTGAACTTCACACAGACAGAATAAGGCAATTATATAAGTAGATAGATAAGTATAATAATAATAATAATAATAATTATCATTAGATAATGATAATGATCATAATGATGATGCGCGTGTTGATGACCAAAATCTATCCGTGAACTTCACACAGTGAACTTCACACAGACAGAATAAGGCAATTATATAAGTAGATATAAAACAACCTGGGTCTATTTCAGACAATTACAACACACTCAGCGAACGCTCAAATAATCAACAAGATATTGTGTTTGAAACCTGAAATGCTTTATTTCCTGCTGTTGTTACATATATTTATATATTATCAATATCCAGTTTATCATTCAAGTATTGTGTTAGAAATTAAATTTCGCTCAGTAAACGCATGAAATATTAGCGAAATGTTGTGTTGAAAACAGCCTGGCTCTACGAAAGTTAATGAACACATTGGGTTGAATGAATATCCTGGCTACATCACAGGGAATTACGAAATTGTTTTAAAATCCTATCCTAGCTCTATTTAAGATCAACGGTTTCCATGAAAGTTGGAATCTGCTAAGGAGCGTGCAACAACTCACTGGGATAAATGCAAGGACATTAATGTCAATATCATTTACAGCTATGTGGACAAATCTCTATTTCATCGCTCTCATCATTTTACAGAATTCCATATATTACTCTCCATCTATTGAAATTGGCTCACACAACATAAACTCCTCTAACTTTATATAGATCATAATCATATATACAGGTTGGGTCAATAAGTAATGCGCAATCATCCCGAGAAAAATATATCAATATTTTTAATCATATTTTTAGCCATCAGATATGGAGCCTAATGAGAACCCAAGAATCCGAAAACGGTCGGTGACCGAGTTCCTCTTTAAGTCCAGTGATATTTCAGCCACAACAATTCACTCCAAACTTCAGCCAGTATATAGAAATGAAACATTAGATATAAACACTATACAAAGATGAATTCAGCGCTTCTAGAGAGGTGATTTTGATCTTCATGACAAAAAGAGGCCATGTAAACCTTCAACTGTCAAAACAGACCAAAATTTGGCTCTTGTTGAGGAAATTGTCAAGAATAACCGGGCAATAACGACATATCAATTGACGAAAAAACTTTAAATCTCTAAAGGAAGTCTTCTTAAACTACCTTCAGATCTTGGCTATCGAAAATTGTGCTCAAAATGGGGGCCAAAGCTTCTGAAACGAGAAAAAATATTAACTCGGAAAGAAATTTGTTTAGACTTCATCGTATCTTACCCAGGACCAGCCTATTAGGCCTTAAAAGGAGTCATAACGTGTGATTAGACTTAGGTTTATCATTATGACCCTCCTTAAAAGCGTCAATCAATGCAATGGACCTATAAAATGTCTCCAGTCAAGAAAAAAAACAAGGCTTTTCCTTTCCAAAGACAAAATTATGATAACGGTCTTTTGGGACCAAGATGGGCTCATATTCATGGACATGCTTGAAAATAATACTTCCACCAACAAGGAAAGATATTTTAAATCATTACAAAAGCTAAAAAGAACCATTTCAATAAAAATGCCGGGCCTAAAAGACTGTCAAATCAAATTTCATACGGACACTGCAAGACCTCACACCGCGCAACAGACATTGGCTCAAATTTCCAGATATAGGTGGACTTTGATGCCTCACCCAGCTTGCAGTCCTGACCTGACTCCTTCCGACTTCTACCTGTTTGGTAAATAAGAATTCTCTACGCGGTAGAATATTTAAAAATGATAAAATGTTACTCCATGAGGTTAGAGGGTGGTTCAGAAAGCAAGATGTAGCATTTTACCAAAGTGTTTTTGTGAGTTGGAAAAAAACATTGAACCAAATGTGTACAGAGGGAAGGTGGATATATTGAATGATGCTGATATATAGATATTAGTTAGGTGTTCATATTACAAAGTTTCATATATAGGATTTGTCAAATAAATATATTATTGATGATTGTGCATTACATTGATTGACCCAACATTGTATAATACAGAATTAAAATCTACATTTAAATACAGAAAAACTCCGATAAAATGAACCTAGTTTCAATCCCCTTGGAATTCGCGCGCTATATATAGATGGGGTATTAGATTATATTTTAAGAATATATATCATCAACCTTCAAAATATTACCTTAATATTTAATAGCAAATGATATAGAGAGAGAGTTTCAGAAAACAAATAAAATAATATATATAACGTAAAATACTTAAAATTCATGAATATATAAACAGCTTCTCAATAAATGAAAAAATTAAATCATATATTTTTAAAATAATATAGTTCATAATAAAATCCAAAATGTCGGATGTTTAAAGTTCAAAAATTAAAAAAATCAGGAAACCTCAATTGATTTGGTTAAATATTCAATTATACTCTAGTCAATATGATGACCTATTACTTAGCTTCTAAGTTGTGCAACATCTTCACGTTCACATTTAGCTTTTATAGTTTTATCAGAGTTCATAGGGTATAATAGATACTTTGATTTCAAAAATATAATTTAGTGCGTTAAATTTCAATATTATTTTTCATATAAATATTTATCTAAACATAATGCTATAAAACCTCGCTAAAGCCGACTCGGAGTTTGAAATGAACCTTTGGGTCAATTTAGCCATTGTTTTATTATAACTAAGGTTCGCTATATATCATAAAATAAAATTTTAAAAAAGGTTAATTTTATGGGCTGGTTTGCTAATTCCTCTTTTTTTTTTTTGCGAGGTTTACTGTATAAATAAATAAATAAAATATATATATTTCTATTCGTTTTTTTTTTTCTCATCAATATATTTCATTTCGTATAAGTGCAAATAGTTGTATATAAAAGGTTCAGAAATGTGTTATGTGGAAGAGGGTTCCACCTGAAATATTAATTGATGCTTCTCCGCTATGTGCTTTCTACTAATGGAAGCAGATCGTCAAATAGGGGCTGAATACATTTCCCAGGTATACTATTTGATTTATAAATATAGAATTGTGGATAGGGAGAGTCTTCTACCTTTTAAATAAAACATTAAAATAACCGCCTGATTTTCCCCTTTTATTTTTAATGCTAGGATGCTATTTATCAGTCAACGGTGATGTACTCTAAAGCCCGAACAAAATAAAATGGATATGCCAAAAACTTGTTGTCTGGATCGTTCCATTCTTGCCGAGGGGTGAACTAACCGTTTCTTCTTTTATCAACCCATATAATAAAAAATAAATATATATGTAACACTTCAACATTTTGCATGTTTTTCTTGTGCAGACGCTTCTATCGTTCCAATTTTAGTGTATGTCCCGTCTAACAAGCATTCGGAGCTTGGACCAATAATACCCGTTATAAGTCATTTTATAATCATTGGCTACGACTATATTTACCGCAAACGAATCACATGTGGTTACATCTTTATAATCAGTTCGACATCTCTAATTATTAGGTGCCTTATAAGTTTTAGAAATTGAAACTAGTTTTATAAATGTTACCGAATACACATATAACATTGTCGTAACAACTAACCAAAAACTAAGCAACCAGGATTTCAGACGTATTCAGAATACAATTCTATAAAATGTATACAGATGGAGGCTGCAGCCAATGGAGAGGTGTGATTATGATATAATGCTGTTGGAGGTCTCGCGCAAGCTGATGAACGTCCTGGTGATGCTTAGTCTGATCGAGCTGATGGAGTTCTTGGACGAAGTGGACCTTGCCTCTATCGTAGGCGACCTGTGTGAAAACTTCTGGCGTGGGACTCAGCTTTGGGCGGAGGAAGTGGAATTTATAAACATCGGACTGCAGGGAAGGGGCCGGGACCTCTCTGAAGTCCCTACTGCGCTTCTGCTCCAAAACGTTCCTCAGGTCGACCGCCCTCGCGGCCACATGTGGTCCACGCCTAATTTCCAGCCGTTCACTCAGACCACTCGCCGCCTATTCCGAAATTTGAGCGATTCGTGCACCATGCGCAGTTCCTTGCGTACCTAAGTCCTAATACAGCTTGCTGAAATACTCGAAGACTGATAATTAACAAACTTCAGACAAATAGGGTGATACCATTTTCCTTTAAATAACGAACAACTGTTTTTTCCTTTGAATTCCTCTTTAGCGATTTAATTTCCAAACGGTAATCTTTATTAAACTAGGGCTGAATTTAAATTTATAGAAAATACGGATAATTTAAAATCCAGCGTATTTTATTTAAAAACATATTTTACTTGTTTAGGAAGTTAGATTTCAAGTATCTTCCCATTATAAAATAAAGAATAGCGTGTGATACGTTTATTACCACTTATAGATTAGTATTTTTTTTTAAACATATAAATATCTTTTGAGAAAGAGTATTTGTAAATTTTATTTTATTCAATAAAAAAAAACCCTTAAAATGTTAGCAAGGTGGACTCCATGTGTAAAAAAATATATATTTTTTAGATATTTCAGTTTGACAGATAATTTCAAATGTAAAAGTTCATTATAACATTATTTATTTAATTTTCCTTTTAAAATATGGGTTAAATCGAACACCAGCATAGAAGTGATCCCTGTCTTGAGCTTTGGTGTAAATCTCTGGGTGAACCAAGGTTAGCGTCTGTTTTGATTGCTTAAGTTCAGCTGGTTCCATCCGGTTTCCTGATCTCATATTTTCAGTTATTTAAGACCTTGGATGTTAATTTATTGAGTCCGATTCTACCAAGGTGACAAATTTCTGTAGATGTTTTCCTTAATAATATTTGTTATAGGATCTGTTATTTTTATTTATTTTCTGAATATGTGTGTGTCGTTTCGTACTTTGTTTACATTGAGCCGTTTGTTTTCTTAATGTTATAGCGAAGTATTTATTAATTTATTAACTGAGTATTCTTTTTATGTTTTTATTTTGCTACTCTGTAAACTTCCACAATTGAATATATATATTTTTATCATTCATAGTTTGTTCTTGTCTTAAATAAATTGCTGTGTTTTCCCGAAGTTTGTCTTTCCTAATTTTCCACGTGGCATTTTGGTGAATATGCAGGCTAAATTAGGAAGGACAAACTGAAGATCGTCGAGAAGACCTTGAGGTAATGGGTGCTGTGATCTACATTTTCAGAGACTGGCTCCAGGATTCCACCTCCGTGTCAAAGCCAAGACTTCCCTCTGAGATGAGGATGTCCTTATAGACGGTATGACGACAAAGGCACTCTTCACGCCGCAAGAAAAAGGACGCAAAGGTACTAGGGACAAAGTTCCAAAACTTCAAAGGGATCCTTGGTAAAAGCACTTCAGATGCATGTAGTATCTACAATAATTCAAAGCAGTGGGTCACAGCTCTCATAGGGAAAAAACTATGTAGCGAAAGTATTTATTATTTTATTAACAGAGTATCATTTTTATGTTTATAATTTGCTACTATGTAAAATTCCCTTATTGCTTATCTTTTTCATCATCCATAGTTTGTTCCTGCCTTTAATAAATTTCTGTGTCATCTCGAAGTTTGCCTTTCCTAATTTTCTACGTAGCAATATAATTCAATTTACATTTTAAAAAATAATTTATTCTTTCTTCTTAATAATCGAAGCTTCCGGTAAGTAGGTTACTGTTGGTATTTGAATGATTTCGTATAGTTTAGTGTTGATATATATTAAGATTTTTCAAAAATCTTCTATGGTTTTCTTTGTCTATACCTTGCTGTCCATCCTGTTTTAATTTTGTTCTTGATTAGTTCGAGGTAGTTGAATTATTATGTTATTATCGATCCATAGCTAGTTGAATGTTTTACTTTTATATATTTATTATTTTTAAAATATCATTTATACGTATATGTAGTATATTTTAAATTATAATCTAATAACACAGTTAAGTCAGAGTCAATAGTTTAAGATCATACCCTCCTATTAAAATGTACGCTGCTCCTATTTGCTAACATTCCCTATATTTTGTGTGATTTTCTACACCTTTATTAATATAATCTGCATCATCTTTATTTGTATATTCAAACTCGAGATTCTCCGCCAGGTGGCTGACCAGAACGGACGCTGTAAGCTTCGTCTCCCGACAAGTATTGATTTTAACCATTATTCTATTCCTATATAGTTTTCTTTTCATTACTGTACTTTGAATATTTTTTAAGTAAACTTTAATTATATATTTTATTAATGGGGGAATGAATTTAATTATATGGTATTTATAGAAGAAACTCAGTATAGGTCAAGGTATGCAAATTTCAACAATGAAATTGTTTTATTTTATGCAAAGAATCCTGAAATGAAAGTACCCTCCTATGCTAGGAAAGCTGAGATGTATAGTGCTAATGATTTTACCTATATACGGAATCGAACAAAACCCAGGGTCTAAACCTACATGACGACACAACGTTGGATGTAGGCAAAGAGAGAGATTTACATGAGTTAATTGATGAGTTGTCAAATAGAATTTACGATTGGGGAGCAAAGCTGGATCAAGGTTTTCAGGGTTAAAAACAGGTTTAGAAAAAATTAACCAGCGCCTACTACAACTGAAGACTTCCATAGAAACTATAACAAAGTCTGTATCTGCTAACTCGGAAAAAGATCTGTGAAATCGATAAAAGGATGGATCTCTACGAGATGAAACAGAGGTAAATAAACTTTATATTTATGGAAGAGAAGGAAAAGAAAATTAAAGCTCCGACGAATATCGCTCGATCATTCGAAAACTAATTACAGATAAGATGCAAATATTAGAGGAAATTGAAATACAAAAATGCTGAAAATTGTCCAAAAAGGCCAATTTACCACTTTTCATTTAGGTACCCGCGAATATAAAGAAAGAATTGTATCTTTAAAAAATGCATTCAAGCTCAGAGATAACCTAATTTTTCTAAATAAAGATTATCCTCCAAATATTAGAAATTGGAGAAAACTACTAATTAAAAAAGTAAAAAACTCCTGGAATAAGAGCTAAACTGAGGGAAATACAAAGGTACTATGTTTCAAATGACCAAGTTATGGACTAGGGTGGTAATGTTTTATAGCCAAATATAGTAAGTAAACATTCTATGCTACACCTAAATTTGCCTTCATATGTGAATAATTCAAAAAAAAAAAAAAAAGGCGCGTGTCAAAATAGACATTCGGTTTTTCTAACAATATAAAAATGCCCGAGGTCAGTATTAAACTACCTAAAATATTATTTTATAATATAAATAGTTATTTCAGGATAAGGTTTCTTTTCTCGCTTGTTGATTATGTGAAGCATTTCGACATTTTTGCCTCGATGGAAACTTGGGGCTCTGAATCTCTGAACCTAATACTGAATGATTTTTAAATTTATGAATCACTAGGTTCAAGGCTTGTGAATCGAGGCATATACTCAGGAGGTATTATTGTGGGTGTTAAGAATAAGTTTCAGCGATTAATTGAGAAGAGGTTGATATCGAACCACACCGGATTATACTTAACTGAACAAATGTTGGTTCATAGCTGAACAATAAGGAAAGAAGATGCATTTTTTCACATATCTGCCCCCAAATGAAAATTATCTAATAAGTAGAAGCAACCTGCTCAATCACATTGAAGACAAAATAACAGATGGGTATAGAATCATGATAGCAGGTTCTAAAGGATATTTCACAATCCATTGGGATTCCCGAAATCTTTATATCCCCGACGCAATTCCAGAGATCAAGTAATTTCTACACACGCAGAACAATTATTAAATATTTTAGACAATAACCTCTTCAACACACACATAGTCAATGGAAGAACGAAGAGCGATAGGAATGGAAATTATACTTTCATATAAGAACGGAGCTCTTCGGTGGTTTATTATTTTATTGTCGCATATAATAGTGGAATATATTGACCTACAGGTTAGTTCTTTATTCAGACCATCTGCCTCTGACGGTTGGTTGGAAAAACTCTTATGAGTGGAACCAGGAGAGGAACTTCATACTGGTAACTTAACATGCTGGAACTTCATACTATCATAAAGGTACAGGTGGCTACCCGAAAAAGAGAGTCTATTTGTACAAAAACTTGATAAAACGCAGGGCTCATGGAATATTCCGATTGACACTATAGTGAATAATTAAGTTCTACAAATTCAGGGTACACAATGACGACAACAGAAATGCAAATTGAAACTAAGCTGGATGGAGCTAAATCTAAACCCTGGTTCGATCGCGAAATGCTTTCTACACAAAAAAAAAAAAAAAGCTCTGAAATCAAATCTGGCGCTATTTAAGAAATTAAATGAACGAATATTCATAAGATATACGGGCTAGCAAGGAATAAATACATAGCCTTACTAAATGTCCAAAATAAAATTTATTTCTGTACAATACAAGAGAAAGTAAACCTGTAACGAGATTCCACTGAATTTTGGAAAATAATAGGCTTGTTCAAAAATAAAATAACTTTACACAGAAACATGCCAATATTGGAATGGCAACAATTTTACATAAAACTGCTAGCTACTGAAGCACCTAACAACTATGAATTCCCTTTAATGACTTTATATTGCTCAGACAGTGAGCTATATATAAATGAAGAAATATCAATGGCATAATTAACTAGAGAGATTTCCCATTTAAAGCGCAATAAGCCGTCAGGCATAGACGACATCCCTAATGAAGCAATAAAGGCCTTAACCATTGGAACACATAATCCTGTTAAAAGATATATATAATAGAGTAATAAAAACTGGCCTATTTCCGTTAACATGTTATAAAGCAATTATTCATCCCATTTTTTAAAACGGCGACTGTGATAACCCCACTAATTATCGAGGTATAGCGCTCTTAAGCAATCTCGCTAATCTTTTTACATCTATCCTGAAAACAAGACTAAGTAACTGGATCGAAACTTGTAGAAGTATTGTCCAAGAGAACCAAGCCGGCTTCATAAAAGAAAATTCCTGCCAGGACCATATATTTATCCTTATTTCACTAATTCTGCTAACACTCAGACACAAAAGAAGAAATTTTTATGCTTTTTTTATCGATTTGAAAAAGGCCTTTGACACGGTTCCGCAAGATCTTCTTCGGAAAAAGTTGGTGGATATGGGCTTTAACTTTCGCTTTGTAAACTTAATAATAAATCATTATGAAAACATGACTGCAGCGGTACGATGGAAAAATTCATTTACAGAATTCATTAAAATAAGATCGGGAGTTCTTCAAGAAAACCTCTGTCGCCCTACCTTTTTATACTCTTCACAAATGATTTAATTGAAGATTTTAATGATTCAAATATACCTGGTATTGTCAAACTTTGGAAATGTTCGCCTTCTCATCTATGCTGATGACATTGTACTAATAGGCGACTCAAATATTAATATCCAAATAAAGATCAATTTTTTTAAAGAAAATACTAAATGAGAATTATCTAACATTGATTTGAAATAAATCTACGATAATGGTGTTACGGAATGGAGGTCGACTGTCACAATTGGACAAATGGTTTCGGGTTCAACGAACTTTGACAATTACATCGAAATATTTGTATCTTGGCTATCCAATCACCACTACAATTGTTTAACCAGGTGGCTCCGTACTATAATGGCAAAGCGCTAGCAGAAATTGTTGCCGTATGGCCAATTCTGAGCAAATCTAAGATGAATTTATTTCACCCATCAAAGAAACTCTTGGAAACAATTGTACTATCGACTTTGCTTTATGCTGCGTCGTTATGGACAAACGATTAGACTACAACGCTAGATAAAATCCAAGACACGTTTATACGCCGGTACCTAAATTTGCGAAAATACACCCCTGGCTAAATTCTTAGAGCTGAAACCGGAAGAGTCTCACTGGGTGTAACAGCGTTGAAGTTATTTTTAAATTACTGACTTAAAATCCTAAGTATGAATGAAACTAGATTACCATCAATATTGTTGGAGCTTGGATCCTCACAGTAATAGTTTGGAAATCCGTGTAGCTCCTTAACCTTGGTTTTAGATGTTGACTATCTCTCGGCAGAGCTTAATTTGGACTGTATGTTTTCACCTCGACCTGCGGATTGACTACTGAGAGATTCTCCCTATCCAAATGCGATGTAACAAGAGAATCACGACACAGCCTCACGGCGTTTAGCTGACACACACGCTTTATTGCATCTTTCACTCATTTTATATACACACATATTTACATAATTAAAAGAAAGAAAGAAGAATTTGCATGATTATAAATCAATGCAGCCTAGCTAGTGATTTACATAACTAGGCGCAAACAAATATGTTTATCGAAACTCTAGGAAATATCCAGATCGTTGGAACAGGACATAGGATTCACTGGAACTTTAACCAATATCTTAAACATCACTGGATTCCCATGGCTCAATTTTTCCAATTACAAGGTTTTACAGAGAAAAATTCCCTTGATTGTCGGGAGAGCAATTGATCAATCTATACAAGTGAACCACGCGAGAATGGTGAATTGAAAATTTGAACCGCATTACAAAAATCTATATTCAGCTCCTATGGCTGAATTTTTTAAACTAGGGACTTCCCACTTCCGGTCAAACGATGCATTGCGCAATTAAGAATCTGGTTTACATTTTTTATTGAAGACCATATAAAAACTATGAAATCAGAAAGTCTCGTATGTGTATTGTGCAAGGATAACTTTGAGTCAGAACTAACTTGCTATAAATTTACTTGCAATCATCTGGATGAAAAAGGAAATATTTTTTAACAATACGAGCGCTAATCATTTATCACTCTATGCCTTGCTGTCAAAATCGGTGAAAAGTAGACATAGTGCAATAGATTTATGCAAACTTTGTAAGAAGGCGAGAAGGATGAGAAACATGTGTAAATAGGTTTCCTTTTTTAGTACTGAATTGTATATAGTACTTGATTTATGTTTAATTTAAAACCATTGCTATACTGGCAGAATTCTGTATGGGGCTTGATCCCTAATTAAGGTTTTGTGTGTATGTATTCAAACTCAAAATTATGACCTTAAAATAAAAACAGCAAAAGAGCGGGGTTTGGAGACAGAAAATAAATTTGGCTATGTCAAAAGACAAATTCGGGGACGTTATAGGCATAAAAAACCCTTGCATCCCATTTTTTGAATCTGTGCCATTTTATTTAAATAATAATTTGATTTTTAAATCTGAAAGAAAAGAAAACCCCAATGATATGGCTCTGCAAGGTCTCATGAGGGTGGAATAAAGGGTTACTTCAGAAACAGTGCGCTATATTTAAATTTCAAAATATACATAGATTATACAAAATTTCACGAGTTAATATATTTTTATATATAATAGTTAAACAAAGAAAGATAAATAGCATTGAAAGAAAGAAATAAATAAAATGAGAAAATAATAATGTAGAAGAGAGAGAGAGAGAGAGTAATATAAATATTAAATTTGAGTAATATTTAATTTAATTTATAATGTTAAAATTAAGTATAATTAATTATATATTAAATATTTGAACAAGGATTCTTCAAATATATAAAAGATAATCAAAATTGATCTTAATATTATTAAGAATAAAAAGTAAGAAAGGAAGTAAAAGGAAAGTTAAATATAAGTAATATATTAAGTAAGGCAATTTGAAATATAAAAAAAAATAATATTCAATTAAATCGGAATGTAATATCATTTGTAAAATAATTTTAAAAAAGGATGACAAGTGATAAAATAATTTTATATTTGGTGCTGTAATATACCTATATTTTTTAGAAAGATAATTCTAATTCGTGTTTATACGAGGGTCATTCCAAATGTTTTTGCAATCAATAATAAATAATTAAAATATTAAAAAATAAATTATGTAATTAAAATCTACATGGATTTTTTACCACTATGCAAGATTTCATCCTTGAAAACCAATTATCGAAGCACTTACATCAGTCATCTTCGGGAATGGAATTTACGGCAATGATAAAGGCTTGCAGTTCATCATCAGTGCCAAATTTTATCTCTTTCAACAATGACATAACCTTTGGAAAAGAAAAAAAAGTAAAAAGGTGCTTAATATAGTGAATATGGTGGATGAGTGACTAATTGGACACCAGAGTTGGCTAAAATGTTTAATGTTTGGGTTGAGGTGTGCGGCCTTGCATTGTCACGGTAAAGTTGAGCTCTTGGTCTGCTTTGCTTGATTTTTTTTAAATACTGCTGGAAGGCATTTTGTTGTATACTAGTCACTATTAACTGTCTTCAGGTTCATCTTCTAGGTTGGGTTTTCGAAATTCAAATTCATTAAACCAATTAAAAACTGTTCTAATAGAAGGAAATTTATCTCTTAATTAAGGTTTCATCAATCTTTCATGGGAAACTTTAGAAGTTGAATTACTTTTATAATCATAAAATATCATTGCGAGTAAACTTTCTCTAATCAACTCTATTGTGTCCTTTGTCTTGTTTAGAAATTACCGCTGCCGCTGTAAACAAAGTCGCGCCCTCTAGGAGTCATTGTTGTTACTATTTCATTAAATGTTTATGTTAGATCAAGAAGGCATGTAGATCTAATCGTATACTTTATTTTTTCAATATATTAATTATTTAATATTGATTGCAAATACTTCGGAGTGACCCTTGTACCTTGCAATTAAATGTGGGAGATTAGGATTTTTATTCAAATAGAATGGGCGTGAAAATTATTTTAAAAATTAATATCAAAAAGCAATCGAGATTGATTAACATTAAGCTGATTACAAAGGAACGGAGAAGGTATCTTTATTGAATCTTAAGAAATAGGAAGAAAAGGGACCATGACCAATGATAAATTAATTTTTAAAAGCATTACCTGATATACGTTATATACGTATATACCTTTACGTAACATACTGGGGCCTGGAGACAGATAAAGTGATATGTTGGGTCCATCTACGCATCGGCAGCAATCAACACCATCATTAATTATCATTTAAAACACAGAAATATTGTTATTAGATGGATACCTCACAGCTTGACTGAAGACTAAAGACTTGGTCGCCTTAAATGGTGTAATTTCATGTTGAACAAATTTGATGAAGGCAAATAGAAGGCTGTCTTTAATACTATTGCAGATGAGGAATTTTATCCAGAAACAAAACGCCAATCTATTCTTTGGTGCTCTTCAAAATCACTTCCTCCTAAGAAAGTTCGCAGAGCTCGAAGTGTTAGGAAACATGGTCGCTTGTTTTTTTAGAAAAAGTAGTTTCATTTATATTGTGATGTTAGAAGATCGAAAGACAGTTAATAGTGACTGATATACAACAAAATGCCTTCCAGCAGTATTTGAAAAAAAATAATCAAAGCAGACCAAGAGCTCAAATTAGAGGAGTTCTTCTTCACCGTGACAATGCAAGACTTTTTATAGTATTAATAATATATTATTTTAAAAGAGGAATTTATATATATAAGATATAATAATTTACATAATTGAATAAATTCGAAGAATTAACTATAACAGGTTAAGGATATAATTGAATAGAAAAATAGGGGCTGACTATTCTTCTATATTCCTTTAAAGGTTTTTAAGATAGATAATGGTATTGTGATGGTAGCTGTATGCCATTGTTTATTGGTTTAGGTTTCTTCGTGGTTTCCATTGTTTCAAGAATGAGTCTTTGATTCTTAGTTGAACCTTTTTGAGGTGGATTCTGGTACTACTGATGTCTCTGGAATATTTACTGTTTCTCTGATGTGGTGAACTATTGAGAAGTTTAGGTTCTTCTTTGAAATATATTCCTTTGGTGTTCGTTAATTCTGATGGAGAGTCTCTAAAGTTTCACCAAGGAATTTAGTAAGCTAATTTTTTTCTCTGTTTCTGATTTTCGTGATTAGGGTTCTTAAAATTGAGGTTATGTAGAATGAACTTCTAAAGATGGTTATTATGACAAATATTTGGTTTGCGGGCTATTGTAATTGTGGACTCAGTACATGGTAAGTATCAGGTAGAGATGTGATGCGTGGAGTTATTTTTGAGGGTTTCGGGTATATATATACATTTCTTTTAATAAAGGGATATGTAAATTAAGAAGCTGAATTTCGATGAAATCAAGTTCTCTATTGCAATCTATTTTTGATGAATGGTGGATAAAGGTTCTTTTCGTCAAGGTACGCACGACTGTTATTTTGTCGGAGATTGGAGAATTGAAAAAAAAAATTGAGTACTGCGTTGAGGAGGTAGGTTTTTCTAATAAACCTTTGTTGTAAAACTGGTTCTATTTCTGGTGATTAAGATATCAAGGAATAGTGTAGGTTTATTTTTTTAAAATTGTAAATTGAATAGATGGGTTAAAACTATTAAGGGTTTCTAGGAAGTATTTTTCACAAATTTCTGTGATAATGCAAATTTATCATCAATGTACCATGACTAGAGTAATATTTTGTTGGGTTTCGTTTCGGTTATCCTCGAGTCAATGGCTAGAGTTGTAGAGAGTGGGCTTCCCGACGGTTTATCATTTATCTGATTGTATTATCCGCTTGGGAATTAAGCTATTGTTCTCTTTAAACAGATTTCTGTAAGTGTCAGGATTGAAAGGTGGTCTGGATATGCTTCTTTATATTTCATTAGAATAGTTTGTAGGGAGTCTATTATTATTTCGTGGGGGTGGGCTTGTGAACAGGTCTATGACATCGTATGATACAAATCGGTGTTTAGTTCCCAATTTGAGGTTATTAATTTTTTGTAAGATTTATTAAGAATTTTTTATAATATGAGGTAGAATTTTGGTTGAATCACAAGGTCTATTGGCTAGGTATTTGGAAAAATATGCTGGCGATTGGTGATAGGCAACTATTGGGCTAAGGGGGTGTTTTTCTTTGGAATTATGGTAAGGGCGTAATTATATGGATGGGTTCCAGCATCAAACTCAAAAACTTCCTTCAAAAAATGTATCCATTAACTCCTTAAACCCAAATTATTGATCAGTACTTAAACACACAAATTCTCA
Source organism: Cordylochernes scorpioides (assembly GCA_030710605.1). NCBI lineage: Eukaryota > Metazoa > Arthropoda > Arachnida > Pseudoscorpiones > Chernetidae > Cordylochernes > Cordylochernes scorpioides. The sequence goes on along the minus strand of CP092870.1, from coordinate 42,123,050 downwards.
AAGACCCTAGTACCCATCCATATATTTACGGCCTTCTCAAAATTCACAATAAAAAACACCCAGCTTAGACCAATAGTTGCCTATTATCATTGGCCAGCTGAATCGCTCTCCAAATACCTAGCCAATATATACGAGGGTGAGTAGAAAAGTAAGGTCTTCTACGAGATAATTTCCGAACGCGCGTTGCTAGGTGAAATCCGACAACACCGCTGCATTCCTTGGTTCCCCCTCTACCGTCTAGAACCTTCCCGGTGATCTTGGGACGCTCAGTCGCTGTCTGGCAGCCGCGATGGAGCTTCCCCTTAGCTCTCCCGCCAAGTGCGAGTTGCGCTCAGTTATACGCTTTTTAAATGCGAAAAATAATTCTCCGGTGCTAATTCACCGTCAGGAAGTGGAAGTGTATGGTGAGAAGTGCATGGACATCAAAAATGTGCGGAAATGGTGCCGGGAGTTTAACGAGGGGCGGATAAATGTCCAAGATGAACAGCGGTCTGGGCGGCCGAGTTTGCCGGAATCAACCGTGGCTCGAATCGACGAAATGGTGCGCGCAAACCGGCGGATAACCCTTGAAGAGATCGAGGATGGCCTGAATGAAGATTGCAGCCACTTCTCCGTGCACAAGATTGTGTCTGAGACCCTCGGCTACAGAAAGGTGTCCGCCAGGTGGGTCGACAAGTGGCTCAAAGAGGCGGCGGGAGAGTGGTACAACACCGGAATTACAAAGTTGGTTGACAGGATGAAAAAAGTGATTGATCATCAAGGCGACTATGTAGAAAAATAGCAAAGTGTCCAACCTTTCCAATGATGTATAAAAAGTTGTGATTAAATGTGTTTTTCTATGAAAAATAAAATAGGAGACCTTACTTTTCTACTCGCCCTCGTACTTTCTGAATAAACCAAATATCTACCTCGTATAATAAAAAATCCTGAATAAATCCTACAAAATATGAATAACTACAAATAGTAAACCAATCAACGAATTGTATCATACGATGTCTTAGACCTGTACCCAAGCTTACCAAATGACTTAATAAGAGACTCCCAATAAACCATTATAATGAAAAATAAAGAAGCATATTCGGATCACTTTGTAACCCGAAACTTACCGAAATCTGTTTAAAGAGAACAAAAGTTCAACTTACAGGCTAATACTACAATCAGATGAAACCCACACCGATGGAAAGCCCACTCTCTACAAACCTAGCTGAAATAGCTTCATCTACCAATTGGTTCATGGCTAACAGAACCAAACCCAGCGAAATATTACTCTGGGCAAGGTACGTTGATGATACCTTTTGTATAATCACAGAAAATAGTGAAAAATATAGGGCTATTAACCGCAATAGCTTTAACCCATCTATTCAATTTACAATAAAAAAAAAACAAACAAAGCTCATCATTCCTTGATATCTTGATCCCCAAAAATAGAACCAGTTTTACAACAAAGGTTTATAGAAAACCTAGCTTCCCAACACAGTACCTACATTTTTCTTCTAATTCTCCCATCTCCCACAAAATAACAGTCCTGCGATCTTGACGAAGCCGAAGCGTTGCATCATATTTGATGCGCGCTCCGATTTATTCAAAATAATAACAGATATTTTTAATTAATTAAAAATATATATCAACAGATTATGTACTACAGTATTATAGGATTATTCATTTTGTAACATTGTAATTGTTCACATCTTGATTATGTATTTTTGAAGGAGGGAGAACTGTTGGCAGGAGTAACCTAAGCGAAGACCTCTGGACCAGATTTAACCCTTCAAGAAAATAAATAGATGAACTATATTTTTCATTTGTACCTGATGATAGAATCTCGCTCAGAAAAGCCAAAAAACCAGGAATTAAAATATACCAGAAGATAAAAAGTACATTATTAGTCTTTAGTGTAATCTGGCGGGAAGCTGTCGATATTGAAGAATCACGGACGGTTCTAAAAACACTGTGGATTATGTAAAATCTAGAATTCAGGACGACTGATCACAGTTCAATCGAAATATTCTTACTTCATAATAAATAAACACAACATCGTTATAATCCCTCGGTGATCTTTTTATTATTAATAATATAAAAATTTGAGCAATTATCAACATTTACTATGTAATTACAGAGCTAAATATTCACTGAAACACGGACCGTCGTTATAGCAAACTTTCTCTTATATAACCAACCTAATTATTCCTAAATTTATTTATAATCAACTAAATGTTTAATTTAATTGGGAATCGCTATAACAAAGTTTCATTTATTTTTATTGAAAGAATTAATAGCATCTGGTCCAACAGCTGGTCGACTGTAGTCAACTACCTCAACGACGCGCAGCTTGTGAAAAATCAATTGATTCAGAGCCACATATCTACTTTTCTCCAATGAGTATTAAATTAAAGATTGGAAAAAGTTTTTTTCGAACGAACGAAGTAAAAAAGGGAATAAGATCAAACTAATATTTTATTATAGAAAAAAATCTCTCTCTAATTAGTGGGGTAGTCTTGCTTTTTTGGTCTCGAGGTAAAAACACTCTGAACCTCTAATTAAATTACTATTGGAAATTTTGATCAAAATTTTGGAGACACTTTTATTATGATAAATTTAATAGTTAAAAAATGTTAGTTAAAACAAAGCCGGGAGAAAAAACAGGCTTAGGCTCTTGTAGCGTAGTAATAACAAGTGAAGTTTAATGAAAATTGAGGTTGACATTGACTCAAAGTTTTTGTTAATTTTAGACATAAAAAAAAAGATCCGAGATAATCTCTACATGTGTTTTTAGAGATGTTGCGCTTAATTGATTATTATGTAGGCGCCGTAGTATGCAAATATTTTCCCGGTAAATTTCTTTATAAAATGTAATTTTCTATTTTTTCGAACGGCTATGTGCAATGTCTGATGAAACAGAATGTGCAAAGATAAATATTTTCGATGATATTTTGTTCGCCCTGGAACTTTGTTTACATTTAGTATATATACAGCTAACAATTATATATAATATTACAGATCAACACCATTTATATATTTTTTTGTCCACACATTGTGCGGGAAAATAATAATAATCGTGTTGATTTGCAATATTATATATAATTGTTATCTGTAATATACTGGATGTAATATTTAAATCGAAGATACAATTCTTTCATTGGCCTTGTAGAACGAGAGTGGTGTACGCGTGCAAGCATGTTTTAGTAAAAAAAAAAAACACAAACATCCTCAATAAAGAGAGAGGAGTTGTCCCTCAATTTATTGGAACAATAAAATAATTATAAATCCAATATATGCATCATTTTTAAATATAATTTTAATTATGGATTGTTCATAATTAAATATATATATATATGGTAATTTAAACTAACAACTACGTATTGTATAATACTTATAACAAGATTTTCATGTTGTATAATAGAAAAATATCTGTAAATGATTATACGCATTATTGACATGCGTCCTTACATCATCATATGTAATGTACTTTGTACAAACTGAGGATAAATAAATAAAACTCTGTAATAGATTAAGAATTGAGCTGAAGCAAGAGATAGAAGTCAAAAACGTCTAAAACCTGATGTAGCAATCCCAAAACAGCATCTAAAGATAGATAGGAAACTGTCAGGACGGCGCCAGTGTACAATTTCGCCAGCCGATGTTGCATCTCTTGTTGCATCTGCTGAAATGCAAAACTTCCTTTCTCGGAAAAGATATATAAGGCCTCCGTCATAGCCAAAAATATAGTCACTTCACCATCAGCAGAAGCCCTCGTCGGTTGTCACCAAGTTCCTCCTCATCCAACATGTAGACCAGTAAGAACTCTTCTATCTCCATCTTTCGCTCCTAGCTCAACTTTTATCTGTTCACGGAACTTTCCTAGTGCAACTGTGTCTTCGTTTTTTTGTGTGTGGACATTCCCAAGCTTTCCATTCTGCCTCGACCACGACTGCCTGTACTCTGTTAAAGGTCTCCCAGGCTGCAGAGAGGTACTGGAAAATTCCCCATCCTGACTGTTCATCTCGGTCAACACAGTATAGCTAGAGTCGACAGGATCGCACACCATAGATTAAGTCGACAGGATTCTACAAGAATCAACAGGACCTCATCACATATATATATATATGAGAAAACAATAGAAAAATAATAAAATTAAAAGGTCAGGAGTTGATATTAAAAATAATGAAGGCATATCCTGACCAAAAGCACATGTGCTTTTTAGATGGCAGAGCGCCATCTAGTGGAGCAAAAATAAACTAAACGTTTCTTGATGTATCAAAGTTTAGTTTATTTTTGCTCCACTAGATGGCGCTCTGCCATCTAAAAAGCACATGTGCTTTTGGTCAGGATATGCCTTCACTATTTTTAATATCAACACCTGACCGCTTTATTTTTTTTTTCTATTGTTTTCTCACGTGTTAAGCGTATTTACGCAAGTTTGGCCTTAAATACCGATTTCTTGGTTTTTCAAGAAGCCTCTGGGACCAAGATTATTTTTTGTCACAGTGGTACAGCCTGCTCCACGCTGACGATCGCCCACAGTGAGAAACGCGTTTGTGGATGGATTTTCTTGATATATCAAGAAATTGGGTTGGCCAAATATCACGGAGCAAGTTAAATAAACGTTTAGTTTATTTTTGCTAAACTAGATAGCGCTCTGTAATCTAAAAAGCACATGTGCCTTTGGTCAGAAAATGCCTTCATTATTTTTAATATATATATATGTCGTAGCCAAATGAAAAGGCGCAACCGTTATGCCAAGTTAACAGCGCACCCGCGATGTCTGCCACCTTTATTTTTTGTACAGCTTTTATAGATGGATGAATTTACATATTTACATTTTAACACAAGCGTAACATATTTACATACTTATTTTGACGAAAATGAATTATATCTCTTGGCATTACCTATACAAATTATGACAGATGGAACCTGTGTGGGATAAATAAATTTAAAATTAATTTAAAATTATTTAGTTGAGATTGGGAGGCAATTTTATAAATTTAATTCTGATACTATGTACAAAATTGGAAATTTATGTGATATTATACTAAAATATATACAAGTAGGGATTAACACAACATTAAGTCTGATATATAATACAAAGATAATAAAGTTTTAAATGTAGCAGGATACGAACCTGTGTGATGTGGCTACAACTGTGTATCTGTTTGTAGAAGTGTTCTGTGCGTGAGAGGATTTCCTGCGCTGGAGTGTTGGTGGATTGATGATGAGCTGAGCATCCTTCTGTACCGTACTTTCCATAGGGAACGTAAGAAAAGGGGTGTTGAAAAGGTGCTCAGGGATTATGAGGAATGAATGTTTGATATGACAGGATACGTTTGAGAAATGAAGACTTGGTCGTGGCGAACAATTTGGTAGGGTGATCCAAATTGGGTCACTGGAGTCCTCGGAAGGTTTCTCGTTTGGGATGGAGAGAAAAGGGGACGGTTGTCATGTCAATGAAGTAGCGCAAGAAGAATATCTCTTGATGTTGGTGTGTGAACATAATGGTTTATTGTAAATTGTCAGAAGGCAACGTACTGAAATCTGTGACGCGTACATCCTGTACGGATCGTTTCAAGATGGGTCTGTGACTATCAGTAATCCTACTGAAACCTTAAAAGGAAATGAATTTGGGAAAAACGATCAGTTCGGGGTGGTCAATGGGCAACGCAAGTGGTATTATTCTATTTCAAAATAGGAATTATATATAGGAATTCCTTGACGTTAGGATCTTATGTGGATCATCAATTCTAATGTCGTCGTCACCATTCTTTTCTGAGTGATCAATAAGTCCTTTAAGGTGTTCCAAAGGACTATTGAAAGCTCTTCAAGACAATGAATCAAGATTGATTGAATTTGTCTTAATCGGAACGACGGCAATAAATAAATTAGCAAATGTATAATCGTCATGGAGACGTTTGGGTTAATAAACGCCATTGTAAGGAGAGATAGAAAAAATATTGGAAATTGTTTTTTTTTTATCGTTATTAATAATTTTAGATTAGTAGTAAAATGAATTAGATGGTGATTAATTTATTATATACATTCATCATAATTATTAGCCTTTACCGGCTTTTCAATATGTAAATAATTCGTTTTAGCATATTTAGAATATTCCTAATAGAAACTATGACTGCCTTCAGACCTAACTCCATTTCGTTAGAAGGTTTCGCCCGAATTCTCTAAATATTGTGTAAAAGGCATACAATACATAAACACACAACCCCTTCTATCACACTTTTATTCAGATATATCATTCAAAATGATAATTTCAGAAAAGGCAGTAGGAAATTCATTGAACCTTTTTTTTAATATTAATTTTATTAAAATATTTTGATTAAAATAAAACAATAACACACACGTACGTAAATAGTTTATGATTTTGTATAAGATGATCGCTTATATCATATCGGTTTTATAATTTTCGGTCATTTAGTTTGAAACGGCCGATTTTCACTATTAAATTTCGCTATCACAGAGTTATATATTTGCATAATTTTGTTTTTCATATAAATATAAGGTTAATTTTATATATAAGTAAAACGAAAGGATATTAAATATTTTCGTTTTAATTAATATTCCTAACACGAGCACTATAAGTTGAAAATCAAATTATTTATTAAATATAAAATTATTCAAATTGTGCTTAAGCTCTCAGCCTATAGTAAAGGAAAATGGGTGGTCAGCATTAAAATTTACAAAATCGCGATGTTCTCTCTGAAGAATTTGGCTACTTTGAATTGATGTGTTAGCAATAAACGTGTCCGTGGCAAGTTTTAAAGTTTCCTACAATTTGAAAACTTTGTCTAAACAATTCAAATAGTTTTCTAAAGTCGTTTTTGAGTTAGCGTACGAAATCAATTTGAAAAAAAGTATGTTTTAAAATGTATTTTTATATTACAATTCTATATATTGGGTTGTAAAGAAAGTTCGTTCAGTTTTTGTATCCATTTGTTTCATAACGGTTTTTGTTGTTATACGGTAAAATGTTTATATTCTTTAAATAGTACTTGTTCTGCTCTAAAAACCTGTATTATTTAATATTTGAAAAAACGTAATATTTTGTTCTTTTTCCAGGCTTGAAAATGGAATATCCAGGAGAAAATCTACATTTTCGACATCTGCTTTTCTTCCTTTTTCATCGAGGTCAAAAAGCAGCCGAAGCAGCTCGGGACATAAGCAACGTGTATGGAAAAGGTGTCATAGGAGAGCGAGCAGCACAGAAATGGTTTGCAAAGTTCAAAAACGGCGACAGGGATCTTGAAAACACGCCTCGAAGCGGACGACCATCAGAATTCGACGAGGAACATCTAAAGGCCCTGATGAAGGAAGATGGTCGATAAACAACAAATTTTACACCTGTTCTGAGACCAGTTACTCATAATGATTGTTTGCGCCTAGTTATGTAAATAACCTGCTAGGTTGCCTTGTTCTATAATCATGTAAATTTTTATTTCTTTCTTTTATTTAAGGAAATATATATATATGTATATATAAAATAAAAGGATTTAAAAGCGCGAATGTTTCTTTTATACATAAAACGAACTTCTACTGTCCTTACTGCGATGAAAAAATATATTTTTTCATCGCAGTAAGGACAGTAGAAGTTCGTTTTATGTATAAAAGAAACATTCGCGCTTTTAAATCATTTTATTTTATATGTATAGATGGCGCGTTATTGCTTTGTGTTAATGTATGTATATAAAAGGAGTGAAAGATATAATAAAAGCAGCCAGTCAGCTAAAACCAGTGAGGTGTCCTTCCTTTTTTACATCGCAGCTTGCGAAGGGACAATATTCTCAGTAGTCGATCCGCCGGTCTGGTCAAAAGTACAATCAACAACAAGCTCTGCCACATGTCGTCAACACCTGAGACCAGACAAAAGGCTGAAGGAGCTAAAGGAAGTCCTGGCTAACATTGTCAGGAACCAAGCTCCAACAGTGATGATTTACCTGTGCCATAGCTTCCCGAAAATATGACATTTAGTGACGATGATTCAAATAGTCATGGGCAAGATTCGGAAGACACAAATTTGAAACCATTTATTTCATCCTAAACTCATTTATCATCAAAAGGATATTTGAATGACCTCGTACGTGATTTACATTTATTTAAAAAAAAAGCTAACTTCTAGCTCGCTAGGTTAGAAGGTTGGAATCTGCTGCATTAGGATACAAAGGTATGTTTTTTTCGCATCTAGACTTTTTTACACAAGAAAAGCTTTGTGTACTGCAATGATGTTGTTAGGCTATTGGATGTGCTTGTTCATGAACATAATACAGAAGAGTGGCGTTTATTCATTGTCTCCTCTGGAGTTAGTTTAAAAGCTGTCCTCTTTCACAGCGGTAATAGACTCCCATCGGCGTCAATGGCACACGCATTCAACATGAGAGTTACGAAAGCATGAAACTGTTTTTTTTTTAAGGTAGATTACGATAGATACAGCTGGGAAGTCTGTGGGGCTTTAAAGTTATTGCTCTCTTGCCTTGTTAACAGTTTGTATATACAAAATTTGGGTTGTTTTCTGTGTGAGAAGGATAATAGTAGCATTTATATATATATATAAAAAAACTGACTAAACCGTAAAACCCTTACTCAAAGAATTTAAAATATTGCACATTTTCCATTGTTCAAATCTGAAAATATATATTTACCACCCTCACATATAAAACTAGGATTGATGAAGAACTTTGTCAGAGGAATGAATCCGAATTCTACTGGATTTATCTATTTAGGTAAAGATATCCTAACATAAGAGTGATGAAAAATTGAAAGCATTTTCGTTGGACCAGATTCTAGAAATGCTGCATGGTGGAAATTTTGAATATATCTTAAATGAAGTTAAAGCAGCATCATGGAATTTAGTAGGAACTTTTGAACATTTAGGGAAATGTTAAGGACAAAAAAAAAAAAAAAAAACTGGGATGTAACATGCATCTCAAGATCCATTTCCTGCATTCACATCTTGATTTATTTCCCTACAATCTTGGTGCAGTTAGCGATGAGAATGGTGAGAATGTTTTATCAATATATATAAAGCATATAAAAGCGGTAACAAGGTAAATGGAGTTCCAGTGTGCTTGCTGACTACTATTGGACACTCAAGAGGTATGTACCACAAGCAAAGTATAAAAGAAAATCCACTTTTACTATTTTTCAATAAATGAAATATATTTCTTTTTCATTTTTTCATACAGGCCTATAAATTCAGAATATTTTCAAATTTCCAGTAGGTGTCTCTCAGAAACCTTTCCTGATAAAAATAAAAAAAAAAAAAAACAATTGTATATTTAGAATCAACATAAAAAGTTACAACAATTTATAAAACTGTTTCTTTTGGGACAAAGAAAGATATTTTTGGTTAACCAGTAATATAATAGGGTTTATGCAACAATATTCTTACAATAAATTGTTTTCATTTATTACTGTGTTTGTCCCAATAGTGAAAAATGTTTTCACGCAAAAATATGAGTTTTTGAGATCAGCATGAAAATTTACACTATAAACACCATCAGGTTTTCTGGGGGAAAATGTTTTGACTAGTGTTATTATTGATGCTCTCATTGAATATGGCATCTTATTCAAATTTGGGAGCGCTCCAAATCGAAGGCAGGGTATAGCAGGTACTGGAGTTAAAAAGGTGCTCCTTTATTAATCTGCCTCGTATTGAATATTGTTGTTGACCGGCTATGTCGCTAATTACCCCATTGTCGCAGCGGCACGATAATTGATTATTGATGGCCCGAGTAACGAGTTTTACTTTGATTAAGAGAGATGGTGGTTTTAATTATAGAAAGCAATTAGTCATGGAGCCAAGATTTTATCGATCAAGATTAATGGTGCGAATTTTCAGGTTCAATCTACCGTTTCATCTGTCTTCAGGTAATCCTCGGTACAGTCTTTGTTGGTTCGTTTCTACTGAACTAAACAGATCAGCTGTTTCATTTGTCTTCGGGTAATTCTCGGCGTATAAAGCAGCCTTTGTTGGTTTGTTTTCCGTTCAAGCAAACAGATGTTTCATCTGTATTCAGATATTACTTTCTGTATGCAGCATTCTTTTGTGTTTGTTTTCCTATTTAACTACAGAGGGTGTTCCATTTTTAAAGTACACTTTAGCAGCGCTGTTGCTCGCGAAAAAAGGCGCATGATTCGAGTAATATTTTTTTATTATAAAGAACAAGCAATGATTTATATTTAACACACACGATATTTAAATATCCTAAATGCCTAAAAATAAAAGTGGTTTGTGAAAGGTTAGGCTTTCAGAATTTCCGAGGAGAAATATTAGTTTACCTTAATTATTGAAATAATGAATGAAAATAATTTTGTTCTATTACTAAGTGCGCACACACAACTATTCAAATATCATATATATATATATAAGAAAAAACAAAGAAAATTTTATATCTATGAAATTAAGCGAAATTTTCCTCTGAAAAAAAAAAGATGTCTGAAGAAACCCATAACTCCTACAGAAAGAAAGAGAAAGGAAATGTTTGTCAGAGAGAATCCACCTTATTTGCACAATGACTAATGTATCACCTTCTACCGATAACCCTATTATCATGAAAATAATATGCTTAAAAATACGTTAAAAGGCTAAAGTTCACGTTCTCAAGCCACACCATAACGAGGAACGCAAGACCTTCAGAAAAGACCCTTTATGAAAAATACCTGGCAGATGAAAAATAGAAGGTTGTTATACTGGACGAGACATGGGTTTACAACAATGATAGCAATCAACCCCGTGCCATTTATTAGGCTAACTCTCAAATAAATACTTTTCTGATTTGGGTCAAGCAATATAAGGAAGGTCTCTCAAAGGGTTTCATGTTCGTTGCAGGTTTCAGCTGCAATGGAAAGCTTCCAATAAAAAAGATGGATATATTCCAAAATATTCCGAAGTCTGGTCTTAGACTCTTTATCCAAAAATGAGCTCCCATTTTTTTATCCAATGACTCATGATCCGTGTGGCTGCAACAGGATAAGGCCATGAGTCATACCATGATACAACGTTTTCCTATTTTATCCTTTGTAAATATCAATATAATAAATTTTATATTAATTAATAGAATTTGATTAACACCTCTTTAATTTGTGCATTTTATACATGTAAAGCATTTTTTATATGTAAATAGTTTTCCCATACTTTTCCCTTTGAGAAAGTTTCACGAGGAAGTTATTCTAGAAAATTCGATTACTGTACATAGCCCCCGCCAGGCTTCCGTAAAAGGCCGTCATCAGATTTAATCACGCTCTAGTATAAAGCGTTTATTGTTCATTATATTATTACTCGACCACTGCCATTTCTATTCGCAAAAATCACTTCCTCAAGCTTTGGTTAATAGTTTTGTAACAAATATTGCATATATATATAATAATTATATTAATATAGTATTTTATTTATATATATATTGTTCTAAAGAGAAAAGAGTCGCCTCTCCCATCCCAGAATTTCCATCTATATATATTTTTATATAATAAAAAAATTATTTTTAAAATTTATTTTATTCATACTTCATTTTTTCATTTCCCTATTTATATTTCACAACCTTCTAAGGTTGTTATTTGGATAAATTAATAATTTAATTTATAATAATCATCACAAAAATGATAATTTATAAATATTGTTATAAATAAAAAATATTTTCTGTTGATTTTAGAGGATTTTATATAAATTTATTGATCATTTGCTTGATTCCGGAATTCATGAGCATGTGACACTGCAGTCGTGTTAATAATACTAAAAATAGTTCAGATCATTAAATGCTTTAATTGAGCTGAGTAAATATATAAAAATAATTTGATGAAAATACTGCCTGTCTTAAAGCCAGTAGAACAAGGAAAACAAAATATATTTACATAATTACAAAGGTTTTAGCCGGCCATCGGGAAACAACAACAATTAGTTTTTATAGGGGAAGCGTTACCTTTGGCGGTCGATTTAACAGAGTATTTGAATCTATGTATTATAATTTTAAATAAAATAATTTTTGATATTACATATATATATATACTAGCGGATGTGTACCCGGCTTCGCCCGGGTTTTATCCGAGTGAAAGTTTGCCTAACCAATATTATTGATAATAATATTCCGGAACACACAGAATATCATGATAATAATATTCGTTACATTATATATTTATATAATATATAAAATATATTTCTAGGGCAAACATATCCTCTCTCTCTACTGAATAGATTTTTAAAAGGATATATATAAATAAAAATATCTAGAGATATACTACATGATCTTAGCCAAAAGGCCGAGAAACGATATTTTATATATAGAGATGACCTGGCTTCGTGTGTCTTCTGCTCGAGTGAATGTTTCTCTGGAAGATTTTGTTCCTGCCTACTAAAAATTATTATCAAGCTTCGCCCGTGGTCTGATTTAGTGAATATTCCCCTGAAGAATTTTGTTTATGTCAATCAAGCATGATACAGTGATATTGTCATAATCATTTCTGACTAAAAAATAATTGTTGCTCAGTACTTGGTAAATATATTTTTTTGGTTAAAAGTGCGACAAAAAACTCTTCCAGATTTAACTCTCTGTCCTGTTCAAATTTCAGCGAGATTAGTTATATATTGAGGGTTGCATAGCTGACAAACACATATTTATATTTTCCTGGCTTCGCCCGGTTTTTACCCGAGAAAAAGTTTGCCTAACGAACATTTGTTAAAAGGTTTCTAGAAAACATCCACAATCCACCTATATATAGATTTATAAACATTTAAAATATTGTTATATGCGTTTAAATATATTTTTGAAACACATACTTTTTTTGAAAACATTTATTAAATTTTAAATTAGATATTTTCTTCAAATATATATTAATATTGAAATGCCAAGTTTTTTTTACGTCATTGGAATATTATATTACTAAATCCTCCAATTAAATATTCAATTCATTATACTTGGAACACTTTTTTTGAAATTTTACAATTTATAAATATAATTTCAGCAGATGCCGCGAGTGGCGCTGCTTGCGAGTGAAAGTAGATAATTGGCAAATAAATTGCAAAGAATATTCATTTAAAATCAAATTCAAACCAGAAACCTTCACAGTAGTTGAAGATATTCCCGTTCTCTTGAAAAATACTCGATAAGTTGAGAAATATCAGTATTAATTGGTCCACTCGCTAATTTGGAGTTAAAGGTATAGTATCTTGCCACAAACGAACATTTGTAAACCAGACGAATGGCCCGGGCAACGCCCGGGGTTTACCCGAGTGCGAATATATTTTAGAAACGTTGTCTTGGGTGGTCGCTATTGACAGGGTGGTCTGTATAGACAGGTGGATGTATCACACAGCTGATAACAGGGTTGTCTAGAGTGGTCGCTATAGACAGGGTGGTCTGTATAGACAGGTGGATGTATCACACTGCTGGTAACAGGGTCGCCTAAGGTGACCGCTATTGACAGGGTGGTCTGTATAGACAGGTGAATGTAACACACTGATGATAACAGGGTTGCCTAAGGTGACCGCTATAGACAGGGTGGTCTGTATAGACAGGCAGCTGATAACAGGGTTGTCTAGAGTGGTCGCTATAGACAGGGTGGTCTGTATAAACAGGTGGATGTATCACACTGCTGATAACAGGGTCGTCTAAGGTGACCGCTATAGACAGGGTGGTCTGTATAGACAGGTGAATGTAACACACTGATGGTAACAGGGTTGCCTAAGGTGACCGCTATAGACAGGGTGGTCTGTATAGACAGGCAGCTGATAACAGGGTTGTCTAGAGTGGTCGCTATAGTCAGGGTGGTCTGTATAGACAGGTGTATGTATCACACTGCTGTTAACAGGGTTGCCTAGAGTGACCGCTATAGACAGGGTGGTCTGTATAGACAGGTGAATGTAACACACTGGTGATAACAGGGTTGTCTAGAGTGGCCGCTATAGGCAGAGTGGTCTGTTTAGACAGGTGGATGTAGCACACTGCTGATAACAGGGTTGTCTAGAGTGGCCGCTATAGACAGGTGTATGTATCGCACAGCTGATAACAGGGATGTCTAGAGGGGGGCAAGGAGGCCACGTGTTCGCTGGCAGCCAATGGGCGCGCATTCTATCCGCGAGCTTCAGACATACAGACAGAATAAGGCAATTATATTTTGTAAATAACTGTATTTAGCGAATGTACCCGGCTTCGCCCTGTTTTTAACTGAGTAATAGTTTGCCTAACGAACATTTGTTAAAACGATTCTAGTAAGCGTATATAAATATAAATATTGTTATAAGCGCTTAAATATATTTTTGAAACACATAAAATTTTAAAAACATTTATTATATTTTAAAAGGGATATTGTCACTTTTGTGAATTTTATATTTAATTATTTCTTTTTTTTATCAATGAATTATATATATTTATTTAAAAATTCATATTTGTTATCATCATCACATACAATGTGAATTTTTATATAAACAAAAGATAATAAACAACAACAATGTAATTTGCGTCTTCATTATTATAAAACAACAACAAATTAAATTAACAATGTTAAAATATATTTTAACATATTACATTTTAACATTTAACACAAAAACGTTACAATATTTTCTTTAAATATATAATAATATTAAAATGCCAAGTTTTTTTACGTCATTGGAAAATAATATTACCAAATTCTCAAATTAAATTTATTATACTTAGAACACATTTTAAGCATTGTTAGAATTTATAAATATAATTTCAACATATGCCGCGAGAGGCGCTGCTTGCGAGTGAAAGTAGAAAATTTGCAAATAAAATTGCAAAGAATATTTATTTCAAATCAAATGCAAACCAGAAAACTTCCCAGTAGTATTGTAAATAACTTCCTGAAGAGAGAGAGAGTTTCACGGCGATTGGATTATCTTACCTTTTAAAAACATTCATCGTGTCAACAAACTATAATTCATCGTGTAAACAAACCACTTGTAAATTATTAATTAATCAAACTCTTTTATCGTCCCGACCAGTGCTGCGCCCAAGCGGTACAAGGCTATAACTAACGCTTTTTTGTTTTATATTTTTTAAAAAGCACATTGACCTTTTCAGTTTTCTGAATAGCCTATATGTTAAAAGAAATATTCAGCCACTTATATGCGAAATTTCATATTGATTTATTTTCTAGATTTTGCGCAACGCGATAACAAACATCGATTTTGGATTTCATTTTATAGATATAGGGATTAAAAATAAAAAGAGCATATCCTGACCAGGAGAATATGTGATTTACAGAAGGCAGAGCGCCATCTGGTGGAACAGAAATCAACTAAACATTGATTTAGCCTGTTTCCTGATATTTGGCCAACCAAATTTCTTGATATATCAAGAAAAGCCATCCACGAATGCGTTTCGCGCTTTTGGCGCTCGTCAACGTGGAGTAGCCTGTACCACTGCGGCCAAAATGAATTTTAGTCCCAGAGGCTTATATGTGTGTGTGTGTTTGTGTGTGAAAAAAGCCTGCTCCACGCTAACGAGGGCCAACAGCCCGAATCGCGTTCGTGGATGGCTTTTCTTGATTTTTCAAGAAATTGGATTGGCCAAATACCAGGGAACGGGTTAAATCGATGTTTAGTTGATATCTGCTCCACTAGATGGCGCTCTGCCATCTAAAAAGTTCATGCGCTTGTGGTCAGGATATGCCTTCTTTGATTCTATTATATCCTTTTATATCTATAAAAATGAAATCCAAAATCGATGTTTGTTATAGCGTTGCGCAAAATCTACAGAATCAATCATTCTGAAATTTCGCATGTAGGTAGCTGAAGATTTCGTTTGAAATATAGGATATTCAAAAAACTAAAAAGGTTAATGTGCTTTTTTTGAAATCTAAAACCAAAAAGCGTTAGTTCCAGCCTTTTACCGCTTGGCGCCGCATTGGTCGCGACGATAAATGAATTTGATTGGTTTATAGTTTTACACGTAGTTTATTAGTTTGTTTACACGATTAATTTTTTAAAAGGTAATATTATATAATCGTCGTGAAACTTAAGGAAGGTATTTACTATACTTCTGGTAAGGTTTCTGGTTTGAATTTGATTTGAAATTAATATTCGTCGCAATTTTATTTGCAATTTTTTTTACTTTCACTCGCAATCAGCGCCTCTCACGGTATTTTGTGAAAATACATTTATTATTTGTAAAAATACTAAAATGTGTTCCAAGTATAATCAACTTAATATTTAATTTGAGGATTTAATAATATAATATTCGAATGAGGTTGTAAAAAAACTTGGCATTTTAATATTAATAAATATTTAAAGAAAATATCGTATTTTTAAAATTTAATACCTGTTTTAAAAATAATTATGTTTCAAAAATATATTTAAACGCATATAACAATTTTTATATTTATATACGTTTATAAATCTATATATAGGTGGATTGGATGTTTTCTAGAATCGTTTTAACAAATGTTCGTTAGGCAAACTTTTACTGGGGTAAAAACCGGTCGAACCCTGGTATATTCACTAAATACAGTTATTTACAAATGTTCGTTTGCGGAAAGATACTATTCCTTCAATTTCAAATTACCGAGTGGACATATTAATAATGATTTTATTTAACCTACCGAGTATTTTTCAACGGACCGGGAAAATAATTTCAAATTATCTAGAGTATAGACAAGTATGGATTCAGTAGGGATTGGATGTTTGTTAGAATCGTTTTAACAAATGTTCTTTAGGTAAACCTTTACTCGGGCAACAACCGGGCGAAACCGGGAACATATATATTTATATATATATATATATATATATATATATGTTATGAATATTTTGTGTTGTTGTTAGATTAGGCTTGATAAGACAAAGGATCGATAAGATAAAGGGTTGAGGTGCAGTCGTGATAAAAAAAGATAAATATTTACCGTCAAGTAGCTTTTATTTTCAATTACTTGAGGAAAGATTACACATTTGTTAGTTTCACATTATATAGAATTTATAATTTAATCCTATATTAGTGATTTAAAAGGATTGATTGGTTATCTACGCATATTTACAACAAAATTAAATAACTAAACTAGACAACTAAACTAAAAGTCTTTCTAAAAACGATGATAACAAAAAATAAAATTATCAATGAATAAAATAAAATATATATTTTTTAAAATATAGAAATATTTGAGGTTTTTAGATTATATAATATTTTTAGATTATATAATATTTTTAGATTATATAATATTTCCCCCCTGTGAAAAGATTCTAAAAAAATAAAATTTTAAAATAAAATTGGTAATTAAAATAATTAATTAAACAAAATCAATAAATCTTTAGAAATAATTAAAAATGAAACAATAAAAATCAATACGCACATTTTTTCAAAATAAACAAAAGAAAGTTTGTTTACAAATAATTTATATAATTATGAAATTATAATAAAAGTATATATAAGGAATATTAATGAGTGAAATATATCAAAAATGTATATGAAGCAAAAAAGGTATTTAAAATTTGAGTAATTATGACATGCTAGTTACACTTCAAAGTTGAGTAATGAAACACTAATAGATGTATGGAGTGACATTAAGTTATTTGTGAAGGCTTAAGAATTGGTGCTGAAATTTGTTCTTCATTGTCCATGTCCAAAATATGGCCTTCCTGTAAAAAACATGGTTTATCATCAATATCTATTAACTTTGTGTTAGAATTTTGATTTGCTATTAAGTCATTTTCTATGTTAGTGCTATAGTGAAGTAAAAAATCTGTTTCTGGATAAAATAATTTAAGCTTATTTGAGTGTATAATTTCTGTTTGTTTTCTTTGGGGTATATTAGGCTTATCTATTTCATATGTGACTGGAGAAAGTTGTTTTAAAATTGTAAATGGGCCTATATATCTTTGTGTTAATTTACCAGTGTTTGGATAAATAAAGGTTTTTACTAATACCTGATCTCCTTCTTTAAAAATGGGTTCTGGGTGTTTAATATCATAAAGTTGTTTGCTGTGTTCATGGGATTTTATGGTTCTTTCAATGGCTAATTTTCTTGCCTTTTCAATTGGTGTATGTGTTACTGTGTCATGTTCTATATACTGTGGTTGTATTCCATAGTATAAGAATTTAGGTGTAAAGCCTGTTGTGGTATGTACTGTTTCATTATAGCTTTCAGTAATTTTAGGAATATATTTTGTCCAAGGAATCTTTAAATTAGCATTATATTCACATCTTAACCTATTAATGATAGTGGAATTTAGTCTTTCTACTTTTGCATTTGTTTCTGGGTGATGGGAACTGGTGAGTAGATGCTTAACATTATTTCTATCTAAAAAGTGTTTAAATTTTCTGCTAAGAAAAGCTGCATTTCTGTCAGTTATTAATATTTCAGGTTTATTAATTTGGAATAAATTTCTTAAACAAGTTATATAGGAATCAGTTGATACAGATTTTGTTGGAAAAGCCCAAAGGAATCTACTATGGTGATCTACTATCATATGGATACTGTGTCTAGTTGTCCCATAATTATGTAACCCGCCCAATGTATCTAGAGAAAAAATGTGATTTGGGTGTGTGGCTATTGGCATCTGTTGTAGTGGTCCATAAACAATTCTGTTATCCCTAGACTTGTTAAACTGGCAAGTTTCACAATGTTTGGTGTAATTAGCAATATCTCTAGTCATATGTGGCCAATAATAGTGTGGAGAAATTATTTTAGTCATTTGAGTTGTTCCAATATGTCCATGCTTTGTGTGTACTTTGTTTAATAATTTGTGTCTTAGTGTTTGTGGTACATAAGCTCTTTTAAAACCTCTTTTATTAATAATGTAGAGGCCATTTTGTATTTTAATTTTAGCACTACTAATTTGTTCTGTGGATTGGTGTTCTTTTAACTCATTATATGTTAGGTAAAATGAGACAGGTGCTCTTGACAGCATGTCTGCTTCTATATTATTTAATCCTTTAATATGTTTAATGTCAAAGCTATATTGAGATAGGATTAAGGACCATCTAAATAACCTACCTTGTGGATTTTTTACATTTTTGATCCATTTTAAAGGTAAGTGGTCTGTGTGCAAGGTAAAATGTATGTTGTGTAGATATGTGTGAAACCTTTGTACTGAATTAATGATAGCTAATGTTTCAATTTCTGAGGCAGTATAATTCTGTTCATAAGGATGAAGTTTTCTTGAAAAATAACCTATGGGGTGTAAAATGCCTTGCTCATCTGGTTGTTTAAGAACTCCTGCTACTCCTAGACTTGACGCGTCTGTGAATAAATGACATGGTTTTGATGGGTCATAAATATATAGTACAGGCTGTGATATGAGTGAATTTTTAAGTGTTTGGAAGGCTTGTTCATGTTTCGCACTCCATAGCCAAGGAGCATTTTTTAACAAAAGTTCATTCAAAGGTGCCCTAATTTGCGCATAATGGGGAATAAATTTATTATAAATATTTATGGTGCCTAAAAATCTCTGTAAGGTTTTAATGTTATATGGTCTATTTAATTTTAAAATTGCTTCAATATTTGTGTTATTTGGTGTATATTTTCCTGAGTTAATAGTGTATCCTAAGAATTGTATTTCTTTTTGTAAAAATTTGCATTTATTGAGATTTAGCTTTATATCCTCTTGTTCGAATATACCTAATATGTCATCTAAATGTTTAATGTGTTCTTCATAAGTTTTGGAGTGTATAATAATATCATCAAAATAATTTAAGGCATAGTGTATATTATGTTTAGTGAAAACTGACTTCATAATCCTTTCAAATTGTGAAGGTGCATTTTTTAGACCATATGGAAGTCTGTTCCATTCATAACATCCTAATTGTGTCACAAAGGAAGTTTTATGTCTATCTTTTTCATCTATGGGTATATGCCAGTATGCATTTTTAACATCTAGAATAGTGTATATTTTTGACTGTGATAACCTATCTATAATTTGTTCTATGAGTGGAATTGGTGTATGTTCTGGAACTGTTTTTTGATTAAGTTTCCTATAATCTATACAGAGTCTTGTGGGGTGATTTGGGTTATCAGATTTTTTATTCACTAATAATGCAGGAGAACTATAGGGGCTAGATGAGGGCCTAATAATATCATATTTTAATAATTCAGTTATTTGTTTTTGTATTTCAGCATTATTGTAAAAAGATGTCCTATATGGCTTTTGTGCTATGGGAATATTATCTAAAAGAGATATGCAAATTGGGTTAGTCTTTATATGTCCTATATCAAAATTGTGTTTAGAGAAAACATTCTTATATTTATGCAATATATCTGAAATTGTTTGATTTGAGAAATTTGGATTAATATCTACTTTGCTAAAGTCTAAATATGAATTATAATTTGTTATAGAGTCCGGTTGTCGCATACTGTGATATGAGTTATAATCAATAGTGGGATTTGAAGTAGGATCTATAAGTTTAACATTTGTAGTTGGTATATCAAAAGAATTGAAATTACACAATGGGTTAATCTTTAAAAGAGATGAATTTTTAACATAGTATGGGTCTGGAATACATAGGGTAGTGGCATATGACTTCTGATTATCAGTTTTTGGATTAAAGGAATACAAGAATTTATAATTTTGGAAAAGAAGGTTTTTTGAAAAATCTATTTGCAACTTAAATATATAAAATGTTGGTAAACCTAAAATAAGATATTCTATTGGACTATCACAAACAAACATTTCTTGATACTTTGTAATTTTACCTAAGCTAAGCCTAACCAATATTTTGTATAATGGGTAAGTAAATCCTTCTACCTGGCCTATTCTTTCTTTTGGGGAATTATCTAATATTTTATAATAAATATGGTTTAAGTATTTTAAAGGTATAATGGAAATAGATGATGCAGTGTCAAGTACACAAGGTAAGGATATTTGGTTTATAAATACAGAAAAAAGTAATAATGTTCTACCTGGATTGATGCGCTTCGGATGATTATTGTTCTTAAGTGGGCAGTCTCTATGGAAATGGATCTGGTTGGGTAGCTGGTGAGATGCACATATCTTGCAGGGGTATGGGGGTAGGTTTATGGATTTGTAGGGTTCTTGTTGGTGGTGAGTTGCTGCTGCTGTCCTGGGAAAAGGCTGGTACTGATGAGCTAGGGAGGAGTTGGAGTTAATTTTTTTTACTGGAGTGCTTGTACTGGTAGAGGGTTGTTGGGGTTCTTCTTCTTTATTTGTTGATAATTTTAATTGGGTTGTGATTTTATACCATTCTGAAGGTTCTTGTACTCTTGCAGCTATTAGATATTTTTTTAGGTGATCTGGCATTCCATCTGTAAGTGCTTCTAATAAAAGTGTTTTTTCAAGATTAAGTTTATTGGCTAAGGCAGATTTTTCTTTAAAATATTGTTCAAGATCATTATTATTATTATATTTTAAATTTAGAAACCTACTGAATAAATTTGAATCATTTATAGTGAAGTATGATGTTAATTTTTGTTCTATTTCCCCCCAATTATTTATATCTTGTAACTCTTCTATATAATAATTGAATGCTTCTCCCTCGAGATAATTTGATATATTATTTAGTTTAAAATCTTCATCAAGATGTTTCTGTAAACATTTTTTGTTAAAGAATTTGAGCCAAGATATTATGTTTAAATTTTGACCATTAAATTTCGGTATTTCTATAGTATTTGGATATGGCGTCATGGCGTGTTCTACATTCCTTTGTTTGCGAGACATTTTGTAAAAATAGTTTTATGAAATTTGAATAATTAATAGAGCAATTAGGTTGAAAATTCAGGTAATCCTGTCGACTTATTGTTATGAATATTTTGTGTTGTTGTTAGATTAGGCTTGATAAGACAAAGGATCGATAAGATAAAGGGTTGAGGTGCAGTCGTGATAAAAAAAGATAAATATTTACCGTCAAGTAGCTTTTATTTTCAATTACTTGAGGAAAGATTACACATTTGTTAGTTTCACATTATATAGAATTTATAATTTAATCCTATATTAGTGATTTAAAAGGATTGATTGGTTATCTACGCATATTTACAACAAAATTAAATAACTAAACTAGACAACTAAACTAAAAGTCTTTCTAAAAACGATGATAACAAAAAATAAAATTATCAATGAATAAAATAAAATATATATTTTTTAAAATATAGAAATATTTGAGGTTTTTAGATTATATAATATTTTTAGATTATATAATATTTTTAGATTATATAATATATATATATGTTTGTCGGCAATGCTCGCCCTCAATATGTAACTAATCTCGCTGAAATTTGAACATGACAGAGAGTTATATCTGAATGAGTTTTTTGTAGCACTTTTAACCATGAAAAATTATAATAAACCAAGTACTGAGCAACAATATTTTTTAGTCGGAAATGATGATGACCATATTGCTGTATCATTCTTGATTGACCTGAACAAAATTCTTTAGGGGAATATTCACTAAAGCACCCCACGGGTGAAGCCAGATAATAATTTTTAGCAAGCAGGAACAAAATCTATCAGCGAAACATTCACTCGGGCAGAAGACACACGAAGCAAGGTCATCTCTATATATAAAATATCTTTTCTCGACCTTTTGGCTAAGATAATGTAGTATATATCTAGATATTTTTATCTATATATATCTTTTTAAAAATATATTTAGTGGAGAGAGTGGATATGTTTGCTCAAAAATAAATTTTATATATTACTAGACGGGTGATCCGGGCTTCGCCCCGGGATTGACCCGTGTGCATATCTACCTGAGTGATATATATTTAGATAAGATTTTTTTGAATAATTGTTTGTTATTAGCATTATCTATTTTTTTGCATCAGCATAATTTAATCTAATCTTTGATAGAGGGCGCTGTTCGTGAGCTAAGTAGAATAATTTGAATATATAGTTTTAATATCTGATTTATATATTTTTTTAAAATAGCCTATCGTCTTCACCGTATTTCTTTACCTATGTATGGAATTTTTGGTTTGAATTAGTGAACTACTGCGAATTTGTATACCGGACATACAAACAAACAAAAATACAAACAAACAAAGATACAAAATTCATTTTTATATATATATATAGAAGATATAAATGTATAAAATGTAACGAATATTATTATCATTATCATCATAATATTCTGTGTGTTCCTGAATATTATTATCAATAATATTCGTTAGGCAATCTTCCACTCGGATAAAACCCAGGCGAAGCCGGGTACACATCCGCTAGAATATCTATAAAAATGAAATCCAAAATAGCGCAAAATCTACAGAATCAATATTTATGAAATTCTGCATGTAGGTAGCTAAAGATTTCATTCAACATATAGGCTATTCAAAAAAACTAAAAAGGTTAATGTGCTTTTTTTTAATGTAAAGCCAAAAAGCGTCAGTTCCAACCTTTTACCGCTTGGCGCCGCACTGGTCTCGACGACGAATGAATTTGATTGGTTAATAATTTTACACGTAGTTTGTTAGTTTGTTTACGCGATGAATGATGTTTTTGAAAGGTAAGATTATCCAATCGCCGTGAAAATTTAGGGAGCTATTTACTATACTACTGGAAAGGTTTCTGGTTTGAATTTGATTTAAAATAAATATTCGTTGCAATTTTATTTGCAAATTTTCAACTTTCACTCGCAAGCAGTGCCTCTAGCGGCATCTGGTGAAATTACATTTATAAATTGTAAAAATGCTAAAATTTGTTCCAAGTATAATTTATTTAATATTAAATTTGAGGATTCAGTAATATAATATTCCAATGACGTTGTAAAAAACTTGGAATTTCAATTTTAATATATATTTAAAGAAAATATCCTATTTAAAAATTAATAAATGTTTTCTGAAAGTTATGCGTTTCAAAAATATATTTAAACGCATATAACAATATTTGTATATTTATATACTTTTATTAATCTATATATAGGTAGATTGGATGTTTTCTAGAATCGTTTTAACAAATGTTCGTTAGGCAAACTTTTACTCGGGTAAAAACCGGGTGAAGCCGGGAACATATATATATTAATAAACGAAATAAAAAATAAAAGATAAAAAGATCAGGTGTTGAAATCAATATAAAAAATGGCATATCCTGATCAGGAGCACATGTGCTTTACAGAAGGCAGAGCGTCATCTGGTGGAACAGAAATCAACTAAACATTGATTTAGCCTGCTCCCTGATATTTGGCCAACCCAATTTCTTGATAAATCAAGAAAAGCCATCCACGAACGCGTTTCGCGCTTTTGGCGCTCGTCAGCGTGGAGTAGGCTGAACCATTGCGACCAAAAAATATTTTTTGATCCCAATGGCTTCCTGAAAAACCAAGAAATGGGTATTTAAGGCCAAACTTGCGTAAATACGCTTAGCACATTAAAAAACAAAATAAAAAAATAAAAGATAAAAAGATCAGGTGTTGAAATCAATATTGAAAATGGCATATCCTGACCAGGAGCACATGTGCTTTACAGAAGGCAGAGCGCCATCTGGTGGAACAGAAATCAACTAAACATTGATTTAGCCTGTTCCCTGATATTTGGCCAACCCAATTTCTTGATAAATCAAGAAAAGCCATCCACGAAAGCGTTTCGCGCTTTTGGCGCTAAATACGCTTAGCACATTAAAAAACGAAATAAAAAAATAAAAGAAAAAGATCAGGTGTTGAAATCAATATTAAAAATGGCATATCCTGACCAGGAGCACATGTGATTTACAGAAGGCAGAGCGCCAAAAGCGCGAAACGCGTTCGTGGATGGCTTTTCTTGATTTATCAAGAAATTGGGTTGGCCAAATATCAGGGAACAGGCTGAATCAATGTTTAGTTGATTTCTGTTCCACCAGATGGCGCTCTGCCTTCTGTAAAGCACATGTGCTCCTGGTCAGGATATGCCATTTTTAATATTGATTTCAACACCTGATCTTTTTATATTTTATTTTTTTATTTCGTTTTTTAATGTGCTAAGCGTATTTACGCAAGTTTGGCCTTAAATACCCATTTCTTGGTTTTTCAGGAAGCCATTGGGATCAAAAAATATTTTTTGGTCGCAATGGTTCAGCCTATTCCACGCTGACGAGCGCCAAAAGCGTGAAACGCGTTCGTGGATGGCTTTTCTTGATTTATCAAGAAATTGGGTTGGCTAAATATCAGGGAACAGGCTAAATCAATGTTTAGTTGATTTCTGTTCCACCAGATGGCGCTCTGCCTTCTGTAAAGCACATATGCTCCTGGTCAGGATATGCCATTTTTAATATATATATATATATTCGAAAATATTATAGACGCGTATGATTTTTTTAATAAACAATTTTTACTGTCCTTACTGCAATGGAAAAATTAATGGAAGGGCCTGGCTCATCAGTAATATAATTATATTAATTATATGATAATATAATTTTTTTATTGCAGTAAGGACAGTAGAAATTTTTTTTTTTTTTTAAGAATCAATCATACGGGTCTATAATAGGTTTGAATTTTGATAACAGATGGCGCGCTAATGCATCAGACTTTACATCCCGTCTCTCACTGGGCTGGCTCTATGTTTGCTTTATTATTCCTGGGAGAGTATATATTATGACATATGGCCCCCGTTGAAGAAGGCTGAACATGGTTTGAGTATAATTAAAGCTGGAGAAGCCAGAAATAAAGAAAATAATTTCACAGTTGAAATTAATTAAGGTTATGGTGACATAGTTTTATGTAAATAAAATATTGTATAGTACACAGGTATATATTATTTACAAGCATTTTAAAATCTAAGAATAGTTTAAAATTTAAGGGATTGTTGAAAATATAAAATTCATTGAAGGCTATATACAATAACATCTAATGTTTTATAAGAGAAATGTTATTGAGAGGTGTGAACAAGGAGAAGGGGAATCACATACACATGATGGAATTCTGAAGGCTATTAAGACTGGTGAACTCTACACTTTAAGGTATTTTTCAGGCGGACATGGCAAGGGGACACTTGACATGGGCTTTCTATGCTATAGGTGTAGAGTGCGAGAAATGAGGTTGAGGGTGGAAATTGGGTGAGCTCAGAACTGAGGTAAATATAGAACTACATACAATGTTAGAATTTTGGCGAATAGAGCGAGGGGAAACTTGGCATGGGCCATTCTACCTTATCTATAGAGTTACTCGTGTAGCGATTCAGAGGGGAAAAGTCCCGTGTGTAGGTGGGGAAGTCGCATGGAGTTATAGTTAATTTGAGAAGATCAAATAGTTCGAGATACAAAGGTAGAATATAGGCAAACAGAGCAAGGGGAAACTTGCTTTGGGCCTTCCCACCTTAATTATTTCGATACTAAGAGACTCTAGTAGTTTCAACTAATTGGAGGAAAGTGTGCGCGCACAGTGCCAAACATTGAGAGACGAGGACGGTGTTGTCCTTTACAATTGACAAGCGTCTCGAACACGAGGTGTTTGACCCGCCGTGGGAGCTTGTGCGAGGAGATGATTTCCGTGATGGGTTGAACGTAAAACCCATGTCTGTGCGAAATGATGACGGACCGGACAAGATCAGCGACGAGGTTTAACGTACTTCCCTGGGAAATATCGGACGTAGGTTATAATCGTGCTGGTATGGACAAGGGACAAACATAGATTTGAAGACATGGCCCGTGTGGCGCGAGAAGGAAGAGCGAAGTTGTGGCGCTCATTGCAGATTGTTCAAGTGCGAACAAAAAAGAGTTGATAAACATCTAGCAGTTAGTCAATCTGCATCCTGTGACGAACACACCAGTGGCTAGATGGTGTGGGTCGGTGGATATGCTAGAGAGCAACTACAAATATATTATCGTAAAAGAAGGGTGGAGATTAGAATTTTTAAGTGGGAATATAGTATATCGATTATTGATTAATCAATAATTATATGAAGAGTCATTGGTTGGTAGAAGGTTAAAAGTTGTAAGAATGAGAGGGGCATGCATAGATATAATTACAATTTTAAGGGATGACTCTAAAATAAAAAATATTTCACACAATAAAAATACAATTATATTAAATTAGAACGGTAAGGTTACTAATTCAGTGGGTTTCACATAGCTAGATATAGTATGGATAATAAGATCACTGTTAATAGGGGTGGATAGAATAAATGGAACTATTAAACATTTTTACATATTCACACAAATTGAACTAATTATGTAAATATTGGCACCAGAGTCTACAAGGAAAGACTTATTTAAAGAATGAATTGTAGGGGTTAAAACAATCACACACTCACAATTTATGTTGGTTAAGAGCGCAAGTAGATTCATTAAGTTCATTGAGGGAGGGTTCTTTCTGCTGATACTGTACGGGCCAGTGTTGTCCGCCACAGTAGTGGCAGAGGTAGGGCGGAATCTTGTCCATGGTGGTGGAAGGTGTCATGCTCTGGCTCGGTGATCGTTCTTGGACAGATCTAGTGCTGGAAGAAATGTGCGGCAGGTTCATCTCCGTCGTAGGTGATCACTACAGTTGAGTTGGTTGTAAATTATTGTTGAACTTGGCTGTGGGTTTGTCCGATCACCATGGCTTTGCTTCTGGTTTTCTTCATATTCTAGTATTGCTTCCCGGCCAGGTCTTATCCTGTCGACCTTTATGTGGCAATATAATAAGGTGGGAATAGAAATAATTACACCACAAGTTGAAAGAGGAACCCAGGCAACCAGAGAGAGAGAAAGAGGGAGAGAGCCGGGCCCGGCAAAGCCGGGCGTCCGTTCGTGTCGCACACAATCCCCAACTGTCTTAAAAGTCCCAAGGTATTAACGGACGGCCCCATTTGCCGCCCCTTGGAATGTCGTTGCTGTCTCAAGTGACAGGACTTTACATCTCTCTCTGGGCTGGCTCTAGGTTTGCTTTATTATTCTTGGGAGACTATATATTATGACATATGTATATATATGAGAAAAAATAGAAAAAATGAAATATAAGTGGGTCAGGTGTTGATATTATAAATAAAGAAGGCATTTCCATCTAGTGGAACAAAAATAAACTAAACGTAATTTAACTTGCTCCGAGATATTGGGCCAACCCGATTTCTTGATTTATCATGATCAATTTTTCAAAATCTTATTGGTCGCAGTGGTACAGCCTACTCCACGCTGACGAGCACCAACAGCGCAAAACGCGTTCGTGGATGGCTTTTCTTGATTTATCAAAATATTGGGTTGGCCAAATATCACAGAGCAAGCTAAATGAACGTTTAGTTTATTTTTGCTCCACTAGATGGCGCCCTGCCATTTAAAAAGCACATGTGCTCGTGGTCAGGAAATGCCTTCTTTATTTTTAATATATTGAAGCGGTGCAGCGAAGAAGTAAAAAAGAATAAGTGGGCAAGCCAAGAGAAGAAGGTATGCAGGGGCCCCTCCAAAGAAGTGTTGATTGACAGATTCCAGAGGAGGGGGCGGCAGACAGGGAGTCCAGCTGGAGTCGTCGTGAAGCGAGCAGCCGAGTTAGCGGCCGGCCTGCCAGGGGTTTGTGCGCAGAGAAGACATGGCAGTCTGGGGGGGGGGAGAAGTCTGTCTGGTGACAACGGGACCTGCAGCAAGGAGAACGGCGATGACGACAGACGTGGCAAGTTGGCGAAGGGAAGTGGGCTCCGGGACCGTGTGGACCAACAAGAGGAGGACGGTGCAAAGAAGGACGGGGCGGACATTGAAGGCAAGTTCATCTACTATGTCTAGTTATTAACATCCTTTTTAAAGCTCTGGGAATAAATTTATAGTACTAAGCT
The DNA here is from genome assembly GCA_030710605.1 of Cordylochernes scorpioides. Taxonomy (NCBI): domain Eukaryota; kingdom Metazoa; phylum Arthropoda; class Arachnida; order Pseudoscorpiones; family Chernetidae; genus Cordylochernes; species Cordylochernes scorpioides. Next base: position 42,094,451 of record CP092870.1, on the reverse strand, counting down.
GTATCAAAACGAACTCACATTGTTTTCTCAGAAACCTTGCACACAAACATCGACGTCTGAGAAGCGTTGTAACAATATATATATATATATATCTATATCTACTTATATATTTGCCTTATTCTGTCTGTTTGTTTGTCTGTTTGTCTGAAGCTCACGGATAGAATGCGCGCCCATTGGCCGCCAGCGAACACGTGGCCTCCCTGCCCCCCTCTAGACAACCCTGTTATTCAAAAACCATACATCCAATCGCCATGAAATTCTGGGATATTATTAGGTATATCCCCGGAAAGGTTTTCGAAAAATAATTTCTTGAATATCTTGAATATCCTTAGAGTTATTTGCAGAATTGTAGATATAACTCGCAAGCAGCGCCGCCAGACGGTGATAGACTCAAGCTTGCTGCTCCACCCCTGTTGACCTTGGGTCGTCGTGTGAGTCACAGCATGATGCAACAAAAAACACTCTCTCTGGGGATTGCGGCGTCAACAACCTGTAAGTTTGTGCCTCTCTCATAAACCTGTCTATACAGACCACCCTGTCTATAGCGACCACTCTAGACAACCCTGTTATCAGCTGTGTGATACATCCACCTGTCTATACAGACCACCCTGTTAATAGCGACCACCCAAGTCAACGTTTTTAGAATATATTCGCACTCGGGTAAACCCCGGGCGTTGCCCGGGCCATTCGTTTAGTATATATATAAATGAATATATGTGTGTATGTCTGTCCTTTATGCCTGACCAAACCACTCATTGGAACGCCATGAAACTTTGAGAAGTCATTTAATATAGTACTGGGAAGGTTTCTAGCAAATAAAATTTTGAAATAACTTTTCGCCTAAAAATAATCAAGATAAATATTCTAATTTATCTGTTATATTTCAACAATCTGCTCTAAATATTATCATGATGATACGATGATTTTGTAATGTAGAAAATTAGGAAAGACAAAATTCAGGATGACACGGCAATTTATTTGAGACAAGAATAATGATACAATTCCAAGGCAAGATACTATTCCTTTAACTTCCAATTACCGAGGGAACCAATTAATATTTATTTTATTCAACTTATCGAGTATTTTTAATGTTAATGTTCACTTTATAGAGAGATTCGTTAGACAAACCTTTACTCGGGTAAAACCCGGGCGAAGCCGGGTACGTCCGCTAGTATATATATATATATATATACATGTATCATTTATTGAAAAATATATATGAAATTTACCCTTATATCTGTAAATTCTGTCTGAATTATATTTTTTCTTTATGGTTCAAATTTGAAAAATGCACTTATATTAAATATCGCTATATATATATTTCACACACACAAAAAAAAAGACACTTCAATCAGAAATATATTTTATAGACCTTTCGCCATACTCTTTGTCCACACCAGGGTATCAGTGAACGTTAAACATTTGGCAATATCGTTAAAGTGTGTTTGGAGTTTAAAAGCGCGTTCTCGCTTTTTGTTTTAAATATACCATTTTTGGCCGATGACATAACGATATTTCTGGCCAAATTGTCTCCATTTCTATGCAATAGGAATGCCGAAAAGTCAAAATATAGGTTCAAAATACTATATTTTAGTGAGAAGTGTGCGAATTGATATTTTGAGTTTGGTTTGTCCATATTGTTTTCTTTTTTTAATTACTTATACTTTTAAGAATTGTGTTTGTGAAGAGAGAAGGGCAACAATTATTCTAATGTTGTATGAAAATATTTCTTTATCATTCGAAATATATCTTTATATGCAAATATCAAGCCAATCTCTATGCTATAGAAGTATATTGTTAATTTACAACGGTGTTCCCTCAAGGAGGTGATTGTTCTTCTTGAAATGTTTCTCTATAGAATGAAATTTTTGAAGAAAATCTAATTTATGTAGCTTTAAAATGCAGCCCTTCCGCCACCTCATATCGACAAGTAATGTCATAACCTTTCAATCAATCCACCATATTTTATTCTCCACAAATGGAACTTTCCACTCTCCGCTCAATCGACGGGCAGAAAGAATAGCAGAAGAAAAGGAAGGAAATTCACTATAAAAGTTTTATAGTTTAACAAAAAATTCGGAGATGATGGTTTTATGAAAGCTTTTAGCTGGACTTTTTATTGGCGTCATAAAATTATGTAATGAAGAGGGTTGGATGAAAGTGAAGGAACTTCTGCTCACCCGGAGGGAGATGTGATATCATTTCGTCGTTATTCCATCGAGGCTTCGTCTTGATTCTTGAGATATTTCTATAGCGAATATTTGTAACATTATTTTTGTATAAATGCAGATTGATTGACCTTACTAGATATTTTACAATGGAATGAATGTAATTTTTTTTATATCTAATGTATATATATATATTAAAAATATCCTTTATATATATATAAATGAAATCCAAAATCGCTGTTTGTTATCGCGTTGCACAAAATCTACAGAATCAATCATTATGAAATTTCGTATGTAGGTAGCTGAAGATTTCGTTTAAAATAGGCTATTCAAAAAACTAAAAATGTTAATGTGCTCTTTTTTTAAATGTAAAACCAAAAAGCGTTAGTTCTAGCCTTTTACTGCTTGGCGCAACACTGGTCGCGACGATAAATGAATTTGATTGGTTAATAATTTCACACGTAGTTTGTTTACAAGATAAATGTTAGTTTGTTTACACGATGAATGTTTATAAAAGGTAAGATTATCCAATCGCCGTGAAACTTTAGCAAGTTATTTACTATAGTACTGGAAATGTTTCTGGTTTGAATTTGATTTGAAATAAAAATTCGTTGCAATTTTATTTTCAAATTTTCTACTTTTACTCGCAAGCAGCGCCTTTCGCGGTATCTGATGAAATCACATTTATAAATTGGAAAAATGGTGAAATGTGTTCCAAGTATAATTTATTTAATATTTAATATAATGATTTAGTAAAATAATATTCTAATGACGTTGTAAAAAACATGGAATATCAATATTAATATATATTTAAAGAAAATATCTTATTCAAAATTTAATAAATATTTTCAAAAATTATTTAAACGCATAATACAATATTTGTATATTTATATACGTTTAAAAATCTATACATAGGTGGATTGAATGTTTTCTAGAATCGTTTAACAAATGTTCGTTAGGCAAACTTTTACTCGGGTAAAAACCGGACAAAGCCGGGTACATTCGCTAAATACAGTTATTTACAAATGTTTTTTTTTTTTTTGTGGCAAGATACTTTTCCTTCAACTTCAAATTACCGAGTGGACCAAATAATATTGAATTTATTCAACTTATCGAGTATTTTTCAAGGGACCGGGAAAAATTTCAAATTATCGAGAGTATAGATAAGTATAGATTTAGTAAGGATTGGATGTTTGCTAGAATCGTTTTAACAAATGTTCGTTTGGCAAATTTTTACTCGGGTAAAAACCGGGCAAAGCCGGGTACATTCGCTGAATACAGTTATTTACAAATGTTCGTTTGTGGCAAGATACTATTCCTTCAACTTCAAATTACCGAGTGGACCAATTAATATTGATTTTATTCAACTTATCGAGTATTTTTAAAGGGACCTGTAAAAAATTTTAAATTATCGAGAGTATAGACAAGTGTAGATTCAATATAGGGATTGGATGTTTGCTAGAATCGTTTTAACAAATGTTCGTTAGGCAAACTTTTACTAGGATAAAACCGGCGAAGCCGGGAACATATATATATTATATAATCTAAAAATGCAAATATTTTATTTTATTTTAAAAACATATTTTATTTTCATTCATTGACTATTATATATATTTGACCATAGATGCAAAACATACCACTTTTAATTAATTAATGTTGTAAATATGTATATTTAACCCTACCTATCTTTTATCCACGATTATAGAATTCATTATATAAGTTCTATATTCCTGTGATATAAATAATTTATATGTATATTTTTACTTCAAGAGATTCAAAATAAAAATCTGCTTGAAAGGTAAATAATTATCTTTACTTTTCCACGACTGCACCTCTTTTCAACAATCAAACACACAAAACTTTTCTAATCTATAACATATATATATGTTTGTCGGCTATGCATGACCTCAATATGTAACTAATCTCGCTGGAATTTGAACAGGACAGAGAGTTAAATCTGGAAAAGTTTTTGTCGCGATTTAACCAAGAAAAATTATAATTAACCAGGTACTGAGCAACAATATTTTTTTAGTCAGAAATGATGATGACAATATTGCTGTATCATGCTTGATTGACATAAACAAAATTCTTTAGGGGAATATTCACTAAAACAGACCTCGGGCGAAGCCAGATAATAATTTTCAGTAGGCAGGAACAAAATTCTACCTGCGAAACATTCACTCGAGCAGAAGACACACGAAGCCAGGTCATCTCTATGTCGTTTCTCGGCCTTTTGGCTAAGATCGTGTAGTTTATCTCTAGATATTTTTTATTTATATATATCTTTTTAAAAATATATTCAGTAGAGAGAGTGGATGTTTGCTCGAAAAATATATTTTATATATTATCTCTCTATATATAAAAGTCAATTTCTGTCTATCTGTCTCGCGATAAACTCAAAAACTACTGAACCAATTGGTACCAAATTTTGCATGTCACTTTTTATAAACCTAAGGAAAATTTTTGGCTGCATTTTGATTAGTATTTTTGGCTATTTATTTTTTTCATTTGAATAACTTTATTTACGCGGACTAATCCGGAATGAAATGAATACCTAAATATGGCCATTTTTTTAAAGCATCGGTGGTTCAGTGGTAGAATGCTCGCCTGCCACGCGGGCGGTCAGGGTTCGATTCCCGGCCGATGCATTTTTTTTAACAATTTTTAAAACTCATTTATATTATATCTTCTATATATATAAAAATGAATGTTTGTATGTTTGTTTGTTGGTTCTTATGTCCGGTATACAAATTCGCAGTAGTTCACTAATTCAAACCAAAATATCCATACATAGGTATAAAAATACGGGGAAGGCGAAAGGCTATTTTAAAAAATATATAAATCAATTATTAAAACTATATGTTATTAGTCAGAAAATGATGATGACGATATTGCTGTATCATGTAAGATTATCAGATACAAAATTATATCGGGAAAAATTCCAAAAAGCAGAGACCACGGGTGAAACCAGCTCATTATTTTGTACGCAGAAACAAAATTCTAACAGAAAAACATTCATTCGAGCAGAAAACAAAAGTCAGATCATCTTTCTATAAAAATATCGCTTCTCAGACACAAAGTTCGGAGCGGGACGTTTCACAAGAGTGACATCCACGCCGCCAATTTATAATTGTAACGAATAGTATTTAAATAAAAACATTTAATCGGGTAAAACCCGGGCGTTGCCCGGGTCATTCGGCTAGTATAAATATATAACGTAACGAATATTATTATCATTATTATCATAATATTCTGTGTGTGTGTTCCGGAATATTATTATCAATTATCAATAATAAATATATTATCAATAATATTCGTTAGGCAAACTTCCACTCGGATAAAACCCGGGCGAAGCCGGGTACACATCCGCTAGTATTATATAAATATATAATGTAAATAATATTATTTTTATCATAATATTCTGTGTGTTCCGGAAAATTATTATCAATAATATTCGTTAGGCAACTTTCACTCAGATAAAACCCGGGCGAAGCCGGGTACACTTCCGCTAGTATATATATATATAATATAAATTTTATACCCCAAAATGATAATTTCTAGAACAAATTACTCTGTTGAAGTCGACCTCCAGATGTCGCGGCTTTCCCTATATAAACTTTTTGTTGTTCGTTTCCCGTTGGCCGGCTCAAATCTTTTTGTACATATGTAAAAACCTAATCATCTATTTTCTTCTTTACGCCTTAAATCAGGTATTTCTTCTTTAATTATTCCATTAGCACAATTAAATTAAATTGTGATTCAAAACTGTTCTATTATTTTTACCACGACGGCAATAACCAATAACATAAAATACTCATGTATCCTTAAAATAATAAGCAAGTAATAATTCTATATCTGAATAATATTCCAAAATCCGCAGAAATCTATTTTCTAATATATATAAATAACGAGCCCTAAGAAACTGAACTTTGGTTTATCTAGCCATGGCTATATTAAACAATAAATTGTGTAGTTTCAAATGTTTCGTTATAATAATTGTATGCGTTGTTTCTATCATTATTCCGATTTAAATCGACCAATTGCGGAAATGAAAGGTGTATTATTTTAGTAGAGCAGAGTATATAATTTTTATATTCTCATTCAAACAGTATACGCGTGTGGCGTCGACGTGGAGAAAGGTCGAGTCCGGCACCATTTGTGAAACGCCCCACCGCGTGACAACGCGGAATCATGGTTTGGACGCAATCACTAATGATACTAGGTCACCTTTAAGTTCATACTCAGGGCACTATGATGGCCCAGTGATACGTTGATGATGTGATGCGACCGGTAAAACTTCCCTACCTTCAGGGAGTACCCAATGCCCTTCAACAGCAGCATAACGCTCGACCGCACACTGCTCGCATTAGCCAACAAGCTCTGAAAAATGTACATATGCTTTCCTGGCCACAGTAATCACTGACATTTCATCAATCAAGCAGGTCTGGAACATTATTGGACGCCGTTTGCATGCCTTGCCTCATCTGAGTTCAGAAAAATAACTGTCGTGAATGGTTGAAAGGGAATGGAGAGTCATCCCTCAGGACGCCAACCGTAGTTTGATTGACTCTCTACCAAGACGTGTTGCTGCGTGCATCGCCGTCCGCGGTGCTCCTACTTGATATTGAGCCGACGCCGTTCTCGCTCTGTATTATAATTATCATTTTGTAATAAAGATCACTTATTGTTCGTTCCTACCCATCTCTGTTTGACAAGTTTCATTACCTCCTGACCCTCCTTTCTTGGTGTTCCATTTTCAATGTCACGCAGTGTCTTACAACAAATTACAAAGAAATATCCGGGATATATGAGCATAAAAAGCTGATACAATACAATACTTAATTTACCACCCAAATCATATGGTAGAGTTTTTCACTGAGAACCCATTATTCTTCATTGCCTTAAGAAATGTCGGATGTTTATTCAATTTGAAAATAAAATGTCCTTTATAGATTCATTAATTGTAACAGAGATTTTATTATGTATTAATGAATAATTAATAACCGAAAAAAAAATATGGGATCATATTTCAATTCATAAAAATTTAAAAAATAATAATAAATTGATATTGAATTAATTGAAAATAATTAGCAAAATCGCTAGAAAGAGACAAACTGATCAGCCAAGTTTTTTTAATATATCTATTAGTTTTGTTATCGCAGAAATAGTCTTTTAAAAATAGAGCACACACAACATAATTAGCTCTAATAATTTTTGCACTGCACATTTATATATGATAATGAATTGTCGACCATTTTTCAAAATTAATCCAACCGATAACCAAATAGAAAGGGTATTTTGGACACTTCCCATAGTAACTGTTCTCTCTACAGCGCCGGAGTTCCTATGGAGATCCATTCTAAATGCCTTTGGTTAACTACCAAATTTACATTCGAGTGGCACAGAAATCCCAGAAGGGGTTCGGCTGCCAGTAAATAGGGAAGCAAGGATTAATTTTTTGGTTTAATGTACTAAAACCACACGCGCCCTGTGTTGGCTTGAATCCAGAGCCCTATAGAACATGGCAAATAGAACTGAGATAAATAAATAATAGCATACATATAAGAATACTCTAATTTTCTTTCTTTTTTGTGAAAGTTAGACCGTCGCAAATACGAGAAGGTATTCCTCGATATTTAACCCGATTATTTACACACATTTGTTAGAATTTCAATAAAATTTTCTTCAATAAAAATGAGCACAAAATAATGTCTACTCAAAAAATAAGGAAATATATAAGGATGACAATTTTGTTCTGTCAAAAAAAAAAAACAGTATCTGTTTATCGAATAATAAATATTTTATGATATAATGAAAGGCACACCTTCTTATCGGACAAATGAATGTTGCTGATAGTTTTCTGCCATCTATAGACAAATATCAGTGCGGAAAAATATTTTTAAAATGACCTAAAGAATTAAACAAAGACAAGATAATAAAATTTCAACTATTTTTAATTTGTACTAATCCCCTCTGGATTCAATACATATGTTATAACAATTTGAATGCTTATTGCAGTCCACTTTGAGGAATCGCCTCCAAAGTATGCGTCATTGTTGTTTGGAAAAAAATACATTCTTGTAACTTTATTTTAAGTTTTGGGAAAAATGAAAAGTGTCATATGATGCTAAATCAGGCGAGAACGACGGATGATTCAACAAACATACTTTATTTTGGCCTAAAATCGAAGAAAAATAAGTGAGGTGTGACTGGGTGCATTATCATGCACCAACACCAATTATCTTGAACTCGATATTCTGGACCGGCTATTTTTCATAAAATACGTGTTAGATTCCTTTGATTTCGGGTATTTTAATAAATAATTGATGAGAGAAGCGTGGACCGGCCGCTTGGCGGCGCTGCATGGGGATGACTAACCAATGGGAACGCCCCTCCCCTTTCTGCCGTGCGTCATCTTGTATATAGTCTTAAGCCTGCCTTTGTTTTTACTGCTGTGTCATCATATATATCCTAATATATCCTTATATTAAATAATAATTCTATATTCATAAATAATTTCTTTTGGCTGTTTTCTTTTTGCATCACCGACCTACAACATGGTAGCAGAGCGTGGTTAGCTGCATTAAAAAGAACGAAAAGTAAGTGAAACCAAGATGGCGTCGTCTTCCCAAGCGCTTACCCTGAACGTCGAGAAGCTCACCGGCAGCAATTATAGATCATGGAAATTTAACATGAAGATGCTCCTGATCGAAAGAGGATTATGGGAATGTGTAATTAACGAAGAAGCGATCGACGCTGATGAGGATCAAAGAAAATATTAAAAGACAAAAATTAAACAAGAAAAGGCACTGGCAACGATTGCTCTATCGATTTCTACAGAGCAACAAATACACGGTATCGACTGTAAGACTGCAAGTGAAGCCTGGACGACCCTGGAACAAATATTTGAACCGAAATCAAGGGCGCGAATTCTTCAACTCAAGAAACAATTCGTGAACATCAAGTTCATCGAAGAAGAAAATATGATAAATTACCTATCAAGATTCAAGACCTGTAGTGATCATCTCAGAGAAGCGGGATGTGAAGTAAAGGATGAAGATCTGGCATACTCTATGCTAGCTGGACTACCAGACTCCTATGATGGGATTATAATGAACTTTAGCAACATGACGGATGATGAGTTCACGTCATCCAAGGTGAGGCAGGTCCTGCTAACGGAACACGAGAGGAGAACAACCAGAAAGGAGGATTCATCCAAGGAGGTGCTACAGGTGAACAAGCTTCAAGATAACAACTAGAAACCGCGATAATCAGCATTATCAGAGGAAGGTAAACAAATCAGATAACTTCCTGGCTGCACTCAACCTAACGAGCGACGAGGATTCGTGGCTGCTGGATAGCGGAGCAACCAACCATGTATGCAGAAACAAGGACTGGTTCGTTGACCTTCGGGAGGTGTCTTCTGATCCTATTATGACTGCGAGTGGGACAACTGAGACCAAAGGATATGGACACATATTTATCCAGACGTCTATCCATTATGAAAGCATCGAAATCAAGCTAAACAATGTGTTATACGTCCCAAATGTGCGAAGGAATCTGCTGTCAGTCTCCAAGATAGAAGAAAACGGCAACCGTGTGACCTTCCGTAATATGGTAGCTCGCGTTTTCAACCCAGAAAACAGGATTATAGCGGAAGCGACAAATGTAAATGGCCTCTACATTGTGAAAGGTGAGACCTTAAACTCCAGTAAAACAGCATTTAATAGTGAAAGGGACCATTTTCAGAACAATTCCTTGAGAACGTGGCATCAAAGGTTATGCCATATTGACAGTAACGCCATTGAAAAGATGGCGCGGGCGGAGCTCGTAATAGGCTTAGAAATTTCCTCTAGAGACAAAGGCCTATGCGACGATTGTCGTATCGCCAAATCCACTAAAGCGTCACATAAAAACCTAGGCAACATCAGATCAAAACAGACCTTGGAGCTTATCCACACAGATATTTGCGGTCCAATGCCGGTAAAATCAACCGGAGGCAATAGATATTTTCTATCTTTTGTTGATGATTTCTCAAGAAGGATTACTGTGTATTTTCTGAAAAATAAAGATGAAGTATTAAAACATTTCGATATCTATAGAGCCACTGTAGAGAGACAAACTGGTAATAAAATTAAAGTGTTACGATCGGATAATGGACTTGAGTTTTGCAATAGAGATTTTCAAAACAAATTACAAAAACTAGGGATATAGCATGAACGCACAAACGTGTATTCTCCGCAAATGAACGGTGTGGCAGAACGTGTAAATCGAACACTTTTAGATATGACCCGCGCTTGTTTACATAGCGCTAATCTCCCCCAAAGATTTTGGGCAGAGGCGGTAAACACAGCTGCTTACATTAAAAACAAATGTTATAATAGTGCTCTAAAAGACAAAGTACCTGATGGACTTTGGTTAGAAAGAAATCCTAGTGTAAGACACCTAAAAGCATTTGGTTGTTTGGCATATAGCCATATACCAAGAGAAAGAAGGCGAAATTAGACAGTCGGGCATGTAGATGTATTCTGGTAGGATACTCTACTCAAACACGTGGATATCGTCTCTGGTGCCCAGAATCACAAAAGGTGATTGAAACAAAACATGTTAGATTCGATGAGTCTAAAATTGGACTAGAGTGGACCAAAATAGTCCAAGAGACAGAACCGGAAAGGTACAACCACGTTTGGCTAGAACCTGAGACTAATCATGATAACGACCTAGAGAATGAATTACCGAGTAATTTGGATTCAGTGGGGGTAGAGGACACTCTACCACAACCCTCCACCTCCAAAAACATTGTTCGAAATCCATATGGGAGAAAAGGTAAACCAAGAGTAGAGTTAAATTTTTTAGATGTTACCGAGCCGCAAAGTTTTGAAGAGGCAGTCCAATCTCCCGAAGCCATGTATTGGAGAAAAGCAACGGAAGATGAGCTTAGAGTGCTTCAGGAACGAGGCACTTGGGAGTTATCAACATTACCGCCGGGAAAGAAACCGATTAGCAGCAGATGGGTGTATAAGGTGAAGACAAATGAGAGCGGAAATGTAGTGCGTTTCAAAGCACGTTTAGTAGCTAGAGGTTTCTCACAGAAACAAGGAATCGATTTTCAGGAAACGTATGCACCTGTTATTAACTTAGCTGTAATCAGAGTTTTGATAACGTTAAGTTTGAACATGAAATGGTACAATAGACATCTCGACGTAGATAACGCTTATCTATATGGCGACTTAGAATGGCTACTTTATCTTGCGAATTGTACTAGGCCAGACTTGATGTTTTCCGTTACGAGATTATCTCAATTCGCCAGCAACCCTGGACGTCGACATTGGCAAGCTGCCAAACACGTCTTAAGATATTTACACGGGAGCATAAATCTATCTCTCGTTTATCGCCCGACTGATTCCAATGATGTTTGTGCATACAGTGATGCAGATTGGGCTAGAGACATCGATGACAGACGGTCCAATAGTGGGACCGCTATCACTATAGGACATTCCTTAGTCATATGGAAGACTTGCAAACAGAAGTGTGTCTCACTTTCCACAATGGATGCAGAATATTTAGCGCTATCTCAGACCACTAAGGAAGCAGTTTGGATCGCTACCATCTTGAAAGAATTAAAGTTATTATCGAATTTTGCTTTTCCCTTGATAATTCATTGCGATAATAGATCCGCTATAGACTTTTCCAAAAATAATGTGGAGAACAACAGATCCAAACACATTGACATAAGATACCATCACGTCAGAGAAAGAATAATTAGCGGAGAGATCAAGATTGTCTACATCCCTACAAAGGAGAACCTGGCCGACGTCTTCACCAAGACCATGAGCAAAGTGGCTCACAAGAACGCCTGTGACTTAATGAACTGTTCTCCAGTCCAGCGCTTCAGTGGGGGAATGATGAGAGAAGCGTGGACCGGCCGCTTGGCGGCGCTGCATGGAGATGACTAACCAATGGGAACGCCCCTCCCCTTTCTGCCGTGCGTCATCTTGTATATAGTCTTAAGCCTGCCTTTGTTTTTACTGCTGTGTCATCATATATATCCTCATATATCCTTATATTAAATAATAATCCTTTATTCATAAATCATTTCTTTTGGCTGTTCTTTTTGCATCACCGACCCACAACAATAATGGTATAATAGATTTGTCTATAAAATTTCATTGATAAATGTTCAATAAAATTTGGGATAAATGAAAAAAAATTAGTTGTTCCTTTAATTATGCTGCCAATGTATATTTGAATAAGTATACCATTCAAATTCCACGAATGTTTGAAAGTAGAGTAAAGTTTCGCTATAACGAACCCTAAAAAGACTGACTTTTGGTTCATTATATATGGTTTACTTTATTATAAAATAAAATGTCAATTATTTCTGGTTTGTTTTAACCATTTTGTGAAGGTGTTTTATAATTTATAAATAAATAAAGACCAATTTAGAACCAGTTGAGGTAAGGTTCACTTGGTAAAGGTAAGAATGTCATCAATTTACAGAAAGTAGTGTTTACAAATAATATTTGGCCTTCCAGTTGTACCCTTATAGGTCATTTCTCATTGACAGGATGTTTCAATGTTAATGTGCGTGGTCAAAAGAAGAGATTAAACATCTGAGAGAAATTGGTTGCTGAAAGAGAATTGTGGAAAAGATAATGAGAACATTGCGACCTGAAGAAATAGAATGTTCACTCTGCAATACGGGTCCATCGATGTAATCGAGGTAACCTTGAATCTTATTTTAACGTATGTGAGGGTTTAAAGTAGGAAAACCTTGTGCTTTATAATATCAAGAATGAGCCTGTATTCTATTTCAGTCTATTAATAGCCGATGAACTGGGATGAATACAAAAAGCGAGATTTGCTTACAACCTCCGCCGTAAGAAGGAACCTTTACGCCGTGGAAGACACTCTTGCGAAACAATACGCCATAATTCACGTACATGGTCCACGTCCGGCTTGGACGACACCGACATATTCGTAGGCTGAATGAGGTCGCTGTAGATTGACAAACTCGTTCCGGTATTCACTTTCCACTGAGTAATCCGCACCGTACTATACAGTCACCAACACGGTCTGGTATTCTCCAGGGTACCCCGCGGTCTGGCCAAGCCAAGAGCTACTATCCACTTTCGGGATGTCCGCCCCGGGACACTTCGGCGCCTTTTCCGGAACTTTTCTGTCGAACTTCTGGCATAGGGTGGTCGCTTTCCTCTTTTCCCGCAGGCCTCTTCCATCATACCGCGGTGACCCCCCCCCCCCCCCCTACGACCTGGCATCATAGGAATTTCCTTTTTTACCTCATTCTCACCAACTACGATACTCCTGCCTCTTGGAGTAAAAGGGCCAGATGTGACAATATTTTATAAATCCTGTTATGAAGATACCAGCTTGCAGAGACGATCAATAGATGACCCATAATATTTGTGCCTTTTTTTCACGAGATAGATGACCTTTACTTTTATAAAGAAACAATCTTAACATTCATTTAAAAAATTATTCAAACATGTCATTTTTAAAAAACCCCTCTATATTTGAATATATATGGTAATTTAAACCAACAACCTTATATTGTATATAATATAACAAGATATTCATGTTGTATAATAGAAACAGATCTTTATATAATTATACGCACGATTGACATGTGTCATTACATCACCATATATAATGTACTTTTTACAAACTGAGGATAAATAAATAAAACTCTTTAATAGATTAAGAGTTGGGCTAGAGTTGAGATAGAAGTCCAACAACGAGGCCTAAAGATAGGAAACTGTCAGGTCATTGACAGAGTATACAATATCGCTTCCGATCCACGCTCTTGTTGCATCCACTGAAATTCAATACTTCCTCTCACGGCAAAGATATATAAGACCTCCGTCCTAGCCGAAAATATTGTTACTTCACCTCAAGCGGGAGCCCTCGCCACTTCATCTTCTGATGCTTGATCATGCCGTAGACCAGTAGGAAAGTTTCTTATCTCTCCATCTTTCGCTGCTTAGCTCGACTCCTATCTGTTCACGGAACTTTCCTAATACAACTGTGTCTCTTCGTTTTCTGTGTGGACATTCCCAAGCTTTCCATTCTGCTTCGACCACGACTGCCTGTACTCTGTGAAAACTGTTAAAGGCCTTCCAAGGTGCAGATAGGTACTGGAAAACTCTCCACGCCCTGACTATTCCTCTCGGTTACTACAAGTTTGCCTGTCTCGGTTACCACACCTCAGCGAAGGAGAGCCTCGTTTATCATATATATATATATATATATACAGGGTGTACCAGGTAAATTGGGAATTTCAACAATGGTATTTTAACTGAAATTTTTTGCAAGTAAAAATTAAAATATCCGAATGAAATTTGACACAGTAGTAGATAAAAGGATATAGTTTTTATTTATTCAATGTAGTTTCCATTATTAGCTACAACAGTCTCGAGGCGAGTGCGGAATGAAGCACAGGCCTTGGCGACGATGACCTTGTCCATTTGGGTCATCACCGTGTGAACTGCTTTCTTGACAGACTGGATGGTGGTATGAGGAGCTTTGTTGACATCTCTCTCAACAACGCCCCATACATAGTAGTCGAGGGGATTGCAATCTGGAGAATTAGGGGGCCAAATATCAGGACCCCAGTGACTAGGGACGTTAAGTGTCAGCCACGATTGTGTCTTTTTTGCCTTATGGGCTGGAGCTGAGTCCTGTTGGAAGACATACTTCCTTCCTGCGGCCACCATGTCCATCCAAGGCTTCACAACGGTCTCCAGAACATTGATGTAGGTGTCAGCGTTCATCCTAAGGCCCTTCTCAAAGAAATGGGGAGGCATGACATCACCTTCACTGCTGATAACGCCAAGGACCATTACGGAGGCAGGAAATTTCGTGTGCATCACGACAGGTATCTCTGAGGGGTCTTTACAGATCCAGCGATCATTAGCAGCATGCCAAAAGAGTCGTGTTTCAGGTTGTTGAGGAGGGCAGCAGCCTTTCCTTTTCTGTTATTCTTCATATTCTCAGTCAGCAACTGACCTTTCCGAAGGGCATAAGACTTGAGACCAAGGTCCTCATGGATAGTTCTGACAATTGTCATAGAGCCAACGTCCATTTCCTTGGCTATGGCCCTCATGCTCTTCCCAGGGTTTCCATCAATCTTCTCCTTGACATTTTTGACAAATTCTTCGCCTCTTACCCTGTCCGATCGACGCGAGTGCTTTTTCCTTGTAGCTATCCCCTCTTTGTTACTGTCGGCCTCATCAAACTGCTTCTTGACACGATAAATAGTGGTTTTGGGCAACTTAAGAAAATCCACTATCTCTTTGGGGCTCCTTCCGGCGCGCAGAGCAACGATGATGGCAGCTCGATTTTCAAATTCTCGGTTACTCTTCATCACTACACTGCGCACACATGTACTGTTGCATTTTACATGAATATGGCTACGTAATGAAAAAAAAAACAAGTTTTTAATCTCAAGTAGTTTTTGTTTTATGGACTGTCAAAGTTAGTCCCAATTTACCTGGTACACCCTGTATATATATATATATATTTAAAAATGCCTATTTTGGATCATAAAGTTTTTATTTCCGATATTTCGTGAGGCAACTCGCCAAACTTCCTCTGGGAACAAAATCGCTTTAGAAAAGCTCGCGTATCATTTCGCGAGTATATACAACCGCTATAAAATTTAAATATCTAGAATCTACAATATGCATGCCTCTATGAATATAATAATTAATAATAATATAATATGTAAAACATTAATATATAGAGAATTAAGTAAATATATACATATAAAATAAACGAATTGAAAATCAGCAATTTGCCATATATATACAAGGTATGTCCCATAAGTTCCCGGACTGGGTCCATAAAAAAAAAAGGTAGGATTTTTTTAAAATTTTTTTATTAAAACTTTTCAAAGTAATCCCCCTTGCTTCAACGCACCAGCGCCATCGTTTCTCCCAATTGTCGAAACAGTTTTTATAAGCTTCTTTTGGAATGCTCTTCAATGCTAACGGCGATTTTTCTATTATGTCATCCCTGGTGTCAAAATGTCTTCCTTTTAGAACTGCTTTAAGTTTGGGGAACAGGAAAAAGTCATTCGGTGCGATGTCTGGGAAATAGGGTGGTTGAAGTAGGATTTGTGTCCCGTTTTTCGCCAAAAAGCTAGTCATCAAGTGCGTTGTGTGAGGGCGAGCATTGTCATGGTGTAGGATCCAGCCACCATTAGTCCATTTTTCTGTCCTTTTTTTTCGAATCGCTTCCCTTAGACGGCGAAGAATGCCCAAATACATTTCCTTAATAACTGTTTGGCCTGCAAGAAGATACTCGTGATGAACAATGCCCTTGTTATCCGAAAAAGCGACCAGCAACACCTTGTTTCTGGATTTTTTGGGTCTAGGCTCACCCTAACCTCTCCACTCGGCAGTTGAGGTTTGGTTTCAGGGTCATAGCCATAGACCCATGTCTCGTCGCCTGTGATTATCTTGTCTTTCCATTCTGGATCCGTTCTTGTCATTTCCATCATGTCCTCACAGGTTACAAGCCGACACAGTTTTTGCTCATTGGTGAGGAATCTTGGGATGAATTTTGCAGGAGTCTTTTTGAGCTTCAAATCTTCGGTTACGATCCTTCCAATCGTTGTTTTAGAGATGCCTGTGTCTTGCTCTAGCTCCAGCAAAGTGGTTCGAGGATTTTCTTTTATCAAATCGGTGATTGTTTTGCACATTTTCATCAGTCCTTTGAAATTTTGGGCGTCCTTGACGAGGATCATATTCAATGGAAATTCTGCCAGCTTTAAATCTAGAATGCCATTCAAAAACAGTTGTTCTCTTTGGGGCGTCATTGGGGAATGCTTTATTAAGCATTTCAAAAGTTTCGGTTGCTGATATTTGAAGTTTCACACAAAATTCTATGCAAATCCTCTGCTTCAATTTTTGTTCCATCGTAAAATCGCCGCAGCGCTAGGTGTGACCTTTAAATAAATTAGAATAACCTTGGCGCGCGCGCAACTACCGCCTCGATATTGGTACCACCGTGTAGCCAGATATTTTTTCTATAATAAACAGTCAAATTCATTTACATTTTTCATTTATTTATTTTTTTATGTACCCAGTCCGGGAACTTATGGGACATACCTTGTACATATATACGTGTATAGTAGTGGATTATGTGGTTTTAAATTGTAAGTATAGTTGAGGAATGTCTATTTTTCGGTTGATACTGTTTTTATCTTCTATTGAGCTCCAGCTTTCTAGAAAAAGTCTTGAATGTTTATCCTTGATATTTTGATATACTATTTCTGTTGAGTCGAAATTTGGTATGTGGTCCTGTTTCAGTGCGTGGTCTACTGATACGCGATATACGCGAGCTTCTCTAAAGCGATTTTGTTCCCAGAGGAAGTTTGGCGAGTTGCCTCACGAAATATCGGAAATAAAAACTTTATGATCCAAAATAGGCATTTTTAAATATTGTAATATATGGATTGCTCTATTTTCAAGCATATATATATATATATATATTATAATCTAAAAACTCAAATATTTCTATATTTTAATATATATATATTTTATTTTTATTTATTGATAATTTTACTTAGTTATCATCGTTTTGAGAATGACTTTCAGTTTTGTTGTATGTATGCGTGGTTAACATATCTATCTTTTTGAATCACTAATATAGGATTTACTTTATAAATTCTATGATATTCATGTGTTAAGCGTCTTTACGCAAATTTGGCCTTAAATACCCCTTTCTTGATTTCTCAAGAAACCATTGGGGCCAAAAAATCTTTTTGGTCGCAGTAGTTACAGCCTACTCCACGCTGACGAGCGCCAACAGCGCGAAACGCGTTCGTGGATGGCTTTTCTTGATTTGTCAATAAATTGTGTTGGCCTAATATCACGGAGCAAGCTAAATAAACGTTTAGTTTATTTTTGCTCCACTAGATGGCGCTCTGCCTTCAAAAAAAGCACATGTGCTCGTGGTCAGGAGATGCCTTCTTTGTTTTTAATATCAACACTTGACCCACTTATCTTTTATTTTTTCTATTGTTTTTTTCATGTCTTAAGCGTCTTTACGCAAATTTGGCCTTAAATACCCATTTCTTGATTTCTCAAGAAGCCATTGGGGTCAAAAAATATTTTTGATCGCAGTGGTTACAGCCTACTCCACACTGACGAGCGCCAACAGCGCGAAACGCGTTCGTGGATGGCTTTTCTTGATTTGTCAAGAAATTGGGTTGGCCTAATATCACGGATCAAGATAAATAAACGTTTAGTTTATTTTTGCTCCACTAGATGGCGCTCTGCCATCAAAAAAGCACATGTGCTCGTGGTCAGGAGATGCCTTCTTTGTTTTTAATATCAACACCTGACCCACTTATCTTTTATTTTTTCCTATTGTTTTTTCATATATATATATATATATATATATGTAATATTGTTGCCAATCTCGATGTATGGATAAGCTGGCAGTCGTGTACGTGAGGTGAGTGTTGATGTTCTTCCCACACGCGGACAACAAGAAGCAGAGGCAGGGCTAGATGTTAGCACCGAGAGTGATCGGGGACAGCCCACGGGACAGAGGTAGAGGCGATGACACAAACTTGAATGCCTATCACCGAGACATGGAGAGAGAGACTGAGAGAGACAAAAGCGGCCTGTCGATGGCCACACCCTAGAACATCTGCTTACCCCCTGCCAAAACCTGTCCTGTTTACAGGTGTCGTCTATATAAATCCCTGGAGGGAGGAGCGCCCTTCTGTCTGGGCGTTGGCATTTTCCTCCTCTGTCCCCAGCTGTCCGCAGCTGACCGCTCTTTGGATATTTATTTTGACGTCAACAATTTTAGTTTAAATACAAATAGGGGTTTACAGGTATTATTAATAAAGATATAGGATATATACAAAATATGGGGATGGTAGTAAATATAAACAGTGTACATTTTAATAGAAGGTAGGATCTTTTAAGGCATCGGCTCTAACTAATTGGGAGATATGTGACATATACTAAAAGTGTCATTATTATACAATTTTAAAATATACGATATATATATTTATTTATTGATAACTGTGTACGATGGCACATAACTGATTGAAGAATCATTCAATCGCGTAATGCAACATGTGTGTGTGTTTTTACTACTCTGCTAAAAAATAACACTCCGTCGATATATTTTAGTGAAGAATATCGATTGGTGTTTTATATATCACATTTGGTTATTACATTCCAGGAAGGGAATAAAAAATGAATAAAATTATTGCTATATCATTTTTTAAACATTTAAAGATATTACGAGAGAGTTTAAAGGATTCGTTAAATTCAAAGGGAAATTTAATAATATTTCAATATATATATGTAATAAAAAAGCGGGGTCAGGTTTGTTGAATCTATAATATAAAATATTGCAAGATACATGAATTAACATTTTGAAGATGAATAAAGAATTACTGTGTAATGCCTTTTATTCGTTTATATATGAATATGGAAATATTGGAAAGTTATCTATAAAATATATTCAGAAAATTCATAAAATATACTGATAAATTATTTTAAAATAATCCTTTGAAATTGTTGATTGTTTTGCTTTCAGTTGTATTACATAGAAATATCTAAACTAAAATGATGTTCAGATCTATTTATATTTATTTTAAATTTAAACTTATCTATAAAAGAATAACTTTTAAATAAACTCTATCTTACAGATTTTTATAAAAAATACATTTTTCCATCTGTATCAGAATTTTATAAAGCGAATATATCTTCAAAAAGAATGTCTCTCTTGCGACCCTTTAAATTTATTTAAAATAGAATATTTTCCCAAAGAAGTTCTCTCTGTCTAAAGTAAATATTTTAAAGATAAACATCCCCCATTTATAAGTTCTCAATACTTTATTTCACCCGCCGAAGAAAAACTAGTATTTTATAAACTGCTCGCATGGACAACTAGATGGACGGTACCATCCGCAATAAATCTAAATGTGGTAATCTTACGAAATATTTCAGACCAAATATTTTATTTATAAAGATTTTAGGTGAAAAATATCTATGTATAAATAAATATATGCAATTTTATATTTATATCTTGATGTAATTTATTCCGTTATTTTTTTTTAACTTGCAAAACTTATTTTCAAATGAAAATATTATTTTCATATTTAAAAATATATTTTTTTATACTTTAACCAAACGACAAATTATAATATTATTATAAAGATGTCGCAATTTATTAAACATACTTGATTAAGAATGCTTTAGAGCATTCTCATCACGTACTTAAAAATATATTAAAATAAATAGAGGGATAGTATAGTTAACTTGAATATAAAATATATTCACCACTTTTTAAAAAAGAAATATTGAGTAATATTCATATTTAAATAAAGTTATGAAAATTCAAAACTATTATAGACGCGTATGATTCTTTTGAAAATTATACAATTTCTACTGTCCTTACGGCAATGGAAAAATTTATTGGAAGGTCCTGGCTCATCAGTAGTGAACCCTCCCAGCGGTTTCGCCAGTTTATTTATTTATTTATGCTTATGAGGTGATACAGCAACGTATTTACAATTAGAGAGGAGACAAAATTTATGAATTATCCGTGTCTATGATTGTTTCGAATTTTCATAACAGATGGTGCGCTATATAAAGGCTATATATTTGTTGTTGACACACTTTAAAATGTTATAACACCTTGATAAAGGTTGGCGTTCAGCCAGCTGAAATATTGGTAAAATAAATTATTTTTTGATCCAATATATGCCTTTTTAATTAAAAATTTTGAAATATACTCTTTTAAAATATTTCTAGAGTACAGCGGCCATGATAATCATGGTGGTAGTAATTAGCGACTGCAAGTGCACTACATGTCTACATATGTGGAAAGGAGTGAGCTATACCCTTTTGGTTACTTTCACTCACTTTGCGAAAATCGGTGACGATTGGAGCAATTTTTTTCTCAGAAAAAAAAGTGCCCTTTGCATGATTCTATCCCGGGTCGTGGGTGTCGACAGCCGTTCGCCACTCGTCCACCAAAAACCCGAAATATAAATAAATGATTTATTAGAACATATATATTTTTGAAAGTTGTTTACAAATATTAAATTATTCATATTTTTACAAAATATAGTGTATTTATAAAATAAATATTAATCTCAGATCTAAAATATGCTTTTTATTTATATATTATTTTATAAAATGAAAGAATTTAAAAGCACGAATGTTTCTTTTATACATAAAACAAACTTATACTGCCCTTACTGCGATGGAAAAATATGTATTGGGAGGGCTTGGCTCATCAGTGGTGAACCCTCCCAGCGGTTTCGCCAATTTAATCCACCAGACCGCTTCTCAGAGCTCTAATACTGTATTGGACGATTCTGCTTATATACGCAGCACTGAAGAGTGGAATCTCAGTAAGGGCAGTGGAAGTTTGTATTATGTATAAAATAAATATTCTTGCTTTTAAATTCTTTCATTTTATATGTATAGATGGCGCGTTATTGCTTTGTGTTAATATTATTTTATGCAGCATATATATAATAAAAATATATATATTGTCGATGGTAATGGGAATTAAAATATATATCGATTTTTTTATTTCTTATTTTTTACAATAGGGGTGTTCGAAAAATATTTATATTAATATATTTTGTTTTTTTACTGCGTCTTTAAAAACAGCCTAGGTTTTAATTTATTTCTAAATTCGTTTGGAAAAATAAAAAGACAAAAAACAATATGCTGTTTCTATGGCTTATTAACTTCTAATAAAATATAATATCAATTGCAACTGTTCTATTTTGAATTCAAGCTTTATTATAATTTTTTTAATTGTAACCTCTCAAATTTCTGTATATCTTGATTTATATAGATATTTGAAAGGTTTATTACATTTTTTTAGAGATGCTAATGAATCGAAAAATATTCATAGGTTTATTGTATATATACAAGTATATTGCCACGTGGAAAATTAGGAAAGACAAACTTCGGGATAATACAGCAATTTATTTAAGGCAAGAACAAACTATGAATGATGAAAAAAAGATAAGCAATGAGGGAAGTTTCCAGAGTAGCAAAATATGAATATCAAAAATGATACTCTGTTAATAAAATAATAATAATTTGCTACAATATTTATGGGGAACTGATCATTCTGCAAGTAGTAAATATATCTATCTATATATATATCTATATATAAATATATATCAAAAAATTAATAATATTTTTATAAAATATAATAAACACTTAGCTACAATATATAAAACACGTACAGAGTTTTCAGTTGTAAAGTTTCAAGCAATCTCCTCCCAAGATACTGAACTATATAAAGTGATTATATAATACAATTTTCGTTATTTTTTCTTCGTGTGTTGCACTTATTTCTATTCTACCAAATATTAGTAGTTATATTTTTTATTTATTTAATTTTCCAATTGTGAATATTTTGCCTTAAATATCACTTTATATATTATCATCACCAAATTTGGGGTTCTAAATCAATTGTTAATTATTTTTCTGGCCATATTCAGAAATATATTTCTGTAGAAATTTTGCTTGAGGATATACGTACTTTGGATGGTCAAGATTTTCCGTGTGCGTATCTGTGCACAAGTGTATATAAGTTCCCGAACTTTTCTAAAATTAAATATTTATTGATAGTATAGTAATTTAAACATAATATTTTTCAAAATAGGTGCCTTGATTATCTACACATTTTTTCCAGCGTGGAAAAAGCTGTTGAAATTCTAGTTCAAAGTCAATTTTTCTAAGTTTGTTTAGCTCCACCGTCGCATTTTCAATTACTTCTGATGACTATGAAAAGCGCCTCCCTTTTAACGTCATTTCAAGTTTTGGAAAGAAGAATTCACATGGGGCGATATCAGGAAGGTAAGGAGGATGCGACAAGACAGATACAGTGTTTGGCTAAATAGTCTTGAACACTAATGGCTCTATGAGCAAGGGCATTATCATGTAGCAATTTCCACTGTTTTGATTCAAAGAGTTGGTTTATTTTTCTTCTCATCGCATCACGAAGGCACACAAGTATTTCTTTGTATGCCTGTTTATTAATAGTAACCCCCTATTTAATATATTCATGATAGACAAGTCCCTTGATAATAGAAAAACACTACAAGCATTACTTTTCCTTTGTATTTGTCAAGACGAACGTTCTTTTTCCTAGGAGAACTTGGTGTGTGCCTTTCGAGTGATCGATTATTGGTTTGTGGATCAAAAAGAAAACCCCATGTTTCATCACCAGTTATTATTTCTTTTAAAAATTTGGAGTCATTATTTGTAGTTTCAATTAAATCTTGCAAATTGATAACCTCGTTTCCCTTTGTTTATCTGTTAAATTTCGTGGGACAAAATAACTACAAAGTTTTTTTCATGTTTAAATGTTCACCAATAATTTTTGGCAACTACCATACGAAATTCCTAGTATTTCTGATATATTATCAAAAGTAATTTTTCGATCAGCAACAATGAAGCACGTATCTATCCAATATTGCCCTCCGTTGTTGACGTCAATGGCCGACCTGACCTTGAATCATCTGCAATGATTTTACGGCCATCTTTAAAACGTTTATACCAGAAATAAACTTGCGTTCGTGAAAATTTTCGTCATTCATAAGCTTCATTCATTAAGGCTAGTGTCTATGTGAAAGACCTTTTTAATTTTACGCAAAATTTAATATTTGTCCTTCGCTCAAATGATGACATTGCAGAAATCGACGCGAGCTAAATACTTACAACAAAAATATGCCTAAAATGAAAACTACGCATGCGCATTTACTGGCGTTGTTAAATTAAATTATAGTTTAGGCTTTGTTCTTTACAGTAAAATTGATTTTATATTTTTCAAAAGTTGTTTTATATTTATTTTTTTAAAGATCGGGAACCGTTTTGATCCCAACGTGTATGTCCTAAGGATAAAGGTTGTCTGGCCGACATTCATATTTCACTGAAAAATGAAAAGTTGGGATACAAAATATTTTTATACCGTGTATATAAGAAATTAAAATACTCATTTCAAATTCAAGCCACTATCAATACTTAAAAGGTCCTTAGGGTAAACCCGGGAGTTGCCCGGGTCACTCGGTTAATAAAATTATAATATGTGTTGTGAAATCTCTTTATTGGTTAAAATAAATTTAGAAGATTGTTATATGGTTTAATCAACGCCTGAGGTGTTTATTGATAGGATTCAAACTAAATGTGCCGCACACTTTCGTAATTTGGTATTTTTATCTGGATTTTTATATAAAAGATGTTAAGTTTGGAATATATTATTAAATAATCCTCGAGCTACAAGACAATTTTTTGTAAATTCTTCAACATCGCCATTGAGCATGTTGGGGAAAAACCTTCGCAATATGCAAGGGCTTGTCCAAACTCAGGGCGGCTTGTAACACTTGATAGGATCCTGACGTCCTTTCAGAGAAGGCTTCGTCTGGAGTAAACATTTTTTATTTTTATTTCAATATACTGTATTTTAATTTTTTACCCAAAATATATTATTTGCTCTGTTGACTAAGAGTCAATAAAGATGTTAATTTTAAATTGTATCTCTCTGTTCAACTGCTCTTTATTTACCTTCGTGCATTCATGGGGAACAAAGCAAGTATCATGCAGGGAGCAGCATCCAACAGCCGATGTAAACTACAGGGAAGACGCTTAGACTTCTGGCCACCAGATGGGCTTCTTTCTTTACTGGTCCGGTCACCCTCTCAGCTATTCTTGGCGTGAACACATGGGTTTGAAACGATCCTGTTTGCCACCATGGCGAATCTTTCTTTCTTTCATCGTCGTAACACTACATACGTCGAAGCAAGACTATATCATCTACCAAACTATATTTCATTTAAATAGATAAATATCGTTTAAATCAAAGAAGTTTGTGAAAATAAGAAAATATTTAAAGATACGATGCAAACTTATGTGTGTGTGTTCTAAGGTTTTTTTACATTATTTTATTCTTTTAAATATTTTTTTTAAATTTTTAATCTTCAAAATTCACTTTAACATCAATATTATGTTTTTACTGGTAATACAATACTTGTATATAGTTTATTTTTAGTATATATATATATATATATACTAGCTGAGTGACCGGGGCAATATATTGAGAGTATAGATGGTATAAAAATTGCAATGGGTATAATCTGATTCTTTAGAGGCAGCATATCAAGTATAAGGGTGAGTAAAAATACTTTCTAAGTGAGGTATATACATTCGGGTAAATCTTATATATTTTTATTTCAAAATGTGTGAGAATGGAATCATATTATCAACAACAAACCTTAAAATTAACAACATATTAGACAGCACAGGGCAAAAATGTAGAAAAAATGTTGAATTTGAAAAAAAAATAAATGTGGGGAAGGTCAATCTTACCCAGATTGAAAATAGAGATTCACCAGTTGTGTTTGCACAAGTTGTAGAAATACAATTTAACAAAATGGCCTAAATATATATTTTATTTTGCTTATCAAAAATGACTGGGCAATAAAAATAAATAAACAGATAAAAAGGGTGATAATCAAATTGGCCAAAAGGTTAGATATATTTAAAATTAGAATAAACAAAACAAGTGATACAAGTTAAATATACATACAAACAAATAATGTAGAGAGCAATATAACTAGGGGTGGAAAGGCAAAATCTTTTTCAAACAAAGTTTGCAAATACTTATCTAAGCTTCCGTTTTATAAAAAAACAAATCTTGTTTTCAATTCTGTCGATAAATTTGATCAAGAGTTCACTTGAAATAATTCTTCACTTGAGATAATTTTCCAGATTAATTCTTCTGTTCCTTAACAGGAAACTATATCGCAACCCACTTAATTGGTGCGCAATTCTATAACGACGCTCTTCGCGTTCTCTTCTTTGTTTCATTCACACGTGGTTACTCATTCCTTCTGAGGCAGGGAGCTCATATTTCCCAGAGCTCGTATTTCCCCGGTGCTGCCGTTTGTCCTTTCTTCTTTTTTCTCCCCGTCACCGCGCATAGGTGCTCGCGCATGGGATGGGGGGGCGATGTCTTGTTTGTTTACAAATTTTGCTCCTTCCATTCTTTATTCCTTTCCACCCATTAAGAGAAAGAGGCAACAAAAATAAAATAAAAATATATATATGTCATAATTTGTATATAATTGTATGCACCCCCGACCCACTATGCATGTACAATGTATGATTTTCAAAGATTTAATAAAGAATAAGGTAACTGGAGGACAGAAGTAGCAACAAGACATAGGAAGTAGGCTTAAAGCGGGCACAATTATTAATAACTTGTACAGTCAATACTTCCTGACAGGGCCGGACGTATCTGGTGACCGCAGAAGTTATAAAAGTTGAGAGACGCCCAATATTTCCGGGGCAGGACCGGTGGTATCTGATAACCGCGGAAGTTATAAGAGTCGAGCTAACACCCAATACTTCCTGACCAGGCCGGATATATCTTCTGACAAAAGCAGCACCAAAGAAAGCCGCAGGGCCAATTAGAAGACAATACCTAAATAGGTCAACCAATAGCCAACGGCCACGTGACATAGTCCCGCCAATTAGAAAGTATCGCCTAAATAGGTCAACCAATAGAAAAAGGTCATGTGACATCTTTCGACCAATAGGAAAAAAGACAACTCTTGGTGTTAAATCGAGAAGCTAGATTTGTCAGTCTTAGACTCGCCCCCACCGAGGTGACATCTGCTCTAGATCTCTCTCCCTCTGCTCATCCCATAGCTAAGTCCAATCACCACCATGTGATCAGATAATTAACAATCAAAACCGCTCCGCTCTTCTCAAGCTTTCTTTCCTCCAAACCAGTTGCCTTTTTCTTTCAACCCATCAAGTGTTCTGGCTTATTTCCCTTGTGTGTAATCCTTTCTTACTCAGCCATCACGACTGCGCCATCACTTCAACAATCTTCAACTCAAGAGTAAGGTTTCCCAACATATCAGAATACCACAGTTATATTGAAAGTCGACATAGCATAATATCACAGCTATATTGAAAGTCGACAGGATATATTACCACATATATTGAAAGTCGACAGGATATATTACGACATATACATAATAATAATAGGGGAAAATCTATAAAGCATACAATTATAAATTATCTATTTTTAACATACTCCCACCTTTTGTATGGGAATACAAAAAAAAAAAATCTTAATTAGGAAAGATTATTGGTGTATACCCCCAATCTCGTAGGTTTTTTCACTTCTCTTCCAGACCTAGTTAAAATTGACTGTTCTCCATCTGTTGATATCTCCTGGGCTTTGATCCCTTCTGTCTTAGGTAATCTCACCTCCCTGGAAATATCAGAACCAAGTTCCAAAGAGAAAAGTCTCTTTAACGGTCTTACAAATTCACCCGTAGCAGTCCTAACTCTAGCTACACGTTCTTTGCCATCCTTCCCGGGGTACAGTTCCAAGATTCTGCCTAGTGGCCAGAATATTCTTTTTTGATCATCTCGACCAATCAGCACAACTTCGCCTGGAAGAAACCTTCTACCCTCTGTTTCATTCCCCTTTTGTACGAGCATGGCGAGGTATTCCTTGTGGAATCTTTCCTTCTCATCTATACCTAAGGTCTGAAAAGCTTTGCGGATGTCAGCGATGGCTCCTATTTTCTTTTCCCTAAATCTTATCAGGATTTCAGGTAAAAGTTCAATCAGATTAGGTCCAGTTTCTAAACATTCATTTAGAGACAAACTTCTCTTACTTGCTTTACATGATGCATCATAAACGGGTCGAATAGGAGTAGTCTGACTCTGAACCTTATATATTGGGCGATGTGGTAGATAATGTCCAGTAGGTCTGATGTCTTCCCTGTCAACTTCTTCAATAAGGTTTTCCCTGAACCAGGATCGGAAGACTTCATCATAAGGAACAAACTGACCCTTTTGTGTCAACTTTTGAGTCATAGCCTCCAAGCGCCTTTTGGCTATTTCCAAGTTATTAGGTATCGTCCCAATTCCTTCCTTCCATGGAAGAGATACAAGATAACGTCCATCATGGCCTCGACAGATTTTCTCACGAAACTTTTCTTGCATGAGAACATTTTTCTCTTTCACAGAGATGACCTCTGTAGGATCTCGTATCCCTATTGTTTCTAATTCCCATAAGGACGCTACTCTCTGTTGGGTTGTAAGTAAGGTGATAACCATTTGAGCACTTGTCTCTGGTCTCTCTGATGAGGTATTACCTATTAAATTCCAACCAAGAACTGTTTGAATTGCGGTCAATCCTCCTGCCAGCTGTTCAATTTTTCCTGTGAGAAGTTGCCCATAATAGTCCTCCACCGATTAGGATGTCTATTTCGGTTTTATTATTGTCTACCTTAGTCAAGGTGATTCCTTTCTTATCCAATTCCCATTGCCTGGGTCCTGTTTCAACGGGTGAAATATTGCCACAAATTATTGTTTCCTCTAACGCTTCCATTTTGAAAGCCTTTCCCTCATCAACATTGTCCAACTGGAAATAAAATATTGAATGAGCCTTTTCTCCTGTGGTTTGCCCTCCAAACAAAAATTTATTCAATTTGACTTCTCCCACCTTGGGTAAGTCTAACTCCTTAGCTAGAGACCTTCTGATGTAAGATTTTTGACTACCAGAGTCTAAAAGCACTCTTACCATTTTGGAACGTTTCGGCCCTTTAATTTTTACAATGAGAGTCATTAAAGAGATATTATTTGTGCATACTTGATTCGCCATTGCTGTTACAGGCTCACTGATCCCCTCATTCTGCTCTGCTAAACTATTGTGAGATCTGTTATCTGACCTCCAATTTAAATTTTCCTGACTATGTGAGGTTCCTCTGCACATTATCTCAAAATGAGGTCCTTGGCAACGCTTGCATCTTACAAAAGATCTACAATCCTTTTTCAAATGATTCTTTCTCAAGCATTTAAAGCAAACTTTCGCATCCTGTACCCTCTTTAATCTGTCTGATTCCAACATCTTGGCTGCCTTAAAACAGTTTTGGCTAAGATGGTTATCTTTGTCACAAAATAAACACGGTAAGTTAGTCTTTCCAACAAATAATGCAGACGCTGTGTGGATCTTAGGGGGATTATTTTCTCTCTTTCCCTGTTTTAGAGGAAGGGAAGGTTCAAATCCTTCAGCAACAAAGGAAATGCGTTCTGCATTTTTAACTTCCTGCTTTAAAAATTCTATCAGACCCTCTAATTTATCAAAAGCTTTAGCCCCACTATGTTCAATTCCCTCTTCAATCTCGGAGTAATCTCTTTCTTTGAAAGGTGTACGGGAACGTTGCCATATTTTGATAAGTTCAAGTGGCAAACTTGACTCCACCAACGGGTACAAGAAAGCACCACCCCCAGACTTAGTATCCACTCCCAGAGATCCCAAAGAATGGAGATGTGCAACCAAATCATCATAAAGTTGAGCCAAGGTTCTTTTTTCAGACCTGGCACTGGCAATGACTAACTTTAAAAGCTTGCGCACATACAACTCAGTCAGCATATCTCTGTCTCCACACCTATCTTTTAAATCTCCAATGACTTTGTTGTAATTCTTTTGGGTAAGAGGGAAGCTAGTCACAAGTCTGTGGGCCTTTGACCCAACAACCATGGATTGTATTAAGTATTCAAATTTATCAACATCAGACAGTGACTCATCTAAATGTATTTTTTCAAAATGACTCCACCATGATAGCCATTCCTCTAGCTCACCTGTATACTTTTTTAGTTCAAATTTTGGAAGTTTAATTTGTCTTTTAACATCTGAAGTGCTAGATTGTGACATTTTATCATCACAGGGTGCTGCCAATTTAGACTCATATTCTTTCACCTTCTGTGCGACGAACTGTAATTCGAAAATATCGATAATTTGACTATTTTAAAATTCATATTTAAACAGTTGATATTTGTTTAAAACCCCTTTAATTAACAACATATTAGACTGCACAGTGCATACATGCAGAAAATTAATGTATAAAACAATGAGTAAAATTAGTAAATAAAGGGAAGACCAAAAATTAAAAATAATTGAAAATAGTTTATTAGCTAACAAATAATACAAATAATTATTTTCAGTTGAGAAACTATAAGCATTGGTAAAAAGTTTAAATAAAAATACTTGATGAAAAAAAAAGAAAATTGTAAACAACACAACTATATTGCAGATACGACGACATATTAAAGGAATAAATTAATTTAAAAGACCTCATTAAAAACTACATTTATAGTTTTATATATATGTGGGTTAAACTTTACTGTAGAACGACATTTATCCCGCATGTGTTTCTTTTGAACGAAATATCGAAATTTATTTCAAGGAGAAATAACTATTATTTCTATAATGTCGTCCTACAATTATAAGACGCATTATATTCTATTATAAACTTTACTTACTTATATGGCAGATAAGATGACATATAAAAGGAATAATTAAAATTTAGAGGACATTAAAAACTACATTTCTAGTTTAACACAAGGTAATAAGACCAAATCCAAATAAATAATAGTATGTGACGTTTCGGTAACAGCATTGTTACTCTTATTATCTTGTGTTTATAATCATTAATCCAAAGTGTGCATTATAATCACATTTCTAGTTATATATATATGTTATATGAATATTTTTGATTTTGTTGTTGAAAAAGATGGAGAATTGGAGGTGCAGTCGTAAAAAAAGATAGTTATTTACCTTTCAAGTAGTTTTTATTTTGAATTACTCGAAGTAAATTACACATAAAATTATGTTTCACAGTAATATAGAATTTATAAAATATATTCTCTATAATCGTGAATAAAAAAAAGGTAGGGCTAACTATACATATACATATATCTATAAACAGCTAACACTGATGAGCTCTAGGTTATTCAGACCCATGTAGAATAGGGGAGTTACAGACTTAAGTAGGCCGATGGATTAGCAGACTCAACTAACACGGTAAACATTGCAGAACGCAAGCACAAGTTAAAACACAGAACATTATGAACCTCGATTTACGATATAAAACCGAGAGTGAGAGAATCTTAGAAGTCACTATGGAAGGTAAAACGCAAATAAATCAACTACATAATGCTAGAAACCACGTCATTACTTTAGAAACAATGTGGAACGGATGTACCTAGAAACCAGAAGGAACGGCGTTACTCTAGAAGCAATGTGATACAAAAGTACTCTAGAAAGCGAGGGGAACGGTGTTACTCTAGAAACTATATAGAAACCCAGGAGCACGGGTAGGATCTAGAAACAAAGTAACAGTGCGGCAACAGAAAGAGAAGAAATGTAGAAATAATTATATGGATGGAGAGAGACAGGAAGACGGATGGACCTCTAACAAATGGGGGTTATCAACCTTTCCTCTAAACATACATACCTATATATAATAGAGGCACCGTTATATCATCCACCTTTCTTTATTACGGAAGGTTTGAGTTTATAGAAACCCCCATATAAATACACTACATGCTTCCACGAACGATTGTTTTTGTGGGGACCTGGTTGTAGGAATATAATTATGTCCTACGCCATTTTCCTAAATATTATCTATATAAAGTTTACACTTCTTTTCGTCATTTAAAGCTAGTTCTAAATATTTTAAATACTAAAGTGTCTTATAACTGCCAAATATAAGACAAGACATATCACTATTTTCAATATAAAACATCTTTATATGAAAATATATTTATAAAAAAAGAAAGGAAAAACTCACACAAATCTTAATATATTGAATAATATAATTTTATTATCCAAATACAACACCAACAACAAAGCCTTTATTAGGGACACTCATCCCATACAGGATTCTCCTAGATGGGTAATCAGATGCAACATAATATGTATCTACAGAAAGTAGAGAATAACTTCCATTTTTCCTCAAGTTGGGTCTCTCTCCTGTGCTACTCCTTTTGACTGTACTGTTCTCAAAACTTGTGAAAAGCCAATGAATTAATTAATCCAACTTTTCACTACCTTTGCTATAAAATATATGGTGAATTATTTTCATAAGCAATATTATGTCAGAAAATGACTTTCTCATCCTCAAAAGCCGGACAGTAAAACGTGTAGTGTAGAAAGTCCTGGCTCAATTCACTATTGCACAGAGTTCACTTAAGTTCTTAGATTTCATTACTAAAACGTGATTATGTTTAAATAAAGAAAAAGGAAATCTCACTTGAGCAACGCATCTCTTTACAATCATTGGGATATCCATAAAAATTGATGTATATAATACTTTTAGTGAGAATAGAGTACTCAATTTCTTATTATTGCATAATCCAACTGTATAGATTAGTCTATTGTAGTTTTAATAACTAAAGGAATAAACTTTGTAAATTATTGAAATCTGGGTATCCAACAAACCATGAAAAAACGGTGTTATGTAATATCTCCGTCACGCTTTGTACCAAACCGACATTCTGTTTTGCATAGATTGATATGAAATAAAATAAAAATAAACGGTAGCAATACGTTTCTTTATACGTAAAATTTTATGCAAGCTTTCGGATCTTTTCAATCCTTCCACAGGTCAAGCTGTAAGCTGAGAGAAAGAGTATATAAAGATGTACAATATTATTTACATACACCTAACAAAAATAAAAAATTGAAATAAACATTATTTATTTCAATTTTTTATTTCTGAATTTTTATAATCACCGATTAAAATATTTAATTAATACTCAAAACAATCTGTTAAGCCCGAGACAACATGTATTTATCAAAAGTCGAAATCAACTACCACTGCCATAAATACTATAATCGAGGTATTAATGGAGCATAAACACGAATAATTATTGCACTAATTACAATAGGTATTTAGAGGATTTTTCGCAATGCATGGTAGCCAGTGATCATCAATAGAATAGACTCAGATAATTTACCAGAAAAATGAATCAAATTATACAATAATTTAAAATTCCGCGCGCGCGCGCGCGGGGATATTTCTTTCAATTATGACAATATAAAAACTTTGTAGCCAATTGCTAAAGGAAGTTCTCAGGGTGGTCCGCTTTCTCTACTTCTATGGACAATTTTATTTAATGATTTGCTGATGGGTTTTCAAGGCCCAATTATGAGTTGATTTGTTAAGCGATTGATATATCATTAATATGCTGAAATAAAGACCTTGCAGTACTAAAAAAGAAATTTAAATAGCATTAAATATTATTGAATATAATATGGTGTAATAAAAATAAGCTGGGAATTAGTCCTGAAAAAAAAAACTATATATTTTTTTACACACACACACACATTTGTATATATAATTTTTAAAAATCAGTTAAATTAAAAACGAAATAATATCAACAGTACAAAAAAATGTAGGGGGAAAATCTCAAATTATAGAAGAAAAAAAAAACGAATTAAATTTTGATTTTCATACAGAGGGAATAGTTATCAGTTATCGTTACAGTAAATCTTGGGGTCTTAGCTCCCATACATGAATTACATTTTATAAATCTATTTTGAGACCACAAATTTAACAACGGTTCAGAAAGAGGAATATGGTTTAAAATTTTAAATATAAATCTATACAAAAATTAAACTCAACACAATATCACACACACAGATATTACCATAGAGTACACTCATTGATACAGATAGTGTGAACAAAATTGCCTAAAAAAACGACCGGCGATAAAAAAAAATTCCACTTCATTAAGTTTTGTCTATGATTGTATACACGCTCACAGATGACTTCGTACAATTGTGTACACTGTTTGGTCAAAACCTCTTTATAATTTTAGATTATATTAAATATTAATAAAAAGAGATACGCGATTTGACTAATTTATCGTTTGAAGATATTCAAAAAATATATATATTCCTTTTATGAATGAAATCCTAAAAAGATTCAAGAATTTCGTTCCTATTGAATACTACAAATGATGAATTTAAAAGTTTCTTCAACCAAGTTATTCTAAATTATATCCGTACTAATTTCTACACATTCAAATAGTAACCAACCGTGTAATTTCAAAAATTTCCTGGAAAAAATCCAGGCAGTGAGTGATCTAAGCTGTTTTTGTGGATGTTACGTTCACGATTCTATTAATCTATTAATTGTTGGGTTCTGTACTGCCTGGAGTCTAAGAGCGCCATCTATGCTTCCTTCCTGCGGTGAAAATGTATAAGACAGGTGGTTTTAATAAAGCTGGAAGTGTGTGTGGATTCTATATATCTTTTACTCAAGTGCCCAGAATTTCAATTCTACAGACATAGTAATGGTATAAATAGAATTTGTAAATACCTATCAATCTTTCAAAATTATCTTAATTGTTGTGTATAATTGATTGAATAATATATGATATATATTTGTTTTTACACTAATTTTGATTCCAATTTAAATTAAAATTAGTAGGTCTATTTTATATGGAATTCTATTTCACAGGCACAATGTATTTTCTTGTATATATGTTTAGATAATATAGATATACATATTTTTATTTTCTTTCTATTTTTTCTTATTTTCATTTGATGCCAATGTCCTTAGCGGGACATCGCTCATTGTTCTTATAGTTTAAAAAAAGTTGAATGCTATCTATAGGAATAAAAATACACAGACGTGAATTTTATATTTCATAATCTTAATAAATCCAAAATCTTGATAAACCAAGTGCTCGTGTTGTCCCTCTTTAGCGCGGTGAAATCGGCAACTCATGTCCAATTAAAGAGGTATTGGGGGCTTCTTTATGAATTATTTCGTCATTTCGTGCTGACGCCGAATCATGAGAATACCACAGAGTGACAGACAAGTAGTAGAGATGTCATAAATGATCCAGGAAAGATATAGCCTTAGGAGGAGAAGTGGTTATGTGGAGAAATACAAGGATGTTTGAAAATCTTGACCAACACTCAAAATGGTTAACAGTATAACTGGATGGATGTATGAATGAGGAAAAAGAAAAAGAAGGGCCGAGAGAATGGAGTTCATGGCTAATTTCGGGAAAATACGTGATCATCAAAAAACTTGCCCTGAAAAAGAAACTGATGGGACATGAATACTGCTAGCCACTAACAACCTATGGCTGGGTGAGGAGAAAAAGCTAGAGATTGCGTTAATACGCTGAACATGTTAGGAAAGGCGTATATATATCAGGGTGGTGACGTGATAAAAAAATAATCTCCCGATCATTTAACAAAACCAGCAGGTGAAATGGCGCCATCTATCGAAATTATTTTTACGGTTTTCTTTATAAGTCAAAAATGGTATTAAGCCGTTAAGTATATTTTAAAATTGTAATGAATATTTTTAATTTTCTTTCATGACGATAGATGGACTGAAATCCGCACTGTTTTATTTTTATTACCATGAGACTCTTATTTGTTTATTTGTAATCACTCATATAAAACCTCGCTATTGGGGATAGAGCGAACCTTCCCTTATATCAAACATAAAATAATCTGTAATATTGGTGATACCATATAGTGAACAATATGGCTATAGTAAAAATTAAAGGTTAGGTATAGCGAGGTTTTACTGTAGCTTGTTTGTTCAGCTTCGAATATTAACTTTGATTTAAACACTATTACCTTTCTCGACACTAAGATTCCTTCCGACACTTCTCTACCTTTTTATTTTCGACAGCCCCGACCCGGGATCGAATCTCGGATTAAACAATTTTTTCTGAAGGTAAATATGCTTCAATGGCATATTAATGAATATACTAATGAATGTAAGTAACTAAACAGAGTTCTGGCACACCTGTAAGTAAACAAAGCACATAGCGATCTCTGCATGTGGAGGCTATTTTGAAATATATAATGAAAATTCTAAAATATTATTCAACTAAATATGTAAAAGAGAAATGGAGAAGCTTGTTCTGTTAAAATATAACTTTCCCAACGATTTCGCCCGTTCACGCAACCAGATCGGCACAACTATTGTATTTTAAATCTGCCTATATAGGCTGTACTTGAAGGTTTACTTTGGTGATGATTAGATTAATGAAACAACAGAAATTTCACGTATATTCACACTTCGAGCACAGCTTCTTCACTTTAAGTACAATACATCGAATACACAAATGCGCCTGCTTAGATAACATTAATAACAATACATATATAAGGCCCATATTTTACTAAATTGTAGAAATTATCCATCTTTAAACAGATTCACTGTCATTTTTTTCTCACAAAAAACTATTGCCAACAACGAAAGGATGCAAAGTGAAACCTACCTTGTAGATTAACGAAGGACTTGACCTGGCGGTACTTGGAATCGAGGATCTCGAGTACGCATTTGAGCACGGCGACATCGGCGAGGTCAGCCGGGGCGAGGAGGCGGTGGAGGACGGCAGTGTACAGGCCCGTGTCGGGGACGAGGGCTTTCCTAGGGGGCGGCCCGGGTAGCTTTTGGGCGGTGCCTAGGGCAGACTCCGCCCACAGCGCCAGACTGGGTTCCGGGAACACCCCCTCGGCCCGGCACTCTACCGACAGACCGCCTTCTGGGGCACTCTCGTGGCGAACTTCGAAGTTGGATGCCGAGACTGAACACCCAGAGTTTGTTCAAATGCACAAATCCTTTCGAAATACACCAATATATAAATATAGTTATTTACAGAAAGAACTAGTGAAATATGGAATTTACCTTGCATTAGATACTTAAATAATGGTGATTATAAATAAAAGTAATTAAACAATGTGTGCGCGGCACTGAGAGTATTTCAGTGAGATTTGTGTACCCCCATTTAGAATTCTTTAGGGCATCGAAAAAAAAAAAAAAAGAGTTTGGATCTGAATTATGGGGTATTTATCTCCATGCTGAATAAAATGAAATGCTATTGGAAGGCTATAATACATAATGTGTATTTTCATGCCATCCCACACCTGTTCCATTGGGATATATCCTATCAGGACAGCCCTTGGTTGTGAAACTTGAAAGGTTTGTCTTATGATAATAGAAGTTTGGAGAAGAGCATTATATCTTGATAAAAATATGAGACGCTTCCATCTCAAACTAACCTATAACCTGTTACTGAACAGGTGTACATAGTGATAATACTTTAAATAATTTTTACCATTCGTCGTTCTTTATCTAAATAAAATAAGATTGTTGAGATTATCTTCTACGAAATTATCTCTCGGGCCTTAGCAATTTCAACAATGAACCAACACCACAGACTACTTTTAAAAGGGTGGTTGTTTTACACCATATCATTGCTACTCAAAATATAATCATTCCCTGGCACCACCAACTTGACAGGTGAGAGTAATATGAAAGTGGATTCTGAAAATATGTCCAACACAGTACATCTCACATACTCACAATGTCATCAATCAATAATTAGAATAATTCATGATATTCTAATCAGTTCATATTCTCATCCTACCGCTCCCAGGGTTTCCAAATCCCCTTACCCTTAACTGATTTAGAACAGATTTATCAAGTATATATTCTTCAATAAAACAAAGAAGTCTTGACATTGCCGCTAGGTGGCTGATCTGGCTGGACTTGCGTGCTCTCGCTCCGTAAGTTTCGGTAAACACTGTCTAAATTTCCTAATTTATTTTCTAAATGCTTATGTTGAAATGTTTTAAATTGGTTAATTGTTTTGCTATTTAATTTTACCTTTTTATATATAGTTCGAGTCATTTCTCTATTAGATTATAGATAAATCCTATGATTAGGTTACTAAATTTAAAGCTCGATGAATATTTGCATACTTTGAGAATAAAATTCAACAAAATCAGAAAAAAATGTTTTTTTTTTTTGTTATATCTTTCGACTAAGTTAAAACAAACGAAAGATGGAATTTGTTCTATGATTGAATAGGATAACGAGAACCTTTTGGCACAGATGAAGGACACCGTCGGCAACATCGTGGAAGAGAAGCTCGGTGAGATTCGAAGCGTGATCTCTTCAAAAGAATTATATTATGCCCAAGTTACACAGCGAGATCATACACAGAAATTTATTGAGGATAGACAACAGACCAAAAAAATTATTATAGAAATGTTAGTAAATTAACGGAAGTGAATGATTTAATACCAATCATATGCACCATGAATCCTGAGTTGAGTGGACTAGAGAGTGAAATTCGAGTGCTGTTCCCCATGAAATCAATACCTCTCACCACAATGTAGTGCTGCGGGTGTTTCCAAGAGTATATCAAACCTTAAGGAAGAAGGGTAATGTTATTTTTACCGACTGTGAAAGATGCCATGTACACGACAAAGTATTAGTTGGCAGTGCCAGAGATGTTTTGGAATATAATCCAAGACATAAAATCAGTGAATGCTCCCATGAAAATATTTGCCTAATATGCGGCGCGGCGGGAAATCATGAGTGTTCGCGTAAACAAACATTTTTAAACTGCGCTAAACACTAGAGGTACAAGAATAGGAGGTCTCTTGATCACAAGGCGAACTCCAGCGAATGTCCCCTGTACAAAACCCAGATGGAAATAGTAATACAAAGAACTCAATATCATCCAGATGAATGAAAACAATATCAGATGTATACAATTTAATGCAAGGAAAAGGATGATGGCAACTAGTGAATTAAGTATGACAATTGCAAACGATCCTCCTGACATCATATTTCTACAGGAACCATATATGTGCAATGATGCAGTGAAATTTGACAAGAATTCACGAATAGTATATTATAGCACAGATAGGCAAATTTATACAGCTACTATTATTGTTAACCGCAACATAATATATGAGAAAATTAATAGGTTTAAAAATTCTTTCTGTACAGCGATCACTCTCTATTTCAATGGGAAAAGAATAGTTATTGCCAATATTTATATACACACAAACTCTATGACTGCATTTCATATTCAATTCATCTAAGAAATACTTGAGGCCTTTGGTCAACTTCCAATTATCCAATACCTTTTGATATTTTCAATATGTTGAACTTGGTTAACAATATTAGGCAGACATTATATGGAAATTAAAAAAAATCGGAGAATTGGATTAACTTTGCTGAGAAGATTTCGCCTTCGGATTCAAATACTACAACTTCGAAAATTTGGTGGAATAAAGAGCTTGAACAATTAAAAGAACATTTATATTATCTCAGGAATTTATATTATAGAGGGGGTAACCTAAATCCGAGTATTTTCAGAGCGGCAAGAAATAAATACTCAAGAAGCATTAATTGAGCAAAAAAGACGTCGTGGAGAATATTTATTGAAGAAAATGAGTCTTCGCACGCTTTCGGGAATAAATACAGGATTTTTAAACGGTTAAGATCGGCCGACATTCAAGTAGCCATATCATTACTGAATAAAACTGCAGAGTGCATTAGAGGTCAAAAGATGAAGAAAATGCTAAATGCATTTTTTCCTGATGATGAAGTGCGGTTGAAAAATGAAGAACACACTTTAATTAGAAATCATATCCCTAGTTTTACCAAAAGGGAAACATTTTTATTACCGAAAAGGAAATACAGGATTTGTGCTCGAATCTTAATGTCAGAAAGGCTCCTGGTCCAGATAACGTGAGTAATAATATGATAAAGCACTCATTATTATCAATCCTACCCAGTTTAGTCAAACTCTTTGAAAGATTAGTTAGAATAGTCGATATATTCCGATAGATGGCGCAAGCCATCAGCAACTTTCAGTTTCACGATAAGGAGATGCCTTTTTTCATAATCTTTAATAGATGTTCAGTGCTAAGTTACTATCCTGAAAGCTGGAAACATTCGGTATTGAAAATTATTGCGAAACCGCAAAAAGCTGACTACGAAACAATTAATAGCTATCGCTCAATTTCACTAACATCAAATTTCTCAAAAATATTTGAAGCGATCATTAAAAATAAAATACTTGATTATTATAATAATAATAACTTACTGAGCCATAGACAACATGGATTCACGAAAAGAAAATCTACAATAACGGCAATGGACAAAATAACCGAGACCATACCGAAACACAAACAAAACGAATTGATTGCATTGATTGCCATTGATATAAGTGGTGCGTTTGAAAATGCGTGGTGGCCTGTCTTAATATAATTAATGGACGAAGACCACGTCCCAGCAGTTCTCATAAAAATCATCCAATTATTTTTAAATCGGAGAAGAAAAACAAGTCTAACCTTATCGAATACTAAAATTTCAAAATATTTATCAAAGGGATGTCCTCAAGGCAGACCATTATCACCTTTATTGTGGAATATACTGCTAAATGATTTGTTGATCAACTTCGTATCCCCAAATTCTGATAAATTCTGTTATGCGGATGATGTTTCCATTATTTGCTGGCACAAGACCATAGAAGGGTTAAAAATGAAACAGAAAATACTTTAAATTATGTAATAAAATGTTGTACAAGAAATAAGCTGAATCTAAGCCCCGAGAAAACAAACTTAATACATATACACGGCAAACAAAATATTCCAATGGGAATTCCAAACTTCATAACAAAACCGGTATAAGAAGTTAACATTTTATGTATAAAATTTTCTAATCACAGAATTAAGTCAAAAATTAACTTTACACTCCACATTAATTTATATTTTTTGTAAAACCAACCGTATGAAAAGTCTGTTATTTTCACTCTGTGGGAAAATGTCGGGATTGGATGCTATAAAAAGATTAATTTTGTATAAAACTCTTTTCAGGCCAATACTAACCTACGGATCTGAAATATGGTATAAATTTATTAATAAAAGAAGTAAGCAAAGATTAAACTCTCAGAAATATCAGATTCTTCTTTGGGTAGTGCGAGCTTATTAAACGGCCCTATCAAATTGCATACATAGTTTGGCAAAAATACCTATTCTCACAAATCACATAGAATCGTTGATAATAAAATACGAATTGGCCAATTTATCAAAAGAAGAAATTAATTTATTTAAACCGCATATGCCCCAACTATAATTCTTAACTTCATAGAATCAAGAATGGCTGAAACTATAGCGAACCCTAATGAAGCATTCCGAAAAATTTCCTATTTGGAATGGCTTTTTCGTCCAAATTTTATAACTCACAGTTCGTCACAAATCATGGTAATTTTGCAAAATTTCTGTCGAAAATCGGGGCAATGGATGATTCAAGCTGCTTCTGTGGAATATATATATATATATAATCAAACTCAATACAATTATTATTAGAATGTCCGATCTTTCACAACTACAGAAGTAATCTTTTTTATCCAATCGAAGAAATTTGCGAATTTGTATATAACAAATTTTTGTAAATTCATTGTAGATTTTCTCTTCTGTTTGAGAAAACCATCGTTTTAGTTTTAATTGTGTTTTTAGTCCTGTTATTGAGTTGTATATAATGAATTGTATATAGGTTGCTAAAATTTATTTAGGCGCAAATATCCCGAGCTGGGATATCGCGTCCGATATGTCAAATAAAAAAAAGTAGTCTTACGACATATAATATATGAAATTCCACGGCATCAACTGACCATTTTATTAATAAACCAAATTTGAGTTAATGTCTTCTCTACTCTCCATAAACTAGGATAAAAAATTAATATAAAGCTCGAAACTCTAAAGTTGTATTTCTATGCGACATATAAATGCAATTGTCTGGTAGAGTAGAAAGGACAAACCAAATATTGTGTGTGTATGCAAGGCACTCTTAAGGTAATCGGTATTTCGAACCGAAAACCTCTATATTGAAGCGACACTACATCAAAAGTTCGTCGTGAAGTCAAGAGCAGAGTTGATGTAGAGGACTTTCTCCAAATGTGACATTTCTGATAAAGGTAAAGGCCTCAAATAAAAAAGAACGATGGAATTTGAATGGTTTTAAAAGATTAAAGAAGTTGTGACGTCAGTATTTGATGACTACAGACTGTCCGCATCGCTGAAAATGTTGAAAAGATAATGTTTTTGAACATAAAAATCGTCGGAAAACAATCAGAGATTTAAGAAGCGATTAACATATCATTTGGACTATGCTAGGAAATACATTACAAAGATCTGGGTGTAAAGCAAGTTGTTTTGCCTCGTGTGTTTACCTCAGAGTATAAGGAGACACCTTTGGATATCAGTCAAAACATGCTTAATATGGTTGAAAATGATCGGAATTGTCAATATAAAGTAATAACAGGAAACGGTGTATAGGTACGAGGCCGAAACCGAACGCCAGTCTAGACAGTGAATTGCACGGAATGAACCAAAGCCGAAAATAGCTCGAATGTGCAAATTGAAAGCGAAGGTCCTGCTGGTAACATTTTTCGACAACAAAGGACTTGTGCACAATGAATTTATGCAGATGGGGTAACAAAAAATCAAAACATTTATCTTTCCATATTGCAGCCCCTGAGAGAATCGATCAGAAAGAAAAGACCGGAAAACTGGTCCTGTCAAATTTGGTTCCTCCATAATGACAACGCACATTCGCTCACAGCCAATTCACTACTTGTTTTTTAGAAAAAATAAAACACCATATTTTTTAAACTCAACCCCCTTATTCTCCCTATTCAGACCCTAATGATGTTTTTCCTTTATCCTAATTGAAATTGATCATGAAAGGGAAGAGGTCGCAACGAAAGATGAGATGAAAATAAAACCGTTGGACGTTTTGAGAATCTTTACGTTGGACGATTTTGCAGCATGTTTCGCTAGTTGGGAGAAAGATAGAGGCGATGCATTGATGCAGAAGGATCATACCTTTAATATTATTGACAAATATTTCTAATATTACTTGGTAAAATAAAGTTATACTATCATTCCGGGAACTTAATTATCATACCATATATTTTTGCTTTATCAAAACTTAAAACATTCTTGTTATTTTTTCAATATAACCTTTAATACACGAAGCTCTTTCGGAGCTATTAAACTAGACCGCAAGGGGTATTCCACACTGAGGCCACTCCTAATCTTTTCACATTGCAGTAAGGGCAGTATGGAATTATTTTTGTATTTAAAAATAAACATACACGCGGAAACAGCTTTCAATTTTGAACATATTTTTTAAGTACAGTGAAATAATATATAAAACTCCAAAAATATTCATGCTCACACAAAAATACCCGTTCCTTTTCATGAAGGAATATAAAAACAAGAGTAATTTTTTTTTTGCAAAACGACACTTGATGTTGTTGATTTTATTAACAAGTATTTTTGTTTATACCTTCTGAGCTCTCATTTAAACACGACATATTTAATCACACAGGTATAATTATTTCACTCTGCTTTTGTATAGAGTAAATCATTATGATATACCTTGTGTCGATAAAATGCATTCGTTGCTTGCCCACATAAAATTCATCTAATATGCTGCCGTTTTCTATGGCAACTCATTTTTTAAATATTCTAATATAAAATTTGTGGAAAATAACTATTTCGAGATATTAACAGATCACAAAAATATTTGCTTAGGAATTTTTGTTCACAATTTTTAGGAAAAGCTGAAATAAGTTACCCGTGGATCATAATACACTATTAAAAATACTTATCCTATTGAAAAAAATCTCCTTAATTTTAAAAA
The DNA here is from genome assembly GCA_030710605.1 of Cordylochernes scorpioides. Classification (NCBI taxonomy): domain Eukaryota; kingdom Metazoa; phylum Arthropoda; class Arachnida; order Pseudoscorpiones; family Chernetidae; genus Cordylochernes; species Cordylochernes scorpioides. Next base: position 42,050,900 of record CP092870.1, on the reverse strand, counting down.
GAATTTTAAACACAGGGATCATAAGAGTCTGATAATGCACAAATTAAAGTGTAAAAAATTGATGTGAAATTTCTGAAGTGAAGTTCAACCTTTTTCGTATAAGTAGGCATGTATATAACAAAAGAAATCTTATATAAATAATATAATGCTAGTATATATGTGTATGTGTCTTTCTTTATGTCCTTTATTTTCCATATTTTCGCATTTTTAACTCTATTATTCCAGAATTTGAAACGTAACTGCCGATACTTCTTTGGAATGTTATGATTAAACATTAAAAATTTATATATAGATGTTTTGATAAATTATTTGTCGGCTCGTTATTATATTAAATATTGCAGATATAGAATTATTTCTTGAGATTTGATATATAGAATTATTGAGAATTTGCTTGCTTTCGGAATACACACACACACACACACACACATAAGCCTTTTTATTGGGGCATCCAGCCCTATACATGATTCCCCTCTACGGGATTTAGCAAAGGAAGATATTTCAAAATCAAAAACTAAAATACAAGAAGTAATAAGGAAAAAGAAAAGAGAGAAGAAAGAAAAAACAAACAAAAAGAAATATAGCCATATATGCAAAAAATAAACATACAGAGCAAAATGAACCATACATGATTAAATATTTAAATTAAAGTACCAATGTTTAGAGTATGTCAAGGTTAAGATATCATTGAGAGGGCTAGTGTGAAATCAGCCGCATTCAATCTTCGCTTTCTTCCTCCAAGCAAACTACGACATTCGGCGAATCCATTATTCTCCAACGGACATTAACTGCGGCCTTGTAGAATTTATATAAACCGAGGAAGAGACCCTGATCAACCATCAGTGTGTTCATCCAGCTGCAAATTTGTTGGCAGTCAGGTTGAGACCAGGGTAAGTCACCCAAAATTTCTTTCCTCTGTTTCTCTAAGCAAGAGCATCCAAATATTATAGCTTTCGGAATACATGAGTACTAAATGGTATTGGTGTGTAGTCGTTAAATTCTTTGAAAATACAATAAAATCAATTTAAATCACAATTTGCTTTAATTCTGCTAATAAAATATAGGAGACATAATTTGAGAAAGTTTTACCTGACGAATAAAGAAAATAAAATATTACGTATTCACATATGTACAAAATATTTGAGCCGGCTAACGGGAAAAGAGATAATATGGTTTTTACGTGTTACTAACCAAAGATGATTTTCGAGCCCAATAACCAACGGTAAAACATCAACAATAGGTTTATATAGGGAAAGCCGCGACATCTGGCGGTCAACTTTACAGACTAGTTTTAAAATGTAATAAACGTTTTTATATAACATATATATATATATATATATATATAACATAAAACAAATCTAATTAAATTATTGCCAATATAAATCACATATCAATTCTTTACCCTTCATATTTTTCACAATGAGTTTATTTTTCTGAATTATATCGACAATTATATAATAAATGTATTTTTCAAAAGTAATATAATTCACATATACTCCTCAGATTTTATTTTATGAATATAGAGTGAAACCATTAAACAGTTTAGCAAACACTAAATGGACTGAACCTTTGGTCATTTATATACACATGGTTCACTGTATTATAAAATAAAACTGGGGATTATATTTGAGTTTGTTAATAGGGAAAAGGTTGAATATGGTGTTTTACTGTTTATATAGGATATTAAAAATTATATATAAATGCTTCTTCTCTTAAATTTAGATGTATGTTGTATTAAAAATAATTTGTCAGTAAAGCAGGCTATAATATATTATATATAATAATAATATATAATAATTAAAAAGAAAATATTTTATTACTACTTTCTTTGTCTTAATATTTAATTCCATACCAATAAGGACTTTAACTTTCTCCTTTAACCAATGAAACATATTAGAATAATTATATATATTAAAATGTATATATCAAAAAATAAATCCGAAGGGGTCAATTGTAAGCGAATAACAAAACAGAATCTGACATGTTTGGTTTGACAGCCGAGATGTTTGGCAAGGATTCATTAGAAGATTGGGACTGCCAATAAGTCGATGGGATCGAACACCGCGCCGCGAAATTAAACAACAACAAACAATAGCAGCAGAAGAATATAAATAATGAGAGACAATTCCAACGTCTGGTAAACTCGGGGTAATTAGAAAACCGGAGAGCAAAACTGCTTAAATTTTCGATTATTTGTGAACATTGTTTTTAGGCAGTAATATATATTTTTTATTTTGTGCCTTTCTCTCTTCTCCAATTATGAAAGTTATTAATAATTCTAAAATAAAAGTTGGAAGACTTAGTTCAAACTGTTGCCAGCTTATTTTATTTTATCTCTTGAGCGTTATATATTAATATAATATAATAACAATGATAATTATTATAAAGATGTATATGTGAAAAAATAATTGAAAAAATAAAAATAATAAAAAGGTCAGGTGTTGATTTTAAAACGAAAAAAGGCATATCCTGACTAGGAGCACATGTGCTTTTCAGAAGGCAGAGCGCAATCTGGTGAAACAGAAATAAACTAAACATTGATTTAGCCTGTTCCAATTTTTTTATAAATGGGTTGGCCAAATATCAAGAAACAGGCCAAATCAATGTTTAGTTGATTTCTGTTCCACCAGATTGCGCTCTGCCTTCTGAAAAGCACATGTGCTCCTAGTCAGGATATGCTTTTTTTCGTTTTAATATCAACACCTGACCCACTTTTATTTTTCTATTGTTTTTTCATGTGTTAAGCGTATTTACGCAAGTTTGGCTTTAAATACCCATTTCTTGGTTTCTCAAGAAGCCACTGGTACCAAAATTATTTTTGGTTTCAGTGGTAGAGTCTAGTCCACGCTGACAAGCGCCAACAGCGCTAAACGCGTTCGTAGATGGCTTTTCTTGATTTATAAAGAAATTAGGTTTGCCAAATATCAAGGAACAGGCTAAATCAATGTTTACTTGATTTCTGTTCCACCAGGTGGCGTTCTGCCTTCTGAAAAGCACATGTGCTCCTGGTCAGGATATGCCTTTTTATTTTTAAATGTATATATGTGTAGAGATCTATTATATAATTTTATGTATAGTTTTTTATTTATTCAAGTTATTAATATTTTGAATAAATGCTAATTATATATATATTTAAATATGTTTTGTGGATCGAGAGAGAAGTAGTTCAATAAAATTATCGTTGAAGAGTCCGTATACAGTGAAGTCTTTAGTGAGAGACCGCCTTTAAAACTGAATACTTGAGGTCTCTTTTGAAGTTGATATTTTATTCCCAGATGGGTATTTCAGATCATCTTATTTCCCATTTTACAAAAGTTCATATGTGTCGCTCATTAAAGGTTTTTTAATTTTTCACTTGCGGTGGTTTGCTTTCCAAAAACATCCATTAGCATTCCTAATGTAACACATTTTCCAGAAATTCTTCACAGCGTTATGATACAGATAAATATGTATAAACTATCAAAATTGACAAAGGGGAAACTAGAATATTTCTAATTTACCGTCATCCCAAAACCAACAACATTTATAAAATATCTATATATTTATAAATACGATGTCTGTTTATGATGATGCAAGATTTCACTCGGAAACAATTGGGTGTTGAGGCTTGATATTTTGAGTGATTATTCATGAACTCAAAGGAAGAGGAAATCCAGAACTTCAGGTTTCTAGTTCAAATCTCATCGGAGTTACAAGTCAAAAATTGCCAAAAAAATCATTCACACGGTTGCATCAGAGACGCAATACGCGAGCGGGTGCTCTACACCGGCTTCCCCGCTTCAGTCATTTTCAAAGCCAACTTTCTAACACGATTTGATTACTTTAATTTTCCGATTCTGCCAAGTCCATTTCAGAAACAAAACCTCGGCATGTTTTGGAGCCACCGTTTGAGGTTACAAATTAATAATGCCTTGGAGAGTTACAGGCAACAAACTATCAAATTTTCATATAAAGACCGATCTATTTGTTATCAAAATAAATAATTTGTTTTTGAACATATATATACGTATTTGGTGCCTTAATATATATTTGTTGTCCAATAATTTGTATAAATATATATGATTTTTTTCAAATAAATATTTGAAGCCCTTCTTTATTATTTTAAAAATTCAAATGGATAATTTCTAATTTGTAAATTGTATGGGAGAATATTATCTTCGAATATTTTCACTTTATTTAGAAAAGATACAAAAATTGTGTGTTGTGTATCATACATATAGCCGATATTTGAAAAAGTAAAAATCTGAACGCGAATATATTTTACAATAAGAGTTCAGATATATTCCCAGTTTTTCGTCACATGTACGAGATGGTCCTATGCTCTATTCAATAGATATGAAATTATTGAAAACATAGCTAACTCTTTTGAAGGATTTCATTTAAATATTAGGTTTTAATGCATTCCTTGCACATATGCGTTTGATAATGAAGAGATTTTGATTATCAAAAAAACAATTAACACTATATTGTAACAATCGTAATGTATCAAAATAAATATGAAAAAATAATGATAGAATAAATATTTATTATGCAAAATTATATATAAATATTCTGGATTTTAGTTGACAGCCATGGTTAGTTAAGATAGCCCTGATATTTGGTTTCTTATTTGAGTGGAAGATTTCTTATTTTCGAATAAATTTTGAGAAATTGTTTTTAAGGTTCAATGAAGTGCTTATTTCATGTTTTTAATAGTTAAATGGGAGAAAATTACGAATATATTTATATATATATATAGACCCACGCACGAAAGATTAAATTTAACCAATAAAACTAATAAAGAAACATCCCTCTGGATGGATATTCGATTTTTATTCAATTAAAAATATATAAGAAATTGAATTTCCAATATAGAGAATATACGGAATTGTAGAACTGAATGAATTAAGAGGAGAAAATTAAGAAATATGCCTAATTTGATATATTCCTATTAATAAGTCAGTACACATTTTAAATAATGGTTATTTTGATGTCCAAATGAAATATTATAAAGTTCCTTATTGTCACATGGGCATTTATATTTAGTTTATCATTTTATATAACGTCTGATTGTAAACGAACTGCCAATAGAGAATAAATGAGTGCCGAGCATGGCCTCGTCACATTGCATTGCTATGGCTTTTTACCAGACATACTAAAACCTGTTTAAAATAACTATTTTGAAATATTTGTAAAACAAGTTCAACAACTACTCACCGAATACGGTCATGTGCTGTGAGCGTGAGTCCTGCCCCGCCAGCGATGTGACCAGACAGGTGTACTTGCCCGAGAGCTCTTTGCTGACCGGCTGTATCTTGAGAGCGCGGAACTGGGAGTAGGCGTCTACCGGGTTGACGCTGTAGTTGAGGTCGACGCGCTCTTTGAACAGGCCGTGGGTGTGCTTGGTGTTGAGCTCGGGTATCCACTGGTAGATGGGCTCGGTGTTGTTCTCGAAGAACCATTTCACGACCAGACGCAGGTCGTTCTCGTTGTAGACGTACTCGCAGTCCAATATGACCGAGTCTTTCGTGCCGTTCTCCACCCACCTTGGCACAGTTATCCGGCGGATCTCCACACAGTGTACCACACCTGCCCCACACAGCAGCTCTCTAGCATAACTACTTGCTGGCAAGTTGCAAAACTTTGATGAACTAGGTTGAATCTATAAAAGGTATTTTTAGAAATTAACTTTTTATCAGAAACTATCTTTACGATAGTTTGTGATATACGATAGTAAGTCCGCTATTTCAGCTTCTTAGCGTCCATAAAATTTAATTTAGGTTTTAAGCCCGAAGTTATATTCCAGAAAGGGTGTTTGATATCTAGCAGAACAACATGGTGAACTAGCTGATACTCAGCCATACTGGCTGCTATCCAGTTCAATGATAAATATTCTTCACCCTTATTTCAATTTTTTTTTATAATTCTTAAGTAAACCAAGGGGAGAATATAGTAGCAGCATGACTTCCCTCGCGCCTTTAGACGGATTCCTGTGATAACCACGTACCTATGAGTGGTTTTGGATATGAATCAGTACAAGAGCGAAAGGAGAAGAAGTTATATTGGAGCGTATGAAAGGTTCAATCAAGCTCAGATAGAAGGTCCCGACAGTAACCTGACCTGGCTATGGCTGAGATTCTCCTGAAATGCTCGTGGGTCAACATCACGGAAGTCTGATCTTAAATGCGAAGGACCTACTAGAGTTCGTTTGATGCACGAGCGGCCATCAAGTCTCTTATGTAGGGTGGTGTAGCTGCGGCTACAGGCGTACATGGTAGCCATACCATCCATATGTTTTTCATTTGTCTCTTCCTCTGATACTCGGGGTGCCTGACCTGGTTTAATGGAATTTGTCATTTCAGAGAATAGAATGGCTACCTAAGATAGTATTGCTTGAACGCCTGGGGAATTTTCACAGAGGTGATTGTAAGCTTCCTAATTAACGGCCCGATTCACATCTTGTATCGATTTTTTCATTTTATAAAAGACAAATAATTTACTGTATGGACCTGCAGATAAAATTGCAACCTCGAGAATCAATGTGTTGTCCTGAGAACTAAGTTAATATTCGAGCTCTTATTATGGCCATTAGCTTCTTTCATAAAAAAATACATTAATATTTCTGATGTCAATATTTATGTATAACCACTAAAAGGAAAATGAAAAATATCAAAATATTTGGCTCATCAGTGTTAACTCTCTCAGCTATTCGACATTTTAATTTACATACCACCACAGCTAATAGATAGTCTGGTTTAAGTCTACATCTAGAATTTTTATTGAGTAGCATAAAGATAATGCCTCGTATTGTGTTCAAATAACACAACTCTCTTCACTATATACATAATATTTTCAATATTTTAAAACATCTTCCTAAAATAATAGCACTTTGTAAAAAATATTTTAATCATAAATCAATATATAAACAATAAGCAATAAGAGATAACATAGACACATCAATTTGAAAATATTTGGCACAAATTTCACTTCTTTACAAAATTGTATATAATACATAAAATATATAATTCAGGTATTTTAAGGAAAATATGAATAGACGTAAATAAAAGTAGTATACATAACTTAGATGTGTGTTAGGGTGTTTAATCATATTTAGGTTGGGTGAATAGAATATCCCTCAAAGTAATGGTCGGTTAGCTGACAAAATATTTATAAAGGAATCGGCGAATATTTCTGATTATTAAATTAGGGGGAACAGAATTCGGAACAGAATTCGGTCTGCATTCATAATTCTTGTTTGGTCATGAGGATATCTTTTTGCTAAAATGAGCGGTGTAGTTGTATTTGATCCCTTTATTCATTTCTTGTTATTTTAAAATTTTATAATATTTTGTGTGTGGAGAAGAAATAATTTATTATTTAATTTAATTATTCAATAAAAATATTTGGGAACAGATTTGATTTTAATTTAATTATTCATTATAAAATAATGATCGAAATATTTCTTTGTGTGCTTGCTCAAGATTCTCTAGCTGTAGATAGTTTTGTTGAGTTGTTGATAATTGTCGACTTGTCGTGTTGACGTCATCAATAAATACTTTCACATCCCCAGATATACAAAGACTTAAATTTCTACGCTACAATATATATGAACTTTATTTTACCAAATTCCCTTTAAAACCACACTAAAATAAAGGATTCTACAAGTATCTCTTGTGAAATAGCAATCGACAAAGAGATATCTATCCAGAGAACTTCCACAATATCTAAAAATCTCAGATCGGAGAATTACCCTATTTCTTTATTTCTACTTAGAGCGCTATGTCCCCCTAGGGACACTTGCACTTGGTCCTATAGCAATATGGTTATGTAAAACGTATTCAAAACAAATTATAGCTAGGAATATGTTTATAAATCATTTAAACAAATCAACATTGTAGATTAGATGTGTTCTATCAATTATGGTATTGGACGTGAATAATGTTAATAGCCAACTCTTTGTTCGCTGATTTTTCTAATACTATAGAACTTTGATTATATAAACTGTCGAATTATGTCAAGAGAATAGGAAATATAATTCTTGCATATGTTGTTATTAATTTGTTTTACAGATTTTGATGACCATGGTGGGTCGGCGACCATTAATGGCGTCACTGCACCACCTACCTACCAAGTATTGGTACCTGGAAGTTTCAAGCGTTCGGTTATTTGCACCCGCTAGAGAAATCGATTCCCACTAATATATCGAAATAATCGACGCAATTATTTTCATAAAATCTGGCTCAAGGAGGGTTTAGAACTCGTGATGAGCCTGACCTCCATTGTTACCTTTATATCTTTGACTGGATATTAAATATGTAATTACCATATTTTCAAAATTTAGGTAAAGTTTGAATCCATAACCCAGATCTCCAAAGTACATCAATGAAAATGTTTCTGCTTTTATTATACTAAGTTAAAATAAACTGACCAGGATGTGAAGAATTGCGTCGTAATCTGCCAAACCTGGTGCCCAACGGTCGGACCTACGCCGTTCCGGGACGGTCATCCTTCTGGAACATCTCGCTGGTGTTTGACAAAGCCGCCGGAGCATCCAGACATGACATTCCGCTGGCTGTCCTCTCTCTGTATCTGAAGTCAGCGCTCGACAGTCTCAGCAGGAACTACCTGTGTACCCTTGTTGGAGAAACTGGGCTTAACATCTGCCTACCTTGGGTGGTTTGATGTTCTCTACCGGGAAGTAGACCAAAGCCAATACCAAAGCTTTCCCTCTTCTCAACGGGGTGAGACAGTGCTGCCGTCTCAGCGCTGCGCTCTTCAGCATCGGAGTTGGACCTCTGCTAAGCCGCCTCGAGAGGATCTTGGGCCGTAGTAGCATAGTTAACTTTGCGGATGACATTGTACTCTTCATCAGGGACGACGCTCAGTTTGAGCTCGTGCCCCTGATCTTCGAAGAGTTCCGCATGGCCTCTGGGGGTATCTGTCAACTTCAGCAAGAGCTTCGGGCTCTGATGCGATTCCTAAAAGCACCGGACGGATTCTCGTTTGGGAATCTCCTAGACGTCCGAGTCGAAGTCTTGAGCGGCATAATCTTTGCCTGGAACAACGTCGCCTTCCAGGCCTCACACCTGATGAGGCTACTGGAGCGAGCCAGCGCGAGGTGCTCACCCTTCACCCGCGGTCTGTCGCTGGTGGGTCGTGCCCGCGCGGCCAACTGCCTAGTCCTTCTATTGGTGGTTCATCATATGTTCCAAAAATCACATAATACATACTTGAAAATATTTTTCCGATCATATTATAGAGGAGTTATATATATGCTTTAATGTGATCATATTGGAAGATAGTTGTTAAAGAATAGTGAAATTAATATTGTAAGTTTTGGCCTTTGTTTCAATTGAAATTAGGTGGTACTCCTTGCTTCCACTAAGAGGTAACTTGTATAATTCCACTGAATCATAAGTTTCATGAACATTTGATGATTTAATATCAATATAGCGGTTGTTTCGTTTTATTCTAACATAGGGAGCAGAAGGCAGCGCGCAGCGGTGAAGGAACTGCGTCATCGCTGACCAATGGGAGGCCAGCTGGCGGACTGCCAGAGGGAGCTCGCCACCTTCTAGAAGATTCTTCTTACCAACGCGCGCCACTAAAGACAATGCATTTCATAGCTGCGGCTTTAAATCATATTCTTTAAATATTCAATGTAAAGACAAATAAAATAAATTCATTTGTAAAGCTTGGGATGATTGCCTGACCAAGATAAGTAAACTTATTTCTTTAAACTAGTATAAACATTATATTCAATTAAGCCTAACGAGAACAAATTATTTTGTAAACAATCATTCTGCTTTTCCTACTTACGTATTTGCCAAGTGGGAAACAAAACATTGGTGCCGAAACCCGGGAATAAATCTATTAAATAATTATTTAAATATAAATAATTATAATTCATTTTTGAAATATATTATTAAAATTAATAATAGCAAAAATTAAAAATGGCTGCCAAATTTAAAGCTACTTTAAATATTCTTGAATTTCATTTCAAACAAGTGGATTATTTTGAGCAAATTTCGCTCAAGATAATTGAAGCGAAGGATGATGCAAATTTACAGACATTTAAACAAGATATTTTAGATATAAAATCTAACATTGAAAAAACTTATTGTAATCTTTTAACATTTTCTGAATTTGATGTTGAAGTTTACTTTTCTAGAGTTATGCAATACAATGATAATCTTAGAAATTTAGTGGCGAATATCAATAAAGTATCTTGTACAGCCAGGTCAAGCAAAATTGATGATCTAAATCAACCAACCACAAGTAAAATAGAGCTTCCTAAATTTAATTTACCTTCCTTTTCTGGTGATGTTAACGAATGGCTTAGTTTCAAGCAATTGTTTTATCTGTCTATTGATTCTAATACCGCTCTAACTGATTCACAAAAGCTGCAATATTTACAATCAGCTGTTACTGGAGACGCTGAACGACTTATTAGGGGATTTCCTGTTATTGATGAAAACTATGCCCATGCTTGGGCCACATTGGTCTCCAGATATGATAACAAAAAAGAACTTGCCTTTTCTCAATGTACAAAATTATTCACTTTAAAACCTTTAAAACTAATAAATTCTAAGGCCATTTTCGAACTACTAGATATATGTAATGAAGCCATGAGAAATTTGAAATCACTGGGTTTGGAGAGAAATACACTTGTTGATATCTTTCTAATACATTTCCTACAAAGAAGAATAGGTGATGATTTGAAGAGGCAATGGGAATTGACGTTGATAGATGATGGCTTTCCATCCTACGAAAATTTTATTATGTTTCTTGAAAAACAAGCAAAAAGTTTGCAATCGATAAAAGGTTATGCTAAAGAGGATAAATCTGTAGTGAAACAAACACATGTATATAATTCTATTTCAAAAGGTGATGATAAATGCCTATTATGCACAAATTCACATCCTTTATTCAAATGTGACAAGTTCCATAAAAGTTCTCTCCTTGAAAGATGGAACATAGTCAAAACCAATAACCTTTGTTTCAATTGTTTGCGATCCAACCACAGAGTAACATCATGTAAAATCACTATGCATTGTAAATCATGCAACAAAAAACATCACACTCTTTTGCATTCCTTCCAACCCGAACCTTTGAATACCACTTCAATTGAAGCCCCAATTGCCCAATCTAGCGTTTCATGTTTTCTCAGTGATACAACAAAGCCCAATGAGACAATCTTATTATCTACTGCTATCGTGAGAGTGAGAGCAGAAAATGGATCGTTTCATCCATGCAGAGCTTTGATTGATACTGGTTCTCAAAGAAGTCTAATAACAGAAAATTGTCGTGAAAAGTTGAATCTTCCTGTTAAAAAGAGCCAACTCACAGTTTTTGGAATTGGTAACCAATCAATACAGCAGTCTGCTAGTGAGACTTTTCTTCAATTTAAGCCTCATTTTTCTGATAGAATATTCAAAATTTCATCCATAATACTCGATCAAATCACTGTTGATTTACCTAATTTTCTGATAAATAGAGATAATTGGCCTCATCTTAAGAATACTTTATTAGCAGATCCCAATTTTGATAAAACAAGTCCCATTGATTTAGTAATTGGTGCAGACCTAGCCCCATTTTTATATACAGGAAAACTACGATTCCAAAATCATCCAGGACCAACTGCCTGTAGTTCCAAGTTAGGATGGATACTTTCAGGAAATGTTTCCAGTTCTGAGACTGGAAACAACTATATCTCATTATGCTCAACATCCCAAGGAGATGATAATCTGCGACAGTTTTTTGAATTGGAATCGGTTCCTGCCGCTCTTCCATTGACTAAAGAGGAGAAGAGTTGCGGGGACATTTATGACAAGACCTTTTGCATATCAACAGATGGAAGATATTCTGTTGGTCTACCGTTTAAATCTGTGCCTAATCTCGGAGACTCACGTCAGAATGCCATGAAACGATTTCTTGCTCTTGAGAGAAAATTGCACAAATCTTCGAATCTTCTTCAGCAATATAAGGATTTCATGATGGAATATCTTTCTCTCAACCACATGGAGCTCATTCCGAAAAACGAACGTGACAAACCATCAGACAAGTGCTATTATATACCTCACCATTGCGTTCTGCGTGAGCAGAGCAGCACTACTAAATTAAGAGTAGTGTTTGATGCATCGTGCAAAACGAGCAACAATTACTCCTTAAATGACTTTCTTTATACTGGACCAAAATTGCAGCATGATATTTTCAATATTCTTGTGAAGTTTCGTACTAATCCTATAGCTTTTACGGGAGATATTGAGAAAATGTACAGACAGATAAAAGTGAACTCTTCTGATCTCGACTTTCAGAGAATCTTCTGGAGAAATAGTCCATTGGAATCTTTATTGGAGTATAGATTGCTCACAGTAACTTATGGAATGTCGTGTGCACCATATCTTGCAATCCGTACCTTGATGCAACTTGCCACCGACAAAGAACTCCTGTTCCCAGAGGCATCTAAAATCATAAAAACTGATTTTTATGTAGACGACCTACTTTCAGGCGCAACAACAATCGAAGAAGCAAAAGTTCTCATTGATGATATCCGGAAAATCCTTTTATCTGGTGGCTTTTGCATAAGAAAATGGATGTCAAATGTCCCTGAGGTTCTTTCAGAGGTACCAGAAGCGCTGAAAGCACATGATTCATATGAAATCGGAGATAATTCATCTGTTAAGATTCTTGGGATAAATTGGAATCCATCCACGGATAATTTCACAATTACAGTCAATTCACTAAAAGACGTATATTCTAAAAGACAATTGTTATCGGACATTTCTCGAATTTATGACCCTTTGGGATGGTTATCACCGGTGATCATTAGCTTCAAGATTCTGTTCCAAACTTTGTGGAAACAGGATTTGGATTGGGATGATCCCTTGTCTGAATCGTTGTGTTCTCATTGGAGGAGAGTGAAAATGGATTTGGCCATGCTAAATCATATTAAAATTCCTAGATATATTTCCTGCAAGGGACTTATACATTCTTTGGAACTCCATGGATTTTGTGATGCTTCCGAATCTGCATATTCATCAGTTGTTTATATGAAATCTCGTTTTAAATCTGGTCATGTTCAAGCCACATTGATTGCTGCCAAGACAAAAGTCGCTCCCTTGAAGGCAACGTCAATACCTCGTCTGGAGCTTTGTGCTGCTCTTCTCCTTTCAAATTTATATGATTCTATTTGCAGCTCATTGCTGTTGCAGATTGACCGAGTAATGTTGTGGACAGATTCCCAGATTGTTTTATGCTGGATAAAATCTGAATCAAAACATTGGAAACCTTTTGTTGGTAACCGGATTGCAGAAATTCAGCGACTAACTCTGCAATCTTCTTGGTACTATGTGTCTACCAAGGATAATCCTGCAGATTGCGCCTCCAGAGGTATAACTTCTTCAGAACTAGTAAACCATTCACTTTGGTGGAATGGTCCTGATTGGCTATCAAACTCAAGTTTACAAGATCCGCTACCAATCACATATGAACTTCCAAAAGAAGTTTGTCATGAAAAAAGAAAGACTGTTCCGATTGTTCATTTCACTACTTGTCCTATTCTAGACTTTATTTTTAAATTCTCAACATTCAGGAAGCTGAGCAGAGTTACGGCATGGCTCCTAAGATTTATCCACAATGCTAGACACAGCAGCGACAAAATAAAACACAAAGAATTGTCCTCTAATGAGCTCGATAATTCAATTCGAACTCTTATTCAAATCATTCAAAGTTCAGAATTTAAAACTGAAATTCAATGTTGTAATCAAAGCAAAGTACTACCATCAAACTCAAAACTTTTATCCTTAAACCCATTTATTGATTCATCAGGAATTCTACGTGTAGGAGGTCGACTGCGCAAATCCAACCTGCAATTCAATGAGAAGCATCAAATAATTCTTCCTCACAACCATTTTGTTACAGAATTGATTGTTCAACAATTCCACGTAGAGCATCTTCATTCTGGTCTCCAATTAACTCTGTGTGCCATCCGTCAAAAGTACTGGATTCCATCCGGTAGAATTCTAGTAAAAAAGCTCATTAATCGATGCATGACATGTTTCAAGACGAAACGCCAAGTGTCAAAACAAATCATGGGAGATCTGCCTATTCATAGAATCATACCCTCAAGCCCTTTTAGCAAAACAGGAATAGACTTCGCAGGACCATTTATAACTAAACCTAATGTCATAAGAACAAAAGTAACATTAAAATCATATATAGCATTATTCATTTGTTTCTCAACGAAGGCTATTCACCTTGAGATAGTTTCAGATCTGTCAACCCCTGCCTTCCTCGCTGCTTTTAGAAGATTCATCTCTCGTCGAGGAAAACCCTCTGATATTTTCACCGACAACGCTACTAACTTCAAAGGAGCTAAGAATATTTTGAATAATATACATCAACTTGTAAAGGATTCTTCAATTCAAAATTATGTCGCTAATGAACACATCACTTGGCATTTTATACCTCCATCTGCTCCAAACTTCGGCGGCATTTGGGAAGCAGGAATTAAATCATTGAAGTATCATCTCCTAAGGTGTTTAAAATCTGCAGTTTTAAATTTTGAAGAACTCAATACTCTGACAAGTCAAATTGAAGCGTGCTTGAATTCTCGCCCGTTGTATCCGATGAGTTCGGATCCAAATGATTTCAACCCTCTTACTCCAGGACATTTTTTGATTGGAAGACCATTAACAGCACTCCCAGAGCCCAGTTATCACCCTAATGACAACTACTTAACTAGATGGAAATTAATTCAAAAGGCCAGGGATGTTTTCTGGCAAAGATGGTCCAGGGAATATCTGAACAATCTGCAACAACGGTCCAAGTGGAAAAAACCCTCTTCCAACCTGAAGGTTGGAGATTTGGTGTTGGTAAAAGACTTTCCTATGCCTTCAATGCAGTGGAGCCTTGGCCGCATCACCAAGGTGTCACCTGGAGCGGATGGCAATGTCCGAGTTGTGGAACTTCAAACAGAGAAACAACATCATCTAATAAGACCCATCTCGAAGATTGCACTTCTGCCATTCTAATTCTTCTTCTTCTTAAAAAAAAAAAAAAAAAAACTCTCTACACTATGTGATCCTTTTCTTTTGCCTTGTGTGTGGACTACGTCCACAGGAGGGGAGTATGTTTCGTTTTATTCTAACATAGGGAGCAGAAGGCAGCGCGCAGCGGTGAAGGAACTGCGTCATCGCTGACCAATGGGAGGCCAGCTGGCGGACTGCCAGAGGGAGCTCGCCACCTTCTAGAAGATTCTTCTTACCAACGCGCGCCACTAAAGACAATGCATTTCATAGCTGCGGCTTTAAATCATATTCTTTAAATATTCAATGTAAAGACAAATAAAATAAATTCATTTGTAAAGCTTGGGATGATTGCCTGACCAAGATAAGTAAACTTATTTCTTTAAACTAGTATAAACATTATATTCAATTAAGCCTAACGAGAACAAATTATTTTGTAAACAATCATTCTGCTTTTCCTACTTACGTATTTGCCAAGTGGGAAACAAAACAGCGGTAATATCCAAGCAATGAGAGCTTTTGCCATTTTTATCTTCTTATAATCTATTTAAGTTCAGATGATATAATTCCT
This sequence comes from Cordylochernes scorpioides, assembly GCA_030710605.1. NCBI lineage: Eukaryota > Metazoa > Arthropoda > Arachnida > Pseudoscorpiones > Chernetidae > Cordylochernes > Cordylochernes scorpioides. Next base: position 42,035,324 of record CP092870.1, on the reverse strand, counting down.
ATAAGTTTATAGGTGTGGCGTAGGTATTGCGATCAATAGAGGCAAATTCGAATATCTTGACAGGTTTCTTCGTATAGGCACCATTTCATATTTCTTCTTATCACAGCGTTCTTCAAAACCTCTGCTCAAGTCATCGCGAAATAAATAAAGGTAATTTCAAAATTTATTCAATAACTTCAAATGGCCTTGAACTAAATATGGGTCGATTGTTGTTGCTATGAATCTATATTTCGAAAGGAATATTTACAGATTTTGTTCCATGTGAGGACGATAAAGAAAATACAGTAAAATCTCCATATAACCAGCATTAAATATTTATTTAAAATGAACCTAAAATGATCCCCACTATTAGTGAACCATGGCTAGAGTGAAACTTGGCTATAATTAACCAAAATTCCATTGAAGTTCAGTTACACTGATATTTTATTTATTATATTATATATCAAAGATGGAAAATATACATATATTTATTAAAAATAAAGAAAGCATATCCTGACCAGGAGCACATGTGCTTTACAGAAGGCAGAGCGCCATCTTATATATGCATCATATTTGTATGTATATGTGTACGAAATAAATAAAACCTATAATGTCACAAATATTATTTCTTAATATATATATATATGACAGAAATCTATAAAGACTTTATATCTTCCTAAATTATTTTCGAAATTATTTTTGCATATAGTTTTATGAAGATTTTTAACTATAATTTTATAATTAATATAATATATATTTCATTTTATTCCAAATGAATACTAATATTTATAGAATATATATTTTTTATTATAATAACACAACTTTAGTTTTATATATATAGACAAAAGTCTTCACTCCCGCCAAAATAGACGCCAAAGCTATATGCCATCTATTGACCGTCGCCGCTAATTAGCGGCCTCGGGTCGGTGAAAAAGCCGGAGGCCGCTAGTTTTCGGCGACGGTCAATAGATGGCGTCTATCTTTGATGGGAGAGGTGACCTTTTCCTTTTTAAATCAATATCCTCCCGGCAAAATTTCCATATATATGTATATATAGATATAGTTAATGTACAACGAAATTTCCATCAGATTGTTTCTCTCAACTTGGACTTGTAAAGAGAGATGAGCTCACGTGATTTAGATTAGATCTTAAAGAGAATCTCGATAAAGAGAAACGAATTTCCCCTAGAATAATTAGTGAAATATATTTTCTCTTTAAACAAAACAATTTAAATTTTTTTAACGAATTAAGCCATTAAGACGCGAATATTTCTTTTCACAAATAAATCAAACTTATACTGTCCTTACTACGATGAAAAAATATTAAGAGTGCTTGGCTCATCAGTGGTGAACCCTCCCAGCAGTTTCACCAATTCAATCTACCAGACCGCTTCTTTAGAGCTCCAATACTGTATTTGATCATTCTGCTTTTAAATGTTGCACTGAAGGGTGGAATCTTAGAAATGGCATTTAAGCAAACTATGGATATAAGCTTTTAGGACAGTAGAATTACATTCAAATGTTCTTGTCCATAATTTGCTTAAATACCATTTTTCTAAGATTCCACCCTTCAGTGCAGCATATAAAAGCAGAATGATCCAATACAGTATTGGAGCTCTAAAGAAGCTGTCTGGTAGATTGAATTGGCGAAACCACTGGGACGGTTCACCACTGATGAACCAAGCCCTCCCAATATTTTTTTATCGCAGTAAGGACAGTAGAAGTTTGATTTATTTGTAAAAAGAAACATTCGCGTGTTAATGTCTTTATTCGTTATACATTGTGGCGAAGGAATAATTTATTATTTAATTTTATTCAATGAAATTATTAAACAGATTATAAAAAATATTTATATTAATCTGTATTTGTAAAATCATCTTTAAAATATTTCCTTGCTTGCTTGTTCAAGATTCCCTAGGTGTATATACATAGTTTTGTTGTTTGTTAATAATTGTCTACTAGTCGCCGTGACGTCATCAATAAATACTTTCACACCTTCAGATATACAAAGACTTGATTTCTACGCTACAACTGGTGGAGAAGCTGAACCGATACCCATTAAGAAATAAAAGAAAAATTGATTCTGTTGAACCAGAAGAAACTTCCATGAATGTAAAGACGGAAGCAGGTACCCAGGTAAGCAATTACGTTGTTCAACATCTGCCAAGGAACCCTTCCATTTTCTCCGGGGAGGGTGGTGAAGATCTCCAAAAATGTTTAAAAGGGTATGAACGTGTGGCAAGGTACAACCATTGGGACGAAACCCTTTGTCTTACTAAAGTTTATTTTTATCTGTCTGGAACTGCTCTCAAATGGGATGTAGACAATTTTGATCTCTCCGCTAATTATTCTTTCTAAGTCGCCATATAGATAAGAGTTATCTACGTCGAGATGTCTAATGTACCATTTCAGGTTCAAACTTAACGCTATCAAAACTCTGATTACAGCTAAGTTAATAACAGGTGCATAAGTTTTCTGAAAATCGATTCTTTGTTTCTGTGGGAAATCTCTAGCTACTAAACGTGCTTTGAAACGCTCTACATTTCCGCTTTCATTTGCCTTTACCTTATACACCCATCTGCTATTAATCGGTTTCTTTCCCGACGGTAATGTTGATAATTCCCAAGGGGCTTCGTCCTGAAGCACTCTAAGCTCATCGTTCATTGCCTTTCTCCAATATACGGCTTCGGGATATTGGATTGCCTCTTCAAAACATTGCGGCTCGGTAACATCTAGAAGATTAAACTTTACTCTTGGTTTACCTTTTCTCCCATATGGAATTCGATAAATGTTTTTGGAGTTGGAGGGTTGTGGCAGAGCGTCCTTTACCCCCACTTAATCCAAGTTACTCGGTAATTCATTCTCGATTTCTAGGTCGATATCATCATTAATCTCAGGTTCTAGCCAAACGTGGTTGTACCCCTCCGGTTCTTTCTCATCTACTATTTTGGTCCACTCTAGTCTAATTCTAGACTCATGTTTCAATCGCCTTTTGTGATTCTGGACACCAGAGACGATGTACAAGTGATTGAGTGGAATATCCTACCAGAATAAATTTACATGCCCGATTGTCTAATTTTGGCCTTCTTTCTCTTGGTATATGTCAAACATCCAAATGTTTTTAGGTGTCTTACACTAGGACTTCTTCCTAACCACAGTCCATCAGGTACCTTGACTTTAGAGCACTATTATAACATTTGTTTTTAATTTGAGCATCTGTGTTTACCGCCTCTGCCCAAAATATTTAGGGGAGATTAGCGCTATGTAAACAAGCGTGGGCAATATCTGAAAGTGTTCGATTTACACGTTCTGCCACACCGTTCATTTGTGAAGAATACATGTTCGTGCATTCATGCTTTATCCCTAGTTTTTGTAATTTGTCTTGGAATTCTATATTGAAAAATTCAAGCCCATTATACGATCGTGACACTTTAATTTTATTACCAGTTTGTCTCTCTACAGTGGCCCTATAGATATCGAAATGTTTTGATACTTCATCTTTGTTTTTCAGAAAATACACAGTAATCTTTCTTGAAAAATCATCAAAAAAGATATAGAAAGTATCTATTGCTTCCGGTTGATTTTACCGGCATTGAACCGTATATATCTGTGTGGATGAGCTCCAAGGGGTTCGTTCTGATCTAATATTGCCTAGGTTTTTATGTGAAGCTTTAGTGGATTTAGCGATACAACAATTATCGCATAGGCGGGAAGGGGGCGGGCTAGAGGAAATTTCTAAGCCTATTACCAGCTCCTACCGCGCCATCCTTTCAATGGCGTTACTGCCAATATGACATTACCTTTTTTGGCTTATCCCTAGTACACGTGGTACAGGCCATGATAATCATTGTGGGTAGTTAGCGACTGCTTTTACTGTAAGCGCACCACATGTATTCACATGTGAAACGCCGTTCGACCTTGCACTTACAAATGTGCCAGAGCCCCATTTGGTTACTTGCACTCGCTGGTGGGGTTGGACTTTTGCTGGAATCGGGGACCATTGGAGGATTTTTTTTAACAGAAAAAAAAGTGTCCAATGCGGGAATCCTACCCGGGTCGTAGTGGTCGAAAACCAAACTGTTTTACCAGCCTTCCACCGACCCCCCGGCATAACCTTTGATGTTTTTAAGGAATTGTTCTGAAAATGGTCCCTTTCACTATTAAATGCTGTTTTACTGGAGTCTCAACTTTCACAATTTAGAGGCCATTTTCATTTGTCGCTTTCGCTATAATCATGTGTTCTGGGTTGAAAACGCGAGCTACCATATTACGGAAGGTCACACGATTGCCGTTTTCTTCCATCTTGGAGACTGACAGCAGATTCCTTCGCACATTTGGGACGTATAACACATTGTTTAGCTTGATTTCGATGCTTTCATTATGGATAGACGTCTGGAGAAATATGTTCCCATATCCTTTGGCCTCAGTTGTCCCACTCGCAGTCATGATAGGATCAGATGAAACCTCCCGAAGGTCAACTAACCAGTCTTTGTTTCTGCATACATGGTTGGTTGCTCCGCTGTCCAGTAGCCACGAATCCTCGTTGCTCGTTAGGTGAGTGCAGCCAGGAAGTTATCTGTTCTGTTTAGCTTCCTATGATAATGCTAATTATCGCCGACGCGGTCCCAGTAGTTGTATGCTTCTTTCCTCGGCAGTTGGCGGCGATTTGACCGATCTTCCCGCATTGGTAACATTTTCTTCGACTGTTGATGCTGCTGTTATTTTGATACTTGTTCACCTGTAGCACCTCCTTAGATGAATCCTTTTTTATGGTTGTTCTCCTCTCATGTTCCTTGAATGACGTGAACTCATCATCCGTCATGTTTCCAAAGTATAATTCCATCATAGTGGTCTGGTAGTCCAGCTAGCATAGAGTATGCCAAATCTTCATCCTTTACATCACATACCGCTTCTCTGGAATGATCACTGCAGGTCTTCAATTTTGATAGATAATTTATCATATTCTCTTCTTCGATGTACTTGATGTTCACGAATTGTTTCCTGAGTTGATGAATTCGCGCCCTTGATTTCGGTTCAAATATTTGTTCCAGGGTCGCCCAGGCTTCTTTTGAGGTCTTACAGTCGATAATGTTTATTTGTTGATCTGTAGAAATTGATAGAGCAATCGTTGCCAGATTCCATTTCTTGTTTAATTTTAATCTTCTCATATTTTCTTTGATCCTCATCAGCATCGATCGTTTCTTCGTTAATTACACATTCCCATAATCCACTTTCGATCAGAATCATCTTCATGTTAAACTTCCATAATCGATAAATGCGCCTGTGAGCTTCTAGATGTTCAGGGCAAGCGCTTGGGAAGGCGACGCCATCTTGGGTTCACTTGCTTTTTTTTATGTTTATGCAGCTAACCACGCTTTGTACCATGTTGTGGGTCGGTGTTTTAAAAAGAACAACCAAATAAGCGATTATATATATATATATATATTTTGAAGATTTGGCAATCCATAATTAAAATTATATTTATAAAAGATGCATATATTGGATTTCTAATTATTTTATTGTTCCAATATTTCGAGGGGCAACTCGTCTCTCTTTTACGAGGATGTTTTTGTTTTTCACTAGAACATGCGCGCGCGCGTACACCACTCTCGTTCTACAAGGCCAATGAAAGAACTGTATCTTTGACTCAAGTATAAACAGAAAAATTGATATTCCAGATATTTATAAAGAATTTATATCTTAATTATTTATAAATAACTATGTATATACTTTTAATTTACTCATTTATTTTTACTTTCAATATTTTTAAATTTAGAATTAATATGTAAACACACTATTTTTTACAATTACACTGTTGTATATAAATCTCTATATCTTTCATAGATAAAATAATAATATATAATGTTAAATATAATTATTTGCTGTATATAAACTGAATACAATAGTTGAGTCAAAGATACAGTTCTTTCATTGGCCTTGTAGAACGAGAGTGGTGTACGCGCGCGCGCATGTTCTAGTGAAAAACAAAAACATCCTCGTAAAAGAGAGGCGAGTTGCCCCTCGAAATATTGGAACAATAAAATAATTAGAAATCCAATATATGCATCTTTTATAAATATATATATATGGTTATTGTAATTATTGGATATAAGGATATTTATTGGCAATATAATAAAAACCACACACAGCAGCAAAACAAAGGCAGTCTAAATGTATAAACAAGGGGCCATTCCCATTGGTCAGTTGATTTTCATGCAGCGCCTCCAAGCGGTGCCAGTGTTCAGGCTTCTCTCATGACAATTTAATCATATTTCGCTTCAATACATTAGTAAAGGTTTAGTCGGCCGCAGCGTTCTTTTGCCGTTGTGATTACGTTTGAACTCTGTATTGGAATATAAACATGGCCGAGGGTATAAAACGTCTTTAAGATATAAATTGGCAACATCCTACCTTGAAAACGGTAGCTGATAGAAAAACAGGTTTGCAGATAAAATCAGCACACCCAAATTTTTTGGAGACACTGTTACACATGGCAACTGATAAAAAACTTTTTGTTCACCAGTGTTATTCGCGTATACAAATTTCGTGAAACATATTCGTTAAAAAATGCACGCGATATGATATTTTCGACCTGTGAGTCATCGCAAGAACAGTTACGTATCATGCTAATAAATATTGCTCCAACTCGATATTGTGCCATATATTTAAAATTAAAATATGAATTGTTCAATAATTCTTAAACATGCTCAACATGCAACCTCAAATTAGTACACGCTTGTTCGGCGGTACATATACTAAAATTGGAACCTCAAATTACTTCATTTAGGCATGTGAATAAAATTTTAAGCGTATATTTCATTTAATCTTTGTATGGGGAGAGAAATAATTATTAACAATTAATTTCAATTATTCTTGAATTGTGTAGAAAAAACGAAAATCAAATTTTATAGAGTACTTTCAAAAAAATATATGGTGAGAACAAATTATCATTAAAAAATATATTTTCCCACTGTGCCCTAAAAAATGCCATTAACTAATTTGAAGGAAATAAACGGGAAATATCTAATTATGAGGGAGAGGGGGGAAACTTTGAAATCTCCGTTTTAATTACTATATTATTCTAATTAACGGCTAAAATATTCAGGCCGGTCATTGGTTAGAAACCTCAAATGAGAGCTAGCTCTCACATGGTGGGATGTCAGCAATATGGGGAGTTAAGGCGAATTCGTGGCTGTGCCTCCACCTGATAAAGACTTAGAAAGCTTAGGGTAAAACAAAAATATTTTTTTTCGTAACACAAAACTCCCTTTCGATAAAGAAATACGCTGAAACCTCGTTACAGCGGACCCCAATGGGATTGAACCCTTATAACTATAGCTATAACTATAGGTTATACGATATTCAACGGAACTATAAGAAATATAAATATGCTTCTATAGTTATAGAAAATTCGCTATTGTTTTTTACTTCGAGCACAGCTCTTCTGCTTAAAAGGCAGAACAACAAATAGAAAGGCTATATATACACTCTATTTATGAGCTCCTTTAACTAGGTATTTAAAACCTGTAATCCGTTTAATAACAACTTCGTCGAACCTTTTTAAAGCAATACAAAACCTAATTGGTAGCTTTCTTATTTAAAATAATTGTATGATTGTTTTATCTGGGTATCCATTTGATTGATCTAGAGAATCCCTTAAATGACCCAGCATCGACTACACTCATGAATTAAACTCAAGGAAATTGTACTTTTTAGCATGTATATCGGGATACAGACAATACCTTTGAAGATATTCGATACACAGTAACATATATTGAAGACTAACGAGATAATTAAGTGTAAACAAAATTGCCTCTGTCTCCTTAAAAAAAAAAAAAAAAAAAAAGTCGACGGGCAACAACACAAACATTCCACTTCCTTAAATCGTATTGGCAAATATATATGTCGTAAACCCGGGTAAGCCAACAAGTGAATTAGAAGCAGTCGGTGTTGAGTGGCAAGGCGTGCAGAGTGGGAAGCCCGCACGGGACAGTAAGGACAAAGTTTGGGATCAAAAGCCGCTCTCCCAGGACTTCTCAAGTAGCACCAGAACCGGGGAAAAGTTGAGGACTACCAGAGGAAAGCTCGGCGCCTGAAGCCGCGGGGGCAGGGAGGAGCCAAAACGACGGCCACGAGGGCCGCCGTGAGATGACAACGGACCTAGTACTGAGCCTTCTTGTCAGAAGTACCAACTGTAACTCCCACTAACTATCGACAGCCGGCCTGCCTTCCCTCTTCTTCCTGCCCGGATCCCCGGGGATTGATTCTCATTGGTCAGTAACTTATGTGGGTCATCCTCTCTTCCCCTGCGGTCCGGTGACAAACTGGTGTCACTTTGAGACGACTGGAAAGACGTCATACTTTATTACTTACATAAGGCAGATTGTGATGTTTTAGAGCAATGGAGTGGTTACAAATAATCAATAGCGTTACAATTTATATGAATTTATACTAATTTAACTATGGCCTGTTCTATGGTACAAAAATAATAAATATTTAAGTTATATTAATAAAGTTATAATTAATTACACGAAATATGTGGTGAAGGCAGATAGGGACAGAGTTAATGGTTATTAATATGGTACAAGCTTAAATAAGGACTTATAACTTATGTAGCTTTGTTTAAATTACGATATATATATATGAAGGTTTTATAATATTTAAGGAAAGTTATAGAAAATTTCGCTGTCGAATTGAGTGTATAATTTCAGTATAGCAAGCTTTTACTGAACGATGAAGTAGATTTAAATATAATTTATATGAAAGATAGTTGTAAATTAATGATAATTAAAAACAAATTATAAAATATTACTATTTGGGTATCAAAAAGGTTTTTTATGTAACAACATAGGGTTATAACAAGTTCACGCTGTTACCTCGGCAGTTAAGCGTCATTTAAGCAGAACATAGAAAAAAAGGAAGAATTGAAGATATTAAGGTAAGAAAAAGAGCAAAGACAGAACAATGTTATCTTTTTATCAAACATTTAAAGTTAATAAGAAAGAAAATTTAAATTTTTTTAAAAGTATTTTTTTAAATAAATTTATTTTTTTTTGTTTGTTGAAAACACTTTTAATATAATAATAAAAAATAGTGTAACATGGAGTCAAATTTTTGTCTTGTTTTAACGGAAACCATTATGGTTCGACCAGGATGGAAAGAGATTGGTACCGGGCCGGGACTTGTCAAAGATAAACCCGGCGGGAGTTTCGTCCCCTTAAGTGGTCCCCCCCCCCCCCCCGGGGGGTCCAGGGATGATTGACAGGTGTCCCATCTGGATGGAGCTTCTTGACATTACTCCCCCTTTAGAGAAAACAGCGACCCGCTGATTAGCTTGTCTCAGCCCTTGTTCTGGAAGGAAATCTATCACGGCTGGTGTTCCCTAGCAGAATGGAATTTTGTTCTTCTGGGTCCAGATAGGGCTTCATCCGAATGACATGGACGATATCCTTGGCTTTCCGTGATCGGGGAGACGGGTCCACGGGCTCTACTTCATACGTAACTTCTGAAAGCTTCTTGGTCAATATTTATATAACGTGTCATGGCTATAATGCTTCAAATATTCAGCTTCAGTGAAGATTTATTGTATTTAACTCACTCTCTATTTTACCTATTTATTTACTTCCTTTTAATCATATATATAAAGTGAAACTCCGCGCTAAAACGAATATATGGATATAGCGAACCTTCCTATATAAATAACATGAAAAAATTCCTATTATTATATTATAATACATTGTGTGTGGAAATTATGGCTATAATGAACCATGGATATAGTACACTAATTGTGGGGTTCGATGTAGAGGGGTTTACTCTATGTATCCATACAGAATAGAGTGTTTAGAGAGAAAACAAAAAAATATATAGTATCGCTGTAATACAGTATTCTATATATGTCTAGATATACTTACTATTACATATTTATCTCTCAGGTATATATAAAAATATCAATTATAAATTTATATTTTGAAGTAATATAGGTTCTTTTGAGTTTTAAAAATATATATTAAGGCTATGTTTATATATTTCAAATAATCTATATATATAATTGCCTTATTCTGTCTGAAGCTCACGGATAGAATGCGCGCCCATTGGCTGCCGGCGAACACGTGTCCTCCCTGCCCCCCTCTAGACAACCCTGTTATCAGCTGTGTGATACATACACCTGTCTATAGCGGCCATTCTAGACAACCCTGTTATCAGCAGTGTGTTACATCCACCTGTCTATACAGACCACCCTGTCTATAGCGACCACTGACCACCCTGCCAATAGCGACCACTCTAGACAACCCTGTTATCAGCTGTGTGATACATCCACCTGTCTTTACAGACCACCCTGTATATAGCGGCCATTCTAGATAACCCTGTTATCAGCTGTGTGATACATACACCTGTCTATAGCGGCCACTCTAGACAACCCTGTTATCAGCTGTGTGTTACATTCACCTGTTTATACAGACCACCCTGTCTATAGCGGTCACCTTAGGCAACCCTGTTATCAGCAGTGTGATACATACACCTGTCTATAGCGGCCATTCTAGACAACCCTGTTATCAGCAGTGTGTTACATCCACCTGTGTATACAGACCACCCTGTCTATAGCGACCACTGACCACCCTGCCAATAGCGACCACTCTAGACAACCCTGTTATCAGCTGTGTGATACATCCACCTGTCTTTACAGACCACCCTGTATATAGCGGCCATTCTAGATAACCCTGTTATCAGCTGTGTGATACATACACCTGTCTATAGCGGCCACTCTAGACAACCCTGTTATCAGCTGTGTGTTACATTCACCTGTCTATACAGACCACCCTGTCTATAGCGGTCACCTTAGGCAACCCTGTTATCAGCAGTGTGATACATACACCTGTCTATACAGACCACCCTGTCTATAGCGGCCACTCTAGACAACCCTGTTATCAGCTGTGTGATACATACACCTGTCTATACAGACCACCCTGTCTATAGCGACCACCCAAGACAACGTTTTTAAAATTATATTCGCACTCGGGTAAAACCCGGGCGTTGCCCGGGCCATTCGTCTAGTATTATATATATGATGCATATTAGATTCCAAAAAAAGTTTAAAATATTTTTCAAATGTGGAAAAATTAAAAATAAAAAAGAATCAATTAAATAAACCGCTTTTAAAAAAGGATATTTTTAAAAACAATAAAATATGCAAATATACAAAACCCTGAGGAATTTTTATTTTTTAAATGTTGCGTTTTTTTCTTCCAAACAAACATAACAGTTCGTGCTTTAGGTCCAGCCCATTTCGAAGAACAAAGTGAGAGTAAAAACGGACTTCGTGTTGTGGCGTAGGGGAAATATTTTGAAGTAAATAGTCGAGCAAAGCGCTGTTCTAAAATAGAAATCACAACGCCTCCAGATAAGAATGGAAAAATTCACCAATATGGCTTGTCCTTCCATTTATAATTTTTTGCACGTTCCGTTAGAGGAGGAAAAAAGAAAGTCCTATATATAGATTAAAGTATAGATTTGTAGTTTTAAAACTCAAAAATATGATATTGAGAAGAAAAAGGATAAAAAAAAAGAATATAAAAAGAATGTTACATTTTTATCGTTTCTCCAAGTTTTATCTGGGCTGTACGTGAGGCAGTGCCTAGAAGGTCTGGTTTATATCGAACATTTCTCTGGGGCACGAACAAATATTTCAGTCGCTATCTCTTGCTTTTTTGTATGCAAATCTCGCAGCCAGTCCTATCTTTATTATGTCTTATTTCATAGGACGATATTTTATCCCTCTATAGAATTATTTGTGTCAGATCATGGAACCTTATTATACATAGTGCAAGTTGTTCAAGTTAGAGATAAATGAAGTATATACCTTCATAGAGAGAGAGAGAGAGAGAGAGAACGCTTCACGATTTTGCGTGTCATCCTTGCGCAGGGGCCATGCTAATCTTCTCTGTATCGTTCCAACAAGAGAGAGAGAGAAAGAGATTGAGGTCCTTTCTGAGGTTTCATAAACATATTTTGTTTCATTGAGAATACAAAAGAATCGCTTAAATTAGAGTTTTCACAAAAAAATATTATATTAATAAATTTATTGGGAAAAGAACAAATAACTTCAGAAATCTTCTAGAAACGCCTCTCTATAGAAAACCCCAATGCGACCGAACATTTGGTTCATTATAGACTGCATGTATGATTGTGGCCATAGGTATATGCAATAATAAACAATACATTAAAAATTATTTGAATTTTGTGTTATTAGATTGTGTTTTAACTAAGATATTTCCGTATAGAATGTTTTTTATTTGAATAAGCTATATTTAATGTATTGGTTATTTTAAATTTTAACTCCTCATTCAGGTTATATATGATACAGGTATATTTTATTCATTTGGAGTATGGAACGCTTCACGATTTTGCGTGTCATCCTTGCGCAGGGGCCATGCTAATCTTCTCTGTATCGTTCCAATTTTAGTATATGTACCGCCGAACAAATATTATTATTAGTAATAGTATTACTAATAGATTAGTACTAGTACACTTTCTCATGGCCAAAACATAAGGAAGTGGAGAGTCTTTGATGCCGTCAGTTGTCTGTTTTTTTTTTAAGGGGACAGAGGCAATTTTGTTCACACTTCGGTTATCTCGTTTGTCTATGAGTGTACATTCCCACAAATAATAAATTTCCTTTTTATTTACTCTATATGTTTACTATAATTACCACATCAATTATATGGAATGCTCATATAGTGAAAATCGCTATAGTGAACCACAATGATACTGAAACTTCGGTTTCAATATAGTTATATTTTTATTAAATAAAAAATTGAGATATTTATATCCGGTTCGTTTCAAAAACGTTTTACTGTATATTGTTGCACCAGGTTGCGGCTTGGCAAACTCTTCAGCCTTGATTCTCTCCTGTGCTGGGTCTTGCATCTTACCAGAGCGTGTTTCAACCATCCTACAAATTTATAAAAGGGAATAACGAGATAAGTCTTCTTTAAGTAGCCACCAGAATCATTTATTTATTTTCTCACATCAAAGAGAGCAGTGAAGTCACAGTGTACCTAAATACAAATGATGATAATCTAAAAATAATCTGTTTTAAATAAATATCATAGAATATAAAAATAAATAAATATATAATTTAAATTTCAAATATATTAAAAATAATATAATAAATACGCCATTAATCATGATGTAACACTTCCCCCTCTCCAGAGGTCGTCACGTCCTCGTGAGTTACCTCATCAATTCTCTCAAAATAGGGTTTGAGTCTTGAGACATGGACAATCAATGGGTCTTGGCCAGGATTATCTTTTGGCTCAATTAAGTAATTTACGTTAGACAGCTTCTTTAATATTCTATATGGGCCAAAATATTTTCTCAGTAGTTTCTCACACTTTCCTATTTTCCTAATTGGTGTCCAAACTGCTACTAATTCTCCTGGTTCGTAGCTTCTTTCCATGTGTTTCTTGTCATAGTTCTTTTTCATTCTTTCTTGAGTCTTTATTGTGTTGTTAATAACTAATTTTCTTGTTCTGTTTATTTTGTCTAAGTGATGTTTTATGTATTCATCATAATCATCTTTGTCAATGTCCACCGAGATATTCCTGTCGTCCAAAAGAGACGTGGGTTCTCTTCCAAACATCAGGAAAAAGGGAGAATATCCTGTGGTTTCCTGAATTGTAGTATTGTAAGCGTGAGTGATGAATGGGAGTATTTCGTCCCAATTTTTCTGATCAGTGTTCACATACATACTGAGCATATTGATCAATGTTCTATTTAACCGCTCTGTCAATCCATTAGTCTGGGGATGATAGCTCGTTGTGAAGCAATGTTTAATCTTGCACGTTTTCATCACCTCTTTCATTAAATTACTGGTAAATTGAGAGCCTCTGTCACTAATAAGATATTGTGGGGCTCCGTGCCGAAGAAAAATATCCTCTACTAGAAATTTAGAAACTTCTTTCACTGTTGCTTCCGAGACTGCTCTTGTTTCTGCATATCTAGTGTAGTAGTCCGTCAGCACGATTATCCATTTTTTCCTGTTTTTCGTAGATGGTAGTGGACCAACAAAGTCAATTCCAATTCTTTCGAAAGGAAAGTTGGCTGGGGGGATGGGCTGTAGTAGTCCAGAAGGTAATTGGTTTGAGCCTTTCCTACTTTGGCAAAGGTGACACGTCTTAACGAATTCTGAGACATCCTTTAGCATGGATGGCCAAAAGTATTTACTCTTTATTCGGTACATGGTTCTGGCGACGCCCAGATGGCCATTCGACATATGATTGTGATATTCTTTCATAATTTCTCTCTTTTTATTCTCTGGAACCACAAGCAACCACGCCCTGCCTTCAGGGTTCGGGTTTTTCTTAAAGAGGCATCCATCTTCTTCTTTAAAGTTTTGCGCAATTGATCGCCTGCTTCCATTAAGGTTTTTCTTAACACTTTCGATAAATTTATCCTCTTCGTCTGTTATTTGATTTAAAAATAGCCTTTCAAAATCCTCATCCCAATCAGTTTCTGGTAAGGGCCCCCTAGATAAGCCATCGGCGTCCAGATGCTTCTTTCCCGATTTATGTATTATATCGAAGTCATATTCTTGAATTTTCAATGCCCATCTTGCCAATCGACCTGTTGGATCCTTCAAGTTTTTGAGCCAGCATAAGGCGTGATGGTCTGTTACTATTTTAAAGTGTCTTCCATAAAGGTAGGGTCGTAATTTTGACATTGACCAGACAACGGCCAGACATTCTTTTTCAGTGGTTGAATAATTTTGCTCCGCTTTACTTAGGGTACGACTCAAATATGAGATCACCTTCTCTTCACCACCGATGTCTTGGACAAGTGTTGCACCTATGCCGATGTTGGACGCATCAGTATGAACATAAGTAGGTGCATTTGGATTGAAGTGACCTAAAATTGGTGGACTTAATAGTGCTGTTTTTAGGGTTTGAAACGCTTCCTCTTGTCTTTCTGTCCAGGTAAATGATACACTTTTTTTTATAAGGTTGGTCAAAGGGTCAGCAATTTTTGAAAAGTCTTTGATAAATTTTCTATAATATGAACACATTCCCAAAAAGGATTGTACTTCTTTGACCTTTTTGGGCCGAGGAAAATTTCTGACAGCTTTGATGTTATGTTCCGCGGGTTTTATACCATGTTTGCTCGTTATATAGCCGAGAATCTCCAATTCATCAAAAGCAAATCGGCATTTTTTGTCGTTTAACCTTAAATTAGATTCACGAAAACATCTAAAAACAGCTTCAAGTCTTTTGAGGTGCGTTGGAAAATCCGGGCTATATATGATAACGTCATCCAGATAACACAAACAAATTTGCCATCTCAGATTTCCAAGCATATTCTCCATATTTCTCTCAAAGGTAGCAGGCGCGTTACAAAGTCCAAAAGGCATCACGTTGAATTCATATAATCCATGCGCTGTAGTGAAAGCTGTTTTCTCTTTGTCTCTTTCTTCGACTTCAACTTGCCAATATCCAGATCTGAGGTCTATTGCTGAGAAGTGTGTAGATCCTTGGAGAGTATCCATAACTTCGTCTATTCTAGGGATCGGATAGACATCTTTTACTGTCACATTATTCAGTTTTCGGTAGTCCACACAAAATCTGTATTTACCATCTCGCTTCTTGACCAATATTACTGGAAAAGACCAGGGGCTAGAAGATGGCCTAATTATGCCTTCTGTAAGCATCTCGTCAATTTGCTCTTTTATAATATCTCGTTCTTTAGCACTTACCCGGTAAGGCTTGTGTTTAATTGGTTTCGCGTCTTCTGTGTCTATCCGATGTTTTGCCAAATTGGTTCTCCCTAATCTCGATGAAAAAAGATCTTCATACCTTTCTAAAACTTGTTTTAACTCCTTCTGTTCCTTTGGTGAAAGATTTTCGTTTATTTGGAATCTAGGTTCTTCGTTCTTTTCTACCTCTCTTTCTCGACTCACATTTATTTTCGCTGGACTACTTCCAAAAGCCAATGTTTGGTTTTTCATTATTTTTAACGGTCGAGGATACGGATTAGTTATCCAGATGTGTGTTTCCCTATTTATAACATTGATCAAGCTTCTTGCTAGACGAAGTCCATTTGTTTGAAACATTTTGTTGCTCTCCTCGATAATATATTCTCCATCCTCTGTTTCTACCAATGCCTTGATCAATTTCATGGAACATTCCGGTACAATGGAATCCTTGGCACTCTTTATTTTCAACATTTCAAAATTGATTTCGTCATGATTATTCGTCAAATCATATTTTATAGTTTCTTGCTTACAATCTATTTTTGCGTTCATTTTCTTAAGGAAATCTCTCCCAAGAATTAATGTCCGTAAATGCGTTTTCAATATCACAAAGTTGTGTGATAATGTTTCGTCGTCAATTTTTATATTTAAAAATATACTTCCTACCATGTCCAATTTTTTTCCATCGGGTCCTGCACAAATTTTTGCGAGTTTACTTATACCATGGCCTGTATCGAGGGCCGTTCTGAGGTCGACCACTGAGAGGTCAGCACCTGTATCAACCAAAGCTTCAAGAGTCCCTATCTTGTCCACATTAATTTTTAATTTGTATTTAGGGTCCAACTTCTTGATTCCGTTTATGGTCGACTTGCTTTGATTGACAGATTCAGGCGCGACGCTTAGTTTAAATCTTCCAACACGGAATATCTATTCCGGGTAGGAATATTTGTCTGTGTGCTATGACATACATCAGCATAAAGCCGAGGTCCTGATTTCTCTGATATTTCATTCATTTGGCATTTTTCTTCGACCTTCTCTTGGGTATCTGCTGGATCCTCTTCTAGGATTCTTATAAACTTGACCCTACAATAACGAGCCACGTGCCCTGGCTTGTTACACTTGAAGCAGATTGGTCTTCCATCTTCCGTCCTATTTTTGCTCACTTCTTGACTTTTATTGTAGGTGTTTCTCTGGAGGTTTGGTTTCGGCACAAAGTTAGGATTATAAGGACGTCTAGGGGTAGAGGGCTGGGGAAAGTTGTTTCGATACTGTCTGGGGGTAGGAGGGGAGTCGTTCTTGTAATTATTGGAAACAGGGGCTTGGGGCCTGGAAGTGGTCTGGTAGTTTCGTGCGGCAGTCGGCGGCACGTACCTCGATTGTTGTTGGGGTCTAGAATAGCGTGGACCGTTATATAGGTTTCTGGATTTCTCCACACGTTCCCGATACTTATTTTCAAAAGAATCCATTTTCTTGCACACGACAAGAAGGTCATCGGTCGTTTTAGGAGGGTTCAGGTAGAGCGCGAATGAGTACTCTTTTTTCAGTCCTCCAATAACATGTTCAATTTTTGTTTCTTCTTCCATTGCGGGGTCAACCTTGTTGCACAACACTAGAATGTCTTCCGCGAACCTGATTGCTGGTTCATTCCAGTGTTGCATTCTGTTGAGCTTCATTCTAAGTTCTTCTTTATTCGCGTCCAAAGAAAAATCCTGAATGAGGCGGATTTTAATATTTTCCCAGCTCGTGAAACTAGCTTTGTGTAAATTCAACCAGGTTTTAGCGCTTCCCGTCATGTTCATGGCGGCATAACGAGAGATAATGTAGTCTGCCCAATGGTACAAGAAGCCAATTTCTTCAAGAGATTCAATCCATGGGCGAGGGTCTTCCGTTCCATCATACTTGGGGATGTCGATGTTGGGATTCAGAACAACTGGGTCGGAACTAGCATCTCTACCAATTGTTGCACCAGGTTGCGGCTTGGCAAACTCTTCAGCCTTGATTCTCTCCTGTGCTGGGTCTTGCATCTTACCAGAGCGTGTTTCAACCATCCTACAAATTTATAAAAGGGAATAACGAGATAAGTCTTCTTTAAGTAGCCACCAGAATCATTTATTTATTTTCTCACATCAAAGAGAGCAGTGAAGTCACAGTGTACCTAAATACAAATGATGATAATCTAAAAATAATCTGTTTTAAATAAATATCATAGAATATAAAAATAAATAAATATATAATTTAAATTTCAAATATATTAAAAATAATATAATAAATACGCCATTAATCATGATGTAACAATATTAACCGACTTACATTAAGAATTGACAGAGTCTAAGAAAACCAGGCTAGATAAAAATGAACCGATATCAGAGGATACATTTTCTTAGTAAAAATAAGCGTGGGAGACAACGTTAAAAAGGAAACGTTCGAAAAAAGATTAGACATTTCTGAGAGACGTGAGAGACAAGATTAAAGAGGAAGGTCCCAAAAGACAGCCATTTGGCGACAAGAGGTCATGACAATCGAGGCCAATCGCGACGTAATTGCTCGGGAAGGTCCAATTGGACTCCCGTTCGTTAGGAAGGAGCTAACAACCCGTCGTTATGGCTGTCGGCTCTAATTTGGCATCTAAATATTGTCTTGATGAGTGACACTTTTCGAGAGAGTCCTCGGGAAGGAGGTTCTAATGTGGCTGAAAGAATATGGCTTAATATACAAGTATACTTGTATATATGGTGTATATGTGTGTGAGTGTGTGGTAGGACGATAATATGTAGGACGATAGGTAGCAGGCTTGTCCAATACTCATACAATATACAAGGGAGAATATAAATTTCAGAGAAGAACAAAGGGTATCATTTTACTACTAAATTTTGATCAAATTGACTACTTTTTAGCTATCTTGAAAAATATTATACCTTTTGGAAAGGTGTTATTCAACAATGGTATTTTAGTTCATTTTTAAATTGAACATATTTTTTTATAAGTTTATTTACTCACAAAAAAAAAATACTTTTTTTTTTCAATTGCAGCTGTAGATTGCTTATCGAGCCAGAAAATGTTTTTGATGTTTTCATCAAAAAAATAAAAATAATCTCCATTTTCACACAATGCCGTATAGAGAGAATGCGTTAGAAATTTAAAGGATATATTCAGACAGAAGAATTTCATTTTATTTTTTTCATCAAAATAATAATCAGAATAATATTAAATTCAGAATATATTATTTGTTTTCATTAAATTTAATTCATCATTTGAAAAAGAAAATAGCAGTCAATGATAATTCGGTCAGTAGAAATTCTATATTTTTATTGAGTTCAGAAAAAAAGTTAAAATAATATATGCAATAATTTTCTTAAATTATAATATAAAAAACTTCATAAATAATCCTGAATATGCAAATATTAGCTTATATATATGTATGGATAAATATGGGGCATATATTGGATATAAGTTTATTAATCGGCCAGTATTTCTAGGGGCAACACGCCTCTCTTTATCAAGGCTTTTCTTTGATTTAAACTAAATCACGCGGGCATGTGATCCACTCACGCTATACAAGACCAAAGCAAGATATAATTTAAAGAAAATATAAATATTCGTACATACATGTTTATTTGAAATTGTATCCTTTAATCCTGTAGAAGGGCAGCTTGCGCCCGAAAGCTCGAATTGATTTTACAAATAAAGAAATTTATCCTTATCGAATCTAATCGTTATTATAAAATAATATATATTATTCGAAATAAGGGACATTTTTCTTTTGAATTTGATGAAAATATAGAATTACTTCTTACTAAATATATATATACCTGTTAAAACTTTGTTAAAATAAGGAATTTCTACTATAGTTTTACTACAACTTTTTAAAATGAAAGTAAACAGAATTTGAGATGAAAACAAAGAATATATTCTAGATCTCATAGAATACACATATACTATTCTCTACTTAATATTTCGATAAAACAAAAAATCCTTTGAATAAATAATCCATAAAAATGTATAATGTTTTATCTACACGGCATTGTGTGAAAATAAAGATTATTATTTTAATATGATGAAAATATCAGTTACATCTTCTGGCTTGAGAAGCAATCTGCAAGTAAAATTAATAAAAAATATTTTGCGTAAGAGAAATTTTTAACTACGGAAAAAAAATGTTTATTTGAAAATTGAACTGATTTGTGAATAAAAAAAAAACATCTCTATTATAGTATCGTTTTTTTTTTTTTTTATCATGTAGAAGGGCTTCGGTGCTAAAGAGAGATTTGCGAATAAAAAAAATTAAAAAGAAAAGACTCCCTGGAGGCTTGTGATATTTCCACCTTAATAATGAATATACTCTATATCATGTGATTCAATGGTGAAATAAGACTAAATAACACAGGTCTAAATATTTTTAAAAGTTTTTGATGTTTGAGCATTTGAAATGTCTTTTAAGTATACCCATGGCGCTGATTATGATTCAGCTCTTAGTATTTCTGTATGTCATCAAAATCTATAGTAATGACCATGAGGTGTATTTCACCAAAATAATATTTTCAAAAAGAAAACTGCCAAGTCATCATGATTGCTTCATAATTTTTACAAACATTACATCTCAAAGTTCTTCTAAAACATACGCCATTAACTTTATATAAAAATAAATTTTTAACAATTAAAAAATAAATAAATCAATTCCAATAATTATAATTATTTAATTTTTAACAATTACAAATTATAAGTGATGGCATAATGTTTGAAAGTGATTTATTTATTTTTTTTTATTGTTAAAAATTTATTTTTATATGAAGTTAATGGCATATGTTTTAGAAGAACTTTGAGATGTGATGTTTGTAAAAATTATGAAGCAATCATGATATTTTTAGTGAAATTATATTTTATTCACATAGTTTAATTTAATAAAAATTATTATTTCAAGTATCATTCATTTAAAAGCTATGCCATAAACTTTATGAAAATAAAATTTCAACTCATTAATACATTCAGTTCCAGACATGGTTTCCAAAATAAGATCCTGTAAAAACTACCCAAATATTTTCTGTTATATTTGTGGCGAATATACTGTAAAAGCGCAAATAAATGCAATAACAGACTTTGTAAAGCGGTCGTATTTCGCATATTTTGGTATAAAATTAGGAGACCAGGAAAAGACATGGGCTCCACATAAGGTATGCAAAACGTGTGTCGAAACACTGCGCCTGTGGACAAAGAGTGAAAAGAAACTGACCTTTGGGATCCATATGGTTTGGCGAGAGCCAAAAAAG
Source organism: Cordylochernes scorpioides (assembly GCA_030710605.1). Classification (NCBI taxonomy): domain Eukaryota; kingdom Metazoa; phylum Arthropoda; class Arachnida; order Pseudoscorpiones; family Chernetidae; genus Cordylochernes; species Cordylochernes scorpioides. Next base: position 42,014,339 of record CP092870.1, on the reverse strand, counting down.
CATGACAATGATTGTCACTTTTGCGTACAAGACTTGAAACACTTTAACAGGAATAGTAAGAAAAAGCTTATATACAAAGACCGTCCAGCTAGACTTCCAATACCACACAGCCCAAATAGTCCCTTGCCAGTTTTTTCATCGAGTGCTAATAATCCTCTTTATGATGAATCAGAATACACCACACAAAAAGGTATCAAACTGGATGAGTCTGATAGTGTGAACTATGGAGAATAAGAATGTCCAAAACGTTTTACACAACCAAAACTGAATAATTTGGCACGTGACCTGAGACTTTCAAAGCAAGATGCGGAACTGCTTACATCAAGATTAAAATAAATGAGCCAACTCGAAGAAGATGTCAACGTAACATTTTATCGGACAAGAGAAAGTTCGTTTCTTCCTTTCTATCAGCAGGATCCAAATCTGTGTTACTGCACTAATGTAAAAGGCTCACTACACCTTTTAAAACTAGACGAATACCGTCCTGAAGATTGGCGTCTATTTATCGATGGTTCCGTGCGTAGCCGCAAATGTGTTTTACTTCATAATGGAAATAAATATGCATCTATTCCAATAGCGTATACAACAAAAATGAAGGAGAATGTTGAAAATATAAAAGCCATCTTGAATAAAATCAAATACAATGAACATAATAGGTTTATTTGCGTTGATTTAAAAATGGTTAACTTTTTACTGGGATTTCAAAGCGGATACACCAAGTATCCTTGTTTTTTATGCATTTGGGAAAGCAGGTCACGGCAAATACATTGGAAAACAAAAAAATGGCCTCTTCGAGATGAACTTACAGTAGGAAACGCTAATGTGATTAGCAAACCTTTGGAGTCTCGGGAAAAAATCATTCTACCACCATTACATATAAAGCTAGGTTTATGCAAGCAGTTTGTAAAGACTCTAGAGAAAGATGGAGAATGCTTCAAATATATATGCCGTTTTTTTCCAGATATTAGCCTAGAAAATATAAAGGCAGGAGTTTTTGACGAACCTCAAATCAAGTGGCTCCTGAATGACAAATTTTCTAATAACCATGAATGGAATTGAAGAAGCAGCATGGTCAGACTTTAAGGCTGTAGTACATGGATATATATATTTATGTAATAGAAGAGACGATATTTACAATGAGCTTGTCCAAAATATGCTTAAAAGCTATGAAGCTTTGAGGGTATATATGAGTATTAAGGTACACTACTTGCATAGTCACCTGGACAAATTCCCTGATAATCTCGGTGCTATATAGTGATGAACAAGGCGAGCGATTCCATCAAGACATGAAAGGTTTCTGAGACTGCCACATGATGGCAGATTACTGCTGGAATCTGTCCCGCGACCTGCCGGAATACACTTATAAGAGAAAATCAAAAAGGTTGAAATTCATGAAGGATTGACGGTAGCATTTTACATTATTTTGTATAGATTCGGTTTTCTCATACTCTAGTAAATAAAGTATCTTTTGGTATGACGTTCTCAGTTTTATTTGCGTTCAATGTGTTTTTCGTACCGCTTATATGGACTGATGTACCACATTGTGACCTAAATATGTATATGTTATATCTCTAAATATTGATTAGATACATAAAAACGAACATCATATTCGTGATCAGCACCTCAAAATAAGTAGAAACTGATGAATTATCTAAAACATCTTTTGATTATACTCGTATATATTGATTATAATCAATAGGCTCAGAGAAAACGAATTTACTTTACTTATATAATTAACTTAAAGTTCCAATTAAAATACCGAATATTATTTTAAACCAGTATATCAATTTAAAATTTTAGATATAAAAATTTCAAATCATAAAATAAAAAAGATCAACTCTACACCATATATCAACGACATATTGTGCAGGACAGTAAGAATGAAATATTTTCTGTTTTAACTTCGTGGAAATATGTGGGGGTAATGTATACTCAAAAAAGAATAATTTTGTATAAAACAATCATCAGAACAGTTCTTATTCAAAGTTCATAAATTTGGTACGGATTTATTGATAGTCGAGGTAAGGAAAAACTAAATTCTATTCAATATCAAATTATTTTTTTGGGCGATTAGAGCCTAAAAACTTACTTCTTCCAACTGCGTCCATAGTTTTAGCAAATATACCCCTTCTCACAGATTATATTGAATCAAAAATATTCATAAAAAATTTGATTAAGCTCAACTTTCAATAGATGATGAAAACTCTTTTTGATCACATGCTCCAAGTATAATCAGAATTTTTAAAGTGCAAAAATGGATGAATTATTATGAAAAAAAAATGAAACGTTTTAAACATTTTTCCCGTTTGGAATTCCATTATTTTTCCATTCTAACTTTTACAATACTTAGTTCACAACAAGACACGGATACTATAGGGCAGCTTTGGCAATAAATGGAATTGTTGAGGACTCAAGCTGTTACTGTGACTAGGAAACCCAGGACTCGAGACACTTACTCTTTTGGATGCCCACTTTTCTATAGCGCTAGACAACAGACAGTTAATCATATTGAAGATCTGTATGAATTTGTAAATACCAGAGAGAACGGTTGGAGATTCAACCAATTTTGTAAACATAATTATGACTATCTTTCTAACCTGAAAGTATCAGGTTCCTAATCTATTTTTCCGTTTCTATATATATTATATTTTACCTGTATAATGATTTTATAACAGTTTCTGTTTGAAAATTATAAATTGACGCAATTATTCCTAACGGGGATTTCGCGTTTTGTGTTGAAATAAAAACTGTTATGAAATATCTCGAAATATACTGATAAAGTTTGAAATGCTATTTCAATTTTATATGTATTAAAATATAGTCATCTGAAAATTTTAATTTGAAATTTAAAATACCCTATGGTAAAGATAGAGAGTATATTGATTATAAAGGAGCAGATCTCGACAATAGATACTTTTGAAAAAGAATTAGAATTGTATTCTAGAAGGCATGCAGGCTTAAAAAAAAACGGAGAATATCTTTACCTTATAGAGCCATTTCTGTATTTTATTTTTGGGTAAAACGAAATGGGGGATATTTTATGTGAGAAATTATTATATTTTCCTTTTTAAAAAATAACAGCAATACCTCTCTGAAACGAAGCGACGATATAGGAAACCTTCCTTTATAACGATCCTAAAATATCAATTCTCCATCCCATTGTGCAATTGAAACCAAGGTTTAGCTTACAGAAAGTCCAGTTCCTTTGGGGATCGCTATAACGAGAATTTACTCTAATATCTTTAGTAATCATAAATTACAATAATAATGTCGCCTATGAATATTCAAATATTACTCTCTTTGTTATGATATGCCTGTGTGGATGAAATAAATAATCTACTATTATGTTGCTATTCTAATGTAATAAATAATTAAATATTTCAAGATGGTTCAATTAGAAAACTATAATACACGGGTGGTGGGTATGTGTGAGATCACTATATACGTATAGTAAAATATCTCTATAGCGAACCCACTGGGACCGTATTTTGGCTAACCATTGTCATGGCTAAATTATACCTATGATTAACCCTATAAACAATGGGGTAGGTTCAAGTTTGATATATGGTAAGTTTCTTTATATCCCCAGTTCGCTTTTTCGGGGTTTTACTGTATATAAATCATAATCTATTATTATTTTATATATAGTATTTTTTTACATAATAATTATCACTAAGGTTTAATATGACGCGGACGTGTGCGGATGTAATCCAAGCACACCGATGTTTTAATTGCTGCACCTATCGATGAAAATAAAAGCCAGGCCAGGCCATATACCACTGATAAATTTTGTAGCCCTAACTACAACGAAAACGCCATACAATGAATAGATTTGTAAGTTGGAATACTATTAATGAATTAGGGCTGGTAGGGGAATGGTGTAAGCCCTTAATTATCAAAAACTACTGTTTGGAAGAGAATCCTGTATCAGGCACTTTTTATGTTTAAATGACCCCCAACATTCGCACAAGTTCGGTTTCACCAGTTATAACACGTAAAGACATAAGGTGCACTTGAAGTCAGTCGCCAACTAGCTAACTACTAGCGATCATTATCATGGTCTGTACCATGTGTATTTGAGTAGCATAACATTTACTTGACCTCTATTACAGAAAACCTCTCTAAACCGAACCTGAATATAGAGAACCTTCCTTTATAATATTAATAAAATACAAATCCCAATATATTATACAGTAAAATTTCGTTATAGAGAATCCGAATGAAACTGAATCTTTAAATCACTACATCCATATATGTGTAGTACATTATATTATAATTAAAAAATATGGAATGTTTCAAATTCGCGTTATAAGGGCAGGTTCGTTATATCCCTGGTTCGTGCCAGCCAGGTTTTTCTGTATTATATAACTATGGCTATAATGAATCATGCCTATCGTCAACAAACGATAAACTCCATTGGTGTTCGCTATAGCAAGGTGTTTTACTATACATTAAAAAATACATCTTATTTAGAAAAGGTTTAAAACGCCAGTGCAGTGTAAGGAGTGTCACAGTGTCGAGGATTTATCCTTGGGATCGCCACGCCGGCCACGTCCGTTCATTAGCAGCCGCAACATTAATTTTGTCCACCAATTAGCCGTCGACACCTGGGACTGCAAATTGAAGGAGGCGGCAATAACTCTAGTAGGGAACATACATCTTGGATCTGGGAAGACCCACCCGACTTTGGTCTGATCTCTAGGCTGCAACACTTGGATTATTCTGAGAAAATAATTGTTTTAGGAAGTTGAAGTTACCTAATGGAATCTACCATGAAATCCACTCCACCTTTTACCCCTCTTTCCTACAGTCTTCGCCATAAATAACAGATTTTATTTTCCAAATAGGTATATGTCAAACCTAGACAGAATTATATTCTGATAAGTATAATCAAAGATGGATTATTTTTCACACTCACAGCAAGGAACATTAACTACGACTATAAAAAAAACACAATTTCTTTTGATAAAAGAAACGGCCATTTCATGAACCGTAACAACGACTATATTCTTCTTAAATATTAAAATTAGTGAACGATTAATTCGTAAAAAAAAGCAGCTGTCTCAGAAATCTGATTCTTCAAACCCTTCTAAACATAAAAAAATGCATATAATGAAACCTTGAGAGAGAGAGAGAAAAGGAATTTTTCTATTCAACCGGGATGAAAACCAACCAAAACAACATATTCAAAGACATAGCGTGGGAAATGAAATAACGCCTTGGATAATCACGATGTCCGACGTGCAGGGGACAACTAACAATATAAAGTCGCTATTTCGATTGCTCTTCGTTAGTACGCTTTTATTTAAAATTAAAACACACCTTTCAAAAATAGAAAGACTTTTTTTTATCATGAAAAAAAAAAAGAATAAGAAATTTTTAACATCATATTTACCATTGTATTTACATATTGACTATTGTTTTATTTGAGAAATTATCATAAAAACTGAAATTTGATTTTTTTTTTTTATTTATGTTTTATAATATTACTAGCGGATGTACCCGGCTTCGCCCAGGTTTTTCTCGAGGGAATGTTTGTAGTCTAGTAATAAGAAAATATACTACACCTAAAAACTATCAGAGAAAAGAGAAACCACGGAAGGTGAACAGAAAAATGCTTACAATGGATGTTATGTTTTCGATATCAAGTTAAATAAAAACAAAGATAAAATTTGCATATGTTGGTCACTATAAATTTGTATATTTGTTAGGCGAAATTAGAAACATGATAAAACAATTGGGTATTTAAAAACAAATGTAGAAATAAAAGTTGAAGTATAATAAACAATGTTAAAGATTAGTTTTAATTATTAATCAAGATTGTGTGTGAATATGTGAGAAAGATGTAATATCGTTGTTGTTTTCTTGGCCGACTGTTTTACATAAGGTGTTATCTTAAAATTGCTTGTTTTGAATATTTTTTAGATTGAGATTATTAGCTAGTATGTAAAAAAAATTAACTCTGTTGAAATTCAATTTTGTATTTATATATAAATAAAATTAACTCTGTTGATTTTTTTTTTTGTATTTAATCGATAACAGCGAAGTTACGCATGTTAATGTTAGGAAATATATTTTGATGCTAAGCAAAACCTGCTCCATCTCGTTTTACATAAATGTTGAAAATTTGGTTGAAATTGATGCATTGTAACGAAAGTTTTTAGTGATGCCCACTTATGAAATTTCCATTTTATTAATATAGATTTATATACTCTATTATTATGTTTTATAATGATTTATATATACTCTCTCTCTCTCTCTCTCTCTCTCTATTGTTATATTTCAATGAATATATATTATCAGGATTTATTTTAATGGAGCAAGGGAAATAAGCCAGACTTTTATGCCTGTTAAGCTGATTCGCGAACAGGGTAGCTTAGAATCTGATTGAAATCTTTGTTAAAAACCTGGCTGAAGTGAACCCCGATATGATTGAGCTCATGATGTACTATATAGCTATGGGGTTCACTATATGATATCACTAATATTGAGTATGAAGCGTATATTTTAGACAGCCACGACCGGAGATCAAATAACCGGACATTTTATTTCTAAAATGAAAGGGTTGCAATGGCCCGTGGTTCTTGCGAAAGTCCAACCCCATAGTGAGGGAAAGTAGCATACGGAACTCTGGCGCACTCTCAAGTGCAAAAGTCGAACTGGTTTTAACATATGTAGACATGTGGTGCACTTACAGTAAAAGCAGCCGCTTAGTGCTACCACCACGACTATCATGTGGCGTTCTTGAGATAAGTACCACAAGTAATATTTTGATTTTTTTTAGATTTGCCATTAGGGAAGGTTCGCTATATTTCCGGTTAGTTTTACTTATTCAATTAAGTTTAGTATTTTGTTTTAGATAATATCTAATTTATATATATATATGAAAAAGAAAAAGGCATCTCCTTATCGTGCAACTGAAAGTTGCTGATGGCTGGCGCCATCTATCGGAATAAATATCAACTATTCTCGTTGATTTTTAATTATTCCAGAATTGGCCAAATACCCATTCTTGATTAATCAAGAAAAGCTAACCACGGACGCGTTTCGGGCTGTTGGCCCTCATCAGCGTGGTGCAAGCTGTACCTCAAAGACCAAAAAAATTGGTCATTAAGGCATCCTGAAAAATCATGAAACGGGTAGTTAAGGCCAGAATTGCGTGAGGACGCTACACAATGTGAAAAAAATAGTACAAATGTAACATGGGTATTTGGCCAATTCTGGAATAATTAAAAATCAACGAGAATAGTTGATATTTATTCCGATAGATGGCGCCAGCCATCAGCAACTTTCAGTTGCACGATAAGGAGATGCCTTTTTCTTTTTCATAATTTATGCACCTTATCCCAGTACAATGTTACATTTGTACTTTTTTTTTTTTTTCACATTGTGTAGCGTCCTCACGCAATTCTGGCCTTAACTACCCGTTTCATGATTTTTCAGGATGCCTTAATGACCAATTTTTTTGGTCTTTGAGGTACAGCTTGCACCACGCTGATGAGGGCCAACAGCCCGAAACGCGTCCGTGGTTAGCTTTTCTTGATTTATAAAGAATGGGTATTTGGCCAATTCTGGAATAATTAAAAATCAACGAGAATAGTTGATATTTATTCCGATAGATGGCGCCAGCCATCAGCAACTTTCAGTTGCACGATAAGGAGATGCCTTTTTCTTTTTCATAATTTATGCACCTTATCCCAGTACAATGTTACATTTGTACTATTTTTTTCACATATATATATATATTTTTTTATTTTATTTTTATTTATATTTATTGTTACAAAAGCACGAAGTCCAAAGGACTATTGTGCTATGCTAGTATTATTTATATATATATGATTAATTATTTACACGATGGATTAGTATTGTTTTGTAAATTATTGTAAAAATAGTTTTAAACTTAACAAAGTTCTCATAAGATAGAGTATATACACAAAGAGAATTTGGTACTGTTTCAAAGTATCTACATACAATTTGATTAGTCAGAGGGCAAGTTAAAATAAGATGCTCTGGTGATTCAACATCTAAGCGGCATTCACATGTTGGATCATTGATAGCATTCAGTTTGAATAGGAAACTTAAGAAGGGTCCTTTGCCAGTTAAGAATAAAGTAGTGAATTTATCAGAAGAAATGAAATTTGGGACAGCAATTGGAAAGAATTTCTTGAACAGTTCATTAGATTGAGAAAGATAAAACTTAAATTTTAGATCGAGATATAGTTTGTTTAATTCTTTTTGAAGGGGTTTTTTGAGTGTTCGATCTGTGAGAGAATTTGTCATATTATACTTTGTTTGTAATAATTCAAGATAATCGGACAGTAAAGGGGTTTTCGCTAGTATATGTGTGATGTAAGAAGATGAAGTCCTATAAGCATGAATGCATCTAATAAGAATTTGATATTGTATAGAATTCAACTTGGATCTTTTTGCTGCAGTGATAAAAGGAAACCAAATATTTGATGCATAGCTTATTGTAGAGCGTATCATAGCTTTATATAAGATCAATCTACGTCGAGTATCAATGCCCCAAGTACGTGCACATAATGAGAATAATATATTCTTAAGTTTCGTAGCTTTCATAATTATATTGTCAACATGTGTTCTAAAATTAATCTTATTCCTTTGTCTATGATTTTTAAAAATAACTCCCAAAATTTTAACAGTTTCTGATGGTTGAATTATTTTTCCATCAAAATTAATGGGCAATTTTTCATAGTTATGTAGATAGAGTATACCTGTTTTGTTTGGACTTAGTGAAAGTTTTACCTTTTCACACCATGCTTTGATTTTTATTAAACATTTGGTAATATTATACTGAAGATCATTATATATATATATATATAATAATCGGGACTTTTTGGGGGCGGTTGAGTGATTGTTTTGGATGGTTGGTTGTTTGTTGTAAGTAGTAAGACCCTGTTGACTTACTTGGTGGTTGATGTGGGCGCAGTCGTTTTGGCTGAAATGGTAAAGTTTTCTCACAGGGGAAAATAACGAGAAAGGACACAGGATTGGATTGAGAAATAGGCCAGCGATCAAGGGTGAGAGGGTTTTAGACTATTGGCGTATTTGACTAATGGTTAGATTATTCACATTTTGAAGATTGGACTTATCTGGGTGCGCTGAGAAGGTGGTGGCGAGCTCCAACTGTTCCTTGGCAGGTCCAGCTCCTACTAACTAACTTGAGTCCGAGATTTAACTCGTTAACTCTCCAGTGCTCTCATTGGATGACTCTCGTCTCGTGGCGTTCTCTGATTGGATCTTAGCTAGTCCTTTGTCTTTATCATGTTTTAACATGCTTCCGGAAGAAGAAGGTTTTTGAACTCAGTTTTATTAGTTCCTGGGTAATTACTTTTTCTTCCTGGATAATGAAAACCTGTTAATGATTGTTTCTTCTCTGATGGCTTTTCTCCCAGATTCGCTAGGCCTAACCTTTATTACAATCTTTAGATCATACATTGCATATATATTGTGGTGGGGTTACATCTATTTATATACAAATTATGACATATATATATATATTTTTATCTATTTATTCATACATTTATCAATATATAATCATATTTATTCAAATTTATAATTTATCTTGTATTAAACCTTATATAATCTTATATGGACATTGAAATAAAGTGGTTTCAATCTCTCTCTCTCTCTATCTCTCGACCGTGCGGCCACGCGGCGCGCGAGCTCCGCGTTTTTTAGGTCTGAGATGGAGAATGTGGAGTTGGGTAACCCCTTAGAGGTATTAGCTGATAGCCAAGAGAATTGGATGCAAGCTCATGTCAACTTCACCAAAATCGGCCAAGTCTCCGCCGAGGAATCACCAATTGAATTTGAAATGCCTGAAAGTCATTTAGATTTTTAAAATGACAAGAATACAAATACTAAGCCGGCGGCGGACGGCGGACATGCAAATTCCTGGCGCAATTGGGCTGATTGCCCGGAACATGAAGACCAGCTTATCGAGAAACAAAACATGGGCTTCACCAAAGTGGGCGGCTCCAAGAAGAGGCCGCAAGACTCTGACCACGCCAAGTCGGGGACCAAAAAGGGATACATCCAGGCACCGGGAATCTCTTCAAACATCAGCAGGCCGCAAACCACACCAAGAACCAGCAAAAGCAAGAGTGCCAGACCACCAGGCAGAAGCAGGCAACCTTCCGAGCAAGGTCGGCAGCGGGGCAGGCAGACCAATGTGTCTACCTGGAGTTCTGCCCAGACTTCACGCAAGAGAAGTACTTCCGTGCGTTGGAAGACAAAATTGGTAAGGGAACCATCTACCAACTAACGAAGATGAAGGGGCACATCCCGGTAAACCTCTCCAGTGTGCAGCTCGCCGACAAACTAGTATAGTAGAGAAGGGTCTCAACATCGAAGACGCCAGCCTGCGTGCTTTTCCCCTCAAGAAGAGGGCCGAGAGAATCGTGCTCGGAAACGTGCTCTTCTTCGTAGAGGACGCTGGCCTCGTCACTGCGCTGCGGCCCTACGGTCAGGTCACGTCATAATCCAGAAGATGATGCAACTGGAGGTTTCCTTCTAGGCTGATGCTCGTCGGGAGGCTTTTATACCTCTGCGTGACGGAGTAAAGCTCTCCCAGATCCCTGCCCGGCTGGACGTCAAGGCCAAGGGAATGGTCACGCACGTCTACGTGACCTACGGCATCAAGTGTTCTCTGTGCTACAAGCAGGGACATAAGCGTGCCAACCGTTCTCGCAAGACTGGTCTCCAGGAGGACAAGCTGGTGCTCCTTGTGGATGCTCCTAATGCACGCCTTAAAGCCTGGACCAAACCGCCCTCCACTTCGAACGCCCCTCCTGTTTCCGCAGAACCACAGGCTGCTGCTGCTGTGGTGGCAGATCCTCCTCCCAGCGACGCAGCGAGAGCAGAAGTGGCGGTCGTCCTGACTCCTCCTACACCGGAAACTCGAAGCGAATCTCAGCCCGAATCTTCCCAATAAAAGCGCTTTCTGGCTGATAATCCGATGGATGATCTTCTGAAGAACAAAGAGACCTCTGAAGCCATCGCTCGTGCCCAGAAGCAGGGCCTGGAGAGAGAAAAAATCCTTCAGGCAATCCCGCATAAAAGGGAAATGAACAGATTGATTAGGAAATCAAACAATGATCAGAGAAAGGCCATTGTCAACTTAGCCACCGCGCTTATGGCTCTGACAGGGAACACGAGTTGTACCCTGTATAAGAAGCTATCGCGCGCCAGAACCTCTGCAGGCACAAAGGAACTTCCGAGTTGCGACCCTAAACACGCGCGGCATCGCCGCTCTTCGCAGGAGAATCCAGCTCTGCTGCTTTCTCAAGGAGCATGAACTTGATGTCTGCTTCCTACAGGAGACGAACGTCATACCCCTGAACGACGCAGGAGATCTATGCCATGGCTACAGCGCCGTCGTTGCACCCTCAACGACCACCGTGGGATCAGGCCTCGCCTGCGTCCTCGCGCCTGGGGTTGTTGTTTACTGACAGCAGATCCTGTGGCCTGGAAAGATTGCAGTAATCGGCTTCACCGTCCGGGGGGTGCTCCGTGACGTGCGTCAACCCCCACGTCTCTCATGCTCCTGAATAACGATGCCACCAGCTCCAGATCATCGCAGCTTTGGCGAATAAAGAAGATACGTGGATCCTCGGTGACCTGAACATTCCCGAGGAATCAGCGAAGGACCTGGCATCGGGTTCAGTCGAAGCCCTCGCGGAGCTCCTGGACCAAGCCGACCTCGTCGACGTCGCTACCTTCTTCGATGCTGCACTGGAGCACACCAGAGCTGCTACTATCGGAAGCCGGGTCGACGCGCGTCATCTGGACAAAATCCTACTTTCATCAGGCTTCTGCGAACGCGTCACCCAATACCAAACTATAGACTATGCCTACTCGGACCACCGTGCCGTCCTGATCCAAGTAGGAGACCCAGCTCCTACAATACTTTCCTGCATTGGCAAGTTGCTACGGTCAGACCTATTTTCCGATCGAATGGCAACATTAATCGATGAAATATCGGAAGACCTATCAAATACTTCACCCTCGATGTTATGGGAACACTGGTTCGGGATAAAGGCAAAACTGGTCGTGGAGATACGATCATTGGAACCTGCCGTCGCCGAGTCCGGCGGTGGATACATCGAGAGAGCAAGCCACTTCCTGAGGCGGAGCCTGGAGGACGACACTGACCGCTCCGACTATCCTTCCTTGTCGGACCTCGGGCGTTACCTCCGAGCTAGACGTCGCTCTCCTTCCACCTTCACCGACGACGACGGCAACGCCATCTCCGGGCTCCAGCTAAGGGGTTTCCTTTTGGAACGTTTGAGTAGTCTCTTCGCCCAGGCTCCAAGCTCGGCAGAATCCATCGCCGACTTCCTCGCTGAGGTGACCCCCTTGGAGTTCCACGAATGGGACCAGCTCTTTTTCGCCGACAAATTCCGCGACCAGAAAGCGGCATCCATCCACAGCCTGCCAAACGGCCGTGCTTCTGGATGGGACGGATTACTCTGCGAGTTTGCCAAGGCCTTTGAGGATTTTTTCGCCGAAGTCCTTGCCAAGTCTTCGAGGCTTCTCGACTCCGCGGGGCCCTGCCTTCATCTTCAAGGCGCAGCAAGGTCATCCTCCTGTCGAAATCGCACGGTGGTCCGGATCTACAGGCATTCCGAGTAATCAGCCTACCAACGACCGACTTCAGGGTCCTCAGCAGCGTGCTCATGGGCCGTTTACGACGTCATCTGCCGAACCGCGTGCCCGACTGTCAGACCTACGCCGTTCCGGGACGGTCATCCTCCTGGAACATTGCACAAGTGGCAGACAGCGTGGCCTGGGCAGCGACACTGCTGGCCGTCATCTCCCTAGACCTAAAGTCGGCCTTCGACACCCTGAGCAGGAGCTACCTGTTCACCCTGCTGGATAAACTAGGCCTACTGTCTGCCTTCCTCGGGTGGATTACTGTCCTCTACGGGGAAGCAGACGCCTCCATCCGGATCTGAATATATATACACCAGAGCCTTTCCACCAGAGACTTCCCGCGTCTCAACGGGGTGAGGCAGGGCTGCCGTCTCAGCGCCGCTCTCTTCAGCATCGGAGTTGGGCCTCTACTAGGCCGCCTTGAGAGGATCTTGGGCCGTGGCAGCGTGGTCGCCTATGCGGATGACATCGTACTCTTCATCAGGGACGACGCCCAGTTTGAGCTCTTTCCCCTGATCTTCGAGGAGTTCCGCGTGGCCCCTGGGGTGGCTGTAAACTTCAGCAAGAGCTGCGGGCTCTGGTGCGGTTCCTGGAAGCACCGGACGGATTCTTCTATGGGGATCTTCTGGACGTCCGAATCGCTAAATATCCTGGGCTGCACGATCACCGCCGGGAAAACCGTTGCCTCCCAAGCCTCCCACCTGATGGCGCTGCTAGAGCGAGCCATCGCGAGATGTCTCTGGTAGGTCGTGCCCGCGCAGCCAACTGCTTGGTCCTGGGTTCCATCCTGCACCACCTCCACAGCTACGTTCCACCTGAAACCACTATCGGCCGGTTGCAGGCGCGCTTCGTGTAGGTACGAGCCGAATCTCGTGGCTCCCTGGGGGCATTCTGGCTCGCCCAGCCTCCGAGGGTGGCGTCGGCCTGCTTGACTTTGCGGGCCAGCATGACATTACCGGCTCCTGACGTTTTGCTCTCACCGAAGAGAAGGAGGCTGCTGAGTCTCTGGGAATCCGTATCAAGCATTCTTGAACTGGACCATCGAATTCTCCATCCTGACAGCCTGAGATCTCTGCGTCTTCGAGGCGACAACAGGTTCCTGCGGCTGCCAGACCTGCTGGCTCCCCACCGCTGGCTTCAGATGACTGTCGGGGACTTCTCAGATGGCGCCCCTGCTTTTGTACGCTCAACGCGGGATGCGCTGCTGGACGCAAAGCATTTCGGGATCTTGTGCCAGCGACTCCTGCGGGAAAATGCTAGCTCCAGATATCATGCGGAATACGAGGCAGAGACCATCGTTCTGAGGGGCTCAATAACTCCCATTACCCGCCTAAACAGCCTGAGCTCGCGCTGGGCACTGGACGCGGCACGGCTCCATGCCTATCCTGCTGAAGAGCTGGCTGCGCGGTGGGATCCTACCGTAGATGTGCCCCGCTCCGTCTCCTGGGCTGACCTGCGTCGCAATTGCTTCTCGGGGTACGACGCAGATGTCGCTCTACGAATGGCCCTCCACGCGCTGCCAGATCCTGACCATCTTGCCTCGAGGTGTGCCAACTGTGTCCCCTGTGGGTCCACTGACGGGTCGCTGACCCACAGATATTGGAGTTGCCGTGCCGTGCGACCCCTGCTCCTGGAGGTGTTCGCCTCCTGCTAAATGCCCCTGGATCAGCAGGCCTGGCTCTTCGGCGTCAGCTTCCATCCCGTGGGAATGAAGATCACAAGTGTAGCGAAGGTTACCATCTACAAGTACCATCTTGGTCTTGAGGTGGGCAACGCCAGACAACACCTAGAACTGCCCACTCCGTGGGAAAGAACTCTCGCAGTCCATCGGTGGCGGTGTCGTTCCCTCGGTTCGCGACACCAATGAAGACCTTGTATAAATTTTTGTATATATGTACATTTATCAATTATTTTATATATTTACATTTATTCATTCATATATGTTGATCATTACATAATCTTATTTACTCATATTTATGTATTTAACCTTATATAACCATATATGAACGATGTAATAAAGAAGTTTCGTGGCTTCCCGGGCGCATCCTGGCTCGTCCAGTCTCCGAGGGTGGCGTCGGCCTGCTTGACATCGCGGTTCAACTTCGGCTCGTCTGACTGAAGGGAGTCCAGGCCTCTCTTCGCGGCGCCGCCAACGGCTATTCTTGGCTGGTCCTCAGTCGGGCGTGGTTGACATCGCCGACTCCTGACGTCTGGCTATTTTCTAGGAGGAGGAGACTGCTAAGCCTCTGGGAGGCCGCGTCCAGCGTCCTCGAGCTTGACCACCGGGTTCTTCATCCCGCCAGCCTGAGGTCCGTGCGTCTCCGAGACGACAACAGGTTCCTGCGGCCGCCAGACTTTCGGCCTATATTAATCATTATATATTCTTTTTATATTCATATTTATATTTATTCTGTATTTAACCTTATATGATCTTATATGGACTTTGAAATAAATGTGTTTCAATATCAATCTCTTAAAATTTTAAGAACTATGAATAGCTAAGAACTAAGAATCTGAAATCTCTCTCTCTCTCTTGGTCTTATGATCCACGAGCTAATATTCTTATATTTGTATGCAGGTTATTCCAAATATAATGTTATATATATGGTAAAAATAGTTCTCAACAGGTCTATATATATATATATATATATTTACTAGCGGATGTGTAACCGGCTTCGCCCGGGTTTTATCCGAGTGAAAGTTCCCTAACGAATATTATTGATAATAATATTCCTGAACACACAGAATATTATGATAATAATGATAATGTTCGTTACATTATATATTTATATAATATATAAAATATGTATTTCGAGCAAACATATCCACTCTCTCTACTGAATAGATTTTTAAAAAGATATATATATATAAATAAAAAATATCTAGAGATATACTACATTATCTTAGCCAAAAGGCCGAAAAACGATATTTTATATATATAGAGATGACCTGGCTTCGTTTGTCTTCTGCTCGAGTGAATGTTTCGCTGGTAGAATTTTGTTCCTGCCTACTAAAAATTATTATCTGGCTTCGCCCGTGGTCTGCTTTAGTGAATATTCCCCTAAGGAATTTTGCTTATGTCAATCAAGCATGATACAGCAATATTGTCATCATCATTTCTGACTAAAAGATATTGCTGCTCAGTACTTGGTTACTTATAATTTTTCTTGGTTAAAAGTGCGACAAAAAACTCTTCCAGAATTAACTCTCTGTCCCGTTCAAATTTCAGCGAGATTAGTTACATAATGAGGGCGTGCATAGCCGACAAACATATATATATATATATATATTACTAGCCGAATGACCCGGGCAACGCCCGGGGTTTACCCGATTAAATGCTTTTATTCAAATACTATTCGTTACAATTATAAATTGGCGCCGTGGATGTCATTCTTGTATAATATATAAATGTGTTTTAAAAATTGTAAAAAAAAAAAAAAAAAAATGCATCGGCCGGGAATCGAACCCGGGGCGCCCGCGTGGCAGGCGAGCATTCTACCACTGAACCAAAAGCAAACGGTGACAGAATTAAGAAAGAATTGTGCATGACGCTGATAACTGTATATATTAATAATCCAAATTGTACCTTATCATTGGATTTGGTCTTATTACCTTGTTTTTATAATCTCTTATATATAATCTCCTTTATACATAGACAGGAAAAGCACATATATTTTAATAATATAAATGAGTTTTAAAAATTGTAAAAAAAAAATGCATCGGCCGGGAATCGAACCCGGGGCGCCCGCGTGGCAGGCGAGCATTCTACCACTGAACCAAAAGCAAACGGTGACAGAATTAAGAACGCATAACGCTGATAACTGTATATATTGTAAAAAAAAAAAGTGCATCGGCCGGGAATCGAACCCGGGGCGCCCGCGTGGCAAGCGAGCATTCTACCACTGAACCAAAAGCAAACGGTGACAGAAATAAGAACGCATGACGCTGATAACTGTATATAGAATGATGCATTAGCGCGCCATCTGTTATCGAAATTCTAACCTATTATAGACCCGTATGATTCTTCAAAAAAATAATTTCTACTGTCCTTACTGCAATAAAAAAAATTATATTATCATACAAGGTGGGATTAATAAATAAGGTGAATTATAATTTATTAAAAAAAAAAAAGAACGATATTAAAAATTAGGACTTGTTTTATTCAAAATAATCACCTTGGCTTTCTATATACATCGTCTCCATCGTTATGGCAACTTGTAAATACCCTCTTTATAGGCACTCTTAGGAAGCGTGTGAAAAAGATCTTGCACCACTTTCTGGACATCTTCATCCGAGTCAAATCGCTTTCTCTTTAACTCCTTCTCTAGTAGTTCAAAAAGGAAATAGTCAGAGGGGGCTAGGTCTGGACTATATGCAGGATGTTCTAAAACTTCAAAACCTTATTTAATGATTGTAGATACAGTTTTACATGATGTATGCGGCCTTGCATTATCATGAAGGAAGAGAACACCTTTACTAAGCTTCCCTCTTCTTTTGTTTCTTATACCGGGCTTTAGCTTATTTACAAGAATGTCACAATAAAGGTCGCTGTTCATACGTTGCCTTGAGGATAAAAAATCAAGACAGATTGGTCCATCAACATTCCAAAAAATTGTTAACAAAACTTTACCGGCCGAACGTTGAGACCTGATTTTTTTTTTTGGTCTTGGAGAGTCGCCTCGTTTCCATTCCATAGATGCACGTTTTGTTGAAGGATCATAATGATAACACCAACTCTCATCTCCATTTACAATTTGGGTCAAGGAAATGATCACCTTTCCCTTCATACCGCTTTAACAGAGCCTTTGAAACCCGAATACGGTTAAGTTTTTGGTCCAAATTAAGGAAATGTGGAATCCATCTGCAGCATATTTTTCTAAATTGCAATTGTTCTTTAATAATGGTGTGCACAGTTCCATAGCTTATATTCAAATTGTCGGCTATGGTAAAAATGGATATTTTTCTATCCTCCAAAATTAAGTTTTCAACCGCATTGATCGTGCTTGGCGTCGCTGTAACACTTGGTCGTCCAGGTAGCTCAATATCGGTACATGTTATTCGTCCATTTTTGAACTCGTTAACCCATTTATAAATGTTTTTTGAGACAAACAAGACTCACCATAGGTATTTTTAATTTTTTGGCATATTTGAGATGTTTGAATACCTTCTGCATTCAAGAAACGAATAACTGCACGTTGTTCAAGCGTGATGCAATCCTTCAAGGGAGCTTCCATTTTAGTTTATTTATAAGTCTCGCGCCGCGCGTGGGAAAAAAGAACAGAACACCTTAAATAGTCTCTCGATGTTATATTTTAATATTCTGTGGTTTAAATTATTTTTCCTTTTTTATTTTTTAAGAAATAAGATAATTCACCTTATTTATTGATCCCCCCTTGTATAATTAATAAAATTATATTACTGATAAGCCAGGCCCTCCCATTAATTTTTCCATTGAGTAAGGACAGTAAAAATTGTTTATTAAAAAAAATCATACGCGTCTATAATATTTTCGAATATATATATGTTCCCGGCTTCACCCAGTTTTTACCCGAGTAAAAGTTTGCCTAACGAACATTTGTTAAAACGATTCTCGCAAACATCCAATCCTTACTAAATCTATACTTATCTATACTCTCGATAATTTGAATTTTTTTCCCGGTCCCTTTAAAAATACTCGATAAGTTGAATAAAATCAATATTGTTATATGCGTTTAAATATATTTTTGAAACATACTTTTTTTAAAACAGATATTAAATTTTAAATACGATTTTTCTTTAAATATTTATTAATATTGAAATGCCAAGTTTTTTTACAACCTCATTCGAATATTATATTATTGAATCCTCAAATTAAATATTAAATTGATTATATTTGGAGCACCTTTTAGTATTTTTACAAATAATAAATTAATTTCACAAAATTCCAAGAGAGGCGCTGCTTGCGAGTGAAAGTAGAAAATTTGCAAATAAAATTACGACGAATATTTATTTCAAATCAAATTCAAACCAGAAACCTTCCCAGTAGTATAGTAAATAACTTCCTTAAGTTTCACGGCGATTATATAATCTTACCTTTTAAAAAAATTAATCGTTTAACCAAATAACAAACTACGTGTAAAATTATTAACCAATCAAATTCATTTATCGCGCGACCAATGCAGCGCCAAGCGGTAAAAGGCTGGAACTAACGCTTATTAGTTTTATATTAAAAAAAAAAAAGCACATCAACCTCTTTAGTTTTTTGAATAACCTATATTTCAAACGAAATCTTCAGCTACCTACATGCGAAATTTCAAAATGATTGATTCTGTAGATTTTGCGCAACGCTATAACAAACATCGATTTTGGATTTCATTTTTATTGATATTTTCAATTTATATAAATATAAAGGATTTATTTATTTATATATATACATATAGAGAGATAAATATTTCACTGCCTCAAAAATAAGATAAACTCTATTTTTAAAATATTTATTTGCTCTATATTATCCTATTTTTGTAAAACGTCCCATTAAGTTAATCCTATACACTTTATCCCTTCACAAAGCAATCCTTTTTGAAAAATTGGATTCCCTAGCTAGATTCTGATATGTTTTCTTTTTTGAAGCTCTTATAAAAAATGTCTATACTAAAATACATTGAAACCTTTCTATTTCGAACCCTAATGGGGCTAAATTTAGTAACTATAGAAAAAGTTTCGCTATATTCTGTGAAACACTAACGGTGTTAAATCAGGTTTGTTATAAGGCAAGGTTCACTACGAGGGTAAGGTGAAAAGTTTTTCGGCCTGTGCGAGTATATCATTAGTTCGTAAGAGATGTTAAATTTGTTTGTTCAAGAAGTTTGTTTAAACGATCCTTTCAATACGCGTCTTGCGCATGTTTCTTTAAAATGGATAGACTTGAATATCGTGAGTTATTAAATTCTTCGTTTTGGATGAAGAAACCCATAAATATATTCAACCGAAATGGAAAAGTGTTTACGGGAACTCTGCTCTTTCAATTTCAACCTTTAAAAGGTGGGCAGCTAAATTTAAACCTGGTTGCACTTTTGAGAATTGCCCATGTGAAGGACGTCCAAAAACTCTAATCACACCAGAAACTATCGGAAAGTGCACAATATCGAGGTATCTGAGGTCGTGGGAATATCGGAAGTAAGGTTGCGGAATATCTTTCACGAAGAATATGGAATGCGAAAGCTCTGCGCAAAGTATTTTCCGAATTTGTTGAATGTAGATTAAAATAAAATGCAAGAACGACAATCCCAGCAACGAAAAAATGATCATTTATAATATGTTAATTGTAGATATTTCCAAAAACTTCTTTATTTTCTACACAGTTCTCCGTTCTCGTTTAGATTTAAGAACTTCATTTGTCTCCTTAGAATGTTTAAACTCTTATATATTCTTTTCTCTTCTATTTTAAAAATGACGATAAATGAACAATTATTTAATGTAAATATTTTATTACAATGTTTTTCTTTTCATCTTCTCTCTTTCTCCTTGTTAATATCTTATGACTATTCTTAACGGCCCAAAATTAATGCAAATATGTATAGACAAATGTAGAAACATACATTTTTGTCAGCGCAAGTGTGCCTAGAGGGACATGGTGCTTTAAATTGAAATAAATAAATAAATGACGATAGGAATTTGAGAGTTAGAATCCTGAATTCATTAAAACAACCAAGATTTAATTCTGGGAAGCAGGTGAAATATTTATAATTAAGAAATATGTCAAATTGAGTTTGAAATATACAATTAATATCAAAAATCTATCCACTCTATTATTTGTAAAATACGCTCATTCTCCCTACAGGAGAATAACATTATAAATTAGTCAACTCCCCCACAACTAAGGGAAAAAGTCGGCATTCGGACCGTAAAATAAAATGAGAAAATCCAAACAGCCATCGGCGGTGATCAGCAAGGAGCTATCATCTCAGTTTATGGTCGGTGTGACCACTCTCTTTCCTCTAGTTATTTCTGATTTTCTACAAAGTATCTCTTCGAACATTCACGTATTTCAATAAATATATTTCACCGGGCGGTATTTGAAATATGGTAACTTATTATTTAACAACTATATCTACATGTTATTAAATTTGCTAATCTGTTATTATTTATATAAAAAGATCTCGCTATAGAAAAGCTAAATGAGACTTTAGTTTCACGACAATCATGGTTCAATGGTAAAATGGGATGGAAATAGGGATCATATTGGGTTCATTACAAAGGAAGAATTTCTCCTTCCTTTCGGTAATTATTTTTGAAGTTACCGCTTCTTATATTCGTCAATTTACTCAATATATAGTTTATTAAAAGCAAACAATTCATAAGTTATTTTCTTATATTACATTATTAGTTTTAATTGATATAAAATATTCAGATATAGGGTATTATTAATTTTTAAAAGAATATTTGCAGTAAAACCTCGTTATTGCAAACCTTAATGGAACCAAACTCTTGGTTCACTGTAACCATGTATTCACTTTAACCATAGTTCACTATATGTTAACTGGATAGTTTTTTAGGTTCGCTATATTCTTCGGTCACATCCCGCGACGCAGGAAAATGGAGTACACAAAACTGACCAGAATGACGGCTGGGGGACGCATACTTGGACGCCCGCCGACACGCTTCGTGGACCAATTAAATGAACTCACTGGCTTGACGGTCGCCGATATGGTACATCGAGCTCAAGACAGAGATGGCTGACGTCACATCGTGTTTGAGATGTAATACGTACAGTATTACATATTCGACCACAACATTCGATCGCGAATAAAATAGTTTATTGTATCCTTGCTTCGCTTTAGCGGGGTTTCACAGTAGGTATATATAAGGCCCGATGAAATACAGTAAAACCTCGATAAAGCAAATCAAAATGGGACTGAAATTTGGTTCCAAATGGCATGATTAGTATGGTAACATTAAAGAGTATGATGTATTGAGAATTATTTAAGATTCGCTTTAAAGAAAGGTTCGCTATATTCTTAATTCGGTTTTTGCGGAGGTTTCACTGTATTCATATTCAAAATAAACAATGTATTATGAAAATATTTGCTTAATATATATAAAATTTGTTTTTAGGATAGAAATATTGATAGTATTTTAGATTTAAATGTCAAATCTTCAATAAATTGTTTCAATGCTTGTTTTCAAGTTTTAAGTGTTTTCCGACACATAGTGTTGGAAAATTTAAGTCAGAATAATTATTGATGCTATCTTTATTTTACAGATTATATATTCAATAATAATTATATAATATTTAATATATATATATATATATATATATATAATATCTAGAATAGCGTGAACATTTTATAAAGAATAGAATGCTACTTATTATTATAATGAACAATTATTTTTATCCTGTAAAAAAGACAAACATTAATTCACAACAAAGCAATTAATCATTTAAGGACTAATGTTTCTCTATACGAAAAAAACTTCTACTGTCATTACTGCGATGCAAAGATATTGGGAGGGCTTGGTTCATCAGTAGTGAAACTGTTAGGACACCTCGTGACCATAGTATGCCAAAATCACCCAGAACCTCACCTAACCATATCCCACCTTTGTCCATCTGAGCTACAAACCTCTGGTGATTGCGTGGTGTAGAGATGGAGCCTGAGGCCACCTTCGGCCTTGACAACAAGCCAAAGTCCAAGATAGACTTAGACACCCCTTCCTGTGGTCAAGCCATCTGACCTGGCCCTACCAAGCTAGTCTGAGATGGACTCGGACACCCCTTCCTGGAGGTCGAGCCACATGTCCCATTGTGGCTGACCAAGCCAGAGTCCAAGATGGAATCAGACACCCCTTCCCTGTTTTCAAGCCACTGACCTATGGTGCTTGACTCCACCAGTACCAGGCCAGACTCCAGAATGCCTATGGACAAGCCACAAGCCCATGGTGGTTGTTGCAATAACCATATTCAGGCAGAAAACCACCTTCACCGTGAGCCCTGAACCTTTCCCAAGATGCCCAATATCTTACAATATTAATTATATATTTTTATTCAATATTTTCTAATCTTTATTTTTTTGTGAATTTTTTAAAAATAATTTTTATACTTAATTTTATTTTATTATGTTTTTAAAGATACTTTTTTTTCGCAGAAAGAAGAGTGATGATAGCCTCGGGGGGGGGGGGGGGGGGGGGGGGTGAGTCCAGCAACACTGGGGCAAGGAAGCGCGGGATATTTACATTAGTTAGATTTATTATTTTCTTCCTGGAAGTTGCTGAGGGCTCGGGCCGCCGGCTGTGGCCTTAGCCGCCCTTTTTCGTAACCTGGACTTGGGTGGCTAAATGTCGAGGTAGGTGGGGATAACATGGATTTTTGGCATAATAGGCCTTTTGTATAAAGTTTATATATACTTTTAAACTCCTCCCTTTTAGCCTTATATATATAGTTTTTTTTAATCCTTTTTATATACATCTTATATATGTACGTGGTCCTATTTAAGTATTTGTAGTACATTGAAATATTATTTTATTGGTCTAAATAAAAATTTGTTTAGCCAAAAATGATTGGTTAATTTCCTCTTCAACATTTATTGCTAGCCGGCACAGCTTTAGGTCTCTACATGTGCCATAGATGAATAAATTAATGGTCTGTTTTATGCAGCCACTGGCGCCCGAATATTTTGACATGTAGAGATTTGGAAATAGTTATTTAAAGACAACAACAACGTAAAAACTTATAAAATCATCCCGATTTTAACAACCTCCCAGCGGTTTCGACAATTTAATCTACCAGACCGCTTCTTATAGCTTTAATACTGTATTAGAAGATTCTGCTTATATATATTACACTGAACGGTGAAATCTCAAAAATGGTATTGTAAAAAATTAGGAGGAAATTTTATCTGTTGGATTGTTTAAATTTAGGGTTTTAAATTTTTCAAAATTTTTTGAAGTGGACAATATTGACTGAAACAACAAGATACTTTGGCAATAGCGTGGCAGAGATGAAAAGGAAAATTAAGGGAGAGTGTGAAAAAGAGTTTAAGGTAAAACCATAAACATATTTTTTTTTTCTAACAAATCAAAAGGAAAAATACCTATAAAATAAATATTAAATATAATTTTAATTATAATTAAGAGTTTTAATATATAATATATTTTATATAATTATAAATTTTTGAGAATGAGAGAATATCTTTATTAAAACTTATAAGTAGATCTCT
Source organism: Cordylochernes scorpioides (assembly GCA_030710605.1). NCBI lineage: Eukaryota > Metazoa > Arthropoda > Arachnida > Pseudoscorpiones > Chernetidae > Cordylochernes > Cordylochernes scorpioides. The sequence continues at coordinate 41,990,466 of CP092870.1, read as the reverse complement.
ATATATCGAAACCCAAAGGGACTGAAACCTTTGTCCATTCTAGTAATAGCTCAATTTAGTCGTTCACTAGTTTATTAAATAAAAATGAGTGATTAATTTAAGTTAATCCAGAAGGGAAGTTCACTGCACTCCACAATAAAATTAGTGAAGTTTTACTATAATCAGCTGAAAAATGTATAAAAATGCTGAAGAATTTAGATAAAAACCCTAATAATTCAACCATGTTAAAATAAAAGATGCCAAGCCAGAACCTTGCCACAGTTTGTCTCTTCTGCTTGGGCAGATAGAGGCTAGAATCAAACGGTATCAAAGGAGATCGTTATTCTTATAGCTCAATATTTATTCGGAAAAAAAAAATCCATTTATATTTTCGGCCATAGAATTTTGCCATAGACACTTTACCAGCTAATCATCTTTTTGGCAAATTGCGAATAATTCTTTGATCCCTTGTGCATTTTATGATATAAAAGGCCGCCCTGGTGTCGAGGGCCATTAGCCCGAAACCATAGTCGGCAGGTAGGCAATTATCAGTTTGCCAAAGCTGGTGTTGAGGCTTTTCACCGACCCGCATCCGCTAGTTTTCGTATATATCAAAATTTTTTAAATATAAGTTTCAGATTATATAATAAGAGAATTCTTTGTGAAAATATAAGATAACACAACTTCAATGTTTTTGTATATTTTAAATGGAAAACATAAGGGTTAAACAGGATGGAAAGAGTTTGTTCTCAGGCCAGTTCTTGTCAAAAGTTAACCTGACGCTGTTTCGACCCTCAGCTTCACAACCATTCCAATCTTTTGACCTTGTAAAGGGTCAAAGGGAATGAAACAAGATAATTTGAAAAAATTGCATTATATCTTTGTGTTTTCGATTTATTTTGTTGTTTTTCCCTAATGTGTAACCAATGTGTAATATGTGTTGTGTGTAACTTTTTTTATAGGTATGTTTTTATATTTTATACCAAAACACAGTCACACATATTGTTATTTCAATTAATTTAATAACAATTAAAAACAATTTGAATTTTCAATTATTTATATTATTTTTTAATATTTTCATTTTTAATATTTATTTTTATTTCGCCCTTTTATTTTTAATTTAATTAAGTCAAGCGCTCAATTTCTACTCTGATAATTATAAAATTAATATATACATTTTTTCACAAAACAGGCATATATTTTGATTACTCGAATGCGCATTTCTAATGGCAAAGTGTTATTCATATAGAGTGAAACCTGGCTAAATTGAAACGGGAATATATTCGACTTAAAACCGACGTATTTTATTTTATAAAATTGTGGACAATGGTTATCGAGAAAGAAAGAGTTCAGTCCCATTGGGGTTCGCCATAACGGAAATCAGTTAAACCCATGAACGCGGAACCCCAATGATATTGAGATTTCAGTTCACTATAGAACCCTAGTTTAATTCTATGACATAATATATTAGAGAATATTTTAGATAAGTTAAATGATTTAACCATAATTGCTAACTAAATATCGATTAAATTTTATTCCAGAGTTTTTCCAAAACCTTTTTTTTTATCAATGAAATACAAAAACGTACGCGTTTTCGAATGTTGGACCTCGTTGACCATTTAAATAAGAGGTTTTGGTTAAAATTTTCCCCCTGATATTCCGAAAATATATTTTTCTCGAACTTTTTCGAATATATTTATTTAAAAAAAGCATAGAACTCCTCTCCCGTCAAACGGGATCAAATGAGCCAAAGAGGTGTTTAGCTGGCAAAGCGGCTGGGCCAAACGGCCCGTGTGGATCTCATGCAATAAAGTCCGCTCTAGGCTGACGAGGGCCATTAACCCGAAACCATGGTCTTTAGGTAGACGCTTCTCAGTTTGCCAAAGCTGGTATTGTTGCTTTGTCACCGACCCGAGGCCGCTTGTTTGCGGCGACGGTCAATAGATGGCGTCTAGTTTTGAAGTTTAGTTTTACGGAAGAGGAGCCCTATGTTTTTTACATCAATTTCCTCCCGGCAAAACTTCCCTCTATATATTTTATAAACAATATTTATTTATTATGATTTAGTCTCTTCTATCTCTTTGTTGATATATGATTCATTAAAACAAATAAAATTAATATATTGATATAAATTAAATATTGATATGAAACATCGATATTTATACTGAGGAAACTAAATTTAGTATAATCCAGTGAAACTTCGCAAAAACCAAGGATATACCGAACCTTCTTTTCAACCTACAAATAGTAACTCCCAAATTTCATTTTTAATATAGCGAACCATTGTTATAGTGAAACAAAGGTTCATTATCATTAGGGTTTGCTATAGAGAGAGAGAGGTTTTATTATTTAAACATTTCTCATCTATTACAATGTTTTCACTTTTTTGCGCAAAAGGAAGATTCATTATACATACAAATATTTTTGTGCATTTTTTCAATACATAATACCATTTAATGTTATAAATACTTATGTAATTTAAGAGGGTAAAATACTAAAGAGAAAATTTTCTTATAAAATTATTCAACTACTTAGGTTTTCGGGCCTTAAACCCTTTGATAGGAATACTGTTTGCCTACAACGTCGCCTCATAGAGTTGAAAATCTATATACAGTAATCCCTCGTTATCACGAACTCGGATTATACGAACTCTCGGTTTGCACGAACCGTTTCTTTTCCCTCGTTAAATTTCAATGCTTTCCAAAGAGATTTTGCCGGTTAAGACGAAATATTCGGATATGACGAAATACGAATTAAATTTAGCCCCCAGCAGAACTAATCAATCGGTTAAAACGAATTCTAATATGTTTTAAAGGCGAGTTATAAGTAAAACAATAAGCTATTAAAACAACAAAAACGCCGTTGATATCAAGTATTGGCTCTCTTTGTCTTTTGTGTAAACATTCGTCCTTTGTTTGTTATGATGACTCATTTTCTATGAAACCATCCCCTTGGGGTCGTTCCATGTACTCAATCAGTGGAAAATTTCGACTCTATTGTGCCAGTAGTGCTGTTTTTCTCGACTGATAAATGTAAGGGCCATAGTGACCCCTGCCAGCCAGCAGCCAAGGAGCGCACGCTTTCACGGAATGCACGTGGAGTGTTATCTAAGTCGCAAATTGCCGAAATTTTTCAAATTGCGAAATCCACATTATCAACCATTCTAAAAAACAAAGAAAAAATAGATGCGGCTGTTGCCTCAGGGTCTTCGAGCTCTTCAAAACGACTTCGAAAAGCATCCCATCAAGACGTGGAAGATGAGCTTTTAAAATGGTTTAAAAAAGTAGACAAAATAATATTCCTGTATCCGGCGCACTTGTCAAAGAAAAGGCCAAAGAAATAAGTGTCTCATTGGGTGTGGAAAAAAGAGCTGATTCGTTTTCACTTCCAGAAACAATGCTTGATGAGCCTGAAGAATGGACCAAACTCCTTTCGGCTACAAACCCAGCTGAGACTTTGACTTTCCTGGAGTATGCTGCCCTGGATGAAGGGTTGGAAATTTGCGGTTCACCCGAATTAGAAGAAAAGTAGAAAGAAGAAGAAGAAACAGAAGACGATGAGGTGAAAGAATAGATAATGATGCCTACTAGAGGGGAAGTAATCGCGGCCCTCGAAACCCTCCAGAAGCTGTCCAAAACCTCTGCGGATATTGATGTTCATTTTGAAGATGACCTGGATAAAATAAGAAGGGAGTGTCTGAAACAGTGCCCAATCAGATACCACCAAAAAACTATAACAGACTTTCTGAAGCCTGCAGAGAAAACCCAGATATAGGATACTCTATGCATACTGCATATGCTGCATACACATAAACATTGTATGTACCAAGTATATTATGTAAGTTGTTTCTTTTGTTGTTCTTTTTTTATTTGTGTTTTAAAATAAACTTATATTCTCATGTTATTGCCTTACATTGTGATTATATTATCCATATTGTCTTTTAAAATAAAATACTTTATGTACATACATATACATAATTGTTGTTCCTTAAAATTATAAAATATTTTCATTAATATTGTTTTCAAATAAATGTATTCGTTATTCCTCAGAAATGTAGTTTTCTTACTCATCAGTAGTACATAAGTACAACCCCCGGATACCACGAATTCAATTCGTCTAATACGAATTCGGTTTATACGAATTCGGTATATATTCTTTTAAGACGAAAAGGGTATTTCGTTCTCCCGTTGAGTTCGTCTTAACGAGGGATTACTGTATACCAAATATTAAAAATTAAGAAGGCATATCTTGACCAGGAATACATGTGCTTTTCAGATGGCAGAACGCCATCTAGTTGAACAGAAATCAACTAAACGTATATTTAGCCTGTTCCCTGATATTTGGCCAACCCAATTTCTTGATAAATCAAGAAAATATTTTTTTCCTATTATTTTTTCACAAATCAAATATATATAAATTATTCACATATCTAAGATTATAAATAAATTATCATATATATCAATATAATAAATATCACAAATTAAAATGTTTCTACATTAAATGAAGGCTTGACTGCCAATATTCAGTAACAGTATAATTAAACGAAAAAAACTATAATATTGTTCTATAAACTTTCCAAAAACTCACCACAATATGAAATGAATTTTTAAATATTAAAATATAATTGCAAAAATATATACATCCAAAAGATAGTTGGTGAAAGTGTTAAAAATATTGTCTTTTTTTGTGAGATTAAAAAGCTGGCAAAATAAACAGACGATCAAAACTTAATCATCTAAAGAATGGAGAGATGTAGTAGAAGGAAATTTACAATATTCTGGGAAATTGAAAATTTGACAGATTTTTGATTCGCTTATTTATTTTTGTTTTGTCACCCCCTTCCCAAACCAACTCGAATAATACGGCCGCACTGGGATTGCAATTGACGCACTTTTTAATTTGCCATTTTTTGTCGCGCTATCCTCCATCTTATTGTTGTGAATGGAAGATTTATTTTCTATTGGGAACATCCCCCCCCCCCCATAATTGAATTCTTCCACTTTCCCATTGGTAGGTATATTATATATGCTCCCTCTGGAAAACAAATATAACAATATGTTATAATATACTGAATATTCACATAAGAAATAAATGTAACAAATATATATATATGTAAAAATTAATAGAAAAAAATAAAAAGGTCAGGTGTTGATATTAAAAATAAAAAGGCATATCCTGACCAGGAGTACATGTGGTTTTCAGAAGGTAGAGCGCCATCTGGTGGAACAGAAAAGTAAAATATAACGAAAAAATTGGTATATAGATGACTATTTATAGTTAAGTATCTTTGGAGGAGATAGCTTCAAACTTTACAACTGTGAACTCTGTTAGCCTATTATCTATATAGATATGATGGCAGAGCGCCATCTAGTGGAACCAAAAGCAACTAAACCTTGATTTAGTCTGTTCCCTCATAATTGGCCATCCCAAATTCTTAATAAATGACGAATAGTCAACCATGAACGCGTTTCGGGCTGTTGGCCCTCGTCAGCGTGGAGGTGGAGCAGACTGTACCTTTACGACCAATATCAAAATACCATGGATGAAAATATAGATATAAAACATCATTTGTAACACAATTAGGATGTCATGAATGTGATAGACCTTCATATGATGTCTAGTTTGAATGTATTGCTTATTACTATAACTTGTAGATGGTTGCTGATTGCCTGAACATGATGGGGTTTTTCTTTCTCTTGATTTCCAGAATATTTTAACTGTGTGGTGATTTTGATTCAATCTGGGGGTTCTTCAAAATTAACAGCAATTAAATATTTTCAAAATTGATTTGGCATCCCATCTTTGAGGGATTCCAATAACATGGGTATATCTGAATGAAGTTTTTTGGTTAATGAAGATTTTAAATATATATATATATATATTTATCAAGATCATATTTATCATTAATATTTATCATTATTATCATATTTTTATTACTATTATCATTATATTTTAATGAAGAATTATTATGGACAAATTTCAGCGCTGCGGTAAGATCGAACGGTCAGTTCACTGATTTTATCAGGATACACTCTGGAATAATGCAAGGAGTGCTTTTGTTATCTTATTTATTCATACATTTTTTGAATGATAGTATTATTCTTTTCAAATTCTCTTGTGAACTAGCCGAACTTTATATTCCAGATTATAGAAATGCACATCTTCTCTTATATGACGATGACAAAGTGCTAATAGGGTATCATTTTTACCATGGATTAACTATTCAGTTATATACCACTTCTAATCAAACGATCGATTGCTCATTTGAGAATATTATTTACTTTTTCCCAAGGAAATCACCCCAAAAACTTAGGGTAATACGACTTTGCATGTGCTTTGTTTGAAGTGGAAATCAGGAATGAACTGGAACATTTTATTCCACATGTAGAACAATATAGAAAGAAAAGAAGATTTTCACTCAAGAATCGGAGCCACGTTTTCATCGTCATTATATTCTACGATAAATAAATTAACTAAGGAGAGATATCTCCTACATCATACTTATGAATAACTTCTTTAGATCAGTAACGGAGAGAAGATCTGTTTGTATTGCATTATATTGCCTCACAATAATGTATTGTATCCATAAATGTAATATATACTTGTAAAAATATGTATAGTATATTTAATCGAGAATATCCTATGTAGGGCGTTGGCCTAATAAAGGCTTTTGTTGTTGTCTTTCTCTCTCTCATTAATTTTATTCTATTTATATATTACTCCAAAATATAAAATTACTTTTTATGTGTCTTCTATATTTATTGTATCAACAGGAGCGCTTTCTTTCTACTTTCTTCGAACTAAATTATTTTAAAATTCACATATTTACTACACAAGGAACGTTTCTTACTCACCTCTTCGGAATACACGACGAATTTAGTTAGATAACTCGGCTATAATAATATTAACGAAAAATAAAATTTCTCTTTAAAGACTTATAAAATACTAACAAAGTAGAGAAATATAATAATATAATAATATTACCTCTATATTAATTGAAATTGTTTATATAGTTATATAGATATCAATTTTATAAATTACTATAATTTATATTTATATACTAGCGGACGTACCCGGCTTCGCCCGGGTTTCACCCGAGTAAAGGTTTGTCTAACGAATCTCTCGATAAAGTGAACATTTTTTCCCGGTCCCTTGAAAAATACTCGAGAAGTTGAATAAAATCAATATTAATTGGTTCCCTCGGTAATTGGAAGTTAAAGGAATAGTATCTTGCCTTGGAATTGTATCATTATTCTTGTCTCAAATAAATTGCCGTGTCATCCTGAATTTTGTCTTTTCTAATTTTCTACATTACAAAATCATCGTATCATCATGATAATATTTAGAGCAGATTGTTGAATTATAACAGATAAATTAGAATATTTATCTTGATTATTTTAAAGCGAAAAGTTATTTCAAAAATTCTATTCGCTTGAAACCTTCCCAGTACTATACTAAATAACTTCCCAAAGTTTCATGGCGTTCCAATGAGTGGTTTGGTCAGGCATAAAGGACAAACAGACCACACACACACAACACACACACATATATTCATTTTTATATATATAGATAGATAGATTTATATATAAGAAGTAGATTTTTTATTAGGAAAGCGAACTTACGAGAAATGGCGCTCTTTTCTATTGGTTAATCAAGACTAATAAAATAATTCTAGAAGAAAATATATAAGTAATTATATATATAGCGTCTGTATTATTTTTCCCTACATAACTTTGTAAGTCAGTGGAGAGAGAGAGAGTCGTTTTTATTTCACATTAAAAATACACTTATTTTAAATTTATAATCAATTTCTAAATGATATTGGCTTTATTCTAGATGTAAAACCACACACCCATAGTCTTTATAACCATGTTTGAATAGAGTATCTACCCTACTCAACGAGCCCGACTGTTATAGAAGGGCTCACGCTTGAAAGTTAGCTCATGTTTCACATTACAAATACAAAACGCATTGTGTAGATGAAATTTTATAATTACAAGGTTTTCCGTGCAATTAAAAGTTTTTTTTCTATATTCAATGCTATATACTGTAGTTTCTTTTAATTAATGATGAACAAATTGGCGCTATTATCATAGAGATCTGGTGGATTTAATTGGCGAAGATGTTGGCAAGGTTCACAATTAATGTTTTAAGCCTTTCCAATATTTTTATTCAGTTCGAAAATTTGTAGAAATTTATCCTTTATTTGAAAAATAAATATATTGTTGAATATTTCTATCTTCTACATACAGAGTGCATTCTATGTGTATTGTTTAGTAACTTCTAAACTCATCGATAGATGAACTTTGATTGATACATCAGTCGTTTGAAACTCTCTACAAGACATTAACATCAAAAGATATTTGATATGCTGACAAACTGTCATTTTAAATAACCTATTTTACTTAGGTCTCTTAACATTTAACAACCAGGCTATTGGCCTATAATTATTGAAGATGGCACTAGAACCTTTCTTTCCCCAACGGTAAGTATGAGAGAGATCCGGGCTTTTTAATTAATATTTATATATTATTCTGAAAAATTGTTAATAAAAAAGTTATGAATGCTATACACACATAAACGAGCCATTATTCATTGAATATTAAATATAGATATATCTTTTTTTATAAATATAACCTTTAACAGTCACATATATAACATAAAGCAAATCACCTACTAATTCTTTTCTAATTTTATTTGTTACGGAGAGGGCGCTAAACTAACGTCTCAAAATACTTAATAATATTAGTAAGAAATAATAAGATACAGCGATAGTAATTTACAACAATGAAATCACAAATAAGAAGTAGAAGAGCAACACTAAATAACGGCTGTTCAAACAACACACATAGTTTATTGTTGTCCGGGAGAAATAAATAGCTGTAATTTAAGTATTAAAAGATGTCGTCATTGTAATAGCGATAATGCCCAACTAATTACATACTTTGTATAATGACTTTATTTACCATAATGGCTCGTCTGGTCTGTAATAAGGAGATTTGTCAGGGAACGGCATCAATACCACCCTCCGCTCTCTTCCCTGGAAACCTTACTCCGCTGCTCTTACCAGCGATAAATACCCAGAGGATTTTGATCTCTTTAAACCTAGGAATTCTTGTGAGCTCATGGAACTTAGGAATTCTTGTGAGCTCATGAAACCTAGGAACTAATTTGAGCTATTCAGACCAATGAATTCTTGTTAGCTATTAAAATCTATGCGCCTGTGTGATCTTAGAAATTAGTGAAATATTTATATACTTGTGAGCTATTATATCCTATATATATGAACAGTTTCTATTGACATCTAAGAAATTTTGTGAGTTAGTGAAATATTGGAAAATATTGAACTAGTTAAATTTAATATCTCTCTGGTGAGCTATTGGAACCTATGAATAATTGTTAGCTATTGAAACCTGAGAACTCATGTGAACAAGCGAAAACTTTGAATTTAGTGAACTACTGTAGTTAATTCTGGGATCTCTTGTGGAGTAGCGACATCTAGGGATATCCATCTTAGAAATTAGCGAACTAGCTAAACTAGAATATCTTATGAGATAATTTAATATTGAAAATTAGTAAAATAATTGAATATGAGATCTCTTGTGATATAATAGAACCTTGGAAGATTTCAAAGCTATTTAAAGCTAAGAATTCATGTGAGCTATTGATATTTGTAATTTTGTTAATTTTCAAACCTAAACCAAGTTCCATACAAACGCAAACAATACTGATAATAATTCCGACGTTATTTTCAAAATGATCGTTAGACCCAAAAAGAAAATATACTATTTCCTATTCACATATTGCAGCCAATTTGTTTTTACTTATCAAAACATAAATTGTTAATCCTTTCGAAGTATCTTGGGATGTTTTCCTTTTTTTTTTTTTCATGAGACATTCTTTTAATTCCGATAAATTAATTTTAACTTGAAACAATACATTTAATTTTAACAGATCTAAACATGTATGTGAGTGGAAAAAAATAAAACTATAGGCAATTATATAAGGCTATAATATACGAATTCTGAAGCACATTTTATTTCAGATAAAAAAAAATGTTTGATAAGGTTTTTTCAGCGACAGAAATAGAACGAATCTACCCTTATAATGCACCTAAAATAATCCGCAAAGTATATTCCTTTATTATATTGGGCAAAAGCTATAGTGAACCATGAATATAGTGAACTAAAGTTCCTGGTCCTTTCGGGTACGCTTTAGCTACGAATTACTGTATGTTATATATATTAATTATAATATATAATTGGTTAATCATAAATAGAATCATAAGCGTTAAAAATAGTTCAAATTTCTCATAACAGATTGAGCCCTAATACACCATTTTAATAATGTAATTACTGTATTAAAGAAGATTATATCGTAACAATCTCTTCAAATTTTTCAAATATCAAAACGCTTTATTGAAAAGAAAGTTAGGTATTGGCAGTCAATTATTTTTTAATTGAAAAGGTTGGTTTTTCATTAACATGCATTTAATTTGACATTTATTTCGGAAATTTATTAGATTTATTAGGTAGCTGCAGGATATATATATATGTCATATAAAAATATTATTTAATTTTAATATTAAAATTAATAGAATAAATTACTCTGTTAAATCGACCGCCAGAGGTCGCGCTTTTCCTATATAACCTATTGTTGTTGTTTCCTGTTGGCCGCTCCTCAGACCACACGGGAGACTGCCTGAACCGCGCCGGGATCTGGTTATCCACGGACGGCCAATCCAATGGTGCGACTCAATTAAGGTGCTGGGAGTGAGATTTGATCAACGTCTATCTTTCTACCAGCACGTAGTTGAAGTCTGCGCCAAGGTCCGCGGCATGTTGCCGCGTTTGACCGCAGCCGCTAATCTCAACTTTGGTTTTGGTTACCGCGCCTTGAGAACTCTGTATCTGCAAGTGGTTGTTCCGGCCATTGCCTATGCCTCGGCGGTATGGTTTCCTAATCTTTCTCAACGCTCCTTGAATGTTCTACTGAGTGCTCAAAGGCCTTTCCTAGTGAGAGCTTGTAGAGCTTTCAGATCAACCAGCAACGCTGCTCTAATCTCCCTCTCTAGAGTCCTTCCTCTCGATCTGGAAATCTTGGCTAAAACTGAGCTATACCTTAAAAAGTATGGATTGGTTGACGCTGAAATTCCACTCGAGCCTCCTCCCTTTCCACATCCTCTCCCCTACCCCCCTATTACTCCGCTCCCAGTAATATCCCTGCTCTTTTCTTCCACGTGGCATACTATACAGATGGTTCCAAAACCAGAGATGGAGTTGGCGCCGGCGTGTACAGGTTCTCTTGTCTCGATTGTGCACCTGAAATACGTGAATCTCATGTTCTGTCCCCTCATTGTTCTGTCTTTCAGGCGGAAGCCCTTGGATTGGTTAAGGCTCTTGAAAACGCAACCACTTTACCAAATCATCTAACCTTAGGATTCTTCCTGGACAACCTCTCAGTCGTGAAGTCAGTTCTGAACTCTAAGACTGGTAATTACCTTATCGACAGAGCTCTGCTACTGATTTCGCGATTGAATCGCAATGGGAACAGATGCACCATACAATGGATCAAGGGCCACAGTGGGAACGTGGGTAATGACATCGCGGACACACTCGCAAAGCGGGCTGCTGAGTCTGCTAACCCAAGCTGTTACAAACTCGCTCCTTTGTCGTTTGTAAAATCGGCAATCTACGGCCGGGCGCGTGAAGCATGGGAAAGCAGATTCCTCTCTCTAGCTCCTTCTATCCACACCCGCTTTGGCCTTACTCCAATGAGTCTTTTAGACAAAAGGTATGCGTACATCGTCCCTAGCGAGCACATTGTGGTAGGCCTGCTATCGGGACACACGTGGACGGACAGTTTCGCCCACAGGATAGGCGTCATTGACGATCCTTCCTGCCCTTACTGCGACGCTGACAGGGAAGAAACTCTGTCTCACATCGTGCTTGAGTGCAGCAGCCTTGATGCCCTTAGATTCCCCCTTCTTTCCACCTGTGCAGAAGAATTAGGGTACACTCCGCGGTCACTCAAAGACTTTATTTTCAACAGGACCACTTGGCGAGCCTGCCTGGAGTTTCTAAAGGCCTCTGATAGACTTAAGCCACGCGTCCGCGCGGAGGATTCCGATCACCTGAGTGACTCGGACTCCTCACCTCATGGTTAACACCGGTCATTGGCGGCTGCCCGTAGACGTAACTCTGGCCTGTGCCGCTGCTTAAGATCGGTTTCGCGACCTGCCCTGCGTATGTGATCGCCCCTGACGCTGTCTCTGTAACCCAATGACAGAGGGCAAATGGTTTGGCGATTCGACGGCGCGGGCTGCTCGAGAAATCGACTTACGCAGCGACCCATTTGAACGCGCTATGCAATCCATGGTGTACTTTTCTGGTTGGTCGTCTTAGCACTGGTACCCTCACCAGTAATCTTACCTAAAACTTTAATATATTTATTTTTACAAAAAAAAAATATATATATATATATAAAATAATAATAATAAAATAATAATAATAATAATAAATAAATAAAAAATAATAATAATCTATCTTTTCCCATCAGTTGCTGAATCATTCTCGCTTTATCTAATATTCTTATTTAAACAACAGCTGTCTTTCTTTTATTTTCCCTGGCCTGGGGAATCTAACCTTTTTGAACAGCCTTGGTTGCGTGCAGCACCTTGATACTTTGACACTGTGCATTGCGGCTTGTCTGCCTGCTACACCTTTTGGGCTTAAAAATCGTATACTTTAATCATTGCGGTCTGTCTGCTCTCCACGGTCACCCCTGGGCTCAACACCATTGAACCCGTCTCTGCCACCCCCTGAACTCCCTGGATCACCACCCTGCTCCCCCCCCCCCTGGTCCTCCTCTACATCCCGGCTCTCCTGGCCTCACCTGGCGATGATCCCTGGCCACCCATCCCCAGGCCCCTCCAACTATGCTTTGTATATATTCCGCTTTATGCGTCCATCGGGGCTCAAAAATCATTCATTTTGGTTAGCAGCCCCGTAAAATAAAGATATTTTCTCTCTTCCTGTTGGCCGGCTCAAACATTTTGTAATTATTTAAATAATATTTTGTTTTTATTTATTAGTAAGCCTTAAATCAGGCAATACTTTTCTCAATTTATGTTTTAAATATTTCATAAGCTAAATTAAAGCAATTATGATCTAAACTGTTTTTATTATTTTTACCACGACTGCAATATAAGGAACATGTTCATGTATCAAGAAAATTATCAATTATTATATATCTCAATATTTTCCAAAATGTCGATGTATGGATAAGCTGGCAGTCGTGTACTTGAGGCGAGTGTTGATGTTCTTCCCAAACGCGGAAAACAAGAAGCAGAGGCAGGGCTAGATGTTAGCACCAAGAGTGATCGGGGACAGCCCACGGGACAGAGGTAGAGGCCATTACACAAACTTGGATGCCTGTCAACGAGACATGGAGAGAGAGACCGAGAGAAACCGCCTGCCGATAGCCACACCCTAGAACATCTGCTGTCCCCCTGCCAAAACCTGTCCTGTTTTCAGGGGTCCCTGAATAAAGGGAGTATATAAAGAGTCCCTGGGGGCGCCACACATGGGCTGAGGGTTGGCTTTTTCTTCCCCTCTGTCCCTGCCACCAGCTGACAGACCACTCTTTGGATCTTTATTTTGACTTCATCAATTTTAGTTTTACATACAAATAGGGGTTTACAGGTATTATTAATAAAGATATAGCATATATACAAAATATGGGGGTGGTAGCAAATAGAAACGGTGTACATTTTAAAAGAAAGGTAGGATCTTTTAAGGTATCGGCTCTAACTAATTGGAAGATATGTGACATATACTAAAAGTGCCATTATTATACAGTTAAAAATATACGATATATATATTGCTAATAATTTTTTTTTTTTGGAAAATAGGGAAAAGTAAAATATTAAGAAATACAGATTTTGAATTTAATTTTGAGTCAGAACAGCAAGATAATTCTGTATCAAATAGTACCGTTATGAGAATTTCAAGATTTATAAAATTTGTTATTTAGTTTGAACATGTGAGGTTTGTTTTTATTTTTGTAATAAATAAGTAGTTAGAATATAGTAGTATGTAGAAAAAAAAGTAACACCAGCAAAACATCATTCTTATGGTAGAACTGAAACTGCTGCTCAGGTCATCTGAAGAGGCCCGCCTGAGTACCATCCTCTTTCCATTTGGTCTAACCTTTATGGTTTTCATTAGGTCTAACCTTTAAGGTTATTCCTAATTGGTTCATTAAATTAATATACTATTTTATATCGTGTCCTCCAGTTTTACACTAGATTGTTTTTAAAATAAAAAAAAATCTTCACAAAAAAAAAAAAGATTTAGAAAAATCTATCTTCTTTCATCAAGAGAGAAAATAGAAAAGAATACTTCTCTTTCTCTAATTAGCTTAATTTTATATTTGGAGAATTATTATCATAGTTCTGTCTTTGCTCTTTTCTATAAAATTTTCTCTTCGCTTATTCCTTTTTTTACCCAGTCTATGACGTTTAAACGCCGTTTAAACTACATATTTAAAAAAACAAACCTCACATGTTTAAACTAAATAACAAATTTTATAAATCTTGAATTTCTCTCATAAAAAACGGTACTATATATACAAGGTATGTCCCATAAGTTCCCGGACTGGGTCCATAAAAAAAGGCAAGATATATATATTTTTTTAATTATTAAAGCTTTTCAAAGTAATCCCCCCTTGCTTCAACGCACCAGCCCATCGTTTCTCCCAATTGTCGAAACAGTTTTTATAAGCCTCTTTTGGAATGCTCTTCAATGCCAACAGCGATTTTTCTATTATATCACCCCTGGTGTCAAAATGTCTTCCTTTTAGAACTGCTTTAAGTTTGGGGAACAGGAAAAAGTCATTTGGTGCGATATCTGGGGAATAAGGTGGTTGAGGTAGGATTTGTGTCACGTTTTTAGCCAAAAAACTCGTCACCAAGTGCGCTGTATGAGGGCGGGCATTGTTATGGTGTAGGATCCAGTCACCATTAGTCCATTTTTCTGGCCTTTTTTTCGAATCGCTTCCCTTAGACGGCGAAGAATGCCCAAATACATTTCCTTAATAACTGTTTGGCCTGCAGGAAGATACTCGTGATGAATAATGCCCTTGTAATCCAAAAAAGCGACCAGCAACACCTTGTTTTCGGATTTCAATATCCTGGATTTTTTGGGTCTAGGCTTACCCTGAACTCTCCACTCGGCAGATTGACGCTTAGTTTCAGGGTCATAGCCATAGACCCATGTCTCGTCGCTTGTGATTATCTTGTCTTTCCATTCCGGATCCGTTCTTGTCATTTCCAACATGTCCTCACAAGTTGCAAGCCGATACAGTTTTTGCTCATTAGTGAGGAATCTTGGGGTGAATTTTGCAGGAGTCTTTTTGAGCTTCAAATATTCGGTTACGATCCTTCCAATCGTTGTTTTAGAGATGCCTGTGTCTTCCTCTAGCTCCAGTAAAGTGGTTCGAGGATTTTCTTTAATCAAATCGGTGATTTTTTGCACATTTTCATCAGTCCTTTGAAATTTTGGGCGTCCTTGACGAGGATCATCTTCAATGGAAATTCTGCCAGCTTTAAATCTAGAATGCCATTAAAAATAGTTGTTCTCTTTGAGGGGTCATTGGGGAATGCTTTATTAAGCATTTCAAAAGTTTCGGTTGCTGATACAGTGGACCCTCGGTTTGCGAGCATAATCCGTTCCAGAGCCATGCTCGTACTCCAAAACGCTCGTAGTGCGAAACTAATTTCTTATTTTTAATAATTGAAACTCGGGCAATTCTTCTTGCTACGAACAATTGCACAGTTCCCCACATTTTACATATTTCCCGAATCTGATCTGAAGGGAGGGATCCCAGTGAATTTTCATCCATCACGATTACGGGCAACCATCACGAGTTGCTCGTAATGCGAAATTTCACTCGTAATCCGAGGTAAAATTTTTCAAAATATTTTGCTCGTACTGCGAAAAGCTCGTACTCCAAGGTGCTCGTAAACCGAGGGTACATTGTATTTGAAGTTGCACTCAAAATTCTATGCAAATCCTCTGCTTCAATTTTGTTCTATCGTAAAATCGCCGCACAGCGCTAGGTGTGAGCTTTAAATAAATTTGAATGACCTTGGCGCGCTGGCACGTACCGCCTTGATATTGGTACCACCGTGTTGCCAGATATTTTTCTATAATAAACTGTCAAATTTATTTACATTTTTCATTTATTTATTTTTTTATGGACCCAGTCCGGGAACTTATGGGACATACCTTGTATATATATATATTTATTAGGGCAATCCATAAATACATTTTTAATTAAAAAGGCATATATTATCTCAAAATATCATTTATTTTACTATTATTTCAGTTGGCTGAACGCCAACTTTTATCAAGGTGTTATAACATTTTAAAGAGTGTCAACAACAACTCAGCGCCACATAACGTCAACAGAATTAAGTTTTGATACTTATACTCCATAGAATGCAACGAATGCAAAACCAAATACGTAGGTGAAATCAGAATAAATTTAAATATAAGAATATCAGAACATCAACGAAATATCGAAAACCAGGACAATAGATCTCTAGTATATCATCATGTAAGAGAAACAGGTCATTCCTTCGCATCATCATAACCAAGATCCCATTACTCCAACATCCCAATAAACAACAGAGACTCATCATAGAATCCATAATATCAAGAAATCACAATAGTATTAACAGAATAATAGAAATTCCGGAAGTTTATGGTATACTATTCTTTGAGCTCACTCAAAATCATCCAAATACAGAAATCGTCTCTGAATAGCAACAGAGATTAATCATAGAATCCATAATATCAAGAAATCACAATAGTATTAACAGAATAAAATAAATTCCGGTAGTTCATGGTATACTATTCCCTGAGCTCACTCAAAATCATCCAAATACAGAAATCGTCTCTGAATAGCAACGGTAGAACCAGAGAGACATCTCCTAATAATGATAACTACAGCCTAATATGTATTTCTTGCTTCCTTAGTTATTTACTAGTGGCTTATATTTATTTGTTTGTCTTCTTATTAGAGATATATATCTCTATATATACGCATATATATATAAAACGCACGCACAAATTAGACAACAAAGTTGTTGAAAAGATCAAAGCATCAAAATGCGATCTACCAATATTCTATGGTTTACCGAAAATTCATAAACCCAATAACCCTCTTCGTCCCATAGTCTCATACACCGGTTCACCAATCTATCCGTTAGCTAAATATCTCTCAACAATAATATCGCCGTTTCAGAAATATCTCCCCCACACCGTTCAGAACGCCACATCAGTGGTAGAGATTATGCAAGGAATAGCGATACCCCAAAATTACCACATGGTTTCATTTGATTTTGAATCTTTATACACGTCGATCCCACATAAGGAAGCCATCAGTGAAATTTCAAAATTTATAGACATCAATCCACAACTTAATTTAACAATTCCTAAAGAAGCACTTAAAGAATTACTCGACTTATGTTTATCCTTCAGTTATTTCAGTTACAAAAACCAGCATTATAAACAGATTAAAGGCCTTCCAATGAGCAACCCAATTTCTTCTGCCCTCGCCAATATTTATATGAATCATATTGACAATATTATCATTTCAACCAAACATCTCAAAATAATAGCCTGGAAACGATATATTGATGACATCATTTGCATCAGTCAAAATAGCAACCTCGACAATATTCTAACCTTCCTCAACAGTTTAAAGCCATTTTTAACCTTTACATACGAAATAGAAAATAACAGCACTTTGGCATTCTTAGACATCAAGCTCACCAGAATAAATAGCAAAATAGAAACCAGTATATATAGAAAACCAACGCACACAGGCAAATATCTCAATTTTAATTCATTTGGCCCCATTAATCATAAAATATCCGTTATAAACACACTATCAAAAAGAATTTCCACCCACTGCTCCTCAGATATTAAAAATAATAAAGCTGAACAAAATATATTTTACAATGAGATGAAAAATAATGAATATCCTTCAAATTTCATCAAGAAACATATATATAAGCCCACCAACAGTCCTACAAACAATAGTGAAGAACCGAATAAATACTGTGCACTGCCATACAATTATGGCATTGAAAGAATAACAAGAATACTTAAAAATTACAATATCAAAACCCGATACAAAACCACAGCTAATCTAAAAGAAATTTTACGCCATCCCAACACAAAGCATTATAGCAAACATCAATTTAAATCAAACATAGTATATCGCATTCCATGCAAATCATGCCCTGCAACATACATAGGAGAAACAGGTAAAACTCTTGAAGAAAGAGTAAATCAACACAAAACAGCTTTTAAAAACCATAGCCCATTATCACTTTTAGTAGATCACGCACTCAAACAGGACCATACACCAAATTTTGAAAAAACAGAAATTATATATAACAACATTCAAGATAAACACTCAAGACTCTTTTTAGAAAGTTGGTCCTCAATGAAAGATACCAACAGTATTAATAGAAAAATTGACATACCTCCGTTATATCTACAGTTCAAATCGATTTAAAATTATTTTATTATATACTTATTAGAAATCATATATTATTTTTTAATTTTTATAAATGTACATATATATTCTATTCTTATTAATATTTTTTGTGTGTATATATTTTAAATTTTATCCCCACAGAGTTGCAAATATTTATATATCGTCGCGTGAAGGCATCACGTGATGAACCAAAGCAGTTCAAAAACAAGAAAAGCCCTGACGAAATTAGGCGTATAGCCTATTGAAATATTGGCATTTATATTAAATAATATGTTTATTTTATTTTCGATCCAAAATATGCTATTCAATTAATAATCTCTATATATATAAAAGTCAATTCCTGTCTGTCTGTCTGTCTGTTTCGCGATAAACTCAAAAACTACTGAACCAATTGGTTCCAAATTTTGCATGTCGCTTTTTATAAACCTGAGGAAACTTTTGGCTACATTTTGCTTATTATTTTTGGCTATTTCTTTTTTTAATTTGAAGAACTATTTTTTTACGCGGACTAATCCGGAATGGAATGAATACCTAAATATGGCCATTTTTTTTAAAGCATCGGTGGCTTAGTGGTAGGATGCTCGCCTGCCACGCGGGCGGCCCGGGTTCGATTCCCGGCCGATGCATTTTTTTTTTTACAATTTTTAAAACTAATTTATAAAAAATATAATATAAATATATACTATTATATAAACTATATATGAATTAAATCAAATACCTAAACACTAATCTCTATATATATAAAAGTCAATTTCTGTCTGTCTGTCTGTTTCGCGATAAACTCAAAAACTACTGAACCAATTGGTACCAAATTTTGCATGTCGCTTTTTATAAACCTGAGGAAAATTTTTGGATACAATTTGCTTAGTATTTTTGGCTATTTCTTTTTTTCATTTGAAGAACTTTTTTTTTACGCGGAGTAATCCGGAATGGAATGAATACCCAAATATGGCCATTTTGTATACGCATCGGTGGCTCAGTGGTAGAATGCTCGCCTGCCACGCGGGCGGCCCGGGTTCGATTCCCGGCCGATGCATTTTTTTAAACAATTTTTGAAACTCATTTATATTATATCTTCTATATATATAAAAATGAATGTTTGTATGTTTGTTTGTTTGTTTGTTGGTTTGTATGTCCGGTATACAAATTCGCAGTAGTTCACTAATTCAAACCAAAATTTCCATACATAGGTAAAAAAATACGAGGAAAACGATAGGCTATTTTAAATTATATATAAATTAAATATTAAAACTATATATTCAAATTATTCTACTTAGCTCACGAACAGCGCCCTCTATCAAGGTTATAAATACGTTTAAAATCGAATTCTTCTCAAAATTTTATTAATAATAGTTCGCTTAATAATTAGAATACTTGATCTAAATCGAAATATTTATAGACGCTCGCTCGATTTGAAGATTTATATCGTAACTAATCTGACTGTAAAGTTTGGAGCGGGACGTTTCACAAGAGTGACATCCACGGCGCCAATTTATAATTGTAACGAATAGTGTTTGAATAAAACATTTAATCGGGTAAACCCGGGCGTTGCCCGGGTCATTCGTCTAGTTTTTAATATATTTTGTCTCAATTTTATAATAGTTAATATAAAAATATATATTTGTATATCTATAGTATTTTATAAAATTATGGAAAATAGTATTCGTTTATATTTAAACTCGTGTTCTATTGGCGAATTATTATACCAGGTTTTCTCCTGTAGAAGGGCGCCGTGCCCTAAAACTAGAGAATAATAAAAATGTTTTGAAAATACACTTTTCCCTGGAGAAATGAATAATTTTACTTAATATATCTGCTGTGTTATTTTTTATCTGATGATTATTAACTTATTTCATGGCGGGTGTGTCGGTTAAGAATTGGATATTAAATATATGCTGGAGTTATCTCCATTGGGGCCCGATGTAGTGAGATTTTGCTGCATATTTTGAATCGGCAGATGAAATTTTGACAAGCATTTGATTTCTTCAATTTTCCGAAACAACGGGTTTCAAGAAAAATACCCATCTATAGTCTTAATACAAGTATGAGATATTTACTTCTATTAGAACTATGGATGGGTAATTTGCTTGAAACCTGTTGTTTATATGCCGATTTTAAATATGCAGCAAAATATCACTAAAGCGGACCCCAATGGGAATGTACTCTTAGTTCACTATATATCATATAATTTTGCCCTACTATAAGAAAACTGGGATTATTTTCGTTTTATTATAAATGAAGGTTCGCTCTGTCTTCGATTAGTTCGAGAGAGGTTTTACTGTAGATTTATTTATTATATTACTGTTGAATCAATAATAAATTTTAAATACAATTTAGGTTTTATGTGAAAAAGGAGAAGAAAGGTTGACATTAAGAATAATTTGTCAGAAGCGTGTAACGCAACAACAGAAGTAAATATAATTGATAGAAAACCCAATATTTTCCCAACAATGAGAGAGAGTCTAGTTAGAGGTGGGCTGGAAGTTCTAGAAAAGTTTGAATTGTTGTATTAGAGATCAAATAAGCTCAGACAGATTACACTCCGGCCGAATGGAAGGATTCTTCAGTAAGCTTGCGCTCTTTTATTTCCCCACTTTATTGAGCAGGGCTTTAGATATGGATTTACTTTAAACAAATAGAAAGTTCCGACCGCTATAAATTACTTTAATTACTTTCTTCCAGCGGTGACTTTTCCTTTCCTGATTGTTTTTACCGTCAGAGTTCTTTCGACAGAGGCCGGCCTAGCCGCTCCTAATGACGTCAGTATTTGTAAGAAGGGACCTTTGACAACAAATAATTGGAACTTAAAGTGTGTACCGTATTCTTAAATGTTTAAATAATATAGAAATATATTATAAAAATATGATTTTATATAGCTCTTCAATAAATATGGTATATAAATAAAAACATATGTATATTTATTGATATAATATATAAACTAATTTTCTGCTTTCTCCTGCATTTTTATTTCGTTAACGCTGTTCTTCCAACTGAATGTTATAGTTTAAATAAAATTCTTTGACATGCTATCGCTTATCCTACCTTATAATTTATTTTCATTTATTTATTATTCAAGCCATTCAAGGAAACAAATAAGTAAAAAAAACTGACACTTAGGCTTAAATACTTACAGAATTACATATATCAAGCGACAAAGTGCATAAAATTTCCAAAAAAGGGCTTGGTGTAAGATATTTGAATCATTTAGATCTGGGAACAATCGATGTCTAACTTCTGTAAAGTTCGGAGGGTCACAGATAAGATGTAGGGTAGTTTGTTCAGTTTTTACACAGGAACAATATGACGTTCCGAGTAACGGAGACATTCCTCTCCCTGTGGGCATACTTTTCTAAGTTGTTCTGACACAAGAAATCCAGCGTATTCAAAGAAGAATTACGATCTTGAAAGTTGTATTTGATATTTTTAGTTGTTTTTTTCTATATTATTACACACACACTTAAAACTAAATATAGGAAACCCTAATAAAACTGGGATTTTGATTCAGTATAGCCATATTTTACTCACTATATGGTATCCCTCCGCCCAATATTGTAGATTATTTTAGGCTTGTAACTAGAGTAGAGAATGGGTAGGTTAGTTATATCTCTGGTTAGTTTTAGAGAGGCTTTACTGTATTTATATTTTTAAATGGGAAAAATATTGTTTTTCATTTTCAAATCAAATTTGAAATCAATTTTTGATCGATCTATTCAATTTTCAGACACCACAATATATATATTTATATTTTTTATTCATTTGTGTGATTGTTTATATATTATAGCGAGAAATATTTATTATTTTACAAGCATTTATCATTTTACACTAGTATTAACAGAGTATCATTTTTATGTTTATATTTTACTACTCTGTAAACTTCCCTCATTCCTTATTTTTTTGTTTATCATTCATAGTTTGTCCTTGCCTTGAATAAATTGTTGTCTCCTCCTGAAGTTTTTGTCTTCCCTAATTTTCCACGTGGCATTTTGGTGGAGAATCTGGGTAAGTTAGGGAAGACAAACTGAAGACCGCCGAGAAGACCTTGAAGCCATGGGTGCTGTGATCTACATTTTCGGAGACTGCCTCCAGGATCCACCGCCGTGCTAAAGCCAAGACCTACCTCGAAGATGACGATGTCCCTATAGACGATACGATGACAAAGCCGCTCTTCACGCCGCAAGAAAAAGGAGGTGAAGGTACTAGGGACAAAGTTCCAAGACTTCGATGGAATCCTTGGCAGAAGCATCTTTTGAAAAAAAAGACATTGGTTCGTCGAAAATTGTCAGAAAAGATAATAAACTTTAAATAAATTAAAAATATATTTCTAAAGGAGCCTATCGGAGCAAAATATTTTTGGTAGTAGAGGTACAGCCTACACACCGCAAGGAAGGCCAACAGTTAGAAACACGTTCGTGGTTGGCGTTTCTTGATCTATCAAGAAAATGGTTTGGCCAAATATCAAGGCGTAGGCTAAATCAACGTTTTGTTGATTTCTGTTCCACTAGATGGCGCTCTCCCATCTAAAAAGTTCACGTGAGCGTGGTCACGATATGTCTTTTTAAATATCTATGAGTATAAAACTTGAATAGATCTAAAATCCAACTACAATTATGATATTCCTTTTTTCAAATCGATATAATTTTATCATAGATTTTCATAACCGCAGTAAAAATATTATTTGATAATAGAAAAATATAAACGCGCCGAACTCTAAAAAATATCTATAAAAGCATAAGGCGCCTCTTCCGTTAAAATAAACGTCAAAACTCTATCCGTTATTTCAAAATTAAATATTATATAAACTTTGAGAATCACGAAGTAAAAAGTTGAGACAAAGTCTCAATGTTATGTATTTAGGATCAAAGACTGTTATTATTTCTTTTGAACGCTCTTCAACACATGCGTGTTTAATATTAGATGAAAACACTCGGTGTGTAAATTATTTCTTTTATTTAGTTCAGTTTCACACATACTATTAAAATATAGTCTCATTCCTATCAAGGACTTTTTAATTCGTGCCTTTTCACACATTACTGGAAAAAGGCTTAAAAACAGTAGCCGCATATCATAGAAATTTTACTGTGAAAATAAAGGGAATAATAAATAAACAAAGGGTAAATATGGTTTTCCGAAAATTAAATAAAGATGGAACTAGAGTCTCTCTGTTCTGCCATAATTGGAAATTATGTAGCATTGAACCAAGCCTTTAAGGCGACTACTGCTATGAGTGACACACAGTCTGTTCCATAAACTTGGAATAAAACAATAAAGCTTGGCTTAACCCCACGAAAAACTCTATAGTTGGTGTTGAGTGCCTTTTGGTGCCCTGTGAATTGATACTCGTTAAGGCTCAGCGTGGGTTAAGAACTGCCATTATTTGTTGAAAACATAAAGAATGTTCGTTTCATAAAGGAAATTGCGATTTAAAATAATATTATTAAACATTTCGGACATGCGAAATCAAGTGTTGGACACCCCCAGATAAACTTCCAGAAATAAAGGCTAAGTAAGGATGGTACGGAAAAAAGGTGGTGCTTTGTATTTCGTAATATTTTGGTTGGATTAAATTTGAACTGGTTTCCGATGGACAGGGTATTACTCTTTATATATACTTTTAATAAATAAAATTAGGCTAAGAAGTTTAAATTCTCAATACCCAACTCTAATCAACTGAATTCAGGTATTAATCCAGAAAGACGTTTCGCAGCACAATGCATGTTTAAAACTTAATAAAAGTCTTATTTGGGAAGGATTTGAACTTCTGCCTCTTCCAGCTAACTTCACAGACCTGCACCATTGAACTACCACTTTTCAGATCGATATAACATTTTATTCACAGGAAACACATTCAAAATACTAACGAAGCGGTAAAAAGCTGTTCTGAAGGAATGGTGAAAATTGGCAATATAAATAAAAGAATGAATATATAGATCATATAGACACAATGCCTAATATTCAAATATGTGAATATCTTTTATTATATCATATATTGGGGATTTGTTATAAACATTTAAATCTTTAAATCGTCCTATATACTTATCATAAGTAGAGGTTTTATTTTCCTATTAGAAGAAATACTTTACCCCCTTATCAGAAAAAAATTGCGAGATATGCTAGAAAACATTGATAAGAAGTATGAGATATTATATACGCGCGTCTAATTTGTTATCAGAGGAAAGTTAAATTGAGAATATACATCCAAATCTAGCCAAAACATTGCCCCTTTTACAAGCTACACACACCTTTTCAAATTATATTAACTAATAAATGTTGTTTAAAACCCTGGACTGTTTTCCTATCTTGAATATCGCTTGAAACAATTTTATTTTTCAAAATAAATTATGAAATTATAGAATCGCTGCAACACTTCTATATGAAAATTACGTGTGTATAAGCAATAGTACCATATTACCACTAAAACACCTACAGCGGCCAAAATTTTGTTTCTCAAGGGATGATAAAAAGGAACATCATATATAAGTTGCTTTTAATGTCAAACTGAGTATGCAAAATTGTCAAACTGAAGCCTATCTTTGACGTCGTATAAAATATTCACACATAGTACCACACAGTCCATAATGCTGTGAGTGGCTTGAAATATATAGTTCAATCATTGCCGTTAGGTGATACACCGAAAGTGAGATCAAAGGATATGGAATTTATATATAATGAAAAAGTAAAAAAAAAATAAATAAATAAAAAGATATTAATTTTTTTCACCTGAGCTGACGATCAGGGTAGAAGTCCACATGCGGACTTTAAAACTCTAAAAGTGATTTATTTTTAAAAACATGAAAGTGTTTTGTGCAATAAAAATTCTAATCTCTATGTCAGCTATGACTGTTATAGCAGCGCTTATTTTGTATTTTGCCTTATTACAAATTCCAATTCATTCCACCGATGTTATAGTCAACAGATCTGACCGCTAATTTCTTCTCTTGCCCATTTTACCAAATATAATAGAATATATTGAATGTGCAATTTATGCTTGGATAACAGAAAACATTTGTATAAGATATGAAGTTTAGAAAATGATGTTGAAGCCTATCAATTATTTTGAAAAAAAAAACTAATCTTTTCTAAAAATCAATTCTGTCCAGGAATTTGTTGGAAATGTGTTGTATATACATATAAACCTATGTTATGTAAGAATACATATAAACATACAGAAAAACCTCACTAAACGATCTGGTGATATATAGAAACCAAAATAATCCCAAATATTGACGATACTATATATTGAACAATGGATAATAGTGAGCCGATTGTTCAGTCTCATTGTGGTTTGCTTAGCGAGGTTTTACTTTGTGTATTCACTGGTGTAGAATAATGGACGCCGTCTAGACGGCTTGGGTGACGACTGTAAACAAACAAGCCCCGGCGGCGCCAGCCGCCAACAAAGGACTAGAACACGGCCTGGTCTTCTACCGACCGGTTGGGTGTTTTCCTCTGTCCTCTTAAGATGTATTAAATAAAGTTAGTTATAAGGATACTTTTACCGTCTCCTTTCTGCTATTTAGTGATCTTATTTAAATCCTTGCAACAGCCCACAGAGAATCATCACTGCTAATTCTTCTACCGAATCTCGCATCAGTGTTTTGTGAAACAATTACCCGACATTTCTTCACAAAGTGGCGTCCCCGCGGGTGGGCTTCTGACAAGGCAAGATCAAGTGGATTAACGGCGGAGTACAAGACAAGACTCAAGATAAGTACCTTTTGTTTTACTTTCTGTTTATAGTGTTTTTTGAAAAATGGAAATTTTTAAAAGACATAGAAATTTACTTAGAAAGCGACTAACTCGCAGCTTGAAGACGACAAAAGAGTTTCTGTCAGGTACTCCACCGAAACCCGTAAAGGACATTGAATATAATAGAGAGATCATTGAAGAAACTCACAGTGAGCTTCTTGTGATCCAAGGCAAGATAAGAGACTTCATGCTAACTTCAGACGTTAGCGAAAAGGAACTAGAGCAAGACGATGAGGAAGCCTTGCAATATACCCAGAGATATAAGAGGATATATAAAAAATGTCTCGCTCTTGTTGAACCCAGGATCACTGCATCCAGTCCCACGACCAGTGAAGTGAGCTTCGCTTCTAGCTCACACCATAGAACTTTAAAACTACCCAAGATAGAATTAAAGAAGTTTATATGAGAAATAAAAGATTGGTTGGGATGGTGGGCACAGTTCAACAAGATACATGTCGATCCTACTTTAGAAGACAGCGATAAGTTTCAATATATTGTGCAATCTATTTCGCCGGGAACCAGAGCTAGTAAACTGGTTGATAGTTACCCCCTGACTGCCGAGAATTACCCCAAAGTTATAGAAACTTTGACAGAAAGATTTGGAAGGACTGAACTGTTGTAACACGTCTATGTCAGGGACCTTATCTGCCTTATGATCGATTGCTCCTCCAAACAACAGTTGAAGGTGACTTCATTTTATGATGAGTTGGTGACTCATTTGAGAGCATTGGATTCCTTAAAGATTGAGGCCAGACAGATGTCTGCATTTATATTTCCAATGATAGAGGCATGTCTCTCAGAGGAACTCATGAAGGCTTGGCAAAGAAGCCTCCTCCATGATGTCAAGATTGATGCTAATGATTCGACTCAAACTAGAGTTGACCTAATTATGGAGTTTCTCCAAAAGGAAGCTGCAGCAGAATAAGACAGAGCCTTAGCTGGATTCAAGTTTGGACTCAAATCTCTGAAACAGAATAGAAACATGGGCAGACAATCACATCCTGCTAAGATACCTACGGCCTCTCGACTCTTTGCTGGACGTGCCCAGAATTGCATCTTTTGTAATAAAGATCATAAAAACACAGAATGTCTTGCTGCGCGCAGAATGAGCATTAAAGAAAGAAGAGAGCGTATTAAAAACACTAAATGTTGTTTCTCCTGCCTCCAACCAGGTCATATCTCTTCTAATTGTAGAAGGCGCATAACTGAATGTATTCGATGTAAGAAGAAACACATTGATATTTTATGCCCTCTTAATGCTCCTGGACGAGAGTCAGCGGATGAAGACAAGGAACAGGTAGAAGACTGTGACGTTTCTCCTACAGTTGAAAACGGAGTTTCATTCTCCGGTCTTAGCGCTTCGTCTCTGATTTTGCTACAGACTCTGAAGATTAAGGTCGAAGGTGCGACTTCGGCGAAGGTAGTGCGTGCCCTCCTTGACACAGGTTCCCAACGATCCTATATTTTGTCTAAAACTACCTAGGATCTCAGACTATCTCCCATTGGCCAGGAATCACTTAAACATGTGGTGTGTTTGGAGGTCATACTAGTGAAAGTGTCCACCAAGAATACAGAGTCAATTTGGATCATGCATCGGGGAATTTTAAGATGGTAGTGAAGCTTCTTGACCAACAAAAAATCTGTGGTAACCTACCAAGATTGAGCCGCGGGCCATGTTTGAAAGAACTCCAAGCCCGCAGAATCTGGGTTCCTGATATTGAAAGGATGACATGGAAATTGAAATACTTCTAGGATGCGATGTGTTGGGATCTATTTTCATGATGAAATCTTGTGTGTTGTCAAATGGTTTGACTGCGTCGCAGACGCGTTTTGGATGGACTTTAATGGGAGAATGTCAGCAAGGTAGTAACGTTTCACTCGCTCATTATGTTACAACGATGACAATTTCGGAGAGCAGTATAACCAATCTGTGTAATCTCGATGTTCTTGGCAATATGGATCTTATTGAGGTTAAACAGAGAGATCAGAGAAACGCATTGGCGCGACGACATTTTCTAAAAACAGTGGTTGGATGATGGGATAATTGAGAAAGTCCCAGCTGAACAACACGACGCTGTGAGGCCTTCTACCTGCCTCATCGTCCGGTGGTGAAACTCTCCAGTGGGACTACGCCTATCAGGCCTATCCTTGATGCTTCTGGCAAGGTCTATAGATCCCCATCTTTAAATGACTGTCTTGAAAAAGGACCTAACCTCATAGAGATGATTCCCAACCTTATGCTGAGGTTTAGAAATGGCAAGTTTGGAGTCGTGGCAGACATTAAGAAAGCGTTTCTGCAGATTGAGGTGAATGAAAGGGACAGAGATTACCTGCGTCTTTTCTGTGGTATTCCCAAAATGGAGAAAAGACAGAAGTATTCCGACATAGACGTGTCGTTTTCGGTGTTAACTGTAGTCCTTTAATTTTGGGGGCAGTAATCGAATACCACCTATTTAATGTTCGACCTGAACATAAACCGTCAGCTCAGAGGTTGCAGAAATCCTTTTATGTGGACAATTTAGTCACAAGCGTGAACTCTTTTGAAGAGTTACAAGATCTCAAATTGACTGTAACGTCCATCATGGATAATGCTCGGATGGAGCTAAGCCGTTGGGAGCATAGCCTGGACGTGGCCTCCAATACTTACCCCTTTGAAAGAGCAGAGATATCTAAAGTGCTTGGTATATGTTGGGATAAAAGGGAAGATTGTTTGTCATGTGAAATTTCCGTAGCCATACCGTCCAAGATAACCAAAAGGAGTATCCTGTCCTGCTTAGCTCGAATATATGACCCTATTGGATTTCTGAACCCAATATTAATAAAGCCTAAAATTATATTGCAAAAAGCTTGGATAAAGCGCGATGATCAGTGGGGTACCTTTGTCGGGAATCGCATGAAAGAGATATGCAGACTTAGTGATCCTGGAGATTGGAGATATGTTCCTAGTGAGTGCAATCCAGCTGATTTACCCTCCAGAGGATGCAGCCTCTCCCAACTGTTACAGTCTAGATGGTGGGAGGGCCCTTCCTAGTTAAAACTCTCCGAAGAATTTTGGCCTTCCAGGTATAAAGACCTGAATGAAGAAGAAATCTGTGCGGAAAGAAAGAAAACTGCAAAAATACAGACTAGATCGGGAAGAACCGTTTGTATACCCAACCGATTGGACGATTATTATTGTTTTTCTGTGTACCTAGAGCAAAACAGGTGGGAGTATGTGAATAACAGAATCTCTCATAAGGGATCGCCTTATAATTGGAATACTTGACCGAGAAGTGAAAAGAAAATTGTTAGAAGATCCACAGTTGACACTACCAAGGGCAATTTCGAAAGCTGTGATCTCCGAGTCAACATGTTCACAAGTAGCATCATTGAATGAGCAAAAATTGATTGAAAAAATTGAAAAACGTAATTGGGTGAAAGATACAATTCGAATGGAAAATGCAGAAGCAGGACCAAGCGGTATAAACCCGAGAAGAGAAAGAATAATAGAACCATGTAAGTGGTGTGGACAACGACACAAGTATGGAAAGTGTCCAGCATATGGGAAGAAATGTAATGCATGCGGAAAAACCAATCATTTCTCAGTAGTTTGCCGAACAAAACGTATAAGAAATCTCTTAGCGGAAAGTGAAGCTGAAGAATCCTGTGACGAGATAAATCTAAATGAAGTTGCTGTAAAGACTGTTCGGTCGGACAAGTGGTCCGCGGTAATAATAATTAATGGCAAGAAGACCACGGTACATTTGGACACTGGCGCACAGATAAATGTGCTTCCTCATAAAGTAATAAACCAATGGCCATCAAGACCAGAAATCAGACCCACGTCATTAAAGGCGTTCGCATATGAAAATACAGAATTGCCTATCGTCGGCAAATGCATATGGTGAAAAGAAAGGAATGTTTGAATTTATCGTAGCCGATGTAGAAGCGCAGACACTTATCACGGGCGATACTTGCGAGAAGCTTGAAATATTGAGGCGAATTAATCATATAAACACGGATGAAATGAAATTGTGTTCTGAAACTCAAAAAATCCTCGAACAATACCACGAAGTATTTCAAGGAGTAGGATTAATCAACTCGGAATGTAAGATTTACACAAAGCCTGAATATTCTCCTGTGCAAGTCCCTCCCAGGCGCATCCCAACAAGCCTCGGAGCCGAAGTTCAGTCTGAATTGGAAAAGATGGTGAAGCAAGGAATCGTAACAAAAATATATCATGAAACAGAGTGGTCTCATCCTATGGTCGTTGTAAAAAAAAAATCTGGTCAAATCAGAATATGCCTGGATCCTCGGAAATTAAATGAGGCCCTTGTGGGAAGACATTTCCAGACTCCGGCTCCAGCTGAACTATTGCACGAGATACCCAAAGCTAAGTATTATACCGTGTTAGACGTGAAATCAGCCTATTGGCATATTCCGGTTGCAAAGGAATGCAGAGATCTGTTGGTGATGACCACGCCATTTGGCAAATTCAGATATAACCGATTGCCATTTGGTTTGAAAATATCGGCACAAATTTTTGTTGAGAAAATGACGAATATCTTTAGGGATAGCTTTCAAAATATTACATATGTAGACGATTTGCTGATATATGCGGATACCATTCAAGAGCACAATAAAAAATTAAAGGGAATTCTAGAAAAAGCAAAAGAAAAAAATATCAAATTTGATTTAACAAAGGCTCAAATATGTCTAACGAAAGTTCGTTTCTTGGGCCATGTGATATCACAGCAATGTTGAGCCATAAATAATTTGAGAATTTACTTAGTCTAGCCATAAGTATTGTTACAAAACCAAATCAGTGATAAAAAATTAATTTGACCGCGTTAAGAATTCAAAATACAGTTGTTGTTATTTGAATATCTCGTGCACACGTGCTCAGAAAAAAAAATCGAAATATATTTGTTTTTGATAATGGGTTTGGGTATTAAAGAAAACCCTATAGTTGTGATAGCCTTACACAAGGTAGCCAAAATCTTTCACTCTTTTTAAACTTTTACAAAATTTGAATATTACGCTTCAATTTGTTTATCGAATCATGGAAAGGTTCAACAAGGCTTGCACTATTGATGACCTTGAAAGATCTGGTCGACCTCGCATGCAACGAACGCAAGCAGCTATAAAAGCCATTCGCGAAAGAATTCGTCGAAATCCACACTGCAAACAAAAGATCTTAGCAAAGCAGATAAATTTAGCTCCAAGATAGTTTCAAGGATAATCAACGAACACCTTGGACTGAGAGCTTTCAAACGACGCACAGGTCATTTGATAACCCCTGCTCTTAGAGATATTAGAAGGGTTAGGTCAAAAATGTTGTTGGCGGAGCATGATGGTCGGTGACATGAGAGAATCCTTTTCACAGACGAGAATTTTTCACTGTCGAGGAAATGATTAATCGTAAGAATGATAGGATATATGCTCGTAGCTCTCTAGATGCTTCTTTGAAAGTCAGAAGACTTGAAAAAGTCACCATTCTTCTTCTGTCATGGTTTGGTGGGGAGTTAGCTACCAAGGTGTAACAGACTCCACTTCTGTGCCAAAGGGGTAAAAAATACAGCTAAAACTATAAATAAGACATTTTGTAACAAATAGTAAAGCCTCTGAATACAAAAATGTTCAATGGAGAACATTGGATATTTCAACTAGATTCAGCTCCTGCTCACAAAGCTAAGTCAACTCAACAATGATTGGAGACGAATGTTCCGGAGTTCATAAAGGCCAATGAATGGCCCTCTGGAAGCCCTGATTTAAACCCCCTTGATTACAGTTTGTGGGCATATTTAGAGGAGAAGGTGTGCTATAAAAGATATCATAATTTGGATAAATTGAAATCAGAATTGGTGAGAGCAATGAAAGAAATACCCTTAGAAAAGGTGCGTGCCACCATAGATCAGTGGCCCGAACGTTTGAGATCCTGTGTCAAAAATAAGGGAGAACATTTTGAATGCTTGTATATTTTTAAAATCGATGTCCTATTGGCTAATAAAATATGTATTTATATTCCATTAGTTTTTGTTCTTAATCATTTAATTTATAAAATTGTTTGTAACAGAAATTATGGCTAGACTGTGTATATATAAAATCATTATAAATTAAATACATTTTTTATCAAAATTGATTTCGAGATATTTCCAATTTTTTTCATATAAAGGTATATATAATTTTATAAATAGGAATAATAATGTATAGCACATATACATTTTAAAAGGGTAAATATAAAACGGTTCAAGAAAAACAAAGAAAATTTTATCGTACACAATTGATAATAAATAAAAATATTATATAAATTCAAAAAATAAACTTTTCTCCGTTTTTTTCTTTAAACTAATTCTATTTATCTAAGGAGATTATTATTTAGAAAAATGTATAATAAATATATAGAAAGAGATATTTCCTATGTCTCTTATATAAATGATGTATTTTTCTCAATGTACAGAAGACGATTTTGAAAACTGGTGACTATATATTATTGTAAATATATTATTATACAAGAAGCGGATATAAATTTTAATCAAAAGACTATAAAACGTCGATAAAATACATCCAAAAAACCTTTATAGGAAAACATCTTCTACCTCTTTACTTTAAGTAATGGAAAAACAAGTTATAACGCTAATGGAATTTATACAGAATGAAATTAGGATGGTTGTCTAAACGGTTTTGGGAGGAAACAAAGCCAAGGTGAAATTTGAAGTGGATTTGGAAGGAATGGCGGGCAGACAGGGAATTAGGCATGTTTTATTCACGAGTGGTTGGTCGGACGATTTATTCCGTACAATTGGCGTTTAGACTGAACGTGATGTCGACTTCATTTTAATGAGGAAAGAACCCCAACTTCCTTCACTTACAAATTCTCAATCCGCAAACACAAGTTCTGAAAGGGATGCATACATGCCATATATACGTCTTGTACTTTCCACCCAATTGTGTATTTGGTTATTTAGTATTGAATAAAATTTCAAACTTTTTTGGCGACAGAGGTAAACTACCGGGCTAGAAATTCTATTCAGAATTCAGTAGGGAACAATCCTGGTGCTTCTTTGACAGACCCCTCCCACTTTCCCTCCCCGATGAGGCGAAATTCTAGTCGCTTTCTGCCGTTCTAAAAACTCGGGGCCGTGAGCTGTCGTCGGCAGAGAAAATGTACTGGCCCTCTCGACGTTTGTGATTTGTGAGGTTCTTGCCTTCCAATTTATTTTCCAAGGTGTGTCTTTCATCAAGTCCCTCTACGACTGCTCACCCCAACATCTCTCAGCTTCATAACAACACCACTACATATATCCCATATAGAGCACATTACTTTATCAGCATAAGTTATCGTTGAGTTAGGCTCTTATTTCCTTTACATTTCGCAAAAGGTGGACATATTCCGTGTGTGTAAAGGGTCATAGAAATAAAAAACATAATATGTTTTTAAGATAAATAGAGTATTACCTAAAATACCTTCTAGCTCTGATTACATTTCTGTTTAATGTTTTTAATCTTATGTGTTGCTCTTCCCCGGTGTTATAATTTCAAATTTCGATTCCGTGCAGATTTATAGAAATATTTCTGAGTATCTAGCTGGTGAATTAAATGATTGATATGATAATCAGAAGCACTTCAAATATCAATTGTGAAAACAATTACAGTTATTTTGCTAAAACAAACCAGTAATAGAGCGAACCTAGCCTCATATCTATCTCTTAAATATTCCCATATTAATTTCATAATATGGTTATCTGTGGATATAGCGAACTATAGCTAAAGTGAACGAAATTTTAGTTCCAATAGTATTCGCTATAAAAATGTTTTACCCCGTATACGAGTAAATACACGCTCTATTTTATTCCTTTTATATATATATTTTTTCTGTGAATATAGCTATTGTAATATCTCATAAAATGAAAAGCGATTAAAATAAAGATGGATATACTAGACAGAAATATCATAAAAACATAACAGGTAAATGTTGGTTCTCTATACGCTGTCTTGAATAAAACTGAAAATTTCCATTGTATTTACTCTCCAAATTATCATATAGCTTGAACTATATATAGTTAAGTATATTTGGAGAAGATTGTATAAAACTTTACAATTGGAAATTCTGTTAGTGTATTATATATATAGAAGATAAGTGTTATGGTATTGGAATCAGATTACTGATATATAACAAAGATATATATTGATTTTGTAAACGTTTTGCTTTTATATATTGAAAATATGAAAATAGGAGAAACAAACCTATACCAACAATAACGTGATTATATAAACCCGCAATATGCCTGAATACCATTTGAAATTAATATAATTCAATAATACGCACATGTTTTGTAAACAAAACAATTTGGGGTAATGATAAATAAATAAAATTTGAAAGCAAAAATATCTGTGATTGGAATATTGAATATATTAAAAAATAAATATAACTAATAATATCTGAAGAATAAAAATAATTGCTACAAACGGAGCAAAAAATAACGAATATTTTAGTATTTAGATCGCTATGTATAGTTCAATATCTTTGGAGGAGATTGCTTAAAACTTTACAACTGAAAACTCTGTCAGTGTATTATATGTATGTCATAATTTGTATAGTTAATGCCAGAAGATATAGTTTGTTTCCGTCAAACTAAGTATGTAAATATGTTGCCATTGTGTTGAAGTGTAAATATGTAAATTCATCCATGTATAAAGGCGGTACAAAAATAAAAGGTGGCAGACAGTAGTTCGCTAGGCATAACGGCTGCGCCTCTTCATTTAGCTACGACATGTGTGTGTATATAATATTATATATATATATATATATTATATATATAATTCAATGTGAAATTTTCAGAAAATACATTAATTGATGAAAAATTAAGTGCAAAACTAGGCATTTTCTTTTACAAATATGTATATACTAGAACCTTTCATCAAAGATCATAGCCTAAACCATGGTTAACCCGGTGTCTCCTGGAGGTTTTCTTTCATAAGAGACTCTATTCGGACACCAATTCATGAAGAGTATTTTACCTGAAACAGACTATATGAAAACCAGTTCCAAGAGACATTTCATAGTAAACTAGCGTGTATATAAATTATTATTAAAATATTTTATATAATTTTATTATATCCCATATAAAATTATGAAAACATTGAAAAGGCATGCTCTAATGAAAATTGAAGCCTCTCAGCTGTTTCACTAGTATATTATTGTTATTTATTATTTGGAAAGAGATCGGTTCTATAAAATAGTAAGAATTAAAAATTGAGAAATAAAGCCTTTAGTTGTAAATCATTGATGGGGTGCTAATTTGTTGACTTTTATTATATGACGTTAATAAATACCTTTAGGGGTTTTAATTTCTGAATTTATAATGTAGACACACATATTTCTAGAAGGCTTTCCATGCGGGGGTGCGGGGAAATGAAGCACTTATTTGTTTCGCGTCGTAAATCACGTATAATTGCCCCACCGTAAACACACACAAATATATATATATACAACATTGCCCATCCATCACCTTCTAGATAATTATTATGGCCCCCATCTTCACAAATTGTTGCAGATTTTTAAGTTAGCAAAGGTGCCATCGAGAATGATGAATTGTATCTTCAACCTCCTTTTTTTTAAATCTCTTTTTGCCTCGTGAACCACCACTTTTGGACGAGGATCCCTTATCTTATAGCATATTATTTTGAATATTTATTTTATAACTTGATATAATGCCTTCTTTCAGCCCTTTTTAATATGGTAGATAGAAAATGTGAAAACTATTTTATTATTCAAAGTTTTGTGATATTTTAAGTTAAAAAATTATCAGCCTATTTTGCAGAATACTAAGCGTTTATTTTGATGTGTGGCTATAACATGACATATATTGACGAGACCACGGAACTATAATTGTGAATATATTTAGGTTCATTTTGACCAAATTTCACATAGTTGGTTTTGAGTAAAAAAAATATCTGAGAAGAAGGTAATTAATTGTTCATAAAGAAATGCATCTTTTGCAAATAAACATAATCCTTTTGAAATATAAATTATATACTTATCGTAAAACAAACAACATGGAAAACATCATATTTTTCAAAATCAACTATTATTTATTTATCTATTATCATCGAATCAAACGCGATGTTTGCGTCAAGCAACAACACCAAATTCAGAGAACTATTTTACATAAACAATTGGTAAAATACAAGGTTTGAGTAAAGGTTTAAAAAATAAAAGAAGGGAAAATGTCATTACTATATGTAATATAATTTTCTTCAATATCATAAGTATTTAAAATAGGTAATAAATAATGAGGTGTATAAAAATAGTCTTCATTATTAATTTTTTAACGTGATAATCCTGTTAAAGGACTGACAAGTCCGAAAGCTTGAAAATAGAAAGTTTACACCAGAAACTTAGCCCTGGAAGCTTTATTTATTTTATAACATACCCAGGAACAACCAATGAAATAAATACAAATATACATAGGTTAGCGATTATGGATTTTTAACCAAAAGAGAAAACAATGATATATTTTCAGAATTTCCTAAATTTAATATATGAGTCCTACTGTTTATAAACATAAGACTATCCCTGTATGCAATGTTTTCCCGCTTTCTGTAGTACTGGAAGATTGGACACTTAATAAGCAGGTGACTGGAATCATATAGTCTCTCTCCACATAAACACCCTGGATCGTCTATAGCTCCTATTCGAAACAGAAAGTCTTCGAAGTTTCCATGGCTAATAACGAATTACACGTTGTAAAAGTCAGGGCAGAAATAATTTGGGATGCCTGAAGGGAAAAGGAGACGAAAGTTAGTACTAGTATTATAAAAAATATATCTAACATTCTTGTTCTTAAAAAATCATTTATTATTAAAGGAGAATGTGGACTGAAATGTTCGTTTGTCTTCTTCACTTAATTGGTCCAATTCACATTTAATCAGTCTTGATTCGATAAAATCCGTCAGAAAAGGGATCTCTGTAAGACAATGGACACAATTCGAGGAAGATGTTTTTAACGATCTAAATGCCCAAAGAATATTTTGATATTGATTCGAATTTAATCTTTGTTTACAGCAGTTGTTTATATGGTAAAACCAAATTTCAGCTCTATATGCTGGAATAAGTACCTGATTAGAATTTTGTACAAAATTAATCTTTTATTTAAGTTAATTCTCCATATCTTGCCGCTGAAGATTAAAAACAGATTTTTCATGCGATGAGCTTTATGCAATAATTTCATCATTTTAGTTGGCTTCATAAAGTTCTTTGAAATTCTACTGTGATATTAAAATAGGATACTTTGTGAATATTAATTCTTATATTATTTTATACACCGATTTTTGATAATTTCTTTTTAGTTGATCTAAGTATTTTATTTATTCATTTCGCAAGAATTCCTTCTATTTGTACATATAACTGCATACCTTTATTTTACCATATAAAAATATAAAAATTCAGGTTTAATAGTTGAAAAGTATATAGTAAATAGTAGTATATAGTGTATAGTAAAAGTTTATAGACTGCATTTAATCCGATTCTTAGAAATAGTTTTGAAACTATATTAAATTGATTAATCTACAAATCGATAGCATTTGGTGCATTTCCAAATCGAATAAATGCTTCTATATTTGCTCAATTATCATATCCTCGATATATTCCGCTGAAAGAATTAATGTTTGTTGAGAAAGTCATTAAGAATGTTGAATTCGGACTATAATAGTATGCTATTTAATTTTTGTTTTTCACCAGCCTGGCTTTTTAATGACTTCAAGTCATGCTATACCCTCTTTTAATTATAAATCAGTATTTCATAATTACACGCCATTTTCCAATTTGTTCTTTCTTAAATCAGATTCCTGACGTTTTTAGTTTGCTGATCCGAAACCCAAGTGCGGATATCAAATATATGCCCAATGGTGATAAGTAAAAAGTAATATAATTTTTAAAAATATCTATACAGCGTTTATTGATCCCTAGACAGAGAATATAAAATACAAATGTTCAGATAGCTCGAGGTTTAAAATAGGAAAACCGAATACATATTTATTTTATCTTTTACATATATATATATATATATATATATATATATATATATATTAAAAATAAAGAAGGCATATCCTACCACGAGCACATGTGATTTTTTATATATGTGGCTTTATATGGCTATCTACATTGAATATGTCTTCCATAGACTTCGAGAGGCAGGTTTAATAACTTGCAAACACATTTGCAAATTAATATCTCCATTCAATTACGAATGAAAAATTATTTCGAAAAATATACGTTCAAATCTAGAAAATAATTTGAATAAATATATTACGAAAGACATCAAACGCGATGCGTTTCTTTATTTTGGAATGGTAAGCTATCGATGAAAAAGAGGTTTTGGACGAGTCAACAAACATTACCTGCTTATTTTGTAATGTGGCAAGCTTTCGATAAAAAAAAAATCGACAGGCTAAAAATAGATTCGTTTATTCTGGAATGGAAAGCTTTAGATCAAAGGTTTTTAACGCGCCAATGGCTGTATTCTTTATTTTGGAATAGCAAGCTTTCGGTCAAAAGTTTTATACGGGCCAATAAATAGATTATGTGTTTATATAAAAATATATTATTATTTTTGGGAATTGAAAATATTTGATATTATTGGTCTTTTCAGTTTTTTAAAATAAAAAGTTTGTTATTACAAAAAAAGAAATTGATTGTGCAGTTAGTCTTACCTTTTATATTTTGATTCTCCAGAATAAATATAGTTCTATTAATTTACACAACTGAACATGGAATCTTCGGACTCGTTGGTATATGCAATTCTTATTATTTAATATATAACATTCTCTCTTCGCTCAAATAATTATCATTATTATTTTCCCGCTGATATATTCCATTTGAATAAAAATATTTCTGTCTACTCGAAACTTTAAGATATTAAAAGAATAATTTACATGAGGACAATAGTGTGCCACTGGGTTTGTTAAAAAGTAACCAACGGCAGAGAGAATGTTTCTAGGAAACATCAGTTGTTTGTTTATTGATCATTGGTGCACGTCTTTTTGATTTGTATCTCTATATATGTCTATAAATAGAAACCTAGGTAGTCATGTTAGTGTATAAGGATCTTTAGAGAAGGTCTTAGTAAAATAAGTGTTAACGCACTATAAGCTGTAGATAATTTCTTGTTTTTTATTTCAACCCAATTAGAGTTATACTTCACATTTAACATGAAAACCTTTTGTCCAAGCATTCATTGGTTCTTTTAGATGCATAAAGATCGTGTTAAAATAGGAAGTAGTATGCTATTTCTTCCACCACCGAGATTTACAAAATTTTCAAATTAAAATTGTGTTGGAAACTCAAATATTTGAGGTTCAAAATGAATTCTTAAATTTATGATTGGTACAAAATTGTAATTGGATTAGAATATAAAAGAATGACGAAAATCTGGTTCTAGAACATTGGGAATAGATAGATATAACATTACCTCCAGGATGACAGAAACGAGATATTAGGAAGAGGTTTAGTGGCGATTTATTTTGGCGAAAACCATCAGGTCAATTAATGAAAGAAGTTGCCAGGAGAGGAAATCTTCTGGGCTGCTCATTTCCTTAAGCCTACCCCAGGAAATGACAACACCATTTTTCTAACTCCTAAGTATCTAAATTTGCTATTTTTAAGCTTAAGAGGGCAATATATCTGAAATATCAATGATAATTTTATTTTATGGCATATAACCATTTTTTAACGCGATACTTTGAAGCCCATTTAAATGAAAATATATACAGCTCAGGGATTAAATATCAATTGAATTCGATGAATTTTTAATAATTCAATGATAAAAACCCAATAATCCGTTCTCAATTTCCCCCCGACGTTTCGATGATAAATAACCTCCTTCTCCTCAGTGGAAATGGGTTCTATAATTATAGCTGAGCTAGAAGCTGAAATAGAATCAAGAACACATCTCCATTCAAAAAGGTGGCAGTAAGTCACAGAAATGTGGGGGAATGGAGAAACACAAGAATAACTGATATATCTATATATGTACCAAAGGAGGTACCTCTCCTTTAAATGTGCATCAGAACGATGACACTATTTCTCATCACCCTAATAAAAATATTTTCTAGTAATGATAAAGAATGAGCCGTTGTGACATTTGGCAAATTCAGGCTGAAAGCCATCCTATATACCATGATTTCGTGCTTTGGCCCTCATCAGTACAGGGGCGGCTTCTATTTCATCACATTCTACGAGAGGGGTTATGTAATCGGTCGAAACCAGAGGTAATTTACCAGGTTAGATGCCTCTTTTGGTACATGGATATCATCTTTCCGCAACCTTTATGTTCGAATCTTGCCTTAAAATCGGAACTTGCCACTTCAGCAGCTTAACCACCTGTTTGGTCAATTCGACCGATTTCATAACCCCTTCTCGTAGAATGTTATGAAATTTAAGCCGCTCCTGTACTGATGAGAGCCAGAGCCCGAAACCATGGTATACAGGTAGGCTTGTTATCTGAATTTTCTAAAACTGGTGTTGTGGCTCAATATTTAAAATCACAAGTGAAGTTTTTTAACTAGGGTGATGCTCACAATAATGTCCCCGTTCTCAGGCAGATGTAAAGGGAATGTGCTTCTTTCAGTACATGAATATCATCCTCCCGCAACTTCAAATTGATATCTATTTATTTATTAACAAACTCTGAAACAGCAGATAATGTTAGCAATTGCAAATTATATTGTTAGGTACGTAGGGACTAGGGGGTGCAGCTCTACTCGCGATCATATTACCTTATATAATTAAATAAAATAAGCATAAATAAAAAAGTATATCCTGAACACGAACATTTCTCGAAGGGCGACCGTTCGCTTTAATTTAGACCACTTTGTTAGGCGGACACAAGCCGCACCCGCTCCTCGCGCCAGCACGTGAAAACGGTTCTGTCCAATCTACATTGTTGGAACCTTTTGGTCATATTATAGGGAGAAATTCTCCGTTGATTAGCTTCTAGCTCGAAATCTATCCTTGTGAAATATAAAATAAATGAAATTCATTTCAAATTAACCTTATGCTTGACCTTCATTGTTCCCCATGCCAACACTTCATTGATGAGAATAATCTGAGAATAATATAAAAACTAACTTTGAGCGGATTTACAAGACTCAAATAAAATTAAAAGGGCTATCAAGGAGATTTTTCGTTTATTCTTCCTTTTATTTATTGGAAAATTAGTTTTTAAGTTGAAAAATGTGCGTTAGAATGTAATAATAAATGCTCTAATGTGTGTAGATAATATTAATTAATTTGAAATTTACGATAAGATGACAATTATGTAAGAAAATATGTGCCCTATTTAATTTTGATAATTGACAAAAAACAGTAAATTTGTATCACCTCTGCAAAGAGACTACTGACTGAAACCCAAGAATATGTCTAGCTATGGAAAATGGTATATACATTAAAACCTCGCTATAACGGACCTCAATAAGATGGAACATTTTTTCACTATAGCTCTATTGGTCACTATAATATGGAATTAATATTAAAAAATTCATAATCAAAATATAATTACATACCACATTTTAAAAATATTTGCAAATAGTTTATTTTATATTATCATCAACTGTTAGCTGAAAATGTGAAATAATTCTTACGATAGATGGGGATTAATGATGATATTTAAATGTTATATAAAATAATAATTTGAATCAATATTAAAATAAGAACATTAAGACTAAAAGAAAAGGTTTATTTTAAAAATATTTTTTTCATTTGAAAATCTCTCAAGCTTTCGGGCAAGAAAGTCCTTCTACGGGAGAAAATATTTTACATTATTAAAACGCCAATAAAATAAGATTTGAAATCAAATAAAGTGCTTTGCTTGTTTACATTTGTTTCAATGCAGAATCAACACGGGCTCCTATTGCGCGTGCTTTCGAGTTTTGCTATTCCAAGGCGATATCCTCACTTGAGGTTATGGGGTGGGTTCAGGAAATATTATGATATAAATTTCCGGAATGTCTATTCTTCTGTTAATGCTATTGTACTTTCTGGAAATGATAGATATTATGATAAGTCTCTGGGGATGTTTGAGTAATGGTTCTTTGGTTCTGATAGGGAGAAGGAAAGGCCTGTTTCTCTTATATTATGGTATACTAGAGATCTGCTGTCTTGATTGTCGATATATCGTTTATGTTCTGATATTCTTATATTTAAATCTCTGCTAGTTCGCCTACACAATTGGTTTTTCATTCGTTGCATTCTATGGAGTATATGGCATTCTTAATATTGGAAGGATAATCAATGGAATTGTTATTTGTTATGGGGGTTTCTTAGTAACTAATTTAAATTAGGTGAGTTGCTGAAAAGGGTTTTGATTCTAAATTTCTTCAGATAACGGGCTATAGAAACAGACACTAGTGAATAAGGAATACTGCTTATAGATTTATAGATTGGGGAATTTCGAATTTCAGAGAGGCTATGGAAATGTCTTAAAATAAATGATAAAGGTTATTGACAAGTCTTTAAATTTCTCATAATATTCTGAGTTCCTTCTGTTTTAAAGGTTTGAGAAAGCAATGGTTATGTATACTTTTATTTAAGGTCTTTACGGTATTTATTTTATGGCTGAGAGGGCAGTAGGAGGAAAAAAGGATATAGTCGGGGTTGAAGGATGGCTTATAGTAAACAGTTGTTTGGAATTGATTCTCTATGCGAATAATATTTATATCTAGGAAAGGCAGGCTATTGTTTGTTTATTTTTCTAATGTGAAATTTAGGTTAGGATAGTAACTCTTGAGTCTTTCTAGAATGTTCTTGGTTTGATTTTCGGGACAGATACAAAAAATGTCGTCGATATAACGACGCCATAGAACAACATCTGACGGGAATAGGGTGGTTATCCAACTGTCTAAGCGACGCATGACAATTTTGGCGATTGAGGTTGAAAGAGAGCTTCCCATGGGAGAACCTTTTATCTGTTCGTAAGTTTTGGAATCGAATGTTAGAATATTTGTTTCGAGGCATAGGGAAATGAGTTCAATTACTTTCCTGACAGTGATATGATCAACCTGATTTTCTCTCAATAATTCTTCGGTGCTGCTTAGTAGTCAAGGGGTGAAGCGACGCCAGCCTACATCTCGTACGGCGTCAAATGTAGCAAGTGTCCCCGCCAAGGACATCGGCGTGCCAGCTGCCTCAGCTCCACTCGCCAACCTACCTCCCAGCATGGATATCTTCCTCCTTCCACCCA
The DNA here is from genome assembly GCA_030710605.1 of Cordylochernes scorpioides. NCBI lineage: Eukaryota > Metazoa > Arthropoda > Arachnida > Pseudoscorpiones > Chernetidae > Cordylochernes > Cordylochernes scorpioides. The sequence continues at coordinate 41,946,949 of CP092870.1, read as the reverse complement.
GACATCGCCGTCGTCCCAACCTGCTGCAATTAAACCTGCTGCAGTTAGCTTCAATGGCACTGAGAAGGCCCCGACCAAAAACGTTCATATTCCAATGAAACCTCCTTCTGCCAACAAAACCAGCGTTGGCAAAGCTCTACCAGCGGCAGCAGAAGTGGCCACATTAAGTAAAGAGAGCCCGCCCAACATCGCCGCTCCTATCTTGACCATAGCCCCTGGATCCCGGGTTCCGTTTAAAACCTATCTCATAAGTAAAGAGAATGAATCATCAACTGACACAAGATCTAAAGCCCTTCGACAACTGAAAGAGGTACTTAAACAGCTCCCAGACACCTTGTTCGAGAATACCGAGTCATCGGGTATGGAGATGGAAGGAATCGTGCAGGAAATCATCTCCGAAGGCAGTTTGAGAAAGTTTCTGCCTGACCAGAAACCTGAGCAGCTGGACAGCCTGATCAACCTCACCGGGACAATCGTCGACCGTGTAGAGGACAAAGCCTGCCACCTCTACAAGCGACTCACCCATCTCCGGTCGCTTGCAAAAGGTAGGACCACGCAATGAGCTTCCGCATTGCGTCCCTTAATGTGCGCGGCTTTGCCGTTCGCGCCAGGAGTGTGGAGATGTGCTGCTTTTTTAAGCAGCATGCAGTTGATGTCGCTTTTGTCCAAGAAACGAACGTGCTGGATCTAAACAACATCCGGGACCTATGCCTTGTCTACAGCGCCGTCTTCGCGCCATCATCGACACCCAGGGGATCCGGCCTCGCCGTCGTCGTAGCGCCGGGAGTCACCGTTCTCTGGCATCGCGTTCTGTGGCCAGGCAAGATCGCCATTGCTAGCATCAACATCTGGGGCCTCGAGAGCCGCGTCATCAACTGCCACCTGTCTCACACTCCTGAAGAAAGGAATCTTCAACTGCAGTCATCGCAGAGGAAGCCATCAGAGAAGATGCGTGGGCTATCGGCGACTTCAACATCTTCGAGAAGTCCTCAAGCGACATCGGGTCTGGAGCCGTGGAAGCCTTCGCGGAACTCCTGGATCGAACCGCCCTCGTCGACACAGCCTCGCCGCACGTCTGGATCGAGTTCTAATACCATCAAGACTCGCCGGACGCCTCACCCGTTACTGGACTCTTGAATACCGCTGTTCGGACCACCGTGCCATCCTCCTCCAGGTGGGGGATCCCACTTCACCATCTGCGCCACCAATCTCAGCGTTGTTTCGACTGGCGCCTGTCGTCGAGAGAGTTGAGGCGCTTCTCTGCGAAGCTTCTATGAAGATCGAAGACACCTCTCCTGGAGATCTATGGAGAGAATGGGGGAAACTGAAGCGGGACCTGGTGGAAGACATCAAGTGCCTCTCCATTCCAAGCGCTGAAGAGCCGGTTTCTGCGCTCCAGGCTCGAGGCCGAGACCGTAGATGCCGATTACCCTTCGCTGCCTGAGCTTGAGCGCGCCTTGCGCCTTAGACTACCTCAATCGGTATTGGCAACCGTCTTCGACGCCCAGGGGAACCCTGTCGAGGGAGAGAGCCTGAGGCACACCATCTTCAAGTCCTACAGGGAGCGTTTCGTCAGCTCTGCATGCAGCCCGGAGGCCATCGCTGGGTTCCTGCAGGGAGCTACGGAGAGCATCACTCTGGAGGATAGTGACCCGCTTCATCGAGAAGATATCTCCTTGAGTGAGATGGGAACTTCCATCAGCCGTCTGTCACAAGGGAAAGCGGCTGGTTGGGATAGCGTTCCCTGCGAGCTCGTCAAAGGCTTCGAGGACTTCTTCGGAAGGACCATACATCGATTCTTCCTCGAAACCAAGCTGCGCGGGGCTCTGCCTGAATCGCGAGGAGAAACATCATCTGCCTCGTCCCCAAAGCGCACGGTGGTCCGGGCCTAAGCGGCTACAGGCCTATATCTCTGCCAACGGCGGACTACAGAATCGTCAGCGGCATACTTCTAGGTCGACTTCGTCGCCACCTACCAGTCATCGTGCCGGAATGTCAGACGTACACCGTTGCAGGAAGATGCCCCTCCTGGAACATCGCGTGTGTGTCTGACGAGGTGGCCCTGGTCTTCAAAAACAAGTCGCCGCTGGCAGTCATCTCCACCGACCTGCAGTCCGCCTTTGACAATGTGGACCGACTGGCCGCCCAGCTGCGCTCCCCCCTTCATGGTATGGCTCCACCTTCTCTACGCGGAGGCCGATGGAAACTTCACCCGCCCATTCAAAATGCGCAGAGGGCTTCGGGAGGGTTGTGCCTGCAGCGCAGCCCTTTTCTCCATCTTCACCGGTTCCCTCCTGCGCCACCTGGAGAGAGCTCTCGGAAGAGGGAACGTCCTGGCGTAAGCCGATGATATTCTCCTGCTGATCCGTTAAGATTGGCAGTTCGAGAAAGTCAGGACCATATTTGACGAATTCCGGCGTGCGTCAGGAGTATACGTGAACTTCACAAGGAGTAAGGGACTGGGGTGCGGCGCCTGGAGGGGCCCCGCCGACTCTCCGCTGGGCATCTCGTGGTCCGCATCTTCCATCACGGTGCTGGGCTGCGAAGTTACATCTGGCCAAGGAAGATCGGTCCAGGAAAATAATCTGCTGGACATCCTAGAAAGAGCAATCTCTAGATGGTCCCCATACGTCCGTGGCTTCTCCCTGGTCGGGCGAGCGAGAGCGGCCAACTCGCTTGTACTAGCGGCAGTGCTCCACCATCTGCACGGCTACCTGCCCGTCGACGCCACTATCGCTAAATTACAGGCCAGGCTGACGCGGTTCGTCTGAGGATCCTGCCCACCTACTGTCCAGTCGCCATCGGCTGCTGGATCTGTGGGATCAGGTCTCCTCTATACTGAGCCTGAACCACCGGGTGGAGCCCACTCCCGCCCTAATGAACCTGCCTCTCGTCGGTGCCTGCAGGTTCCTGGCGATGCCATCGCTTCGGGCTACTTCAAGGTGGATAGGAGTGCGCGTCCGCGACCTGGCGGGTCCAGCTACGTCGCTCATCACCAGGCTGACGAGGAGCACCTGCGACGATGCAGCCGCCCTTGGTTCATTCTTCCGCCGTCTGGTGGCGGAAAACGCATCAGGAGAGGAGTCTGGAGGAAGCTGCGCGGGACGGCCACGCCGTTATTGCGCATCAGCACATGCACTGCGCGTCACATGTTGGAGCGTTCCCGCCTGGCCGCCGGTCACATCTCGCGTTATCTCCGGCGCTGGTCGCCTTTCGTCGACGTGCCCTCCATCAGCCTGGCGTCCTCATCCCTCCGTCGCTGCTCCTTCGGGGGCAATGCAGCGGACATCGCTCTGCGGCTGGCCCTGCACGCCCTGCCTCATCCGGGGCACCGGGCGTCGAGCCAGCCCGTCTGCATCGCCTGTGGCTCCAGCGACCTGTCGCTGGCCCACCGCTACTGGTCCTGCAGCGCCGTCCGCCCTCTCATTCAAGAGGTGATCTCCATCATCGGGCGGCCGCCGGACCTGCAGTCCTGGATCTACGGGGTGGACCTCGAAGACCACGCCATCACCATCTCCTCAGCGGCAAAGCATGCCATCTACGTTTTCTTCGTAGATCGCGAAATGCGTGGTGTCGCTGGGGACCTATTGGCGATCTTCCATCAAACTCTGCAGCGGTGGCAGAGGCGCCATGTACATAGTTGTATTTTTTAATCATTTTTTAAAATCATTTTTTGTTATAACCATCATCCTCATTGTAAATTTCTCATTTTCAAATAATTAAGTGCGGACTGTGCACTTTACATGTATTGATAAGAGGTCAATAAAACTATGTCAATTGTCAATTATATCTCTCTCTCTCTCTCCAAAACCTGATAAATAATAGGTTCACAATAGAGATTTTATCTAGAAACATTTTAACCGTTTAAATCACCAGAATGCTTTAATTCAATATTGGGTTGTTTCGCTTATATATATCCCCTTATAACTAATAACCATAGTTGGCTCAAATATGTATTTCTTTATATTTCTCTAAAAAGTGCCATTCAAAATAAAAACCTCATGACACCATCAAACACCTGAACAGACTGACACCACTTGGAGGGATCACCACTGATAAACCAGACCTTCTTATTGCATTAAAGGAGTAATCATTTAGCATTATTTTAAAATAGAAACAATCATGCGATATAAGTGGTTTTTAATTTTAAATATAATTGTTATTGGTGGCTGTGGTGTAATCTGGTATAGTGCTTCAACCGTCGAGAACATACACCTTGTTATAAGGGCAGAATTTTATCATAAAAACTTTCAAACATTATTGGACATTTATTCACTGTATCAATTCTTAGTGCTCAGCCTAGTCTTATATATTTATTGATAGAAATATAGTGTTAATTTATTGGAGAAGAAAACCAGTTTGTGATGGAATTATGGAATGCGGTGGTTATGTGAGAGATAAGCTGGATGATCTGTTCCAGGTGTAATCGGATCAACTTATCCTCTCTTATCTTCCACTTCTCTTAATTATGTAACGGATGTTGGGCCGGATGGACCCGTCATAAGTAAGGCGACAGCTGCTGTAATTTTTCCTCTGCGTCCACCGGTTATTCCAGCAGCACAGATATAAGTATGCTCTACTCGTAACACGGATAAAGATTTATCATAAAATCTATTTAGATTGTTGCCACGATTAGAAAATACAATATGTTTAAAAATATACTATATCAGGGCAGTATATATTGGTTGATATTAATATTTAGAACTTTTTATTTATTCAAAGGCACAACACAAACACAAAAACAACACACACAACACAGCACAAACCGTTAATTTCTCAGCCCAAAAGGTCAAATATAAATTGTATGGGGTTAGGTTACAATTTAAATAACATTTCTTGATATATGAACAGACATTTATCTATATGTAAATGAACATTTTGCGGGAGGATGTTGATCTATAAATAGAAAGGTTATTTCTCCCGTCAAAATGGAAGAAAGGTATATGCACCATCTTTCCGCAGTAGCTGCAAACTAACAGACTCGGGTCGGTGAAAAAGCCACAACACCAGATTTAAGAAATTCAGCATGCTTACCTAGAGACCATAGGTTCGGGCTAAAAGCCCTTAGTTAATTTCATGAGCTCCACGAGGTATTAAGGGATACTCAGAATTTTTTATATAGATATTCAGATGATAAAGTAGTGGCTATGCTAATTAAATGGTCGAATTATAGCTGGTAACTTCACCAGGAAGATTTAAATCTATAAATAAAAAGGTTAATTATCGCGTCAAAAAGGACAAAAAAAATGATGAAACAACTATTGACCATCACTATTTATTAGGAAAATACGATCTAGGAGTAGGTTTCTTACACGAATCTTTTATCAACTTTTATAGCCCTTTTATATGAAAATTATTGAAGACTAAATATATTCCTTTATAAGAACTCCGAAAGAAGATTGAATCAATAAAAAATTGCATAAAATAAACTCTTCTTGGATGTTTTTATCAAGGATATGATGAAAGGAATTTTAAATTTTCAAATTGACCATATTTGCAAACTGTCTACTCGGGATAGCGACAAAGCAGTGATGTGCGAAAGACGGCGTCTATTTTAACTGTAAAGGAAACCGTCAAACTTTTTTTTTACAAAATCACTATGATATTCTTAACCCTGATCGGTGCATACGGTGTATATTTTTACCATCCTCGTTGATTAAAAAGACCATCCCTATATATTTATATAACATTAAGGATATTAAGGAAATTATTAGTTTAAATAAAATTCTGGCTAAATAGTCTCATTTATCCTTATTATAAAGCGTTCATATATTATATACAATAGATACATATATTGTGATTCTAATGAGAATATTTTATAGCTATAAATAATGTGTACATATTTTATTTTATGCCTATATCGTTTTACGCTCTTATATAATTATTTAGTTTACTTTAAACTAAAGGGTAAAACGGAATTAAATCATGTAAGCCTAACGAAAACAGAAGATAAACTTTCTATATTGGGAATCCTAATTATCATATTACCCATTATTACCCAAGATGAAATTTAATGCCGAAAATGGCTTCAACCTATTCGAGAATGTTTATTATCTCAAGTGTTAATCTCTACCGATCAATAAAAAATAAATTCTCTCTAAAATGCATGCACATTAAATAAATTAACTGTTTTTAAAATTCTATTGACCTTTTGAGTCATATAATAGTGTTTTTTTATTTTATTAATTGAAAACGCTATAAAAATACATTCTTCCACGAGATCACCATTCCTTTCGTTATTTTTAAAATATTTTGGTAAGCTTTTGCTATGTGTGTAAGTTCCTCTTTTGAGGAGAAACGCCAAAATAATAGGTATCATATTGCTAACATTTACGGAAATTACTCTATAAATCTCTCGGTTATAAACGACTTCTAATGGGTTCATGCAATTTAGGGGTATGGCAGTATTTGACGTTGATTGGTTATTTTTTAAAAAGCTTTCATTTAACTTGTTAATCTTTCTGTCTGTTTGTCTGCCCACAAATCTTAGAGTCGATTTTCAAAATACTTACAGAGGTGACAAAATTTCAGACTCTTAGGTGTTGTCGGGTGGTCGGTAAGAATCTAATTTATATTTTCTCCCTTTAAATACTGTGCTCGATTTTTAACATAATTACAGGGCACCTAGACGCCTGAAATTGGGTACACTTGCTTAAACCTGAAAACATTGCACATACACAAGTTTACAAAATATTTATTATATAAATATTTATTATAGAGCACACTACCCCTTCTTGCACATGCTACCTACAAAACGAAACCCTACTTATTTGAAGTCGTTATTTATATATGTGTATTTATTTTACATATCCCTGAAGTACCAGCTGTATATGCCAGGAGAAACATTGTGAGTAGTTAGCGGCTGATGTAAGTGCGCCACATGTCTAGACTTGAGGAAAGCAGTTCGACCTTTGCATTTGCAAGTTTCCAGAGTCCTACGTACCAACTAATGAGATTAGATTTTTGCGAATATCATAGAGAAAGAGATTGAGAGATACTACTGACAAAAAACATTTTTATTGAACACTTTCAAAAATTACAGGTTCAACAAAGCAGGATGTTACAAAAAGCAAAATATAATATATACAATTGAATTTATAAAGAGGAATGGTTATATATAGAATATTATTTTACAATGTCTCATTCTTCAGGTCCTCCGGATCCAGGTGAAAGGTCCTCTTGCGAGAAGGTCGACCTCTTCTTTCTTCGGGACGGCATTTCCTCCAGACCCCCAATGGTTATACCACCACGACTCTGTTGTAGATGAGGCTTATATAGCCTCCATAGAGCCTTAGGTTACACTAGGCTACCCTTTGAACTTAGCCAAAAAACCGAGAAGCAAGAGAGAGTAGACATTTTAGCGAAAAATAATTTAATACGGAATTGAAATACAAACTCTAAATATATAATTTATATTTATTCTGTTTGGAGTAGGAATTTGAAATATAACTCCGTTTTGATAGGAAATAATGGAGAGTTGAGTCGTTTTACAATTTTGAACCAAGTACATTGCCTGTGGATTGGTTAGGGTCAGATCTATTATGCTTGTTCCACGACATGTAGGGTGATAATTATATGAATATAGATATTGTGTTGAAGATTTATTCAGTTTTTGACCATTAACATTGTTTATTTGACCCACCATACTGTAGAGAGCATTCAGATCACCGCTTATAATCAATAGAGAAAAGTTATATCTTATAATATGATTATTTAAAACCTGATCGTGGTTATCATTGAATAGATTCGGGTGAATGTAGATACAGCAGAGAATGATTGTTTTTTCTGATGTATTGAATATCTTCTATACTCAATGCAACAACGGGGAAAATATTGTACATTGATTGACCAACTAAATTCACGTGATAATATAAACACGATATGGAGCTAATAAAATAGAAAACTTCTAAACATAATACGTGAGAAAAGGTCTTCGTCTGCAGTTCATTGCCTCTTACAAGACGAACCATGATAATAAACGAACACGGAAAAACATCAGTCCCCTTAACTTATCTTTCCTTGCAGGAGCCAAGATTCCTTCCATTTACTGAAGATAAAGTTCAAGACACCCAAAAGTGGCATAAGGATTATAGACGGGTGGCTTAATTCAATAGATAGGATGACATTTTGTGGCTAATAAACGAATTCTGTTTCCACCAGGTAGAATACAGCATTCGTTAGACACATATTTTCATCCTATCTATTTATTTTATAATAGATGTATAGTAGAAAATTGCCGGCCTAAAGATCTCACGCAACCTATGGGGTAAAAATGGTTAATTTATGCTATTTGGGTATAATTTTAATTTTTATTTGTCAAAAATACAGGGTGATCCAAAAGTAGTGCACAAATTTAAAAAATAATAACTCTGCGAATATTTGCGCTAGAGCAATGCGGTAAACACCATTGTGTTCAGGATGCAATGGGGATTTTAGGGCAAAATGTGAAAATTTCGAAATTAATTTTAGTTACAATTTTATTCGCTAGATGGCTCTATATCAGAATCAGAGATTCAAGGTCCAAATTGTTTGATAAATTGAAAATATAACTGATCGTCAAGTATTTTTCCTTTTTGAAATCCAGGAAAAAAACCCTAATAATATCAAATAATAAATTAATAAAACACCATTTCGCCAAAAATAGAAGTATTTGATGATGATTTTTAAATGCAATCCGAGATATGTAAAATAGGTAAATGCAAATTAAAACATGTAGCAAAAAATATATATATTTTAGAATGCGGTTTTGTGAAATAGATTGAATGTTTGAAAAACACTTCTGAAACCAATACACGATTTTTTGAAATGTCAATATAGTACAAAAAGTATTATGTCACTACTAACGCTATAAGAAATATATAGTCCCTTGACAAATTGGCGAAACTTGACTATTTAACTGGAAATTTGTCCTGATACAACAAATGAAATAAAAAGGGGAGTGACAATATCTATTTGTCGTACTTTATTCCGATTAACCTATGGGCTTGTCGAATGTTGTAATTGCTTATTATACTGTACAAAATTATAAAAATGTGTCCCCTTAAATGAAATTAATTTTTATATCGACCTGTTGCGTTGAATAACATGGTAGTAAAATCATTTTGTATTATTTTTTGCGCAAAATTCCTAAAGTTACGGGTGTACAAATATATTCCTTATGCTTTTTCTTCTAATGAGCGAAAAACGACAGACTAAACATAAGGGGTAAAACTTTGTGTATCAGTGTTATTAAAAAAGTTATAACACTTTGGTCTGCACGACATCATATAAGAGGTGAGAAAATGACAAACAAAAAAATACTGTACATACAAAATTCAAAGAGTCAAGATATGCGGACAGCATTTATTATCCCCATAACCCAACACAAAGAGCTGAAAAATATTGGTAGTTAATATAATACATGGCAGTTTATATATAATATGAGGCTTATCTCTTGTATTAGGTCACAATCCTGGCTCAAAGTGGCGCCCTTCATTCTCAAACACCGCTTGCAGACGATAGATGACAGATTGTACAGCATTAAATAACATATCTGTTGAAATTGCAGAAACGTGCCGTCTGATAGAAGCCTTCAACATGGCCAATGTGGTAGGCCGGCATCGATAAACAAGAGATTTAATGTATCCCTATATTGCATGTCCTCCATCTTGCATGAATGTTATTTTGCTTAGTGCTTGTCTGTCCAGCCATATGGGAATAAACTTTTCTCTTAAAGGTTTGAAATCAGGTTAACCAGTTACAGAAACGGTTTTAAAATTCTTCCATTGATTTCTTCAAATAAAAATGGCTCAATAATAAAAGAAGTAGTGAACCCACAACACATTGTAACTATGGGTTTAGGAAGTGGCATTTCTGTAAATATCCTAGAGTTTTATAGAGCCCAAATGCGGCTGTTTTGAATGTTAACTTCTCTGTTTAGATATATACAGTGCGGCAAATAATTTTTAAGACTCGCGCTAGATAAAGGCCAATAGCAGAGCCAGTTATGAAATTGCGCATGCGTATATATATTCGAAGCCTTATCTAGCGCGTGGCTTTGTTTCAGCCATTTTGGTTAACTCTTTAAAAACATACAGGCGATTTTTGAAAAGTAAAAATTTTTGTTCGTCGGAATTCTGAGATGGAACAGAGAGCGGTCATTAAATTTAATGCAAAACTTGGTAGAAGTGCATCAGAAACATATATTTTGATGAAGCAAGTTTATGGTACGTTATGTTTGAGTAAATCAAATGTTTTCATTTGGCACAAACGTTTTTCGGATGGAAGAAATACGCTAGAAGATGATAAGCATACTGGACGACCAAGTTCTTCAAAGACACCAGAAAGTATAGAAAAAGTGCGAGAATTTGTTGAAAACAATGATGGCAGAGGTTTTACACATCAACAAAGAAACGATTCGAACCATTCTGCATGAAGATTTAGGTAAAACTAAAGTCTGTACTAAATTTGTTCCACACACTTTAACGGGCGAGCAGAAATCAGTGTGAATTGCACATTGCAGGGACATCATTTCTGCCTATGAAAATAATTCAAACTTCCTGAAATCAATTGTTACGGGTGATGAAACATGGTGTTTTCAGTATGACCAAAAGACAAAGCGCCAAAGTGCCGAATAGAAGTCAAAAAACTCTCCACAAGCCAAAAAAACGCGAAAAGTGCCATCAAAAATCAAAACAATGCTGATTACCTTTTTCGATAGTAGAGGTATTATCCACAAAGAATTTGTTCCCGCTGGACAAACCATTACTGGAGAGTATTATTTAAACGTTTTGAAACGTTTGATTGCTAGAAATCGTCGCATTCGTGCAGAATATCGCGATGAAGACAGTTGGTGTTTGCTGCATGATAATGCACCGAGTCACTCATCACTCACTGTTCGTCGCTTTTTGGCCAAAAATAACGTCTGTGTGTTGAATCATCCTCCGTACTCGCCTGATTTAGCACAATGTGACTTTTATTTATTCCCAAAAATAAAATTGAAGTTAAAAGGTTCCTTTTTTTATGATATCCCGACCATCCAGACAGCTGCGACGAGCACTTTGGAGGCAATTCCTCAAAGTGGCCTGCAAGAGGCATTTAATTCCTTATTAAATCGTTGTAACATATGTATTGAATCCGGAGGGGATTATTTTGAATAAAAAATAGTAGAAATTGAATTAGCTTGTTTCTTTTTTATTTTACAAACCCATTCTTAAAAATTATTTGCCACACTGTATAAATAGCTTCATCTGCCCACAGAACATTCGACAGGCAGTTTTTATCATTATCAATTTGCCGGTAAACCCATGCAGCGAATTATTGACGCTTCTCAAAATCGCCGACTTTTAGCTCGTGAAATCCTTGAATTTTGTACGGGTATTCTCACGAAAAAAAATTTGTTCTCTCCAAACTGTTCCATATAAAATCCCCGTTTGTCGAGAAACTTGTCAATCACTTACTTCTCCACAGGTGGATAACGTTTCAATAGCTTCAACATTCTGCGATACCATAACAGCCACTGACTTGCATGTCGATAGTCTTCTACTCCCGAAGTTTGGCTTCCAGAGATCCAGTCTTCTTAATTTTTTTATAATTAACCTTAGTGAGTAGCAACACATGGGTCCTTTACCCCTCTAATACCTTTAGAGGTACGAAACGCTCGTAAAGCTTCAGTGGCAGATTCTGAATTGCAATCAAAATTTTTCATCAAGAGTGCTTTATTCTGTAGTGACGGGGCATTCCAGAATAAAATAAATAATCAGAGAAAGATACTGAGATAGAATTGAATTAAAAAATCATAAATTTATTATTTTCGAAATATAAATCGCTGAGAGGATTCCAGCAAACCGCATCAAAAATATCTTTTTTTTTTGTTACTTGTTTTAATTTGCATTTACCTATTTTACATGTCTCGGATTGCATTTAAAAATCGTCATCCAATTTTTCTACTTTTGGCGAAATGGTGTTTTATAAATTTATAATTTGATATTATTAGGGTTTTTTACTGGTATTCAAAAAGGAAAAAATACGTGTCGATCAGTTATATTTTCAATTTATCAAACAATTTGGCCGCTGAATCTCTGATTCTGGTAGAGCACCATCTAGCGAATAAAATTGTAACTAAAATCAATTTCGATTTTTTCACTATTCGCCCTAAAATCCCATTGCATCCAGAACACAATGGTGTTTACCGCATTGCTCTAACGCAAATATTCGTGGAGTTATTAATTTTTAAAGTTGTGCAAGACTTTTGGATCACTCTGTATATATATATATATATATATATATATATTTAAAATATTCGAATATAGTGAAAGAATTTCAACCACATATTATTATTTCACATAAAATGCTCCCTTCATTTCTTTCGTTATCGAAAATAACGCATTTGAAAATAACAATAAACATATGGTAATAAAAGTTTGCAAATGGTTTACGCGTGGTAAATAAATAATACAAAATCTAAACATGATTTCCCTATTAAATATATTGTGTTATATAAATATTTAAAATTAATATATATTTTAAAACATTTATACAATTTCGTTGCATTTTTCAATTTTAATATATTATTGCTTTCAATGTAATATAAATACGTGGACACACATATATATATATACTAGCGGACGTACCCGGCTTCGCCCGAGGTTTTACACGAGTAAAGGTTTGTCTAACGAACATTTGGTAAAACAATTCTCTATAAACTTATAAAGTGAATATTTTTTCCCGGTCCCTGTGTGCCGTGGCATCCTGAATTTTGTTTTTCATAATTTTCTACATTACAAAATCATCGTTTTATCTAGTGAACATATTTTCCCGGTCCCTTGAAAAATACTCGATAAGTTGAATAAAGTCATGGTTGTGAATCTCTCGATAAAGTGATTATTTTTTCCCGGTCCCTGTGTGCCGTGTCATCCTGAATTTTGTCTTTCCTAATTTTCTACATTACAAAATCATCGTTTTATCTAGTGAACATATTTTCCCGGTCCCTTGAAAAATACTCGATAAGTTGAATAAAATCATGGTCGTTTATGGAAGATGGACGTAGTTCCCGGAGGTCACCCGCCTTCCGCGCGCCAGGACCTCTTGATCACTCTGATTGTGATTGGCCGGCGGCCGGACGGGGGGGGGGGGGGGGGGGGGAGGGGGCTCTTGATCCCTCTGATTGGTCGGTGGGAACTTGGAATGTCCAACCAACTGGCCGACGGCCGGACGGTGGGGGGGGGGGGGGGGGGGGGGGGGAGGGGCAGATCTCCGTTGCAAGATGGCGTTGCTTGCGAGTTAAAGCTACAAATCTGCAAATAACTCTAAGGATATTAAAGATATTCAAGAAATTATTTTTCGTAAACCTTTCCGGAGATACACCTAATAATATCCCAAAATTACACGGCGATTGGATGTATGGTTTTTGAATCCATAGAGGACACACACACACACAGACACACACACACACAGACATTCAATTTTATATATATAGATATAGTGTGTAAAAACTATATAATAAAAATATAACAGTGATTCTACATTTAAAACTTAAGGAGCAAACTGATAAGAATGATAAATCATATCAAGTAGATTTGGTTAGATTAGCAAGCTAAATCTAAATTAATTATAAAATAAATAGTTGTATAGTTTTATAGTTAAGTATTCTATTAAAATTATCTTCATTATTTTGATTATTTAAATTCAAATTATAAAATTTGTAAATTGTTATTATTTAGTATAGATAGAGAGAAAAAAAAATCCTTTACTTCTAAAACATCATCTAGTTAATTATATATTTATATTTATAAATATATAATTAACTAGATGATGTTTTAGAAGTAAAGGATTTTTTTTCTCTCTATCTATACTAAATAATAACAATTTACAAATTTTATAATTTGAATTTAAATAATCAAAATAATGAAGATAATTTTAATAGAATACTTAACTATAAAACTATACAACTATTTATTTTTATAATATATATATATATATGTCTAAAGAGACATGGGTCGCCTCTCCCGTCAAAACAGACGTCTAAAACAGACGCCATCTATTGACCGTCGCCGCAACTAGCGGCCTCGGGTCGGTGACAAAGCCACAACACCAGCTTTGGCAAACTGAAAAGCGTCCACCTGGAGACCATGGTTTCGGGCTGATGGCCCTCGTCAGTCCAGGGCGGACTTTATTCCATGAGATCCACACGGGATCTAATGGAATCTTGACAATCTGCCAAAAAGGTGTTTTGCTGGCAAAGTGGCTGGGCCATATCTATGGCCAAAATATAGATGGAAATTTTGCCGGGAGGAAAATGATCTAAAGAGACATGGGTCGCCTCTCCCGTCAAAACAGACGTCTAAAACAGACGCCATCTATTGACCGTCGCCGCAACTAGCGGCCTCGGGTCGGTGACAAAGCCACAACACCAACTTTGGCAAACTGAAAAGCGTCCACCTGGAGACCATGGTTTCGGGCTGATGGCCCTCGTCAGTCCAGGGCGGACTTTATTCCATGAGATCCACACGGGATCTAATGGAATCTTGACAATCTGCCAAAGAGGTGTTTAGCTGGCAAAGTGGCTGGGCCATATCTATGGCCAAAATATAGATGGAAATTTTGCCGGGAGGAAAATGATCTAAAGAGACATGGGTCGCCTCTCCCGTCAAAACAGACGTCTAAAACAGACGCCATCTATTGACCGTCGCCGCAACTAGCGGCCTCGGGTCGGTGACAAAGCCACAACACCAGCTTTGGCAAACTGAAAAGCGTCCACCTCGAGACCATGGTTTCGGGCTGATGGCCCTCGTCAGTCCAGGGCGGACTTTATTCCATGAGATCCACACGGGATCTAATGGAATCTTGACAATCTGCCAAAGAGGTGTTTTGCTGGCAAAGTGGCCGGGCCATATCTATGGCCAAAATATAGATGGAAATTTTGCCGGGAGGAAAATGATCTAAAGAGACATGGGTCGCCTCTCCCGTCAAAACGGGCCATAGATATGGCCCAGCCACTTTGCCAGCAAAACACCTCTTTGGCAGATTGTCAAGATTCCATTAGATCCCGTGTGGATCTCATGGAATAAAGTCCGCCCTGGACTGACGAGGGCCATCAGCCCGAAACCATGGTCTCCAGGTGGACGCTTTTCAGTTTGCCAAAGCTGGTGTTGTGGCTTTGTCACCGACCCGAGGCCGCTAGTTGCGGCGACGGTCAATAGATGGCGTCTGTTTTAGACGTCTGTTTTGACGGGAGAGGCGACCCATGTCTCTTTAGATCATTTTCCTCCCGGCAAAATTTCCATCTATATTTTGGCCATAGATATGGCCCAGCCACTTTGCCAGCAAAACACCTCTTTGGCAGATTGTCAAGATTCCATTAGATCCCGTGTGGATCTCATGGAATAAAGTCCGCCCTGGACTGACGAGGGCCATCAGCCCGAAACCATGGTCTCCAGGTGGACGCTTTTCAGTTTGCCAAAGCTGGTGTTGTGGCTTTGTCACCGACCCGAGGCCGCTAGTTGCGGCGACGGTCAATAGATGGCGTCTGTTTTAGACGTCTGTTTTGACGGGAGAGGCGACCCATGTCTCTTTAGATCATTTTCCTCCCGGCAAAATTTCCATCTATATATATATGTGTGTACCTAGAGAGGCACCTTTTCCTTTAATTATGCAACAGAACGATGCATTATGCATAAAGGTTTGCTTTTTGTCTGAATTGGTCAAAACTGATGTTTTTGTGTGCCTAATTCTTTATTACCACTAGTAAAGGTGTTTCTTAGGGTGATGAACACAATGCATCGTTCTACTGCATAATTAAAGAGAGAATTGCCCTCTTTAGGTACATCTACCATCCGCAAATATATTAAAAGGATAGGTGACTCTCTCTCTCTCTCTCTTTTGGTACGTACATAAATGGGCTAACACCCTGAAACGCGAAGTGGTTGGCTTTTCTTGATTTATAGAAAATTGGATTGGCCAAATATTACGGAAAATTTAAATTAACGTTTGGGTGATATTTGTTCCACTATATGGTGCTTTGTCATCTAAAATACTCATGTGGTTGGTCGGGCTTTTAAGTTTTTAATTTATATATATTCACGTGTGTATGAAACATAATAATAAAATATTTTTACATGTTCATCGTGAATAATACAAATTTGGCCTTGAATATCCATTTATTGGCTTCTTAGGAAGTCTCTTTGAACAATTTCTGTTCGTTGAGATAGAACCTGCACCGCACACTGACTAGGGCCAACAGCCTAAAACACGCACATGGTTTGCTTTTCATGATTTATCACAAAAGGCAAATTTCATTGCCAAAAACAAATCTTCAGGCTGGCAGGGACGATCTTCATTCTTTATCACCGAGATTAGGTTTTATACTAGGACTAAATTGCTCAAAATTGAGAAGGGCCACTTCTGGTAGATGGATTCCATCAATTCGTAATTTTATATTCAATATATTAAAGATAGAACAATCCGCTGAATTTTGAAATGTATATATATGGGATTTAAAAATATATATATATTTTGTCCTATATACACGGTAAGATCAAAAAGTTCCCTAACTTAAAAAAAAAAAATATATATATATATATAAAACAACTTTTGAAAAATGTAAAATCATTTTTACTCTAAAGAACAAAGCCTAAACTATAATTTAATTTAGCAACGCCAGTAAATGCGCATGCGTTGTTTTCATTTTAGGCATATTTTTGTTGTAAGTATTTGGCTCGCGTCGGATTCTGCAATGTCATCATTTGAGCAAATATTAAATTTTGTGTAAAATTAAAAAGGTCTTTCGAAGAGACATTAGCATTAATGAATGAAGCTTATCAGGACGAAAAATTATCACGAACGCAAGTTTATTTCTGGTATAAACGTTCTAAAGATGGCCGTAAGAGCATTCCAGATGATTCAAGGTCAGGTCGGCCATTGACGTCTACAACGGATCGCAATATTGGACAGGTACGTGATTTATTTATTGCTGATAGAAAAATTAATATTGATAATATATCAGAAATACTCGGAATTTCGTAAGGTAGTTGCCAAAAAACTATTGGTAAACATTTAAACATGAAAAAACTTGTGGTTATTTTGTCTCACGAAATTTAACAGATCAACAAAAATAAAACAGATTATCAATTTGCAAAGATCTATTTGAAACTGCAAATAATGAATCTGAATTTTTAAAAAATATATTAACTGGTGATGAAACATGGTGCTTTCTTTTTGATCCACAAACCAAAAAATAATCACTCGAATGTTACACAGCAAGTTCTCCTAGGAAGAAGAAATTTCGTCTTGACAAATCCAAAAGAAAAGTAATGCTTGTAGTGTTTTTCGATTATCAAGGACTTGTCTATTATGAATCTATTGAAGAAGGGGTTACTAATAATAAACAGGCATACAAAAAATAAATACTTTTGCGCCTTCGTGATGCCGATAAGAAGAAAATGAAACCAACTCTTTATATAAAAACAGTGAAAATTGCTACATGATAATGCCTCTTCTCTTAGAGCCATTATTGTTAAAGACTATTTAGCCAAACACTCTGTATCTGTCTTGCCGCAACATCCTTACTCTCCTGATATCGCCCCATGTGATTTCCTCTTTTTAAAACATAAATTACGTTAAAATTCATCGTCATCAGAAGTAACTGAAAATGCGACGGTGGAGTTAAACAAGCTTAGAAATATTGACTTTGAACTAGCATTACAACAGCTTTTTTTCACGCTGGAAAATATGGGTAGATAACCAAGACTCCTTTTCTGAAAAATGTGATGTTTAAATTACTATACTATGAATAAATAATTAATTTTAAAAAAAGTTCGATAACTTTTTCATCCTACCTTGTATATATTTCTGGGGTATCTATTTAAAAAAGAAAAATTTATTCTAAACTATATTTTGGCTCGTTACATTAATTTCTTTGATAAAGAGATACAAGTTGCTCTTCAAAATATAGGAATTATGATATTTTAAAATGCAATGTATGCATTCTTATATATATATATATATAAACGATGAGTTGAGAACAAAAAATTACAAAATAAAGTAGCTATAAATGTGCCATTCTGAATAAAATAACCGACTATACGACTGCCTGGACCATTGATTCAGGGCAGGATAAGGCAGCTCTGATAATCTGCGATAAGTTAAAAGTCAATATATGTTTTTTTTCCCTTTTGTAAAGAATTGGTTAAATTTCTCGGCGCAGGGTAGAAATAAAAAAAAGTCCTAGAACCTTAGAAAAACTACATTTTACGTTTAATTTATCTAAATGGTTAAATCTAAGATTCAGTGAAAAAAAATAGGTTTAGAGAACAGATTTCCCATCTTTTCTAATATCAGCTCCGCCATTACGGTAACCTTTGTAGGGAAAACATCAGGAAAAGGGAAAAAATTAATAGGAATTCTGGAATTTATGGGGGAGTTTGACAATCGACTCAATAGTGAGAGACTGAGCAAAACAGTTTCCTTCCAAGGAGAGTTTTGTTAAGTGGATTGGATTTAAAATTTACGACTATTGCAATCTTGTGAAATGTCGGATTGATCTCTGCCGAAAATTAAAGCCATATTCAGTTGACAATTTTCTTAATGTTCTCTCACGTCCAAACTTTATATTGATACGTAGAAATGAGGGCATAGCTCGTGTTTATATTGTTCATACATTGATAAGTTACCTTATAATTCATGTTTCAATTCACGTGAAAAAAAATAATAAAATAATTAAAATGGTAAAGTGCTGATATTAAAATCAAAAAAGGCATATCCTGACAACGCTCACATGAATTTTCAGATGGCAAAGCGCTATCTAATGGAACAGAAATAAACTAAAAGTTGATTTAGTCTGTTCCCTGATATTTGGCCAACCCATTTTATTTTTATAAATCAAGAAAAGCCAACCACGAACGTGTTTCGGGCTGTTGGCCCTCGTCAGCGTGGTGCAGGCTGTACCTCTACGATCAAAAATATGGTCCCAGAGGCTTTTTGAGAAATCTAGAAATGGGTATTTAAGGCCAGACCTGAGTAAATACGCTTGAACATGCGAAAAAACAATTAAAAAGTAAATTTTTAAAAATGGTCGGTTTGTTGGTATTAATATCAAAAAGGCATATCCTGACCAAGCTCAAAAGAAGTTTTTAGATGGCAGAGCAGCAGTCCTATTATCAAAAATTAATTTTAAAATCTTGGTATTTAATACATCAAACGTCAGATCCTTTACTTATAAATTATTTTATCTATCCTAAAATTTAATATTTAAAAATGCTCTTAACCAATTATATATGTGAGAAGAATTTACAATGATTATATATCAGTAAAAATGTGCATAAATGAAATTATTAATAATACCTGTAAATCCCTATTTGTATGTAAAACTAAAAATGTTGACGTCAAAATAAAGATCCAAAGAGCGGTCAGCTGGGGAGAGGGGAGGAAAATGCCAACGCCCATGTGGGGCCGGCCCCCAGGGACTCTTTATAGACGTCCCCTGAAAACAGGACAGATTTTGGCAGGGGGTCGGCAGCAGATGTTCTAGGGGGTGTTTCTCGGCAGTTCGCTTCAGCCTGTCTGTCTCACACACTCTCTCCCTCTATGTCTCGGGGATAAGCATCCAAGTTTGTGTCATGGCCTCTACCTCTGTTCCGTGGGCTGTCCCCGATCCCTCTTTGTGCTAACATCTAGCCCTGCCTCTGCCTCTTGTTGTCCGCGTGTGGGAAGATCATCAACACTCGCCTCGCCTACACGACTGCCAGCTTATCCATACGTCGGCACATTGCAACAATATTACATATATATATATATAAACAGGATGCCCCGTAAGTCCCGATACTATTTCAAAAATTTGTAATTAATAAATTATTTATAATATTTGTCTAATTAATATACATGTGTGTTCAGGTTTCATACAAGTTTAATTCAGAAAATGTCATCCTCCGATATTAAAGAAGGAAATCAAATTAGCAAACTTTATTATCACTCTACGACGTCAATGGTCAAAAGACTCTGAGTCTTCTGCACCTTTTAAATCAATCGTAACAAAAATAGTTAAAAAATATGAAACTACCGGTAATATGGCAGATCTCCCTAGATCAGGAAGACCACACTCTGCTACATATATGAAACAAATATAAACCTAGTTAAAACATCTTTAGAAGCTAGTTCTCAAAAATCAACAAGGCGATTGTCTCAAGAGATAAAAATACCTAGCACCTCCCTCTATCCAAAGAATGCTAAAAGGTCTTGGTTATAAGCCCTGTTTACCTAAATCAATCCATGCACTTCTTGAAAAATGATTGGGATAGAAGGATGTATTTTGTGAAAAAAATGTTTCAAATGATCCAAAATGAAGAAAATCTGCCTAATTGAATAATGTGGACTGATAAAGCTATTTTTAAACTGAATGTCCCTACGGTCCCCCCTGGACCCTTGAAATATTCGACCAAATTCACCCATAGCTTAAAAAGTAAAGAAACCGAATACATATCCCATAGAACCTATTCAAACTGGACACAAAAATAAATACTCAAAAGATCTTCAAGACTTCAGTACGGCAACAATATTAGAAAGGGCATATATATGAAACACAAGGACTTTCCAATACAAGAAAAACCCAAATTTCCTACCCCATTGCCATCAAATGTACTCATTAATCTCAATATGAATGAACCCTGCAATAAAAAAGAGAACAAAAATATACTCAATAAGAAAGGACTTGACACAATTGGTTTATACGATCAGAGAAATTATTTAACAGCATATACAGATGGATCATCAGACCTTACCCTGATTAATGGAGGGGCCGGAATTTAAATTTTACTGCAAGATGGAACACACATCAAAATCAAAGAAGGAGCAGGAAAGATTTCGCCAAACCTTACTTGTGAACTAACAGTTATCTGGAAAGCCCTTGATGTATGCCTGAACCAAAGATCCCTGCATCAAGCAGAAGGAATTTTAATATTCAGCGACTCCAGATTCGCTCTAGAAGCAATTCAGAAGGGCAATACTAAATTCACGCAGAAAATACACTCATTACTTAACCAACTGGAACAATTGGAGAAGAATTGAATTCTACCATGGATTCAATGCCTACAATGCCCATGTTGGGATTGGGGGTAATGAATTTGGCAGATGAATTTTCAAAAGAAGTCAGAAGGTTGAGCTAAAGGAAAAAAAAAAGTCAGTATTTGACGCTGATGATTTGGCAAAATACAAGATAATTAAACAACAACAACAAAAAAAGAAAAGATAAAATATGGGAAATAAACTGTGAGAGAAAAATGACAAAAACTATAACAGGACTTAGAACAAAACACTATAAAGATATATAATCATGGAATTCGTGCTCCTCGAGCTGTTTTATTATGAGCAGTGGCCTCTCCCAATGGTCCTGTTCAGTGCATCTAATGCAAGCCAAAATGTGTTCTGGAGCTGCAGGTGCCAAGCTACATTTTGGGCAAGTGGGGTAGATTTTGTTATTATTTTCTTTCTTCAATGGCTTGAGATAACCTGTTCTGAATTTTGTTAGTGTTGTTTGATGCTGTCCATTTCTGATGTTCAGAGCTCTTCCTTGGCTCACTCCATTGTACCAACTATGCTTAGGTGGGATCCTCCAGTTTTTGTTTATTTTTGTTTTGGCTACTGTTTCTATTTCTTTAAAAGTAAGTTTATTTTTCTGTGGCAAGGGTTCTTTTGTGCCTTTTTTCGCTAGCGCATCAGCAGCTTCATTGCCTTCAATGCCAACGTGTGAGGGTATCCATTGAGGGTGCATTTTTGAGGTTTTTGAGAGTTTTTAGAGATAAACAATTATGTTCCTGCTTACTTTGTCTCTAAGTTCCCCTGTGTGACTCAAATGTTTTATGGCACTTCTACTATCAGTAAGAATCCATATATCGTGGTGTTTAGTGTTTCTGATGGATTTTAAGGCTTCATAGATGGCTATAAGTTCTGATCTGAAGATTGGGCAAAATATGGGTATTATTAAAACATTATATATATACAACATTTAAAGTATATAAATAGCGCATTTCTCAAAACTCAATACATTATTTTTCTAATAATACCTGAAATATGAATTTATCATAAAAGTCTGAAATTGAGGGGTTATCATTTTGACAGATGCATTTAAATAAATATCTGTGTTCGATAAATATTGAAAGAAAGAGATAGGGTTTTGTTAGGAGGTATAATGGAATTGCTATATATATATGCAATAAAACTATCTCAAAAGGAAATTGACCGTTTAAAATATTTCGTCCTTCAATTCAAATAACATGTCAAACTACATTTATTTGTTACTTGTAAACTTTGATGGGAAAATAGCTTTTAAAATATGTCTATTCGCTGAAGATTTTGCGGCAATTTATTTCTCAAATAGGGGTTTCCAATTTTTAATTTAGAGCTAGAGTTTAAACTTCTAAAAAACCCTAAAACAAACCAGGTATATAGCAAAAATATATAAAGAATTGGTGCAGGATATGTAGCAATTGTCCTGGTGTGAAACTAACACCTACCCATATACTCTCATGTCCAGAAATGACCGCAGTCTTTAAGAAAATTGACATGGCTCCAAAACTAGCTTTACACTCCCAAGATAGAAGGCATTGTATTGCTGTGATAGAGATGAAGGAGACATCTGGACGCGACAACAACAACATATATAATATTTTTTGAAATTTCCATTTTCATTGTGTGATATAGTAAGCCAAAGGTATAATCAACAATAAGTGACCAAATATAGTGACAAAAGGTTTAGTCTATTGTGACACGAGATAGCGAGGATATATTGTATTATTTTTCCTAAACAATTGATATTATTTATACTAGCATTAAAATAACCTGGAATTTGTTCTGAAAAACTAACATTTTATATTTTCACAATTTAAAAATATATCCCAGTCAAATAAAAAAACAAAATAATCTCACTAGTCCACAAAAAATCATATAATTTTAGGAATAATAATTATAAATCATAGAAGGAAAAACAAATCGAATTTTGATTCTCATATAAAATAAATAGTGTGTGTTAGAAGAAATCAAATATTAAAAAAAAATTATATTCTCACTTTGAAGTAAATCTTGGGATTTGAGCACCAAAAGTAACTACATTTTATAAATATTTGTTCAGATCTTTTTAACATATGGATCAGAAATATAGTTCAAATTTTTTAATTAAATATCATTACAAAAATTAAATTGAACACATTATCAGATATTAATATGGTATATACAGGCGTACAATACAACATAGGTTTTCGGCCAAAATTTCTTATTGAAAATAACAAATAAATAAATAAAATTTAAATACAACTTGAATAATTTATCGTTCGAGAATAAGCGAAAAAATACAATTTTAATATTCATTTGATAATAAAATTCTTATATAATTTCAACAACGTCATAATATTTGTATTATCCAATTGGAATATATTTAACCAAAGTATTCCAAATTAAATTCGCCCTAATTTTACAACGCTCACTTTGAAACCAATTCATGGTAATATCAAGAGTTTTCTGTATATTGGATAATATATATCAAGAGTTTTCTGGATATAATTCACGCAAGGAATGACTCAAACTATTTTATGGATGCAACGTTCAGAATTATATTAATCTTTTACTCGAACCCTCAGCATTATTAACAAAGTCTCTTACATAAAATGCAATAGATTTTATGAATATTCATCTGACAATCCAATTAATCTTATTTTTTAAATATAACATACAATATATATATATTGTAAAATTATGTTGCATCATGATTAATGCACGTATTTTAAAAATCATTTATAATATTATTTTTAATATATTTAAAATTCAAATTAAATATTTATTTATTTTTATAAAACAGATTATTACTATAAAATATTTTGTACTCTAAACATTTGTATTTTGATACACTAAATACCCCACCTGCTTTAAACTTTGATGTGATAAATAAAGAATGATTATAGGTTCTACCTAAATATATAGTTGTCTTATTATTGACTGGTTTAACCTTGTAGAATGGTTAAGAAACGCTCTGGAAAGATGCAAGACGCGTCTAAGGAGAGAATCAAGACTGAAGAATCTGCCAAACCGCAGCCTGGTGTAACAATATATATATATTAATATTTAGTTAAATTTAAATTAAATTTAGTATGCCTACAATAAACCTATTTTGATGAAAATTTAATTTCCTGTATAAATAAAATATTTTATTTAATGTTATGTTATATTAAAGTATTATTTTATTTAAAAATATATTTCACAGATAAAAATACTGCTAAATCGACCGCCAGAGGTCACTCTTCCCATATAAAAACTCGTTGTTGTTCTATCCTGGTTGGCCGACCCAAAACATTTGTACATTATGTAAATAATATTTTGTTTTTCTTATTCTACTCGCCTTAAGCCAGGCAGTACTTTAATCAAATTATATTTTCATATATATCACTTTAGCTCAAATAAAACAAACTCTGATCAAAACCATTTTTGTTATTATACTTCACAAGATTTTAGCCACGACTGCACCACCATAACATAATCATCAAGATGATCCAAAACAACAGAAATAATCTTATTTTTTATTTTAAATATAATATATATATATATATAAAGATATATACTTTCCTTTTCTCTTTTATTTGGCGCCAGTCCTTAGCAGGACAGCACGCGCTTTCCTGTTTTGTTGAATAATAAGCACAATTCAGGCTATAAATTTATATTAACACATAGGGTTTATATATACAACACTTTGTGTAAATTGTTCATTTATATTCTCGTTTTATAAGAATATTTGAAGCTATAAATACCCGCGATATATTAATTTCAAAAATATATTATAATCCGATATGATTGAGAAACATCTTGCAATATCAGTGTGGCTGCTTATGTAACACCCTCAGAGGTTTAACTCTTAAATACTTCAAATGCTGGACTTTTCGCTTTATGGTCACCAGATCCATCGGATTTATAATCGCCCGATGTCGTGAGGACTGAGCCATTGATCGCGCTAACAAGGCTGAGATTTTCTCAAACGGACGTCTTTGTCGTGCAGCCGCCCTGGCATCCAACATAGAGAGCATTGTATTTCGCAAGCATCATTCAAGATGCATCTCAGGCCTTTTTTTTACTCTCCATGTGGTGAAAAAATACTTGTCGAACTTACACAACAAATATATCTATATTTTGTTTCCAACATTTAGCTTGAATTGTTATGGTCAACGACATTATTTTACAGAAGAAATATCATATAATTTCGCCCAACGGTCGTGTGAATTGAATTCCAAGATTCATATTATAGATGGATATTTCGACAATCCTGGCTTTACAACAAACGGACACATTAATTGTCGAAATTATGACTCAATTGAATATGTAAATACATCTCTACTTAAGATTGAAAACCATAGGCATGATCGAATTTTAGGCTAGCAATCCTATGATGCTGTATATGATCTTCGATATTCGCGAATTATTGCTCTCTTAAATTATTTCAAAAACATTGAAAACATAAACATTCAAAAATATATAATGTGTTTGAATTTTATATATTTATAATATATATATAATATATTTTATATATTCAATATAAATAAAAATGAATATATATAGAAAACAAATAGGCATTCTCATCATGTATTTCATAAAAATAGATTTGTATGGGTTTATTTTGAAGGGATTTGCGCTTATTTGAATATGAACACCACACTGTCTCATTTCTATAGCGTCTTCTGGCCTAAATATGGCCCTGGTACATCACCAGCTCCAGCATCTTTCGGCAGATTTGGCTGATATCATAATGCTTTCAATAGAACGTTATGAAATTGAAGTCTCCTCTACGCTTACACCATTGTATATATATGTTGTATCATCTGTTTAAAATTTCTCAAATTAGTATTATAGCTTATTATTTAATCTGAATATGCACGTTCTGTGAAAAAAAGATAAGAGATTCAGCCCAACCCAGATGAGGTCAACAGCCTGAAACGCGTACGTGACTATCTTTTCTTGATTGAATAAGAAAGTCGAAGGTAAAATCCTCCCTATTAAAGAAGCAGCATATATTTTTCATTTATCTCATATTTTATTGAACATTTATCAATTAAATTTTATACACAAATTTATTATTCCAATATTGACTAAATATATCCGAAATCAAATAAATCTAATACGTATTTTATGCATAATAGCTGGTCAAGTAATGTTCTTCTTGCAGTCAGTGCATACATATCTTGTATATTGTTGTTAATATGGGGTGTGATCGCCTCTAACTGATAAACAGGCTATACATCGGCGACCCATACTAAGAATTAGTTAGTTCATCAGTTCCTGTTGAATCAACCCCCACTCTTATTTTAAGACTTTTTCTATCTCATGAGGTTTCTAGGAGGGGGGGGGGGTGGAGGGATGAGATCCGCCGTCTTTGATGTAAGGGAGTACATGCTCAATGGGATTTAGGTCTGGAGATCGAGCTGGCCAATTCATCCGAGCAATTGCATGGTTTTGTAGAAAAGTGTCGACTACACCAGCCCTATGTGGACAGGCATTATCATCCATTAGAATAGAGTTTTCTCTAATTTCCATTGCTTGAGGCATCACATATGCTTCCAAAGATCTCGTCCCGATACCTCTTCCAGTCAGGGTTCCTTGCCGAAAAATATGCAGTGCTGTGCGACCGCCTAAGAAGATTCCAGTCCAGACCATAAAACCTTGGCTTCTATAGGGATCCCTTTCAACCATATTCCGGGAATTATTTCTGGTTCCTACATCTCTCCAGACAAAGACACGGCGAGAATAGCTTTATAGAGAATCTGGACTTATCAGTTAACATTAAACGTCTCCATTAATCTAGATTCTAGGCGACATGTTGTTTGCACCAAAGTTTCCTTGCTTTTTTTGAGGTGGTTTTAATGGCACATACATTATGGGTCGTTGAAATGGGAGAAAATTTTCTTCTAATGGATGATAAAGCACGTCCACATAGAACTGGTTTGGGCGACACCTTTCTCCAAAACTATGCAATTGTTTGGATGAATTGACCAGCTTGATCTCCAGACCTAAATCCCATTGAGCATGTATGGGACAATTTAGGACAGCGGATCTTATCCCTCCAACCCTATCCTAGAGAAACTTATGAGCTAGAAACAGCCTTCACACAAGAGTGGGCGGTAATTCCACAGGAACTGATAAACTCCCTAATTCCTAGTATTGGTCGTCGATGTAGAGCCTGCTTATCAGTTAAAGGCGATTACACCCCATATTAACAACAATATCCAATATATTTATGCAAGAAAAGCATTGGTTTACCGGCTAATTTGCATAATATACGCGTTAGAATTTTTTGATATCGGGTATCGATAATGAAATAATGAATTTGTGTATAAAATCCAATTGATAATTATTCAATAAAATTTGAAATGAATGAAA
Source organism: Cordylochernes scorpioides (assembly GCA_030710605.1). Classification (NCBI taxonomy): domain Eukaryota; kingdom Metazoa; phylum Arthropoda; class Arachnida; order Pseudoscorpiones; family Chernetidae; genus Cordylochernes; species Cordylochernes scorpioides. The sequence continues at coordinate 41,919,571 of CP092870.1, read as the reverse complement.
CAAAAAATGTTTTTCCTTTAATTTTGCAGGCCAGTTTGGCTCTTTCTCGCGATTATGGCTATGCATCACGCTGATGAGATTTAAAGTCTGAAACGTGTACGTAGTTAGCTTTTCTTGCTTAATCAAAAAAGGTATTATAAGGCCAATTATAGAATAATTGAAAAACAACGATTAGTTTTAATTTAAATCGATAGATTACGCAATCCATAACAAATTTTAGTTGGACGAGCAGGAGATGCCGTTTTAAAATGAATTGCTTGTTTTTATGCTTGTTTTATGAAAAATTTTCAATTATTTTCAAAAGGAAGAAATGCCTATTTACATATGTATACTTGCCTACCCTACTTTCATTATGTGTGAAACATTATATACCGAGAAATCGTTTCTTAATTTTTGGTTATTTTTCACTTACTTATACGCACTAACCAATCAAAACATTTTTTATTTTAAATTTTATTCCACCATCTACCTCACATGCCCTATTGATAATTAGTAGAATGATAAACTCACCACACAAACAGGTTATGATAATATATTTATTAATATGAATAAAATATTTCAAAATGCTTTATCAATGAATAGCTTTCTACCAGACCGAGTCTTTTATAATCGCATAAAATTGATATTTCATATATAAATGTTCAGATATAAGAAAATTGCAATCTACTTCAAAAATATCAAAAACCCTTACGCAATAAGTTTCTTCAATACAAAAACACCGCGAGCTTGATGGCTGATAATGGCTATTTAATCTTGATTTGGAGTATGACGTAATTGTCTATTTTCCTGTTTATACTGGTCTTATTTTTCGATATAAGGGGTTCTAAGATTAATCTTTCTGACTTGGACGGTGTATTGCAGTAGTGGCAGGGAAAGGTTTATAGAGTGAATTTATGGCCGGTATTCGTGATATGCTGGTATATTAGTGATCTTGTGTCTTTGTGTTTTATATTGTATATGTGTTATTTTATTTTGGTTTCTATTTATCTACTGGTTTCTCATACATAAATAGATTGACAATTTATACATGATATCTAATTATTGCATTTCTTTCTGTTGGGGATTCTGATTTATAGATGATTTAGTGATGGGATTTCTGAGAATATTTCCTATTGTTCTAGGGCTGCGAAAGATAAATCCTATGCCAAATTTCTTTAATTCTAGTGCTATTTTTTCCATTTGTAGGTGATTTGTGTGGTTCTGAAATTCGGTTGAGTTCTCTGTGTCGGAAAGAATATAAGAGTATGTATAGATCAAAAGCTGGTGGAAAACGTTTATTAACCCATTGTTCCTTCCCAAAGTTTAAAATAATTGAACAGAATGATATTTACAGAAACCTCGGAAACCGGCTTTTATCTATGAATACTCATATATTCCTTCCAAACTGAGAACCCAACCGATTTTCAGAACCAATTGCTACATAGGTTATTTATCTACAAATTCAAAAATAGCACTAGAATTAAAGAAATTTGGCATAAAGTTTATCTTCTGCAGCTCTAGGAAAATAAGAAATATTCTCTGAAATCCCATCACTAAATCATCTATAAATCGGAATTCCCAACAGAAGAAAAATGCAATATATTCTATATCATGTATAGATTGCCAATCTATTTAAGTTGGCCAAACTATCTGGAAAATAGAAACCATAATAAAAGAGCACATATACAATATAAAAACCAAAGATCACTAATATACCAACATATCACCAATACCGGCCATAAATTCCATCTTTAAAACCCTACCTGCCACTACTGCAGTATACCGTCCAAGTCAGAAATATTAATCCTCGAAATTCCCTCATATCAAAATTAAGAACGGTATAAACAGGAGAATAAACATCCCGGAACAATTCTGTCCTACTCCAAATCAAGTTTAAATATCAATCATATAGTATATCTCGCAACCCCTCGTTTTCACTCTTATTTGCAACTTCGCCCGTTGAAGAGCGAGAGCTCGAAAGCTCGCGGTGTTTTTTTTTATTAAAGAAACTTTTTGCGTTTGCGGGTAGTTGGCGCTCTGCACTCCAGTAACCCGGGTTATAAATATCTCTCTCTCTCTAAGGGTTTTTGAAATATGAATGTAACTTTCCAAAGATCTCGGAATTACATAACAATACGTATCACAAATATCAACTCTAATGACATTACTCTTCATTAAGTTCTAAATAAAATATCGCTCTATTCAACCATAAATTTCCGCTAATAACTACATAAAAACATATAATGTTATGATCGAAGAGATAGAGAGCGAAAGGATGTATAATAATTGAACCTGATTACTTGGAGAAAAATAGCCCATTTGAATTTCGTTTTTGTTTTACTTATCGTATTATAAATTTATTTTGGTTCAGTAATAAAACATCAGAGAAAGCAATACTCTCCATTAGCCTGGATAATTGTTCGTCCTTAGATAATGGTGAGTTCAAACGACACTGATAATCTCGTTACGAATAAAATTTATCTGAAAATTTGATTTTTGATAGTGTCTCTTTTTTGTTATTTATAAATGGGTTAAGAGCAAACAATTTTTTCATTTTATATATAAAATTCTCTTCTAGTCAAAAGGGAATATTTATTTTCTAAATAAATTACATAAGTATCATATTGGATAAGAATAAAACTTTTTTTTAAATAATGGGTCGATTTAATTTTAACATACCCATGAATATTTCAGGATATTTAACAATATTTATCAAAGAATATTTCGGATATAGATTTTCCTGAGGGTTTGTGCTATTTTCCATATTTGCTGAACATATCCTTCGAACAATAAAAGTTCCATTTGAACAATGCAAAGATGAATAAAATATAATTCAATGAAAACCTATATAGAGTGAGATACAAGTATGATACAAGTATATAAGTATATATTTATCAGAATATTTAGAAATTTGATAACTGTAATGGACCAAGTTATAAAAGCTTCGCTACATGGTGGAAGAACGAGGATCCTGCAACAACTCATTAGGGAGAATATTCTTGAAAGCGAATGCTTTATTTTTACATGCACAAAGGAAGAACTCCGCTCCCTTATTAGAATTTAATATTAACCGCCATCAAATAGTTTGAAATTCATAAAATATAAATGTTAATACTTCTTTCAGAACCTTTCTTTCAGCAATTATTTTTTTTTCCAAATAGATGTTCCACATTCATTACTACAAAATCGAATATTATTAGAATAATCTTAGTTATTGCGCTGAGGCGCAAAGAGTCCATTAATTATTTCAACTAAATATATAAGAGCCAAATATGCAACCTAATTTAAATACGATAAAATTATAATTATATATATTAATGGTTATGAAATTGACTCTATATATAGTCACTTTTACACACATATTCACACATAAAATATAATAATATTGAGTATAAACCTACTTTTTTACAATGAGGTTTTTAAAGAGAAGGCTATTTTGAAACATTAGCCTTCTCTTTAAAAACCTCATTGTAAAAAAGTAGGTTTATACTCAATATTATTATATTTTATGTGTGAATATGTGTGTAAAAGTGACTATATATATAAAAATGAATGTATGTGGGTGTGTCTGTCTGTCCTTTATGCCTGACCAAACCACTCATTGGAACGCCATGAAACTTTGGGAAGTTATTTAGTATAGTACTGGGAAGGTTTCTAGCAAATAAAATTTTTGAAATAACTTTTCGCCTAAAAATAATCAAGATAAATATTAAAATTTATATCTTATAATTCAACAATCTGCTCTAAATATTATCATGATGATACGATGATTTTGTAATGTAGAAAATTAGGAAAGACAAAATTCAGGATCACATGGCAATTTATTTGAGACAAGAATAATGATACAATTCCAAGGCATGATACTATTCCTTTAACTTCCAATTACCGAGGGAACCAATTAATATTGATTTTATTCAACTTATCGAGTATTTTTAAAGGGACCGGGGAAAAATTTTCACTTTATCGAGAGATTCGTTAGACAAACCTTGACTCGGGTATAACCCAGGCGAAGCCGGGTACGTCCGCTAGTATATAATAAAAAGAAAAAATCAGGCAAATCATATTATTGAAAAAGGCATGCCCTGACTGCTCAAATAAGCATTTGAAGATAGCAAAGTACCACCTATCGGAATAAAAAAGAGCTAAGTATTGCTCTAATTTACACACTGACTATTGGCCAAAAGTAGACTTTCTTGATTCACCACGCAGAGTCAACCACTTACGAGTCTTGGGCTGTTGGCCCTCGTCAATGTAGTGCAGGCTGTACGTTTTCGATCCACCAAAGAGAATCTACACTTTTCTTTACGAATGAGGAAATATATTTTATAGGCAAATTCACATGAGTATTTGAGTGTTCAGGATATACCTATTTTGAATATAATATATACTGGATGTTGTAAAAATGAAGAAAATATGTATGTGTAAATAGAGGACGCCTCTCCTATTTGATTAAGGCATTTTAAAAATGGCATTTAATAGATAATGTTGACTTTTAGTTGTATTTTTTAATTTTAAATGAAGAAAAAATGAATGTGTATAGATGATAAATCATGAGAATAGGAAGGGTGTGGAATAACAGGGGAGTTATTTTTTGTCAAAAGGCGAGCCCCGAAAGAGCCATATGTGGCCGTGCGTTATCATGATGGTGATTCCAACCTTTATTCTCCTATCTTCTGGGCGGTTTTTTCACGCTCAGCCCCCCGTAACCTTCTCAAAATATAAAAATAAAATTATTGGTCAATTTTATCCTAGTTAGTAAGAATTCAAATGTTGCGCTCTGGGGCTGAGACATGGGGAGTTACAACCACCTTAGGATGATTCCACAGGGGAGACTTGATGGAAATGGGTTCTCGATCAAAAACATCCAGAACAGCTGAACGGATTTGGTCCTCGTATAATAAATTAAATTGCCATCTATCGATAAAATAGGTAACAAATAAATTTACTAAAAATCTCTTTCTCTCGTTTACTGTCGAACAAAGGGACGAGTGGAACCTTCCTTTTTGACTGACTTTTCCCTACTGGTCTTTTTGAGCCTCGTTTCCTAATCTGATAACAATTAACTTGATTGGCGTTCGTTTCTAGATCGTAGTCGTAGACCCATGTTTCGTTTCCTGTTATAAACTTATGTTGTCACATTTGGCCTTGTATGGCCAATTTTCAGAATTCTTTACGTATCTTTTCAGAGTTAATATTCGAGAGAGAAACTTTCAAGATAGTATTTTTAAGTACAGCATGTGACTACAAAGGTTAATTATGAACCATCGCTCAACCTATGAACACACGATGTGCCTACAGAGGTTAATTATAAACCAATGCCTTTTATATAGGCACATCACGTGACTTCAGGGGTTATTTACAAGCCATTTCTTTATATATTAGTACGCCAAATGACTATAAAAGTTAATTACGAATCATTGCTTATTCTATAAGCACACCAAGTGACTACAGAGGTTAATTATAAACCAATCTCATTCTATAAGTAAACCACGTGACTACAGAGCTAATTATATAATTTAATTATAAGCCTTTTGCTCACATTCTATAACACACCTGATATTTTACAGAATAAAAATGTATAAGCCATTTCTTATTCAATAACAACACAAGATGTCTAAATATATATACTATATTGAATTGTTTTACCGTAAATACACTATATGTCTACACATCTCCAAGTTATGTATTATGTGAAATCTGGCCTTTTATGTTTCTAAGGAAAGGAATTTTTCGAAAGAAGTATTTAAGTAAATTATACTGTTCTCTTAGATTATTTTCCAAGTTTCCTCGAATGTACTTTAGTTAAGAATTACTCGAAAGTTATCAATATAAAAGTATAATAGTCCAATACAACACTTGATGGTTATTGTGGATGTCAAGTTGGATAAACAGCTGGTAGGTTACCTGCTGCTGAGCCCGGCACCGCTAATATTTTCCATCGCAATAATAAAATAAAATAAAAAGTTTAATAGTTTCCTTTTATATGCTTTGATTTCAGTGTCGAATTATACACAGATTGACAAAGAGGTTCATCATAAATCAAAGTCATCAGCTCTTTTAAGAATTCTTTCATTAAAATTAATATTTTATTATGTGCTTGCTTGTGTGGTTGAAATTATTATCATTATATTAATATTTAGAAACTTAATATAAATTTTCACTATATAATAATGTGTTAGGTTTTTTAAGAAGAGAGTTTCAAGATATTTTTAGAACAATATATAAAACATTCAAAATAAATAATCAAGAGTAGAGTCATTTTATTTGTCTTAATATGATTTTATTTTCTATAAAGCCACAACAACTATTTTAAAGGAATCGAAGAGCACTTAATATATTGTTTGTAAATATCATTTGAATTATATTCCTTCTAAACATTTTTATTTGATATAAATTGTAAACAGAATAACAACTAAACACTAGGGCAAAAAACATAATGCCATAATAATATGTTAAAGTGAATAGCATATTTTCAATAACTAAAATAAAATATGATTGTTTTAAATAAAAGGACGTCAAGTTAGGGCCCCTATCTATTTTGTTCTCCAAACTACCTCAGTGATGAGCGATATAACTGAAGACAGGTCGTGTTTGCTGCTCCCAATTCATTACTCCAAGTTTTGATACGAGATTGTGAATTAATTAAAAAATTGAATTTTCCACCGGGCTAACAATGGCTTTAAACAAATTACCATCAGCTCACTTCAAACTCGTTTAAACTCAACAAGTCAACGTAAACATTTTAATTAGCAGGTCACATAAACCGTCGAAGATGTCAACTGTTAAATTGGATCCTAATGGATTTTGATCCGTCTTCGGCCTAGACACTTCTTGTCGAGATACTAGAGTCTAATAGGTCATAGACTGGCCGCATTTGACAGCTAATTAAAGTAACAAGTCTCAAATTCGCGCATACCTAATTTGAAAATGCTCTTTAAAATTTGATTTAGGACTACCTTACAAAATAGCAAATTATGAATTCTCCATTTGAATTTATTAATAGTTTTTAAAAATTCCTTCCTTCCATTAAAAGTATTTCTTCGATTATTCCAGAACGAAATTATAAATTAATGGAACTTTATTTTCAAGTTAGATATTCTCCGTAGTCAGAGCTATACTTTATTTTTAATAATATTCCATATTTCTCATTTTTATTTATTGTATATTAAATTAAAAAGCCGGTTTTTCATTAAGCCAGTTGGAAAGGCTTTTAAAAAATCTTTTTACAACGGAATAAAAATGTGATTTCAATTTAAAGGAAAGAGAAAAATTGAAAAAGTCAAAATTAGCCAAATATTATTTTATTTTTGAAGAAAGAATGAAGGGACACTCAAATTGAATTAAATATTTAATAATTAGAGAATATATTCTATTTTCCATTCTTTTGAATCTAATCAAATTAAAAACTAGGCTTTCATTTCTGCATAAATTTATCAGAGCGTATTTTATGCGGATTTTGGAAATTTTTAAAGAAAAATTAAATTAGTAAAATAAAAATTTCACATATTTAAATTCAACACGTCATATCCAGATGCTCTCTAAAAATCCAGAAATATAAATATCGTCAAATATTTTAAAATTTTGTTATGTGGTTTTCCTAAGAAATTTATTGTAGTTATTTGGCATCTATTTTTGAATTATTTATATAATCACACCAATTAATATAAGTTAATAATATACTCGTTAATACATACAATTCAAAATAATATATAATTTGACACGTTTCTGAATTTTGTAATTAATTTTGTAATTGGTTTTTCATTGATTTTTAATGTGTGATCAATAACTCTTATCATCATTGGAAAAAAAAGAACAATTAATAAACAAAAGAACAACAACATGGTAAATTTGCCTCTTTATTTAAAACAAACAAACAAATTAGATAAAGATTTAAAATAAAACATTTCTTAAAAAGTTAAGGCAAAAATAAAACGTTACAAATTATTAGTTATTTTTCGGTACATTTCAAGTTTTCCCTATTTAACAGGAACGTTTGAAATGACATGGTACATCAATTAGGATTTTCCCTAGCAGTTTGACAATTGAGTCTACCAGACCTATTATATTTAATTGAATTATTCTGCTTTAAATAGTATACTTTTGAAAAATAATTAGAGAAAATTTATATAACATTCAATATGAAAACACAATGTTATTACTATGGTATAATAAATTCACCCGTAAACACGAAATGATGCAATTTTAGCGCAATATTTTTCTTTTTTTTAAATAAAACGTCCTCTTCAACTGATGAGTTCTCATTAAATGAAAACACGGATTCATAGAAATATTAATCGACATATTCTGAGCCAATATTATTACACACAGACAATTTCGCTATATCGTGACGCAAATTAAAAATTTAGAAAATGTATTAGACACAATATGTTCTAAGGCTTAAATTATCACGGAAGATTTTTCGCCGAAATTTTATATTGAAATATTTAACCAACTTCTGTCATCATTTGCTGGGGATTTTAAATAGATATTAGTTGCTGTTTGATGGAAAGAAATAACGAATACGAGAGAGGAAGAGAATTTGTAAATATATCATGTTTTATATCAATTATTTCCTCGAATATTTATTAAATCATGATTATGATTATAGGGTGGATTAATTCTGCATGGGAGCGAAAGAAAAAACGTTTTTTTTGATATCTATGAGTGAATTTTACTTATTACATATACTCTAGTTATCCTGAATTGGTTTTGTTGGACAGTATTATCTTGTCTTTTCATATTTTCCTTTCTATGGTTTTTTTTTTATCCGATTAGTTGATTCATTTTTCACTAGATGACGTTCTGCCATCTAAAAGGTTCATGTGAACGTGGTCAGGATATGCTTTTTTGATTTTTAAAAATTATTTAATAGAGTCTTACACTGATTTTATTCATAGAGATTCCATTCTTGGCCTTCCTTGGACTTACTTCCATGTATATCTCTACTAAAAATATATCTATATGTTTCTCTAGACGTACAACGCGTTTTGTTCAGATTTTATTTAAAAATCTCTTATACTCTCTTTATTGCGTTGAAATATTTTGGGATGACCTCAGATTTTAACATTGAACTTTATCATCTTTATCTCATCTTCACAATCAAAAGTAACCATTTAACAGACTGAGCCATAATATCAATATAGCATGCTACTTATATTACAGTTAATGGCAATATATTTTGCTAAAAATAATATTTATAGCTTTATATATTTATTTTCACACACATAGACATTCGAAAATATAGCTTTATATATTTAAAAGTAAGAATATCAATTCAATATTTATTGATTACACAAATCACTAATATCGAATGACGTAATGACCTAGTTTTCAAAACTTACGTTTAGGAGTGACGTTTATTTGTTTTCTTTTTCTCTCATAATTTCGAAAATTATTTCCTCAAAGAGATATATTTTGAGAGAGAATATAATAAAAATAATTTTAAAAAAGATAAATAATAAAAACATTAGTATTTAATATAATATAGATACTAGCAAGTTATTATTCGGAAAAAATAAAATATTTTTATTAACTTTTACATACTCTCATATTTTTATACATTTATTTAACTTTTTTATTAATTTTTAAAAACTATATGTTTCAGAGTTATTGAACTAGTCCATTGTTTTTAAAAGTATCGACCTAAATATTCTAATAAAATCCAGTGTTTGATTTTCCCCCTAAATATCCACACAATAATATTAACACCTCTAGTTAGAAATTATATTTCCGAGAAGAAAGAAATAACTCAATATATCCGTGGACACATGCAAGGAAGGAACATTGGCAAATATATTAGAACCTCTAAAGAAAGACCGCCCAGTAATATGGATACTACCAGTCTCTTTTGAAGGTGGTCTTTCATTAGATATTTTATGAGAAAAGGTCAAGAAATTTGGTCAATGGGATTGTCGCTTGGAGAGATAATTATAAAATGAGTGCCTTATGAGTAGGTTCATTTAATACATCCAGAATAGATTTTGGGCAATTATCATTTGCAGCCCATCTGTGCGATATATCAAAAATAAATATATTTTGAGGATACATCAATCCTTTTTGAGGTATTACTTTGGAATATAATCGGTATGAATTGATATTGAATATAATGAATCAATTAATATTGAATACATCTATTATCGAACCTTTTGAATGTTTATATGTAAACCAAAAGTTGCTGATGGCTTGCGCCAGCTGTCGGAATAAATATCAACTAATCATTGATTTATAATTATTCCAGAATTGGCCAAATACCCATTATTGATTAATAAAGATGCCTGAGAGGCCAGTTTTCTTTTGTCCTCGAGGTACAGCTTGAACCACGCGGATGAGGGCCAACACCCCTAAACGCGTTCGTGATTAGCTTTTCTTGATTGATAAAGAAGGGGTATTTGGAAAATTCTGGCACAATTAATAATCAAGGATTAGTTTATATTTTTAGACAGATGGCGCAAGTTATAAGAAACTTTTGCTTGCACGAACAAGAGATGCCTATTTCTTAATTTCTCCACCTGATCCAGTACAATTTCTTTTTAAACTTTTTTTTTTCAAATATCTTCTCTCATTTTCATGGGAGTGATATTAACTATTTTGATAACAAAGTAATTATGATTAAAATTGATGAGTAGAATTATGAATACTATATTATTTCTTTATATATATATATATATATATATATATATATATATATATATATATATATATATATATATATATATATATATATATATATATATATAAATAAATTAAAAGGAACTTAATTAAATTTAAATTAAATTGTTTGCTGCCTAAATGCTTATACAGACCAAAATTTGAAATGTAGTATTTTTAATAGTTAATGGCAAAACAATTTCAAACTATCAAATACAATTTTGGAGAAGTTTGTTTCTAATTAGAGAAATAGTTTAAATAAAGGCATTTTTTCCACCTAACGCGACCTTAATTAGAAATCGAAATTTATTGAAAAATAGTAATTAAATTTAACTTTATTAAAACAACCATTTGTTTAATTTGTTGATATAATTAGTACTGGGTTCTCTCTTTTCCTCACATATACCTAGTAGAATCAGCTTGATTACTTTCTTCAATTTGAATAATTTAATTAATTGAAATAAAAACATTTGATGTGTGTGTATTTGTGTGCGCACCTTGAATGGAATTTTATTTATTTCGAAAATATTAGAATTTAAGTTTTCTAAATTAAGAATTTAGTTTCAAATTCATTTAGCATACATAAGCTAAGTAGGAATTCTATATACAGTTACGAGCGTCATGCGTTCTTAATTCTTCATCTCTGTCACCGTTTGCTTTTTTTTGGAATGGCGCTCTCCTATTGGTTGGCTACGATCACGCCATAAATGCATATATTAGTTAATAACTAAATGGAATCCTCTCTTTCTTTTTCCCAGTAAGAGACGCCTACGGAAGCCAACAGTACATAGACAGATAAAGCACATAGGCTATAGTTATTAACTAATATATGCATTTATTTAAGGCGCCAATTTATAATTGTAACAAATAGTATTTGAATAAAAACATTCAATCAGGTAAAACACGGGCGTTGCCCGGGTCATTCGGCTAGTCTTTAAAATATATAGGCGAAAAGAACAGATTCTTAGGATCCGATATAGCGACCAATATAGATTCACCCTTACTTCTATCCTCTCTCGGAAGATATTAACCATCTTCAGGATTCTACCCATCTTTCCTGCATTTATAAAGACCGTACTCGAAACCTGAGCAACAGATCCATATTAGACGTTATCTATAGGTGAATCTATCTTTTAATTTATGTCCTCTTATTGATTGAACACATTTTTTAGAATCTCTTACTCCTCTGATGATATGAGTACCCAAAAAGAGTTTCAAAAGGTATTTTACAAACGTCATATGGTTTATCATTATTGTTGGACCGTGACGGCGAGCGGTTGGCTTCTCGGCAACCCTGAGCTGACGTCACACTTACTGCTGATGATGTAACCCTAGCCGGCGGTGTTGCCACGCCATTCCTTCTCTCCATGTGTGTTTACTTTTAATCTATATATATTCCCTTTACCTTATAGTTAATTAAAGTATAATTAACGTTGAGCGCTGTGTGTAATCAATTGGAATACAACAGTTATTTTTCTACCAGCCCTTTGGATGTTGCATTAACTTATTGGCACTTTGATCTGTAGGAATATCAGACCAACTGGATGTCTTAAAGGGTTGATAAGCCTTCATAGGTTGTTCCAGAAATACTATTTTGTCTCTTTGTACAATCATGAAAATGTTGGGCATTGGTTCTATTATTTTTGCACCTGTTGTAGGTAGGAAATGTCATGTTGGGAGGGTTTTACACTGATGACTCAGACTCTCTCAAATATTTTTCATCCAAATATATTTCCACCTCTGTGATGATTTTGGAGGTTTTTCAAAGGAAATTCTTACAGATCCATGCCATACATTCCAAATATAAATATGAAGAAAACATTATTAATAATTTGTATCAATCATGCCGGTAAAGAAGTATTCAATTTGAGAGAGGTGCATCCAAACAAGCCAAGGCCAAAATAAGTCAGATGTGATGGAAAATCATCAAAATATAAAGAACTTCCCGAAGAAGATGTTTAATAGTATATTAATAAAAAGGTCAGTTGTTGATATAAAAAATAAAGAAGGCATATCCGTAACAGGAGCCCATGTGCTTTTTAGATGGCAGTGGACCATTTATTGGAACAGAAAAGGATATCAGGCAACAGACTAAATCAACGTTTATTTGATTTCTGTTCAACTAAATGACGCTCTGCCATCTAAAAAGCACATGTGTTCCTGATCAGGATAAGCCTTCTTTATTATATATATAGATGTAAAACAATATTTAAAAAATAAAAAATAAAAAGATCAGGGTTTTAATTTTAAAAACAAAGTAGGCATATCCTGACCAAGATCACATGTGCTTTTCGGAAAGCAGAGCGCCATCTGGTGGAACAGAAATCAAATAAACATTGATTTAGCCTGTTCCCTGATATTTGGCCAACCCAATTTATTGAATCGTGGATGGCCTTTCTTGATTTATCGAGGAATTGGGTGTTGGTCAAATATCAGGGAACAGGCTAAATCAATGCTTAGCTTATTTCTGTTACACCAGTTGGCGCTCTGCCTTTTGAAAAGCACATGTGCTCCTGGTCATTATATGCCTACTTTGTTTTCAATATCAACACCTGATCTTCTTATTTTGATTTTTATATTGTTTTTCATGTGTTAAGCGTATTCACGCAAGTTTGGCCTTAAATACCTATTTCTTGGTTTTTCAAGAAGCCAACTGGGACCAAAATTATTTTTTGGTTTGTATGACCTGTATACAAATTCGCAGTAGTTCACTAATTCAAACCAAAATTTCCATACATAGGTAAAAAATAACGGGGATGACGATAGGCTATTTTAAAATATATATAAATCGTTTATTAAAACTATATATTCAAATTATTCAACTTAGCTCACGAGCAGCGCCCTCTAGAACACTCAGGCGTCCTGCCGGCGGCACGCGCCCGTTGGCTGCCGGCGAGCACGTGACTTCCCTGTGCACGCGCATGGCGGGCGGTCGCGTGCCGCCGGCAGGTATATATTTTCATTTTTTGCTATACCTGATCTGATTCAGCGTTTAAAATAGCTGCTCTTGCTATGTTTTATGTGTTTGAATAATACATTTAATCGTGTAAACCCGGGCGTTGCCCGGGTCATTCGTCTAGTTAAATATATAACATATTACATACAATACATTAAACTTTTTTAGTTTCCACTTTTTAATTTATTTTCTCATATATTCATCCTAAATTGTTTAACTTCCATTTTAATGCATTTTTATAAAATATTTTTCACCTATAGATAAATTGATCTCCATAAATTTTTTAATGAATTTTTTAAATACCCACATTTTTTTGTTAAACTTTTTTTAAAGTTCTTACATTTTATTGTTTAAATCATTTTAAATTTATTTCAAATGTTTTAATAGATCCATATATTTTACATTTATCTCTTAATGAATTATTTTTTTATGTACTTATTACAAATTTTTTAAAATATAAGATAGAACTCATTTTTTTCCTTTAATATTTTGAGATATTTTACATATTGATTGCAATTTTTATAATGTTTTTTCATTGACAAATTTCTCCCACCTACTCTGTATTTTAATTGATTTCAACTGTGATATTAAAACACTATGCGGTGCTGAGTTTGTGTATATAAAAATGTAATGCCTCGATGAAGGTTGGCGTTCAGCCAACCGAAATATTGGCAAAATAAATCTTTTATTAAATCCAATATATGCCTTTTATTATCTAATATATATTGTTTTTAATATTTCAAATATTTTTATTTATTATTTTTATAATAAATTCATTATAATATTTCATGTATCAATTCCTCCTCCCTGACACAACTTTACCGATATCTCCACTGTAAACTAATGTAGCGCTGATTTCATTTATACAAAAATAATACCTTAACAAAGGTTGGCGTTCAGCCATCCGAAATATTGGGTGATAAATATTTTTCTTCAATTCAATATATTACTCCTTATGTATCTGAAGAGACACCACACACACAGACACCTTTCTTTTTCATATGCATCTCAGAATGATATATTAAGTTTATCACCATAGTAGAAACATTCACTACTGGTGATAAAGAATAAGTCAGAACACCTGATTTGGCGATTTCCGACATAAAGTAAATCTTTTTTACCTTGGCTTCGGGCTTTGGCCCTAATCAGTTCAGTGCCCTCATCTTAACATTAGAAGATGGCGAAATCCGAATTATACTCACTAAGATCAATTGTAGTCCTATATTAATTATTTTAGTTATTATAATTTTTCTGCCTTTCACCAAAATAGAGGTCTCAGAGAATCCAAGGAGATTTTGTTAATTGAACGTATTCTTAGTTCAGGACAAGCATTTTTTAGGTATTTTTAGTAAATCGTCATTTATGTCCTACAATTTTCCAGGTTATATTTAACACATTGTAAATGATTCTCAATTCTCTAATTGAATATTTATAAAGGTTATAATTAACCTCGCCTGTTACTTCCATAAATTGAAAGCCATCTAATAAAGTGTGTGCTGACACATTTTCTATATAAATATTCAAACTTCTTTGGTTTGGCAATATGTTTGAATTATATAGCAAATATATAATCCGACGATATCTTCTATAGACTGATATAATTATCAAGGGAATTTGAAATAGTAGCCTTCTCAATAATTACTGAATATTTTAATGAAATATTTCCTAGTAGGGAAAGAACAGAGTAAAACAATTTATAAAAGATTTATTTAAGGCGTTATATTATCTTCATCCAGTTACCACACAAATTATCCTTTATATATTGTATATAACGCTATCCTGGTTTTTAAGCTGTCTAACCCGACCCAGATTAACCACAAATAAATATGTATTAAGGCAGAAGACTTCAATTCATAGCATCAATAAAAATATATACACCACGAAGATTCCATATATTGATATAGACAGCTTGGAGTCAATGTTTGGTTTTTTAACACGTTAATTCTTTCTTATAAAAATGTATATTTATAAAATGAATTCACATTGAAAAACGGGAATAAATATCCATGTAAAAGACCAGATTTATATTTTACCCACATTTTTAAAGGCATCGTGAAGATATATATAGTCAAACACAAAAGGAATTTATCACACATTTCTACACAGAGTAGGTGAGTTGAGGCGTAATTTCAATCTTTGGGGAGCTCCGGCAATCAAAAGGAATGAAGTGAAGTGGAAGGGCAGAAATCGAACTAAATCTGATGACATTTCGGACCGCCTCTGACACCTCGGTGTCTGAACAGCCCAATATCCACATAGATGTCGTTACATTTGAGTCTAATCAACAGTGGACCCATTTTTTTACTTTATAGCATACAGTATAGTTGGGTTTATTCAAATATATTATCTAAATAAAAATTAAATTAGTCTTATATATTCGAAACCTATATTAAATATGATGTCAATAGAATTGAGTTGATTACTTGATACCGTTGTATTTTATCCGGTATTTCATGTCACTCACTGTCACACTTCCATGGAAAAAAATTGTGCGAAGCTTATCATACTTCTCTATAAAATAATTATATATCTTCCTTTAAATTTAGTTACACACAATGATTAAATTAATCTTCTCTCATAAAGAATAAAAAATTATAATAAAAATTCTTCAAATTAAAACATGGCTATAGGAATTTCATGTCTATAGTTAATTTAAAGAACCGAGAAATCCCGCATACCAAGATTTTATGGAATAAAGAAATTTAATTCTCATATGATTATTTTATATACATTACGTTCCTTAATATATATATGAAATATATAAAACAAATTTAGGCATCTCTAAATTGAATTTATACATTTTTTCAGGGTTCCCAAATGTTGCTCACCTATATTTTGATTGGAGAGGCATTTTATTATTTTTCAATGGGTGATTTTCTCCAGGTAAAAATTCAACCTATTCTTCATCTAAAGAATTTCCTCACCGATTTTGACAGCTAAACATCTACAGGTTATAATCAAATATCACGAATCACCTGCTTACCTCAGAAATTCAAAGCCACCCTGGATTGACTAGAGCCACATCTAGAAACCATGGTTAACATTTGGTATTTCGAATTAGCCAATGCTTGTTTTGTGGCTTTCTCAATTGCTTCAGATTGAATGGTGAACAGACCCTTTACGGAATCCGAAAAGGTTTTGCGCTTGTTTGCGAATAAATTGTTTCTTATTTCATGGTATTTTGAATAGGTATATACATTTCTAATTGAAAAGACAAATTTTGATCCAATATATGTCTTTTTAATTAAAAATTTATTTATGGATTGCTCTATTTTCAAAAGGTATATATATGTTAATTTAAATTTTATGCTCTATATATATTGCCACGGTTGCTCTTTATTCTTATACTAGATAAAAAGATCCTTTTAAATTGAAATAGAATCAGAGAATATGTAGAAATGTAGCATAACATAAATATAATAATTGCGACACAATTATAACAGACACACGACATATATAGTACTAAACAATCCTGTTTATTCCTAAACTACCAAACCTGAATTTATAATAAAAATATGACATATAACTCAACACATCAAACTCATCCCATACAAACCACAAATAGCATAATAACAAACTACTCTAAGTGTTCAACCCACAACAAAAAAATTACAACTTAATAATAATATATAGTAGAGGCGTAACACAACGCATCAAACTCATCTCAAACAAGCCACAACCGCATAAACTATATAAAGTTATAAAACCTACAACAAGATATATAACCTAGAATATTATATATAAGAAATATGTAGCACAACACATATATTAAACATTCCTTGAACAAACCTCAAGACGCATAATATATCAGGCTTAAAACAACCTTCAAAATACCTTTATTACATAATATCCTTTGTACAATCTTTATTATACAAGATATAATCACTCTCCATTCAATTTTTCCATGTCTACAAACCAACCTAAAATAATACATAATAGGGCACGACACAGATTATCTGACTCACAAAACATAATGGACATAACTCTATTCGCCGATATAGCGTAACAATAATCTCACTCCTATTACGTACACCAGACATTCCACACTACAAACCTCCTTGACATATATTAACAATTAAGAGGATGGCATCCACTGGTTGTGCAAATAAAAGTTGCTAATGACTTGCGCCATCAGTCGGAATAAATCTTGGCGAATGAGTCTTTTAATTTCACGATCATGATATATTTTTCTCATAAATTATCATATAGATCCCAGTATAATATAACGTCTGTATATAGAAATTTCATTTATATTAACAAATTATAAAATATTAACGACAGGCATAGGCCAAACATATCATGCCCAGAAGGTCCAACTTGAGCTAGCGTATACAGAAAGGTGTCGTCAGTCCCGATTAGACGGCTACTCAAGCAGCTGACATTAGAGATCTTGTTGCAAGGAGGTAATTAAATTGGAGCTAATGCCTCGTCAAACTTGATGAATGCGCTCCTGTCAGCTCTCTTAGGTATTATCCACACGTGGAGGGTTTAGTTAACATCTTTAGGAGAAGTTTTAATTGAATAAATATCGAGACCTTCTCGTAAAATGATAGTTAATTTGATAAATTTCTCTCTGAATAAAATTGTACCCAATGCTTTCTTTTACATATGTTACATACCATATAAATGAATTTTAATTTATATATATATATATTTTATAAGTTTCTGTATACTTTGTAATGTTCAAAAATATTTTTTCCTGATTGTTATAAAATGTATGTTATTTTAATAATTTATTTTGTGTATATCTCTGAGGGCATATCCCGTTTCCTTTTCTATAAATATCTCTCTCTCTCTATCAGGAAACAGGTTTTTAAAATCATATTGTAAAATTTATTTGTAAATAATAGTTATACATTATTTTTTTTATTCTGTTTTATGCAAAAGTTAGTTTTGCATATATCACTACTATACATATATATATATATATATATATATATATATATATATATATATATATATTATATAAAAGTATTATTTAAAATGTTATAGTAAGATATTATTTAAAATGTGTTATATTAAAATATTATTTTATTTAAAAATATATTTCATAGATACAAATATTCTGTTAAATCGACCGCCAGAGGTCACGCTTACCCTATATAAAACCGATTGTTGTTGTTTCACGTAGCCGGCTAAAACCTTTGTACATTATGTAAATAATCTTTTATTTTCCTTATTCTACTCGCCTTAAGCCAGGCAGTACTTTTGCCAGATTATATTATTCATATATATTCCTTTAGTGCAATTAAAGCTCTTTTTAATTACTAATTTTATTATAATCTCTTCCACGACTGCATACCAAAATCAAGCAAATGATCAATAATTCCTTTGCAAGTAATTAATTTCAAAATCAACAGAAAATATATTTTTTAAATTTATATAAGATATATATATATATATATAACCACAAATGAATAATAGAATCAGAGGATAAAAAGGATATTATCCTGATGAATGGAAAAGAGCAGATCTTAAAATAATTCCTAAACCTAAAAAACGAATTTAAAAATTGCTAAAAGCTACCGACCTATATCTCTAATATCGAATCTTTTCAAGATTTTGGAAAAAAATACTAAAAAATGAAATTTATGAATTTTATCAAGAAAATAATATTTTACACAATAGTAGATAGCATGAATTTACAAAAATGAAATCAACGATAACATGTTTAGAAAAAATAACAGAGGTTATATTAGAACATACACAGAATCATTTAGTGTCGTTAATTGCAATCGATATAGAGGGTGCATTTGACAATGCATGGTGGCCAGCTCTTTTTAAAATAATAGATCAAGATAATATACCCGCTGATTTGATAAAAATATTGCAATATTTCTTGAATAATAGAAAAACAATTTTTATTTATGGTGATAAGAGGTTAATAAAACAATTTCAAAAGACTGTCCACAGGACGGGGGGGACCACTGTCTCTATTGCTATGGCTAATATTACTGAATTATTCATTAAACAAAATGCAGATACCCAATTCTGAAATACTGTGTTATGCTGATGATGTGATAATAATAGTTTGAAATAAAGACAAGGATACACTTTAAAATTTGATTGAATTAATCATGGAAGAAATCAATCAATGGTGTACTCAAAATTAAACTGAACATCAGTCTTGAGAAAACTAACATTCTGCATGTTTACAATAAAGACACGTCTGCAATAAAGTTTAAAAACAAAATAATTATACCAGTAAAATATATTAAAATATCAGGAATCGCTTTTGCAAATCATTTTAGAAAGTAAAAACCTAATTTCATTCCTCACATAGATATTATACTAATAAAAGCAAAAATATAAAAAAATCTGCTGCTGTCAATTTGCGGAAAAGCTGTCTGACTACTAAAAAGAGACTTACATTATACAAAATAATATTTAGGCCAATGCTTTATTATGTATCAGAGATAAGGTATAAATTATTAAATAGGAAAATATAAATAAATTAAATTCATTTCAATACCAAATGCTATAATGGTGCACGGAATCATATAAAACGACGAGTTCTAATTGTACACATAGCATAGCCAAGATGCCACTGCTTAACGATTTCATTGAATCGAAAGATATGAAATATAAATTAAATAATTTGAATTCAGAATAAAAACAAAAATACAATTTAGGTATCCCAAGCATAATAACGGATATTATTGAATTTAAAATGTCTACTTTAAAGAACAGCACAAAATAAACTTTTCAAAGCTTCTTCCCTAACAACATACCAAAATATTTTCGACCAAACATTCATAATTCTAAATTCATTTCTAATCATGGAAATTTCATAAGCTTGAAAAAAATTATTAGAGCGGTGGAAGACGCGAGTTGTTTTTGTGGACATGAGGAACAAACCTCAATACATCTTTTACTAGATTTTCCTGTTTTTCAAGACTACAGAATCGAAAATAATTTAATAGTAACAGATCTAAGTATTTTTATTTCCAGTGGGGAAATGTATATTAAATTCGACACCTTTTGTAGATATATTTTAAATTATATAACAACAAATATATTTTAAGAAACTGATAATTTATATTATGCTTATTGTACATATTGCCAGACATTTCTTTCTTTTGTACACAGTTCTTTTTCTCGTTTTTTCCCTCTCTCTTTCTCATTGTTAACATCATGGCAACATCATTCATGGCCTTCATTATTGTATATACGTATATGTATAGACAAATGTGTAAAGGCATACATGTATGACAGCGCAAGTGTCCCTAGGGGGACATAGCGATTTAAATTTAAATAAAATAACTCAATGTTTTAAACGTTCAGAAATACTTTAACTATACGAACTGATATCAAATCGCTGATGAGGGTCAACAGCCCAAAACGCTTACGTTGCAACACTTTCTTGATTAATCAACACATAGTATTTGGCGAATTTTAAATAATTAAAATAAAACTATTGTTTTATATACAGGGTGATCCAAAAGTCCCGCACAACTTTAAAAATTAATAACTCCGCGAATATTTGCGCTAGAGCAATGCGGTAAACACCATTGTGTTCAGGATGCAACGGGATTTTTTATGGCAAATAATGAAAAATTCGAAATTGATTTTAGTTACAACTTTATTCGCTAGATGGCGCTCTACCAGAATCAGAGATTCAGCGGCCAAATTGTTTGATAAATTGAAAAATATAACTGAACGACACGTATTTTTCCTTTTTGAATACCAGGAAAGAACCCTAATAATATCAAATGATAAATTAATAAAACACCATTTCGCCAAAAGTCAGAAGAATTGGTTGACGATTTTTAAATACAATCTGAGATATGTAAAATAGGTATATGCAAATTAAAACAGGTATCAAAAATATTTATATTTTAGATGGAGTTTTGTGAAATAAATTGAATGTTTGAAAATAACTACTGATATCAATACACGATTTTTGAAATGTTAATATAATACCAAAATTTTTAAATCGATCTTTTGCGTTGAAAACGTGGTAGTAAAAATCATTTTGTATTATTTTTTGCGCAAAATATCTAAAGTTGGGGGGGGGGGGGGGGATACGGAGATTATTCCTTATGCTATTTCTTCTAATGAGCGAAAAGCGATAAACTAAACATAAGGGGTAAAATTGTGTATACCAGTGTTATTCGAGAAGTTATAACACTTTGGCCTGCAAGACATAATATAAAATGTGGGCAAATGACAAACAAAAAAATTACTGTTTACAGGAAAAAAAAAAGAGTCAAGATGTGAGGACAGCATTTATTATTCCCATAACCCAAAACAAAGAGCTGCAAAATATAACACATGAGGTAACTGCCTTCTCTCTTGTATTAGGTCACAATCCTTGCTCAATGTGGCGCCCTTCATTCTCAAACACCGCCTGCAGACGATAGATGACAGAATGGTCACAATTAAATAGTTGAAATTTATAAAACGTGCCATCTGATAGAAGCCTTCAACATGGCCAATGTGGTAGGCCGGCATCGATAAAAACGCGACTTAATGTACCCCCATAACCGAAATTGTAAGGCGTCAAGTCTGGTGATATTGGAGGCCACTGGTATATAAAGTAGCGACTTATCAACGAATTCCACCGAACGTATCCTTCAGCAATTGTTTGGCACCGCGGGAGATATGAGGAGGTCCTCCATCTTGCATGACTGTTATTTCGCTTAGTGCTTGTCTGTCCTGCAATATGGGAATAACCTTTTCTCTCAAAAGTTGAACATAACGTTCACCAGTTACGAAAACGGTTTTAAAAGTTCTTCCATTGATTTTTTCAAAGAAAAATGGCCCAATAATAAAAGAAGAAGTGAACCCACACAAAACTGTAACTCTGTGCTGATGAAGTGGTATTTCTGTAAAAATCCTAGGGTTTTCTGTTGCCAAAATGAGGCAGTTTTGAATGTTAAATTCTCCCTTTAGATAAAAGTGAGCATCATCTGTCTTTAGAACATTTGACAGCCAGTTTTCATCTATATCAATTTGCCGGAAAACTCATGCAGCGAATTCTTGGCGCTTCTCAAAATCGCTGACTTTCAACTCGTGAAAACTTTGAATTTTGTTAGGATATTTTTATAGAAAAATTCTGAATGTGTGTTCTCTCCAAACTGTTCCATACGAAATCTCCGTTTGTCGATAAACTTGTCTAGCACTTACTTCTCCATACGGGGATAACGTTTCAATAGCTTCAGCATTCTGCAAAACCGTAACAGCCACTGACTTGCATGTCGATGGTCTTCCACTCCGAGGTTTTGCTTCCAGAGATCCAGTTTTTTCAAAACTTTTAATCAATCGCTTTAGAGAGTAGCAACTCATTGGTCCTTTACCGCTTCGAATATCTTTAAAGGAACGAAACGCTCGTAAAGCTTCAGTGGCAGATTCTGAATCACAAATAAAAAAATTCACCAAGAGTGCTTTATCCTGTAGTGACGGCATTCCAAGTGGAAGGGGAGAAGTTTGTCCACACCTCCTTGCGGTCCCCCCTGGACCCTTGGAATATTTGACCAAATTCTGGTTCGTTTCCAAGTTGACTAACGTCGCAACGACACCCATTTTCAAATGAAGAGCAAAACTGATATCTCCAGTAATGCTACCGCGTCCGGGGTAAACGCCGCGTCAGGAGCTGCAGCTCGAGCTCATGATGAGAAATCTACTACGAGGACACAATTCAATCTACTACAACTCAATATAAATGGTACCCAGAGGAAAATAAAGAGCTGACTTCTCTTCTCTGTGACAACAATGTACATATTAATTGTCCTCAGGAGACAAAATTGAATCAGAATCTGAGATTCAATATCAAAGAATATACAACACTACGAATGGACAGACCGGGAAAATTCGGAGGAGGACTTGCCGTTTTGATTAAAACTCTAGAAATCAAATTTAAGGAAATCGCCTATAATCAGAGTAAGCCTAGAGAAGGCACGACAGAAGCTCAGGCAATAGAAATCTATCTTACAAATAAAACAATTCCAATCATAAATGTTTAACACCACGATATTTCTAGCATCAATACAGGCCTGATAGAGACATTAAGTGAAGCGTCTTCGGATATCGCAATCATACTTGGTGATTTTAACGCCGAAAGACCAACTTGGGGATCACCTGTCCAGGATAACAAAGGTCAGCAGGTTGAGGACATGCTAACCGACCTCGACCCTACGCCGTTAAATAACGAAAAGAACACCTATCTATCCAAGTCCACAGGCACAGAATCCGCAATAGACATCACAGCGATAAATTACAACATCGCACCCACAACACAATGGAAAATTCTGAAAAGTGCAATCAGTGACCACAGACCAATTTTAACAACCCTAAAATTCAAAATTGAGAATTTCCAACAGAATAGAAGAACACTGGAAAAAAATTACAGAAAAGCTTGAAGAACTGTGCAACGAAGAATTAAATCACAGAACGATTGACAAAAAATTGGAAAAATTCTCTTTGAACATATCCAAAGCTGCAAAAGTATCGATACCTAGAGGTAGACGTAAAGACCTGTGAATACTTTACTGGAAGGACCACAATATCGAGGAAATGATTACAGAGAGAGACAATAAAAATAAACTTCTTAAAACAAATAAAACAGAAGAAATCATAAAGGAACTCATTGAAATTAGTCACAAAATAGAACAAGAAATTTGGATATTCAAACAAGAAAAATGGGCAAAATTCTGCGAAAAAAATGGATCCAAAAAAGGAAAGTCATCACTGGAATATAATTAGTGTTGTAAAACAATCAAAACCAACACTAATCCTCCAATACTCTAACCGATATGAACAGCGAGAACGAACAAACAGATGGCTGACATAATTGCTGAATATCTTTCAAGCACTTCCAGACTCAGCTATACGAATGAAGGCAGGACTCTAAAAATTAATATAAACAAGTTAGTTAAACAAGCAAGAAATTACCATCAACAAGATATTTACTCGAGAGACTTCACACTGAATGAGCTAAATTCATCAATAGGAAAGTTAAATCCAAGATGTCACCTGGAGATGCTCTAATCTTTGGTCAAATGATTAAACACTTTGGAGACGAAGCTAAAAATCAACTCCTACGAATACTGAACATTTCATGGAAAACTGGTAAACTACCAAAGAATTGGAAGATATCAATTATAGTGCCAATACTGAAACCAAACAAAGATGCTAAGGAATGCAAGAACTATCGGCCAATTGCTCTTACCAGCATACTTTGTAAAATAACAGAATGAATTATCCACTCTAGGCTCATAGTCTGGCTCACTAACAATAATAAAATAAACTTCTACCAAACTGCCTAAAGATCCAGACACTGTACAACTGATAAACTGTTATACTTCTGTCAATCAATAATAGATTTCTAGGAAAAACCGCCAAAGAAGACAACGGCCGTATTCCTGGATATGACCTCAGCTTTTGATCGAGTGTAGAAATTATTTGAAAGGCTGCACAACATCGGAGTAAGAGGAAAAACCTTATTCTGGATTGCAGACTTCTTAAGGGGAAGAAGTATAAAGGTTCGGGTCAATGGAACATTTTCCAAGGACCGAAGAACATGGGCTGGTGTACCTCAGGGATCTGTGCTCAGTCCTCTACTCTTCTCGCTATATATTAACCGTTGTTTATGTAAATAGATGAATATTATTTGTATTATTTAAAGCCTAATTATGTAAAAATATATGTATATATGTCATAATTTGTACATAACTAGATGCCAACCCAATCCAATATGTATGAAAATGTATGCTTTGAATTTCAATAAAGAACAAGGCTTAACATTGGAGAGAAAGAAGGCCTAGAGAGAGCACAATCATTAGTAAAGTTTAATTATCCCGGAACTCGTAAAAGTTAGAGTTCAACGACATAGCACTTCCTGGTCAAGTTAAGACACGTCCAAAAACAAAGAGTTAGAAAGAGCCAATCATAGAGCAGCCTTTTTAGCTTCGAGCCTATAGGGAACTTCCACGTCACACAGGTCAACCAATGAGAAGGAAGAAGTGTTTTCTTCTTAAATCGAGAACAGAGAATTGTCAGTAGAGAGCTGGACCCCACCGAGTTCGGACCTACAGTTAGCACCTGGACAGCACCTAGAGTAGGAACTTGGAATCGTTCTCACCGCCTCAACTCATCAGATAAGTCAAATATTCCGATTTTTAATTGAGTAGCCAATAGCCAAACCGTTTTCACCTTTCTCAAGCCTTCTCTCCTCCGATTAGTTGCCTTATTTCAACCCCCATCAAGTGTATCCTGGTTTAT
This sequence comes from Cordylochernes scorpioides, assembly GCA_030710605.1. Lineage (NCBI taxonomy): Eukaryota > Metazoa > Arthropoda > Arachnida > Pseudoscorpiones > Chernetidae > Cordylochernes > Cordylochernes scorpioides. The sequence goes on along the minus strand of CP092870.1, from coordinate 41,893,767 downwards.
TTCCCCTGTATGCTCCACTTCCCTCTTAAACGACTGCGCCATCATCAATCAAACCCATTCTCAACCAATAACAAAAAAACTTCGCAACGATATTGCGATATATATAAATTGGATATTTTTTGTTGGCCAAACGAAAATAATCTGAGGCTCTTTATTGGACACGACAAAAACAAAAACGGCATTCCAGAGTAAAATAAATCATCAGAGATAGATGTTGCGCAATCTTTGACTTTAATCATCATCGATGCTACGTCACTCCTATTACGCTACTTCCAACTTCTACCTTCAAACTTGCTGTTATTGTTTACCGCTAACTTGTCTTAACAATATATGTAAATGGAACAAGTCGTTCCTTGAATAAATATATATTTGTTTATATCTAAAGGGATGTCCTCGTAACTACAACATACGTGAGTACCATAACAACTAGAAATCCTTAGAAAGTAACATCGATTTTGCTAAGCCTATATCAATTTGGTAGCAGAGCGTGGTTTGGGCGCGCGAATTGGACTAACCGCCAATTGATCCATTTAAATCAAAAAGAAATTAAATAATTGGACTAACCGCCAATTTAGAAATAAAAAGTTGAATGAAAATGGATACCCATAACTTAGCAAAAATCGAACAGTTAACAGAAAACAACTATACCACGTGGTCCATGAAAATGGAAGCAATTCTAGATTCAAAAGATCTCTTCGAGGACGTAATTGTTAATGACGAGCCAGACTTTACAAATAATAAACTAGAATATGATATTTGGAAGAAAAAGAATCGGGAAGCATACAGCCTAATAATATTGTCACTTTCGGATGACTTAACAATCATCTTTCGAGGCGATAAAAGGGCCAAAAGAATTTGGCACGACATAAAGAAAAGGTTTGAAGGATCTCTAGAAAATAAAAGGATAGACCTAATGTTGGATCTAGCCAGACTAAAATTGAACCCAAATGAAAATGTTAACATGTATATTGTACGAGCACAGAAACTGGTACAAGAGATCACCCAGCTAGGAAAGACTGTAACAGAAAGAGAACTTGTACGATACATTGTTGAAGGACTCGCACCTAACTTTGACACGATCGCAGCAGCACTGTCAATAAACAGAGGAATCTCCTTACCAGACTTGAGACAAGCTCTACTGGATTTCGAGAAGAAAAGACAGGACAGAAGCAAAAATCATGAAAATGCTTTCAGATCATCAGGCAACCAATTCAAAGAAAAATCATGCTACATTTGCAAAAGAAAAGGACATTTCAAGAAAGACTGTTGGTTCAACCCTAACAACAAAGGAAATCAAAATAATACAACAAACAAAAATAACATGGCCAGTACAAGGAACTACCATAAAGGACCAAAACAAAACAAAGACACAGCCAGATCAGCAATCCAAGAACGAACGGAGGAACCATCCCAACGAAGAGACTCCACTTCAGAATACGCACTACATGCAAGCACAAGGGAGGAACGCCCGACGACTCAGGATGTGTGGATAATTGATTCTGCGTGCACAAGCCACATGACTTCCCATGGTGAATGGATCGAGCACAAGACGGAGGAGAGAAGAAGCATACAAGTGGCGGAAGAAGGGAGACAGATCGAATCTGCCTCATCAGGATCAATCCAAGCTACTGTACAAGATAAGGACAAACTTAACAACGCTGTAACCCTGCATAATGTCCTCCATGTACCACACCTGAAAGGAAATCTAATGTCCATTCCAAGCGTAGTAAGAAGAGGGAACTCTGTTCTTTTGAACTCTGAAGGAGCATACATATACTCTTCTGATGACAAGCTAATAGGAACAGGCAACTTTGATGGTAACATGTACACATTGAACCTATCACGTTTATCTGAAGCAACTCATTTTCCAAATAAACATTGCTTGATTTCAAAGGACAATTCTAGGACTGCATGGCACAGAAGGTTAGGACATCCTAGTGACAACAAACTAGACCTGATTTTGAAGAACAATCTTCTAAAAGGCTTGAACTCTATAAATGGTACCCTTGATCAATGTGATGCTTGCTCCTTGGGAAAAATGACCAAAGTACCTTATGTTCACACAGATAGCAATCAGGAAAGCTACCCCTTTGAAGCCATTTATGTCGATCTCTGTGGTCCAATGAGAATAAACTCCTTGGGCGGAAGTAAATATTTCTTGACCATCGTAGATGGATTTTCTAGGAGAATATTTGTAGAATTTCTCAAAGATAAACTCTCAGCAGAAGAAGTTTTGAAGAAGTTTATTGTCAAGAGAGAAAACGAGCTAAACTCAAAACTAAAACGACTTAGAACAGATAACGGAACAGAATTTATCAATAAAAACCTTGAAACCTTTATAGAATCCAAAGGAATTAAACATGAACTAACTACACCGTACACCCCAAGAAGCAATGGGAGAGTTGAAAGAGCTAACAGAACACTATTAGACAAAGGCCGAACACTTCTTGCAGACTCCCAATTACCCCTACACTTCTGGGCAGAAGCTGTGAATACAGCTGCATATCTGTACAATCTAACTCCCACAACCAGTGACCCAGACACTACCCCTATGGAAAAATGGAAAGGTAAAAAGCCATCCGTCTCTCACATCATGAGATTTGGTTGTGAAGTCTTCTATAAACTCGAGAATCATCAAAGACACAAACTAGAAGCTAAATCTAAGAGAGGAATATTTGTAGGCTATTCAAGATGCAGAAGAGCTTATCGAGTATTTGATATCACAGCGAGAGTCATTCTTGAAACCGCAGACATTCACTTCAGAGAGAACAATAATGTCATCTCGGAAGAAAAACAAAGTGATAATAATACGGACACTGACACATATTTCTTCATTCAGGAGGATGAACAACTGGACAATCATGTTCTATCAGATGTTGATATTGAAGAGCCAGCACCAGATACCATGATCAACAGACAGACAGAGTCAAGTGGATCAGACAGACCACAAAGAACTCGAACAATACCTAAAAGATTCGATGACTACGTTCTGGCTACCACGAATGAAACCATTCCGAAAGACTATGATGAAGCCATCGCATGCGAAGACAAGAAACATTGGGAGAACGCAATGCTTGAGGAAATACAGAACATGTACTCGCATCAAGTATGGGAACTGGTACCTAGACCTGTAAACGCTAAAGTTGTTAAAAGTAAATGGGTGTTCAAAATATCTAAAGACCAAGAAAACAAAAACAAAACTTACAAAACTAGACTTGTTGCAATGGGATACAACCAAATCCCAGGAAGAGATTACAACGAAAGTTTCAGCCCTGTAATTAAAAATGCCACCCTCAGGACTATTTTGTCAATGGCAGCAACAAAAGATTCAGTCATTAAACTATTTGATGTGAAAGCAGCCTATCTAAATGGAAACATTGAAAACACGATATTCATGGAACAACCTGCTGGATTTGTCCAAGACAGAAACAAAGTTTGCAAACTCAACAAAAGTATTCACGGTCTACCTCAATCCGGAAGATCGTGGTATGAGAAATTCAGTCAAGTACTTCATGACTGTGGACTGGAAAATCTTAAATCGGATCCTTGCCTATTTAAATGGAAGAATGAAGACAAATACTTCTTTGTAGGGATATATGTTGATGACTTTATCACTGTCTCAGATTCTGAAGATACTTCAAACAGATTCATCAATAAATTGAGACATCACCTGGAAATAAAGGATGTAACATGTAAAGGCATGTTTTTGGGAATCAAGATCATACAAGACAAGGAGGGAATTTCGCTACAGCAAAGCCACTATGTACAAAAACAACCAGAAATCCTTAGAAAGAATAATCGTATTTTGCTAAGCCTATATCAATATATAAATATTTTTCAAATGAATTAAAATAAAAATATAATCGATACTGAGAGAGAGTTGAATTTAAAAAATAGAAAATTATTATTTACGAAATATAAATATCAGAGAGGATTCCAGCAAAGCGCATCTAAAATATCAGTTTTTTTTTTGCTACATGTTTTAATTTGCATATACCTATTTTACATATCTCAGATTGTATTAAAAAAATCGTTAACCATTTCTTCTAACTTTTGGCGAAATGGTGTTTTATTAATTTATCATTTGATATTATTAGGGTTCTTTCCTGGTATTCAAAAAGTAAAAATACGTGTCGTTCAGTTATATTTTTCAATGTATCAAACAATTTGGCCGCTGAATCGCTGATTCTGGTTGGGCGCCATCTAGCGAATAAAGTTGTAACTAAAATCAATTTCGAATTTTTCAATATTTGCCATAAAAAATCCCATTGCATCCTGAACACAATGGTGTTTACCGCATTGCTCTAGCTCAAATATTCGCGGAGTTATTAATTTTTAAAGTTGTGCGGGACTTTTGGATCACCCTGTATATTCCGACAGACGGTGCAAACCAGCAGAAACCTTTTGTTGCACGATCAGGGGATGTCTTTTTGAAATTTTATATATTTACCTGATCGCGCTTTACAATTTCACTTTTGTACTATTCTTCACAAGATATCAATGTGGTTTCTATATTTTCGTAAACATGCACAAAATATCACATATCTCTTCCAAAAATAGCATTAGAAAAAATTAGCCTAACGCACATTGATTTTGTCAAATTCCATGGTAATCATCAGAACATTGGAAGCTTCGATTTTGTAACATCCTACAAAAGAAGTTATGAAATCGGCCGAATATTCTAAAAATATATTTTGTATTCGTGCAAAATAAAAGAAACTAAAAATTGAGGAAGATCGGATTTTTTTTCTGTGTATATAGCTCGAACGACATGGGGGACCTGAGCTATATAGGTCTTAGGACTGATTCCCCTGTGTAGAATAGTGTGAAATATATAAGTGATGCGAATATAAGAAAATGGAATTGAGAACAATAGACTGACTGTGATTTGTAAATATATAATTAATCTTTCATAAAGTTAAATGTGTGTGATAAATAAATAATTATAATTAAATAATAAATATATAAGTTGTAGTTTATAAAAGATAAACAACACAACATATTTGGCGACGAGGATTAAAAAAAAAATAATAATAATTAAATAAGCGAAAAAGAAGATGGCAAATAATTTGACGTCTCCATTACCGTTGAACCTTAATGCTACAGATTTATATTCCGAGTACAAACATTGGATAAATTCATATTTAATTTATGAATTAGCAAGCGGTGTTTCAACAAAGAAAGATGACGTTAAAAGGGCAACACTTTTGCTTTGCCTTGGACCACAAGTCCAAAGAATCTTCTTTAATTTGCCAGAAGAAAAAGATACGTATGAAAAAGCAAAAGAAGCTTTAACTAAATATTTCACACCACAAAAAAATATTGTATCAGAACGATTTAAATTTAGGCAAAGAAAACAAAATACAGATGAAAATATTGATTCATATGTCATTGCCCTAAGAGAATTAGTCAAATCCTGTGAATTTGGAAATTTAGAAGAAGACATGATCAGAGATCAGATAATAGAAAAATGCTATAATAGGCAATTAAAAGAAAAGTTGTTGCAACAAGATAATTTGAATCTTCAAAGAACAATTGAGATATCAAGAATGTTTGAAACAGTCAAAGAAGAATTTAGAGTATTGACAAATGAAGATATGACCTCAATAAATAGAGTAAACTATAAAAATAATTTCCAAGCAGCTAATGAATCAACTGTTAAAGGACCAAAAGCTCATAATGTGTACCATCAAAAAGGAAGCACCTCCAAGGTAAGTGCACCTAATTTGGAAGAATGCTATAGATGTGGCTTAACTACACATCCTCCATATAAATGTGGAGCTAGAAATATGAAATGCACATTTTGTAACAAGATGGGTCATCTTAATAGAGTTTGTAGAAATAAAAATAAATATTAAAATATTCAAGGAAAGAAAAGAAATATTCAAAATATTTCAGAAAATATTGAAGACTCAGATGAATACACTTTCTTTTTAGGCTCTGATAACAAAGAAAGTATCTATATAGATGGAAAGGAAATAACAATGACTATTGATACAGGTAGTGATACAACATTCATAGGACTTGAAAATTTGAAAAATATTTTTCCTAAGTCTCAAATGCCAACTTTAAATGGTACAGAAAGGAAATTTTATGCCTATGGACAAACTTCACCTCTTCCATGTTGTGGATATTTCTTTGCAGATGTTTCATGGGGTGAAAGGTCTATAAAGGAACAGATTTTTGTGATTGAAGGTAAAGCAGAACCTCTTTTAGGAAAGAAAGCAAGTTTCGAATTAGAAATTATAAAGCGTGGAACAAAAATAAGGAATATTCAACAGGAAATTATTCCGAAGGATATATATAATTTGATACAAGAAAACATGAACCTTTTTCAAGGTCAAGGAAATGTGAAGGGTTATAGTCAAAAAATAACTCTAAAAGAAAATGTTACTCCTGTAGTTCAGAGATGCAGACATTTTCCATATAAAATGGTAGAAGCCATCAATCAAGAGCTAGACAAAATGATAGAAGATGGCATTATTGAGGAAGTCCATGAAGCTTCTGAATGGATCTCAAACATTGTGGCAGTTCCAAAAAAGGGTACTGAAGAAATCAGACTATGTGTTGATCTGAGAGAAGTGAATAAAGCCATAGTTAGAGAGAGATATCCTATACCAACAGTTGACAATATATTGCAAGCATTGCAGGGAGCAAAAGTTTTTGCTAAACTTGATACGAAGAAAGGCTTTTGGCAAATTGAACTTGATGAAAAGTCCAGGCCATTGACCACCTTTATTACACCCAGAGGATGCTACAGATTTTGCAAAATTCCTTTTGGACTTTGCAGCGCACCTGAAGCTTTTCAAAAAGCTATGAACTCAATATTGTCTCATTTAGAAGGAGTGTTATGCTACATAGATGATGTGATTGTATATGCGCAATCTATAGAACAATTGGATCAAAGACTGAAAAAAGTATTTGAAAGATTTCAACAAGTTGGACTCAAACTAAACAAAAGTAAATGTAAATTTGCTCTAAATGAATTGGAAATATTAGGCCATATTGTTAGTAAAGATGGAATTAGACCTGATCCAAAGAAAATAGAAAGTGTTCTAAGTTTTTCAAAACCTGAAAATGTAGATTCTCTAAAATCATTTTTAGGTACATGCGGATTTTAAAGAAAATTCATTCCAGACTTTTCAAAGTTAGCCGAACCACTTAATAATTTGACAAGAAAGGACATAAAATGGAAGTGGAGCAAGAAAGAAGAGGACTCATTCAGAAAATTGAAAGAAGCTCTTACAAAAAATCCATGTTTAGCCTATTTTGACATGAATGCACCTACCGAAGTAATTGCTGATGCTAGTCCTGTAGGTTTAGGAGCTGTTTTACTACAAAGACAAAATGATGGAAGCAAAAAGCCAGTGGCCTATGCAAGTAGATCATTGACTAATGTTGAGAGAAGATACTCACAAATAGAGAAAGAAGCTCTTGGGTGTGTGTGGGCTGTTGAGCATTTCAATGACTATTTATGGGGAAATAAATTTGTACTTAAGATAGATCATAAACCATTGATTTATATGCTTAATCCCAAGAAGGCAACAGTCTTGCCACCAAGAATTGAAAGACTTAGTTGGAGACTTCAACCTTATGATTATGAAATAGAGTATCTTAAGGGCAAACAAAATATTGCAGATATATTTTCAAGAAAACCTTTAACAAATATTTCATGTGAAAATATTGTTGATGATTATGTAGAAAAAGTACTTTCCATATTTTCAGAAGAAATGAAGGCAATTTCCCTCAATGATATCAAGAAGCAAAGTGAAGCAGATCCATTTTTCAAATTTCTAACTAAAATATTTCAAACTGGAAATTGGCCATATCAAATTGATGATGATGAACTTAAAAGTTTGCACAAATTTAAGGAAGAACTTTCAGTTTATGATAATCTCATTTTAAAAGGAAAGAGAATTGTTATACCAACAGACCTTAGAAGATATTGTACCAGAAGAGCAGATTGCTATATCTGATATGGACTGTTTATACCCAAATGAATCACCTAATGAGAATTAAAACAAGACTGTCATCACTAGAAGTGGAAGACAAATACATGTTCCCTCTAGATTTAAGGACATTATTTGATACTAACTAAACAAGGGAGGAATATGTAGAATAGTGTGAAATATATAAGTGATGTGAATATAAGAAAATGGAATTGAGAACAATAGACTGACTGTGTTTTGTAAATATATAATTAATCTTTACTAAAGTTAAATGTGTGTGATAAATAAATAATTATAATTAAATAATAAATATATAAGTTGTAGTTTATAAAAGATAAACAACACAACACCCTGCAATAATAACCTACGGAAAAATGTCTCTCCTTTTAAGTAAATAATTTAAAACATGAAAATCAGGAATGTATTTTTAAAATGCACATTTTCCCCTCATATTTCCGTAAAAGGCAATAGGCTTGTTTATAGGAATGAAAAAAAACCTTCATAAAATTATCGACTTTTAACCTGTGGTTTGGGTAATAAAATCGAAACGGAATATAGAAATTTACCACCAATGCTCTAATTGTTTCGATTTGTTCCAATAAATTTGAGGTTTACCCCGAAACAAATAGAGGAGTGCCATTGGCATTTATTATAATACTAGACGAATGACCTGGCTTCGCCCGAGAATTCCCCCGAGTGAAATTTCCTTCATACTCAAAGTACATCAATAATGCCATAGAATAGCAATACAGAAGTAAAACATAAACCATAGGCAAAAAGTGTGCGTGCTGGCAAAAATTGTATTATATTAGTGTTTAAGTATTTTATTTAATTATTTTTTGCAATCCATTTAGTTGTTTAAAATACAATATAGTTCAAATAAATGGCAGCTTTTCCACCCAACGCCCGAGGTACCCGCCCCAGCGCATTAACCCTTGAAATTGTCTCAGTTGAGTGAGTGACTGACTGCGATGGATGCCCATTTTCTCAGTAAGAATAAGAATAAATAGGTTTATATAAAAAATTAATCCAAAATACTGGGATTTAAATATTTTTCTGTGTAAAATGAAAGAGCACAATTAGGCAAACATATGTGTTTGCTAATGTGTGCGATTGCATTTTAAACGACTTTTTTTCAAAAAGAGAGAGAAAAAAAAAAAACAAAGGCCAGAACAAAAATTAATAAAAAATACGAAAGCCATTATTTACATACAGTAACGCTAATTTTGTACATTTTTAAAAATTGCATTGTGTGCACTTACCGTAATTTAGTGATATAAATTTCTCTCTCAATACCTTTGTAATAAATAAGTAACACTCGTATAAAAAGATATTTCAAAAAAGGTACGCAATCAAATTGAAAAAAGAAATGCAGAACGCTCATTGGTCGCTTAATTGGCCTGATATTGTTACTTTGCCTCGTATTTACTCCGCGTAAAATAAGTTCTTCAAATGAAAAAAATAAATGGCCATAAATACAAATCAAAATGTAGCCGAAAAATATCCTCAGGTTTATAAAAGCGACATGCAAAATTTGGTATCAATTGGTTCAGTAGTTTTTGAGTTTATCGCGAAACAGACAACAGACATTGGCTTCTATATATAAGTTTTTAACTTTTAATCAGACATTTTAAATTTATATTTAAATTTAGACATTTTTCATTTCAATTTAGACATATGGACTTTTTTAAATATAATATTTATTTAAGATACTTTTAAACACAACTATGACAACACTAAATATAATATTAAAATATTATCGTCTTGTTTCTACTAAAATATTAAATGAATAGAGGCTCGTATCAAGCAATATCAAAAGGAAAACGGGAAACTTTAATCAAGTTTGTATGCTTACAAAACGAAACTATGCAAAAGCTTCTAAGTTATTGAACATCAATTATAGTTCTGCTATGCAAAATTATAAAAAGCAGGCTAATTAAAATTAATAAGAAAAGGAGGATTTAAACAGAAAATATTTCATTAAGTGAAGCGTATATACGAAATAATTCTAGTATAACCTTTTAAAAAATTAAGAGATGAAAAATATTTAAATCAAGAATATCTAAAAATGAAAATGAAAAATGTCTAAATTGAAATGAAATGTTTAAATATTGTTATATAGGTTTAAATATATTTTGAAAACACATTTAATTTTTTGAAAACATTTATTAAATTTTAAATAAAATATAAGATTTGAAAATATAGCAATCCATAAATAAATATTTAATTAAAAGGCACATATTGGATCAAATGATAGTTTGATTCAATATATGCCTTCTAAATTAAAACTATAAGATGTTTTATTTTGCGAAATAAGGCATTTAAAGAATATATAGTAATGTAAATATAGTAAATGTGTCTAAATTAAAATGAAAAATGTCTAATTTAAAATTTAAAATGTAGAAAAATTGCAAATAAAATTGCAAATAATATTTATTTCAAATCAAATTCAGACCAAAAACTTTCCCGGTAGTATAGTTGTGAAGAAAAGTCTGGTAATCGTTTCACAAAACACTGATGCGAAATTCGGTAGAATAATTCGCAGTGATGCTTCTTTTGTGGGCTGTTGCAAGGGTTTAAATCAGATCACTAAATATCAGAAAGGAGAGGGTAAACGTCTCCTTCAAACTAACTTTATTTGAAACATGTTAAGAGGACAGAAAAGCACCCAACTGGTCAGCAGTTTTGTTGCCGGCTGGCGCCGCTGGCGGGTATGTTTGTTTACTATCACCCAATTCGTCTTGCCGACGTCCCGAGTGGATCTCCATTATTCAATATACTCCCACCTGTTTTCCTTTCAGGCATACAATAGGAAAACAATAATAATCGTCCAATCGGTTGGGTATACAAACGGTTCTTCCCTATCTAGTCTGAATTTTTGCAGTTTTCTCTTTATCGTTCAGCAAACGCGAAGAAGCTGCTGTTGATGATATTTCAAAGGGATATATTTTCTGAATAGGTCTTAGGAAGGTTCCTACTGCGGGTTTCAGCTTCACTAATCTATTCACTCCATCTCTTCCAAATAATATCTCCTCGATCACTGCTAATGGCAAGAAGTTACGCTTTTTATTGCCCATGCCAACAAGGATAATATACCCAGCCTATAGTTTTGGATTGTAAATGCGTCTGTTTCTCTGGACCAGGAGGGACAAATATTCCTTCTTGAATCGTGATTTCAACTCCTTCCTCAGCTTGTTCAAATAGCGCAGTTTCTGTGTCGTTGGATTAGGTCCCATATTCTGGCACTCGGGAAACTCGACATCGGTCTGTTCTTGTACAAACATGGAAGGTGATATTGTCACAAGATCATTCGGATCGTCGCTGACATAAGTCATGGGGTTTCCATTCATCACTGCCTCTGCATGACACAGCAGGGTCATCAATTGTTGATATGTCAATGTTTATGTTTCGGGCATTCTTTTTAGTGCATCTTTGAGGGAACGAATCAATCTCTCCCACCATCCACCCCACCAGGCAGCAGTGGGCGGGATGAATTTCCATTCAATACGCTTCACTTTCCCGTCGTTAGAAACGCGTTCCCAGTCAATTTGTTTAAATAAGTTATTGGCTCCTTCAAAATTTGTTCCGCTGTCGCTATAGATGGTGGATGGACGTCCTCGTCGCTTGATGAATCTCTCCAGGGCCTTTAAGAAATCTTATGTGCTGAGAGATATTACCAGTTCCAAATGTACACAGCGGTACACGGCACAGGTGAAGAGAACAACCCAGGTCTTGGTCCGATCTTTCAGATAGAGCGGGCCCGCCCTATCACCTCGAATACCTTGGCGTTATGTACTCGAGTGGCAGGTAATGGAGCGTCTTCCACCACAACGGGTTTAGCGGAAAAGTGGTGACATGTGACACATCTTATCGCTTTTACTATCCAAAATTTCCCCCCAAGTTTGTTCATCAAAAATTGTACACCAGCGTGGCTATTCTCAACGTGCGAATCACATATTATTTGTTCAATCAACGGATGAATCCCATGTAATAGTACTGGCAAACGGAAGCCATATTCGTCTCTGCTGTAAATTAGTTTTGTTTTCACACGCAGGATTCCTTCCACATCATATATCTTCAGGCCAGGTATAGAGTGGCTAAGGAAACACTCTGCCTGAACTAATTTCAGAAGCGCTAGCTCCGCATCATCGATCTCCTTCAAGGAAAGTTCGCCTTTTACTTTCATTGAAGATCGGAGGTTGTTGATGAATCTTCTAATCCACGCCATCGTCCTCACATTTTTTTATGAACGAGGAGAAATATTTCATGTACCAATTATCTGTACTCTTAACTCTAGTCATAACAGCAATTTTCTTTCTTTCCGCAGAGATTTCTTCTTTATACCTGGAAGGCCAATATTCTTCGGAGGTTTTAGCCAGGAAGGGCCATTCCACCTTCTGGACTCAATCAGTTGGTAGAGGTTGCATCCTCTGGAGGGTATATCAGCTGGATTGCACTCGCTAGGAACATATCTCCAATCTCCTGGATCACTAAGTCTGCATTTCTCTTTCACGCGATTCCCGACGAAGGTACTCAACTGGTCATCGCGCTTTATCCAAGCGAGGCCTGTTGTGGCATCAGACCAGAATTCATTTGTGATATTTTTCACTTTTAGAAATTCAGAGATCATCTTGTTTATCCGTGCTTCTGAAACACAGATTAATGGTTCAATTCTTGGTATCGTGGGTTTCTTGAGAGGTGCGACTCGAGACTTAACCGCCATCATATGTATTTCAATTTGTCATTTATAAGCCTTAGCAAAAGGTTGGATATCATTTCAATCTTGTTAGGTCCTCTTTCAAGACAGTCATATGAAAATGGGGATCTATAGACCTTGCTAGAAGCATCAAAAACCAGCCTCGGAAAGTATCATCATAGTCCTCATAAAGATTCAAAGATCTTAATTTCTTAGTCGTCTGTTCTAATCTCTTCATAGCAATCTCCCTGTTGTCCGCGATTCTAGCTTTCTCTACAGTTCACGGGAGCGAAACAACATATCTTTCAAAAACAGAATGTTGAACTGTTTTTAGAAAATGTCGAAACGCCAGCGCGTCACTCTGATGTCTCTGTTTAACTTCAATAGGATCCATAATGCCAAGAACATTGGGATTACACAGATTGGTTATTCTGCCCTCCGAAATTGTCATTGTTGTAACATGATGAGCGAGTAAAACGACACTACCTGCCTGACATTCTCCCAATGAAGTCCATCTAAAACGCGTCTGAGACGCAGTCAAGTCATTTGACATCATACAAGATTTCATCATGAAAATAAATCCCAACACATCGCATCCTAGAAGTATTTCAATTTCCTTGTAATTCTCTCCAATATCAGGAACCCAGATTCTGCGGGCTTTGAGTTTTTTCATTCATGGCCCGCGGCTCAGTCTTGGTAAGTTACCACATATATTTTGTAGATCAAGAAGCTTCGCGACCATTTTAAAATTCCCTGATGCATGACCCAAAGTGACTCTGTATTCTTGGTTGACACTTTCATTAGTATGGCCTCTAAACACCACATGTTTAAGTGATTCCTGGCCAATGGGATATAGTCCGAGATCCTGGGAAGTTTTAATTCTATGGTGTGAGCTAGAGGCGAAGCTCACTTCACTGGTCTTGGGACTAGAAGCAGCGACCTTAGGTTTAACAAGAGCGAGACATTTTCTATATATCTTCTTATATCTGAATGTATATTCAAAGGCTTTCTCGTCGTCGTGCTCTAATTCCTCTTCGCTAACGTCTGAGTTCAGCATGAAATTTCTTATCTTGACTTGGATATCAAGAAGCTCACTGTGAGTTTCTTCAATTACTTTTCTATTATTTTCAATGTCCTCTACAGGTATCGGTGGAGTACTTGACAGAAACTCTTCTGTCGTCTTCAAAATGCGAGTTAGTCGCTTTCTAAGTAAATTTCTATGCCTTTTCAAAATTTCCATTTTAAAAAATAAACTATAAACAAAAGGTAAAACAAAAGGTGCTTATCTTGAGTCTTGACCTGTACTCCGCCGTTCAATCTACTTGATCTTGCCTTGTCAGAAGCCCACCCGCGGGGACGCCACTTTGTGAAGAAAATTCTGGTAATCGTTTCACAAAACATTGATGCGAAATTCGGTAGAAGAATTCGCAGTAATGATTCTTTTGTGGGCTGTAGCAAGGATTTAAATCAGATCACTAAATAGCAGAAAGGAGAAGGTAAAAGTCTCCTTCAAACTAACTTTACATAAAACATGTTAAGAGGACAGAGGAAAGCATCCAAATGGTCAGCAGACCAGGCTGTGCTCTAATCCTTTGTTGACGGCTAGCGCCGCTGGCGGATATCTTTGTTTACTGTCACCCAATCCTTCTGGCCAACGTCCCGAGGTGGATCTCCATTATTCCACAATAGTAAACAACTTCCCAAAGTTTCACGGCGATTGGATGCATGGTTTTTGAATCTATTGAGTAGAGACAGACAGACATTCAATTTTATATAAATAGATTTAAAACTGATATTTTAAACAAATATATTTATTTACAAAAAGAGAAATATTTCGAACATAAATTAAACTTTATTTTTTAGCATGCAACCCGTAAGCTCGTGGGTAAGCCGTGTAGAGTCCGCGCTCGCGCATGCGCCTCTGATACATCTGTATGAATTAAAGTATTTGACAGTTAAGCCGTTTTTGACGCGGTCGAAGGGGATAAAAAGTATCCTATGTCCGTCTGTTAGTTCTAAGCTACCTCCCCACCAAATTACACCCAAATCGGTTCAGCCGTTCTTGAGTTATAAATAGTCTAACACTTTTCACGACTTTCTTTTATATATATAGAGATATGAAGATAAAAATACTGAATTTGATAATGAAATTTGATAATAAAATTTGAAACTAAAAATGATATTATTTATTATCTCAAAATTTCTCACTCATATATGATGTAAATAATATATACCTTGTTATTACAAAGACTTGAAAATATATGAAACATATATCGAGCAGAATAAAAGGAAAAAAAGGCCTAAAACCCATGTAAGTTTTTATAAACGGGAAGGGACAAAGGAGGTAATTTGAAATCAGGAAGGGTTCAGTTACAGTTTGCCCAGCAAACTTCGACAAAGTCAATATTGATTATTAAAGGGCAGCGCATAATAATTCAATTAAAACACGGGGCTTCCAAGCTCCCCCAATTAATCAATAAACTGAATCTTCCCATTATTAAATTACTTTATGAATCCCTTATGAAATTATAATCAAATACTTTGCTGATATTGCCCCCTCGCTTTAATTTAATAGTTATCTGAAAGATTTTGTCCCTTTCTTAAATATTTTGATACAATTTTTCTTGGTATTAATAAAAATATTTTCTAAATTATTTGATTTTCATAGGTGACTATTTAATGGTGATTGGAGGAAATAAGGGCCAAGTCCTAAGAAATACTATTGACTCACATGGGTTGCCATATCTATAAACAAAGATTACGTATGAATATAGTGTATATTTATATTATATAACGAAATAATATTATGATAAATGAATTTCGCATAAATATAATTATTATATATCATTATAATAATTTACTTTTTCTGTATAAAATTAAATCGCAATTTAGTCTATATCTATTCTTATAGATTATGCAACATATCAGAATTTTTAATTGTACTATCAATATCGTTTACTTTTTTTTAGCTTAACTTCCCCACCCAGACAATTAATATCCTTCTATTTCTTTTTTCCTACTATTATTAATTTTGTTCCAGCTTGTTGTGTGTGTGTGTGGGGGGGGGGGGGGGGCAAATATATAATAATACTAGCGGATGTACCCGGCTTCGCCCAGGTTTTTCTCGAGGGAATGTTTGTAGTCTAGTAATAAGAAAATATACTACACCTAAAAACTATCAGAGAAAAGAGAAACCACGGAAGGTGAACAGAAAAATGCTCACAATGGATGTTATGTTTACGATATCAAGTTAAATAAAAACAAAGATAAAATTTGCATATGTTGGTCACTATAAATTTGTATATTTGTTAGGCGAAATTAGAAACATGATAAAACAATTGGGTATTTAAAAACAAATGTAGAAATAAAAGTTGAAGTATAATAAACAATGTTAAAGATTAGTTTTAATTATTAATCAAGATTGTGTGTGAATATGTGAGAAAGATGTAATATCGTTGTTGTTTTCTTGGCCGACTGTTTTACATATGGTGTTATATTAAAATTGCTTGTTTTGAATATTTTTTAGATTGAGATTATTAGCTAGTATGTAAAAAAATTAACTCTATTGAAATTTAATTTTGTATTTATATATAAATAAAATTAACTCTGTTGATTTTTTTTTGCATTTAATCGATAACAGCGAAGTTACGCATGTTAATGTTAGGAATTATATTTTGATGTTAAGCAAAACATGCTCCATCTCGTTTTACATAAATGTTGAAAATTTGGTTGAAATTGATGCATTGTAACGAAAGTTTTTAGTGATGTCCACTTATGAAATTTCCATTTTATTAATATAGATTTAGGCAAAAATCTGGCACATTTACGTTTAAATTTAAAATATTGTTTAAAAAATAATAAAATAATAACATGTATTTTAAAAAATAATAATAAATTTTGAAAACCCTTTATTCAAATGCACTAAAAAGGAAAAATAAAATAATTCATCTTCTGTCTTTGAGCAATTAGATGTATCTGAGGGGAAATAAAAGCGGCGGGGGACGATTATCATGAATTTCGAACCTAAGGTGATTTTAATATGTAGCCACTGATTAGCGATTTTTATAAGTGTTTGCTATTTTATTTTGCATTTTCTAAAAAAATATCGTTCACCGCCGATTTTATTTTCACTCGGATACATCTAATTGCTCAATGACAGAAGATAAAATATTTTAGTTTTCCTTTTTAGTGCATTTAAATAAAAACGTTCTTCAAAATTTATTTTATTTATTAATTATTTACGGTCGGAAACCTGCTCGCGGTGGATTGGTCAATTCCTTGTAAGAGGCGTAACATAAGACTTTAGAAATAAATATAGAAATTTGTTCATTCCTGGCCACTCTGACCACACAGAATACTGATATTTGTACACTTGCATTGTTCTTTAGACCCATGATTATAATGGCAGTGTGTGAACAAAATTACACACACATGAGTACAAGCACACATATACACACAGACACATAAATACACACATACGCACAAACACACGCTCCCCCACCCCAAAGATACAAACATACACATAGTAACAAAAACACACTTAAGCAAATATACATACATACACACACTATGTGTCCTACATCCCCTCCACCCACAACAGTTCTTTATCTTTCCCCTTCTCTCTCTTTTAATTTTTCAATTCGCTTAATCCATGGTCGTAGCGATTGGTATGGAAGTCAAGTAGCATGGTCGAAACTCGCCAGGTTTATTTTTGAAAAGACCTGGTTTTGTACCAATCTTTTTTTCATCTCGTTGTACCATTCTGGTTTCCATTAACACTAGGCATAAACAAATTGTACTCCAATTTGTTCTAGTGATGATCAAAATATTTCAAATTCCGATGTGTGTGTGATGGGGAATCATAAACTGATTGTCAAATGAAGTGATAAATTGGAGTACAGACACTGAAAAATAAACATTATCAGGAGGATAAAATAATGAGGATTCAAGCTTTAAATGCTATATAGGACCAAAAGGCTAAATGAAAAAAAAAAACTCTTCCCATTAATTTTTTTCGAACTCGCAGTGAAAGTATTATCACACATCTACCAGGCGTAAATGGTTAAGCAAAAAATGTCTAATCGATATTTATTTGTTGGAATCTCTTTATTGATCAAAACATACTTGAGAATGCATAGTTACAAATAGTATACTTTACATTAGGAATATTCAGAAAAACTTTAGCAGAGAGAGATGCTAATTTGAAAAATATACATAAATTCAGAACTTTTTTTGGTAATTATTTACTTTCTCGGGGTCAAGAAATCAAATAAATTGAATTCAGATGTGATGCATGGACAAGAGAATATATAGTGAACCAAAGGTTCGGTCCCATAAATTTCACTATAGCGAGGATTGAATTTATTTAAGCGTTCATTATTTTCCAGCATTCCTTTTTGGAAGTCCATTTCAGGTAGCCTGCCACTCTTGTATACACTATCATTTAATTTTGAAAAAGCATGCATATTCATTTTTAGTAACTTTCATTGAAACATAATTATATGATAAATAGGCTCATTTTTAAAATATATATATGACATAATAAAAATATGATTTTTATTATTCATAAAATAATTAAAATTATATAATCACAGAGTTAAATTTTAAAATGAAAAGGAATCCTTAACAAAAGAAATAAAACCTAATTTTTTTTGTGAATAGATAATAACATTGTTAGTTATATGTAGGCAAAAAACTGTTTGCTTTAAAAAATAATCAAAAAATAATAAATATTTTTTTGGGACAAAAGTTATCATTCATTTTTACCATCCACGACTGCATGAATTGGTAACGTAACTAGAATACGTCTTTTTTATGGCATATATATATCAATGTATATTTGAGGAAATATAAATAGACAATTAAAAAATGAAAAATTTTCAATACAAATTTTAATAAAAATATCTCAGAAACCCTTTTTTAGAAGAATGTTTTTGATCAAGGTATAGCAAACCACACACACATTTGAGGTTATCTCCCCCTTTATAATAAAATATATCAAACCAAACGTTGTTGCTTAAATAAGAAAACCTCCATGTGGCAGTTGATAGAAACTTGTGGAAACAAACGGCCTCCTAAAATATATCAAAGTTTAAAAATTGGAAAAAAATCGATTTGAGAACAAAAATAACTAAAATAATCTATAAGAATGAAAAGTTTGGATTTCAAGAATTAAATTGAAAATCCTAATTTTTTTATTTGTGTTCGGGTTCTAAATCAATTTCAATTGAAATTTTTAATGTTTCTTGAAATTAAAACATGTTCTAAGTGGAAAATATTTTCTGAATAAATATGACAACCGTGCAATTCCTTAGGTGAAGAATTGTTTAATTAATTTCCCATTTGAGTTTCTTAAGATCTTTCATACTGGAAGATGAAATTTCTAACTATTTTATATATTTTATAAAATATATTTTTTCAATATTATTAATGGATAAATTATATTTGAAATATATATATATTTTATATTTTAAAAAATGTGAAAATATCATCCTACATACTTCTACGGTATGAATAAAAATGTATGTTTATTCTTTCTCTGTAATAAAGTTAGTTACAAATTTTGATACGTTTTTCTCTAAGAGGTGTAATTTAATGGTCTAGTTTAATATTATTATTTATTTAATCTAAATATATTGTAATACAGTCGAACTTGGATAATTCGAACCCCAAGGGACCATAAAAAAATTCGAATTATCCAAAAATTCGAATTAAAGATGTTAAATTATTTATATAGGAAATTCTAGGGACCAAGATAAATATTCGAATTAAAGAGGTTTTCGAATTAAAGAAGTTCGAATTATCCAAGTTCTACTGTACTAGACGGATGACTCGCCTTCGCCCGAGAATTTCTCAAGTGCAATTTCCTTCAGAGTGAAAATATCGAATTAATATATAGTATTAGTGCTATATAATAATATTGGTGTGGTATTTCACAAAACATTTTATTGATATAAGCCGAATGACCCGGGAAACTACCTGGATTTACGCAAGTGCATTTTCCCTCCCCGATTGTGTATGTATAAATAAAATTCTGTTTTTATTGTATTATAGCTGACCCGGCGAACTGTAGGGACTATTAGGGACTTGCCCCATACAGATTCTCCCAATTGGTTAAGGTAATAATCATATTGTGTTATTTACATAGAAATTGAACTGGCTTTACTCTTCGTCTCAAAGTCATTCACTTGTTGATTGGTCCTTACATAATGATGATCTGAAAAATGTATAGTAAGCTATTGCCTTCGATTTGTTTGCTGAATTTTTGAAAGCAATACGTAGGGTGAATGGCTGGTACATTTAATTTGTTGAGATAGGTCCTTCCTCTCTGCATCAAGGGCTGTACAATTAAGCAGGTAATGAGTTACGGTATTGTTCTTTATTTGATTTAACATGAATTAAGTGTTAGGGTATTATAGATTTTTTAGTTATATAGCATTCATGATCAAAACAAGGTCTAGAATTTGAACCAGCTGACTTTAATCTAGTTTTCATTTCAGTTTTAACCATTACCTTTTTTATTTGGTGTGTTATTGTATTCATTATATTATCAATTGACTCATTCCAATTTCCACTTATATCTTCTAATGTTTGCGTAAAGTGCGTTGAATTTTCAGGTACCCACCTATACCTTTTTCGACATACTGAGTTAGCATAAATTGTATGCTTATTATTTGGTTGTTTCGGATAATTTACGTGAGTAGAATCTGGATCTAGGTTTATTGTCAGTGTAGTTGGTAAGTGGTCAGAATAGGGGATATCTTCTATTTTACAATCAACAACACAGTCTAGAAGAGAAGGTGTAATTATACAGTAGTCCACGACAGATGAGCCATGTTCAGAAATGTAGGTGTAATTACCGTTTTTATCAGATAATGTTCTACCATTTACAATATCAGGTAGCTGTCAAGAACCTCATGAAAATGACTCGAGTGTGCCGAAGTCTCCTTATCCTTAGAGTTACGTTTTGGGGGGGAGAAGCGAAAGCAGCCGAAAAACATTGTGGAATTCTCCCCCAGTTCCTATTCGTTAGTTTAAATCACCAGCTCGATAATTATCGAGAGATTTAAAGTCACGAGTTTCAAATTATTAAAATATCTATTATTTTGTACATATGTTATATTCAAATGACATATATGTAGGGATAATTTTATTGTTAATTTTAATTTTGATGTATTGTATATTTTTTATCATATTAATAAATTATGTTTTAGGTATCAAAACTACTTTTTTGTTCAAACACAGCAACGTTTGAACGGTTACAGTTAGGTGGAGCAGATGATCAAACATAAAGTTACCTTGACAAGTATAGATTCAGTAGGGATTGGATGTTTGCTAGAATCATTTTAACAATGTTTGTCAGGCAAACCTTTAATCAGGTAAAAACCGGGCGGAGTCGGGTACATTCGATATATATCTTATATATAAACGTCAATGTCTGTTGTCAGTTTCGCGATAAACTCAAAACCTACTGAACCAATTAGTACCAAATTTTGCATGTCGCTTTTATAAACCTGAGAAAAAATTTTCGGCTACATTTTGATTATCATTTTTATCTTTTTTTTTAAATTTCATTTAAAAAATTTTTTTCACACGGAGTAAATACGAGGCGAAATAACAACACCAGGTCAATTAAGCGACCAATGAGCGTTCTTCATTTTTTTTTTCAAGTTGCTTGCGTACTTTTTGAAATATTTTTTTTTACGAGTGTTACTTTTCTCACAAAAGTATTGAGTATTGAAAAATAAATTTATATCGCTAAGTTACGGTAAATGCACACAATGATATTTTTAAAAACTTTATAAAATTAGCGTTACTGTATGTTAATAATAAATTTCATATTTTTTACTAATTTTTGTTCTGGCCTTTTATTTTTTACTAGACGAATGGCCCGGGCAATGCCCGGGTTTTACCCGAGTGCGAATATATTTTAAAAAGATTTAATTCAAATACTATTCGTTACAATTATAAATTGGCGCCATGGATGTCACTCTTGTGAAACGTCCCGTTCCAAACTGTGTGTTTTCAAATGTTTTAACTATATATAATATAACGGTATAATAACGGTATAAAGAAATAATGAGCCTATAGCCTAGTGGTCATGGCATCTGCCCGGTAAGCGGAAGGTCGTGGGTTCGATTCCCATCCCTTGACCTTGTATACATCTTGCTTCCTAGGGTTGCCTAGAGTGGCCGCTATAGACAGGGTGGTCTGTATAGACAGGTGGATGTATCACACAGCTGATAACAGGGTTGCCTAGAGTGGCCGCTATAG
Organism: Cordylochernes scorpioides; assembly: GCA_030710605.1. Classification (NCBI taxonomy): domain Eukaryota; kingdom Metazoa; phylum Arthropoda; class Arachnida; order Pseudoscorpiones; family Chernetidae; genus Cordylochernes; species Cordylochernes scorpioides. Next base: position 41,871,849 of record CP092870.1, on the reverse strand, counting down.
ACAGGGTGGTCTGTATAGACAGGTGTATGTATCACACTGCTGATAAAAGGGTTGCCTAAAGTGACCGCTATAGACAGGGTGGTCTGTATAGACAGGTGAAGGTAACACACTGATGATAACAGGGTTGCCTAAAGTGACCGCTATAGACAGGGTGGTCTGTATAGACAGGTGGATGTATCACACAGCTGATAACAGGGTTGTCTAGAGTGGCCGCTATAGACAGGTGTATGTATCACACAGCTGATAACAGGGTTATCTAGAATGGCCGCTATAGACAGGGTGGTCTGTATAGACAGGTGTATGTATCACACTGCTGATAACAGGGTTGCCTAAAGTGACTGCTATAGACAGGGTGGTCTGTATAGACAGATGAATGTAACACACTGATGATAACAGGGTTGCCTAAAGTGACCGCTATAGACAGGGTGGTCTGTATAGACAGGTGTATGTATCACACTGCTGATAAAAGGGTTGCCTAAAGTGACCGCTATAGACAGGGTGGTCTGTATAGACAGGTGAAGGTAACACACTGATGATAACAGGGTTGCCTAAAGTGACCGCTATAGACAGGGTGGTCTGTATAGACAGGTGGATGTATCACACAGCTGATAACAGGGTTGTCTAGAGTGGCCGCTATAGACAGGTGTATGTATCACACAGCTGATAACAGGGTTATCTAGAATGGCCGCTATAGACAGGGTGGTCTGTATAGACAGGTGTATGTATCACACTGTTGATAACAGGGTTGCCTAAAGTGACCGCTATAGACAGGGTGGTCTGTATAGACAGATGAATGTAACACACTGATGATAACAGGGTTGCCTAAAGTGACCGCTATAGACAGGGTGGTCTGTATAGACAGGTGGATGTAAAGCACTGCTGATAACAGGGGTGTCTAGAGTGGCCGCTATAGACAGGGTGGTCTGTATAGACAGGTGGATGTAACACACTGCTGATAACAGGGTTGTCTAGAATGGCCGAGATCTTAAAGAAGAGTGGAGAAACCGATGGAGCATCTTGCCATCGCCAACAAAGACCTGGTGGAGGACCCTAACACCAAACCTCCCGGCTACAACCTACCTAGGAGGACCTGGTCAACCCTCAATAGAATCAGGACCTCTACTGGTAGATGCAACTACCTACTAAATAAGTGGAACATGAGTCCAGACCAGAACTGCGACTGTGGACAAATACAAACAATGCACCATATCCTAAGGGACTGTCCTCGAAGATTCTTCCAGGGAACACTTGGGGATATCCACCGGTGCACAGAGGAGGCCCTGGAGTGGATTCGTCACCTCGACATTCCACTCTAGAGAAACTTGCCAACATTGTTGTATTGTGCTGTAAAAAACAATATCATACGCAATATATATATAGACAGGTGTATGTATCACACAGCTGATAACAGGGTTGTCTAGAGGGGGGCAGGGAGGCCACGTGTTCGCCGGCAGCCAATGGGCGCGCATTCTATCCATGAACTTCAGACAGTGAGCTTCAGACAGTGAACTTCAGACAGACAGAATAAGTCAATTATATAAGTAGATTGGTGAAGAAAACTGTCCTTTATAGAGAGGTGTCCTCTAGCGTGAGTGTCCTCTCATGGAGGTTCTACTGTATTGGTGAAGAAAACTGTCTTTTATAGAGAGGTGTCCTCTAGCGTGAGTGTCCTCTCATGGAGGTTCTACTGTATTGGTGAAGAAAACTGTCCTTTATAGAGAGGTGTCCTCTAGCGTGAGTGTCCTCTCATGGAGGTTCTACTGTATTGGTGAAGAAAACTGTCCTTTATAGAGAGGTGTCCTCTAGCGTGAATGTCCTCTCATGGAGGTTCTACTGTATTGGTGAAGAAAACTGTCCTTTATAGAGAGGTGTCCTCTAGCGTGAGTGTCCTCTCATGGAGGTTCTACTGTATTGGTGAAGAAAACTGTCCTTTCTAGAGAGGTGTCCTCTAGCGTGAATGTCCTCTCATGGAGGTTCTACTGTATTGGTGAAGAAAACTGTCCTTTATAGAGAGGTGTCCTCTAGCGTGAGTGTCCTCTCATGGAGGTTCTACTGTATTGGTGAAGAAAACTGTCCTTTCTAGAGAGGTGTCCTCTAGCGTGAGCGTCCTCTCATGGAGGTTCTACTGTATTGGTGAAGAAAACTGTCCTTTATAGAGAGGTGTCCTCTAGCGTGAGTGTCCTCTCATGGAGGTTCTACTGTATTGGTGAAGAAAACTGTCCTTAATAGAGAGGTGTCCTCTAGAGTGAGTGTCCTCTCATGGAGGTTCTACTGTATTGGTGAAGAAAACTGTCCTTTATAGAGAGGTGTCCTCTAGCGTGAGTGTCCTCTCATGGAGGTTCTACTGTATTGGTGAAGAAAACCGTCCTTTATAGAGAGGTGTCCTCTAGCGTGAGTGTCCTCTCATGGAGGTTCTACTGTATTGGTGAAGAAAACCGTCCTTTATAGGAGGTGTCCTCTAGCGTGAGTGTCCTCTCATGGAGGTTCTACTGTATTGGTGAAGAAAACCGTCCTTTATAGAGAGGTGTCCTCTAGCGTGAGTGTCCTCTCATGGAGGTTCTACTGTATTGGTGAAGAAAACTGTCCTTTATAGAGAGGTGTCCTCTAGCGTGAGTGTCCTCTCATGGAGGTTCTACTGTATTGGTGAAGAAAACTGCCATTTATAGAGAGGTGTCCTCTAGCGTGAGTGTCCTCTCATGGAGGTTCTACTGTATTGGTGAAGAAAACTGCCCTTTATAGAGAGGTGTCCTCTAGCGTGAGTGTCCTCTCATGGAGGTTCTACTGTATTGGTGAAGAAAACCGTCCTTTATAGAGAGGTGTCCTCTAGAGTGAGTGTCCTCTCATGGAGGTTCTACTGTATTGGTGAAGAAAACCGTCCTTTATAGAGAGGTGTCCTCTAGCGTGAGTGTCCTCTCATGGAGGTTCTACTGTATTGGTGAAGAAAACTGTTCTTTATAGAGAGGTATCCTCTAGCGTGAGTGTCCTCTCATGGAGGTTCTACTGTATTGGTGAAGAAAACTGTTCTTTATAGAGAGGTGTCCTCTAGCGTGAGTGTCCTCTCATGGAGGTTCTGCTGTATTGGTGAAGAAAACTGTCCTTTATAGAGAGGTGTCCTCTAGCGTGAGTGTCCTCTCATGGAGGTTCTGCTGTATTGGTGAAGAAAACTGTCCTTTATAGAGAGGTGTCCTCTAGCGTGAGTGTCCTCTCATGGAGGTTCTACTGTATTGGTGAAGAAAACTGTCCTTTATAGAGAGGTGTCCTCTAGCGTGAGTGTCCTCTCATGGACGTTCTACTGTATTGGTGAAGAAAACTGCCCTTTATAGAGAGGTGTCCTCTAGCGTGAGTGTCCTCTCATGGAGGTTCTACTGTATTGGTGAAGAAAACCGTCCTTTATAGAGAGGTGTCCTCTAGCGTGAGTGTCCTCTCATGGAGGTTCTACTGTATTGGTGAAGAAAACTGTCCTTTCTAGAGAGGTGTCCTCTAGCGTGAATGTCCTCTCATGGAGGTTCTACTGTATTGGTGAAGAAAACTGTCCTTTATAGAGAGGTGTCCTCTAGCGTGAGTGTCCTCTCATGGAGGTTCTACTGTATTGGTGAAGAAAACTGTCCTTTCTAGAGAGGTGTCCTCTAGCGTGAGCGTCCTCTCATGGAGGTTCTACTGTATTGGTGAAGAAAACTGTCCTTTATAGAGAGGTGTCCTCTAGCGTGAGTGTCCTCTCATGGAGGTTCTACTGTATTGGTGAAGAAAACTGTCCTTAATAGAGAGGTGTCCTCTAGAGTGAGTGTCCTCTCATGGAGGTTCTACTGTATTGGTGAAGAAAACTGTCCTTTATAGAGAGGTGTCCTCTAGCGTGAGTGTCCTCTCATGGAGGTTCTACTGTATTGGTGAAGAAAACCGTCCTTTATAGAGAGGTGTCCTCTAGCGTGAGTGTCCTCTCATGGAGGTTCTACTGTATTGGTGAAGAAAACCGTCCTTTATAGGAGGTGTCCTCTAGCGTGAGTGTCCTCTCATGGAGGTTCTACTGTATTGGTGAAGAAAACCGTCCTTTATAGAGAGGTGTCCTCTAGCGTGAGTGTCCTCTCATGGAGGTTCTACTGTATTGGTGAAGAAAACTGTCCTTTATAGAGAGGTGTCCTCTAGCGTGAGTGTCCTCTCATGGAGGTTCTACTGTATTGGTGAAGAAAACTGCCATTTATAGAGAGGTGTCCTCTAGCGTGAGTGTCCTCTCATGGAGGTTCTACTGTATTGGTGAAGAAAACTGCCCTTTATAGAGAGGTGTCCTCTAGCGTGAGTGTCCTCTCATGGAGGTTCTACTGTATTGGTGAAGAAAACCGTCCTTTATAGAGAGGTGTCCTCTAGAGTGAGTGTCCTCTCATGGAGGTTCTACTGTATTGGTGAAGAAAACCGTCCTTTATAGAGAGGTGTCCTCTAGCGTGAGTGTCCTCTCATGGAGGTTCTACTGTATTGGTGAAGAAAACTGTTCTTTATAGAGAGGTATCCTCTAGCGTGAGTGTCCTCTCATGGAGGTTCTACTGTATTGGTGAAGAAAACTGTTCTTTATAGAGAGGTGTCCTCTAGCGTGAGTGTCCTCTCATGGAGGTTCTGCTGTATTGGTGAAGAAAACTGTCCTTTATAGAGAGGTGTCCTCTAGCGTGAGTGTCCTCTCATGGAGGTTCTGCTGTATTGGTGAAGAAAACTGTCCTTTATAGAGAGGTGTCCTCTAGCGTGAGTGTCCTCTCATGGAGGTTCTACTGTATTGGTGAAGAAAACTGTCCTTTATAGAGAGGTGTCCTCTAGCGTGAGTGTCCTCTCATGGAGGTTCTACTGTATTGGTGAAGAAAACTGCCCTTTATAGAGAGGTGTCCTCTAGCGTGAGTGTCCTCTCATGGAGGTTCTACTGTATTGGTGAAGAAAACCGTCCTTTATAGAGAGGTGTCCTCTAGCGTGAGTGTCCTCTCATGGAGGTTCTACTGTATTGGTGAAGAAAACCGTCCTTTATAGAGAGGTGTCCTCTAGCGTGAGTGTCCTCTCATGGAGGTTCTACTGTATTGGTGAAGAAAACCGTCCTTTATAGAGAGGTGTCCTCTAGCGTGAGTGTCCTCTCATGGAGGTTCTACTGTATTGGTGAAGAAAACTGTCCTTTATAGAGAGGTGTCCTCTAGCGTGAGTGTCCTCTCATGGAGGTTCTACTGTATTGGTGAAGAAAACTGTCCTTTATAGAGAGGTGTCCTCTAGCGTGAGTGTCCTCTCATGGAGGTTCTACTGTATTGGTGAAGAAAACTGTCCTTTATAGAGAGGTGTCCTCTAGCGTGAGTGTCCTCTCATGGAGGTTCTACTGTATTGGTGAAGAAAACTGTCCTTTATAGAGAGGTGTCCTCTAGCGTGAGTGTCCTCTCATGGAGGTTCTACTGTATTGGTGAAGAAAACTGTCCTTTATAGAGAGGTGTCCTCTAGCGTGAGTGTCCTCTCATGGAGGTTCTACTGTATTGGTGAAGAAAACTGTCCTTTATAGAGAGGTGTCCTCTAGCGTGAGTGTCCTCTCATGGAGGTTCTACTGTATTGGTGAAGAAAACTGTCCTTTATAGAGAGGTGTCCTCTAGCGTGAGTGTCCTCTCATGGAGGTTCTACTGTATTGGTGAAGAAAACTGTTCTTTATAGAGAGGTGTCCTCTAGCGTGAGTGTCCTCTCATGGAGGTTCTACTGTATTGGTGAAGAAAACTGTTCTTTATAGAGAGGTGTCCTCTAGCGTGAGTGTCCTCTCATGGAGGTTCTACTGTATTGGTGAAGAAAACTGTCCTTTATAGAGAGGTGTCCTCTAGCGTGAGTGTCCTCTCATGGAGGTTCTACTGTATTGGTGAAGAAAACTGTCCTTTATAGAGAGGTGTTCGATTCCCATCCCTTGACACTTTTTTTATTTTATCCATTCTGACCAAAATCTATCCGTGAACTTCAGACAGTGAACTTCAGACAGTGAACTTCAGACAGACAGAATAAGGCAATTATATAAGTAGATCTCTTGAAAATAATTTTTTAAAATTCAGTCGCAGTCATTAGCAAACACATGTTTACCTAATTTCCATGTGCTCTTTCATTTTTTTGCAGATAAATATTTACATGCCTGGTATCTCAGTGAAGATCCATTGCAGTCACTTACCCAACTCAGGCAATTTCAAGGGTTAATGCGCTGGGGCGGGTACCTCGGGGGTTGGGTGGAAAAACTGCCATATATTTAAACTACATTGATTTTGAAACAACTAAATGGATTGCAAAAAAAAATAATTAAATCAAATACCAAAACACTAATATAATACCATTTTTGCCATCACACACACCTTTTGCCTGTGGTTTATGTGTTACTTCTGTATTGCTATTCTATGGCATTTCTACTATTTATTACTGATGTACTTTCTATGAAGGAAATTACTATTAAGGAATGTACTACTATGAATAAAATGTACTACTATGAAGGAAATTTCACTGGAGGGAATTCTCGGGCGAAGCCGGTCATTCGTCTAGTCTATATATATAAAATTGAATGTCTGTGTGTGTGTGTGTGTCTGTGTGTGTGTGTGTCCTCTATGGATTCAAAAACCATACATCCAATCGCCGTGAAATTTTGGGATATTATTAGGTGTGTCTCCGGAAAGGTTTACGAAAAATAATTTCTTGAATATCTTTAATATCCTTAGAGTTATTTGCAGATTTGTAGCTTTAACTCGCAGGCAGCGCCATCTTGCAACGGAGATCTGCCCCTCCCCCCCCCGGCCGCCGGCCAGTTGGTTGGACAGTCCAGGTTCCCACCGACCAATCAGAGGGATCAAGAGCCCCCCCCCCCCCCCCCCCCCCCCCCCCCCCCGTCCGACCGCCGGCCAATCAAAGTGATCAGGAGGTCCTGGCGCGCGGGGGGCGGGTGACCTCCGGGAACTACGTCCATCTTCCATAAACGACCATGATTTTATTCAACTTATCGAGTATTTTTCAAGAGACCGGGAAAATATGTTCACTAGATAAAACGCATGATTTTGTAATGTAGAAAATTAGGAAAGACAAAATTCAGGATGACACGGCACACAGGGACCGGGAAAAAATAATCATTTTATCGAGAGATTCACGACCATGACTTTATTCAACTTATCGAGTATTTTTCAAGGGACCAGGCAAATATGTTCACTAGATAAAACGATGCTTTTGTAATGTAGAAAATTATGAAAGACAAAATTCAGGATGACACGGCACACAGGGACCGGGAAAAAATGTTCACTTTATCGAGAGATTCAAATTTACGAGTTTCAAATTATCAAAATCTATCTTTTTTTTTTATAAGTTTATAGAGAATTGTTTTACCAAATGTTCGTTAGACAAACCTTTACTCGTGTAAAACCTCGGGCGAAGCCGGGAACGTCCGCTAGTTTGATATAAAGGATAAATTCCTCTTAATTTAAATCTATATAATTCTTATTTATACACACATTTATATTTTTAGCACTGCTATAAAAGCCAAAAAAGGTGGGTCAACAAGATATTTAACTATTCGAGAAAATCACGCGAGGCTTTGCGTTTAGAATAGGGATAATAAATAATCAAGATAGAAAAATTCTAAAAAGGGATAAATAAATAAAAGATAGATATACAATTACAAAGCGAAACTATATTTAAAAGTATATAAGCAACGAAATGAAGAAATATGTAGTGCACAGGATTTGATAAAAAGAACCTCCTTCAACGATATCAAAATAGGGCAGGCTCTTCAAAGAAATAATTAACAGAAAAGCCCCAAAAATGGATGAAATTCCATTTAAGTTAATAAAATGGACAAAAGAGGAGACCATTAATATCATCATAGAAGTATATCATTACATCAATGAGCGTGGAAAATGACAAACTGAATTAATCTTCTAGCTGTGTGCCTAAAAATAAATCCAAATATCTGCAGCAACAGTAGACCCTTTGAACTTATCCCACTAAGTAAAATATTTCTAAAAATAATACCGAAATAATGGAACCTCATTTAATTAGACAAATACCAGTTTAGAAAGAGGTAGAAATTCAAGAGATGAAAGCACAATCCACATCCTTAATTTATAATATAGTGAACCATGTAGAGGTGAAGTATTTCCGGAAGCATAATAATGGTAAAAATAAAGATCGCCTCCCTGTCAAAATAGACTTCAAAACTATACGCCTTCTATTGATCGTCTTCTAAGCGTACTAGGATCGGTGACAATAGATTTCGGCCCTTAGATATAGCATAGTCACTTCTCCAACTAAACACTTTTTGACTGATTGTTAAATTCACATTTGATCCCTTGTGGATCTCATGAAAATAAATACACCTTCGACAGACGAGGACAATTAGCCCGAAACCATTATATCCAGGTCAGCGCTTTTCGGTGTGCCAAAGCTTATGTTGTTGCTTTGTCTCCGCCCCGAGTCCGCCAATTTGTAGAGGCGATCAATGAATGACGTATAATATTTGACGTCTATTTTTATGGGATAGGCGATCTTTTTATTTTATAGAAAGTTAACCACAGTGAACCAAATCTTCATTTCCATTAGACATCTGCTATTGCAAATATTTATTGTTCATATTTATACAAATGTGCAATGAAATATCATTTCAAATTTCTCAAAATTATCAAAGTCATTATCTATACAAATTATGCAATCAAATTAAAGTAAATGCACTTTGTGTAAAAGATTCAAACACGGATTAATATACTTTATATGCCTACAAAAGGTAGCTACAGAATTCTAAACAAATTATATTAAATACTTTTTACCAAACCTTCTGACAAACAAATAACACATGCTTCAAATATTTTAAAGTTGATATTAATTGAATTTGATTTTCAAATACATACACATAAGTGTTTTGTATTTATATATAAATATTTTAAAATGGAATAACATTTATATCTGTAGCAGAAAGACCTAGCAATACCTATTAATTCGGACTGGGCCGTTGGATCACATAGCCATGGGGTACTATATTATAAATAAAACGATATGTTTAATTCAGATTTGCTATAAGGGAGAGTTCCCTATATCTCCGTTTGTTTTATCCGAATTTTATTGTTATCGTAATCAATTTAATTTATAAATTTGAGATTTGGTTAAAATAATAGATAGCGCTATCTGTAGGCTAACAAAAAGATACGCTACTTCGCCTTTTCATTTCAACCATTTAAAACGCATTCATATACTTATTAAACTGAGGAGTAAAAATGATTTGGCAATGTTTTACTCAACAATGATATACGGTTCCAATGATTATTTCAACGGAAATATAAAATTAGGAGTCTGTGATTGAAGAAAATACACAGATATATGAAACTCCACATCAATAACACCAAACTCTACATCATAATTAAGGCTTCTAACGTATACTATCTTAGAATAATACATAATTCGATAGTTATAGCGATCTGGTAGGTGAATTGATGAGATCTTCTGATCATCAAACCTTATTTGCATCTTTACCCCACTAATTATAGATTCGTCCATATGATCAAAACAAATAGCGCTGAAAAAAATTATTGTCAGAATTTGGAATTCTTGATATATTGATATCTGCGGAATCAAATTATTTAAGGAACAAATTATATCTGTCAAAGACCAAAGTAAGCTTTATATTGTAAGAAAAACAGGATTTTTCGAATTATTTCCACATTTATTATTTTAAAATAAATTAAAATCTCCATGAGGAAATAGATTTTGTTGGTAACATCATTTTCAACTTGGACTATGCCAAATATGTGAAATTATAAAAGCGCAGGAAATAATTATTCTGGAATAAAATTGATTTTTTATTCAAAATATCCGGCAGGCTCATATCTATTGCATATCTAATGTGATAAACTCCTCTGGCTATATATATAAATATCATAAACACATTATTTTTGCAGTTTTATTTATTTTATTGTAAATTGATGAATGAATCATGATTTATATTCCCAAAAATTCATCAAATCAATTCATATTTGAAATATATTTTTTTTAAATGCCGCCGTACGATAGAAAATTATTTCAAGGCTAGAAACATTTAAAGGAATTTGAACGATTTTATTAGCAGGAATTCATAACTTGGGTTTAAAATTTTGTTCACAATGTGGAAATATATTTCAATTCTTTTAAATAATTTTCGATTCTAAGTATTAGAAGGTTTACAACTGTATAAAATCATTTACACCAGAAATATGTGTGTTTTAAATATTACAAAATAAAATATAAATGAACGTAATTAACAGGGTATATTAACTTGTTACTAAATATTAAATATGCAGTGAAACCTCACTAAAAAGAACCCTGGAATATAGCGAAACCTTTTTTATAACGACCTAATTTCCACTTTTATTTTATAGGACTTGATTGAGGCCATGGTTATTTTGAAACAAGGATTCAGCCACATTGGGATTTGAATAAGCGATGATTTACTGTTTAGCTTTAAAAGTAGAAAAAATGTCATCGGTGTGTGAGTCTGAAAATTGCTCCAATTAGTTTCGAAGTATTATTTTATAGATTGAATGTATATACAGATATTTTTCTATCAGACAACAAGCATGTTAACAGTTTTGTTTGATGAGAAGGTGGAGAGAAGTACTCAGAGAACATATCCACCTTCCACTCCATTATCAGCTTGTGGAAAGTTCTGAAGTTGGTTTGTGACCTCCTCACTAATGGCACTCTTTCTACCTCCCATTAGGTTCTCTCTGCCAATTCCATTTCTTCAAATTTTCCAGCTGTAGAGAATAAATTCTATTTTTCTTTTGTCTGTCGAAAGAGGCGAACAGAAATTACCTTTTTTCAGTCATTTACTTCTGGCTTTGTTGACAGCTTTATTTTTTCTAACGATTTTATTCCTCTTAGGTATATTCATGATTTTAAAAGAACATATACATATATAATTTAAGATAAAAGGTAATTCAAAATTTATTTTTAATTTTGAAGTGCACTATATCAATATATACATCGAAATATTCAAAATACTGTACAGTAAAATATCACTAAAATGAACCTAATGGGATTGAACTTTTTTTCTGGGGGAGAGGGAGGGAGGTCACTCTAGTCATAGTTGACTTTATGGTATTAATAATTTTATGAATTGGTATATATGTTCGTTAAAAGGGAAAGTTTTCCGAAATACCCGTTTTTCGTTTTAGCGAGATTTGCTGTGACCAGTCCAGAGACTGACTTGTCAAAAGGAAAACCTTGTTTGAACTATTTTAAAGTTAAAATACAGTTATACCAAAATTAAAATCGTATATGAGGCAGCCTTTGTATATCTTGTTGTACAATATAGATATCTACTATTATCCCTACTTGCCTATGCTTCATTGAGCCATGCACTATTATGTTTAATGATACTTTAAGCCTCGTATAGGTTGGCGTTTATCCGTGACTTCAAATCATTTGAATTTCTATGTTGGTAAAAATAAAATTACTTAATTCAGAGAAATATATTGCAGTTTTCCGTATTAATAGAGTAAAATGGCCCAGTAACACATTCACACCTTTTACAAGAAAACAAACGGATAAACATTAGTCCTTCTACCTGACGGAAAGTTGGTAAAAGACAATTCACACACAGAGATGATTAACGGATTCAAAGTTTTGGGAGTCGGTAAAATGAGGCCTTCAATGTTATAATACTCTAAAATTCGCTAAAACAAACCGAGTATATAGCGAACCATCTCTAAATATCGAACCTAAAATAATCCCTATTCTTGTTTCAAAACATAGTGAACATGTAGATAATATTTTGGCAGGAGGATAATGATAATATAATGTTTATATCTACAACTAGCCGAATGGCCCGGGCAACGCCCGTGTTTTACCCGATTGAATGTTTTTATTCAAATACTATTTGTTACAATTATAAATTGGCGCCTTAAATAAATGCATATATTAGTTAATAACTATAGCCTATGTGCTTTATCTGTCTATGTACTGTTGGCTTCCGTAGGCGTCTCTTACTGGGAAAAAGAAAGAGAGGATTCCATTTAGTTATTAACTAATATATGCATTTATTTAAGGAGCGACCCGCTCCAACACAATAGTTACAAAAACGGAAAAGCGAGTGGGGGGGGGGGGGGCAGAGGTGGCGTGATCGTAGCCAACCAATAGGAGGGCGCCATTCCAAAAAAAAAGCAAACGGTGACAGAGTTGATAAATTATTAGGAAATGAAGAATGACGCTCGTAACTGTATATACAATAATATATATACTTGTATTTTTTGAAGAAATTTATCAAGTCTTCGCAATTCGAAATCATTCCGTCTCTACCGTTTCTTCACATTTTTGATCCGTAAAATATATATCCAAGTTTTCTGATGGTTATTTAAAAGTAATTTTCTTTATAAGTGACTTCTTGTTCTAGAAGTTCTAGAAGTTTATTATTAATGGTGTTCATCTGATGTATAAAACAAACCTGACTCTTTTTTCGATTAGCTCTAAATCGTTGAAACGATTCGAATATCTTTGTGATTTTGATTTTTTTAAAAGATTGCTTCAATATTCAAGCTATTCGGACGCTTTTTTACTTATTTCAGAGAAATATTCGATGTAGATCAACTGTTTTTCAATTCGATCCATACCCAATTTGCAAAATGTCTAATATACCGGGTTAACTATTTTAAAAATTATGAGCGCGAGTGAAATCAAATATTTCTCGATGTGTTGATAAATGTTTTTATCTATAAAGTCTAAACAAAATATTGCATGGTTCTGACTATTTGACTTTATCTGGTCTAATCCCATTAAAATTATTTATCACACACTGTATAATGAAATATTCAAAATAAATTTATATCCATCTCGACATGATATTGAATTGGCAATATAAAATTAAATGTACAAGTACTTGTATACGAGTTTGCTAATAAGAGAGTCGATATGATTTAATAGACAATTAATATGTCCAATATTCTATCATATATACACCAAAAAAGATATTATGTTTTTCTCATGGAATAATAATTGTTTTTATTGAATTTTGGAGCGTATTATTGAATCTAATCAATAAATATTTGAATTTCGATTTGGATAACCTAAGTATATATATATATAAAACAAGGTTTAATTGAAATAATTACCTGAACATTTAAAATGACAAAGAGAAAGTCTATATACCACGGACTGTCCAGTAATCTCTCCAAGTGGGAAAACTGCAATAATTTTCCCAAAGAAGGAACTTGCCAATAAATAATCCTAGCAGTAATTGGGGAGTTTCTTTTGCTGTTATTCCGCAGTATTTTCCCTCACAACCTTCCTATCTTCTTCTCCGAGAGATATAACGTTGTCTCATCATACTTATGAATAAATAAATAGGATTTACGATTTCCCACGCGCGCGCGCGAATTGAAAGCCTTATAAATAATAAACCAGATTTAGATATAATTTGATTTGGAAATATATAAAGATGGAAGTTATTTGTCTTATATATATATAGAAAGATTTTTCTTCCATAACAGAATTCTAATGTAGAAAAGCGAAGGCCTTCTCTCTATAATATTTCCTCTTTCGAATTCTATTTTATTTCCATTTAAAAAAGTTGAATTTAATTTAGACCTTTTAAATATTTAGAAAATACTCCATAGGGTATTTATAGATAGTTGGGAATTTTTTAGAATTTAAAGTTTCTTGACGGCGTCTTCTAAGCTTCGGAAAAAAATTATAAAGAGTTTATATTTTATAGTGAGAATAATTTTGTGTGATATGTTTTATTATATATATCATTTAATAAATTGTTTATTTATATAGAGATAAATAATATCAAGGCATCATCTTTTGGCAATTCAAGTTTAAATAATAAAAGAAATTCCTCTGTACCAACATTTATTTTTTTATACTAGGCATATAATTGCGTATTTAATTTTTAGTAGCAAAATAATTCTACATACTTGGTCATTTAATTAATATAATGAAAGAATATATCTACATTACGTAACTAAAGGTGGCTTATGGCAGAGCGCCATGTATCAGAATAAATATCAACGGATTTGGTGGTTCTCTTGTATTTAAATTTTCTTTTTAAAGGGTATAGGTTCTTCTTGGTGGTAGAAAGTATGCCAGCCTGCACTGGGCCGACGAGAGCCAACATTCCGAAACGTTATGTGGCTATATATACTGATAGATGGCGCCTGCTATCGAATATTTTATGCTGCGTGGCCATAGAGATGTTATGAATTCCCCGCTAAGATATTATTTCTATTTAAAATAATTTATTTAACTAACATTATCATTGAAGCAATTTTGCCTAAAATAAGAAATAAAACATTTATATATTATATTTTTCTTTTTTGTTGTGCGTGTGTTTTGTTTCTTCTCAATAAAATGATATTTTATATTCCGGTTTCAAATCCTGGAGGTGGGTGGCCTCTCATCGGAGGTGGTATTGCCACTGATTTGTAGCCATAGTCATCAGATGCCTCTAGATCGCTGAGGTTATATTGTTTAACAATGTGTGCTAGAATTGCAGAACAATAGAATATTTTAAATAATTGTTACACTTCTTTTCAAATTTGTAATGAGAATAATATCCAATAATATATATATAAAGGAAAACTTCTCTAAAACCAGCCAGGAATATAACAACCTTCTATTATAACGAATTCAAAATAATCCTTAATATTGAATATACCATATAGTGAACACCTGTGTGTGGTCATAGTCAATCGAATGTTCTGGCTTATTGGGGTTCGCTATAACGAGGTTCATATCAATAAATGTCTCATTTTATATATTCAAATAAAATACGGGTTTCGAGACAAAAAGGTATTGCAGTTTTTCGACACCACTCCCCCTCCCATTCATTACCTAAATAGATTAACGAATACCAAAAGATAAGGAGAAACACAATAACGTATTTTTGTCAAGATGGGAGCCCATAATATCGATCATATGTGGAAAGCAAATGCTCTTTAAGGATTGAGAGCAGCGTCAATTGACAATCGGAGCCTTATGATACATCTCCAATGACTATATCGTTAGCCATTTATCTGATTAGAGATGTCTGAGAATATAAATAGATAGTATTTGTATTTTTGCGCAATTTTCACCTTTGAAATTATGGTATTTGATAATGTTTACATAACTTAAAAACCTTTCCTTAAGGCAACCTCCTTTTATAATCCCTTTTATAATTTTATAATACCCTTAACCATGGGTATAGAACCCGATTGTTCATTCTCATTATATAAATAGCTATATTTCGAGGTTTTTCTTATTAATTTACAAACCATACATTAAAGGCGAGGTTTAAACATTTATTATAAATATATAAAGAAATAAAAGGCTTCTCCCGACTTTTTTCTTTATTTATTTACCTGATCCCAGTACAATTTCACTTTGTACTCTCTCTCTCTATTTTTCAAATAAATAAATAATTATATATATATATATATATATGTCACAATATCGTTGCGGAATTTCTTGTTGTTGGATGAGAATGGTGAAGATTGTTGGAAGCGCAGTCGTTTGAGTGGAAAGTTGAGCATACAGTGGGGAATAACCAGGACACGTGATGGGGTTTTGAAAATAAAAGGCAACGGGTTGGAGGAAAGAAAGGCTTTTGAGAAGATGGAGCGGATTTTCTATTAATTATCTGATCACATGGCGGTGAGTGGACTTAGCTATGGGATGAGCGGAGAAAGAGATCTCTAGAGCAGATGTTACCTCGTTGGGAGCGAGTCGAAGACTGATTATCCTAGGTTCTCGATTTAACACCAAGACCTATCTTCTTTCCCATTGGTGGGAAGGTGGGACGTGGCCTTTTTCTATTGGCTGACCTTTGGGAAGCTGCTTCCTAATTGGTCCTTGCTAATTTCTTTGTCTTTTGGACTTGTCCTGACACGACCAGGAAATACTGTGTCGTTGAACTCAAGTTTTATTATTTCCGCGATCATAAAATTGGCTGTAATTTTGCTAATGGTTGTGCTGACTCTTAAGCCTCTTTTCTAGGCCTTGTTTCTCTAAGGCGTTCTATCCTCCAGTTACCTTATTCTTTATTAAGTCTTTGAAACATACATTGCATACATATTGGGTCGGGGTTGCATACAGCTATTTACAAATTATGACATATATCATAATATATGCTCTTCCAGGAATAATAAAGTAAACCTACAATCAACGAGAGAGAGACGTCGATAGAGGGCAACTTGGTTGCGGCCATTTTGAACCACTGGCCACATTCCGGAGGGGGCTTTTCTTGGAACCCTCAGGACTATTTTTGGACAGTCGGGGGGTGGTGTGCGACACGAACGGTCGTTCAGCGGTGATAGAGCCTCTCGCGCTACCTCTCTCTCGCTGGTTGCCTGGAATTCCTATTCCAAACTTGTGGTTTCCTTATTTCTCTCTCCCCACATTATTATCATATTGCCACATTGAAAGTCGACAGGATCATATCACATATATATATATACAATATATATAAACGTGTATTTATTATATATATGAAATTTTAATAAATTTTAAAATGCTTGCGTTTCATAAAAATAAAAAAAAAATCTGTTTTATATCACATTTTATATCTGAAAAAGATATTTCTTACCCCCATTATTGTGCACACGAGTCCCATCATTTACATAGGTATAAATCTCAAAATAAAGGCATTCTTAGTGTCTTAAGCTAAAACGTATCTCGAAAATAGATCTATATAGAAAATAAATATCTCGTTTTTATAAGACAGTGGTTCTGAAAAGCCAACCTTCTAAATAAATAAAAATACTAGAGCAATCAATGGTGGTAATGTGAGTAGCTTATTTTCCTGCAGCAGACCCTGGCCGATAACTAAGACTTCTGGCTGATAGCCCCGTAATTAGGCGGCAAGTTGGACAAAAGGTCGAATAATTAAAATATAAATTATTAAATAGTGTGTGGCGCTTTCTTCATTAATAATAGCAGAAGTAAAGGCTCTAATTAAATGATTACTCTATTATATCAGCTCTTCTAAATATTGCCTCTCTGTTTTTTCAGTCTCTCACCTTCAGCCCACCTGCCACTTCTAGCTGGACACTGATTTAGCCAAAATGCAGTGTTTATTATGTGCCTCATATATGTGATAATCTGTATATAGGAATATGTAACACCACCACAATCTATGCAAAATGTATCGTCAAAAGGTTTAATAAAAGTTAGGCTTCTCGAAACGGGAAAGAACAATTAACAGCAGGATTGCATCATCCAGGAAGTAAAGGTCTCTGCCCTGGACCCATAAAACTTAAGTTCAAAGGCCTTCTTCTTCCTGGAGGATTGAAATCATAGCGACAATGGAGGTACTAAGCCAATCACATTGAAGCATGACAAATCAACAACCAATCACCTTTAAGCATGACCAAGTGATAGCGAATCATCGGAGAGCACGTGGAAGGATCTCCACCAATGAGAAGTCGAGAGAGTTAATGACGATGATCTCGGACAATAATAAAAAGCAAGGTAGGTGACTGTGCTACGAGCTAGGTGTGCTCAACATAGGCTCAAACCAAGGTAGTGTGCGCTCCATCATGTGAAAGGTCAAATACCTCCAGTCTCATCATTATCCCTTTCGCAAGGTCTTATTTTCTACCCCATCCAGGTGTGCTCGTTCTTCTCCTGTGGAAAACCACCATTCAACCAAGACTGCGCCATCAATCACCAATCATATGCACCCAACCACACAATTCGACAGGATTCTACATTGAGTCCACAGCAATCCCACAGTAAGTCAACACTTCAAGTCGACACCACAACCCCAATCCGACTTATATTTACCTATATTTGAAAAACCAAATAGTATATATAGAGAGATGATAATGATTTTCTTCCAGTCTTCATACAATTTTCTTGGCGGTTTCGAAGATCTAGCTTTCTTTACACTTCTTTAGAGATCGGCAAAAACTATTTTTACACAATCAAACCTTAAATAAAAAAATCTTTATATAGAGTAGCTCATGGAACTGCAACCTTATTTCAAAATAACTACATATCATTATATAAATTGAAAATGAAGATTAAACTAGTTAAACATCCCTTCCATATAAAGAAACTAGCCGAATGACCCGGGCAACGCCCGTGTTTTACCCGATTGAATGTTTTGGTTCAAATACTCTTTGTTACAATTATAAATTGGCGCCTTATATATATGCATATATTAGTTAATAACTATAGCCTATGTGCTTTATCTGTCTATGTACTGTTGGCTTCCGTAGGCGTCTCTTACTGGGAAAAAGAAAGAGAGGATTCCATTTAGTTATTAACTAATATATGCATTTAATTAAGGAGCGACCCGCTCCAACACAATAGTTACAAAAACGAAAAAGCGAGTGGGGGGCATGATGAGGGGGGGGGGGCAAAGGTGGCGTGATCGTAGCCAACCAATAGGAGAGCGCCATTCCAAAAAAAAAAAGCAAACGGTGACAGAGATGAAAAATTATTAAGAACGCATGACGCTCGTAACTGTATATAGAATGTTTGTTATATCTTTGGCCGTTTTAGCGAGGTGCTACTATATATTATAGCCATTTTGGATGTCATTTAGATACGTCCACATGGTAACTTGATTATTCATTCGTATTCGTTTTTTTTCAATGTACATTTAGGTCAATATATAATAAATGAGATGCTGTAGGAGAAACTTCCTTTGTAATTATTATACACCTTTAAAGGTCTTTCTCGATTTAATGTTAGTTTTCAATGGTATATTTCTAAGTACTTTAAAACCAAATTTATATTGAAGATATATATCCATTGACATATTCCATCTATTCCATTTTATTTGGATTCACTACCCACTGACATCCAGTTTGCAGAATTTTGGATTCTACGTGTTATATTTTGAAGATATTTCGGTTGTAATATCTATTGAAACCCCGCTAAAACGATCCGTGGATTCAGAGAATATTTCCCTTATAGCGAATACTAAATTTATCCCCAATATTAGTTATGCCATGGAGTTAATCATAGCTATGATAAATCAAATATCAAGTTTCCAAGGGTTTGGTTTAAAGAGGTTATGCTTTTTATTTAAAGTTTGATTACTTTTTTTTATATATTTAATTATTATTAGTTTAAAAAGGAATACGCAGTGTTAACTTATATTTACATTAGATTACGTACCTATTGTTACAGTTCATTATAATTATAGTGGGATGGTGATTTCGACATATTTTACTATAAGCGAATCCCTATGGGAATGAACTTTTGGTTCACTATAGCCCTAATGAAATGAAAAAGGGGGTTACATTAAGTTATTTATAAGTTTCTATATATATATTCCCGGTTCATTTCATCAAGCTTTTGTTGTATGTAGAATGTGTTCGTCTTCATTACTTGTAGGTTCACCGTTTGGTTTATTGGAGTGATAGGGAGCAAGTGATAAGAATTATTAACGTAATTTGATATTTTAAATTTTAAAAGGCTCAATGCTGAAATTGAGCGAGTGTCCTAGTTAATTAATATCAGACAGTATATATCCATATGCCATCGATCCATTGGGGACTAATAAAATGCTGAAAGGGAATTGTATTTTAAGACCAGCGGTGTTTCAATAGGTTCCAAGCTGATTCAAGCAGCAAGATCCAATGGCCGAATGTCACGAACAGATGCTCGCCCATTGACCCAAGATTGACCCAATTCAGTACCAATTGGATCTGATTACCGCTGACAACATCCTTCAGGGCCCATCAAATATCATTTTCTCGGCAGAGTCAAAGACACTTTGAACCTCTTCGAGGCTCTACTTGGTGAATTAAACAACATTCTAAACATTTTTGAAGATATTCAAAGATGACGAATATTATTATTCATTAAAACCTCGCCATAGCGGCCCTCATTGGACAGAATATTTAGTTCACTATAGTCATGAATCACTATATTATAAAATAAGGTTTATGTCAGTTTTGTTATAAGGGAATGTTCGCTTTATTCTAGGCTCGGTTATGAAATATTTATAGCTTAAAATTTGTAAACAAACCTCTTTCATAGATAAATAGTAGATATTGGGCTAACCGCTACAAATTATTTGAAACCTGTTACCATCTTTCCTTCAAATTTAGTTAAAAACGAAACTCTGAAATATAACAATAAGAACAAGGCAATTGGAATGAATATTGTTAGATCAATCCTGTGTTTCTCACTCTAATCAATTTAAAACCACCATAAAATATATTTTAAAAATATTATTTTTCAATCAAAAGTATCTCTAAATTGAATTGATGCCAGTAAATATATTTGAATGCAAGTATTGACTCTGCACATAGAGAGGTTAAATAGAGAAAATTAAAATATTCTAAATATCAAATATGAATTTCAATTAATCATGCGCAATAATAAATGTATATAAATTCGTTGAAAAACATATTTATATGTGTTTTAATGTCCAGCTCCGCTGCGTCACGTGGGAAAACATACGTAGAGGTTCTCGTCCATGTTCTCAGCACATCCCCCTTTTTAAGATTTGAAATATATATATATATATTTCAAGTCTTAAAAAGGGGGATGTGCTGAGAGCATGTAAGAAAACATCTACCTATGTTTTCCCACGTGACGCAGCGGAGCGTGACCTTGGCTGCACGGGTGAGTCAGTTGTTGTTTTGCTCGCTGTATAGTTGGACATTAAAACAATATGTGTGATAAAAATAACCAAGATGAAAGAGAGACTTTTAGAAAATATATTCTAATATATACACTGGTCCACAAATTAAAGGAACAACACATGTTTAAGAAAAGGAAAAGTTATATTAAGGGATATATATCAGGTTTTGGTATATTCAAAAGCTTCCATGAATTAAGAGAGTATATAAAACAGAAAAACAAATAAAGTTGTTCCAATATGCAAAAACCACCGTCTACGTGGACTCCGCCTCCAGCACGTGCCTGAGTATTTCTCAAAGCGTCCTAATTTGAACCTTTTTGTTTTTTAAAATTTTCATGACTTATAGGCAACATTTATCACAAGAAAAAAAAATGGCAAGCTATTGGAAGGATGGAAGCAGGCCAAACACAGGCAGAAGTAGCAAGATGGCTTGGAGTGACAAGAAACGTTGTCTCAAGGCTTTGGAAAAAAATTTCAAACGACAGCTTATGTTGCCAGAACACCCGGACAAGGACGGCCAAGGGTCACAACGTTAAATCAAGACCGTTATTTGAGTCTCCTTGTGCGTCACAATATAAGAATGTCAGCATCGCAACTACGAAGTGACCTCAATGCAGCTACAGGAGTCTTAGTATCAACTGATACAAAACGCAGAAGGCTTCACAAGAAGGGCCTCTATGCTCGACGACCCATAATTTGTGTGCCATTGGCACCACCTCAAAAGAGAGCAAGGAAACTTTGGTGCAGACAACATGTTCACTAATGAGTCCAGATTCTCTCTAAACAGCGATTTTCGTCGTGTCTTTGTCTGGAGAGAGGTAGGAACCAGAAATAATCCCCGGAATATGGTTTAAAGGTATCCCTACAGAAGCCAAGGTTTTATGGTCTGGGCTGGAATCTTCTTGGGCGGTCGCACAGCACTCCATATTTTTCGGCAAGGAACCCTGACTGGACAGAGGTATCGGGACGAGATCTTGGCAACATATGTGATGCCTCAAGCATTGGAAATGGGAGAAAATTTTCTTCTAATGGATAATAATGCCCGTCCACATAGGGCTGGTGTGGTCGACACTTTTCTCCAAAACCACGCAATTACTCGGATGAATTGGCCAGCTCGATCCCCAGACCTAAATCCCAATGAGGACGGCGGATCTCATCCCTCCAACCCCCTCCTAGAAACACTCATGAGCTAGAAACAGCCTTAACACAATAGTGGGCGTTGATTCCACAGGAGCTGATAAACTCCCTAATTCTTAGTATGGGTCACCGATGTAGAGCCTGTCTATCAGTTAAAGGCGATCAGACCTCATATTAACAACAATATCCAAGATATGTATGCACTGACTGCAAGAAGATCATTGCTTGACCGGCTAATTTGCATAAAATACGTGTTAGAATAATTTGATTTCGGGTATTCTAATCAATAATGTAATAATAAATTTGTGTATAAATTTTCATTGATAAATGCTCAATAAAATTTGAGATAATTGAAAAATATATGTTGTTCCTTTAATTTTGCGGACCAGTGTATATTAAAATTAAAAAATGGCATATCCTGACCAGGAGCATATAGTGACGCATGACTATAGTGAACTAAGGATTCTGTCCTATGTGAGGGCCGCCATGGCGAGGTTTTAATGAATAATAATATTCGTCATCTTTGAATATCTTCAAAAAAATCCTGGCCAGAAGGCAGAGCGCCATCTGGTGGAACAGAATTCAATTAACCCTCCTCCAGTAACATGAAAATAATCCTGTGTCCAGTAACATGGGGTCTATATGACCCCAAATTTAAAACAACACAAAAAAATATATATAAATTTAGTATTTTAATTTATGATATTAAAACATTATTATACTATATATTAATGCATATAAACATTAAAAAAAAATTAATTACATTTTTGGCAATATACAAATGAATGATTAGGGCACACAACATTTTTACACTTGGAGCACATGATTTTGTATTTAGTGTCATTCGACCTTGGGCAAAGGTAGCAGCGTGCTCTCTTTTGGGATGTAGATTGGGAAGGCATCATTATTTCAACTAATCCACACAGTTCGATCATATTTCTTATCGCTTTTGGAGTTTGGGGAATCGAATAGCGATGCTTTGCATGAGGCGTGATGAGCTCAATTGCCAATTCTTTGATAAAATTTGATCTCCTATTTGATTTTTCTGATGCCCATACTTTGTTAACTGAAGAATATAAAACCAAAGAATTATAAGCAGCTGAATCAACCATTCCAAAAAAACTCTCATTGGCCAACGAGCTGTTTTTCTTTTGCAGGTATAGTTGGCACAAAGTTGGTCATGAGTGTCCACACCTCCTTTGGTATAGTTGTAATATACAATTATTTCTGGCTTATTGGAATCTTTCTCAGTGTATTTTTCATGGTGCATACTGGAAAGTAAAATGACACGTTTCTTTTGTTTTGGCACATAAGAAAGAATAGTTACTCCCATTGCATCGAATCCATATTGTGAAACACCTATATCTCCATTCAAAAGAAAATTTTTGGGAATGATTGCCTTTTTTTTTTTTAATGTGCCAACCAGAGTAATATTTCTTTTTTTAAGCTCCATAGCCAGTTCATATGAGGTATACCAATTATCAGTTGTGATATTTCGATTGGTATTTTCAATAGGTTTGACCAATTCCAAGACAACATTGGTAGGGACGGAAAAATTGGGATCATAGTTTGAATCTTTTCCTATATAAATTTTTCCTGTGAGAAAATAATATGTTGCACTATCTGCTAGTACAAATACTTTGATCCCATACTTTGCTGGCTTGTTCGGGATGTACTGTTTGAATCCACAACGTCCTCTAAAGTTTAGCAACGATTCATCAATGGTACAATTTGTACCTGGAGTATACAGACTTGAACATTTTGCTATGAACAGTTCGCACAACTCTCTAATAGGAGCTAATTTATCATCTTTTCTTCGTTCTTCTCTGCTTTCCCTATTATCAAATCTTAAAACATTCAATAAGAATACAAATCGTCTTTCATTCATACCTGCACCAAAAATGTTCCTACCAGTCCCATCTCTCGCAAACAAAGACTTTGTAGATTCTGAGCCTCCTTCTCCTGCCAATAAAGTAAGACCAATTAAATGTTTTTGTTTTAAAATATAGCAATAAAAGTTAAATATTAAAAAAGGCACTTTATAACATATTCAGTAACATGGGGTCAATATGACCCCAAACAAAATTTTTATTTTTTAAAATGAATAATTAGCATTATATTTTAAAAATTTTGGAGCAGGATTAAAAATTAAGCTTTACTAGAAGTATATAAAAATTGGTATAAATATTATTCTATCTTTAATGATATTAAAGATAAAAATGATATGTCTGGGGTCATATTGACCCCATGTTACTGGATAAGGGTTAAACATTGATTTTGCATGTTCGCTGATATTTGGCCAACCCAATTTCTTGATAAAGCAAGAAAAGCCTTTCACGAACGCGTTCTGCGCTTTTGACGCTCGTCAGCGTGGAGTAGGCTGTACAAGTGCGACCAAAATTATTTTTCGCCCCAGATGCTTCTAGAAAAACCTAGAAATAGGTATTTAACCCTTAATTACTCGCGTCGAGACACAGGTCTCACCTAAATTTTTAATCGAAAAAATAAATACGATTTTCGAGTCCAAATAATTTGTAAGTTTTTGTAGCTTAAGATATAATCGAAATAGATATTTTAGACCATTTGTTCTATCGCTTGGCCCCTAGAAGGAAGAAAAATAAAACAAAAAAGCCACCGCCGAGACAAACGTCTCGACGCGAGTACTTGCGTAATAATTTTGGTTTAGGTTTCATTTTCCGGCTGGCTCTATCTTCGTAAAACAGTAAGTTATTGTTCTTCTTCTAAGTATATTTTTTGTTCCTAAATATCCTAAATTCTCTCTCTCTCTCTGTCTCTCTTAGGTATTTAGAATTTATTTATTTTTATTCAATATTTTAATACTAAATATTTCCTAAAATATATATTATATTATAAAAAAAAAAAATGGCTAGTACTTCTGAGAGGAATCAGAGTGAATCCGACATGAATTGCGATGTAATAATTTGTGATTTATCCGATACTTCTGATACCGAAATTTATAGTCATCATGACACAGACTCTGAACAGAATTCAGAGGCGGATGAAGAATTACCAAATGATGATTCTGAATTTTATTTTGGAAAGGATGGTGTCACAAAATGGAAAAAGACAATGTGGCAGAAAACCCAGATTCGTACAAGAAGTGTAAATATATTTTCTCAATTGCCAGGGCCTAAATCTGAAGCAAAATCGATAGAATCTGAATCGGATGCATTTACAAAAATAATTGATAATGAAGATTTCTCTAGAGAAAGAGATGCCAAATTAACTACTGTAACAGAAATCCTAGATTTATTTGGACTTTTGATAATGTCAGGTGTCAAAAGAGCTGCTCATTTTACTTATAAAGAGCTATGGGCGGTGGATGGCTCAGGAGTAGAAATTGTGAGAGCAATTATGTCACAAGAACGTTTTTTATTTCTTCTACGTTGCTTGAGATTTGATGATATTACAACAAGGAAAGAACGAAAAAAGCTGGACAAACTTGCTCCAATTAGAGAATTTGTAGAAGCCTTTGTATATAACTGTAAAAAGCTCTATACTCCAGGTGAATATAATACATTTGATGAGAAGCTCATTCCATTTCGTGGCAGGTGTGGCTTTAGACAGTATATGCCCAACAAACCTGCAAAATATGGGCTCAAAATTTATACCATTAGTGATGCAAGAACATTTTATACCTTTAATTTTGAAATATATTGTGGAAAACAACCCGATGGTCCATATAAAAAAAGTAATTCACCCGATGATATCGTAAAAAGATTGATCACTCCAATATCTGGGACAAGCCGAAACATAACAACAGACAATTGGTACACTAGTTATAAATTATCCCAAGATCTTCTTACAGAACATAAACTCACTTTAGTTGGCCTTTTAAAAAATAAAATAAAAAGGAAATCCCTAAAATATTTCTGCCCAATAGGAATAGACCAAAATATAATAGTATATTTGGCTTCACTCAGAATACCACCCTTGTATCTTATGTCCCAAAAAAGAGCAAGGCTGTTCTATTGCTTTCAACAATGCACTCAACTCCCACAATTGACGAAGAAAGTGGATTCAAATTAAATTTGTAATTTGACTAAAGGCGGGGTTGACATTGTGAACCAAATGTGTGGAACTTATTCTGTTGGCCGTCGAACCAACAGATGGCCTCAATGCCTATTTTTCGACCTACTAAATGTTGCAGGCATAAATTCAGAAATAATTTTCAAGTCTTTAAATATAAATTCACCTCGAGTTCCAAGAAGAATCTTTTTGAAAAATATTTCCCTACAATTATTCCAGGATCATTTAAAAATTCGATCCCAATTGAAAAACTTGCCAAGAAGTCTCCATGACCTGATAATATTGCATTGCAAGAAAGCTGAAAGTCCAGAGATAAGTTATATATATTTCATAAAATTATTTAAAATGATAAACATAACAATCTTTTGTTTACCACAGATCGAAATGAGTGTAGAGTCAGAACCTAAGAAGCGAAAACGGTGCTATGTTTGCCCAAGTACCAAAGGTAGTATGACACAAATTATTTGCTACAAATGCAGGAGACACATCTGTCAACGTCATTCTTCGAATATTTGCAAAGATTGCGAACAATATCCGTCTGCAACTTTTAATAGTAGCCTATTTGTAAAACTATGTCAAACATTCATTGTTTTTACTATAGTCATTGTTTCAATAAAAATAAATAAATATAAAAATATATTTTGCCTTAATTCACATGTGTCATAAACTACACACAATTACGAATATAATGCAGCCTAATTTTCAATACAAATATCAATATTTAACATATATTTCGGTTTTTTAAAAGTGAGACCTGGATCTCAACGCGAGTACTTACGTAACAAATATAGGCGCGAGTAATTAAGGGTTAAGGCCAAACTTGCGTAAATACGCTTAACACTTGAAAAAATGATGGAAAAAAATAAAAATAAAAAGGTGAGGTGTTGATATTAAAAATAAAAATAGCATATCCTGACCTGGAGCACATGTGCTTTACAGAAGGCAGAGCGCCATCTGGTGGAACAGAAAACAACTAAACATTGATTTAGCCTGTTACCTGATATTTGGCCAACCCATTTCTTGATAAATCAAGAAAAGCCATCCACGAATTCTAGGTTTTTCAAGAAGCCTCTGGGACCAAAAATCTTTTTGGTCGCAGTGGTACAGCCTACTCCAAGCTGACGAGCGCCAAAAGCGCGAAACGCGTTCGTGGATGGCTTTTCTTGATTCATCAAGAAATAAGGTTGATAAAATATAAGAACTTTGTTGAATTCTTGAAAGTATAATGATAAAAATAGTGATGATTAGAAATAGCTTTAATAGAGCTTATGGATTGATGATGGCTATGGTTGCTTGTAGGTGACTATTTTTCGTTGGAGAAGGCTATTTTTAATTGGAAAAAGCTATGTCTTGTTGAAGAAGGCTATGTTTGATTGAGGTAAGTTGTTTGAATGTGGGGATGCTATGTTTGGATGGAGATGCTACGTTTGGTTGAATTGGAATATTATGTTGAACCGTGAAAATAATTTTATGTGTAATTTGCTTCAAGTAATTCAAAATAAAACTACTTTATAGGTAAATAATTATCTTTCCTATTTTCACGACTGCACCTTCAATTCTCTATCTTTTTCAACAGCAAAACAAAATATTCATAATATATATATATATATTGTTGCACCAGGCTGCGGCTTGGCAGACTCTTCAGCCTTGATTCTCTCCTGTGCTGGGTCTTGCATCTTGCCAGAGCGTGTTTCAACCATCCTACAAATTTATATAAGGGAATAATGAGATAAGTCTACTTTAAGTAGCCTCCAGAATACTTTATTTATTTTCTCACATCAAAGAGAGCAGTGAAGTCACAGTGTACCTAAATACAAATGATGATAATCTGTTTTAAATAAATATCATAGAATATAAAAATAAATAAATATATAATTTAAATTTCAAATATATTAAAAATAATATAATAAATACGCCATTAATCATGATGTAACACTTCCCCCTCTCCAGAGGTCGTCACGTCCTCGTGAGTTACCTCATCAATTCTCTCAAAATAGGGTTTGAGTCTTGAGACATGGACAATCAATGGGTCTTGGCCAGGATTATCTTTTGGCTCAATTAAGTAATTTACGTTAGACAGCTTCTTTAATATTCTATATGGGCCAAAATATTTTCTCAGTAGTTTCTCACACTTTCCTATTTTCCTAATTGGTGTCCAAACTGCTACTAATTCTCCTGGTTCGTAGCTTCTTTCCATGTGTTTCTTGTCATAGTTCTTTTTCATTCTTTCTTGAGTCTTTATTGTGTTGTCAATAACTAATTTTCTTGTTCTGTTTATTTTGTCTAAGTGATGTTTTATGTATTCATCATAATCATCTTTGTCAATGTCCATCGAGATATTCCTGTCGTCCAAAAGAGACGTGGGTTCTCTTCCAAACATCAGGAAAAAGGGAGAATATCCTGTGGTTTCCTGAATTGTAGTATTGTAAGCGTGAGTGATGAATGGGAGTATCTCGTCCCAATTTTTCTGATCAGTGTTCACATACATACTGAGCATATTGATCAATGTTCTATTTAACCGCTCTGTCAATCCATTAGTCTGGGGATGATAGCTCGTTGTGAAGCAATGTTTAATCTTGCACGTTTTCATCACCTCTTTCATTAAATTACTGGTAAATTGAGAGCCTCTGTCACTAATAAGATATTGTGGGGCTCCGTGCCGAAGAAAAATATCCTCTACTAGAAATTTAGAAACTTCTTTTACTGTTGCTTCCGAGACTGCTCTTGTTTCTGCATATCTAGTGTAGTAGTCCGTCAGCACGATTATCCATTTTTTCCTGTTTTTCGTAGATGGTAGTGGACCAACAAAGTCAATTCCAATTCTTTCGAAAGGAAAGTTGGCTGGGGGGATGGGCTGTAGTAGTCCAGAAGGTAATTGGTTTGAGCCTTTCCTACTTTGGCAAAGGTGACACGTCTTAACGAATTCTGAGACATCCTTTAGCATGGATGGCCAAAAGTATTTACTCTTTATTCGGTACATGGTTCTGGCGACGCCCAGATGGCCATTCGACATATGATTGTGATATTCTTTCATAATTTCTCTCTTTTTATTCTCTGGAACCACAAGCAACCACGCCCTGCCTTCAGGGTTCGGGTTTTTCTTAAAGAGGCATCCATCTTCTTCTTTAAAGTTTTGCGCAATTGATCGCCTGCTTCCATTAAGGTTTTTCTTAACACTTTCGATAAATTTATCCTCTTCGTCTGTTATTTGATTTAAAAATAGCCTTTCAAAATCCTCATCCCAATCAGTTTCTGGTAAGGGCCCCCTAGATAAGCCATCGGCGTCCAGATGCTTCTTTCCCGATTTATGTATTATATCGAAGTCATATTCTTGAATTTTCAATGCCCATCTTGCTAATCGACCTGTTGGATCCTTCAAGTTTTTGAGCCAGCATAAGGCGTGATGGTCTGTTACTATTTTAAAGTGTCTTCCATAAAGGTAGGGTCGTAATTTTGACATTGACCAGACAACGGCAAGACATTCTTTTTCAGTGGTTGAATAATTTTGCTCCGCTTTACTTAGGGTACGACTCAAATATGAGATCACCTTCTCTTCACCACCGATGTCTTGGACAAGTGTTGCACCTATGCCGATGTTGGACGCATCAGTATGAACATAAGTAGGTGCATTTGGATTGAAGTGACCTAAAATTGGTGGACTTAATAGTGCTGTTTTTAGGGTTTGAAACGCTTCCTCTTGTCTTTCTGTCCAGGTAAATGATACACTTTTTTTTATAAGGTTGGTCAAAGGGTCGGCAATTTTTGAAAAGTCTTTGATAAATTTTCTATAATATGAACACATTCCCAAAAAGGATTGTACTTCTTTGACCTTTTTGGGCCGAGGAAAATTTCTGACAGCTTTGATGTTATGTTCCGCGGGTTTTATACCATGTTTGCTTGTTATATAGCCGAGAATCTCCAATTCTTCAAAAGCAAATCGGCATTTTTTGTCGTTTAACCTTAAATTAGATTCACGAAAACATCTAAAAACAGCTTCAAGTCTTTTGAGGTGCGTTGGAAAATCCGGGCTATATATGATAACATCATCCAGATAACACAAACAAATTTGCCATCTCAGATTTCCAAGCATATTCTCCATATTTCTCTCAAAGGTAGCAGGCGCGTTACAAAGTCCAAAAGGCATCACGTTGAATTCATATAATCCATGCGCTGTAGTGAAAGCTGTTTTCTCTTTGTCTCTTTCTTCGACTTCAACTTGCCAATATCCAGATCTGAGGTCTATTGCTGAGAAGTGTGTAGATCCTTGGAGAGTATCCATAACTTCGTCTATTCTAGGGATCGGATAGACATCTTTTACTGTGACATTATTCAGTTTTCTGTAGTCCACACAAAATCTGTATTTACCATCTCGCTTCTTGACCAATATTACTGGAAAAGACCAGGGGCTAGAAGATGGCCTAATTATGCCTTCTGTAAGCATCTCGTCAATTTGCTCTTTTATAATATCTCGTTCTTTAGCACTTACCCGGTAAGGCTTGTGTTTAATTGGCTTCGCGTCTTCTGTGTCTATCCGATGTTTTGCCAAATTGGTTCTCCCTAATCTCGATGAAAAAAGATCTCCATACCTTTCTAAAACTTGTTTTAACTCCTTCTGTTCCTTTGGTGAAAGATTTTCGTTTATTTGGAATCTAGGTTCTTCGTTCTTTTCTACCTCTCTTTCTCGACTCACATTTATTTTCGCTGGACTACTTCCAAAAGCCAATGTTTGGTTTTTCATTATTTTTAACGGTCGAGGATACGGATTAGTTATCCAGATGTGTGTTTCCCTATTTATAACATTGATCAAGCTTCTTGCTAGACGAAGTCCATTTGTTTGAAACATTTTGCTGCTCTCTTCGATAATATATTCTCCATCCTCTGTTTCTACCAATGCCTTGATCAATTTCATGGAACATTCCGGTACAATGGAATCCTTGGCACTCTTTATTTTCAACCTTTCAAAATTGATTTCGTCATGATTATTCGTCAAATCATATTTTATAGTTTCTTGCTTACAATCTATTTTTGCATTCATTTTCTTAAGGAAATCTCTCCCAAGAATTAATGTCCGTAAATGCGTTTTCAATATCACAAAGTTGTGTGATAATGTTTCGTCATCAATTTTTATATTTAAAAATATACTTCCTACCATGTCCAATTTTTTTCCATCGGGTCCTGCACAAATCTTTGCGAGTTTACTTATACCATGGCCTGTATCGAGGGCCGTTCTGAGGTCGACCACTGAGAGGTCAGCACCTGTATCAACCAAAGCTTCAAAAGTCCCTATCTTGTCCACATTAATTTTTAATTTGTATTTAGGGTCCAACTTCTTGATTCCGTTTATGGTCGACTTGCTTTGATTGACAGATTCAGGCGCGACGCTTAGTTTAAATCTTCCAACACGGAATATCTATTCCGGGTAGGAATATTTGTCTGTGTGCTATGACATACATCAGCATAAAGCCGAGGTCCTGATTTCTCTGATATTTCATTCATTTGGCATTTTTCTTCGACCTTCTCTTGGGTATCTGCTGGATCCTCTTCTAGGATTCTTATAAACTTGACCCTACAATAACGGGCCACGTGCCCTGGCTTGTTACATTTAAAGCAGATTGGTCTTCCATCTTCCGTCCTATTTTTGCTCACTTCTTGGCTTTTATTGTAAGTGTTTCTCTGAAGGTTTGGTTTCGGCACAAAGTTAGGATTATAAGGACGTTTAGGGGTAGAGGGCTGGGGAAAGTTGTTTCGATACTGTCTGGGGGTAGGAGGGGAGTCGTTCTTGTAATTATTGGAAACAGGGGCTTGGGGCCTGGAAGTGGTCTGGTAGTTTCGTGCGGCAGTCGGCGGCACGTACCTCGATTGTTGTTGGGGTCTAGAATAGCGTGGACCGTTATAAAGGTTTCTGGATTTCTCCACACGTTCCCGATACTTCTTTTCAAAAGAATCCATTTTCTTGCACACGACAAGAAGGTCATCGGCCGTTTTAGGAGGGTTCAGGTAGAGCGCGAATGAGTACTCTTTTTTCAGTCCTCCAATAACATGTTCAATTTTTGTTTCTTCTTCCATTGCGGGGTCAACCTTGTTGCACAACACTAGAATGTCTTCCGCGAACCTGATTGCTGGTTCATTCCAGTGTTGCATTCTGTTGAGCTTCATTTTAAGTTCTTCTTTATTCGCGTCCAAAGAAAAATCCTGAATGAGGCGGATTTTAATATTTTCCCAGCTCGTGAAACTAGCTTTGTGTAAATTCAACCAGGTTTTAGCGCTTCCCGTCATGTTCATGGCGGCATAACGAGAGATAATGTAGTCTGCCCAATGGTACAAGAAGCCAATTTCTTCAAGAGATTCAATCCATGGGCGAGGGTCTTCCGTTCCATCATACTTGGGGATGTCGATGTTGGGATTCAGGACAACTGGGTCGAAACTAGCATCTCCACCAATTGTTGCACCAGGCTGCGGCTTGGCAGACTCTTCAGCCTTGATTCTCTCCTGTGCTGGGTCTTGCATCTTGCCAGAGCGTGTTTCAACCATCCTACAAATTTATATAAGGGAATAATGAGATAAGTCTACTTTAAGTAGCCTCCAGAATACTTTATTTATTTTCTCACATCAAAGAGAGCAGTGAAGTCACAGTGTACCTAAATACAAATGATGATAATCTGTTTTAAATAAATATCATAGAATATAAAAATAAATAAATATATAATTTAAATTTCAAATATATTAAAAATAATATAATAAATACGCCATTAATCATGATGTAACAATATATATATATATTTTACTAAAATATTTAATATAAATATTCTAGGCGTCAAGTGAGAATAATGTGTTAGGCGCTAAACGTCTATTGACTAGATATTCAGCACCACAATATTTTTATATATTTAACTTTCCACCACAATTCTAGAGTTGTTTACTTATTTTAATTACCGTACTGACCAATCAAATATAACTAGAAAAATTGAAGATCGACCCGAATCCTTTCAGTTGATCAAGGTATGAGGAGCATTAATGGATTCGTGGAGAAGTAATATAAATAGTCGAATTTCGTCAGAAAGACACAACCTCGAATCCAGCCCGCATCGGGCACATTTTTTCTGAGGAAAAATATGCGTTGCGCTCCAATGGCGTCCGATTCTATTAAATTACCAACCCGCCTAGTAAGTGAATTTACTAAAAGGAATTATGAGACACTCATTTTTAGATGTCTAGAAATGCGGTGCACCTACAGTAGAAATAGTCGCTCTTACTACATAACATAATTATAAAATAGAAAGAAGATACAGATGAACAAACAAGAAAAAAATCTAAAACACTTTATCACGACCTTGATTTTAGATTTTGTAGAAAAATGGGAATTGTTCAATATGTTTCCTCTTCTTTAAATATAAATTTTAAAAATCTTGATAACATTTTTCAACTTGTGTGTAGTACTATCCCCCCGACATTTGATGACATTGTAGTGAACGCATGTATGCGAATGGCCTGTATCACATTTACCTGAAATGAATAAAATAAGTTAAAATTGGTCCACAAGGTGGTCTATAATTGCGTTTTTCTCCTATTTATCTATATATACAGTAAAATATCGCTATAGCGAACAACAATTCGACACAGCATTTGGTTTACTATATTATGAAAAATAAAAATGGAGGTAATATTATGTTAGTTATAAGGGATGGTTCGCGCTATATACTTGGTTCGCTTTAGCGATGTCTTACTGGAATATAGTGTGTGCGAAAAACTATTTTATAAATAAAATTAATGATTATATCAACAATATTTTGAAATATGCA
Source organism: Cordylochernes scorpioides (assembly GCA_030710605.1). NCBI lineage: Eukaryota > Metazoa > Arthropoda > Arachnida > Pseudoscorpiones > Chernetidae > Cordylochernes > Cordylochernes scorpioides. The sequence goes on along the minus strand of CP092870.1, from coordinate 41,838,297 downwards.
AGGAACATAAATATTTGGGAACACAAGTGCTCTGGTGTTGGAGATTCCTCCTATAATAAATAGAAGGTGATCCTAATTTTTTGTCGATCCGAGCTGCAGCTCAGGTCGGCATTTATCTTCCAACTTGGGAATTTTGGAAACTTATGAACCATGACGAGATTAACCCAAAGTAGAATTCTTGGAAAAATTACGAAAGTTTCGCAACAATGGCAGCTATCTTTTCTCTCTCCCTCTCTGAAGGTTTTAAACATTTTTTTACATATCTGGGGTTCTTAACTTATAATTCTGATAAATCCCCAGACATCCAGAAATTTCTATGCATCTTTGACTCTTTGGAAATTAGCTAGAAAACCTTTTAAAAGACATTGGAAGCAAAAGTTTATATATGCTCTATATATGATGTAATTATTATTGTCATTGTAAAGTATTCTTTAATCGAATTATATATATAATTTATATTATATTTATTCATATATTATTTATATATATTCATATATTTTTTATAATTTAGATATACGAAAATATATTTTAAAAGTTTTGTGAAAGTGTTCTCCAAAAAATAACATTCTAAATTAAATCGATTCCATAATTACTCTAGCTAACAAATCTATTTGAAACAAAGAGCTAGATTGGATAGATGAAATATTCATATTGAAACTATTTAACATCTAGGAATAAATATTTATAGGAATATTTGAGAGAAAGAGACTTGAGAGAAGCGTTTATAGGATAGATTTATATCTGATATATTTGATGCATAATGCCCCTCTAAACGCCTCTGGATATTTGAATTTATTGATTTTACGTTTGGGTTTATGGCTAGAGCATAAATCCCATGGGGAATATGTGATTCACGCAAACAGCCACAGTG